>OY282413.1:8193490-9553490 GCA_958295455.1 Coleophora deauratella | reverse complement strand
TTCCGAAATAATAATTATAATAGTAATAAGTAGTGGTTTTGAATATTTTATTCGGTTCGCTTGAGGTCGAAACTATTTTTAGAACGGGAGAGATATTAAAACCACTATTTGCTTCAAGGATCATAACCAAGAGAGTTTATTATTTTTTCTTAAAAAAAAAGTAACAATGCTGCCTGTTCTAAAACAATAGATAGTTTGTTATAATCGATTCACAACAAGTAGATACAGTAGTACACAAAAAATAAGGCGCTTCGGTTATCTTCGTTCGCGCAGACAAGAACAAACTATCGACGGAAACACCCGAAACAATCAACGCACGGTGACAGCTTTCTGACAGCTGACGATTTCATTCAAAGAGATTTATCATTTCACTGATTTCATTGAATCAGGTGTATCTATACCCAGCGGGTGACCGTATCCGCTGTGAAAACTAACATGCTAATTATTTAGTTCTATATTAGTTCTATCAAAAAAAGTGCAATTTATAATTAGTTCCGTCCTATATTTAAAAATAACGGCATGTAACCATAGCCTCCAGCCAGCGGGATATTTTCAAGTCTAGGAACAAAAGTTGCACACTAGGTTTTAGTTCTAATTCTCTGATTTTTTTAATTCGTCATCCTAATTTTTTGATTAACTTCATAAATAGCACCTCCGGAAAGGGAACTCTGCTCAGCGGGATCTTCAATAACAACATATTGATTTGGGTTAGTGCAATATTTTATTAATATCTCTAGCCGTTTTTTTTAATAACGTCATATTTATGGTTGCCACCATAGTAAAAAAACACTTACGATTTTTTTGCTCAAAACTGGCTCTAACGATTTTAATGAAACTTTGTACAATACCATATTTATATACCACCTCTTACATAAAATAAGTATTTTTGTATTTTTTCTCAAAAATAGCTGTAACGATTGTGATGAAACTTTGTACCTTTTAATAACTTTATACGGCCTACTGTACTAGGTTATGAATTATTCCAGGCCATAACAGGATAAGGTACCTTCCATAACATACAAAACTACATTGTTAATTTGTGAAGTCTATCACTTGCTACTAATTATGAGTGTTTATTGCTGATTTATGTTTAACAATGACAACATTGTGTATGCCAGATGATATGTAAAGGATTCGCGAGAAAGTGTGCACAGCGTGGCTGTACAATTTATTTAATTTATTTTGTCCGTCCGTCCGCCAGCGAGCTGTATCTAATGAACCGTAATAGGTAGACAGTTAAAATTTTCACAGAATGTGTGTTTCTGTTGTCGCTGTAACAAGCAATAATGAAAATAAAAATAAACTGTGTGCAACTTTTGTTCCTAGACTTAGTTATTTGAAAATATCCCGCTGGCTGAAGGCTATCTTTCAAAGCTGATATTTATAAATATTAGAATGGAACTAAATACAAATTACACTTTTTTGATAGAACTAATATAGAACTAATTAATTAGCATGTTACTATTCACAGCGGATCATGTCTACCCTAATTTTCAATATGTTGTTATTGAAAATCCCGCTGAGCAGAGTTTCCTTTCCGGAGGTGCTATTTATGAAATTTATCAATAAATTAGGATGACGAATTAAAAAAATCATAGAATTAACTTAGAACTAAAACCTAGTATGCGACTTTTGTTCCTAGACTTAGTTATTTGAAAATATCCCGCTGGCTGAAGGCTATGGTTACATGCAGTTATTTTTAAATATAGGACGGAACTAATTATAAATTGCACTTTTTTTGATAGAACTAATATAGAACTAAATAATTAGCATGTTAGTTTTCACAGCGGATACGGTCACCCGCTGGGTATAGATACACTTGAATCAGGCGCGAAATCAATCAACCAATAGCGGCAGAGATTTTCGGAACGTGTAATGACGGGTGACAATGAAGCTACTTGATTGGTCCATCAGTTTTCCGCGTAATTAAAATATTGTCTACTGCGCAGGTACATCGGCAAGCCTTATTAAATGTGTATTACTGTACATACCTTGTGGATAGCACGGGTAAATACCATACGATAAGAGAGAGAGAGAGAGAGAGTGAGAGTAGATCCTGTACTTCTTTCTCTTTGCCACTTCCCACTTTAGAGGGGGGTCGGCTGTACACATTTGTGTATTTTTCTTGACTCTTTTGGTGTGCAATAAAGTATGTTTATCTTATCTTATTTGTTAACGACTTCAAAAAAAGAAGGAGGTTCTTTTTTACGTAAGTATGATCCCCGATTTCTCGGAAGAACCGGTTTGGAAAATTCTTTTATACTTCCCAGGTGGTCCCATATAATTATTTTCGAAATTGGTTCAGCGCTTTTTGAAAAAATCAACAAAAAATAACGTAGCAAAATGTACGTGTGACGAAGTCGGTTGTTTTTAACTCGTTCAGCGGTGTCGATAATTTAAATCGTATTTTGTTGTACCTGTTAAGTTTCTATTACTCTGAACTTGTACGTTCAACGTTTCGGAAAGTGTTTAGGGAGTGAGAAGAAACGTCGAGCACAAAAGAAACTATTGACAACATTAAAAAAAATGTTATTTTCTAAATATCGATAGATATAATTTTTACATGCAGAGATCAGTAAAGTCAGTCAAGACTTATCAAGATTGTTTACATTTATTCAATAAACGCAATCAGTTGAAACTGAACAACTTTTCCCAAGGAATCCATAGTTAATTCTCAAAAAAGTTTTTGGACTTCGACTCGTTAGGAAAGTCAACTTTTTTTTTACAAATTTTATATTGGTTCGTTACGACAGTTGTTCAGTTTTATCAGTAGAATCCCCACTTTAAAAAGTTTCAGTTGATTTTGATATGCGAGTTCCCCAACTCAGTCGCGGATTTCAATCCGACCGTCAAGTTCTATCTATAACTCAAAACCCAATCTCAAAACCGTACAAAGTCCTGAGATGAACTTTAGTAACGTTTATAAATACGGACATAAGAACTTGCATACTTCTTTTTAAAACTAAAGGAATTTTTCCTTTGAGTAAAATTTGCTATCTCCGGTATTTACTTTCCCTCAAGGTGAGGCTACAAAATTCCACTCTGTATACTGTGCCCTAGCCCCAGAAGCGGGTACTATAAGTTTTGCTAACGTGAGATCTATCTTTCCCTACCAGGAAAGACCCCCGCCTCAAATACATGGACGTGTGGCTAGTAGAGTTGCTGTCACCGAGTTAGCTCAAAAAAAAAATACGAAACATCTCTACTTTAGTTTTTTTTTTTTTTATGTGATTAGGAAGGCAAACGAGCAAGTGGGTCACCTGATGGTAAGTGATCACCACTGCCCATAGACACCTGCAACCCCGGAGGGGATTGCAGATGCGTTGCCAACCTAGAGGACTAAGATGAAATGCCTCTTGTGCCTGTAATTTCCTCGGCTGTCTTACTCTCCACACCGGATCAATAAAAAGACATATCAAGATTGTTTCTATTCATTTAAATATCTAAAGAAATGGAATATACATGTAAATATATTTCCGAAATGTTGAGTGTACAAACTCAAACTCAAACTCAAAATGTTTTTTATTTAAGTAGATGCTTTACACATGCTTTTAAGTCGTCAATATTTTTTTTTCTACCTAGTACAAAGTCCCTTGTTCCTAAAGTTCCTACCTATAAAGGGTGAAATTGAAATCGCGGAACAAATTTTAACTGTGGTTTCTGCTCATGGAACTGAACAACTTTGTCTAAGAAACCAATTCAATCGGAGAAAAAAAAATTTGGGCTCTTCATACAAATCGATGACCTTGGTGGCGAAATTTGTGCTCCGATTGAATTGGTTCCTTTGAGAACGTTGTTCAGTATCATGTCTGGAAACCACAGTTAAAATTTGGTCCACCATTTCAATTTCACCCTGTATACAGGATGTTAAAAAAAGTGCGTTTGAAATTTTAAGGGGTTACTCAGAATCAAGTATAGAATCCAGGAAAAATATTGAAAAAATTCGCTCTTCAATTTTTTTTGCCGTTTTTCATACAAATTCTCGATTCACTATTTAGATTTAGTATGAGAATCTGAAAAAAATAATTGAAGAGCGGATTTTTTCAATATTTTTCCTGGGTTTTGTACTTGATTCTGAGTAACCCCTTAAAATTTCAAACGCACTTTTTTTAACACCCTGTATATTGTGCCCTAGTAGCGGGTATAATAGGTTTTATTAACATGAGATCTATCTTTCGCTACCAGGAAAGACCCCCGCCTCAAATACATAGACGTTTGGCTGGTGGAGCTGCTGTCGCCGAGCTCGGAGGAGCCGTTCACGGTGCGCGCCCTATTCGCGCTGCAACTGGCGTGCGTGGTGCGCTCCGCGCGCGGCTGGCAGCACCTGCGGCTGCGGGTGCATGCGCTGTTGCACCGGCCAGGTATGGAGAAATGTTGCTTAATAGCGCATGTCGTCACTGCAGGGGGACGGGTCTCTTGCCATACCTCGGGAAGGCTATGTAGGTACAGTCAAACAACCCAAATCGTCCCCACTGCAGGGGCACGCGGCATGAGTCTCTTCCCATACCTTGGAATTAACTGTGACTACTCTTCAGCGAGGAAAAGGAGGTAGTCTCGCCAGGCGAGGTGGTATGCCCGGGGACAGACCGTGGTCCAACAGCCGATGGTCGGAAGTCGTATATATGCGTGTGTCCGAAGACACTTCGATACCGCGTTCTAGATAGTTCACGGCGAGTATTGTAGATGTCGCCACAGTAACTTTGATAGCGCGTGCTATATAGTTCGCAGCGATTACTGTAGATGTAGCCACAGTAGGCAACACTCGCATGCTAGATGACTGACTCGGTGGCTAAGTGGTTAGCGATCCTGACCTCTGATCCGAGAGTCGTGGGTTCGATCCCCACACAGGGCAAACTTTTCTGTGATGAGCAGAATTGTTTGCTCTGAGTCTAGGTGTATTATATCTATATATGTATGTATTTAAAAGTATATGTGTATGTATATCAGTCTCTGGTTCCCAAGATACAGGAAATCCTAGTTTGGGGCCAGATGACCATGTGTGATTTGTCCGAGACATAATTATTAGATAGTTTGCGCCGAGTATTGTAGATGTCGCCACAGACTATACTCCTTGGTTCGGTGGGCCCCTGTAGTACACAGACGTGTGGCTTGTGGAGCTACTATCACAGAGTTCTGAGGAGTCATTTACAGTGCGTGCTTTATTCGCGTTACAACTGGCGTGCGTGGCGCGGTCTGCGCGTGGTTGGCACCACTTGTGGTTGAGAGTACATGCGATGTTCACCGACCGGGTATGGACAAATAACCCATATCGTCCCCACTGCAGGGGCACGGGTCTCTTGCCATACCTCGGGAAGATAATCTAGAAATTGTGGTGAAAAGGACCTCCTTTGATACCTACCTACCTCCGCCAGGCCGTGGTCGCGACATCTATAGTACTGGTAACGAACTATCTAGCATACGAGTATGGCGGAGCTCACAGGAGCCGTTCGCGTTGCTAGTGGCGTGCAATAGTCTATGTCAGTGTTTTTCAACCTGGGGGTCGCGACCCCCCGGGCCATTAATATAATAACTAAATCATTTTCTAATCGAAGAAAATTATGCTCCAATATAAACGTAGTCTTTCAAATCAATAACATTTTGTATGTTTATTGCTCTAGGGGGGTCGCAAGAATGTTTTAACTCATAAAGAGGTCGGGTATTAAAAAAGGTTGAAAAACACTGGTCTATGTAGTCACTGCAGGGGCACGGGTCTCTTCCCATAGGTACCTTGAGAAGATTATGGAAGAAGTCTGGTGATTGCTCTTCAGCGAGGAAAAGAAGGTACCTCTGCTAGGCCCGAGGACCGGGCGTGGTCCAGCCTTTAATGGTTGGAAGTCGCATATTTTATGTGTGTGTCCGAAGACACTTCGCTAGCGTGTAGATAGTTTGTGGCGAGTACTGTAGATGTCGCCACAGTAAGGCTATACTCCACACACGGGGGCCAAGTCTCTGATTCAGAACCCCAGTGTCAGAAGTTTTCAAGCCGGCTGTAAGGCCTCTGACACGGCTTAACGACTGACATCTAGTAATAACAACTGACACCAACGACTAAACGTGACTTAGTAGGGCAAAGGTCAGTCAATCCGGCTTTTACGAATTAAATTCCGTATTTTTGACATCAAGGTCACCAAAACAATGACACCTTGGTGTTTTACTCTTGCGTTTGTGATAGAAATCCGAGTTGAATTTCAGTTATAGCACTCACTCCTACATGTTAGAAATAAAAACATACACCTACTTACACATAAACAAATACCTAAAGTTATCGTGACTGTTCGTTGCCAGGTCGCACCATGGCCCTGGGCCCGGAGTCAGCCATGGACCCTCAAGTGGAAGACCTGGCAGTCGGCAGACCAGCGCAGGAACGCTTGGAGAAAATGCTCAAGTTGCTGAGGATAAATGCTACTACGCATAGTGTAAGTCACATACATAATAGCTATTGCAGGTAACGTCATATTTTTAAATGTATTCTAAAAACTGGTTTACTGTCATCATTATAATCCGGGCCAAAATACGACCACTGTTGAAGAAAGGCCTCCCCCAAGTATTTGACTCGGTGGCTCAGTGGTTAGCACTCCTGACTACTTATCCGAGAGTCGTGGGTTCGATCCCCACCCAGAGCAAACATTTCTGTGTTGAGCAGATTTGTTTGCTCTGTGTCTGGGTGTATTATATACAGGGTGTAAGGGACAGGTTTCCGAAAACTTCTTGCTCAGTAGATGAAACTGAACAACTTCCCACAAGATTTTTTTCAGGAAACGAAAAAAAATCGGCTTCTCCATACAAAATTATAAACTTGATTGGACAGTTTGTATGGAGAAGCCGATTTTTTTTCGTTTCCTGAAAAAGATTCTTGTAGAAAGTTGTTCAGTTTCGTCTACTGAGCAAGCCCTTAAAGTTTTCGGAAACCTGTCCCTTACACCCTGTATATATGTATGTATTTAAAAGTAAGTATATAGGTTCCCATAATACAGGGTATCCTGGTTTGGGGCCAGATGACCGTGTGTGATTTGTCCCGGATATTATTATTATGCAGAAATATAAATTTGGGCTACTCTGACCACTTCGCGTTAGGCGAAGCGACAGGAGCAACTCCAGCAGAAGCACAGTCGGCTGGAGGTCAGTGCGACGAGGAGAGAAAGCGTCGGACAATCCGGGCATTGTCGAGGAGGACTGCCTTTTGCATAGCCGCTATTATCGGTCTGCCTCGAAGTCCCAGCCGTCTAAGGTTACGATCCAAGTCAGCAGGGATCAAACCATTAACGGACAGGACTACAGGAATGATTTCAGTGGATTGCACTTGCCACACATCCGTAACCTCGTGCGCCAGGTTAAGGTACCGTAACCTCTTCTCGGCATCGGCTTGCACGAGGTTTTCGTCGTGTGGAATAGTGATATCCACCAAAAACACCCTTGACTGCGCCCGATCCATCAACACGATATCAGGCCTATTATGATCAATAGACCTGTCCGTGATGATGTCTCGGTCCCAGTAGAGCTTGGCGCGGTCGTTTTCGAGAACCGACTCCGGCGTGTACTTGTAATACGGCAACCGGCGAGCTACGAAGCCATATTTTAGAGCGATCTCTTGATGCAGGATCCTGGCTGCTTGGTTATGTCTGTGCAGATACTCAGTGTTACAAAGAATCGAACAACCGGAGGTTATATGGCGCAGGGTCTCACCTGGCTGACGGCACAACCGACATACGTCCAAGGTACCGTCTTTCATTATGAACCTCCTGTAGTTGTTCGTCTTTATAACCTGATCTTGTATTGCACAGACAAAACCCTCGGTCTCTGCAAAGAGGTCTCCGAAGCGCAGCCAATGCACGGAAGCCTTCTGATCTACGAAGGATCTGTAGAGAGCCTTAAAGAACCTTCCGTGCAGCTCTTTCTCTTTCCATATGGCTTCCCGCTCAACAGTGCTAAGCACAGCCGGCGCTTGCCAGTTCTCTTGGGCCATGGATAGAGGGGTTAGTCCTTTATCACATGCTATGACTACTCTATGCAAATCACTATCGACTTTCGCCTGAAAATAGCATCGGAGGCTGCATATTTCCCGGTTGTGCATTTGTTTTACATTAAGAAGGCCACGACCGCCATTCTTCCGCGGAATATACAGCCTCATCACTGACGACCTCGGGTGATGCATCCTGTGGAGTGTCATAGTAGTACGGACCTTCCGATCCAGGGTATCCATTTCAGTCTGAGTCCATCTGAGTATGCCGAAGGTGTACAGGAGAACGGGGATGACCCAAGCATTAAATGCTCGTATCTTGTTAACGCCCGACAAATAGCTATCCAAAACTTTTGTCAGGCGCTCCCAAAATACGCCACATACCACCTGCCTCATCTCCGTCTCGCTGACACCAATACTCTGCAACATACCCAGATACCGGTATGTCTCAGTCTCAGAGAGGGTACGAATGTCCATGGAGTCACTATCGACTCCATTCGAATGCACGACCCTACCCCTTTCAACATGAAGGATCGCACACTTGTCCACCCCTAGCTCCATATTGATGGAGCTGCTGAAATTACAAGTAATTCTCAACAGCTCCCCCAACCGTGTCGCATTTGGAGCGAACAACTTGAGATCGTCCATGTACAAGAGGTGCGTCATGCGTAGGCCACCTCTCTGAAACTGAAATCCCGTCCCTGACTTCTCAAGCAGAAAGCTGAGTGGATTAAGGGACAGGCAAAACCAAAGTGGACTCAGACAGTCACCCTGAAATATACCCCTCTTTATCCTAATCCGGTCTTCCGCATTCGACAGCCGCTGACCATGGAGACTAAGGATCGTACTCCATTGCCCCATACATGCACCGAGGAAGTCTCTAACTGTACTATCAATCTTGTACAGCTCGAGAACTCTCTTTAACCATGAATAGGGAACCGAGTCGAAAGCCTTCTTATAATCAATCCAGGCAGCGGAGAAGTTGCGTCGATTGCGATTCACCATTTTGCCCACGACCGCGTCGATCAGGAGCAGCTCCTTCGTACCGCGACTGCCGCCCCTACATCCATTCTGAGTTACAGCCATGATGTTATTCGCCTCTATGAAGGCGTCTATCTTGGCCTTCAGAATGGATGTAAGTGTCTTGTATGTTGTGGAAAGACACGTAATGGGGCGGTACTGGCTAGGGTCAGCGGTATTGCTAGACTTAGGAGCAAGATGAGTGATCCCAGTAGTCAAGAAGTTCGGGACCTGACACTGCTCGAGAGCTTGCTGGAATTGGATGGCTAAGGTCTCGTGACTAGCATTGAACCCCTTGAGCCAATAGTGGTGCAGTCCGTCGCTTCCTGGAGTTTTCCAATTTGGAGCTTTTCGGACCGCTTGCAACACATCATCGGCACTAATGGTCACGGGGTTCATAGGCTCGATGCCATCACACGCCTCCTCCAGCTCAGCCATCCACCACTCCTCGTTGTATTGAACAGGCCTAGACCACAGGTTTCGCCAAAAGGCCACCATACCTGCGCTCTCTGGGCTTTCACCTGTGTTCAACACAGCAGGTCGGTCCAATGATCTATAGAACTTCTTTTGATCACTCATGAAGAGGCGATTCTGACGAAACCGGTCTACTCGCTCCGAGTATATCGCCGAATACGATTTGCCCACACAGCTATCCTTTGCTTTAGGTCATTGATGCGCTCTGCAACTAATCGCATTGCATGGTCTCCTGCAGGATCAAAGTCTGATCCTGCAAATGCGAGCCTGACGAAGCGCATCACTCTGGGCCTGGTGTTGCCCGACCTGAAAGCAATCAGTTTGCCAATGAGGACCCTTGCCTTAGTGATACGACGCTCGATCCTTTTCTGCCAAGCCGGCTTTCCCCGCGGGGCGGAGGTGCGAGCCGGTTCTGGCAGTTTGGCACCAATAAATCGGCAGACCGCCATTGCAGCGCCAAAAAGGATTGAGTTTGTATCACCAAGGTTGCTGCTACTCGCCAAATAATCTGGCAGCATGCGATTTACGGCCTCAATGACATCCCGATTCCGGACGCTAAGGGGCAATCGTGGAAGCCACGGCCTCTCCTCAAGAGGCAGAGTGCGGAATTCCTGAATCGCCTCCTCAAGTGTGCTCCTGATTTGCTCTAATTCCTGGGAAATCGTTTCAGTCTCAATATGCTCATCTGGTAATTGTCGAGGGCCAGTGGGTGGTTCATGCACTTGCGGTACATGCGCCGACAAGCGTCGCGACCCATTTAATGAGGATCTTGAGTCCGGAACGATTTCGCGTCGTAGTCTTTCGAGTTCGGCCGCGCTAAAGATGTTCGAGCGCAATATGTACCGAACTCGGTCCGACAGGTTTTGCTCCGAGACAGACAATGCGGGCTCCAAGCGCAAAAACTCTTGGTGCATCCTCACTCGGTACCCCGTTCGACGAGTTTCTCCCCCCGTCGCACCGTAGTACGCTCGCATGAGGTTTTCATTTTGAGACCTAGTCCATCTCATGCGGCGTACCCCACCAGCGGCGGGCGCCGCTTGCTGGGCCTGCGAAGACCCTGCCGACGCCAAGCGCACTGGTGGCGATGATGGAAGTGACCGGCCAGGTGTTCGGGCCGGTCGTGATGCGCCAACTCGCATGCTGCCGCGCCTGGCATTAGCGCGACCAGACGCGCCCCGGCGGCCCCCGGGCAGCGACCCTATGCGACTCTCATTATCATAACTATCCATCATCATTGTACAAAAGACCGTTATGGACCCCTATATTTTAGTATCCGGGGTCAATTAGGAGCTCAGCACGGTCAACACCGAGCCCAAGGGGTACTGACTAATTACACTGACGAAGAGGCCATGCTGTGACTACTGCCTCTTCCTCAGTGGCGATGGGGTCGTCACATCCCTACGCTATGATTATTATTATTATTATTATTTCTACAATGATTAATCTTGCGCTGCCCGCATCCAGCTGCTTACAATATGATGATGATGATGTCCTCCACGACGTATCCGTCGACGGCGACACCACGGCTCTACCTCCTGGCGTGCGCACGAAGGTGGCTGGCAAAACCAAACTTGGTCTTAAATATTTTATTACAGGGCCCGCAGTGCAATTGCCCGCTGTCATTGTATGTGTATTGGTACGTTTGCTTTGGCCGGGTTTTTCGTAATTGGCGCTTAGCGTCAAGGTCTTGTAGGCGCTTACTTTCAAACATTTTAATTCCGGTTTTGATTTTCTTTCGCCACTTCGGCCTTTGTGTTGCTTGCTCTTCCCAATCAGTTACAGACATGCCGCATGCCGATAGGTGGCGCTTTAGGACGTCCTTGTAGCGTAGGTACTGTCCACCAGCCTTGCGTTTACCGCACTCGAGTTCTGAGTAAAAAAGGATTTTAGGAAGTCTGGTGCCATCCATTCGCACTAAGTGTCCACACCATCTGAGCTGACCCTTAATAAGTATGGATTCCATACCATACATGTCCGATCTACGGAGAACTTCTGAGTTTGGTATCTTGTCCCGCCATGAAATGCGTAATATCGCCCGTAGGCATTTCATATGAAAAACATCCAGGCGCTTTATGTCTCCTTTGTATAGACACCAAGACTCTGACGCGTAGAGTAAAATGGGCAGGATTATTGCTCTATAGACAGCTATCTTTGTCTTCAGCTGGAGGTCGTGAGAAGTCCAAACTCTTTGGTTTAGTTTACCGAAAGCAGCAGCAGCTTTAGCAATACGCGTAGAAATTTCAGTCTCCAATCGGTTATCACTACGGACCAATGTTCCCAAGTAACGAAACGAAGTCACTTCTTCCAGTGGATTTCCGGCTAGCATTAGGGGATCAGTACAACCAGATACTCCTTTTGCAGGCTGCTTCAGTACTTGTGTTTTAGAGGTACTAATCACCAAGCCGAATCTTCGACACGCCAGGTCAAGTTGGTCGAGATACTGCTGTAGACTTTCCATATTATCGGCCATAAGACAAACATCATCGGCATAAAGGATCTCCAGAACAGGTACTAAACGGACCTTGCGTTTCGCCTTAAAGCGGGAGAGATCATACACGCCCCTGTCCGACCTGACCTTCAGAGTTATCAGATCACTGCAATTTTGAAGAGCTTCTTTCATGACGGCGGCAAAATATAATGCAAAGAGTGTGGGAGCCATGACACATCCCTGTTTGACGCCACTTGTGACTGGAAATTGGTCTGTAAAGTTATTTTCGTGCTGCACACGAGCAAACATGCCGTCGTGAAATTGGCGCACCAAATTTACAAACTTTGCAGGACAACCAGATTTCTCGAGAATAATCCACAGAGCTTCTCTGGGCACTCGGTCAAAGGCCTTCTCTAAGTCCACAAAGCACAAGAACAGGTCACGGTACTGCTCAATACTTTTTTCTTGAAGTTGTTTTACTACAAATATCGCATCAACCGTGCCTCTGTTGGGACGAAATCCACACTGGCTCTCTGGTAAGATTTTTTCTGCGAGGGAGTTAAGGCGTCTGTTAATTATGTGCGACAGGATTTTTCCGGCTGCAGAAAGTAGTGATATGCCTCTGTACGAGCCACAATCGGATCGATCGCCTTTGCCTTTGTACAGCTTGCATATTGAGGCATCCTTCCAGTCCTGAGGTATAATTTCTGTCTCCCATACTCGTGTTATCAGCTCAAACAGCCTGCTCTTAATATTTGGGCCACCATACTTGAAAATTTCTGCAGGTAGACTATCTGAGCCAGGCGTTTTGCCATTTTTCATACGCATAACCGCTTTATTAAATTCCTCAAAGGTCGGGGGATCATCTAATTCGGCTAGGAGGGGCAAGTTTTCAAGCGAACTTATGTAGGCAAGATCTGCGGCTTGATTTAATGGGTTCAGCACCTCAGTGAAATGTTCAGCCCATCGAGATAAAACTTCTTTTGGGTCTGTTAGCCGGTCTGAACGCTCCCGCGTGTATATTGGCGAAACAAGGTTGCGTTTTGGGCCGAAGACAGTCCCAAGACACTCAAAGAAGGCACCTATTTGGTGGGTATCAGCAAGATGTTGTAGCTCAAGTGACTTAAGTATCCACCACCGGTTCTTTAGTTCACGGGTTTTTGCCTTTAGGTCCTGTTGAATCCGCCTGCGTTTTTCTACATCATCTGTATTTCTCAAGGAACGTCTGGCAGCTTCAAAGAATTGTCTTATTTCCACATCATTCGCATCAAACCAGTCTTGGTTTTTCTTCAATGGTTTACCTACAACTCGATGAGCAACTTCGTGAAGGTTCTTTGCGCACGAGCGCCACTCTTCATCGATTGACGCGTCTTCAGAATGTAGATTTTTCGCTCCAAATTCAGAATCAAGTGATCTTCTAGTGTCTTCACAGTGTATTAATTTCTGAAAAGCCAGCTTAGGTGGAATTTTGTGCTCAGCTCTGCGTGGTGGTTTGAATGCAAGTCTCATTTTTGATCTGATGAGGCGATGGTCAGTCCAACCCTCAGCGCCACGCATGGCCCTTGTTATAAGTACGTCTCTTATGTCTCTACGGCGCACTATTATGTAGTCAAGTAAGTGCCAATGCTTAGAGCGGGGGTGCATCCATGAAGTTTTATATTTCTCTGGGAGCCTGAAAAAAGTGTTCGTGATGCTCAGGTGAAATTCTGCGCAGAAGGCTAGTAATGTGCTTCCATTTAAGTTACATTTACCAACGCCATGGCGACCTAAGACATCATTCCAGGCTTCATAATCAGTTCCAACGCGAGCATTGAAGTCCCCGAGCAGAATAAGTTTGTCGCTGGGAGGAATCTTCAGCATGACTTGACGAAGGTCATCGTAAAACTGTTGCTTTACCTCATCCGGCGAGGGAAGGGTAGGGGCATAGGCGCTTATAAGATGTATAAATTTACCATGGGTGGTATGCAAGCGTAGAGTCATCACAACTCTGACTCTTACAATATAAGATGCTATTCGTGATCCACCTGCATATTCAAATATAAGAAGTTTTCAAGCTGTCTAAAAGGCCTCTGACATCTAGTGAAAACAACCAGCGCCAACGGCTTAACGTGCCTTGCGAAGCTGGAAACGGTCGAGATAAATGTCACTAACAGTCAAACCCATCTAGGTTATAACCGTGTCTGTAGTCAGTGATCCCGTCGTTCACGCAAACGTCACTGAGCTACGACCGTTTCCGAAACATAATCACATAATTTTGATTTCTTTTGTTCAATACCTCTTTTTTCAAATAAGCAGTAACAGCTAGCAGTCAATACAAATGCCTTCACGCGAGTTTCACTGCAACGGCACGGCACCGCGACTTAGCGCCCCGCTCTGTCTATTCATTCATTACAAATACCTATGTATTGAGTAAAGATATCTATACCTATGCTATGCTGTGAATGTGACTCAGTGTAAGTAAACAACGCGCTGGAATAGTTATATGTATTGTATACCTGTATAGAATAACTAACCTTTAACTTTAACTTTTTTTTTTTTTTATAGTTACGTAATAATATTAACAGTGTACTTAGGTACGGCACAAAATAGGTAATAGTACGGGAAGAGACTGGTTACCCACAACACAGGGAATCCTAGTGTGGGGACCAGGGATACTTTTTAAGTACCTTATTGTAATTTATTTTCTGGTCCAATAAATATTTTTTACTTTTTTTTTTTTTTTTTTTTTACTTTTTTTTTTTTTCTATTTGTATGTTGTCACCATACCAAGTCTGATCATATTTATATACTTAAAAAACATAATAAATAATAAATTTCATTCTATTTGTTTGTGTTCACCAGGTAACAGAGTGGCCTGATCTAGAGCTAGAAGAGAGCAGATGGTCCGGCGACGGCGGCGCCGCCGCAGAGGAGAACGTGTTCAGCAGAGTGCCTCTGAATTACTTGCAAACGTGAGTATTATCGATATCGTATCAGCCGAAAGACGTCCACTGCTGGACATAGTCCTCTCGCAAGGATTTCCACTCCGACCGGCCCTGCGCTGCCCGCATCCTGCGGCTTCCCGCAACCTTCACCAGGTCATCGCAACACCGAGCGGTCTGCCTACGCTATGTCTTCCTAGGCGCGGTCGCCACTCGAGAACTTTCCAGCCCGAACGGTCGTCTGCTTTACCAGCTATGTGCTAGCTGTATTATCATCCTATTTTAGCTGTTGTATTTTATTTGTTTGCTCCATTTTGATGGCTCAGCATCTCCACCGTCTTGGCGAAATTTGGAAAGGCGGCTTGCAAGATGGAAAAGTACATACGCTATCTTTTATGCCGATTCCTCGTGTCACTGGCATGACTGTCAGGCATGACATTGGCAGAATTCTTATAAACAAACTAAAAGAGTAAGATAGTCTGGTAGTCATCTAGCGTATTGTATGCGTGCGTATTGCAGAGTGAACCGCATAATAAAGGCGCGGTGCGACGAAGGGACGGCGGTGACATTCGTGCAGTTGCCCGCGCCGCCGGCCCTGCCGCGCGACCTTCCAACGCAGCGGGAAGCCGCGCTGTGCGAACAGTATTTAAAGGTAATATAAATATGTATACTTCAAAGAAAAAAAAAACTATTGTTTACCATAAAGATATCACTGGCGCCGACTCCATAGGGCCTGGGGGTGCCCGAGCCCCTCCCCCCCCCCCCCCGTAATGACATTATCAGCAGGATTGAGCCCACCCAATATTTTATATGAAAATACTGGTGTGGCTTGCGGCTTGCGAACTGCGATCCCTCAACGATAATCACAAAAACAATATCCATGCGGGCGAAGCCGTGGGCGAAAACTACTTAGAAAATAAAAATAAAAATTCTGCTCTAGCCCCCCCAATATTATTATGAAATTGGCGCCCATGAAAGATAGTATTATACCACAGAGAAAAGTCAAAGGTCATCATTAGCCAGAATTACTAAATAGATAGTATACCAATTACCATAGAGAACTGTCAAAGTAATATGTTGAATCGGTCATCATATTAGCCAGAGAGAGAGAGAGAGAGAGGGAGAGGGAGAGAGTTTGCCGATCTCGCATCGGTTTACTAAGCCACTTAAAAAGTTGCCTTCGAGACACTGCCATAAATCGTCTGCAATAGAGGTATAGGCCATTGATTAGCCAAAAGACGTCCACTGTTGCACATAGCCCACCCTTCTCCAACGACTTCCACTTAGCACAGATCTCAGCCACATGCATCCAGCGGCTTCCCGCAACCTTCACCAGGTCATCGGTCCACCGAGTGGGAGGGCTGCCTACGCTACGTCTTCCGATGCGCGTTCGCCACTCGAAAACTATAGTACCTCTCCAGCTCTGCGCTGTGTGTATCAATTTTTTCTACGAGCTGTGTTATTTGGTTCCAGGTATTAGACGAATTCACAAAGGATCTCCCCCCTACAATACTCGTGAGAGGTCTCAAGTCTGTTACGTCCACCGAGTTATAGTTACTAATAAGTAAGTATGCTTGATCTGAGCTTTAATTCGGATGGTTATTTTATATGACTCTACACTAAATGTAGCTGAAAATGTTAAACAATTAACTGCAAATATTGACTCCATATAAATGTAGTTTGAATCTTGTAAATTTGTATGGGGACTGTTTCTTTCTTGAGAAATTGATTTGCTGAGTATTATTTAATGAAACAGATTTTTACAAGAAATAATAATCGTGACATCGCTGTATAAAAAACTTCTGATTTTATTATTGTATTTGGTTTTTGAAAAAAAAAAAGAAAATCATTTTATCGTTATTTTAAGGTCACCATTATAAATTATTACATTACATTATAAATTAAATAGGACTTTTTTAAAGCGGGGCCTTACGTAAGTAACCAATGTATGTAGTGATGAGAGATTTTACAGAATGACTGAGTATTTTAATTGTAAATAATGAATCGAGCTTCGCCTTGGGAAAGGGATATTATACAGCGTGTTCTAAACTAGGCGTTCTTTGGGTTTGAACTGATCACACTGAACAACTAGTCTGTGACTACGCTGATATCGGCATCGCTAATTCAGCTAAGATCAGCTGTTTGGGCAAATTTGTATGGAGTGTCCCAAGTTTTTTTTTTGTAATTTTCACAACTCTAGTGATGGTAGTTGTTTAGTGAGACGAGTAGAAGCCTTAATTAACGCGTCGTCCAACTGTTTTGTTACATCCTGTATATTTTAGATGTCATTTTTTTTAAACAATATGTTTGTATGATTTGATATTTTTTCTGAAATGACGTAGCATTTTTTAATGAAATGTGAAATGACTTTTAAACGGATTACTTTTGATATACTTCAAATAAAATAGTGAGATTCTGAATACCGATAGATTCTTAGAAACTTAAGGGTGGACCCTTTTACTAGTTTCGACATAGTTTCGAGGCGTTTCCATAAAATCGATTTTCTGATGTGTTCAAGAATTTAACAGCTATATTTACATTTGAAATCCTTGTATTGTTTAGATTTGAATACCCTACACGTGACCGCGTGATGCTAACTGTAGCACCAGGCCTCTATCCCTAGTTATAGCCCTGTTAAATTGTGACACTCGATAAGGGGGCGCCGATCCTTAAGGGGAAGTCCATACAATTTGGGGTTCCATGGGGTTTGTAGGGAAAATTGTATGTAAAGTTTTTTTTTGTAAATGGAGTTACCTTTGCTGCGTATTAGCTGATCAAATTGTATACCTTGATAGAATTTTAGATTTTTATTCTTAGTTAAATTATTTTTGTGTTTTGTCTGTATTATTCACATATTATTATTTTTAATCATCATTTTTCTAAATGCTTATAATATTTTATTTTAATATTTAATTTTGTTAAATTTTTCACGATGTAATTAATAAATGCACGAAGCCTTTTCAATAATACATTTAATCATATAGGATTTTTATTTGAATAAAACATTTGTATTATTGAATGAATAATGAATAAAAATACTTTGTTTATTGTACTTACATCATAAAATCAGTAAGTACACATAGGAAACAGTCATATAAATTTTATTAACGGGGCCATGGCCACTAGCTTCTCGACCTCCACTAATCCGAACTTGGCCCTCGTGGGGCCTAGCCTTCCCGAGTTATGGGAAGAGACCCGTTCCCCTGCAGTGGGGACGCTTCGAGTTGTTAACGATAACCATTTTGTGAAGCCGGGTTTTTATTTTTTGTTCATTGGTTAGGTTTAATTATACATATCAAGTAAACTAAGTGTCATAATACAGATATTTAGATTTTCACAAATGAACGTAAAATGTAGCCAAAACATGACTTTTACATTTACTATCGAAATAGGTAAATATAACTCCTATACTTAATTTCTTTAGGTATTGTATTGAAAGAAATGTAAACAATCTTGATATGTATTTTTATTGATATCTGCATGTGAAAATTCTCAAACTAGTAGAATTTATTGCGTGTTTAATAAATATGTAAAATAAACTTAGTATCTACGTTTGCAAGAAATATCAGAATTTTTACATGCACATTTCAATAAAAAGACATGTCAAGATTGTTTTCATTTATTTAAATACCTAAAAAAATGGAGTATAATTATATTTGAATAACTCATAATTACTAACAAACTTCCATTTTTATTATTTTGTATAGAAATCATGTGAACTTATGAATAAAGTATTTTTAATTGAATATGGACCAATGTGATAAATATTTTAATAGTAAAATAAATTGGACACTATATTTTATATGTATTCGTTTTATTTACCTGTTCCATAAAATACATTTAGCATTAATATTTAACACTTCGAGCGCCACAGTCGGCTATGGCCGACAACCGGTTTCCGACCACGGGCGGGCGCTAGGATTTGGGATTTTCATACATTTTTGTCGGCTATAGCCGTCGTTGGCGTTGGGGGTACGATTGGTCGGGGAGTGGCGAAGCGCTCAAAGGGTACTCGATTAAGGGTACCCATTGTTAGGGGTACTCTTGCCCCTAACTACTGACTTTAAATACGATCTTAGCGCGTACTCCAGAATCAAAATTTCTATTGAAAGGATAGATGATTTTGATTGCAATAAATAGTTTTTTAAACTAAAACTGGAACATTAACAAGCATCGGTGGCTCCGTGCTTATTGACTCCGTCCGCCCTCCTAACCAGAGGTCTCTGGTTCAAATCCTGGCCAGTACACCAATGAGTTTTTCGAAACTTACGTGCAGTTTCATGCCGACTTCTTTAACGGTGAAGGAAAACATCGTGAGGAAACCTGCACATCTGATTTCTAGATGTGTATGATGGTGGCGTTGCACACATCCGTAGGTGTAAATCTAAATGCCCTACACGTGACCGCGGGTGATGCTAAGTGCAACACCAGGCAACCGCCGCCTATACCCTGTGGATAGGACGGTTTAAATTGTGCCACACGACAACAGAAGAGAGATCAACTTTTTGATTTTATCAAGAATAACAGAAAGCACTTATATCACTATTCATGCATGTATGTCTATAGCGAACACTGTCGCACCTCCCCTATTTCCTCTGGGCCCACAGCAAGGGTACAACTAGCAATGGAGTGAGTCATGTGCTACCAGAGACAAGGCTATTTTTCCTTATCTCTTTTCCTTTCCTTTTTCTTATATCTGGTAGGTACTTCTAGGTTTTTATCTTTTTATATAGAAGGATCGCTTTAAAAACAAGCTGGATTGTCATGCATTCAATATTTTTTGCCTTTTTTTCTTAGCCTTTGTGGCATAGCGATATTGTGATTGACTTTAGGAGCTTTGGTGGGTAAAGGCTTCCGTTCCGTTTCGCCACATAACTCTATCCCATCAAAGCTACCTTCATCAATGAATGGAACATCTCGGTATACCACGATTCAATGTCTAGAGACCGGTCAAATTGACTCCCTATAAGCAGTATGCTGTTGTATGTTGTTATCAGAGAGAGGAAACCTGCCCCAAAAGGAAAAGATAAGATAAAACCGTCTGCTCGTTTGCCACCTCTGCCATAAAAAAAAAATACTTCGGCAAATACAATCGACATACTGACAACCGTCTCATGAGGATGCGCCATACGACATTATACTGCGCACGTGGCATGCCATTATCAACACTCAACTCTGTGTCTAGCTGTACTTTAAACAAATAGGTGTGTTGAGGTGAGGTTAAGAATACACAAGCGTTTTTAGGTCAAGTGCCCTTTGTAGCGAGCCCGTTGTATCAAGTCCCGGCATACGCTTCAAGTTGCAACGAACTCCGATACAAAATCCTGAATAATCCTGATGAATGTTTAATTTGTCGACCAGTGTCGTGTTCATTTTTATTTGCGGTTATACTGTATATCACTATTATACAGTGAATTTTACTTTGCAGATATATTTTCTATTTCAAATTTTGCAGAAATTGTAAAAAAAATCTTACAAAGATGGAAGGAAACGAGGTAATTTATTTGTATGGATTATTTTTGAAATTTCAGCAAAGCTGTAGAACAAAATATTGTTAATTTTTAGGGTCACTTTGAGATATGTATTGCCAAATTCACAGTTTCAGATATTTTTTCCACTTTTCAGAAAAAGTATCATATTTCACTGCTCGGTAGCTTGGTTGTTAAAAATCATTACGATGATAATAATGGGAGACCTTGAAGCATTTTTTTTGTAAAATGTTCAATTTCCTTCGGTGGCCTACGTAACTGTCACTCCTAAATTGAAAATATTTAAAAAATCGCTGGTTGAATTTGGAGAGGGTTGACATGACGGAAATTTTTAAACAAACTCATTTAGGCAAAGTGGGGACACAAATAAAATTCCGTATCCGTTTCCGTTGCAACTGATACTAAACCAGGATTAGATGCAACTAGCCTTCTAAAGAGATACGACTGTCTGACGTTTGAAGTGAAAGAAAATTTGCATTTTCTTTTCTTTCGTTTGCTTCTGGTTTTTGCTAAGCGCAGGGCGCAGGATAACGTTTTTCCGGTATTTGTATCTACGTGTGTCGTGTACGTAAACGTAGTCTCGAGCAACTAAAAGTATACAGCCAAGTAGTGCAAGTAGAACTAGATGGCACGGCTACCCTGTATTATTTTAAGGCGCTAAGTATAGCCAAATCGAAATATTCAATTAAAATTCTTGAAATAATGGTTAAAGCTATCACCATGGAAAAAATATATAACATACTTCAAACAATGAAAAACAAATTGTCTTGAACAGAATCATAAAAATCACAAAAACTTTGATGACAAAAAAATATCCTGTAGACCCTGTATTTTGCATTAATTGCAAATTCTCTCGGAAACACAATATTTGTTTATGTTGAAAGCAACGCACAAAAATCGGCCATTTTAATACCTTTAATTTATCTTGAACGGATTTTTTTAAACTTATTTGAAAGCCAAGAAAAGTAATAAAAACATCGAAATCTCGAGAGTTTTGCGTTCGGCCTTGACGTAACCGCCGCGATGGTACCCATACTGATCTTAATATGAGTAGGGCGTTACGGTCGATATTATATTGTCATGCATCAACCTGCTCAGATTGAGTGTACTTCGCGCCTTAAAGAGCGCTTTTATGTCACGCAAGTTTCTGCCCGCATGCGGGTCGTGCCCGACCGTTTTCAAACGTGCGGCATTTCCAATGCGTGACACGCATGACAATAAAAGGAACCTAACAAATGTACTGAAACGATAGGTTGCGGGCGGCACGCATGCGAGCAGAAACCCGCGTGACTATAAAAGCGCTGTATTGTCATGCGGATTTGTGCACGCACGCGGGTCATGCCCGCATGCGTGCCGCCCGCATCCTATCGTTTAATTACATGTTTTTTGGGCCCTTTTATTGTTATGCGTGGCGCCGCCGCGAACATTCCCGAGGCACTGCAGAAGCGCGGCAACCCCAACTATAGCCAAAACGGCTTGATAGATGTGAAGTGCGAAGTATCGATTTTGTTAGATTAAGTAGTTTTGATTTCCATTTTCAGATAGATTAACATTACCTCCCGTCTGTAAACTTAGTTGAAGTCGTTCGATGTTCCACTGTACGCGTTTCTTTTCGCAAGCCAAGTTAAGCCATCGGTGCCAGCTGCTGTCACTAGACGGCAGTGGCAGTCGTTAGTCATGTCAGAGGCCTTATAGGCGGCTTGAAAACTTCTGACACCGGGGCTGGCGACTAGGCCCTCAACCTCCAGCAATCTGGACTTGGCCCCCGTGTGTGGAGTATGGCGTAACCTTCCCGAGGTATGGGAAGAGACCCGTGCCCCTGCAGTGGGGACGTTATGGGTTGTTAACGACGCATTTCTTTAAAACATAAGACGCAGTACGTACATATCCTTTCCAACCTATCATTTCTAATCGGATATAATCGTATCCGATTAGAAATGATATTATAGAAGAAACGTATTATTAAAATATTTTTAGAGTATTACATTGGGTATTCTGTGGTATTACATTGATTCTTTTTGTAACCTTTATTCGACTTACTAAGATTTGTAACACTTAACTACAGGACTTCAATAACAAACAGTTTATTGTTGAAGAAAAATATTATAACAATACATACCTAGTGTAGTAAAGAAAATAACACGTACAATGGCGGACTTATCCGCTAAAGGGAAAATGTAAGGGATATTAAAAGAGTGTGCAGTGCGTTAAATTATTCTTTAATTTTATTAAATAACCGGCTGATATAAATATATCATTTTATACCCGTAATCGGTATTATTTATGT
Source organism: Coleophora deauratella (assembly GCA_958295455.1). Classification (NCBI taxonomy): domain Eukaryota; kingdom Metazoa; phylum Arthropoda; class Insecta; order Lepidoptera; family Coleophoridae; genus Coleophora; species Coleophora deauratella. The sequence continues at coordinate 9,530,914 of OY282413.1, read as the reverse complement.
TGTCGTTTGTAGAGTCATTAATTAAAGGACTGATATTTTAAAAAAACTTTTCTTATTTTTCCTTTACACACTCGAATGTAAAGAATGACCGCCTCCGTAGTCTTGTAGCTAGTCCACTTGCTTCACATCAGGAGGTCGCGGGTTCGATTTCCGGGAGGGTCCAACTTTGTAGGACTTGATTTGGTTGGTGGTAGGACATTTTCTGAGCCCGCATGGCTAGCTACCACCATTTTATCGAAGTTTTGCCGCCAAACATTAATGTTAACAGCATTGATGTGTTCCGGCATGAAGATAAGATAGCCAGTTCCCCATTGCGTTGGGGAATCTTGGTAAGCCCGCTTCCATCTTTGGCATCATCATCACTTACCATCAGGTGAGATGATGCCAAGGGCTTACTAATTGAGGGTAAAAATGAAACATAAAGTACGTGAATTGCTGACTGCTGTGCGTTTCTGTCAGTTCGAATCACGATTCTTTTTTTTTATTGATCCACCAACAGTTGTTACAATAATTCTTATTATCTAATTTACTACATAATGTTTTATGCTTAATGTACAACCAATTACAGGTGAATACCGCATGCACCATACAACAGAGAGTATAATTATTAATTTAATCAATCATAATAAACAACGCTAACTTTGTAAAAGAAAGACGTATACTAATAAAATAATTAGCTAGCTTAATTAAAGAAATCCATAATTTGTCCAATTCACAAGGGTGGAGACAGAGACCGTATAATAAACTATAGACCAATCTCACTATTTTCATCTATATCAAAAAAATTTGAGAAAATAATGAACAGCAGACTTGTAAACTACTTAGAAAATAACAATATTTTGTCTGAAAATCAATTCGGTTTTCGAAGAGGTATTTCAACAGACGAAGCCGTCTACCAGTTTACAAACTATGTTTGCGAAAGCCTAGATAATAATAAAAAGTGTATAGCCATTTTTATAGACTTAGCTAGCATTTGATACGGTCTCTGTCCCCATCTTGCTACACAAACTGGAGAAAATCGGAATACGAGATAACAAATTAAAACTTTTTGAAAGCTACTTGAGCCATAGACTACAATCTGTAATAGTAGGTGAATATATTAGTTCCGATCTTATTGTCATACATGGAGTGCCACAAGGTAGTATATTAGGGCCAACGCTTTTTCTGATCTATTTAAATGATCTGTGCTCACAAAATCTACCGCAAGGTCGTTTGATCGCTTATGCTGACGACACGGTACTGGTATTCTCAGACAAAACATGGACAAAGACATATAGTACAGCACAACATGGTTTAGATATAGTATCAAAGTGGCTTAGTATCAATATATTAACATTAAACTCAGATAAAACAAAATACATTACTTTTTCAATACGCTCAAATAAAGAATTAGATGAAAACCTGAAACTGACAGTTCACAAATTCAAAACGAAAAACGACTGTGGTTGCGATACCCTTCAAAAAACGAACACAATAAAGTATTTAGGCATAGTAATTGATGAAAATCTTAATTTTCAAAATTATATAACTGCACTTAGCAAACAAGTTCGCAAATTAATTGCAACTTTCAAAATACTGCGCCATTTAGTAGAACCATACATTTTAAAACGTATTTATAACTCTCTATGCCAATCTATTTGCAACGTGCAATAATAAAGGTCTCCACTTTTAAACCATATTTATATCCTACGAAAACACTTTATGAATACTGTGAAGTCCTTACCATCCGACAATTATTTATGCTAAACACCATCTTAAAGCAACACAGTCAAATACATTATGATCCAAATACCACTGTAAACCGTCGCAACCATTTAGTGTGTAGTACGCATTATTATCGTACATCGTTCTGTCAATGTTTCTTTGTATTCCTTGGACCATATCTTTATAATAAGGTAAATAAGTTTCTGAAAATATATCAACTATCAAAATTTGAAACCAAAAAGAAAGTTAGTCAGTGGCTACAACCCTTAACATGATGAGAGTGAGGCTTTTCTAACTATTGTGTCTTAATGTATTCTAAGTAAAAAACCACACACACGCACACACACACACACGCACGCACTCACACGCACACACGCACACACACGCACACACACACTCACACAAACACACCAATTACACACACATATACTATATTATATAACTATAAGTTTTCGATATAAATTGTAGAAGCTATGTACCAAATTTATTTTTTATTTAATATATCTTTGTACTTTCATTATTTTTAGGCTAAGAAACATGATCTTCCGAAAGAGGGCTCTGTATATATATAGAAATACAGGTTTTTCAAAAATCTAGTTCAGTTACAGACGACTCCGGCACTTTTTTGTGAAATATATTAGCCATTATAATATGTAAGCCAACCTGTAAAACACTTTTCTGAGAAATAAATTTTTATTATTTATTATTTATTTATTTATCCTGCTAGGGTATGCAATCTTAGCTGAAATCGCATAAATGTTTTTGCGTTTATGTCAGTCTGAATGATGGTACAGTACCACCATGTACAGACTGACATAAATATAAGCCTCTGGTACTTTTTAATACCTAGGCATTAATTATACGAAGCGGTGGTCGTGGCTCAGTGCGCAGGTTAACTGACTAGAGACACGGTCATAACCTGGATGGGTTTGACTGTAAGTGGCATTTATCTCGACCGTTTCCGTGCTTCACAAGGCACGTTAAGCCGTTGGTGCTGACTGCTATCGCTAGCAGTCGTTAAGCCATGTCAGAGGCCTTATAGGCGGCTTGAAAACTTCTGACACTGGGGTTGGCCACTAGCCCCACAACCTCCACCAATCCGGACTTGGCCCCCGTGTGTGGAGTGTGGCCTAAACCTTCCCGAGTTATGGGAAGAGACCCGTCCCCTGCAGTGGGGACGTAATGGGTTGTTAACAACAATTATACGAGTATTTCCTCATTTCCTAGTCCGACCCAGATACAACGCCAAACAATACCTACTGGTCAATGACGTCATTCGTCCCCCGTTGCCAATGATGACGCAATAGCACAAATTGCGCTCCAGTCTAGACGAGGAGATGACGTAATGGCGGGATAGTTACAATGCCCTAACTGTGTTGCCTCGTAGTTATGTACTAAAAAAAAAAAAAAAAAAAGTTATGTACTTAGTTAAGTACATTGTTTTTAGGAAGACGTAGTTTTACTTTGTCAAAATGCAAATACCTATATAAGATTATCAGCTTCTCTCTCTTCTAGTTTGTGGAATCTCCTATAAGAATTCTTCTCACGTCCTTAGTAAGTCTTATGATTATAAAAATGACAGCCATTGTGTCAAATCAAATCCCTACGAATAAGGAAGGAAGGAATGAAAATTTTCATTAATCAAGGTTTTGCAGTGCAATAAATAAAAAAAAAAATATGCAGGAACTAATAGTATCTACTCCCGGCGAGGTGATATACCTGGAGACCAGCCGTGGTGACCACGGCATAGTCCGACCTATAATAGTTGGAAGTCGTTTACATTGCATGTGTCCGAAGAAACTGATAGCGCGTTTCAGGTCTAGGTTCTACGTAATTAGTACTGCAGATGCCTCCATAAATTCATTGTTTCTTAAGGGTTTCACATCTTTTTACCCGACTGCATCAGAAGGAGGGTTATGTTTTTCGAGTGTATGTATAATTGACATAGGATACATTTTACAATAATTTTAATGCAGTCGGATTTAATTTTTTTTAATAACATGGTTAGGTTATTAACAACCTATTCTCATGTATTTTAATATTCGTAGCCAACAGTTAAGTTAGTAATACAGTTGAAATGTGTGTACGCCTGAGAAGGTACAATTTGCTAGTTTGTTTCATGGTGCATTGACATCAGCAAATGCAACTTGAATTTGAAGAAAGAAAGAAAATACATTTATTCGACATCACAAACAGCACCTTAAAAAGTAAAACAAACAAAACTTAAAAATAGTGTAAAAGGTGCCACTCAGACATCGAATGGGTCTCCACTCAGCATGTGTTGCAATCAGCAGGCTCGGCTGGCTGCAACGCTGGTTTTCTGTAGAGCCCGTTACAATGTGTGTGGGGCAGCGAGCGAACATCACATTGTTAACGTTAACAACCATTGGTTTATAAAACCATACCAAAATAAAAAGAGAAACAAAAAGAGAGAAAAACTTAAAAATTAACTTTAAGAAGTGCTATGTGTATTTGCACATTTATTTATTACATACACACATCACTACGGAGTTTAAGGTTTATAGGATTAATTTCACACACAACAAACCATTTCATTTTGACAAATTAACTTTGCTTCCTTTACCACAAACCGCGTTTTCGGTAATCAATATTGTAAAGTACATAGGTACTAGCTACTGGATTATGAATATTTTATAGCAACACGTGTTGCTTTGTGTTTCGCCACAATCGATATGAATCCTCGTTGTACTGTTAGTATTATTTTATTATGTACTACATAGTTTCCACCCGCGACTTCATCTGCGTGGCCTTCAGAATTGGGTATGGATCCAGAAATAAAGAAAATGTTAAGGTGGCGCCGTCTAGTGACGAAGTGGAAATTTCGAGTTTTTAAGCATTCCTCCGGGAACCCTTAAGTTTTCCGGGATAAAAAGTATCTTACCTATCCGTTAGCTGAGTGCTTTATCTATCTACCTACCCAATTTTATCAAAATCTGTTCAGTAGTTTCGACGTGAAAGTGGAACAAAGAAACAAACAAATAAACAGAAAAATATCCATACTTACGCATAATATTATAGAGATAATAATAATAAATAATAATAATATCCGGGACAAATCACACACGGTCATCTGGCCCCAAACTAGGATTCCCTGTATCTTGGGAACCAGAGACTGATATACATACACATATACTTTTAAATACATACATATATAGATATAATACACCCAGCCTCAGAGCAAACAAATCTGCTCATCACAGAAAAGTTTGCCCTGTGTGGGGATCGAACCCACGACTCTCGGATAAGAAGTCAGGATCGCTAACCACTTAGCCACCGAGTCAGAGATATTTATTGTAAAGGGCATACTAATAGCGAACTGCGAATGTATCATAGATATTCTTAAGTACCTACTTAGATAAGTACTTTATTCTTTTATATTTCAACAAAATATTGAATCAACATGAACTACGTAAAACCTACTCAAGTAGATTTTACTTTTCGATTTTAGTGGAATCGAAAAACGAAAGTTGCCATTTTATCTGTTGACAAGCGGCAACAATACTCTTAAAACTGAACAACTGTCACAATCAAACTACATTACAAAAAATCTTAAATATGTACTCTTAATAAAATAAACCTTAATACATTGGCGAAATTACGCTCGTTATGAGATGTGGAATGCCAAATAGAAAAATAAAATAGAAATATGTAATAGAATAAGTATATACAAGGTATTTAGAACAGAACACCTGTCATCTTTCACAGAGGAGGATTTCTGAACAAAGTGCATTCGTAAGCTGCTAGCCAGAGGGTAAGAAACTTCAGGGGATATTCGAAGGACGGTCGACTTGAGGCATACAATATACAATACATAAGGAATTCAAGGATTTATCACAGACTACAGTACGATAGAAATACAGTAGAATTTAAAAAATATATTTTTGTTTTGCATTGAGATAACAACACCAATTAAAAAGAGAAAAGAAATCTTATCTTTTATACTATTTCTTTTATTAATTACTTGTTGTTGTTTTTGTTCAAGAATTTCAAGATTTTTATTTACTACGTACTTATAAAAAAATCTTCATTTTAAATTTCAGCTCATTTAGGTATTAAGTTACAGCACAATATTGTGTTTGAAATAATTCAAATATTCCTCCGGCAGGTAACGAATTAAAATATTAAAACTAAAATCTACTGAAATTAAAAATGTTTTATTTAATTTTATTTTATTTAAGTTAACGCTGTAGGTACATATTCTTTTTTTCTAATCTAACTGGTTCAAAGTTCCTACCACTCGGAACTTGTCCACTCAGCGTTTCGAGAAATGTTAGCGGAGGTATTTTAACTACACATGTAGCAGAAGTTGACGACCAGATTACATTTTATACAGGTTGATACCAAACGTTTCTGAAATTCATACAAAAAAATCTGCTGATTGGGAAATCCACAAACGTTAAACACAAGCTGTTCAGTTTCATGGGTAGAAGCCTTCTTTAGCCCTTTTGCTACAGCCTGTATAAGAGCCTACACATACGACATTACATTACACATGTCTTCTTGTCGGTCATGTCACGCGCGGTTTGCCCTATTGACCTCGAACGTTAGGGTTGGCACTTTCAATTAAAAGTTTTCTGTTCAAGAGCGTAGGTGCGAGAATATTTTGAATTAAGTAACACAATTATTATTAAGTAAATGCCCTACACGTGACCGAGGGTGATGATAAGTGCAATACCAGGCAACCGACGCCTATACCTAGGTATATCCACTAGTGGATAGGACGGTTAAATTGTGCCACACGATAAGAGAGAGAGATTATTAAGTACAAAGTTTTTTTTATATAGTATTGCTAACATAATCTTCGCAGGTTTAAAAAAAAGAAATCAGGTATTCTAATACACATTGTGCATACAATCACAGAAAAAAAGAAACTCCAATTTCCATACAAAGTTTACAAAGGGACTTGTCTAGCCCAACCAACCAACTACTACTAAATACTACATTAGATTAGTATTTATTAATGAAAGGCAACCCTACCCTACCCCCATTGGGGATCAATTGCCACCCCCACAAGGAATGCGCAAGACCTCATGAGGGTGGAGTAGCACGTGTAGGGTTTCCAAACCTCGTTTCATTTAGCTCGAAAAGCAATTCGGTCCCATTATTACGAAGGCTATTAACTTAAGATTTAAGGACATGTATATAAGTATCTAACAATTCTACGTAAACAATAAGTTTCCCCAAGGAACTTTATAAATTTTCACTCAACGTTAATCAATGTGGTCCTTTTTTGCATATTTTTGAAATAAAAACACTTTAGGCGCACTTAGCTCTGTTTTTGAACAGTGTAAGTATGGTTCATTCCAATAAAATAAAAGCAAAACGTAAACAAACTTAATATGGATCTGACACATGTCAATGTCATCTGAATACTATGTTTATTTACCTTTTGCTTTTTTTTGATTGGAATGAAGTATAGAAACTGTCACGCTCGAGTCGCTGACGCTGAATCGCATAAACTGGGCGCTGAATTAAAAAGTCATAAATATAGGATCCTTCTAAAATACCTGAAAAAAAATTAACAGTGGGTTCTACTCATAAAACTGAACAGCTTTTCCCAAGGAACCCATACTCAATTCGCAAAAAAAATTTTGGACTTTCCATACAAAATCGGCGGATCAGTTGATTGATTAGTATGAGAAGGCCAAACATTTTTTGCGAATCGAGTATAGGTTTTTTGGGGAAAGTTGTTCAGTTTCATGAGTAGAAGCGTGTTTTTTTTTTCAGGTATTTCATAAGGACCCTATATAAGTTTTCATTGGTGGTTATAAACACACAAACCTCTTTTTTGTGTTCCGACTGTATTGTATAGTCTTCCTTGACAAAAAGTTATTTATTTTTATGAATTACTGTTACCTTTCAGAGAGACTTTAGCTCTCTCTGTGTCTGTGTGTTCTACCGTTTATACAAGGGAAGATTTTAATTTCTATGGGCCCTGTGCCTGAAATAAACGGATAAATAAATAAATAATAAATAAAAAAAGTTTTCTTGACCCTCCAAACTCAATTGACACTACAGTTAATCTGCAATTGAACCTACAGCCTGATTACAAATTCAATCTTAATTAGTTTCGTAGTACTCAGACCGCCATGATAGTTCAGTGGCAATTACAAACATATACATGGTGACTCTTATTTGCTAACCAGTTATAGGTATAGCTGCTATTATAATGAAACCGAAAACCCATCCCTGAGGCAGGCGCGGATCCAGGGGGGCGGGGCAATGGGTGTAATTTTCCCCCTTCTGAAGCCTGACTGAAGTACTAAAATTTCTATAAAATGCAAATAAATAGTGGCGTTTTTTAACTATCTGAAAAATTTCCACTTTTTATATTAACGGTCTAATACCGTCGACCGCTTTATAAATAAGGGTACACTGAAAATTTGCCCCCAATTGAATTGAATCCTGGATCCGCGCCTGCCCTGAGGATTATCAACAACTGGTACAGAAAACTATTTTGTCTTTCCGTTCACATCAAGATTACAAATCGACTCGAGAAGTATTTTTTTTCTCAGAGTGGACATTTTTCGGAAAAAAAATTGCGGTCGTAGAACAAAATTTGATTAGTATGATGAGTAGAAGTCATTTTGAGTCTCCATACCGAATTAGCCTAACAGCTGATTTTTTTTTTATTCATAGTCGGTAGCAGTGTACACTTATTGAAGATAATTTTTTTCAGGTTAATTTGTATGAAGAGTTCAACATTTTATGAGCGATATCAGTAAAGCAGTAGAACACTAGTTATTCAGTATGATAAGTCGGGTTTTACACCTATTTGTTACTCCCTGTATAGTGAATAGCCGTAACATATTGCCCTTGCGCAGCGCACGTCAGAAGTCGGACGCACAGTCACACGTGCGGTACATCTGCATAGTGTAAACTGTTCGCAGGGGTCGTCAACATTTACATTTTATGGGCGATATTTTTAAACATTTTATTTTTTAAATATCTGGTCGAAGATTAATTTTATTGATTGGCTACGATTTTAATAGGTATAATATAAGAATCTCTTCTGACAATGTCGCTTACGTCACGCTTCTCACTTCTTATCTCATTAAAAACGAAGTTCTCGTTTCGCAAACACTTCCCGAAACGTTGAGTGTACAAGTCCCGCGTGGTAGGGACTTTGTACTAGGTAGAAAACAATATTGACGATTTAAAAGCATGTGTAAAGCATCTACTTAAATAAAAAACATTTTGAGTTTGAGTTTGTTCACAGACATTTCTCTGTACGTATAGGAAATCCTTGAGAAATCAGCAGCCTCAGAAAAAAAAAATCCAGGACAAATCAAACACGGTCATCTGGCCCCAAACTAGGATTCCCTGTGTTATGGGAACCAGAGACTGATATTATACCTACATTTTAATACATAGACATAGAGCAACCAAATCTGCTCATCACAGAAATGTTTGCCCTGGGTCGGGGATCGAACCCACGGCTCTCGGATCAGTAGTCAGGAGCACTAACCACTGAGCCACCGAGCAAGTAAAAACAAGTTTCGTAATTTAAATATTGCATTGACGTGACAAATCAAAACAGTGTGTACTGTACAGCATTACTTAAATAAAAAACATTTTGAATTTGAGATTTTTCCTTAATCCAGAACGGGCCAACTGTTGACTACCTCTGATTGTCCGATATCATAAACAAACGGCTGACTGTGCAGCCCTAGTTTCCGGGATGCCACCCAGCACACCAGCAGTAGCATTATGTTACGATATGACTTATGAATCAGCTTAAATGCTTAATGGTCTGGGTCTGACTTTACATAAGGTTATTACCCGCCTACCGCGGAGCTGATTGTCTTAACAGGAGGGATTTTTTCAAGTCTCTGTTATGTTGAAACTGTGTCATCAGCGTCGTCTTAATTCTTCTATCTGTTTATTTCCTACTTTTTCAGCGTGTCTTTAGGATCGCCTTAATTCCAGCTTGAATCGTATAACGGTCGAATTTGAATAAGGTGGACTTTGCCCCTGTGTGTGTAGAATGCTCTAATCTTCCCAAGGTATGGGATGAGACCCGTGCCCCTTCAGTGGGGACGATATGGGTGGTTAACGTATTACTCAACTGCTGAAGAACTGAATGACTCAGAACAAGGGTAATGTGTTTTCATTGTGTGTATTTCTGTTTGTTGGGCTGAAACTGTAGCTTAGATGGTTTGCTACCATTTCTGGCCTCATAAGGCAGAAGGCAGCAAAGTAAACGAAAACTCCATATACTTTTCTTTCCTACACTGGCGCCGACTCCATAGGGCCTGGGGGTGCCCGAGCCCCCCCAATGACACAATCAGCGGGGCTGAGCCCCCCCCAATATTTTACAAATATCTTTTTTTTCTTGGGATATTTCATTAAAAAAAAAACTCATTGCCATACACGCTCAACGTTAATCTCAAAAACTATATCCACGCGGGCGAAGCCGTAAGCGAAAGCTATTAGGAAAATCACATTTGAAAAATATTAAAATAATGAAATTTTTTATTATTATTTTTCGCCCTAGGCCCCCAAAATTTTTATAAAGTCGGCGCCCCCGCTTCCCTATGAGGGCAGATTTGGAGTCAGAGCGTGACGTTACAGTCGTCGAAATTCTTCAGTCTATTTCTCATTTTTAGGGTTCCGTAGCCAAATGGCAAAAAACGGAACCCTTATGGATTCGTTATGTCTGTCTGTCTGTCTGTCTGTCCGTCCGTATGTCACAGCCACTTTTTTCCGAAATTATAAGAACTATACTGTTGAAACTTGGTAAGTAGATGTATTCTGTGAACCGCATTAAGATTTTCACACTAAAATAGAAAAAAAAACAAATTTTGGGGGTTCCCCATACTTAGAACTGAAACTCAAAAAATTTTTTTCATCAAACCTATACGTGTGGGGTGTCTATGGATAGGTATTCAAAAATGATATTGAGGTTTCTAATATAATTTTTTTCTAAACCGAATAGTTTGCGCGAGAGACACTTCCAAAATGGTAAAATGTATGTCTCCCCCCCCTGTAACTTCTAAAATAAGAGAATGATAAAACTAGAAAAAATATATGATGTACATTACCATGCAAACTTCCACCGAAAATTGGTTTGAACGAGATCTAGTAAGTAGTTTTTTTTTAATACGTCATAAATCGTATAAATATGAGAGAGAAATATATACGTATTTTTTTAAAATACGATATAAGAACTTTCTTTGCAAACCGTACAAAAGAGGTGACAGAACAAAGAGTTTAATTGCGACTGTGAACGAGTCGCGCTGCTACTAACATCCTAGGCCAAGAGTCGGCGACGTTATTTCCGATTTGTTACGAGTAAAGTAAAGTAAAGTTTAATATTTAAATTACTTTTTATCAAATAAAGATTTGTAATATGATCAAACCGGATGAATTAGATAACCGTCACATGATTGTAACGCAAACAATTTCAGAACAAAATGTGATTTTATTTTGACAGTTGATAAAAAGTCACTTAATAAATACGGTAAGGGGACTATACTAGTCGAATACCGTATTTAGAACTTCTGTCTTCAGACAGACTTTTGATAAGTCACGACAGCAACAACGGTCTAAAAAACACATAGCTCTCCAGACCTAACCTTTGAAAAGAGATGATATATGAATGTATGAATATACAGGATGTAACAGAAATGTGTGATAATACTTCAAAGTGGACTTTTACCCATCAAACTGAACAACTTTTGTTCTACAACTTTGTTGAAATCGCAAAGAAATTTTCGGACTTTTCATACAAACTTGGTTCGCCAGCTGATCGATTTGTATGAAAAGTCCAAAAAAAATTTGCGATTTAAACAAAGTTGTAGAACAAAAGTTGTTCAGTTTGATGGGTAAAAGCCAACCTTGAAGTATTGTCACACACTTCTGTTACATCCTGTAATTAAAACACTAAAACAAGGAATAGCATAGATAAATGTATGCGTTGGACAGCTTTTATACTTCGTTGGATTATATTTACCTAAGTACTGGGCGCAACAAAAAAAACGTAGCAATAGTTGATCTTATTTTTTTCCGACATTTACATTAGTTACAGACTACAGTTTCATGAAAAACCTATACAAATTTAGTTCAACATTTTTGAAACAGAGTGGCGCGAACATAGTTCTCCATCACGGGGGCGGGGCAATTTTTTTTTGAATTAAAGTGACGCAAAAATAGTACTCCATCATGGAGGGGGCAACCTTTTTTGAAACAATGCTACACGCAATGCCGAAGCGGTGGCGGAGCTTGCCGAATCGATACGCCGACATGACGGGGAGCATGAGAACTTCAGTTGAAGAAGAAGAAGAAGAAGTCTATCTTTCTTTCTTTCCTTCCTCCCTCACTCACACATGCAAGCACCTAGTCTCGAAGAAGAAGCGCTTTCTTATTTAAGAAAGCTCTGCTAAAGCTCTGTTAAAGATAGTACAGTGAAACCTTTATCAGGTAGTACGATAAATTCGGAGGGGGCGCGGCCCCCCTGGTTCATTTTAGGGGGGGCATTAAGCCCCCTCTGCCCCCCACTTCCGCGGTCGCTGCTCCCAAGGACTTCCACATCAACCGGTCCTGCGCTGCCCGCATCCAGCGGCTTCCCGCAACCTTCACCAGGTCGTCGGTCCACCGATTCGGAGGCCTACCTACACTGGGTCTTCCGGTGCGCGGTCGCCACCCGAGAACTTTAGTGCCCCATAGGCCCTCTGTTCTACGAGCTAGTACGAGCTTATATGAAGTTGATTATCATCTATACTCTCTATAAGTTCACGACGTTTTCAATATTTTTTTATCAAATTGGACAGCTTTTTAGATTACGTTACTTTTTATGAAATGTCAAACTGAACTATTTGAATTATTGATATTTAACGTCTCATAATAGTATATCTAATACGAGTATAGTTTATAAATTTTTTTGTCTGAGTATACAAGGAGGAGTTTCTTTAGGGCCCGCTGTTTCTTCTCACTCCGCAAACATTTCCCGAAACGGTGGGTATACGAGTTCCGAGTGGTAGGAACCTCGTATTAGGTAGACAAAAGAATGACGTTCGAAAAGTGTATACTGCTACCTACTTCGAAAATATTGTCATTTTCAAGTATATACTTCTCAAGACTAAAAAGAAAATTTTCAAGAATTTTTTTATTTATTTAAGTACCTAATAGCTCTTTTCAAATATGGACATGTAGGTCTACACTCTACTCTCTCTCTCTCACCCTGTTTTATTTCATAATATCTTTTTTTATATTTACTCTTTTGTAGGAATTTTATAACATACTATGTATCTATTATAAGGATAAGTCCCACAACAGCAAGTAAACGGCGGCGTATTTAATTCTAAATAAGACAATACAAATTGCTTAATGTAGATTGTAAATACATGGTGTTTAGGATAATCGACGCTTGTTTCCTATAGGGGGTTTTCAAGTCTCACAAGACAAGACAAGCTTGTGGTTGTACGTACAAGAAGACATGGAGCGCTGTGTTAATTATACAGGGTGTTAATGTAGTGGTGCGTCAAATTTTAATTAGTGCTTCTACTCCGGATTCTGATCAACTTTCACCAAGGGACCTGTACCCATACAAGATTATCGCAAAAGAACGTTTGTTGTCTTCATACTAATTTAGCCGCTCGGCTGATCGATTTGTATGAAGAGTCTAAATTATTTTTGCGATTTGACTATGGGTTCCTTGGATATCAGAATCAGGAGTGGAAGCACTGATTATGACGTACGACTAGATTTACAGCCTGTATAGGGATAAGAACCTACAATTTATATGGTTGATAAGTTAGATCTAAAAACTAATTGTAAAAGGCACGTGGGGCCGGAAACTCGTTCTTCCCTCAAATGTATGTATATGTCGTGGCCAGATCATAGAATTGATCACTTCATGATGTGGCCGACCATTTCATGAAATGGTCGCATTTCATGAAATGGAAAATATCTGCTGATCACATCATGATATGGTCTGGCCAGATCAATTAATACATCACCGTTTCACGATATACAGCTAAACGCGCGGCTATTTCATGAACTGGTCAAGCATTAGTGATCACTGATCATATCGTAAAATAGTTACAGTATCCACCGTTAGAGGCGCTGATATCTTTTTGTTTTTGTGATGTAAGTATCATGGCGTGGCGGCGTACAGTTAATAATAAAAAAGGCTATTAATAATGCACTAATTGAAAATAAAATAGAAGTTTAATGTCATTACGACACTAAACTACAATAATTCCCCTGCAGTGGAGACGTAATGGGTTGTTAACTATTAAAAATGTATAATTTCTCTGTTAACCAAGATTTGTTGCCAGACGTTGACGTTTAAACGATATATGGTCAGTTTTAGCTCGCCATTTCATGAAATACGACCATTTCATGAAATGGTCGTCCACATCATGAAATTATCAATTCTATGATCAGGCCACGACATATACTCTACTCTTGATACAAAATTATTTTGCCTTGCGAACCCATAGTCAATTTTTACTTTCAGACCAATTTTGACTTTCTAAAGCTACCTTAGGGTAGTAAGTCAAAAATTTTTTTCGCGAATTGACTACTTAAGGCTCAGACTAAAAAGTGTTCATTTCAAATTTTTTTGTTCCTTAGGGAATGTAAAACGTTCATGTTTCATGAGAGGAGGAGAAGTCTACTTTATAAGGGAAATAATTTTAAGGGATGTTAAGAAGCGTCGGTGGCTTCACAGCAGCTCGGTAGTGACTCCGACCTCCTAATCAGCGGTCTCGAGTTCAAATTCTGGCCAATGTAACAATTTTATTTTACGTAATTTATATAGTTTTTTATACATTTTAATATCGATTGCTTTAACGGTCAAGGAGACATTGTAAGGAAATCTGAACATCTGGTTACTAGATGTACATGAAGGTCGCGTTGCACACGTCCGTAGGTGTTAATGTCAATGTTCTACACGTGACCGCGGGTAATGTGAAGTGTAACCAGGCAACCCCCTTCTATACAAAGACTACTGCTTCTATACTACTCTATAGAAGACTCTACTGACTCGGTAACTATGTGGTTAGCGATCCTGACCTCTGATCCGAGAGTCGTGGGTTCAATCCCCACACAGGGCAAACTTTTCTGTGATGAGCAGAATTGTTTGCTCTAAGTCTGGGTGTATTATATCTATATGTATATGTATGTATTTAAATGTATATGTGTATGTAAATCAGTCTCTGGTTCCCAAGATACAGGGAATTCTAGTTTGGAACCAGGTGACCGTGTGTGGTTTGTCCCAGATATTATTATTATTATTTTCGAATATAAACTTGTGCTACTCTGCACACTTGGAGCTAGGTCAAGTGGCAGGAGCTACTCCAGCAGAAGCACAGTCGGCTGGAGGTCAGTGCGACGAGGAGAGAAAGCGTCGGAATGTCCGGGCATTGTCGAGGAGGACCGCCTTTTGCATAGCCGCTATTATCGTTCTGCCTCGAAGTCCCAGCTGCCTAAGGTTACGATCCAGGTCAGCTGGAATCAAACCATTTACGGACAGGACTACAGGAATGATTTCAGTGGATTGCACTTGCCACACATTCGTAACCTCGTGCGCCAGGTTAAGGTACCGCAACCTCTTGTCAGCTTCAGCTTGCACGAGGTTTTCGTCGTGTGGAATAGTGATATCCACCAAAAATACCCTTGACTGCGCCCGATCCATCAACACGATATCAGGTCTATTAATGATTAATAGACCTGTCCGTGATGATGTCTCGGTCCCAGTAGAGCTTGGCGCGGTCGTTTTCGAGAACCGACTCTGACGTGTACTTGTAATATGGCAACTGGCGAGCTATGAAGCCATACTTTAGACTTTAGAGCGATTTCTTGATGCAGGATCCTGGCTGCTTGGTTATTATTGTTATACCTTGGACATATATGTACAGTTAATTGTATGCCACTGGACAAAAAGAAGAAGGGAAGTAATTTTACATTTATTCACACTCTGTATTATACAGGGTGCAACAGAAAGGCGTGATAATACTTCAAGGTTGGCTTTTACCCATCAAACTAAACAACATTTGTTCTACAAATTTGTTGAAATCGCAAAGAAATTTTCGGACTTTTCATACAAACTTGGTTCGCCAGCTGATCGATTTGTATGTAAAGTCCAAAAAAAGTTTTGCGATTTGAACAAAATTGTAGAACAAAAGTTGTTCAGTTTGATGGGTAAAAGCCAACTTTGAAGTATTATCACACCTTTCTGTTACATCCTGTATAGGGTTCTTATGAAATACTTGAAAAAAAGAAATAACCACATCTTCTACTTATGATTCTGAACAACTTTCCCCAAGGAACTTGTAAGTACTCAATTTCCAAAAAGAATTTGGCCTGTTTATACTAAATGATTAGACGATCCTCTATGTATGGCAACTCAAAAATGTTTTCGGGAGTTAAGTATAGGTTCTTTGGGGAAAGTTGTTTAGTTTCCTAAGTAGAAGCCACAATTAATTTATTTTCAGCTATTTTAGAAGGACCCTCTCTATACAGGGTGTAAATCTACAGGTGCGTCTTTCAATCAGGGCTTCTACTCCTGAATCTGATCAACTTTCCCCAAGAAAGCCATGGTCAAATCGCAAAAAAATTTTTGGACTCTTCATACTAGTTTGGCCGCTCGGCGCATTGATTTGTATGAAGAGTCCAAAAAGTGCGTTTGAAATTTTAAGGGGTTACTCCGAATTAAGTATAGAATACAGCAAAAATATTGAAAAAAAACGATCTACAATTTTTTATTCAGTTTCGCATACTAAATCTGAAAAGTGAATCGAGAATTCGTATGGAAAACTAAAAAAATAATAATTTAGATCGGAATTTTTCAATATTTTCCTGTATTTTACTTGATTCGAGTAACCCTTCAAATTCCAAATGCACTTTTTAATACCCTGTATAATCATCAGCAATAACACATATGTATAAGAACAATGTTGAGTGGTCACTATAGGTATAAATATATACATACACAGATGCACCACTGAGCATAGAATAGACGCTACATTGTGTGAATATGCAATGAACGAACAGATTAGCATACGGTCAGAAAAAAAATATCTTATACGATACGATAATTATCTGTATTTACGGTTTAACTGCTCAAATATTTTCGAGTATTGAATATGAATGTGGATGGATTAGTGGAAAAAGGAAGGCCAAGGAAGAGATGGCTGGATTATGTGAAGGATAATAAACGGTAAAAACAATTTCTTTCATTCAAGAAAATATAGTTTGAAATATGCACCATGAAATATTTTTTTCAATGGAGAGTATGGGTTTCTTGAAACTGCACTCAAGAATGTCATATTTTTATTGTAAGAGTCGAAATTTTCGTTATAACAAATATTTTTTCTGCAGAAAGAAATAAATCCATGACATTAGAACAGAATCTCTTGGCGCAAAATAATTTTCAACTCTTTTTTTCAGTGTCTGAGTATAAAAGGAGTGAGCACTGAGATGACAGCAAGAAGAGATGAATGGAAGAAGAAGACATGTTGCGCCATCCTCAAATAATTGGGAACAGGACAGGACGATGATGATGGTACCCTGGGCTTCTTAAGTGGGGTACCAATTGTTCGCCGTTCCTTCGGGAACCGACGACATTTCGGGGACTAAATCTATAGGTACTTATAATATTTTTAAGTAGGCGTTTTCAGGTATTCTTAGCCTAAGGTAGAAGAAACAAGAAAACGATAACATTTTTTTTATTATTTTTCTTTATACTCTCCTTTAATCTCTATACACTTTTTACATCGTTTGATTAAAGCTTCTAACCCGTTGAAAAAATAGTTTGGAGTTTTCCCTTCAAAATGACCCAAAACTGCGGACTGCACTTCTTTGTCGGTGTTTAACTTTTGTCCTCAAAGGTCCTTCTTCAATTTTGCAAACAGAAAATAGCCGCTCGGAGCCAGATCAGGGCGCTGTACGGCGGGTAGTCGAGCTCTTGGAACAACCCGCACTCGTGAATAACAGCCTTAGCAACTGCAGCGGTGTGGATGGGCGCATTGTCGTGCAGTAGCAAAATTCCGTGAGACATTTTTCCGGGACGTTTTTCAATAATTGTTTGGCGAAGTTGCCTCAACAGGCTGGCATAATACTCAGCATTAACTACTTTATTATGCTCTACAAAATCAATCATTAAGATCCCTTGAGAATCCCAAAATATGGTTGCCATGATCTTTCGGGTGCTCTTAGTGACACGCGCCTTTTTAGGAGCCGGCTCACCTTTTTTGCGCAATTCCATCGACTCCCTTTTCGTAGTAGGATCACGTGTATACGACCATTGTTTCGCCTCCAGTAACAATGGACCCAATAACTCCCTTCTCTTTTCCGTCACATAATCTAAAATGTCCTAACAGCATTCTACCCGTCTTTGTTTCTGAATAGCGCTAAGGATTTTTGGCACCCACCTTGCAGAAACTTTTTTCATATAGAGATGTTCATGGAGGTTGCAATAAACTGATGTTATAGATAGCCCTGACTGTGATACTATTTCTTTTGATTTAGGGTGCCTGTCGCTCAGTACAATTTCTTCCACAAATGCGATATTTTCTTGAGTGACCGCGGTGGAGAGACCTCCTTCACGGGGATCATCTTCGAGTCGCTCTCTTCCCCAACGAAAGAGTTAAGCCCAATTTTTAACCGTCGCATATGAAGGCGCAGACTCTCCGTAAATCTATACGCTTTTTGATTCGCTGCGGCGCTGTACCCTCTTTTGTCAAGAATTTAATTACCGCTCGGTGTTCAATTTTCTCCATGCTGACTTTTATCTTGATATGACCTTGTTTTACACATCTGAAACAATGGTTTGCCACACAAGATTTGTTAATAAATTGACTAAAATAGAATGCTGCTCTTAAGGTACAAAACGATTTTATTCTAAAGTTAACGCTAATGTATTAGGCTAAGAATACATGAAAATGCCTACGTAATTCGGGTAAAACAGTATGTAAAATAGCCTCTTGCTTAAACTCAACGGTATACCGATGTTGCGATTCCGTTTATTGTCCTCTTATGTGTTTCATTTATGCTTCTGCTACATACTTTTTTACTCGAATCGATGGTTAATACTTTCAGAAGCCCCTTCAATTCCTTTTTTTATTTTTATTTATTAATAAAGATACATTGTAGCATAACAGAATACTCCAAGACACTACAAGTACATAAAAAAAAATATAACAGACAGTAATAAAAAAGGTTGTATCCTTATATTAAATAACAAGCTAAATTTAATTTAATAGATAGTACTAGCAGGCATCATACTTTCAATCAGTCGCTTACACTCAAACATCAGACAGACTAACACCATCACACTAACACCATTCCCTTAGAGACCTAAGGGATACTGAATTTCCAGTTTTTTGGACATTTCATAAAATTACTCAGCTGTTATAGTTATGTTACCCATAATCGAAATCTCCACTTTTTTTTCTAAAAATTAACCTTAATTACTTGATAAAGATTTTTCTGCTGCCACTACTTCAGACAATGCATCTGCTAACCACCTGTTAGTTGGAAGGTCGATCAGTCACTGCAGGCCGTCCCTCTTATGGTTGGTACATATAGTAGGTACATAGTACATTGTACATAGTACATGTCTACCACCAACGTTTGTGCTGTTTCGAGTAAGTTAGCCATTGTGTTAGCCTAGGACCTAGGTTTAACATTACCTATTGTGAATTTGGTTGCAACATTTTGTCATTATGAAGGAACTAATTTAGTTTTAATTACCAGTGGTAGAACCTAATTATGCAAGGTCCGACTGGGTGGGTACCACTGCTCGCTCTATACCTGCCGCCAGCAGCGCGCTGTGCCGGCGGGTGCGAGATAGCCAGCGCAATTACCGACATAAGACGCATTCCATCTTAGCCCTCAAGATCGACAAAGCACCGATAACCCTTTTGGGGTAAAAGATGCTCATAAGCGGCGGATGCGGAGGCCGTCATCCTTTTGCCATCTTGCACAATAAAAAAATAGTTCAAAATTGGATTGAGCGTCTTTTGGCTGATATGATGATGATCACGACAGAAGTGCTATATACCGCAGTGTCTCAAGACTACTGTATGTATTTAATTAACCAGCGTGTTTTGCCAATGATGGGTGAAATATAGTGCTGAGACATGGTCGCTTACTATAGGCCTCATAAGAAGACAAAAGGTCAGCCAAAATGCGTAGAGCGTGCTATGCTTGGAGTTTTTTTCGTGATCGAATCAGAAATGAGGACATACTTAGGAGAACTAAAGTAATGCACATAGCCAAAGAATCTCTTAAACTAAAGTGGCAGTTGCGGGGCACATACCTCGTAGAGCTGATGACCGTCGGGGCACTAAAGTTGTCGAGGAACGACCGTGCACTGGAAGACGTCGCGTGGGCAGGCCTACGATGATCTAGTGAAGATTGCGGGAAGCCGCTGACTGCGGCAAAGCAACACCGGTTGTCGTGGACATCCTTAGTTTGGGAAGGCCGTTGTTCAGGCAGCAGGAGTGAACGTCTCTCGAGTGGTATGATGATAACAGGAAAAGAACTAGTGACAGAATCCCTTTGGATTACATCCCTTGACAAACATCCTGTATATGTTTGTCAAGGTTTGTTTGTTAAAAAAGCGCAGGGCGTTTTAGATTTTAAGGGGCGACTCAGAATCAAGAGTAGAATACAGGAAAAAAAAATCCAATCAAGAACTTTATTCAGTTTCCCATGCTAGCGAATCAAGGATTTGTATGGGAGACTGAAAAAAGTTGTAGATCGGATTTATTTTATTTTTCCTGTATTCTGTACTTGATTCTGAGTAACACCTTAAAATATCAAACGCACCTTTTTTAACATTCTGTATTTCTTAAATCTCGATTCTGTCCTGATATTTATTTGGGTCCAAAATAAAAACAAACGTAACAAATGCTAATAAAATCTGAAAATCTAAATCAAAATAGTAGAATTATACTGTCAAAAACGATTTTCTCTTTGAATCCCTATTTCGTTGAGTGGGGTAAACTGCTCAGATGAATTATTAATTTCTCTTTGCGCAATAGCAAAAAGGGAATGTTTGTCTGTCCGTTTTTTTTTTTTTTCAAGTTTATTTCAAGTTTCAAGTTACAATTTTCATGTTAACTTTGAACTGTGTACTAGGTATTAACCTGTATCACACAGTTCTACACGAGTTACATTTATCGTTTTAAAATAAAGAGTACCGGTCTTATATTATGAGGTAAACAATTTGTATACATAATATTAAAAATAAAAGTAACTAAATCTAATCTAGTCACACTTTTATATGCTTGTGTGTGTGTGTGTGTGTGTCGATGTGTGTGTATGGGTGTGTATGGGTATGTATATGGGTGTGTGTATGGGTGTGTGTATGGGTGTGTATATGGGTATGTGTATTAATGTGTGTGTACCTAAATGCTAAATGTGTGTGTATTTTTGTGTGTTTACTCGAGTAGTTTTTCCGTAGCTTGATAATTAAGGTTTTTAAGATATTTACTGAGTAACGTTTTTTTGACATTTTTTGTCTTATCCTGTAGATCAATAGTTCTGCTAATTTTATTGTAAGCAGAAGCTGATATAAATGAGGTGTGCCTTCTTGCGAAATTAGTTTTTATTTTAGGTATTTGTAAAATCGGCGGTCTTCTGGTCATTTTTTTTACAGTTTCAATTTTTAGATTACTTATTATATTGGTAATGTACAGTTGTCTTACTGTTAATACGTTAGCATCCTTGTATAGCTGTTCTGTACTATACCTAAAACTTTTACCCAGCATTATTTTAAGGACCATGCGTTGAGATCTTTCCAATTTTATCAGGTGAGATTTGTATGCCCCTCCCCAGGAGGAAATACAATACGTGAGTATGCTTTGGCATAGGGCGTAATAGACCATCATGAGCAGTTTTTGATTTAATATGTTTCTAGTTCGTTTAAAAAAGAATACTAACTTCCGTACCCTTCCCGACAGTTTTGCAATATGGTTTTGCCATGTTAATTTTTCGTCAACTTGCACGCCTAAGTAGGCAACTGCTTTTGCTTTTTCTATGGCATTACAAGCACAATTTTGTGTTGGAATACGACAGTCATGGATTTTTAGGTAGTTATTTCCTCGATCAGCGGTTTTAGCGGAGACTGAAAAGGATACGTATTTGGTTTTGGGGATATTTAGGGTAAGAAGATTTGTATCTAGCCATGCCTTAACTACTTGCAGGGATACATTGGTTTTATGATATAACTCATTCCATGTGTCCGCAGTAAAAAGTAGTACCGTATCGTCAGCAAAACAAATCGTTTTACCCTGATCTTTATTTAACAGTCTGGCTAACCCGTCTATGTATATAATGAATAGTATAGGACCTAACACGCTTCCTTGTGGGACGCCATATTGGACAGTAAGCTCCTTGCTGCACGTATTATTGACTTTTACTATTTGTTTGCGTCCCTGTAGATATGTCCTAAACCAAGCGAGTGGGGTTCCCCTTATGCCAGAGTATTCAAGTTTCTTTAAAAGCAGTTTTGTTGATATGGTATCAAAGGCTTTCGTCATATCTAGGAACACCCCTAAAACGTGTTTTCCTTTATCAAGGTGTTCGGTGACATACTTGCTTAAGGCTTCAACTGCTTGTTCCGTTGATTTGTGTAGTTGAAAACCGTATTGATGTTCTGATAAGAGCCCTAGCTTCTCTATATATCTAGTGAGTCTAATTTTAACAACTCTTTCCAGTACTTTTGAGAGAGTGGGTAACAGAGTAACGGGCCAGTAGTTTGCTATGTTAGTTTTATCTCCCGATTTGTAAACTGGAACTATAATTCCCTTTTTTAGAGCTTCAGGAAAGATGCCTGTTTCTAGGCTAAGGTTTATAATGTGTACTATAGGTTTGATCAGATGTTGTATCATTTTTTTAAGTAATTCAGCAGTTATCCCATCCCAGCCAGGTGCACTACAGCTTTTAAGTTGCATAATTACTTTTTTAATCTCTTCAGGGTCAGTAGGCTGCATGAAGAAAGATTCTCACGGACTATCTGAGTAATAAATTTCTGATAATTGTTGTTCAGTTTTTTTTGTCTTTTTAACGTTTTGTCTGCTAAGCTAGATCCGACTTCATTAAAGTAGCGGTTGTACTCGTCACTTAGGTTGTCATTTAGCGGAGTTGGTTGCTTTTGCTTTCCTTGATCTGCGGCTTCATTGATTAACTGCCATAATTTCCTGCTGTCCTTGAGATTGTCTCTGATCTTATATTCGTAGTATAATTTTCTTGCTGTTGCCACTACTGACCTATGTACAAAATGTACATTTCTATATTTTTTATACCTGTTCTGCAATTCATGGTTATTAGGATCAGCTCTAGCTTCAAGATGCATTTTATCTCGTTTTATAGAACAATCTAGTATAGCTCTAGTTATCCAGGGTTTAATAATAAGTTGTGTTTTACGGGATGTTCTTTTTATTTCTGTATTTTTTATCATAATGTCTTTTAATATAGTTATAAATTACTCACACGCCTTGTTGGCGTCACTTTGAGCCATAACTGTTTCCCAGTGTATAGTTTTTAGATTTTTTTGAATTTTCTCAAAGTTAAGCTTTTTTATCTGTTTTCTCTGATTTAATTTGTGTTGTTTGTTTGTGCTAATTAGGCATACTATTGGGTAATGATCTGTTATATTAGTTTTACATGTAATATTTAAAATACTTTCTCGGGATTTTGCCATAATATGGTCTAGACATGTGCTTGATTGTTCTCTGGTCACTAGCCTAGATGTCGGAAAGAGTCCGTGGGTTGCTAGTAATGATTCATACTCAGAAGCCCTAACATCGTTACTATTTTCACTTATATTGATATTTAAATCACCAATTAGAAAAGTATTTTTGTAATTTGTGTTTTTTTGTTTCAGGTGATAGTCTAAAGAAAGTAAAAAGTTGTCAATATTTTTTTCCGATGGTGACCGATAAACTGCATATATTAGATATATATTAGTTTGTAATTTCATATTATATTAAAAAAAGCAAAAACACTTCTAACGGCTACCGTCAAATGTATGAAGCGCGACGTACAATATTTTGCCTTAAAGGAGATTAAAAAATGGATTTTAGGTAAAATTTGCAGCATTCTATTAATTTCATACTTTTGAACCGTAAGAAAAAAATTGTAAAAATAAAATAATGTATTTAGTAGACTCATATATCAGACATTTTACAGACAGATATGTAGATAGGTTAGTGTAGATCTACACTATCCTATTGATTTAGTTAAGTACTTTTATTTAAGTATAAAATCGTACATATGTGTGTTTATCACTTTTTTGTAAGGTCACATCCGTTTAATAATAATAATAATAATATCTGGGACAAATCACACACGGTCATCTGGCCCCAAACTAGGATTCCCTGTATCTTGGGAACCAGAGACTGATATACATACACATATACTTTTAAATACATACATATATAGATATAATACACCCAGACTCAGAGCAAACAATTCTGCTCATCACAGAAAAGTTTGCCCTGTGTCGGATCGAACCCACGACTCTCGGATCAGAGGTCAGGATCGCTAACCACTTAGCCACCGAGTCAGTCAATGTAATTTTAATGTCCGTTCGATATGAATTAATGTACATGACTTAGTTTTAATAGAGCTCTAATAAAATTCTAAATATTCACTTGCTATTAAACGCAAGCAAACCCAGCAGTGACACTAGTCAAAAGTGTCGGATGGTTACAAAATGGCGGACGAATCCTAACTCATTCATTAGCATATTGTCAACTGTTTTAAATATTAATTTGTTTGTGCATTTTTATGACGGACGCTCCACCGGCTTGGCTTGTTGTCCGTGGAATATGATAAATTATGGCCACCCACAGCGAATTCAACTGGAGAAATGCTTAACGAGAAACCACTTAGATTTAATTTCGACTTAGATTTTTACTTTGTATTTGTTACAAAGTGTAAAATGCAATGCAATGGTGTCGATTCGGTTTTCACGATTCAACTTATTTGACAGAACTAAACTTAATTTTAAGTGTTTTGTCTTTTTCTCTATGTATCGAAAAGACAAGGATAGGATGCTTAAATTAAGTTTAGTCCTGTCAAATAAGTTTAATCGTAATCACCGAATCGACACCAATGTCATCCTTCTCTTTGTGTGACAGTACTAATAAATATACTGCGGTGGTGTGTTATGTGTCCACTAGCTACTAGACTTATATTATTGTATTTTTAACGGGGACAACAGTACGGGAAAATCTGGAACCATAAGAGACATAAGGCAGAGTTACCCCTAGCTAAAAAAATATTGGTGTTTTCCGGCATAGAAATAAGATAGCTAGTTCCATCTTCCGACATCATCGTCATTTACCATTAGGTGAGATTGCATCATCAACATCATCATCGTCATCATCACTGGCCTGTGATGTCTATGGCAGACGATTTAGTCAGTGTCGCGGATGCACTGCTTTTGGTGAATATAGAGCCCGATACGAGATCTGCACAGTTTACCACAGGTACAAGATTATAAGGGCTTACCGATTGTGGATAAAAAAGGTATTTTGCCAAGTGCAAGTTTTCTACAATTAAAAAAGAAAATTTTCAAAAAATGTAAACTCTTTCAACTCTTTTACACTTTTAATTTCTTCTGAAAACTACTCATACACCTCTCGACGTTTATCTCCGATTATGTGTAAAAGTTTATTTATTTGGACTTTGGCGTCTTTCTTAGATATTTCACAAGCTTCATAGTATATTAAAAATGTTTTTTCCATTTCTCCCATTCTCTGCATAAATTTCCAGATGTAACATTCGTCAAATTGTTCTCAAAATTAAATGGCGGTGGCGGCTGTAATACTGACTCCATTTTGGTTGTGCGATTTGACTCTTGCGCTATTTCAAATTCACCTTCACTGTCTTCCGACATTAATAACTTTTAAAACGTATTTTTGTAACACATTTTTTTTTGAAAATAAATTAAGAAAAATTCACACCGGCTGCGCCATGTTACGTTATATTTGGGAGGGACACGTCAAACACCAAGGTTGAGCTTAGACTGCATGTCTTTATTATTCTCTTACCTATATACATCATTCATTGTACATATACCCACATATAGCGCATAACTCAGTTTTGATGTGATTTTTTTTCATCGCATGAAGAAAATCTGTACAGGGAAAACCTGGTTTCAAGCGATCAAGTATTTTTTCCACAGCTTACTAGAGATTTAACTTTACCTGATCATCAAATTATTCTTCAATAACCATCGGAATAGTTTTAACTTGTTTTTAACTGATTGCCCAAGCAGAGGGTAATGTTTATCGAGTGTATAACCTGTAACAAAATTAACGGGATGGATTTGAATTCTATGAAACTGTGCAGTCTCAAAATCAATAAATAAATAGATTTTTTTTTCTAGGTATTCACTCGTAATTGTTTGTTAGGAGCCATCCATAAATTACGTCACACGAATTTCATGATTTTTGACCCCCCCTGTTCTTGTCACAGATGGTCACATTTTAGGGACCACCCTCCCGGTGTGACATCATATACTTTACAATTTTTCGCCCAGAATTGAATAAATGAGAACATAAATTCCAAAATTATATATTTTTTATTATGTGACGTCACAACGTTTATGACACCCAAGGTGGGTGTCATAAACGTTTTAACTTGTTTTTAACTGATTGCCCAAGCAGAGGGTAATGTTTATCGAGTGTATAACCTGTAACAAAATTAACGGGATGGATTTGAATTCTATGAAACTGTGCAGTCTCAAAATCAATAAATAAATAGATTTTTTTTTCTAGGTATTCACTCGTAATTGTTTGTTAGGAGCCATCCATAAATTACGTCACACGAATTTCATGATTTTTGACCCCCCCTGTTCTTGTCACAGATGGTCACATTTTAGGGACCACCCTCCCGGTGTGACATCATATACTTTACAATTTTTCGCCCAGAATTGAATAAATGAGAACATAAATTCCAAAATTATATATTTTTTATTATGTGACGTCACAACGTTTATGACACCCACCTTACCCTTGTCTCATAATGTCACACTTCGTTGACCCCCCCTCCCCCTTAACATGTGACGTAATTTATGGATGGTCCCTTATTGGCTAAATCATGGAAACCGCCATTCCTTTTTTCTCCGGTGTTAAAAAAGTGCGTTTGAGATTTTAAGGGGTTACTCAGAATCAAGTACAGAATACAGGAAAAATATTTAAAAAATCCGATCTCTAACTTTTTCTTCACTTTTCCACAAAAATTCTTGATTCACTATTCAGATTTGGTATGTGAATCTGAAAAAAAATGGAAGAGCGGATTTTTTCAATATTTTTCCTGTATTCCTGTATATTTGATTTTGAGTAACACCTTAAAACAAGCGCATTTTTTTAAAATTTTGTATAGTAGAAGTAAGTACTTAGTAGTAGTAATATAATTAATTGTTAATTATATTATTGCTAATATTTTTTGTTTTTGTTAGGTTATTAAGTACAATACAATGCAATACAATACAATAATTTATTCAAAGAATCATTTACACGTCATTTGATATTAAATATTCGAACAAAAATTAATAATAATAATTATATTTTAATTAATATAATAAACATAATAGTATTCGCTTTGGAATTTACTTTAGCAACTTGTCATGCATCATGATTTCTTTAAAGCATAAAACTGCTTTTCAAGCACCCACGACTTTAACTCAGCTTTAAACGCCCGATGCGACTGTGCGTTCTTTAGTACGTCTGGTATTCTGATAAAAAAAGGGCTAAACTTATTAGATAAGATAAAGATAAATACTCTTTATTGCACACAAAATACAATAAGGTTATAAAAAGTATCATAAAGCGTCCAACAACAGCTGCAAATGATTCGCGAGCAGGTGAAATTTTAATGGAGATTTATTTTAACGATATTATGGCCAAATGCCTTAACAATCTGCTCTTTAACTTTGCTCAATATACAGGGTGTTAAAACAAGTGCGTTTGGTATTTTAAGGGGTTACTCAGAATCAAAATATTCAAATAAACCGCTCTTAAATTTTTTTTTGCAGATTCCCATACTAAATCTGAATAGCGGATCAAGAATTTGTATGGAAATCTGAAAAAAATGTGAAGAGTGGATTTTTTCAATATTTTTCCTGTATTCTATTCTTGATTCTTAAATACCCCTTAAAATCTCAAACCCACTTTTTTAATATCCTGTATAATGTATTTTCTACCTGATTTGGTTTAACATTCATCATTATCATTGTAATATCGAACGATAGACTTCCAGTGTTGGGCATAGACTTCCACTGAGCACGGTTCTGACACACACGCATCACTTCCTGCTTCCGGACCATGCTCCGACAATGCCGCCTCCATGGTTTTGCGGCTAGTCTGCTCGCTTCGCATCTGGTTCGATTCCCGGCGGATTGCATCTTTGGACGACTTAAAATACCTATTTATTTAGTCAGTTGAACTGTACAGCTGATCTAGTGGGAACAAAGTGATTGTTAATACAAAAATAACAATGTTAAGAGTTGGTGGTTATTTTTCCCCGCAATATTCAAGACAACCTGATAAACTAATACTTACGTTTCATTGCTTTTGGAGATATTTTTTTTTTTTTTTATGTGATAGGTGGCAAACGAGCAGACGGATCACCTGATGGTAAGCGATTACCGCCGCCCATGGGCACCCGCAACACCGGAGGAGTCACAAGTGCGTTGCCGACCTTTGAAATGGGATGGGGGATGGGGGAATGGGGAGGGGGAGGGGGGGTTGGGCCTCCGGTATTTTTTGGTATGCTCATCACTCTAAGTTCTATAAATTTTAACCTTATGTTACACGTTATGCCATACTTATTTTTTTCCATATACGTAATCAAATATTGCTTACTTTTTTTAGGGTTCCGTAGCCAAATGGCAAAAAACGGAACCCTTATGGATTCGTCATGTCTATCTGTCTGTCCATCCGTATGTCACAGCCACTTTTTTCCGAAACTATAAGAACTATACTGTTAACTATACTTGGGAAGTAGATGTATTCTGTGAACCGCATTAAGATTTTAACATGAAAATAGAAAAAAAAACAATAAATTTTGGGGGTTCACATACTTAGAACTGAAACTCAAATTTTTTTTTCATTAAACCCATACGTGTGGGGTATCTATGGATAGGTCTTCAAAAATGATATTGAGGGTTCTAGTATTTTTTTTTCTGAACTGAAAAGTTTGCGCGAGAGACACTTCCAAAGTAGTAAAATGTGTGCCCCCTCCCCCTGTAACTTCTAAAATAAGAGAATGATAAAACAAAAAAATATATATGATGTACACCATGCAAACTTCCACCGAAAATTGGTTTGAACGAGATCTAGTAAGTAGTTTTTTTTAATACGTCATAAATCGTAAACCGCATTTTACCTACAATGAACTACAAGAACTTTTATATTATTGCTGTAACGGAACCCTTCATAGGCGAGTCTGACTCACACTTGGCCGCTTTTTTGTCTTTGCGCAACAGCATTTAATTGCTTAACCACACAACGATAAAAATCTTCTCAAACGACTCCAATAAATCAGATCCATTCCCAATAACATAAACAAATCTAAATATACAGAGGAACCTATAATTAACTTCCCTGTAGTGCTAGTGTTGCAGAGTACTACATAAAGTTTATCGATAAAAATTATTTACTTATGTGCACTGAATATTCTTTCTATGTCTCTTTCTTTCTCTCTCTCTCTTCTTTATAACGTGACTTACCGTGCTATCCTAATAGATAATACATATGTATTAATTAATTCATCGAGAAAGACGTGGCGTATTTAGTATAAGATGATTACTATTATTACATACCTACACTGATGGTACATTTATGCTTTTTGCATTTTTTTAAATATGTTTAGTAAATTAATGGCATAGAATTTATTTTTAATGCAATAAATAATGACATTTATTTTAAGACTTGTGGTTACAGACTTCCAGTAAACGAAAAGCAAAAGAAGTTTTATTGTTATTTCTGTTATTTCTACAGTCAAGTGTTAATCGACATATTTATCAGTATTTTGGGAGTTTCTGGTCCTTAAAAATATACGAATACTTTATTTCACAGTGTTATAATATTTTCGACAAAACTATCGATAATTGGTACATCATTAATCTCCAGGCTCGCAGTTAGGGTCGTAAAGTAATGATTCGTTGACGTTGACCATTCGTCCCCGAAAATAGCACTGATGGCTTACCGTACCTGAGAAACAAGGTTTTAGGGGTTCATAGAAATTAAGGGTATAGATAAAATAAAATAATAAAAATTCAAACCAGATTTGTACAACAATTGTGTTTAAAGTAACATAATTATAAGTTTAACTAAGGGTAAAAGGGTCGTGATGCGAGTGTGTGTGTGTGTGTATGTGCTTGTGTTTTTTTTTTGCTTAAGTAATGAATATAAATAGGCAATAACATTAAACATTTGAATTACAGGTGGTACATACATAGCACATCTAAAAAACATTAACTACCTCGATCACCCGTCATTATACTCCTTGATCCAGCTCAGTGATCCAGCTTCTCTACTAGGAAATTCCTGAAAACTAAAATGTACTTTTTATAACGTTACAAATATGTATTTTACGAAAAATGTATGGAATATTATTTTGGTCATTTCGTCATTAAAATGTGCTAAATAGCCACAAATCACGAAAAACCTAAAAAAAAAATGCAATTTTACGCCAAGATACTCGTAAAAAATGTTCTATCTTAATCTCGCTGTGCCCAACTCACCCTTAACCAGTTTTTATTTCGGGCCTTAAGTGCGGGCCACATGGCCCCGGCACGGGCCTACATCAAAGAACAAAAGAAACTCTCTTTACGAACTGGCTAAAAATATAAGAACGCCCTACTAGAGGATGTTTGAAAAAAATATTCCCCAAAAAAGCCCTTTTCCACACAATACTCAGTGACGAAAGATTATTCCATATAAATATAAAGTAGGTATTTAGCGCAACTAAATATGGAAAGATTTGTAATAATATACTTATGGACAAAAAAATCGACTCAAAGTTTCATGTACGACTTTTGGAAAATAAACTCAATCTAGCAAAATAAAACTAAACCAAAAGTTCAAAAACTGTGTGTTTACTGTTGATGATTTTTGTTTGATGGTTTTCTAGTTTTCTGCTTTTAGTGTTTAGCAGTTTTGTAGACTGAGTTATTTTTTCAAAAGTCGAGCAACAAATCTTGAGTCAATTTTTTTGTCCATAGTCTGAGTTACAATCTACACTGTAGATCTTGCTATAGAATCTACACTGTAGATTGTAACTCAGTCTAATGTGTTAGGTATTTTAAGACGAATTATAAAAGTTATCAGACTAAATGACGAATACAAAAGTTATCATACTGTATGGGGTCTTCAAAAAAGTTACTACATACTCAGTTTTGTCTCAAGAATACAATTTGCTGCTTAAAATTATTCGGATTCTGATTCTGCTTGCCCGCGGAGAAAAAGTCACCCTATATAGATTGGTAGATAAGATAAGTAAGTAAATTATGCAAGCATAAAAAAAAACATGTTTATTTTTTTTGTAAATATTTTTTTAATTTTAGTTTATAATTCCTTGGCATCATTTCACCAGTTCCGTAACTTCAGGACATCCTGTATACTGTCGGGCCCCAATAAACCGTGTAGTGTAGGCCGGCGCGGACGTCGAACCCATGACATCTGTTCCACCACGCGCACGCGCCCCGCAACGCGCTGCGCCTGCTCAATCAACGCGCTTATTTTGTTAATGGTAAACCGATCATATGCTCGGGGGATGGGTAGTTACTTTATTTTATTTTTCTTGAAAAATAAGTTTTAGCGGATGGACATACATAGATGTGGAAGTTGGCGATAGTCTTCTTGGAGACTTGTTGACGGAAATTAAGTTTTCTCCCTCTTCGTCTTTGTCTCAATAAGATGATTATAATAATTACTTACTTTAAAAAAACTACATATGTATTAAATTTCAGACTTATAAAAAGAACAAAAGCGACTACTGAAATATACCTAATAAATATAAGCATTCATAGATTACACATCCATTTTCTCCTTAATCGACTGACTCACTCGGTGACGCAATGGTTAGTATCCTGATTTTTACATGGAGTGGTCCTCGATTTCCACCCAGGGTAAATTTTTGTGACTCGGTATCTCCTGTGGACCACGAGGTGTTTTGCATACACCTTCGTCATCATCAGCAACCAAAAGTCGTCCACTGCTCGACAAAGACATCTTCTAAGGATTTTCATGCCGACTGTTCCTGCGCTGCCCGCATCCAGCGACTTCCCGCGACCTTCACCAGGTCACCGGGTCTACTAAGACCGTTTGCCCACGCTACATCTTCCCGTGCGCGGTCGCCACTCGAGAACTTTAATGCCTCAAATGTCACCTGTTCTATGACCCTTGTCTACCTGGGATACTTAAACGTAAGTACATATAAGATTTAAGAATCTAAGAAGACTACCGGTTTTTATATTAGAGGGAATCCTATTTAAAGGGCCAAATAACCGTGTGTGATTTGACCCGGATTATTACATAATAGAGGGTTCACGGGCTATTTGTATTAAGCGACACATTTGGAAATACATGAAACCTCTACTTTAAAAATTAATTTCTTACAAAATACCTTATAAAAAATAACTTCTGAATAATATTTAAAATATTAAGAATATCGAGAATCTATATAATATTAAGAATTTTAGTTTTGATGTTTATTTTTCTAAGAAATATTTTTTTTATCAATCTCCTGAAAATTTCTAAAAATGTACGTGAACCCTCGATATTATCAAAGAGATTATATTCTCATTCCAACTTGATGTACTCAAGATCCGGTCCCAGCGCTATCGGCCATCGAACCCACCACATCTGTTCCACTGAGCACGCGCCGGTGATTCGCTACAGCGCCACACTGTCTTCATTCACATTCCGCGCGGTGAATCTCAAAAGAAGTGTGAGTAACTGAACTTACTGTTGTGTTTTCTGTTTGTTTGTTTGTAAACTCTTACATGCGCGTGCCCAGCTTTAAAAATAATGGGGTCATGGCGAAGTTTATGGCCACTTTTTTTTTAAACTGAATGTCATTAAAATGTACGATACTGTACAAAGAATAAATGAATAAATGAATGAAAACACTTTATTGCACAACAAAACAGGAAAATAAAAACATAAATATAAAAAAAAAGTTATACAGGCGGTCTTATCGCTTATAAATATGTATATCGCAAAAGTAATGACTCTTTACACAAATTGATAAGCTGATTAACCAATTAGATATGTATTGAAAGTCCACAAAATGTTTCGAGTTTTCAGCAAAGTCGAAAAACAAAAAAGTGGTTCAGTAGAAGTAGAAGCCCTAGTTAATGGCTCCCACACCTAAAAAAGAGATGGATTTTTATTGCGTCAAGAGATTTTGATGTCTTTAATTTGTTTCTTGCTGCAGACATAATATTTTTTTATAACGTAAGTTTTAACTCTTACAGTAAAAATGTGACATTCTTGTCATCATTTTCAAGAAACTCATATTTTCCATTGAAAAAATACTTCAAGGTGCATATATGAAAATATATTTTCTTGATTGAAAGAAATTGTTTTTACCGTAAGCAACCTTCACCGGTATTTACCTGCAGGGGGTGAGGTAGCTTTAGAAAAGGGCAGGGAGCGGCCATTCTGTTTCTAGTACTAATTAATTTTTATTCCGTGCCGTGCCTATTGAAGATTTACGTTGAACATATGCAATATGATACGAACAGGTTCCCTCAGACTCACAAGACGTGAAATTTAAATTGTAAATGTTTGTAAAATATTCAAAATTCGTTGATACATTTTTTTTGTTTACGAACAAAGATTTTCTTAGGTGTTTTATAGAAAATTGTGTCGTATACATAATAATACTATGGTTACATTGTATATGGTAATCGGGTAGCGTTATGTATGGTAATCGGGTTTTCGATGGAGATTCGTTCGGGATTCGGGACTCAGGGCAACTTTACAACGAACGTTTTTTTTAACGAAGAGGCCGAATACAAACAACATACAAAATAATTTTCAACAAGTGAACAATAAAGGTATTCTTCTTATTCTTGTCGAGTGAATGGCAAACTCAGATAGATTAAAGGTATACAGTTAGTTAATTGGAAGAAGAATTTATATGAAGTAGTAAAATAGCAATTTTTGGTCTACCTTCGTATAATACGAGCTTCCTACTATTTTGAATTCGATTCCGCTACTTTCGCCCGCCGCCGCTACCCGCCGTTACCAGAAAAGTTTGCTGAGAGAGAAGTAAAAGTGGAGTAAGTTCTAATACCCGAGATATCGGAACAGACTCGTGTCTTGTGACTGGGGGACGATATGCGTCGTTAACGAGAACAAAGAATCATACGATATCGTGTCGGCATCTCTAAAGCCGATTAGGACGGAAACGGTTATACGGTTTGCATAAAAACTGCAAATATATTTCTTTAGGTCGCTTTTATTTTAGGGATATTATTTATACATGCGCCGAAAGAACCTGCTTTTGACCATTGTGAATTCATCACTCCGATACGGTATTGTAATATTTTGTCTCTTTTCTTTGTACTTATAAGACTATAATGTTCTCTGGGGTATCAGATTAAGAAACATTTTCTTTAGAAATAACCGTGCTGAAATAGTAACGTAAAATTCTTTTTTGATTTAAGATTTTTTCGCAGACATTCTTTGATTTGATACTATCAGGTGGAAATGAATTGACCAAATTATTCGTACAAAGAACTAAAGCTATATATCATACATAAACATGACCCATAATTAATACATACAGGCTACAGTATAGATGGGTTTTTGCCCGGGCATTTTTGGGCATTTTGAATAAATGCCCAATAAACGTCCATTTGCGCCATACAAATTGGGCATTTATTGGGCATAAATGGACGTTTATTGGGCATTTACTCAAAACTGCCCGGGCAAAAACCCATCTCTAGGCTACAGTATCATAAAAAATGTTAGTAATTTTTTTATATGTAGTTTTTGTTCGTCAAACTGAAAAACTTTCTTATCTCTCCTGTCCACTTTGTACAGGAATTACAATTTTTTTTGCCATCCATTATTTCACATTCGCCCCGCTTCGCCTCTACTAAACTCTACTTCTCTACAAAACTATTTATACGACCTACATGACGAGTATCTTACTAATATTAGAAATACGAAAGTATGAATAATAATATCCGGGACAAATCACACACGGTCAATGTTTGTTTGTTAATTTGTACCTTATAGAGACAATCATAAAGCGACATTCAAGCGGGGGGAGCCGCGGGAAAATGCTAGTTCTTCATATTTATAACATTTAATTGAGACCCTTACAAAATGCAATTTGTTTTTCACTTGGCTTCCCAAACACAAAAAGGTCAGTACGCCGTGACTTTTATTGACATTAACCCCCCAATGGCGATAGCTGGGCGATAACAAAGGGTTCCCAAGGGCCCCGACATTATTTTAGGTATCTTAGTGATAATGTTGGACGATCTCGCGAAACAAAGAAGGAGAATCCAGTCAACTTTCGAGGGTGACCAGTGGAGCGTGGCGCTTGGGAGCTTCGCTAAACGTTTTAAATGTCGGACAAGGTGCAGTGGTAAGGTGTTAAAAATTGTTTATATTTAAATTAAATTATTCATAAATGAAAAATCGGTCACTCCAAAACATAATAATATAAGTTTAGTAGAATATACAGTTACCTAATTATAATATGAGAAGTTTTTTACCGTAACCAAATGTTGTAGCCACATTGCGATGGGAATCTGGCAAGCTCTCTTTACATGATTTGATATCATTGTTACTTACCATCAATCAGGTGAGTCGATGTCAAGAGCTTAGGCTAACTATTTGTGGATTTTATTGTAAACAACTTGGACACGGTTCAGGGGTGCCGACTACGTACTGCTCGGGGGCTTGGGCACCTACGAGACTAAAACAGTGGATGCGGAGCACCCACGAGAAGATACACAAAACTGATCAGTGATTACTACTACTACTACTACTACTACATGTGTGAATAGCTTAAGCTATGCGGATGATATGGTGCTGCTTAGCCCCTCAATCAAAGGCTTACGGAAGTTGCTTTCCGTCTGTGAGCATTATGTAAATGCCCACAGATTGAAATATAATGTCAAGAAGACAGAAGTCATGGTCTTTCGGGCGGGAAGGGGTCCGCAGTACGTTCCTGATGTGAAGTTGGATAATTCGGTAATTCGGGTTGTGACTAGTTTTAAATATCTTGGACATATTATCACAGAGAAGCTTACAGATGATCTAGACATCGAGAGGGAAAGAAGGGCTCTATCAGTGCGGAGTAATATGCTTGCACGCAGATTTGGTAGGTGTAGCGAAGACGTTAAGTTGACTTTGTTCAACTCATACTGTCAGTATCTCTACACCTGCCACTCTGGGTCAATTACACGCGAAGATCGTTCAGCACCATGAGGGTGCAGTACAATGATGCGTTCCGCACCCTCATGAGGCTGCCTCGGTTTTGCAGCGCATCAGGCATGTTCGCCGCAGCTCGTGTACCCGATTTTTTCGGTATTTTGAGGGCACGTATAGCTTCGTTCTGGGAAAGACTTCGTCGCTCAGGTAATTCCATCTTGAGATCGGTCTACGACAGCATGGAGGGCCCGATATTTCATCATTGGCTCAGTGTGCATCGGAGTGACAACCGTAAATAAATGACGCAGCCCTAACAGTTTGTAGTAAACTTATTGCTACTTGTTGGTAGGTATTATTGTAGGTTTATTTTTATTTTGTGCTTGTATGTTTAAATGTAATATGTGATATGGGTTTATACCTGCAAATAAATGATTTATTATTATATTATTATTATTACTGTATCTTGGCCCGGTACACAAAAATTTTCGCGCTCGCTTCGCTCGCGTTATTTTGTATGTACACGACAATTAATCATGCTGCCTCGTGAAGAAGGAAATACGTATTGTAAAGGAGCGTTATTTTAGATATTTTTTCTTAACACAATTTATAAAGGTCTGTTTTTTTCTCAAAAATGGCTCTGATGGTTTTGGATGAAACGTTATTAAGTACCAGATCTGCAAAGTACAGCTAAAACTGTTCAAAAGTTCTATCAATTCGAGGAACTTTGTAAGATAAATTGAAAAAACTTTTATACATATATGTATAAGTATATAACCTGGCTGTACACGATTAGCCGAAAACATAATAAATAATAATAATAATAACACTGATACTGAACTTCGTAAATCTTATTACTCTATAGTGGATTTTACTAGTGGATAAAGGGCCACAGTCGTGGATTTCTTAGGGCATCAAATACTCTTAAGTCGCAACCCTGCACCGCATGATCCAAATCAAAATCTCAAGTTCCATTTTTTGGCATGACAATACTTAATTCGTTTCTTCAAAGTAAAAAAAATATCTAGGTATGCTCGGTTATATCTAAATGTAACCTTTGTTATAATAGCATAATTACGAACAAATAAATAAATGTATCGAAGGAACATAACTTCTGTATATGGAGGGGGCGCCACCATTAGATCTCGCACCACCTAAAAATTTTTCGGGCACCCACGAGGCTTTCTGTAACCCGGCGCCCCTGACACGGTTGCGCCTGTTGCTGACCAATTCTTGCGCATTTTATACAAATATCAGCACAGTATAAGCGGTCATGCCTCAGTGCGGCTTGCGTGATCGCGTCGATCATGCAGGTTAACTGACTACAGTCACGATCATAACATGGATGGGTTTGACTGTTAGTGGCATTTATCTCGACCGTTTCCGTGCTTCGCAAGGCAAGTTAAGGCGCTAAGTATAGCCAAATCGCAATATTCAATTCAAATTCTTGAGATTATGCTTAAAGCTATCACCATGGAAAAAACATATAAGTAACATACTTGAAACAATACAAAACAGAACAGAATTATAAAAATCACAAAAAATTTGATGAAAAAAAATATCCTGTAAACCCTGTATTTTGTGTTAATTGCAGATTCTCTCGGAAACAAAATATTTTTTTATGTTGAAACCAACACACAAAAATCGGCCATTTTAATACCTTCAGTTTGCCTTGAACGGATTTTTTTAACTTATTTGAAACCCAAGAAAAGTAATAAAAACATCGAAATCTCGAGAATTTTGCGTTCGGCCTTGACGTAACCGCCGCGACGGCACCCACACTGATCTGACCTTAAAATGAGTGGCGTTACGGTCGATATTATATTATCATGCATCAACCTCCTCAGATTGAGTGTACGTCGCGGCTTAAGCCGTTGGTTCCGGCTGCTATCAATAGGTGGCAGTCATTAGGCCATGTATAAGGCTTGAAAACTTCTGACACTAGGGTAGGTCACTAGCACCACAACCTCCACCAATCCAGATTTGGCCCCCGTGTGTGGAGTATGGTCCTTCTCCATACTCCACATACCATCTCGAGGTATGGGAAGAGACGCGTGCCCCTGCAGTGGGGACGATATGGGCTGTTAACAATATCAGCAGATTGACCAATTTTGTATGGAGAAGTATTTTTTTTTTAATTCAGCAAAATCGTACAACAAAAGTAATTCACACCTCAGCCTATTGAATATAGCTTGCTCATTACACCCTGTATAACATGTTTTCAGTTGCCCTCTTTGTGTATCGACATGCAGTAAAGCCCGAAGGCTGTGCTACTATGATAATGTCAGATATCATTAACACTGGCAGGTTTCAGTGATAAATCTGATAATAATAAATATAAATTATACTTTATCATTTATTTATAATATGCAGTAACAATATGATTCAACCGAAATTGAGACATGCATATTCGTATTTTTAACCGACTTCAAAAAAGTATAATATTCTCAATTCGACTGTATATGTTGTTTTTTTTTGTATGTATGTTACGGGATTACTCCGCCAGTTATGAATTGATTTTGATTATTCTTTTTTTGTTAGGTAGGTAATACTTCAGAGGTGGTCCCATATAAATTTTATGGAAATTTATTTAGCGCTTTTTGAAAAAAATACAATAACTTAAAAAAACATGTCAAAATTTTTGTTGTTACGATTGAAGTCGGTTGTTTTTTACGTATTCAGCGTTGTCAATTATTTATCTGCAACTGGTGAGCCGTTGGCGTCGTCTCACCTGATGGTAAGTGATGATGATACCGAAGGTGGAAGCGGCCTTACCAGGATTGCATATTAGTTTCACCACTGTTTTTACCACGCATGCGCTAAGTAACATCTGAATGTCCGCCAACTTAGACCAGCTTGGTGGAACTGGTTCACCTCGAGCTGGCTGACCCCCGCATTGCCCATCACAATGGTGAACTGGCTATCTTCTCTTCTCTTCTCTTCTCAGCTATCTGGCTCTGAGATCATACCTAAGAGCACAAGTTTTAAAAAAAATGTTTATTTTTTGTGTGTCAGCATTTTAAATAAATTGCCTAGTGAAATAAAAGAAATTCAAATCGAGCCTATTCCAATGGTTAATAGGGCACTTGTTTTTACTATATTTTGATCAAAGGTAAAATTATTTTGCATGTCGTCTGTGTATGACTAAATATGTGAATCTGCAAATGTCCATGCCACCTGGAATTTAAATAGCATTTAATTGTACCATATTTAAAGCAAATAAATACATTCTATTCTATTCTATTCTATTCTTATCTCCGTGCCGGAACATATTATCAATGATATCAATATTGATGTTTGGCGGCAATACTTACATAGATAAGATGGTTGTTGCTAGTTAGCCAGCGTCAAACATGCCCTACCAAACCGAGTCCTATAAAGTTTGACCCCGCCGAGAATCGAACCCACGAACTCTTGATTTAAAGCAAACTGATTAATCATTAGGCCACGTAGGCGGTCAAATTAAGTAGGAAGATAATTTAATTAATAGATGTTATAAGTTTGGCTTTATTTTTATTTTATTTTTTGGCAAATAAAGATTCATTTTATCTCGACAGTTTCCGTGCTTCGCAAGACACTTTAAACCGTTGGTTCCGGCTTCTATCGCTAGCAGTCGTTAAGCCATGTCAGAGGCCTTATAGGCGGCTTGAAAACTTCTGACACTGGGGTTGGCCACTAGCCCCACAACCTCCACCAATCCGGACTTGGCCCCCGTGTGTGGAGTATGGCCTAACCTTCCCGACTTATGGGAAGAGACCCGTGCCCCTGCTTGCAGTGGGGACGTAATGGGTTATTAACAAAAAAGATTCATTTCATTTTTTCCGATCGCCTATAAGGAGGGTAATGTTTTTCGAGTTTGTATGTATGAAAGTTATTTACATAATTGTATTTTTTTCTATCCATATCACTGTTGCCGTCTGTAGGCTTAAACGGCTTAACGGATTTCAGCGTACGCGGTGTTCGCAGATTGCTGTAAAGTTAATTAGGTATAGATATTTTTTGTTAAGTTGGTTAAGTTATTTATGAACTAAACATTAAATATGGTCTTTTTTAACTATAGGTACAATATTATAATACACTTCCGGACATATCTATTAGCCCACCGCCTAGAGCTAAAAATAAATGTTAGATTAAGCAAAAAGCTTTTATTCAGTTATGAAGCCGGCACATTAGCAATCTTATTTGTATGTCATTAGTTCCAAATTCAAACTCGGGAATAGCTAGGTTTTATCTATAGGCTATTAAAACTTTAAATCCTAGGTGGGCCGATAGATGTGTCCAGAAGTGTATTATGCTACCAAAACACCTACTTAGATACAAGAAGAGACAAGATATGCTTATATAGTTAGATATGACTGAATGACTGATAGACTGACTCGGTGGTAAGTGGTTAGCGATCCTGACCTCTGATCCGAGAGTCGTGGGTTCGATCCCCACACAGGGCAAACTTTTCTGTGATGAGCAGAATTGTTTGCTCTGAGTCTGGGTGTATTATATCTATATATGTATGTATTTAAAAGTATATGTGTATGTATATCAGTCTCTGGTTCCCAAGATACAGGGAATCCTAATTTAGGGCCAGATGACCGTGTGTGATTTGCCCTAGATATTATTATAATATTATTTTGATCCAAGATTTTTTGTTCACTTATGAACGGCACCTTAAAATGCCGTTTTAGCATTAGCGTAGTTCGCGCTGACATTTTGTATCAAATTCTAACCTTTTTTTGACATTTGATATGTCATTTAGATACCTATACAGCTATATGGGAAAGTTTAGGGCCTTAGAGGGGTCAGGGTAACCTCGACACACCTGTTTACTTAATAATTAACCTTATTTAAATGTTAATAGGCTTAGCTTGGTCATGGAGACAAAAACGTAAAGCCATTTTACAAAAAAAAAAAAATTGTAATTAAATTGAAAAAAAAAAAGATTCTTTATACGAATTGATTGTTTCTTAATTTTTTATGCAATCATATATACAGGGTGTAACAGAAGTGTGTGAAAATACTTCAAGGTTGGCTTTTACCCATCAAACTGAACAACTTTTGTTCTACAACTTTGTTGAAATCGCAAAATTTTTTTTGGACTTTTCATACAAATCGATCAGCTGGCGAACCAAGTTTGTATGAAAAGTCCAAAAAATTTTTTGCGATTTCAACAAAGTTGTAGAACAAAAGTTGTTCAGTTTGATGGGTAAAAGCCAACCTTGAAGTATTGTCACACACTTCTGTTACACCCTGTATATTTTTTTTAATACTCGTAATACAAAAGTAGATAAGTATGGTTAATAGAACCTCCAGTTGACGTGTCCTACACATCATTTACACCTATTCTCCATTAGTAGATCCTACCCGATCTCTGATAACAAGATACAACGATAAATCATACCTAAGCTTTCTTTCTCGAACTTAAACCCCATAAAAACTTCCCACTTGCACGAGTTTCCCATCTATTAAACTGTTAAACTGCTCATTACGGAAACGGTTATCGATAGTCATGCTTTTTCATACGGACAGAGTAACAAGGAGTTCGTATAGAATAAGCTGTGTCGAGCGGCAAACCAAAGAGTTTACTCACCTACCTACCCAAAGATATTCAGAAAAAATTTCTTAGAAGCTTGTACAAATTTAAATACTCCTATTATCCATATCTTTATCCAACACTTTTCCTTCAGGGACAACTTGGATACGATTCACTTCAGCTTCGTAGATCAGTATCCCTAATTAAATTTGTGTTGTATCTGTTCCGTAATCGTATTGATTCTACTTCTCTCCTTAATACATTTTTGAAACTATTTGTGCCCGACTCATACTTACGAGCACGCAAACATTTGCTGCTCGCGCCGGTGCGCGCGCGCACGGAAGCGCGCCGCCAGTCGCCTGCAGCTCGCGCGGTCGCACTGCTTAATTCTTTGCTCGACATACCTTCGTCTTCCCATTGTGATTTGTTTTAGAGTACGGTTGGATGTCTGATGTTTGAGTGTAAGCGACTGATTGAAAGTATGATGCCTGCTAGTACTATCTATTAAATTAAATTTAGCTTGTTATTTAATATAAGGATACAACCTTTTTTATTACTGTCTGTTATATTTTTTTGTATGTACTTGTAGTGTCTTGGAGTATTCTGTTATGCTACAATGTATCTTCATTAATAAATAATAATAAATAAATAATCAATAAATACTTTTTTGTCGGCGTACCTACGTAAAGGTCGAAGGGAGTAACATAAATCAAACTACTACATGTAGAAACTTGCAATCTGTTTATTCTAGCTAAGTTCATTGGGAACTCTGCATGACAGAAATTTTTAACGTCTACCATCTCTGGTAATTAAGATACAGGGGGGTTGAAAGTGCTCTGAGTTGCTTCGAGAAAAAGATGTTACGGTAGAGCTACTAGCTTGGCCCGGGAGCGCTGGTAAATAAATAACTTTTTGTAAAATCTGTTGTAAACCAATCCAGTCATAAATTTTTCACAAACTATTCGAATAATAACGACAAGCGATTCATGCCCAAAGAGAACTTATATATCTGGTACTACATATAAATTCCTTGTTCATGCTTTCGAAACTTTGAATTTGACAGTTCCTATCGATTCCAATTTTAAAATCGAGATTGCTAGGACAGTGTTTTTCAACCTTTTTTAATACCCGACTCCTGTATAAGTTAAAACATTCTTGCGACCCCCCTAGAGCCATAAACATGCAAAATGTTAGTGATTTGAATAGAATAGAATAGAATATAGAATATAATTTTATTTCGAATCATAATAAATTCATATACATGATTAGACACAAAAATAAGACACACAATTAAATTAAA
This sequence comes from Coleophora deauratella, assembly GCA_958295455.1. Lineage (NCBI taxonomy): Eukaryota > Metazoa > Arthropoda > Insecta > Lepidoptera > Coleophoridae > Coleophora > Coleophora deauratella. Next base: position 9,487,998 of record OY282413.1, on the reverse strand, counting down.
TACAAATAGAATACAAACATTAATATATATAACGACAGTTGGACAGTTTTCGATGTGGGGCAAGTTGGACATTTTTTACCCAATGTTTAAGTATGGGACTGTCTATCCTGTCCCTTATTATAGAAAGGAGACTGTTGGAGCTACCGCGAACTCGATGCATCAGGGAGGCAACTCGTTTTCTAATAATCGCGTAGAAATCATCAACGTGAGCCTCAGCAAACATTAATGATGCACTGCAATATCGCGGCAGCCCCAACAGCATCCGAAACCCGTTGTTATATTGGACCCGCAAGGCGTTGACAGTTTTTTGTGTATAGCTTACCCACAGGTTACAGGTGTAAAAGGATTGGCAAAAAGCCTTAAACAGTGTAACCTTCACTTCTTTGGAACAGCTAGCGAACCTGCGGGCAAGCATGTTACACCTCACTGCCAACGCCCTGCGTTCCCTTTCCACATCCATATTATCACATAAATCCTCCGTTATGTAGTGTCCCAAGTACTTGAAGTGCGTGACTCTTTTTAAAGCGAGCCCGTTTAGTGTCACCGATGGAACGGAGGAAGAATCTTATTTCCCACCCGAAACACGAGCAGCTCGCTTTTTGTAACATTGTACTTAAGTCCATGGGACAGTACATAACTTTCACACACGCGAAGAAGCTTTCTAAGTGCACTGACGATGGGCTCAGCAGCACCATGTCATCTGCATAACTTATGTTATTGACCATAGTTCCATCAATAGAGCATCCGATCATAGTACCGCTGAGCTCAACGATCAGCTGATCTATGTAGATATTAAAAAGCGATGGCGACGTTAGCCCACCCTGTCTCACCCCGCATTCCAATTTGTAAGGCTCCGATTGCTGGTCTCTCCACTTAACACTGTTTGTTTGGTTGGAATACCAGTATCTAAAAATATTTATAACCTCAGGTGGCAAGTCCAAAGCACGTAGTTTTGACCATAATATATTATAGTCTACCAGATCAAATGCCTTAGAAAGGTCAAGAAACGCAGCGTATATAGGAGTTTTCCTGTCTACATAATACTTTGTTTGAGGTTTTTATTTTGATTTGAAAGACTACGTTTATATTGGCGCATAATTTTCTTCAATTAGAAAATGATTTAGTTATTATATTAATGTCCCCGGGGGGTCGCAACCCCCAGGTTGAAAAACACTGTGCTAGGAGTTAAGGAGAGCTTACGGTATAAAATACGATCCCAGTCCCTAGTTTATTTGAATATAGAACACTTCAAAGGGAGTGAGAGCTACGAAGATCAAATCTGGTCCTATTTTATTTGAATTTAGAACGTATTGTAGGAGTGTGTCCTTTTTTATCTGATACTTGGATAGGAAGAAATAAAAACTATCTAGGTACTACAAAACACTCTGGGACAGTCATTCTAGCACTTTCTTTTCTTATGTGGACTCCATTTCAGAATATATGATAAAAGTACAGGAACCTAAATCAGAGTGAATCTGATGATAATAAGACCGACACTTCCAGTAAAACTTGTCTATGGATATTAAAAACTATTAGGTATATGGATGTAAAAAGTATGACAAACCCTAGGAAATATTTAAGTTGATCTGAAGAATTTATTATTAAAAAAGAAATCAGTAAATTACAGTGCGAAATCTCGATAAATGTGAATCTTCCTGACAATTTTGACGGCTGTCATTTTAATCATCTGTTCATATGCGTACTTAATTCAAATAAATTAGGCATAATTCCATAGAGAAAAGAAAAAAAATGGCATAGATTTGATCTTTGCAGCGCGCAGTCTATGTGAGTTAACAACTCTATGCAACAGCATTAAGACATTATGCAGTTTCGCCTGCAAAACGCCTCGCTAAATAACCTGTTATTTTCTACTTAGTTAATAACATGTAATTATAATAGCATAATTTGCCGTGAAGAGTTTGTTTGAGGTTTTTATTTTGTTGTTGTTTATGATCTGAGTGAGATTGAATCAAGCTTCGGCCCTGTTGACAGCTTTAATATTTGTTTTTTTTATAGTTTTTTTTATATGCATTGTAGAATATTTTTTATGTAAATATCGTACTAGATCTCTAGATTCTATGTATGACTGTTCTTGACTGGACTGTTCCGTGGTGAGTGATCCGTAAGCAGCCCGCCAGTACGCAAATGTTTTTTTCCGTTTTGGGATAACAATATTAGCGGTTTCAATTTTAAAAACTATTAGCACATATGCTAGATTTTAAAGTGTTGTTTACGCGTATAAAGATTCATTCGAATCGGCTTGTTTATTTTTGAGAATTTTTAGTTATAAGTTTGTATGATTGAATTTATTTAGGGACCTTAAAGATCTTATTCGCGTGAAGGAAAACATTTGAACATTTTATTCCTTGAATAGTATTCGCTTTTCACATTACTATAGATAATTAGTATACTAGCAAGCCAACACCACAAAGATCCAAATTTGCCAGACCACTCCTCTATTTATACCACTCTGCGGTTTCAACAACACCGCCGACCGATCCCGACCAATTTCCATCATAATTTTATATTTAAAACCGGTCAGCTGCCAATCCTGTTAATTTTAGTGCGTGGTTTATGAACGCGCGTCGATACGCCATTTTGATGGAGCCAAATGACAAAATGGCGGCGCGTAGGAATAGGCGCGAAAAAAAGTACTGCTTAATAACTGAAAATAATAACTACAAGCTTAAATTCAGTTGTTTGAAAAAGTTTCCTGATTTTTATTTCTCTTCTTTTCATATACTTAGATATTCTTGAGCTTACCTATATTTAAACTTGATAAGAAGGCGTGCATTGGAAAGGAAGGTGAAGGTTGCGGGAAGCCGCTGGATGCGAGCAGCACAGGACCGGTCGGTGTGGAAATCCTTGGGGGATGCCTTTGTCCAGCAGTGGACGTCTTTCGGCTGATGATGATGATGATGGAGAGGAACAGATGGCGTAATTTTATCGGGGAGGTTAAGTTGTGAGAAAAACGGTGTAAGGGAAAACGAAATTCCTACCACTTCGAATTTTTCCTACCATTTTAAGAAGTCATCGACTTTTTTTTAATAATATCAAAGTAACTTAAATAAGTGAGTAAGTTAAATAAAACAGATTCATACATAAGATACTCGTTAGAATATTAAATGTAATACTTGTATTCAAATGTAATTCATATCATATCATTTGAATTCTGAAACAATTTGTAGAATCGTCGTATCTAAGCGTAGTTAATATCAAAGACTTTACAAAATCTATGGATAAGCCTTTCCTTTTTGAAAATGAAAGTCAGTTCAGTACTGATGTTTATCAAAAGACAGGAATGGCGCTATATATATTATAAATCCATATCGGTAACTATCCTGTTTTTATGGGAATATGATATGGAAACCGCAAACGGCACAACACTCTTTCAAAAGTAAGAAGATTTCGACGGGGAAGTGCTAACAACTCCTAACTTAAATTTTTTACGAAAACAACTTATGAATGCAGTTCGATAGAGAATGAATTTGCGCGTCTACTGGTATATGAATTAAGTTGAAATTCGCAAAATTGACGTAGCTAGGCACCGAGGAAATTTCTCCTATATTAAGGTCCATCACACCTGATTAATTTTGGCTGGAAATATATTCTAACAAAGTTTTTTAAACTTTGTAAGTTAGGAGTTGTTAGCACTTCCCCGTCGATTTGTCATTTATCTATGAATGTTTGTTTGTTTGTCCGAGTCTGTGGGGTTGTCTAACAATTACATCATCTGAGGCTGTGGCAGTAACCCATTGGTATTTTGCAGCTATATTAATCTATTAGATGGCAGTATATTTGAATCTATTGTGTTATTTTTTAACGAGTTCCCAAAAAATGTTTTTTCGCGATATCTTCGCCAAATGCGTAACGATTCTTTGATTCTTTTTTTTATTCGACAGATTAACACTACCGGGTGTGGTTTCATATTAATTGTATTCAAATCGGTTCAGTATTTTTCTAGAAAATACTCAAAATAAAACACATAGAAAAACTGTAGGTGTTACGAATGCAGTTGGTTGTTTTCTAATGTCAATTACTTATTTATATTTGATTTTCACGGTTTCTGCTAATATTGCCACACTATAGAACCACGAAGGCCGCATCTTTGGACAAAGGTATTTGGCACGGTACAAGTTATATCCCTCATTCCTCCTATTTATACGTTCATTATACAGAACTAGGTTAATCATATACGAAAAAACTCCATGAAACAATGGGGCAGGGTTCAGTGACCTGTGTCGTGACCCCGTGACCGGGTCAACGACCCCGTATGTCCGTCTGTCCGCCATTGTTAAACAGCTTGAAGCGGTCTATTAATTTAGGTCTTTTATAGTGTATTCCGGTGTATTAAGGTTACTTTGAAACAATGCTGCGCTTTTTGCGTGGATTTGGGTTTAGCTAGGGGCTTTTGAGGGTTTTGGGACAGGATTTGTAACTGACTACCCAAAATATTGTTCGGGACCGTTTTACAAAAAAAATAATTAAATCTAGCAGTCTCTATCCTAATAATAACAAGAGAATAGTAGTTATACGTACAGATGAACGCGTCATAAAATACAACAAAATAAAGATAAGATAAGATAAAGATAAATACTCTTATAAAACTTACTCTTCCTTCCTATAATTTATAGAATTTATTTTATCTAACACCTTTTCCTATTTCGAGGTGTTAGATAATAAAAAGGGATTAAGGCTACAGGATGTAATAAAATAGTCCATCCCGGGTCGGATCTAGATCCCGACCTACGCCCTCGTGGTCGAGGTTACAGTTCCTATATAGGTACATATATTTACAAGCTGTAAAAAGTATCAGTAAATTCAAACCACGGGTTTAATAATGGACCAGTTATACAGGTTTTTTTTTCATATTTTTTTATTTATACAGGAGTTCATAGTTTATTTATACAGAGCATCCTGTGAGTGATTATTCCCGGATATTTACATTCTATACTTAATTTATTTAATAAAAAGAAACCTATATTTTTTCAAAAACCTAAACTCTCCATACATAATTGGGCGATCAATTTATATGAAAAGCCCTTTTTTGTTTTGCGAACCCAGTATAGGTTCCGATATACAAAGGAAAAGTTGTTCAGTTTCGTAAGTAGAACATCCTGTTCTAATTATTTGGGAGTATTTTCTACACCCTGTATAGGTAGCCAATATCCAGGTACCTTTATAGCTAGATAACACAAACTAGATTGAACCCAGGACCGTGCAACACGGCCGACAGTCACGATTTACTCGTAATCCGAGTTCACTAGTCCATTCAACTCTTGCCACTAGCCCTCTGAGTAAGCTTAATTCTAGATATATCTAGACTGGATTTAAAAGGTAGGCTAGGATCGTTTCGAAATGAAATAGACATCAAAAATTTGTTTTTTGTTACCTTGATTTTAAGAATGAAATTAAGACTGCTTATTAGGAGTGCTCTATACAGGATGTAAAAATAATACTTCCGGAAACTAATCCAGTCGCTTATAAACTGGTGGAAACTTATAAACTGAATATTTTTGCCAAGGAAACCATACATAATTAAAAAAAAAAAAAATTGACTCAATACATGTTGCCGCCGATCGGAAGCGGTGGAAAGCTGTAGTTAAGGGTTAAGGCCCTATGCTCCTCGAGGAGTTGGAGGACTCCTACGAAGACAAAAAAGTAACGCAGGTTTAATGCCTTCGCATTATTTATAAGTTTTTCAACTACTCTAGTCTTTCTCCTGCGAGTTGTATGCGAAACACATGTATGGACGTACGTAAGTATACTTCATTCCAATCAAAAAAAAGCAAAACGTAAACAAACTTACTATGGAACTGACACATGTCAATGTCATCTGCATACTATGTTTGTTTACCTTTTGCTTTTTTTTGATTGGAATGAACCATAGACAGATACACTACGTTAGAAAGTTGGAAGCATCAGTTTAAATTAGATAATTTGTAAAATTATAATATAGACTATAAGAACATGTAAAACTAGTAATAACCCTAAATCAACTACACTGGTGGACTAAAAAATCGACTCAAAATCTGTTGCCCAACTTTTGAAAAAATAACTCAGTCTACAAAACTACTAAATACAAAAAACAGACACTAGAAATCCACGTACTAAAATCATAAAGAGTAAACACGCAGTTTTTGAACTTTTGGTTTAGTGTTTTATTGCTAGATTGAGTTATTTTTTCAAAAGTCGTGCAACAAACCTTGGATTTTTTTGTCCATGAGTATGGTAATCTATTGTCTTGTATGCTCATTTATGATAATTTCGAAACGAATTTTAAACAAATTAATATTAGTATTGCATGTGCTTTAATTTTTTCTGACGGTAGTGCACGTACTCACTACATATCGTACTATACTAATTTTATGTTCTATTTTTAATAGTTTTCCAGACGGTTCCTGTAACGCAAGTGGCCAGCAACCTTAGCGTACCCCATTTTTAAGGCGAATGTCGAATGTTTTTTTTCAGCCCAATAAATGAAAGTTTTGAAGTTGCATTTAATATCAATCGCGTTCCTTTCGAGTTATATTTTTTCTTTGTTTTTTTTTATTATTATTTTCACCCAAAGTGTATTTAATAAAAAGTGCTCTTTACAAAAATTCGTAGACGGTCTGGACTATTTTGGCGACTGCATACGTACAGAACTTTTTTTTTTGGTGGGGGAGAAATTTTCAAAACTTTTTTATTCGTGAGTCAGCGATATCTTCCTAGCGATATCACGATCATCTTAAGCTAACGCTCCGCTAAGACTTCCCGAAACGTTGAGTGTACAAGTTCCGAGTGGTTGGAACTTAGTACTACGCATTTTATATAAAAAAATACGATTTAAAATAATTTGATGCTGTAACATTCTTGAATAAAAAACATTTTGATTTTATTTGATTACCTAATTATTTATTGTCAGTTCTCGAAAATGCACAAAATCCATCTTCCCCTTAACACAGCATCTGAGAATAGCCCAATGATTGGCTACAGGCGCGTGCGCCGACCGCCATCAATCGATTTACAAAATCCCTCACACGGGCATAAAAAAACTCTACCTTACTCTCTTCTCTTAAAACTCAAATTCCTTTGTAATATTTAGCAAAAAAGAAATTAAAAAGTTTTATAGAAAAACTGACTTTATAATCTTGAAGTTGTAATCCAGTTTTGTAGAGCAATCTGTAAGGTGATACAAACACACTAACAACGTGACGGCAAAGTTTATACAGGGTGTTTAAGTATGATGCTGTCGATGTTACAAAAATCTAATCGTTTATGTTCGAGACCCCGACCGATATCCGATGAGTTATACAGGGTGACTTTAAATTAGTTCTTGATACCAAAGAATATGCATGAGCTCATGATAAAAAACAACTTTCCCTGAGAAATCCATAGTCAAATCGCAAAAAAAAATTTGGACAATTCATACTAGTTTGGCCGGTCCGTTCACAGATGTGTATGGAGGATCCAAAACTTTTTTTGAGATTTGACTATGTGTTCCTTAGGGAAAGTTGTTTGTTATTACGAGCACATGCATAGCCTTTCGTATCAAGAACTAATTTAAAGTCACCCTATATATGTATAATATATATTATATTGAAACGTATGAAATACGGTCGTTTGCGATTACACTTTATGTATAATGCTGTGAAAATAATGTAGTGTTTTAACTTTTAACATATGTTAATAAGTTATATAAGTAGGTATAGGATTTTTCTACTCAATACTGAACATCTTTTGTTCTTCGAATTTGTTGTAACCGCAAAAAAAAAAAAAACTCACCATACACAAGTTGCTTTACACTAATTAATTAATGAGAAAATCCTATTTACTTTTGAGATTTTATCAAAGTCCTAGAACAAAAGGAAAAGTTATTGTTTAATATTTTATATAGCCATAGAAAAAAAATTTGGTAAGAGATGATCCTAAAATATTCCTTAGCTGCCTATACAACTTAGTTATCTGTTTTTAGAGTTCCGTACCTCAAAAGGAAAAAAGAAACCCTTAAAGGATCACTTCGTTGTCCGTCTGTCTGTCTGTCTGTCTGTCAAGACCCTTTTTCTCAGGAACGCGTAGACGTATCTAGTTGAAATTTATATCAAATACACAGGCCTGCAATCCCTTGAAGCTGTGAAAAAAATCAAACTTCTATGCCAGCGCGATCAACAAATACGGCCGTTTATGCCGCATATTTGGACACTCGCATGGGAATCAAAACCTATAGGGTACTTTCCGTATACCTCATGAACAATCATGAAATTTGGCAGGAAGGTTTTCGGACTTTTTCCTTTACTTCTGCTATAAGCGTTGCTTGTTGCCGAATTTCATGATTCTAGCTATACGGGAAGTACCCTATAGGTTTTGATTCCCATGCGAGTGTCCAAATATGCGGCATAAACGGCCGTATCTCTTGATTGCGTTGGCATAGAAGTTTGATTTTTTCACAACTTCAAGGGATTGCAGGCCTTAGTATTTGATATAGAGTTCAAGACATGTGTGAATATGAATTTATACGGAACCCTCGGTGCGCGAGTCCGACTCGCACTTGGCCGGTTCTTATTATTAAGGTACAATATTTCCAAAAGCCAAAAGTGTTTGTATTGGTGTTGGCAATCGTACGTACATAGATAACAATCTTATTATAATTTTAATAATATCCCTACTATTAAAAGTATAAAATCACCACTACACTCTACCTATAGCTTGTTAAAAATTTTCAATTTCTAAGGTTCCGAAAAATTTTCACAACCTGTATATGTATAAAATTTGTAGGTCACTGATTGATTCAGCGCGTCCCGACCGACAGGGGGGAGAGCGGACGAAGCCGTGCGTGTGCGCACTTAGACCGACTCCAGACAGCTTGCGTAACCCAGCCAAAATAGTTAGAAGCGTACAGAGGCCGTTTAAGGGTGGCTAAGAGAGATTTTCTGAAGCTGAAATTACATTTCGTCGCCTGAGAGTGAAACCTCGGGAACGCAAAATTGCTAATTTATCTCGTATAACTATATATTGGGTTAGGGTGAACAAATTAAAGACGTGTTTAACAAAATAGTTCAGAAGACGAATAAAATAATATTTATTTTCTATTCTGAATTTAGGAAAGGTGTGTGTGCTCTCTGCTTAGAGGCGCGGTCACAAGAGATCGGATCAGAAAGAACTGAGACGTCGCTATATACAGGATGTAACAGAAGTGTGTGACAATACTTCAAGGTTGGCTTTTACCCATCAAACTGAACAACTTTTGTTCTACAACTTTGTTGAAATCGCAAAATTTTTTTTGGACTTTTCATACAAATCGATCAGCTGGCGAACCAAGTTTGTATAAAAAGTCCAAAGGTTTTTCTATTTAATGTCTTCTATTTAAAGTCACATTTTTTTGGAATTAAGTAAAGTGGTAGAACGAAAGATGTTCAGTATGACTAATAGAATCCACAGTTACTCGTTCTTTACCTATTTTTAACCGACTTCAAAAAAAGGAGGAGGTTCTCAATTCGTCGGAATCTTTTTTTTTATATATGTTCACCGATTACTCGAAAACGCCTAAACCGATTTGGAAAATTCTTTTTTTGTTTAAAAGGGTATACTTCACAGGTGGTCCCATATAAATTTTATCGAAATCAATTCAGCGGTTTTTGAGAAAATCAACAAAACATAGCGAAATCGGAGTCGTTGCGATTAAAGTCGGTTGTTTTTAACGTATTCAGCGTGGTCATTGCATCAGTATAATGACATTCCATCATTTAGTACGCGTCAGACCATCATTCCAACCACTACACTGTCAGTATAATGTCAGTATATTGTCATTACTTGAAAATACTGTCATTATTAACGTATTCAGCGTGGTCAATTATACACCACTGTCTATCCGTACTTGACAGTACCAAGCCATTAAGTCACTAATGTGACTTTTCTCAAATATCTGGTATAACTAAAATGTGTGATAGTTTTTTCTTTTCTTGCAATGTTTATATATTATTTAAGATGACGTTGTATTCCTTTCTACATTTGGGCGTGTTTACTTTGTTTCGATATTAAGTTCTTTGTTATTTTAACGGTTCACTGGACGATATCCCTTTAAGTGATAAACCTGTATATAAATATATAGGTGTAAAAAAAGAATACACACTTTTTCTATATGTATGTATGTAACAGTGTAACTTTGTATGAGAAGAATTTGTTGAAATCTCTTCTCTTTCTCTTATCGTGTGGCACATTAGAAAGCTTATAAAAATATATAGAAGTTATATTATAATAAGGTACTCGTAGATTTCTGTTCGATCCGGACTTGGCCCCCGTGTGTGGAGTATGGCCTAATCCTTCCCGAGTTATGGGAAGAGACCCGTGCCCCTGCAGTGGGGACGTAATGGGTTGTCAATGAAGATTTCTGTTAATGAAATAGGAAAAGTAAGTGAGTGTACAAGTTCCGAGTGGTAGGTACTTTGTACTAATTAGAAAAAAAAGTATGTGTGAGTAAAGCATCTACTACTTAAATAAAAAAGATTTTGTTTTTGACTTCGAAAATTTTCTCTTTTTAGATCGATCCAAATTTTTACTGCTATTTCAATGAAGTAAAAAACCATTATAAAACTAAAAATTGATCAGTTTCACGAGTAGAAGGCTTACTTGAAGTATTTGTATACTGCCCTCATAAGAGAGAAGGCCGCAAAGTATACGGAAACTATACAGGGTGTAACAAAATTGGTGTGGAACCCGTTAACAGGGGATTCTACTCATCGTACTGAACAACTTTTCTTTTACGACTTTGGTCAAATCGTGAAAAAAATTTTGGACTCTTCATACAAAAATGGCAAAACAGATGATCAATTTGTATGAAAAGTCCAATTTTTTTTTGTGATCTGAGCAAAAGTCGTAGAACAAAAGTTGTTCAGTACGATGAGTAGAATCCCCAGTTAACGGGTCCTACACCAATTTTGTTACACCCTGTATACTGTGCGGTCTTCTTATGAGAGCAGTATACTATTTTTGTTACACTCTGTGTAAAAGAAACCAAAGATCCCACTTGTACCTACTTTTTAGCCGATTTTCAGTTTCCACCGCTGGAAATATGAAAAATTTCTTCACAAAAACTAAAAATATGAATAGAAACCGATTCTAAAAATACTCACCTAATAGGAGTCTTTTCTTTCCGTTACATAACAAACCTATTTCATACGAAAAAAGATCATTTCCTAAGTACGTTCTAGTAGCTTAGAATAGAACCCCTATATTTCGCTGTCAGCCTTGGTGAACCCGCGACCGTCCCTGGGAGCCCTAAAACAAAAACGGGGCCCGGTGACCCAATGAATCTTGGACTGATAGTATAATTAAAGGAGACATAAAAACGAGTTCCGAACAAAGTCTTTATGAGCGGCAATGAATGTTATTGGTTGTTGGAAAATGCTGGGAATGTAGGTAATTGTCGTAATGTGGAAAGTAAAAGGTGATTTTTAAATGGCGGATATTAATATCAAAGAACTTGTATATCAATTGTAGGTAATACATATAAATTCCTTGATTAATATACATACATACAGTCTGATTACAATATTTTGGCGTGTGGATCACATTGCCAGGGGGCGTTTTTGTCGCAAATCTGACAAAGAGCATAGGCGTAAAGTCGCCAGTCTCTCAGTTTTTTATAGGTTGTATTTCGGAGAGTGTGCACAGGGATTACACGAACTGATTCCACCAGTCCCATTCCACCTTCCACTTCCTTCCACTCCTACGTAGTAAACATTCCACTCTTAAGCACGAAGCGCTTTGCCTCATCTTTCATTATGCGAGCAAAGGAGTGGAATTCCTTGCCGGCGTCGGTGTTTCCCGAGTCTTATAACCTAGGGGTCTTCAAGGCGAGAGTGAATAGGTTTTATTTGGGATTGCGTGTTCCACCATCGACTCCATCGTCACTTACCATCAGGTGACATTGGAGTCAAACGCTCCCAAATCTTGAATAAAAAAATCTGACATTTATTTCATACAAAGAGTGTCATTTTTCAAGATGGCGTTGTTAGTTCCGCGTTTTCACCATACGCCAAAAGATCGCAGTCGGACTGTATCTAGGCTATTATTTAGGTTAAATGTGATAACTTTTCTTTTCCAGTTCTTAAATAAATGTCAAAAATTGATGGACTCTTCATGCCAAAAATTCATCTGATGATCGATTTGTATGAAGAGTTCACTTTTGTTGTCGTTTATTTAAAAAAAAATGGTACAAGAAAGAATAGACCTTACCAAACTTAAAAAAAGGACCTCAATAATAATCTACATATTATGTATATGTCATGGTCAGATCATAGAACTTGCTAGATTATGAAATGACCTGAATTTTAGGTTAGGTCTTTGGTCTTACAGCAAGGAGCACTTCTAAAGTACATTCAATACCCTCACATAACAGGGTCAAGCACTTCATCCTTGTCTCACTGTTGACCTCGATCTACGACATTCTTCATTCTTTTCCCGCTCAGCGATTCCGGCTATCTCCATCCCTTTCACTCTAGTCGGGTCATGAAAACCTTCTAGTTGAATGGACGTCATTTCAGGTTCTTGTTTCTCCTTACCAGCAATGGTTTTGTTGATAATATTCAGTCAGTTTTTATACAGGGTGTGAAAAAAGGTGTAGTAGTATTTTGAGGAAGGCTTTTATTTGGGAAACTGAATAAATTTTGTTTTAAGATATTCGAGAAATACTTGTACGTACTTTTCATAAAATATCAGTTGAATATAGAGATATACTATACTATACAGGGTGAATAAAAGACCACTTCCGTAAACTTGATCGATGCGATGGCTTCCACTTATGAAACTAAAGAACCTTTCTCAAATAACCCATATTTAATTCTCACATATTTTTTTTAACTTACCATACAAAATTTCCTTATGTCCGACCTATTTGGATGAAGTCTTTTATTTTTGCGAATTCAATATACTTAGGTTCCACAGGAAAAGTTGTTCCATTTTATAAGTAGAACTGGGTAGGTAAATTTTCAACTAGTATATTCTCCTTCACTGGTGTCTACTGGAAGAAATTTATATAAGAAATAAGCTGTTTTTTAAATATTTTCTGGTAAGCCTGTATTTTAGAACTACATATTTTGTACACAATAAATTATAAAAAAATATTTCAAAAAGCCTATAAACAAAACAAGTGCGAGTCGGACTCGCGCACCGAGAGATCCGTACAAATTTGGGATTGAGGGACAAAATTAACTTTGCCATTGGAGAATGTTGTCCCTATACATCATTTTTTTTGTGATGTGACTACAAATTGACGGTTTTTAGATTTTCCCTTTATTTGTGCTTTAAGACATTGCTTCTTGCTAAATTTAATGATTCTCAGTCAACGGGAAGACAATTTTTAAAATGGCACCACAATTTAATTTAAATGTGTTCTCCTAGATAAGAAACAATTAGAAGACAGCCACTTATTCATCAGGAAAATAGCAAAACCACAAAAACCTAATAAAACGTTCAGAAATAACACAGCGAAGTTATTTACTCGTTTCGCATGCGAACGCAGAACTTGCGTGACGTTGATATCGAAATAAAACACTAGACGCGACAACCAAACAAAATGATTTATTTTAACTAGATGCTTCACACATGCCTGTTAGCAATATGAACCTCTTATGTGTTACGTTGCTATCAAATCTTTGTTACACTAAGTCTTTACACTATAAAAAGTATTTTTATATCGACCAAGTTATAATTTGGAAACTGAAAAGAAAGCTGTAGTTGAGGCCCTATGCTACTCGATGAGTAAGACGACCAAAGAGGAAAAAGAAGTAATAATACCACTAACCTATTCACATGCCGCATCCAGCTTATTTATCAAGATACCTTCGTTACGTAAGTCGTTCAGTCAGGGGTGGCCAACCTCCGGCGCGTGGCGTACCTAATAAGCATAAATAATAAGAAAAAGGAAAACGTCTGAAAAAGGAAATGTTTACAGTCTGTTTTGTGGCTTCGCATTTTCCCATGTTTTAAAATGTCAGTTCCAGGCTCTCCTAATTTCTTGGTGGATAATTTTGTAATATAGAGGGTGTAACAAGATTTTTTACTCATTATAACGAGGACTGTTGATATAAGACATTGCTGACATTGCAAAAAATTTGAACTGTATAAAAGAGTCCAATTTTTTTTCTGATTCAGCATCATTGAAACACAAAATTTGTTATATATAATGAGCAGAAGCCCAAATTAATGGTTCCTACATCTATTTTGTATTACACAAAAACCTTCGCTTAACTATTGTTTTTTTCGCATTATGCAAGCTAACAGTAAAGTTGGCTGAATGATTAAAATTGTTTTTCTTCTCAAAGTACATGTCAGCCGATATTTTCATTTACCTAATAAAAAATAAAATATTTTATAATTATGAAAACCCTTTCATTTGCTTGCTTTCTGGTGGTTCAGCAATACAGCGATTTTTTACAACACTTGGTACCTAAATACGTATACTAGGTGTTAGTAATCATATGATCATGAGACTCGGTGTCTAAGTGGTTAGCGATCCTGACCTCTTATCCGAGAGTCGTGGGTTCGATCTCCACACGGGGCAAACTTTTCTGTGATGAGCAGAATTGTTTGCTCTGAGTCTGGTTGTATTATATCTACATATGTATGTTTTAAAAGTATATGTGTTTGTATATCAGTCTCTGGTTCCCAAGATACAGGGAATCCTAGTTTGGGGCCAGATGACCGTGTGTGATTTGTCCCAGATATTATTATTATTAATAATAATAATAATAATATATAAAAATAGCTTAACATTTTGCAAGGGCGCATTCGTTTTCCTTATTATACAGCTACGGAGTTAACAATAAATTCGAAAATAATAATTGAGAAACTAAATTCTTTAAAAAATGTCAAGGTAAGTTTTTTGAAAAATTGCTGGCATTTTTTGTCTTATTAGGGCCCATTCCAGAACCAAGGTAAGATTTACCTGAGAACAATCCGTCTGTTTCACACTTAGAAGATTTATAACAGGCTATCCTGCTGAGACGGTAAAAATACTCATCAAATTCTTGTGGAAAATATTGTGATATATTGTACATGTGATAAAAAAGTATTCGAGATCATAAATCACCAATAAATGTGAGGTTGTTTCTGTGCTGTATATAAAAAATACATACAATAATATAGACAATATTGGTTTTTAGTTCTAATACACTCAGCTTCTAATGCCCCTATGTTTTATGGAGCATGGGCGTTTTAATATTCTGAAAAATAAAAATACGCAGTACAATTTATTTTGTTATCAAAACATTTTGTTCTGCTGCTGTTAAGAGAAAATATTTCCTTCTTGAGTCTTTGGCTTAATTGTTGCTATTATTGTTGTAGAAATAAACAGAAAGAAAAAATGTTTCCGACCTCTGCCCTGTATTAGTGGCCATCCATCACAGGTAGGCACTAGTGGGCAGGGGTAGCCTAAATACAACCTAAACGGCTTCCTTCCCGAGTGACTCGCGTTCTGAGTTCTGAGCAATCAAATTCGTGTTAATGTCTATCGATTATCCGCACCTCTCACTTTGTAGTCGAGTAGATATTATTTGCAAGTTTTCGAGTCATTCTGTATTGGAATAGTTTTGTTCCGACATAGAAATAAAGTTTTTTTATTTTTTATTGCATAGATGGCAAACGAGCAGACGGAGCACCTGATGATGGTAAGCGATTACCGCCGCCCATAGACACCCACAACACCAAAGGAGTCAAACACGAGTGCGTTGCCGGCCTTTCAAATGGGAGTAAGCTCTTTTCTTCACTTTGTCTTAACTGACCAAAGTTTTTGCCTCAAAATTCTGGCCCAAATACCTATTGCGTAGGTAACATATTTTTGTGACGCTGACACCTAGCACACGTAAGCCGGGTTTCGCTCAGGCTTAACAGAGATTTGTGTCAAATCTCCTCCTGTCACAGAAAATAACTATTTTCTAGTCCACTTTTGAAGAAGGATTATTTCTTAGTTTTACGCTCGCTTGGTGCGTAATTTTTTTTACGTAACGTCCGTCCATTATCAGAATTTGAAATTGGAATTTGAAAGTTCGACCAAAAACAATGTAGTTACGTTTTATGTTTATAATTGACCACGCTGAATACGTTAAAAACAACCGACTTCAATCGCAATAACTCCAATTTTGATATGATTTATGATGATTAAATTCGCTACTCCTGAATCCATCTAAATCTAAAGTAATGATTCTTGGCTCTGTTAACCAAATTAATACTATAACGAACTATAGAGCAAGCATTACAATCGCTGGTAGTCAAATACCTCAGGTCACAGTAGCACGTAATCTTGGTCTCCTTATAGATAACCGTCTCCGTTTCGAGGGTCATGTTAGTGAACTACTTAGAAGTTGTTTCTATAGACTGAAGGTTCTCTATCGAATCAGACAACTCTTAAGTACTGATCTTCGAATCAAACTGGTAGAGAGCCTTGTTTTATCTAAACTTAACTACGGTTTAACAGTTTATGGCCCTTGCTTACTGAAAAGGTCACTTGGTCTTGTCCAGCGGGTGCAAAACGCATGTGCACGGTTCTGCTTTGCTATTCCACCTAGGACCCACGTATCCCCATATCTTAATTGCTCCAATATTCTAAAAATGGAAGGACGTCTTAAATTATATTATGCATCACTATTATTTGATGTCATCAAAACAAAAAGCCATATTATTTATATGAGAAACTCTCCTGGAGGTACCCCAGTCACCGTTACGCTCCTAGATCAACCTCGTGGCAAATTGTTTTGCCAAAGCATAAAACTAGCGTATTTCGGGGGAGTTTCCGTTTTGCAGCCTCAAAGTGCTGGAATGATCTCCCCCTCCTGTTCGCTGCCTCACCACTAGGTACGGTTTCAAAATTAAACTCCGTGAACTTCTTCTGGCAACTCAAAAATCATTAGATTATGGCTGTAACGTTTCTCAGTTTCTGTAACTAATATGGCCAGTTCACAATTTCCTATAAAATTAATTAATATTGTTCCTCTTCGTAATATCAGTTTATGTAACTTAGTTATAACGAAGCACTATGGCTTTTATTTATTTATTTCTTTTTTTTTCTTTTGTACTTATATAATTGACACCTTTGTATGTATGTTAGATCACTGTATTTTATTTATTTTATTTTATCTTGCATACTGTTATCTATCTTTCTTCTTAATTACTTCATGTAGGCGCGCACGACAACTGTATCGGTGCCGACAGAATAACAGCGCTGTAGGTAGGTCACCTTCAGCATTATGCTGAGTCGGAGCCGGTTCGGTAAGCAGCACGGTTTTGTCATCTGAGATTAAGATGAGGTAACTATTTAAAATTGTATGTAATCCTTTGTTTCCTTGTATGTTAAGTGTTTGTGTGTTACTTAAATTGTATTTTAATTGTTTTTATCGTTATTTTTCTGTATATGTTAAGTGTTTGTGCTGTGCTGTTTACTGAATAAATGGATTGTATTGTATTATTGTATTGTATTGTATTGATTATGATGAATTTTTGCGGGTGGTAGGACCTTGTGCGAGGTCCGTCGAGATCGCTACCACCATCTTACTCGCTAATCCTGCCACTAAGCAGCAGTGCTTGCACTGTTGTGTTCCGGTGTGGAGAGTAAGACAGCCGAGGAAATTACAGGCACAAGAGGCATTTCATCTTAGCCCTCTAGGTTGGCAACGCATCTGCAATTCCCTCCGGGGTTGCAGGTGTCTATGGGCAGTGGTGATCACTTACCATCAGGTGACCCACTTGCTCGTTTGCCTTCCTTATCACATAAAAAAAAAAAAAAAATTGTTGATTTTCTCAAAAACCGCTGAATCGATTTCGATAAAATTTATTAACCTGTGAAGTATACCCTTTTAAACAAAAAAAGAATTTTCCAAATCGGTTCAGGCGTCTTCGAGTAATCGGTGAACATACATAAAAAATAAAAAATAATAAAAAAGATTCCGACGAATTGAGAACCTCCTCCTTTTTTTTGAAGTCGGTTAAAAAGTAGAACATCACTTCTTTCTTGTCGTAAGAATTTGAATCTGGGATTACAGAGTAAAGTAAGATACTTGAGGTTTGCCTGTGGTTCCGCCTGCATCTTGTAAGTAGGCATATTTAAAAAACAATCTGATATGTCTTTTACTTATGAAATTGAAAAACTTTCACCGTCGGAACCCTTTTTTTAATGAAATGAAATTCGGGTAAACAACAAAATATAGTTAGTTTAGTTGCATACTATTACAAACGAATGTGAAAGGATCAACAAAAACATTCAGGTACAATGTGCAAAGAGGTAATTATTGTGACTAAACACCAATGACAAGAGCAGGCCAGTTCACACGGACAGCACCCGATCACGAGTATAACGCGGGAGTCAGCCATCGCTCCCCTCAACCATATTTGAGGGAAGGGAACGACCCGGCTCCCTTAAATCGTAGTAAGCTTTAAATATCTATCCTGTAGGCTAGAAAGGAAATCCACGCAGACGGATTCGCAAGTAAACTTCTAGTCATTTAAATATATACCAAAAAACAACGTAAAGGTAACAAAATGTAAATTTTCAACTGCAAACAAAATGCGCTCTGAATAATATTCCGTTCTTTTTCACAGCCGTTGCTACTGAAAAGATTTAACCTTTTAAAACCTCGTCCACAATATTATCCGAGACCTATTCAGTGCCTGCTGTGCGCTAGTTTAGTTCGCAGTTGCTATTCCCTTTGTTGCTAATTTTATTAATGATTAATACCGAAAAACGTTTGATCGAATATTATTTGGTCGAAACTTTTACTAGTGGCACAAAAAAAAAAGTCTGACGCGGTGGGTCTTTGCCATAAAATTGACTTGACAATTAAATACCTATTGTATGCAATATTTTTTTCCTATGCACTGCAAATGCTTAGCAAAGTGGCAAAAAAAATAATTGTTCTTACTGATTATCACAAATTTGTTTTTCTAATTTAAGATATTGGATCAAGTTTTGGGGTAATAGACCCATCGTAACAGTAGAGAGAAAAATATTAAAATTTGTATTAGTATCATTATGTACTATTACTATACTACACACTGATACCATTATATTGTTTTTTATTTTTTGTGATACTGCTATTTATTGTAATGTGACATCGTCATAGTATTTGACGAATTATTATGATTATTTAAATAAATAAAGAAGGGATTGAAATATCAAATAATTTATCTATCTATCTATTATTTGTTAGCTAGTTTTCTGGTATTCCAGGGGCAGTGTGAATAACATAAATTGTTCATTATAATAATATACAATTTTAGATTTGGTTTTTGTACTTTTTCATCTTATAGTAAAATTTAACTGTTTCACGAGAGATAATAATAATAATAATATCTGGGACAAATCACACACGGTCATCTGGCCCCAAACTAGGATTCCCTGTATCTTAGGAACCAGAGACTGATATACATACACATATACTTTTAAATACATACATATATAGATACAATACACCCAGACTCAGAGCAAACAATTCTGCTAATCACAGAAAAGTTTGCTCTGTGTAGGGATCGAACCCACGACTATCGGATCAGAGGTCAGGATCGCTAACCACATAGCCACCGAGTCAGTCAAAATAGACTAGACTAGACTAGATAGACTGCAGTTTGAAATTAGCATGACTTAGCATTATTTTTTAATATGTACGATTAACTAAGGTTTTCTGTTATAAAGAGTTATTCTGCCTAGTGTAATTAGGTAATACAATCTTCTTTAGTAAAGCACTATGTATTTTAAATTCGTTTCAAAATGAATATTATATGGAGCTTCTGGTACACTTTATGAGGGATTTAGATTTTTAATGCAATTTTATGCTTTTAAGAATTGTAACAATTACTCTAGTAAAAAGAATTACTATTATTATTTTTTGTCCTTTTAGAATTTCAAAGTTGACTGGAAGAGATCCCGAAAGGGATAAGTCCGCCTTTGCTATACTTTGTTTTGTATTTTCTGTTTTATGTGTTATTGTATGCAATAAAGAGTTTACGAACAAACAAACAAAGAATTTTAAAAAATCATAAGAGCATAGAAAGTGCCTAATAATTTTAAAATAAACAAATACATATTAAAGGAGAATGGGTAATTGTGTATGGACACCTTACCCAATGCACTGTAGCATTGTGAACTATGTTGGTCTTTTTTGCCCTAATGAATTAGTTTAATTCATCCTAAGACAGCATGCCTTAATATAAGGTGCTACTTTATTAGTGCCCGATATTTTAGTCAGTGTTTCTACTCCTGATTCTGATCAACTTTCCCCAAGGAACCCATAGACGAATCACAAAAAATTTTTTGGACTCTTCATACTAATTTGGCCGCTCAGCTGATCGTTTTGTATGAAGAGACCAAAATTTTTTTTGCGATTTGACTATGGGTTCCTTGGGGAAAGTTGATCAGAATCAGGAGTAGAAGCTACTGAATTAAATATAGGGCACTAATAAAGTAGCACCTTATATAATTAGAGAAAATAGATATGTTTGTTGAAAGATAAACTGATCGTAATAATTAAATGTTTCTTCCAGGAATATATTGTATTAGAAACTAGGTTTTTTTCTCCAAGTGAATTTAGACAACCGCTCCTAGGATAAATAATTAGGGCAACTCATACCAACATAGTTCAAATGCTACAATTTACTTTGTGTTAGGGTACGCTCCGATTGTCCTTCAATTCGACTTTGCTTTCCGTAAGAGCATGTTCAATGCTTTTATAGTTTGTTTGTACGGAACCTTCGGTGCGCGAGTCCGACTCGCACTTGGCTGGCTTTTTTGTCTACCAAATAAAAAGTTCCTATCACAAGTTTCACCAAAGTTTCAGGAAGCGTCGTCGGGTACAGTCGCGTACACTCTATAACAGCTTAACGCATTTTCAGGTGACAAGAAACAGCAATACATATTTTTATACTATAACAATATATACATATATTTTATTATACATATTACATCAACTATTAGAATTTTTTGAATGAGTCATTGCCACAAAAGTGTGTTATTTTAATTTAACGCAACCCACGAAAACAATGGCCAAGTGAGAGTGGTGCTAATTGTTTCACCAGAAATACAATAAAGCCCTTGTGAATAGAACAATAGTCAGTTTGTCCGTCTGTCCAACATTTACTATTAATGTAGACATAATATACTAGAAGCCGCCCGTGACTTTGTCTGCGTTGGATTTGTATTGCAATTTTGAACGTGTCTTTATTAATTATCTATGAATGAGGTGACTGACTCGGTGGCTAAGTGGTTAGCGATCCTGACCTCTGATCCGAGAGTCGTGGGTTCGATCCCCACACAGGGCAAACTCTTCTGTGATGAGCAGAATTGTTTGCTCTGAGTCTGGGTGTATAATATCTATATATGTATGTATTTAAAATGATCTATATATTTATGTATTGAAAATGTATATGTGTATGTATATCAGTCTCTGGTTCCCAAGATACAGGGAATCCTAGTTTGGGGCCAGATGACCGTGTGTGATTTGTCCCGGATATTATTATGATTATTATATACCCCGTGGCGTAGTAGTTAGGTTAGGTCACTCGCTTCGTTCGAGCGTTTGGAAGTCGAGAAGGCTCGAGGAGGTCGAGGGTTCCGTGCCCGGCGGGGTCCTAGGTCCAACTTTGTGTATCGATTTGTTTAGTGGTAGGGAATTTCTAAGCCCGCCTGACTAGGCACTACCAGCTTATCTAGGTCTTGCCGCCAAACACCAGTGTTTAAGATAATGGTGTTCCGTTATGGATATAAGATAGCCAGTTCTCCATTGCGATGCGGGAATCTTGGTAAGCCCGCTTCCATCTTCGGCATCATCATCACTTACCATCAGGTGAGATGATTCCTAGTGTTTACCAATTGCGAATAAAAAAAATAGGCCATCTAACACTCACTATATAAAGGTAGATCGTCCGGTCGAGAACCTTCCTTTCCCATTGGTTGGTCAAAATTCATATAATATATTTCACTTCACAAAAACATTACGTATAAAAAGAATCTAAAGGCGTTTAACTGTTTTGCCGTAATTGGGTGACAAACATCCAAACATTGAAACTTTATTTCTAATGTTAGTATGACCTAGGATATAATAGTACAGTTTATAGGTGTAAGTCTGTCTGTCTGGTACTCACCAAAGGCCATATGCTAGTCGAACACGCAATCAAAGTCGAAAACAACACTGACGAATTAATATTCGTCAAAATTGTCGGGTTTCTTGATTAGTGCCGACTGGTGTAGGGTGACCATGCTGTAAGAAAAACTTTGAGGACATAATTCTTGTTTCTCAATCAGTAGGTACTTGTAACAGTACTATATCAGTTACCTTATTGTTTTTATTATTTAATACTTGTTTTTATTACATGTGGTCACAAATAACACAACAAAAAATTTACAAATTGAAATTTCTTTTCTCCACGTAATGTATACCTTGACCGTCCCTCCTCTCATACCAGAACTATAATTATAGGTATCTCTTAGCTTGACTTTGCTTCTTCTACTTATCATATTATACTAAACAGTTTTTCTCAAAGAATCCATACAAAGATCCTAATTTTTCCAAACTCAGTTGACGGTCACCTAATTAACTACAGGGTGAAATTGAAATCGCGCACCAAATTTCAACTCTAGATTCCAGGCATGACATTAAACAACTTTAAAGTAAAGTAACAAATTCAATCGGAGCAAAAAATGACTTTTCATACAAAGAGTGTGGAACTCCTCACCTGCGTCTGTGTTTCCCGATTCCTACAATCTGGGGATTTCAAGGCGAGAGTGAATAGGCATTATTTGAGTTTGCGAGTACATCCTCGACTACATCATCACTTTCAATCAGGTAAGATTTCGTCAAACGCACTCCAATTTTTTATTAAAAATAAGTTGGCTACTCAGCTCATCGATTTGTATGAAGAGTTAAATTTATTTTGCTCCGATTGAATTGGTTCCTTAGAAAAAATGGTTCAGTTCCATGAGCAAAAAACGCAGTTAACATTTGATCCACGATTTCAAAATCTGTATAATATGTAATGTTTTTTTTTTTTTTAATTTGTATGGCTTCCAATCATGGTCACCCTACTGCTCCCAATGAATCTCTTCGTGCCGCCATCGCTTAGCATCCACTAATTTAATGGCGAACGCGTGACGAGAAACTGGTGCTAGGGTGACCCCCCTGGGAGGTTTGAGCGGACTCGCTTGATTGTTGTTTTAGCAAACTAAGGCGATACTTTGATTTATATTGTTTGTTCTAGATAGGTAGGTAGACAATACACGAAGCTGGCATCGTCGTAGTGTTTGTTTTCAGTAAAAAGATTACAAATCTCATTAAAAAACTAATTTTGTTAGAACTCCTTATTCAAAACAAGATAGGGTTGGTTCGCTTTCATGATTGGTCCATTCAAAAGTCTTCCATATTCCTATGCCTTCTATTGTCTAGATTCGTCCACTTTCTTATATCGTCCATATTCTTATCCTATCCCTATTTCCTAAGCCATCCATATTCCTATCTCCTGTCGTATTTTCTAAGTATTTAAGTAAAAACATTAATGTAAAATAAAAAGTTAAAAAGTCTGTGCAGTACGTATAAAAAATGAAATTGAAATGAAATAAAAATTTTTCGAAGTAGGTATCTCTGTACACTTTTCGAACGTCATATTTTTTCTACCTATTACGAGGTTCCTACCACTCGGAACTCGTATACCCAACATTTCGGGAAGTGTTTGCGGAGAGAGAAGAAACGTCGGGCCCTAAAGATATTGTCTGGTAGTTCCGAAGGTTGTAACAGCCAATATGATTTTATGTGGTAAATTCAGAGAGTTGTGAAAGCCTAACAGCTGGTAACCCATTAGGTTGGCGTCAAGTCTTTTTGCCAAATATCGTAAATACAACGTACAATTATAGCGTAAGTAAAGACCACTCCGAGAAATTTTTATAAAAAAAATGTTATTTTTTTAACCGACATCAAAAAAAGGAGGAGGTTCTCAATTCGCCGGTTTTTTTTAATGTATGTTCACCGATTATTCGACGACGCCTGAACCGATTTGGAAAAATCTTTTTTTGTTTAAAAGGGTTCTTTTTGTTTAAAATACTTCACAGGTGGTCCCATATAAATTTAATCGAAATCGATTCAGCGGTTTTTGAGAAAATCAACAAAAACATAGCAAAATTGGAGTTGTTGCGATTGAAGTCGGTTGTTTTAACGTATTCAGCGTGGTCATTACTGTCTATTTTTTGTATTCTACTCATGAAACTGAACAACTTTTTCTACGAAACCTATGCTGAAATATAATTTTTTTTTGGGATTTCGCATACCTATACAAATTGATTCACCAATCAGCTTTTGTATAAAGGTCATTTTTTAAAAATATTCAGTATGAGTTCCATGACAATAATTATTTAGTTTTCTGAGTGAAGTCCACCATTTAAATTCCGAGAGTGATCTGTTTATTTTTTGTTGAGTTATTATACAGGTGTACCGGTATTTTATAATAACTCAACAAAAAAGGTATATAAATGATATAGAGACAGTTGATTCGCGAATCTTGTTGGTTTCTCTGGCTGTTCTACAAAAAGGATTTGGCGTTCCTTTCACGCAAATAACATGAAGTGTAGCGCTCCTAAAAAATCTAACTTTGAAAAGTGTCTCGTGAATCGTGCCTTATATCTTGGACGAAACAGCTGCTTTAATGTTCCCAAAGATGTCAGTGCTTATTTTGTATCCCACGGAACCGGAATGTCAATTAGAAAGCTTTGTTTTTGTTATAATCATTCATCATTCCGAATACATCATCTAAACAAAACAATTATTTTAACAGGCCCATTCATTTGTTTAAAGACATGTCACCTATAAGTCAGTTAACAAATTCTTCAGTGTACAAACTTGACAGCATGCTGTCGTGTGTCTTTCGAATTTCGAACGTGTTTTTGGCGGGAGATCATCATAGCCAATCAGAGGCGAAGAGTGATCTGTCATCGGATGCGATGCGTTCAGAAATCACGCTCGGCTTCGTTTGAAAAGAGATTTCGTTGTTCAAAATATGCAACCTCTTTCCTATAGCTGTTGGAATAAGGCAGTAAATCAAGTGAATGGTCGTTTTGGCGAACGTAACTATAAGTTGGTTTGCCTGTAGTTTAATTACTGCTAATGACTATCATGTCGGGAGTTCCGTTTTGTTTTTTCAGCGGTTGTCTTTGACGGTGGAGAATGATGAATGGTGCTATGTTTCGCCTTTTTGTGAGCTTTCTTGTCTAAATATGGCCGTTATTTCAGTGGTCGGTAATAGGGGTGACTTTTTTAGATTCTCTCTCTTTTAACGGTACTATCTGCAAGGTATAGTCGGATATTACTTGGTGTTTCACACAAATTTGGCTCTTCAGATGGTCGATGGAATTGTCCAATACAAAATCTGATTTCACCAAAATTGTTGAAAAAGCTTTTTATTGTATATTTACTTACACGTTTTAAATTTATATAATTGACCACGCTGAATACGTTAAAAACAACCGACTTCAATCGCAACAACTCCAATTTTGCTATGTTTTTGTTGATTTTTTAAAAAACCGCTGAATTGATTTCGATAAAACTTATATGGGACCACTTGTAAAGTATACCCTTTTAAACAAAAAAAGAATTTTCCAAATCGGTTCAGGCACCTTCGAGTAATCGGTGAACATACATAACAAAAAAAAAGATTCCGACGAATTGAGAACCTCCTCCTTTTTTTGAAGTCGGTTAAAAATAGAGATTACCGACACAAAGTTGTGGCTTTGGATTGACCACACACTGCGACAAGAGGACTCCTGTCGCACCAAACAGGTTCTATTTCACTCTCCTGCAGGAAAAAAGGAAGTGAGGCCGACTAAACTCTACTTAGCGGAGGACTGTGGCACTAGAAGAAGTTTCTTTGAAAAAGGGCTTTTTTTTTACCCTCAATTGGTAAGCCCTTGTCATCATCTCACCTGATGGTAAGTGATGATGATGCCGAAGATGGAAGCGGGCTCACCAAGATTCCCCAACGCAATGGGGAACTGGCTATCTTATCTTCATGCCGGAACACATCAATGCTGTTAACATTGATGTTTGGCGGCAAGACTTAGATAAGATGGTGGTAGCTAGCCAGGCGGGCTCAGAAAATGCCCTACCACCAACCAAACCGAGTCCACAAAGTTGGACCCCGCCGGGAATCGAACCCGCGACCTCCTGATGTGAAGCGAGCGGCAAGCCACTACTCTACGGAGGCGGTTAAAGATTGTACGGAGGCTGGCCAGAGATTGTCAGCTGGAAGCAGTGGAAAGCTCTATGCTCCTCCCGGAATCAGAAGTCCTATGAAGAAAATGAATTTTTCATACCAAAATAATCAAAGTGTCTAAGATAGTTAATACTTTTGATTTTAGGTTCTTGCTGGAACATTATATTAAAAAAAATCTCTACCAAAATCCAATCTAATCTAATTTAATATTTTCGTTTCACATTTCAAGAGTAAAAATTTTATTTCCGTTTTACAGGCGTCGTACCATCACAATAACGGCACACCCTATGTCACTATAAAAACTAGCACCCCTACAATAAAAACAATTAATAGTGAAGTTGTAAACGAGTGATAGTCTTAGGTGTAAACTTTAGGGTAGGTAATATAATTTAATTGAATCTATACCCGCGCTCGAGTAAACACAGGGTGTTCTGCAAACATGCCTTATACAGAATGCTCTTTCTTTAGTCTGATCGTGTGACAAAATTAAATATTGTCCCCGATACTGGGGAATGGGTTAGGCCTTGCTCCACACTCGAGAGCTGAAAGTAAGTCCGGATTGATAAATAATAAATTGATGAAACTTAAATATTTCGTAAGTATTTTTTTATAAAAAGATCACAATTATAAAAACTGACAACATTTCCCGTTTTTATGAGTATTTATGTAGAAAATGCAAAAATAAATTACACAGATAAAATACACGGAGAAATAAGTACTATCAAACTCTCCTCTTTCAATTCACCCTGTATAAGGAATATTTACGGCACGCAACAACACAACCTACAGGGTGGGGCCAGATTAATCATGGCTCGCTGACGTCCTCGGAAACATAGTTCGGGTTTCTTCGCAAGTTTTGGAAATTACAAGAGTTATCTCTTACGAACGTATATAAGGTGCTACTTTATTAGTGCCCGATATTTTGGTCAGCGCTTCTACTCCTGATTCTGATCAACTTTCCCCAAGGAACCCATAGTCAAATCGCAAAAATTTTTTTGAGCTCTTCACACTAATTTAGCCGCTCGGCTGAACGATTTGTATGAAGAGTCCAAAAATTTTTTTTCGATTTGACTATGGGTTTCTTGGGGTAAGTTGATCAGAATCAGGAGTAGGAGCACTGACTAAAATATCGGGCACTAATAAAGTAGCACCTCATATATTAAGGGAAAATAAGTACGTAAAATATAACTGTTTTGTAGTAACGGTTATTGTATCGTAGAATATGTCCAATCTCTGCCCCTCTTTAAAGATCCCCCCAGGGTAAGATAAGGTGCAGTTGTTTTCGCCACGCAACACACAAAACTCGTGTACAAATCTCATATTTTTAAGGCCCAGTACGTTCAATAAACAGAGTTTTTGAAACGTTTTAACGCGTTTATTTATAATAATATGGTTTCCGAAAAACATGAATAGTAATCTTGAGACCTTTCTGCAGGGACTACATCGATTCGAAACACGATTAAGCATTTTTCTCTCGATAGAAAAAAAATCGCAAACATACCTCTACTACACCTTTTAATATTTATATATGTTTTTTTTAAATCATCTACTTATATGGAAATTGAATCTAAAATTACGTAATTGTATTTTCGATGGGATTTATCGATTAGTTTTTTTTAATTAAAAGCAATCAAAAATAATAATTTGAATACCATGATTCCCGCGCTGCCGTACAAATTAAGAACACAGTAAGTAAAAAATTTGGCGTGAATGATTTTGAACCTTGTATCGCGTTACGAATAAGGTTCGAATAAGGAATTCGATAGTTTTCGTTGAACGTACGGCACCTTAAGTCGAAGCATGTAGTAATAGGTAACATAACGTGATAGTTCGTTGGAGTGTCCGGGATGTGAATTGTGATGTAGGTATGAGATATTAAAACATCATGTAATCACAAGATAAATAATCATATTTTTATTGAGCGAAATGACAATTGCACTATTACTGAAAATAAAAAAGCGACTTCAAAAGAATTAGCTTAGTCAATTTTTGATGGTTTGTATGAGTTAATGAGAGGATTAAGCGGCCGTGACTTCTTCCTTTGAAGTCACTTTAGAATTTTTAATTAAATGAATTTATTTTTAAAATTATAATTTTGTCATATTTGTTTCTAGCATCTTCTCCCTATAAAAGACATCAACGAGTACTACAATGGTGTTTTGAGATATTTCTATTTATTTATTATAGATAATATTGAAATCCACTGTCTTAAGTCTCAAAATCATAGATGGAATCTTAGATAACATTCTTCTTTGGCTATAAGATTTTTTTATCAAAATTTTTAAGGCACCATATCATTTTCAACTGTATGTCAAATATCAGTAGTATTCGTTTTTTCATACGAAAATAAAGATAATACGATAGTATTTAATTAAAACTGGTAGAATAAAAGCTATCGCATTTGACCTAAATAGACTGGATCTATATGTTTAAAAAAAAACTTCGTATTCATTGATTTAGTTTCTTTGTTACAAAAATAAAAAAATACATATCTGTTAAGGCTCATACATACCTAAGCTATGAAATGAAGTAGGTTAAATGACAGTCGTGGTTAGCTTCCAGCCGAGCACCGGGTGTGGCCCCAAATAGGTCGCGACGCGCCCACTGTCGGGGCCCCATCCTTACCTAGTGGGTCGATGGGTGTGAAAGGTCACTAGCCTCTTATTGGAAAAAAAATCTACTGTAATGCAGTAACATTAATGACAAATATGGATTCGTAGATTATCTCAACGGGTATTTTTTACCAAATCAGCTGTAACTGGGGTTTCTACTCATGAAACTGAACAACTTTCCTCAAGGAATACCTAACTAGTCAATTCGCGAAAAAAATTTGGCTCCCATATTAAGTTGACTGATCAACTTGTTGCAAAAGTTTCATTTTTTGTTGCTAAAGTTTCATTATTTGTTGCAAATTGACTATGGGGTCCTTTAGCTGATCAATTTATCAAAAGAGTAAAATTTTTTGGGAATTGACTTTGTTTTTTTTGGGAAAAGTTGATCAGTTTCACGAGTTAAAACCACTTTGTTTCTTCAGGGATAACGTGCCATCAAATTTCAGTGTTAACAGCACTGATATACTCGAGAATTAAGACAGGTTCTCCATTGTACTGGGAAATCTTTTATCTCTTTTGAAAGTTTTATCTCTTTTGAATCCTTTCTTTCCTTATTCTTATTTTTTTATATTTTATTTACAGACATGACATTGTATAATTCATTTATAGCATTAAGATGTAATAGAATATAAGACTTTTTTCAAAAAATGTGTTGGAGGGAGTTTCTTTAGGGCCCGCCGCTTCTTCTCACTCCGCAAACACTACCCGTGGGTATACGAATTCCGAGTGGTAGGAACCTCGTATTAGGTAGATAAAAGAATGACGTTCGAAAAGTGTACACTGCTACCTACTTCGAATAAAATATTTTCATTTTCATTTTTATTCCATTTTATCTTGGTAAGCCCGCTTCCATCTTCGGCATCATCACCACTTACGATCAGGTGAGATAATGCCAAGGGCTAACCAAATACGGGTATGCTACCGGTACTTACCCAACAGCCCCAGAGGAGGGTAAAATTATTTGGATGTATGTGTGTACGCCTGCATTATTGTTACCGCTTACCTGTAATAACTACCAAAACAATTCGATGAATTTTGGAGTTAGATTCGTTTTGTGCACTATATTAACATAGCAGTGGAGTTTTTATTTCTGTTAAATTGGTCAGGTATTTTACAGATATTGGCAGTTGTCGACGCCCTGAAAGCACTGTTACATATCTTGTCAATCGTTTGTGAATTTGTAATAGGCCTTTGTGGCAATACGGGCCGGCTAAGCTGCACCCAGGTTCAATCCGTAACCGACCCAGTTCCGCCTTCCTGTTAATTATTGAGTCAAATTATATCCTCTAAATGTGGTTTAGTTTTTTTAGGGATCCGTACCTAAAAAGCTAGGTGGAGCGATGATTTGCGGAAGGTTGCTGGTGATAGCTAGATGCGCATGGCCGAAGATAGAAGATAGGTATATAAGTGACGATAATATAGCCTGATGATGATGATAATGACCTAAAAGGCACTGATGGAATACCTTTACTAACGCTACGCTGTCTTTTTGAACATTTGTATGACCTACATTGACATGGTGTAATATTTTGATGGGTATAATAGGTAGAAGGTTGATATTATGATAAATATACACTAAAACTAATATTTCCACACCGGCCGGTAATGCGTTACCCGCATCAAGTGGCTTCCCGCAACCTTCACCAGGTCACCGATCCACCGAGTGGGAAGCCTGCCTACACTAAGTTTTCCAGTGCTCGGTCGCCACTCGAGAACTTTAATACCCCAACGGCCATCTGACTTTTGTCCAGCAGTGGACGTCTTTTGATATAAAACCTAAAAAAATGTTTAGTTAAGACGGTATCTCACGTGAAACATTTGAGGATTCGGGATATAATTGGCCACGCTGAATACGTTAAAAACAACCGACTTCAATCGCAACAACTCCAGTTTTGCTATGTTTTTGTTGATTTTCTCAAAAACCCCTGAATCGATTTCGATAAAATTTATATGGGACCACCTGTAAAGTATACCCTTTTAAACAAAAAAAGAATTTTCCAAATCGGTTCAGGCGTCTTCGAGTAATCGGTGAACATACATAAAAAAAAAGATTCCGACGAATTGAGAACCTTCCTACTTTTTTTGAAGTCGGTTAAAAATACAACCTATGTCATTTCCCATGGCACAGGTTAACATGCATGCGTTACAAATCTCAAGATTAGTGGAAGCGTTGTGGCCTGAAAAGGGCGCACACATATTTTCAACCGACTTCAAAAAAAGGAGGAGGTTTTCAATTCGTCGGAATCTTTTTTTTATTTTTTTTTATTTATGTATGTTCACCGATTACTCGAAGACGCCTGAACCGATTCCGAAAATTCTTTTTTTGTTTGAAAGTGTATACTTCACAGGTGGTCCCATATTAATTTTATCGAAATAGATTCAGCGGTTTTTGAGAAAATCAACAAAAACATAGCAAAATTGGAGTTGCTGCGATTAAAGTCGGTTGTTTTTACGTATTCAGCGTGGTCATTTTCACATTAATAATACTCAGAAACTTTAGCTGTGCAGCAGGAGTTTTATACGTCACCGCAAATGATTGCTTTGCTGGAACACCTTTTAAGTAGAGTGATAGGATAGTGGTATACAGTATCTAATGGGTAGACAACGTAAATGGCCTAGCCTAGACTTACAGATAGGGTGCGGCTAGGCGCGACTCAACCAAGGCGCAGACCTCAGTCCCACCCCGGCCACTCCATACAATTGGCCCGAGTTATTTACCTACTACGACTTCCCTTTCATTCCCTTGCTAACACGTGTTAAATCATTCATCGCACTCAAGTGCACTCCGTCTTAATCCCGCGAGGGTGTAATTTTAGCGAAAAATAAAAAGGTCATTATATCTTTATATTTTGAGGGTTCACTGTCTATTTGTATTAAGCGACATTTTTAGAAATGTTCAGGAGATTGTTTTAAAAGTTTATTTCTTTGAAAAATAATCATTAAAACTAAAATTCATAATATTATATAGATTCTCGATATTCTTTAGTATTCAAAAGTTATTTTTTGTGAGGTATTTTGTAAGAAATTAATTTTTAAAGTAGAGGTTACATGTGTTTCTAAAAATGTCGCTTAATACAAATAGCCCGTGAACCCTTGACATGTTTATGTGTGTGATTTTTGAATACCCATACGTTCTAAAGGCAAAGTGTATAAGGCGGCATCGGCAGTAAGGCCCGCACTATTGTACGGAGCCGAGTGATGGCCGGTAAGAGACGAACGTCCAAAAACTACATACCGCAGACATGAAAATGCTTAGATGGGCTAGGTGTCACACGATTAGACAATGTCAGAAATGAATATATAGAAGGCAGCTTCAAAACAGCTCTCAAGCTCTGAGAATCTCTGAGCAGATTAAGGATAGCTGACTAACAATAAGGTGGTATGGCCTCACAATGCGAAGAGACGAGGAGTACGTGGTCAAGAGAGCCCTAAATTTTTTTAATGAAAATAAGTGCATTTTTTTATATAAAATTATGTTTATTTCGTTAAAATACATTGAGCAGTTTCGACGCTAGCGCGATTCAAACTGCGAAGCGACGCAATATTTAATTTTTTGGCATATGTTTTCGGGGTATGACACCATGAAATATTGTATTATAGAAAATAGGTCAAACATATTTTTGTATAACCGCCGGATGGGTCTTCATAACGTTAACTTTGTAACTAATAAACTTTAACAAAATTATATGTTCTTCGTGAAGCAATGTTTCTGGAATGGCTCCCAAACCAAAGATATTCATTGAATTCATATCAAAAATTTTTATCTCACTGTACTGGCAAATCAATTTTTTTATTTCCTCTAAGTACCTATTTAGTCACATTTTTTCACATCGAAGTTTGCTACCATGTTGCATAAATGTTTTTTTACTATTAAACAAACAAATAAAATTAAACAAAACAAATGTTCAACAAATTATTACTTTACTACTCTAATTGTAAAAGTAATACTTACTACTTCAAGGAAATGAATATTGCACCTACAGTAATTATATCTTGAATATTTTTTTTTTGTGAATTGATTAAAATACCTAATAGAATTTATTAAGCAAATGAAGATTGTTCAATAGTTATTTTATTCAAATCGCATAAAACCTTACTCTGATTGGATTTTCATAACATAATATACAGCGTGTTAAAAAAAGGGCGTTTGAAATTTTAAGGGGTTACTCAGAATCAAGTATAGAATCCAGGAAAAATATTGAAAAAAATCGCTCTTCAATTTTTTTTTGCAGTTTTTCATACAAATTCTCGATTCACTATTTAGATTTAGTATGAGAATCTGAAAATAATAATTGAAGAGCGGATTTTTTCAATATTTTTCCTGGGTTCTGTACTTGATTCTGAGTAACCCCTTAAAATTTCAAACGCACTTTTTTAACACCCTGTATATTTTTAAGTAGATTGGCGCATCGCGGAATATGAAAAGCTTTGTATAAAAGTATACACTTTTACTTTCTACACATCACGTTCATGCGAACGTGAGCAAACTGTCATGGCGGGCACGTTACTTTGCTGCGTACATTTCATACATTTAGGACTTTTTGGCGGGAACTCGCGGCAAGAGTTTGTCATTTTTGTTTTATTATCCGAAAAAATAGATATCGTGGTTTTTAATGCATAATATTGATAGTGTATTGTTCAATAAAGTGCCATTTTAGTGTCTAATATGTAGGATAATGAAATAAAAGTGTGTAGACTGTGTTTCGAGTGCTCTCAAGAAGTCCATGAAATCTTCATCAAAAGTGCTATCATTTTGTTGAAGAATAGAGAAAAAGTTAAAGACGACAGAAATTGATAAATGAGAACTCAAATGAAATAGAAAAATATTTAGAGAAGAGCAAACTACGTAAGAATAGGCTGTATGGCCAGAGAAGCCTTTGCCTTTTCCTTGCAAAAGCAGGAAAGAACCAAACAAAAAAAAAATCATACATTTAGAAAAATAATTCTAAAGACTCTTAAAACGTAGTGGTTACATACCTACTCTTTGGTAATGAGCATAAAAATGACTATATTAAATTATGATGTCATAGCGTAAAAAAAATGAAATTTTATACAAAAAAAGGAAATTTTATAAAATAAATCTCAGATGACTAGCCTTCCTAGAATTCGAGACAGTTCCCAACCGAACTTTATATAATTATCACATTTATTAATGTGAAAGGTACTTAATAGGGTCGCCCACACCATAACACTAATGTCAATTATACAATGTCCACACGAAGCAACGAGATTAGGTTTCGGAGGGGCTTCTGTCCCCTCAATTGTGATAAATGATGCCCTTTGGAAGCTGTGCTGGTGTTGCCAGATTTCATTAAATAAATTCCCTAGAGGTTGCATTTTTATTTCTTACCCGGCTACGGTTAGTTGTTATTTAAGCTGATTCGTTTTTTCTTTTGTTAAGATATAAGATACATTTATTTAACACTTTACAATAAGACATAATTTATAACTGTAAATAAATAACTTCATCCAATGTTTCCCCATAAGACATGATTCCCAATTTGCTGACAGCGTTACCTGTTTGGACAGTGATACTAAATTTTAGAGATATTATAAATTATACTGTTTGATTACCCATAATTTCCAGAACCTCATATTTTTAAGTACCAGTCAGACATTAAATTTTAAATTAATCAATAACCCTAGTTAGTACTGTGAAGTCACGATAATTACATTAACTAAGGGACACGACACTGAAAACATTACTCACCTATTACTATAGCATTATCATCAAAGTGACGACCACTCAAGCAAGATTACAGAGACTGATCTTACAGTATTTCCCCAAAATCCGGTAAAAGACAAATTTTAAAGCTAGCAACACCATTGGGGTGGGATCGAAAAGCCGACTAGGCGCCAATTATGACGTTAACCGTTCCGTCGAAGGCTTTTTCAATAGGTATTGGATGGTAGCGGCTGCTCTGATAGCAGAAATTGATGGAGCTAAGAGGATACTTAACTTTTTTGGTAAACGTTATGATTCGATTCTACATTAAAGGTTTTGTTTTACCTTAAAAGCAACGGAAATTCATATTGTAAGCCACAGCATGATAGTTTTGGACATTACAACAGTATAATGATAAATAATTAATATGGTGTCAATAAGCCAATCTGTTATCTTAAATAGTAACCTTGAAAGTTATTCGCAGTCGAGACGTAGCACCGAAAGTATCCCCTTTTTATTAAATTGTACTATTACCTCCGTTTCAGATGAGTTTCAATCTTATTCTTGTGATGGAGAAATTTATGTGATTCAGATATAGTACAATCGGCCATGAAAAGAGGATAAACTCATGAGCTGTCTCCGAGTTTTCCGAGTTCCAGCAGAGAACTATCAAGTGCAGAGAGATTATTTATCTGAGTTGTTATTTATTTGTCTGACTTTTTTTGAAAAAGTTGTTATAAAAAATTTAAAAGAGAAAGTAATATATCAAAAAAACTCTACCAAAAAAACCAACCAAACCTACCAAAAAATTAAATCTATAAATGTATGTACTTAGTCACGAAGCTACTAACATTAATCTCTTTTGAAACATGAGACTCTTCCGCAAAAAGTTCAGTTGGATCGCGATTTGAGATTCGAGATAAAAGTCCTTGCCTTGTGAGCACATATTGAACTTTATTTCATCAATCGCAGTTTCAAAGAAAAAAAGGATATGTGAGACCCTAAAACGAGAATTTAGGAATTTGGGGGTAGAAAGAGTGCACGAATCTCTGGACTTTTGTTTGTTGTTTGTATATAAGCAAGCTTTGCTGGAACCTGTCTTGTACTATGGTATGATTTTAAACAGAAAAAAAAAAACAAGAAAATGTTCATAATATTTAATATAGGTACGTCAATATAAAAATAATCTGGAGCCCAACATGGGACTAAGCTTTAACGTAACTTACTTGTTTTCTCATGGCATTGATCAAAACCTCCATAAATATATGTCACCAAAGTTTTGATAGTAATACTCATAAAAATAGATGTACCTCCAACGAAATAACTAGCGGTAATTGAGTCCCTTGCTGGGCGCCAATTCCATCTACCCACTCGATAGTGGCAATAACTTGGTTCGTAGTTGTATTACAAACAAGTGGAGGGCGATGTTGATCATCAATTGTATTCTATTAGTTAATCGATAGATAAGCTATGACTACTCGTACTTATTTTACGAAACTAACAGAAAATAGATTGAGGAATAGCATTAGTACGGTAATTTAGATTGATGATAGTGAAGTTGTACTAAAAGGTTTGTTTCAGATCAAATATGTATAATCCGAAAGTTGACTGTATCGAAAATAAATTATGAAATACTCATATTGTTTAGTAAATAGCTCTTTTATTGAAATTGCAAAAAACTTGCCCGTTTCCATTTGAATTCCGTATCCAATTTTTAATTTATAATAAAATAGTAATTGGTGTACAAACTACTATATTTAATGCCTAAAGATTTAATCGTTCACAATTCAAAATATTATTGGAATAACTGTTATATTTTGACATTGGATTAAAATTTAATGTTACTCAGTTGGCTAGCAGTTAAATATCTGATTATCAAATGAGAAATTAAGCTGTCGACTGCCGGATCAACATAAGAAAAAATTTGAATTAAATTTAACCTAATAATTAACGTTTATTCAATTACATATATTTTTTTATGAGATAAGTGGCAAACGAGCAGACGGATCACCTGATGGTAAGCGATTACCGCCGCCCATAGATACCCGCAACACCAGAGGAGTCACAAGATAAGTCATATTAGACGCAAATATTGTTATTAATTGCAGGATTGCAAGTTCTACAGAGTTAAATATAGAACGCAGCTTGAGAGAAAACTTCTATTTATTATTTTCTTAATACACACACAACAGGCAAACAGCAGCCAATACAGAAGACCACAGATAACCAAAAACATATGTAATCAATGTTGCCATTCAACACTCCTCCTCAACGTTGTATTACATAAAAAATAGTATTCTTAACATGAACACTTTTCTGCCTACTTATGATTCTACGCTAAAATAATCTAGCTTTAAAAAAAAACTTTTCTACATCTGCAAGTATAAAATTCTTTAATCTTTGACAACTTTAGTACACACAGTAATACTTAAACATAATAAACAAAGTACTGGTGTCAATAGTTTAACATAATGAGAACAATCATTAAAAAGAATATTAGTCTTCTAAATTAACATTTATTAACACCTAATAATTTTCTTAAATTGTCAAATTTCTGTTTACAGAGAGCTTTTGTGAAGATATCAGACAACTGTTTTGAAGACTGTACATATTCCAATGTAATTGTACCTTGTTCTACCAAATTTCTAATAAAATGGTGCCTGACATCAATATGTTTTACTCTTCTACTGTTTTCTCTATTTTTAGCTATCTGTATACAAGACTGATTGTCCTCACAAATAGTGATGCTTGAACAAGATATGCCTATGTCAGAAAGCAGGCCCTTGAACCATACTACTTCACAACAAACCAAACTGAGGGCCATATATTCTGCCTCTGCAGTCGATAAAGATACAGTTTTTTGTTTTTGAGTGCACCAAGATACAATATTATTATACAAAAATAAACAATATCCTGACACAGATTTTCTATCAATATTATCATTTCCCCAATCTGCATCACAATATCCTACAGCAATATTCTCAATTCCTAAACATTTATATACCAAGCCATAATCAGCTGTTAACTTTAGGTATCTTAGCACTCTTTTCAAGTAGTTATAATGTTCATCAGTTGCATTATTTTGAAAGCGACTGAAATAACTTACTGTGTATGACAGGTCTGGTCTAGTACATATAACCAAGTATATAAGACAACCAATTAACTCACGGTAAGGAAATTTGCATGTAAAGTCTTCTGGTTTCTCTAACTTCAGTCCAACTTCACATGGGGTTGATACACTTTTACAGTCCTGCATACCGAATTTCTGTAACACTTTTTGAATGTAACTTTTCTGATGTAACTTTAACACTTTGTTTTTACAGTCTCTTTCAATTTCTATGCCTAAAAACCTTTTTACGTCACCAATATCTACCACATCAAAGTCCTTCTTTA
Source organism: Coleophora deauratella (assembly GCA_958295455.1). Taxonomy (NCBI): domain Eukaryota; kingdom Metazoa; phylum Arthropoda; class Insecta; order Lepidoptera; family Coleophoridae; genus Coleophora; species Coleophora deauratella. Next base: position 9,450,114 of record OY282413.1, on the reverse strand, counting down.
GTATACACTTTATTTCACTTATCTTTTGATCACTTTCACTCAAAATTAGTATGTCATCAACATACAGGAATAAATATGCTATTACTTTATCACCTTCATGAAGTAGATACAGGCAGTTGTCATGCTCCGACACTTTAAAACCATTCTTCATCATTACTGTGTGAAATGCTTCATTCCAGCAACGTGGACTTTGTTTCAAGCCATAGATTGACCGGTTTAATTTGCAAACAACTTCACTCTTTTCCATACTAGGTAGACTCATATAAATCTCCTCCTTAAGATGACCATGGAGAAAAGCAGTTTTTATGTCTAACTGCTCCATTTTTAATCCGAGCTGGTTAGCTATGACTAACAATGTACGAAGAGTGGTCAACTTTCCCACAGGTGCATAGGTTTCTTCATAAACGTTAGTCTGAAAGCCTTTTGCTACTAATCGGGCCTTAAAAAGGTCACCCTTCTTGCGAAATATCCATCTACTCTCTATTACTTCTTGATGTTTGGGCTTCTTAACTTCTCTCCATGTGTTATGATGTTCATGTGAGTCCAGTTCTTTTTGAATAGCTTCTTGCCACTTCTCTCTTTCTGGCGAATTCATTGCCTCTTCCAACGATTTAGGTTCATCATCCATGCTTAAAAGTGCACAATGATAAGTCTCATAATCATTTGTGAGCCAAGCTGGTGCTTTCCTCTCTCTTTGTTCTCTTACATTCGGTGTGTTCTCCTGTTGTTCACTAGTTTTTGAAGTCTCTATATTTTCTTCTTTATCTGTTTCCTCTGAATCTTTTTCTTCTTCTTCAATATTTTCCTCTTCTTCAGGGTATTGATGAGAAAACTTTTCTTCCTTTTTATTTATGTATCTGAAAATCACATCTCTTGCTTTTATAACTCTTTTCTGATCACTGTCCCATAATTTATATCCATTTGAGCAATATCCAACTAGGTACAATTTTTTAGATTTTTCTTCAAATTTTCCTTTTTCTCTGTGTTGTGGTACAAGGTGTACATAAGCATCAGCTCCAAAAATTTGAAATTTCTTATAGCATGGTGTCTCTCCAAACCATAGCTCTGCTGGGATAACACCATTTCTCGTCGGTAGTCTGTTAATTACGTATGTTGAAGTGTAAACAGCTTCTCCCCAGAGTTCTTTTTCAAATTTCGAATCCGCTAGCAAAGTTCTTGCTTTTTCTACCACAGTTCTGTTAAATCTCTCCGACACTCCATTTTGTTGGGGTGTGTAACTGATAGTAAATTCTATTTCTATACCTTTTTCATTACAGAAACGTATAAACTCTTTGTTGTTATATTCTGTTCCATTATCACATCTTAGTCTCGCTATTTTTGTTCCAAATTGTGCTTCTACCTTGTTAACGTAAATCTTGAAATATTTCAGAACTTCTTCTTTACTTTCCATTAAGTAAACATAAGCAAAATGACTGTAATCATCAATGAATGATAAGATGTACTTTTTATTCTCGTATGTGGTGGGGGTAATGGGGCCACACACATCTGTATGTATCAATTCTAGTATTCTGTTGCTATGTTTTCTTTCTTGAACTTTAAACGGTAATCTTGCCTGTCTTCCCTTAAGACATGGTATACATAATTGTTCTTCATTTCTTTTATAAGAAATTAATTTTCTTTCTTGTAACTTCTGTAATTTTTCTTCTGATGCGTGTCCCAATTTCTTATGCCATTCTTCATTCGTTACACTGTATGCTTTCTGTGCTTGTTTTTCAATTTCTATTTTGAATTGTATTTTATACAAATTCTTTTCACGCTTCCCTTCTTTTATAAGTTTCTCTTTGTGATAAATTTTTACCTTTTTATCATCAAATTCAATTTTGCATCCAGCGCTTTCCATTTTACTTACTGACAACAAGTTGCATTTTGCTTTTGGTACAAAAAGAATATCTTTAACCTTAATTCCAGTTTCTTGTTCTCTAATTTTTCCTCTTTTTGTAGCAATGATCTTCTCACCTTGTTTTGCAGTACTTATTGGTATAGGATTCTGTAGTTCTTCTATATCATGAAGATACTTATCGCTATTTATAAGATGGTCTGTAGCGCCAGAATCACATACAAACTCAACTATATTTTCTGATGAATCAGTTGATGTCAAAGCTTCTTTATCCACAAAAAATGAAATATTCGAGTCTTCCATTTCTGAATTCATTGTATTCTTTTCACTGATTTTCTTTTTAAATCTACAGTCTGCTTTCATGTGTCCTTTCTTTCCACAGTTGTAACAATCAAACGGGAAGGGTTTTCTTTCTTCTTGTAGATAGTTCTTATTTTCTTTCTTAGTTCTGAAATTCTTTTTATTTATTTTCTGTCCACTTCTTACTTGAAAAGATTCTCCTTCTTCATCAGTTTCTGTTAAGCCTTTTTTCTTTGTTTCTTCATCCAAGAGTCTTCTCCGGACAAATTCCATATTTAACTGACTGGAACTGACAGTTTCAATTGCCGATACTAAATGTCCATAGGCGGCTGGCATGGCTAGTAAAAGATAACATATCAGTTCTTCCTCCGCCGGGTTTGCGCCAGACTCGCGTAACTGCCTTACACACTTGTCAAATTCTAAGAAAAAATCACTCATTGGATTTTTTTCATTGTATTTAATTGTAAGTAATTTCTTTCTTGCTAACAATTGTGAAGCTATACCACTTAGCTGAAACGTTTTCTTAAATTTTTCTATGATTTCTTTTGGAGTTTTCAAATCTTTGACGAGTTCAAGATGGCTGTCTGCAATGCTCTGGATAATGATACTTTTACATTTCTTTTCCTTAATCGAATTTTCTTCCTCCTTCTTTTTTCTTTTTGTTAAATCTATCTCTTCTAGTAACTCGTTCTCGTCTAACACCGTTTCTAGGCGGAAAAGCCAGTTACCAAAATTCGTACCAGCAAACGGAATAATTCCGTACTTATTTTTCTTGTCGTCCTCCATGATTTTCTTATTTCTGGTTTTTCTCTTGCAGCATACTCTGGGCACTCATAACCTGTTATTAATTGCAGGATTGCAAGTTCTACAGAGTTAAATATAGAACGCAGCTTGAGAGAAAACTTCTATTTATTATTTTCTTAATACACACACAACAGGCAAACAGCAGCCAATACAGAAGACCACAGATAACCAAAAACATATGTAATCAATGTTGCCATTCAACAAATATACGTCAAAAGATTCTTATGTACACAGGTATATTATTACCTGATTCATTTTTGAATTGATAAATTTTCATCGAAAATATATCCAGTTAAAAACAAAAACTGTAGGTAGAGAGACAAACATTCCTACTACATAACTGTATTGAGCTAATATCGCCGATGTTGTATGTAACACACCTGTCACAAGCAGACATTTCTCTTTGAGTAGCGCACTAATAGTCCAACTTCCATACTACAGAAATACTACTATCGAAACTATAATGGAACAGATGGATGCATAGAGTAGAAAACGTATACCTTGTTCCAATCAAGAAAAGGCAAAAGGTAGACAAACTTACTATGGAATTGACACATGTCAACGTCAATTGCATAGTATCTAACTTAGTTGAACTTTTGCTTTATTTTTATTGGATGGAACTGTATAAACAGAATGTTTAGTTCAGTTGATTTCATATATTCTGCATACCATTGTTTACAATTGCACGTAATGCTACAGCCAACCATTGGACTGGAGAAGCTTCTGTGACGTCCTGCAGTGGCGTGCAAAAAAACTGGAATGAGTGAGTTATAATAACTTTACAAATTTGATAAAACATAAAACCTGCTGATTCTTAAAATATTAATATTCTGTGATACTCTGATAGCGATTCCTCCTTCAAGTTATATTTATAAACAAAGCAATATTATATATTTAGCTTGTGTATGTCTCAGCTGGCTGCTATCTGTGAATCGAAGGTAAAGTATCAAAATTTTAATAGATATGTATTATAAATAAAACCGGCCAAGTACGAGTCGGACTCGTGCACCGAGGGTTCCGTATAAATTCTTAATCATACATGTCTTGAACTCTATATTTCTTATATTTGAGTTGATTGAATGAAAGGTAATTTGCGGTTTACGATTTATGACGTATTAAAAAAAACGACTTACTAGATCTCGTTCAAACCAATTTTCGGTGGAAGTTTGCATGGTAATGTACATCATATATTTTTCCTAGTTTTATCATTATCTTATTTTTGGAGTTACGGGGGGGGGACACATTTTACCACTTTGGAAGTGTCTTTCGTGCAAACTATTTTAGAAAAAAATTATATTAGAATGAGGTTTCTAATATAATTTTTGAAGACCTATCCATAAATATCCCACACGTATAGGTTTGATGAAAAAAAATGTTTGAGTTTTTTTATATTTTTATGGCAGAGGTGGCAAACGAACAGACGAATCACCTGATGGTAAGCGATTACCGCCGCCCATAGATACCCACAACACCGGAGGAGTCACAAGTACGTTGCCGGCCTTTAATGTGGGAGTACGCTCTTTTCTTGAAGGTTTTAATGTCGTATTGGTCCGAAAATACCGCAGGCGACAATTCTGTACCCTCGGTGAAAAACGCTATAAGTCGACTTATAGCACTTTTTGTGTTTTTAGACATTTAAAACCAGTGTAAAATAATCAATTTTTCTGTCTAATCCACGTAGCTCTAACTGCTTTAAATCCGGAGATATTTTTCGTGCACAATAATACAAGTCGACTTGTATCATACAATAGTATTTAAAGCCTTGCGTATAATGATATATATTGACAAACACACATTCAATTTAACATAAGTTACTTAAATTATATGTGTCAAATAATACAAATTTAGTTGAATCATCATACCCATAGATAGTATATTGATAAAAGATTGTGCATGATGATACAACTACAAATGTATTATCGTTCACGACTCAATCTTCAAATAACTCTAATGTGAATAATGATACATTTCTATATAGTACACTTGAAACTAGATAAACATCGTAAAAATTTTGTGTAATCTGATATATATCTAAATATATTATTTTTCACGAGAATACTTTTAAACTATTACGTTCGTGTCTAGCAATACAACTCACCTATATCAAAAATGTTACCACTTCCTGATAAGTAATACAAACAATATTTTGGTGACAAGTGATACAAGTTGTCTTGATACTATCTTTTTCTTATATATAAGATTCAGACAGACGCAAAAGAGACAATTATGGATAGTGCACTTTTGCGGTGTCATTAGATGAGATTAGTGCCATTTAACACCTCATGTGGAGAGCACCTGTAACTTGTTTGGAAAAAATATCGCACTAGATACGTAACCTGTATCATTTGACGCGAAACTTTTCCACAGTGGTTTGAGTTATTATTAATGTATCATATAGAGCACAGCCGACTTGTATTATTATACACAAGTTTATTAAGATTATCTTAGTTATATGAATGGATAACTAAAATAGCTTGATTATATCATAAAACATGTGAAAATATGGCTGTTTGCTGCTTGTTAATTTGTTAGCTTGTTGAAAAAATTACTACGTCCTTTATATATTATATTATAATCGTCCAAATTCAAATACCTATCGAAATTACATTGCAATCGGTATATTAAAAATATGAATTTTATTTATTTGTTTCTTGGACTTTTACTGAAATAAAGGGACGTAGATGGATAACTTAAGCAGCCTGAATGTGAGTAGAGCACCGCTACTCGTGACAAAAAAAATCGATTCTGGACCAACACATACGGCCACACATCTGACACGTAAACTGAAGCTGCGGGTCTGATAAGACACGATTGAGCCTTGTCGGCAAGGTCCTACAACCAGGCGTTTTTGAGTGCTTTTCAGCCTTAAGATATAGTTTTTCACCACTTATTGCGGTTGGATGCAAGATTCTTCCATTTGTTGCCGTCGATCTTAAACGCAATCATGTCCCATTTAGTACAGTATTTAAATCGTAGCAAAGGTCGTCCTACCTTTCGTTTCGCGAAAGAAGAGTTCATTTGATGCACATAGCCTAGCCACCGCAGACATCGCTGTTTGAGTATAGCGGTGATGCTAGGCAACTGCGTGATCTCCAGCACCCCCTCGTTTGCTACCATGTCCTTTCATATTATGCCTAGGTTGCTCCGAAGACATCACAGGTGGAAGATATTCAGTCGCCGCTTCTACCTGGCATACGTTGTCCACTTCTCAGCTCTGTACAAGAGTATACTCAAGACGCCTGATTGAGAAACGATCATCTTGGTTTTTACTGTAAGCTGTTTTTCAATCCATACTCTTGTATTAAGCTCACTAAACATCGTGTCCGCCTCACTGAAGCGAGTGTCAATCTCTCCATCAATAGAGAGATTGCTTTACACAGATCACCCCAAGTAACAGAATTTATCTACTACTGTTCGAGAATTACGGTCTTCTTTGCAATAACTGACAATGAGAAGTGGGATCATGCATGAGTAAATAAGTGCAGGAGAACTTGGAGCTCTTAGATAGTTTTCGCCACGTAGACTACGTCGTAAGTAAAGAGCAAGGGGTTAACATGTAAGTCATCATGATTACAGTGAGCTTTAAGAAGCAGGGAGAAAAAATTACTATAATAGGGTTGGTGCTAAAACGCTCTGACGCTGACGAACTCTGCGCATGTTAAAAGGCTCAAAGGTTTGACCATTAAATATTATTATACCTTTCACATAATCACGACAGGATTGATCCAATTTCATCAACTTTTGGGGAAATCCTATTTTCTCGAGTGCGCAAAAGAGTATCCCTGCTAACCGTGTCAAAAGCTATATTCAAGTCAACAAATGCGATTATACGTGGCGTTTTATGTTTTGCTCACGACAGTTTTCCTTGTGTTGGCAGATCATCAGGAGATCTTTAAAAACGGAAACTGTATTGGGCCTCAGGATACACACGCTCGACAAGACTTTGCAACTCTTAAAAATAGTTTGTCGATGATGCTAAGAAGGGAAATATCGCTATAGTTGTTGCAATCGCCACAGTTACCCTTTCATTTGTATAAGGTGACAATATTTTCGAAATAAACCTTAGTGTTTAACTTGCCATTTGAAATGACGGTTACAGTCGGTGATGATTCAGCCGTCAAGTTCTTTTAAAGAAACTGCCTTTTTCAGCACAGGGCCGAGAACCGTTTTGATCCCCGTGGAAACACCACAAAAGTTACCGGCAACTGCGCAGTCTTGATAGATTTTGCATAGGTTTGTCTAATAAGCATAAGAGAGTTGGCGGCAAGTTGCCGTAGGAATGACTGCAGCACAGTGTGTATAGCTTCACAAAGATCAATGCAGTTATTTAATGCAGCTTGGCGCTTCGAGTCACTAAAATATTTTTGGAGCGCCAGTCCAGTGGTTTCACCCAGTGGTATCCGAAAATCTCAACAGCTGTTTTGGTGAACAAATCTTTTATGGTATCTCATTCCAATCCCGGTTCACCGGTGTCTCAGTTGGCTATTTTCTGTCTCACAAAGGTACTAAAAGTATCCGAGACTGAACTGATTTGATTGAAGATAATAATATAGTAAGGATATTATTTTACTGCCTTATCGATTTATAACATTTGACACGACCCACAACTTTAAACTGTAACAAAACAAGTTGAAATATATTACTAAACACGAAACTTTATATGATATTTTTTGTGTTTTTTAATACATCACCGTTAATTATGTAATTTATTGTATTTAATCTACTACGAAGTAAAGATGCTACTTTTTTGTGTAAATTTTGTTCTGGAACTTTTGTGATTTATTAGTAAAAATATATTTAAATGCTATTTTAATACGTAGATATATCATTTTTCACCAATAACAATAAAATCAATAGTTGTAGTGTAAAATAATATAATTGTTCTTATATCACATTACACATGTACATTCTGATGTGGCGAAAAATATAAGTCACTTCTTTTCCTATTTGCTCCTAATGTATTAAATGTAATGCTACTCTTCATACATCATAGTAAAGACGCCTAAAATAAGTACCTGGAACATTTTCTACATTATAAATAAAATTAAAAACAAAAAAGTTATACGCAAGTAAAGGTGCCAAAACTTTAAAGCCGTTTTTCTCAAAACTGGGATTTCGGACTTATAGCGTTTTTCACCGAGGGTACAGAATTTATTCCACAGTTTCAGTTCTAAGTATGGGGAACCCCCAAAATTTATTGTTCTTTTTCTATTTTTGTGTAAAAATCTTAATGCGGTTCACAGAATACATCTACTTACCAAGTTTAAACAGTATAGTTCTCATAGTTTCGGAAAAAAGTGGCTGTGACATACGGACGGACAGACAGACAGACAGACATGACGAATCCATAAGGGTTCCGTTTTTTGCCATTTGGCTACGGAACCCTAAAAAGTAGTGCAGGAGCAAAAGAAATAGTACCATTAAAATTTTACGGTTCACTTCTCATGTCCTGCAGTGTAATTTCGGTTGTGAACAGTTCATTGTTTGTAGGCCGTTTCGATAGGCCTCTGTCTGTCTGCTGAGTATTCGATCACGTAAAATGGAATGGAATGGGTATATCTGTTACGGGGATTTGGGTCAGTCAGTGGACTTGAAATGTCTTACCAGCTGAGCTAAGTAAACAACGCTGTTGTATGGTTTGGTTACCGTCCATATGGAAATTGTAACAAGAGTATCTCGATTCTAAATTAGGGTTAAATCCAAATTTTTAATATTTTGGTATGTGTTTTTTTTCTTTTTCTGAGCTATAAACAGACAGGGATCATCGAATTTGACCTCGAGCAGTTAGAGGACCTAAGAAGAGAGAAATGTTTATATGAATTGCACTTCATCAATATTCTCAATTACTTGTTCTATTTGTTTGTTCTGTTTCTAGTTTCATTTCCTTTCCATCGTGTCATATCTTCTGCGAATATTCACTTTTTATTGCCTAAAATTACTATTGTAACAATGGTAAGTCATCAAAAGTGGTGTGCCAAGGCGCTGCAGTGAATCGTCTGTAACAGACGCAGAGGCAATTTGAAACTGCTGTTACAGAATTGAAAATGTCTGTCCTAGTTCTAAAAACTTCTGATAGAGTACTTCTAATTATTCTGACAGTAGAAAACACTATTGTAAATGTCTTAGGTGTTATGAAATAAAGATTCTTTAGTCTGAGGTTGTAAACAGACAGGCTCTTGACAGAATACTGAAGACTGATTTTGGAACGGGACCCTGACGTCAAAACTTCGGACCAAAATTCAAGTTTTTTTTTTGTCAGAGCCAAAATTGGACTAAAAACCTAAATATCCTACCCATGTTGTATTGTACAGCAAAACAAATTACCTACCTACGCATGGAATTTCACAAGATTTTCACCAAACACAACATATTCACATGAAATTTATTGTTATCCATCTTTCATTTTAATGTCAAATTTATTCAATTTCGGCATTATTACTTCCCAATTGTCGAACAATAACCTCTTTTCCCTTGGCTGGCGTTTTGACAGCAGAAAGCGCGGGAAAGTGATGCGCCATCTTGAATTACATTCTTTTGTATGAGCATGTGATGGGTATCGATTTCATTGTGTTCAATCGGGTGACAAAAAGTTGTTTGTTGTATTATGAGTTTGTTTGATGGATTCACTTTATGAACCTTGTGATAGCTATGGATTTTGTTGGATTTTGATAGATTCTGCTCAAGAAACTGAACAATTTTAATTGAAAAATTAAATAAATTTCTGTGACAAACCACATACAGTCATTAAAATACTTACTCGGAAGAAACTACTCATCATATAGGGTGCTACTTTATTAGTGCGAGATATTTTAGTCAGTGCTTCTACTCCAGATTCTGATCAACTTCCCCCATAGGTCAAATCGCAAAAAAAATCGGACTCTTCATACTAAATTGGCAGCTCGGCTGATCGATTTGTATGAAGAGTCCAACCATTTTTTTGTGATTTAACTATGCGTTTCTTAGGGCAAGTTGATCAGAATCAGGACTAGAAGCACTGACTAAAATATTGGGCACTAATAAAGTAGCACCCTATATAATAAATTCAGAGGAAAAAGCATGTGTGTGATTTATAGTTCAACAAATTACCGAGTGTTATAATTAGAGTAACAGTAATGAAATGACATCTGTTTTTTACGCAAGAAATCTATTTTGTGGTCTAAGTTTACATTTTTCATAGCAGGGGTGCCTTTGGTCCCTAAAAACTCGCAGGAAAAACGCTTTTTCCTGCGAGCGTGAGAAAAAGTGATTCAAATTTCGAACACCGCCTTTTGCGCGGCGCTGAAAAAATATGGGCGATGGTTCGTTCAGAAACTCATTTTGACCTAGCGATTTAACTCATAGGCACAAAATCTAGTATGTTATTTAATGAAATTTAAGTTTATAAATTGCACTACTGCATTTTTAAAGACGTGATAATTATAAAATAAATATGTTCTAGTAAACATAAATATCGCTTACTTAAAAAAATCATGTTTGGTTTTTATCTTAGGTTTCATAAAAATGATAAACAGCGCAGTTTCTGACCGCAACCTCTAAATTAAAAACATTATAATAAAAAGCTATATTGTCTCCAAAGCGAATTTAATCAACTACGTTTTTACTTTTCTCGCTGGTCGAGGTGAAAAGTTGTATGTTTCACACGAAAGCAAGTTATTTTTATGTCTCGTGCTTTTAAATCACTCACTGTGCTCAGTAGTCTATATTAAAATTTTAGACTACTTCGCTAGTTCGTGATTTAAAGTCAGCACTCGTAGCAAAAATAACTTTGCTCACTTCTTGAACAAATAACTACTCTTTGTTATTTTATGGATTTCTTGGGAAGAAAATTGATAACAGAACAGCATATTTAGCTCCTTTTTATCAAGTTAAAAGTCACACTGTGTTTCGCTGTTTTTAAAATCGAGGTAAGAGCGTCCTAAACATGAATACTTCGCTGTAATATTTAAGTTTTTGTGTTATCAAAGAAAAAACCAATTACCGATGAAGTATAATAAAAGAAGTACTATTTTCAGAACGAGCTTAATTCTAATCTGAAACTAACTACTTTATAAATTATAAAATTTCTCTTGTTTAGCTTCAAATTTTGCAATTTTTGGTCATAATACTGAATTAACAGTCTTCTAAAAAATCATTAAATAAAAAAATATTAAATACGGCCATTTATCAATTTCAGTTAAGATCTACAAAAAAATACAATACCGATATACCGAACGCACACATTATTATCACAGGAATAAATTTTCCAGACTAACAAAACTACGTCGGTATTTACGAATTTCAGGAACAGATATTACATTTCCCTAAATGATCCGTCGTCTTAATCTTTATTAACCCTAAGCGGTTTTTAAAAATAAAAACGATCTAGGTATCTGAATCTGTTCCCCCCTCCCCATTTCCCCCCATCCCAATTCAAAGGTCGGCAACGCACTTGTGACTCCTCTGGTGTTGCGGGTGTCTATGGGCGGCGGTAATCACTTCCCACCAGGTGATCCGTCTGCTCGTTTGCCACCTATCACATAAAGAAAAACGTAAACGAAGACATGTTCCAAAAACCAACTATGTTAATTTATTTAAGATCGCTACCGTTTGTAACTTGCTCCTCAATACAAATGTCAATTTAATTATACCTATAATAATAGCAACCCTACTTTGAATTATGGCGACGTTCAATGTTTTAATTATCGTACTTCCCAAACTTTGTGACGATAAACGTCTTTTCTGAGCAGATTGTCGAACGAAAAATAACTTATTCAAAGTTGCTTTATCATTGATAGGGCTGAAGGTTTTGAAGAAAGAAATTGCGGTAAAATATTCACCTGAAAATAATCCTTATTTATATTATAGTATAAATCCGAAATTGAGTTTGTTTGATCGGACATGTTGATGGGAACTGGGAATTATCGTGTAAAAATATCGGATTCCTTCGGAATCAAATGGGAATCCAAAAATAATGTAACTTTAACAAGCATCGTATGTATGAAGAGTCGAAAAAAAGTGGTAGAAGTAAAGTTGTCTTTGACCATCATTATAAAAGTCACCTTGTATAAAATGTATTTTAATATTTAATAATAATATAATAAAGTTGTTCTGTATATCTTGTTTCTATATACAGGATGAAACTGAAATCGCGGACCAAATTTTAACTATGGCTTCTAGTTATGAAACTGAACAACTTTCTCTAAGGAACCAATTCAATCAGAGCAAAAAAAAAATTTGACTTCCTATACAAAGTTGGCTGCTCAGCTCATCGATTCGTATGAAGATCCCATATTTTATTTACTCTGATTGAATCGGTTCCTTAGAAAAAGTTGTTCAGTTCCATGAGCAGAAAGCACAGTTAAAATTTGGTCCGCGATTTCAAATTTAACCCTGTATATAATCTCTTGTTTCTATATCTCCTTATTTCATTTATGACATCTTAGAGAAAATATATTGAATAAAATAGAATGTAAATTATTAAGTAGGTATTATTTTTGTTAATTATTTATTGTTGTGTACTTATTGACATATTAAGATTGTAAAAACTCCATTGTTATTTATGAATTTGCACGCTGAATTTAAGCAGAATTTTGCGGAAATTTATATTAATAACATCCTGTACTTGTACTTACCAAAATTCAAGCAAATAAATATATTTCATTTCATTTCCATCCTGTAGTGTAGCATAATGAATGTATGAAATGAAAATGAAGTGCGGCAAACATCTCACTGGAATGCCTAGGGTCGAGTCAAGTCGGTTTGAGGGTCAATATTAAATGATTTTTTTTAATGTGATAGGTGGCAAACGAGCAGACGGATCACCTGATGGTAAGCGATTACCGCCGCCCATAGACACCCGCAACACCAGAGGAGTCACAATTGCGTTGCCGGCCTTTGAAATGGGATGGGCGAATGGGTGGAATTGAGGGGGGGGGGAAGTTGGGCCTCCGGTACCCTCAATCACTCGGCGAAACACAACGTAAGCGTTGCTTCACGCGAGTTTTCTGTGAGGCCGTGGTATCACTCCGGTCGAGCCGGCCCATTCGTGCCGAAGCATGGCTCTCCCACGGTCAGAATCCTCACGGATCCTCATTACTAGGTACATTAGTTAACACCAGAGGTAACTACAGTTTCCTTCCCATTTGACCTTCATAGCTGTAAGGATGTACTGAATGTAGAGAGGTAGGTCAGTCAGTACACTATGGACACTCTCTGCCGCTTTCTGAAGATGACTTCTGTATAATATGAACAGATTTTTATCAAACATAGCTAAGAAATACCACGACTAATGTGCTTTAAAAAAAAACATTATTAAAAATTCAAATAGGTTCAAATTCTCTTTGGCACCGATAGACAAATAACCTCAAATTCTTCTTCTTGCTCTACACGTGACCGCGGGTAATGCTAAATGCAACACTAGGCTACCTCCGTTTATATCTTGTGGATAGGACGATTAAATGTGCCACACGATAAGTAGAAGAATAAACTCATAACACCCATTTTTTAACTCCGACATATTATGAGCAAACTGAAGATTCTTCCGATTCGCAGCTGCCAGTAAATATCAGTGTTCCTACCTAAAAAGAAGATAAATTATTTTCCGCGGGAAAGCCGCCATCTTGAAATAATGGCGGATCTTAATCCGGTTGACATTCATTCAAATGATCCGATCTCATTTAAATATTCAATTAGTTATATCCAGCCACCCTGTATAAAGGAATTTAGCGAGTAGCTTAAATATGATCACGACTTCGTCTGTTTAACAAAATTAGATAGATATGTAGGCAGAGAAATGGAGTATAAAGTTGACTACTCAGCTTATCCATTTGTATCAAGAGTTCATTTTTTTTTGCTCCGATTGAATTGGTTCCTTAGAGAATGTTCTCTAGTTTCATAAGCAAAAACCACAGTTAAAATTTGGTCCAAGATTTTAATTTCAGTGTATTTATACGGATATCATTAAGACTATTTTGTATTTTAACTTTTAATTAATTTGACGACCTGTAATTTTTTTGTAGCTACTATTATAGTTTTAAATAATTTTAATCTTATTTTATGGGCTCCCAGTTGACCTAGCAAGGGAAAGTCAGATTTTTGTCCGTCGTACTCAGTATACATTATACAGGAGTAAAAAAAAGATAGAGCAATGCCTTAATATTGAAGTCCCAATACACTAAAAACTGAGTTGTTAAACTGTTGTAATAACTTTTAAACTATTAAATTATTTGCCATTTTAGGGTATCGCAGTCAACAGTGGGGTGGTGGGGGGGTCAGGTCGCCATTACAGAGGGGCAGGACTTGAAAGAAATGGCATATAAAATATATTTATAGTTATCCATCTATGTAATTTGGTTTCATGTACTTTTTCTCATCGAGAGGGTCTTAAAGAGGTGACGTCACGTCATTACCCCGGAAGAGATAAGATGGGAGAATGTTAATAAAGTCGTGTCAAGCGAGGCGGAATGATGTGATGTCATGCTTATAGAATTATAAGAAGGTACTATGACAGTATATACATTCGTACTGTCGCACAGAATGACCACCTTCCTACCGTTAATGGCGTCACACACGGGCGCTATACTGTGCTATAAAATCCGCCACATTCATGGACGGAAATTCTAGCATGAGGCTTATAACTTCACGGTCACCCCACTAGCCTCGCTATCCGTACATGAGTGTGGCGGATTTTATAGCACAGAATAGCGCCCGTGTGTGACGCCCTTTAGTTCTCTAAAACCGACCCCCCTCCCCTGTGGGTAAGATCCGGTGATTGTTGCTTAGGGCAAGCCACACAATATATTGTAGTAAGTATAGTTGATTTCAATCAAAAAAAGTAAAATGTAAAGAAACTTAGTAGGTAACTGGCGTTAGTTCCATTGTAAGTTTGCTTTTTCTTGATTGGAATTGGAATTTTATCGGACTATGTGGTGTTTTTAGTACCATACAAGTCTTGCCTTTTTAGGTAATAAATAAAACCTACAAAAATAAAATCAGCTTATTTTCTGTAGTGCTATAAAGAACATTTCTTATTTCTGGATTTTTTAAAAACGCGTAAAAGAAACTGAAAAAAAATACAAATAAACAAAATTTTTGCGTGACAGTTTTCTTTTTTAAATTAAGTATAAAAATAGAGGTTTTATTTTTTTGTCGCAAGTTAAATTTCTCTAAAATACACTTCTGGACACATCTATCGGCCCACCTAGGATTTAAAGTTTTAATAGACTATAGATAGATAAAACTTAACTATAGACCATAATATATAGGCTATTGCTGAGTTTGAATTTGGAACTAATGGAATACTAAAAAGATTGCTAATACTTCGGCTTCAAAACTGCATAAAAGCGTTTTGCTTAACCTCAAATTTATTTTTAGCTATAGTCCATTAAAACCTTAAATGCTACGTGGGCTGATAGATGTTGTAGTTAGATCATATAAGCTGTTTCTAGAGTTTATTTTATTATGTAATTTTTATTCAAGAGATGACGTTATGTTATCTCTCTAGATATTTATTAGCATAATAATAGTTTCTCCGCAAAATGACCCTTGTCGTAAAAAGTCGCGTGGTAGGAACTTTTTACTAGGTAGAAAAAAAGACGATTTAAAAGTATATGCAAAACATCTACTTAAATAAAAAACATTTTGATTTTGATTTTGAGTCCCTGTCTCAAAATGCTAAATGAAAATAGAGTAGAAAGCACGCGTACCTATCTCACCCCGAATTTTATAAGTCCGCCTTTGTTATACAAGATTACATAATTATCTAAAAAATAAAAACATTTCAAAAACAATTCACCTTCGTTAAATATTTGTCCTGTGTTACCCTAAATTACGTACATTTTAACACAAGGTTAAATATCGTACCATATTCCAGTCAATTGAATACATGCACGAGCTTAATTTTACCACATAAAACTCGGCATTAAAGCCAAAACTTCCACTAGACGCTATTCAATCCTTACATTTGTCAGAATAAAGTCTAAAGTTTCATCAATTGCCAAGTTTTCGGAAGCTTATTTGGATTTACTCGTTGGGTACGGGCCGAAGCGTTGGAAACAAAATAAAGCCAGAAAATTTATCCGGGAAGAGCATATAGTTGTAACGTAATGGAAATATATAAGTATTTATCTTGGAAATGGAAGTAAAGCTCGGATGATATAATCTTTTACATGACATCAGAAAGTAGTTTTTTATTTTCAGATTTCTAATAGAAGATACAAGTTTAGTATTAAGACAAAATAATTAAGAAAGTCATTGAGTATCTTGAAAAAACATTAAATTGCTTTTGTTGTTCGTCTAAGTATCATTTCTACACTTAAAAAATATAAAGAAAAAATCGGTGCTAAAGTCACCCCAAACTTTACAAGAAACAACGCTTCATTTGACATTTAATAAAAAACTTTGAAAAGAAATCCATCGCTTCATTTGAAACATCATAATATGTATAACAAAAGAAAATATCTGTTAAAATAAGTAACACAACTTTATCGATTCATGGAAAACTTCGCGCCACACATAAAGCTTTCCTAAACATTCCGCCGCACTTCTGAAATTGATTATACGTATTATAGTGCATTTTTTCCAATGGCGGAAGCGGGGGAGGGGCGAGGGGTGCGGGGCATGATGGCGGCGCATTACGTCACCTTTCACAGCCGCACGCCGCACGTATACGTTTTGAAACTAGATCAGTAGCTTGAACGCAACGCGCCGAGCGGGCGCCGCCACGGTCGCCGTCCATAACCGGATTTGGAACGCACCGCGCGTACTATGAAAGCGGCTAGTGTTTTTTCAGTTTTGTGCACCATTTTTCTTTTACGACTTTTTTAGAGATTCCCGCCATAACACATCGAAAAGATGACATCAAATTTAATGCGTAAGTTTTTTTTAAACTAGTGCTTCAGAAATCGATTAAAGCTTTCAAGTGTAAAGCTTTGTGTTGCGCTTTATAATAAAAAACATAGAACCCTGTAATTATAGGATTTGATTTAATATTTTTTTATTATTTGGGCGCAAGGAACATCTTTTTTAGATAGATAGGTATAATGTTATTTTGTCGTAAGAAAACATTCTTTTGATTTGCATTATCATTATTATTTTATTTGCAAAATTATTTTACGATTGGTCGGTTAATGCATTTTCTGGTAATTCTTAAAGGCTTTTAATTTTATTGTAAGATATAAAATAAATTTTACGACTTATTGTTGCGGTTAAAATATAAAATCGTAAATATTCTAGTGTTGGCAGAAAAGACGCAGTGGTTTCTGCACTGCAATATTATAACGATTTTAAACGTTTTCAGATATACCTACCTTTAAGTTAAATAATGAAAAAGCAAATGTAAATCTTCTCTTAAATTGCAATAAGAGGAATAAAGTATTCTGTCCATAATTAGGTACATTTTATAGCTTTAGAAAATATTTACAGAATAAATCATTTATTTTGTTACTAACAAAAATAATTAAATAATATAATAATTTTATTAAATAAGTAGGTACTTACGAAATGTCTACAAATACATAATAGGTAAAATAACTTTGACAATAATTGCAACACCACCGGTAAAAATTAAACGTACTCAACGTATATTAAACGCCAAGAAACTTAAAAAAAAAACGTAGGTACCTAGTCTCACAAATTAAGCAGTGATATTTCAGAAAAGGTACTTACATTAAAAGAGACATAAATCGAAATGAATGTAACAAGACCGTTGAAATGTTAATTTAAACTTGGAATATGACGAATGGCTGTCTGAGTAGGACGTTTGTCATCTTACGAGAAGAGAGGCCGTTCTTTTTTATTATTTTGTCGCAATTTCATTTGACAGATCTTTCAAGAGTCGTTCGTTCCATTGTTAAGTTTCTTTGAGCCGTCCAATAGAGGATTTTAAGAATGTTGAATTTAAATATAGAATTTTCTATTCAGAGATACCCTATACATGACACAGGGGTAATTTAACAAGTCACATTGTCCGGATTTTTTAAAAATATTTTATCAGAACAGTATTTTCTATACATAACACAGGATTTTATTTTATTTAGTAATCTTACGGATGTACACTAAGAGAAACTTATTTAATATGAAAAAAAAAACAATTACAAGTTTTCGCAGATAGGCAATAGACAACTGAACATAAGTAACGTCTTCTTTTGCTGTAAAGAGTTATCAAAACCACGCTACTCTTTAATCATTGATCTATCTAATTCAAATAAAGAATTGTCTGTTGCAAAGTTGCACTTATCATTTGTATGTACAAACTTCAGAATGCATTTTAAATAAAGAACAACAGAAAGAACGTCTGTGTGCGAGGTCAAACCTCCTCCGTCCAGAAATACAGAGCTCTATTGTATTTTCTATACTCTTTGGTTTAAATCGGGTGGGGGATGAGGGGGGTCTTATTAGGCTGGCCATGGTATACACAGTTGGTCATTGTGGGCGTCCGATGCGACCTACATAGTTTAATTATTGCTGGGATGCGACCACCAGGCGCCGCCGTTGAGGCCTCTATGTGGGCGAGGGACGCGTGTGTACATCTGAGACAAAAAGTGATGTATTGTTATTCTCGTCACGTGAATTCGGTGGAATTTTTGACGTCGTCCAATCCATCAGCTGACCGTCTGCAGTTAGCTGTTATACACACATTTTGGGCTTTAAAAAGTGAAGCTTTTTTTATTATTTTATTTCGTGTGTATATTTTTTTTATTAGTAATATACTAAATGCAATAGAAGGCAATGCTGCATAAACTTTGAGATAGTAGTACAAATTCCCGTCCAATGGTCATGATAGAAAGTTAATTTTTAAGTAAGGTGTGCCAATATTCAAAAATTAAAAAGTTCTTAAGTACTCCCAAAACCTTTAAGAAAACTTTGAAATAATTTCAATTTTTTTTTTTACTGAGTAGAGTCCAATTTTTTTACTGTGTAGAGTCAGAAAAGGTGTTCAGTATGATGTCTAAAAATATCAGTTAAAGGGTACATAAATTTTCACATTTTGTATAATATCATATGCATATAACGTAGCATTATACGTATAAACTCCAATTCGGACTTGGCTCCCGTGTGTGGAGTATGGCCTACCCTTCCCGAGGTATGGGAAGAGACCCGTGCCCCTGCAGTGGGGACCATATGGGATGTTAATGATAAATTCTAACCATTTACTGAAACTTTAAAATACTTATTTCATTATCTAGATTTAGGATTCGTTCGCTTTACCTTGAGATGGTGTTTGTTCCTTGATAACAGTTATCATTGTGCAGACGAATACGGAATGTATAATTTAACTTTACAGATAAAAATGTAACAAAGTGCTTAGATAGAACTGGACCAGATTTATAAAAAAATATATGATAAGATGAATAAGATATGTTTTTGGAATAAATAAATAATAAAAAAATATTTGACCGAAATTAAAATGTAAAATTTCTCTTAAAATCGGGAATGACATGAAACATGTTTCTGCGTTTTCTGAAAAGTTGCTTAAAAGTACAAGCTCCGGGACATTCGAAGTATTTTAATAATCTTAAAAAAATTGTCATTGGATATAGATCTTAAACGCCATTAACGAGAACTTTTAGCGCACGCACAAAAATATTATTTATGTACTTAGTTAGTTTTACAAGATATTTACCAATAAATATTTTACACATGGTCAAAACTATAGTAAGTTTGCATAATATAGAGAATATAGAGGAAATACCTATACCAATAAATATAGAGAAAATACCTCAAAAAATGCTTATACTTTGTTTGTGTTTGAGACTATTTTTCCCCATAAGACCATAGTCAATTCGCAAAAAAAATGATTTTGATTTTCCATACAAAACTCACTGATCAGTTAGATTATTATTTGTTAGTTCCACTGGAAAAAAAATCTATCTCCTGGGCAGAAATCACATATCTTTAATTTGAAAATATTTTATTTACTGTCCACTTTTCAACGGTATTTTTTTCTGTCTCCCTAATACGAGGTTCTTATCCTACCACTGTGACTTTCAACTCGCATACTACCTACCATTTTGAGAATGTATATACAGGGTGACTTTAAATTAGTTCTTGATACGAAAGGGTATGCATGTGCTCATGATAACAAACAACTTTCCCTAAGGAACCCATAGTCAAATCGCAAAAAATATTTTGGAGTCTCCATACAAATCGAGCAACTGACCGGCCAAATTAGTATGAAGAGTCCAAAATTTTTTTTGCGATTTGACTATGGGTTTCTTAGGGAAAGTTGTTTGTTATCATGAGCACATGCATACCCTTTCGTATCAAGAACTAATTTAAAGTCACCCTATATTTTTGATATACATATTCTTAATATACCTATATATAGATATGTTAAAATACAAACGCTTTATTGCTTTCATGAGTGGTGACAGGTAATATAGCTTACGGGAAAAGTAGGTAGCTACAGGCTGTTATTAAAAAACCGATTGAAATTTTAAGGGATTATTCAGAAATCAAGTATAGAATAAAAGAAAAATATTGAAAAAATCCGATCAAAATTTTTTTCAGTTCCCATACAAATTCTTGATTTACTGTTCAGGTTTAGTGTGGGTAACTAAAAAAAAAATATTGTAGATCGGATTATTTCAATAGTTTTCCTGTATTCTATACTTGATTCTGAGTAACCCCCTAAAATTTCAATAGCACTTTTTTAACAGCCTGTATAGACTCGAATGGCAGTATGCGGTGATTGATTTTCTATCGAATATTAAATTAATATTACCAGTGAACTGATATTACTTATATTCGTTCCTACACACCTACCTACATATAAAGGAATCGTTATAGAGGCAATATTAATCACGTAATATGATATTGATTGATGACTGAACTTGGAACAAATGTCAAACAGAAATTTATGAATTTTTGATACAAAGATAGATTATGCGTGAAATAATTATTAAAATAATATTAATTAAACGAGGTATGACTTATGGCAATAATTTTACTTTCTTGTGCAAGTTGATTTTTTTCGCTGGCACGCAGCAATTTCGTTGGTTCGGCGACCCAAAATACATCTTGACCCTTGACACCAAATATCGCCATTTTTTTCTATCTCTTGACACTTTTTCCTGCGTTCTGTTCTGTAATGGTAGATAGAGATGGTACTCATAAATCTTATCAGTTTCCTCCAAGAAATCAGTACTATCGAAGCAAAAAAGAAAATGTCTTAGAGAGTTTTTGACCGCCTCTGTGGTCTAGAGCAGTGTTTTTCAACCTTTTTCATTACCCGACCCCCCTTACAAGTTATAAAAATTCTTGCGACCCCCCTAGGCCCATAAACATACAAAATGTCAGTGATTTGAAAAACTACGTTTATAATTATTTTCTTCAAGTAGAAAATGTTAAGTTATCGTCTCCAAAATAGAACCGCGTTTTGACAAATTGTTCAAAAATAAACAGGCTCAGCCTTTTCACTAAATCGTATTTTTTCATTGCAGTGTAAGACCTACAAACACTACTTTTTCTTTTACCCGTGACCCCTTGAGAAAGGCTTCGCGACCCCCTTGGGGGTCGCGACCCACAGGTTGAAAAACACTGGTCTAGAGGTTAGTCTACTTGCTTTATCAGAGTGTCGCGGGTTCGATTCCCGGCCGGGTCCAACCTTATGGGTCTTTATAGGTTTGGTTGGTGGCATGGCATTTTCAGAGCTAGTCTAGCTAGTTCCCACCTTCTTAGCTAAGTCTTGCCGCCAAACATCAATGTTAATGTTAGATGTGTTCCGGTATGGAGATAAGATCGCCAGTTCCCCATTGCGTCGGGGAATCTTGGTATGTCCGTTTCAACCTTCGACATCATCATTATCTACCACCAGCTGAGATAAACAGCCGTGGATAAAAAAAAAAATTTTTTACTCTTATTCTATACTTTCGTTGGAGAAAATTCACCGAATAAAAGTCGCCTTATTTACGTACAAATACATGATCATCATGATCAGTCATGACCACGCTGAATACGTTAAAAACAACCGATTTCAATCGCAACAACTCCAATTTTGCTATGTTTTTTTTTATTTTCTCAAAAACCGCTGAATCGATTTCGATAAAATTTATATAGAACCACCTATGAAGTATACCCTTTTAAACAAAAAAAGAATTTTCCAAATCGGTTCAGGCGTCTTCGAGTAATCGGTGAACATACATAAAAAATAAATAAAAAAAAAGATTCCGACGAATTGAGAACCTCCTCCTTTTTTTGAAGTCGGTTAATAAAAAGACGTTCACTGCTGAATGAAAGCCTCCTCCAAGGATTTACATACCTATACACTCAAGATAATAAATAGGTAAGTACAAACCTATATAAAGTGTACGCAACAAAATAGATTTTAATGAATATTAATGCAGTTATTTTATATTCGGCGTTTCGGCATAACGTCCGAAGATCTGATGGTCCGTGACCAACGTACCATTAAACGTTATGGATTCGACCCACATCGGAACAGTGAGATATTTATAACAAGTACCTAACTATACTTTGTTGCTTGCGCTAGTTTTTATAAAGGCAACATTGTATTGGTAGAAAACGAACTGTCTGTTCCGAGTCCGATTCAAACACGCGTCAGATCTATAATGTGCTTTATTTTAGAAATTGGGTCTGGTTTTAGAATACATCATCTCGATTTTGTCGGTTTTTCGACATCGATCTACTTTACGTGGGTAACAAAATAACATGTTGTAAAATTAATGTAAAATGTGTAACAAAATATGTGTAGAACCCTTTAACTGATTCCTTCAAAGCTCCTTCTACTGAAAAAAAAATGTGTTCTACGCATAGGTACGACATTTATTTTTTGTTTTTGTATTTGTGTTTGCTTGTTTGTTATTCAAAATAAATGATTTGTGAAAAATGGCAAACTTTTTGACACTCCACGCAAAATTTGCCAAACAGTTGAGCAGTTTGTGTTTTATATGAAGAGTTGAAACGGTTTTTTTTTTCGAATTTCTGCAGAGTCGTAGAACGAATTTGGTTCAGTACTATCACTAGAAGTCTCAGTTAACAGATCCTCCTGTACTTTGTTAGCCCTGTTTATGTTGGAAAAAAAACCCAGACACGATTGGTATGCAAACAGCGATAAGCTTCTGAATACATGTTTTCATTCACTATACTATTTTTAGCAAACATTTATGAAGTATTTACGAAGCAGGTCAACTACGCAGCTCCCGAACACGAGAAGTACATACATACATACCCCCCTTCTCTCCTTCTAAGTAGGTACTTACATGAATGAAGAAATACTCATATATTCCTTTAAGGTTGTAGGATTGATTTGTTACATAAGTTATGGCGTATAGCACTCGTGAGGTGAATATGGCCGGCTGACTCGTATTCAATTGGAACGGTAATCACATATATGTATGGTGTTATGAGGGAAGGGTAACGTACAAGCTAACGTTTTTATTACATCTTTTCGAGGGAATGAAGGGAAGATATACTAATATGGTTATAAAAATGACAGGTTTGTGTCAAAATTATTTTAGTAGCATTCTGCTCGATTGGCGCCGTGCCGTCGAAACGAAATGTCATAACATGTCATTTTTAAATTCTGATGAACAATTCGACGTGTGCTTATTGAAAATTTAAAGTTGGCCGTCGAAATTCCAATTTCAAATTGTAATTAGTAGCTAGAGTTTCTAACTCTAGATCCTTATAAAAATATTGTTTTCGAGCGTCTTTTTAGGGTTCCGTAGCCAAATGGCAAAAAACGGAACCCTTATGGATTCGTCATGTCTGTCTGTCTGTCCGTATGTCACAGCCACTTTTTTTCCGAAACTATAAGAACTATACTGTTGAAACTTGGTAAGTAGATGTATTTTGTGAACCGCATTAAGATTTTCACACAAAAATAGAAAAAAAACAATAAATTTTGGGGGCTCCCCATACTTAGAACTGAAACTCAAAAAATTTTTTTTCATCAAACCCATACGTTGGGGTATCTGTGGATAGGTCTTCAAAAATGATATTGAGGTTTCTAATATCATTTTCTTCTAAACTGAATAGTTTGCGCGAGAGACACTTCCAAAGTTGTAAAATGTGTGTCCCCCCCCCCGTAACTTCTAAAATAAGAGAATGATAAAACTAAAAAAAATATATGATGTACATTACCATGCAAACTTCCACCGAACGATATCTAGTATGTAGTTTTTTTTAATACGTCATAAATCGTAAACCGCAATTTACCTTTCATTCAAGTTACAACGAACTACAAAAACTTTTATATTATGTTACTTGCTGCTACGGAACCCTTCATGGGCGAGTCCGACTCGCACTTGGCCGCTTTTTTATTAATCATCGATGAAAAATATTAAACAAAAATTCAAGTAAAAAATGGTTTTCAGTTTAAAAGTCCTTACATACATAATTATGTAACTGCCATAAATCAAATGAACAGTGCAGAAAAATCGCTTTACCAACACACGACAACATAATCTCTTGAATTTTCTTATAAAATGTGTAAGCACTTTCGTTCGTGACTGTACCTCTGCGCGTGCGCATGACTCAGCGCGTGTCCTGTTTATCTTGCACATCAGCTGCTCGTGGGCTAGGGTTCCCCGGCGAGGGGTCAAATCGCCGTTACATATGGCAGAAAGGTTCAGAGGGCACACTCATTTACGTAACGAATTGTAACTACCTTGTCAGGGGACTACTTACACAAAATGTAACAAAAATGTGCAGTGATACTTTAAGATAGTTAATAATTATATGGAAGTAAACAATATCTGTCTTAAGACTTTGTTAAAATCACAAAAAGTATTGGTCTTCCTTGTACGAAGATGAAAGTTCAATGAAACGTCCAAAAATGCGATTTCACATAGTTGTAGAACAAAAATAGTTGATTATAACGAGTAGAAGCTTCAATTATCGGGTCCTACACCTATTTTGTAGCATCCTGTGTACTGGCATGGAGGTGCGATGAGTCATGAAGAAAACATATTAAATTATTACACATGGCGCTGCATTCAAGTGAAATACCGTAATATCCCCTCTCCGTTTCACGTACATGTGTGTGTGTGTGAGCATTTGTGAAGCATTTTTATAAGCAGTCTCTCTGTGTATATGCTGCTCTGTGGCCGTGATCCTGTCGATTCGACTCGCCCACTTAGTCTCAAAGTTCCGTAGCTAAAGGTGATAGGTCAAATGGTTACATCGTTCTCAATTTGGACGATTGTGTAGGCTCGGTCTAATTTTCTAAAATAGTTGGATGAAATCATTTAAGCGTACTTTACTTACATGAATTGTTTTTGTTTTGGGTTTTTTCTCGACTAACCAAACGGAGGGTTCTTAAAATATGGTATACTGTAAGTATTTGTGTTTACTTATTTTATTTTGTTCTTTCTTTATGAGTTTCAATGTGATAAGTCTGTATGTAGTTTTACCAAAAATATGGTTATTTCGTGTCAACCTGGAAATGCATTATGTATGGTATTAGTCCGACTTACCCAGCAGAGTGTAGTGTATTTTGGATGTATGTTTATTTCTTATTGTTATCTCCTGTAACCTAAACAGCTTGAAAGATTTTTTAGTGCCTGCCTCGTGTCATTAGTTTGTCTTGATTTCCAGATTTAGGTTATATAATTCATGCAGTCCAATTTTTTTTCGTTTAACTGATTAAGTTTATAGTTTTAGTTTATTATAGTATTATGCATGTATATATATTAATGTTTATATATATTTATTTATTTATTATCATTGTATTTTATAGGTTATTATTGTTTTGAAATTAGTATAGTTTAAATTAGATCTATTTTGTTTGTACGTAAATTGATTATTACGTGATTTCTGTTGCTCGCGTTCTACCTCGATTCCTTGCTTTTTTCCGAACCCCGGGTTGTCTGGAAGAAATCGCTTTTAACGATAAGACCGCCCAGATTGTACAACTTTTTTTTTTTTTTTTGTTTTGTATTTGTTATGTGTATATGTATTGTATTCAATAAAGAGTACTTGATTGATTGATTAAGTTTGTACATCATTTTAAGATTTGATAAATTCCTTCAGTTGTGTAAATTGGTGGTAAAACTCTTGCTCTAGCCACGCCGGCTCAGATTCGCTTTGGTTACGTTTATGTTAATATTTTATATATATGAGTAAGTACGATGAAGACGACGACGAACCATCCAACCGATTTCGATCATGGCGACCACCACTTTATACAGGGTGTTAAAAAAGTGCGTTTGTTTTAAAGGGTACTCATAATCAAGTATAAAAATCAGGAAAAATATAAAAAAAAATCTGCCCTAAATTTTTTTTAAGTTTCCCATGCATAATAAATCTGAAAAGTGGATCAATAACTTGTATGGGAAACAGAAAAAAATGTAGATTTGATTTTTGCAATAATTTCAAACGCACTTTTCACAATTTGTTTTGAGACTTAAAACAATCTGTAAAGGGACGGAGGTTCGAACTTACGATCTGTCTCTAAAATAATAATAATTATAGTCAACAAGCTAAGGTTAATCCGGATATTGGGATAGAAACTTTGATTTAGAACATAAACTTCGGTCTTTCGCCAAAACTTCACCGCAACGTCTAACTTTACAGTTATACAGGGTGGCTTATTTGACAAGCGGATAATAGTACTTTCTAATTATGAAACCGAACAGTGGTCCCCAAGGAAGCTATGCAATTACAGCAAAAACATTCCATAAAAAGGCAAATCATAATAAAACTGTTCAATTTCTTTTGATCCGTTTATAAGTACAGGTGTTAAAAAAAGTGCATTTGAAATTTTAAGGGGTCACTCAGAATCAAGTACAGAATATAGGGAAAATATTGAAAAAATCCGCTCCTCATTTTTTTTTTCATACTATTATAAATCTGAAAAGAGAATCAAGAATTTGTATGGAAAACTGAAAAAATATTGAAGATCGGATTTTTTCACTATTTTCCCTGTATTCTATATACTTGATGCTGTCTGAGTAACCCCTTAAATGCACTTATAAGTTCAGTCTCTTGTGGTGAGTTTTAGGAGAAGCACCTACCATTAGCTGTTTTTCTCTCTATTCCTAAAAAATGACTTTTTGATTGACTGACTCAATGACTGACGGTCAATTCGTAACCTAAACCACTGATGATAAAATCTTAGTCCAGTCAATGAGGAGTGTAAAATAATAATACCGATAACAGCAGCTACGCAAACAGGTACGCTATGCAAAAGCTACGGACTTCGAGGCAGACCGACAATAGCGGCTATGCAAAAGGCAGTCCTCCTCAACAATGCCCGGATAGCCCGACGCTTTCTCTCCTCGTCGCACTGACCTCCAGCCGACTGTGCTTCTGCTGGAGCAGCTCCTGCCACTTCGCCTAGCGCCAAGTGAGCAGAGTAGCGAAAGCTTATACTGAAAATAATAATATGTAATAATTGTGTTTGTATGAAGACATCCACTTGCTTACGGATCTCTAGGAAATAATTTCCCTAAATAAATCGATCCCTAAGTCGGTGAAATTGAAGGACAAAGTTTGTGAAGAAAATTTAATTTACAACGAGCTCGATGGCGTGTTTACATCTGAAGTCCAGTAGTATAACAAACAAGTAGTATTTTAGTAGTAGACCTATCCTTGAACTTTGACCCGAAAAGGTTTCGTAATTAGATTATTTCAGATACCTACCTATTTCACGAGAATTACGTCCAATTTCTACGAAATAAGGATTTCCTTTTTCACGGTTTCTGGTGGCCGTTTTAAGCGTAAGCGGCATTAGTTTTACATTTTGAATTTAATGTCAAAAATTTTATAAATAAAATTAAACAATTCAACTTCGAGAAACCACACACTTGACATAAAAATTACAAGTTTGTTTGCAGACCCGATTCTTATCGCTCCGCTCCTTCGAAAACCCAAATTTCTATGACCAAAATGACACGTGTTTCTCTATCTTATTTAGACACTGCACTTTTGATTTTAAGTCTGAAATTGAAAGCCTTTTTACTTCTCATACAAAATTTGGCCAACCATTCCAATTATGTGACCGTATTTTGACCGTGGGAGAGCCATGCTTCGGCACGAATGGGCCGGCTCGACCGGAGTGATACCACGGCCTCACAGAAAACCGGCGTGAAGCAACGCTTGCGTTGTGTTTCGCCGAGTGAGTGAGGGTACCGGAGGCCCAACTTCCCCCCCCCCCCCCCCCAATTTCCCCCATCCGCCCATCCCATTTCAAAGGTCGGCAACACACTTGTGACTCCTCTGGTGTTGCGGGTGTCTATGGGCGGCGGTAGTCGCTTGCCATCGGGTGATCCGTCTGCTCGTTTGCCACCTGACCATTAAAAAAAAAATGTATTAAAAGTGCCAAAGAATGTTTGTAATTTTTATGAAATCTTAAAACAAATACAGTTTAGTGTACGATTTCAGTTACGCCATGTTAATTCAGACATAAAAATACACAATGACATTACAACCATTTGCACTTTTTTAAGCTTCTGAGTCACAAGGTTGACCTTGAGTCTGACTTTTATGATCTTCTAACATTATTCTGTCTAACGGTCTAGTGATTCCTAATAGGTATAGTATGATTGGTCAATCACGCGCTTCTACGCACTTAAATATCATAGATTTCGAGTTAAAATAGAGTTTGACGTTATAGTTTTTTTGTTGTTAACGACCCATATCGTCCCCACTGCAGGGGCACGGGTCTCTTTCCATACCTTGGGAAGGTTAGGCCATACCCACGGGGGCCAAGTCCGGATTGGTGGAGGTTGTGGGGCTAGTGGCCAACCCCAGCGTAAGAATTTTTTCAAGCCGCGCAAACGGTAGATATAAATGTTACTAACAGTCAAACCCATACGGGTTATGACCGTATCTGTAGCCAGTTAACCTGCGTGATCGACGCGAAAGTTAAAGTTAAAGTTTAAAGTTTCTCATTGAATAAATCACAAAGTTATCCAGACCCTATAATGGTTCTAAATTTTCAGTCATTAATAAGAAAGATTCCGATTTAAAAAAAAAAAATGATAAAAATGGTCTAAAGTCGTTTCTCATTTTTTTATTTTTTATTGTGCTATATGACATAGGGCTGACCACCCCCTGATGGAAAGTGGCACCCGCCGCCTATTGGCACCTGGAACCCCGAAAGGGTTATCATATCAATGCCTTGCCTTAAATTTTAACCGACTGGCGCTGGAGAAGGGTAATGTTTAATTACTGACCACGCTGAATACGTTAAAAATAACCGACTTCAATCGCAACAACTCCAATTTTGCTATGTTATTGTTGATTTTCTCAAAAACCGCTGAATTCGATAAAATTTATATGGGACTACCTGTGAAGTATACCCTTTTAAACAAAAAAAGAATTTTCCAAATCGGTTCAGGCGTCTTCGAGTAATCGGTGAATTTACATAAAAGAATTAAATAAAATAAAAAGATTCCGACGAATTGAGAACCTCCTCCTTGTTTGAAGTCGGTTCAAAAGATGGGTGTTATAATCATTTGGAGAACGGGACATTCCGCGAAGGGGACATTTCGAGAACGGGACATTTTGCGAAAGGGTAACGTTTTTAGGAGCGGGACATTTTGCGAATGGGACGTTACTGTCCGAATCCATTTTGAAGCCTATTTGTTTGTATGTTTGTGCCAAGGAGATCTCAAACGTGTGAACCGATTTCAACATTTTTCGAGTTACTCGACTTTTACAGTCGCATCAGGAATACAAAAAAAAATATTAAATTAAAAATTTGAATTTGAAGTAGAATTATTTTTGGAAAAAATAAATTATTCACATATTTCGTATTACGGAACACTGGCTAAAAGAACATGAATTTATTTTTAATTTTGAAAGTTACAGAATGGCTTCAATCGAAAGACTATACAGCGTGGTGGTTCCGCAATAATTAGTTAACATTTACTTACTCAAATAAATAAAAAAGTCAGTTTAATAATTTCTAAAGTTATATGTACTTCCTATTGCCAATAATTATATAAATAATGCTATAGATACATGCCAAGTCAAAACACAATTATAGCACCATGCGGGTCGGTTCGATAGCCCTCTTGTTGATGAGAGAGGGGGAGGATCTATCACTCAGCTCATAATCAATGAGGCCCCTCCTATAAATGACATGTTGACATTCGCGTAAGAGAATTTGTGCAAATATATTACATTACGGGAATGCTATAATAAAAGAAAATAATCATATTTATTATAATTATAACATCTCAGAAACTTATATTTGAAGTATCTAATCTACCTACATTACATTATTTTGTTATACTTATATTATTATTATTATTATCTAACCAATTCGCCAAAAAAACCCGAGACTTCGAAAATAAAAATATCCTTTTTAATACTCATTACGAATCAAAGTACATCTCTCGCTCTTTTATTTAAGACTAGCTTGCGCCCGCGACTTTGTCTGCGTGGACTTCAATGAAAATGAAAATGAAAATGAAAATGAAAATGAAAATATTTTATTCGAAGTAGGTAGCAGTGTACACTTTTCGAACGTCATTCTTTTATCTACCTAATACGAGGTTCCTACCACTCGGAACTCGTATACCCACCGTTTCGGGAAGTGTTTGCGGAGTGAGAAGAAACGGCGGGCCCTAAAGAAACTCCCTCCAACACATTTTTTTTTAAGTCTTATATTCTATTACATCTTAATGCTAGATCAATAAATGAATTATACAATGTCATGTCTGTAAATAAAATATACAAAAATAAGAATAAAGAAAGGATTCAAAAGAGATAAAAGTAAAAATTGTTTGTAGCTAATGACTAACAAATTCCAAAAAACCAATGACAAGAGCAGGCCAGTTCACACGGACAGCACCCGATCACGAGTATAACGCGAGAGTCAGCCATCGCTCCCCTCAACCATATTTGAGGGAAGGGAACGACCCGGCTCCCTTCAGAATTGGGTCCAGATAGAAATCTGTGTTAAGGCAGCGCCATCTAGTGACAAAGTAAAACCTCCGGGATCCCTCGAGTTTTCCGGTATAAAAAGTAACCTACGTGTTAGCCGAATGATTTATCTATCTTTCTACCAAATTTAGTCTGTCTACCAAGTTCAGTAGTTTCGGCGTGACAGTGGGACAAACAAACAAATAAGGAAACAAATTTATTCTATACAAGAAAAACGAATAAACAGACAAACATGCATACTTTCGCATTTATAATATTAGTGAGATGAGATGAGATAAAAATGATAAATGTTTTAAATTGTTGAAAATTACAAACGTCAACTTTTTAGAAGCTAGAAGGGTAAATTGAATGAAAATAACTTATTTTTGCAAAAGTAAACCGACACGATCATAATTGGCAGAAAAAGTGCTACCAACCTAAAAAGTGTAGCCTCCGTCCTCCATCCATAGCCTCTCCAGACAGCTGATTGCCCTATAAGCAGGGCTGCCATATTTTCGTATTGAATACGACTAAAGTATAGATTCGGTTTTTATGTGTGATGCTTATAGCACATGAGACCTGCACAATAGTCTATTGGGCCCACTTACGTTTCTTTTTACTCTAAAAGCACTTCACGAAGCGGCGGATATACGAGTTCCAAGTGGTAGGAACCTTGTTTTAGGTCGACGAAAATACCTTCGAAAACTATACACTGATACCTAAGTACTTCGAAAAAAAATCAGCAAAAATGCCGACCTTTGCGAGGTATGAGAAGAGATTACCTGCCAATCCTGCCATACTCTACACAAAGAGTACTTCGAATAAAATATTTTCATTTTCAAATATTGGTTTTCTTAATCGAAAATACCAACCTTTGTCTTTGAGCGACAACCCTACGAATATGCAATATAACCCCGTTCTATGTACACAGACAGATTAGGTTATGGGTATTGATTCATTTTTAGGGTTCCGTACCTCAAAAGGAAAAAAGGAACCCTTATAGGATCACTTTGTTGTCCGTCCGTCAGGCCGTCTGTCTGTCTCTCTGTCTGCCATGACCCTTTTTCTCAGGAAAGCGTAGACGTATCAAGTTGAAATTTATATCAAATAGCTTCCGCCCGCGACTTCGTCCGCGTGGACTTCAGAATCTAGAAATTTTTAGTTTTTAAGCATTCCTTCGGGAACCCTTAAGTTTTTCGGGATAAAAAGTATCCTATGTGTTAGTCGAGTGCTTTATCTATCTACCTACCAAATTTCATCCAGATCCGTTCAGTAGTTTCGGCGTGAAAGCGGAACAAACAAACAAACAAATAAACAAACAAACTGACAAACAAACAAACATCCATACTTTCGCATTTATAATATTAGTGAGATACTCGGGCCTGCAATCCCTTGAAGCTGTAAAAAAAACAAACTTCTGTGCCAACGCAATCGAGAGATAAGGCCATTTATATGCCGTTGCGATGTAACAAAAAGTTTTTGGTTTTCGGGCTTTTCCCTTTGCTTGTGCTATAAGCATTGCTCGTTGCTAAATTTCATGATTCTAGATCAACGGGAAGTACCCTTTAGGTTTTGATTCCCATGCGAGTGTCCAAATATGCGGCAAAAACGGCCGTATCTCTCGATTGCGTTGGCATAGAAGTTTATTTTTTACATTTTTTACAGCTTCAAGGGATTGCAGGCCTGAGAATTTGATATAGAGTTCAAGACATGTGTGAATATGAATTTATACGGAACCCTCGGTGCGCGAGTCCGACTCGCATTTGGCCGGTTTTATATTACATAAACACATTCTCTACTCACGAATATGTCCCTGAGTTGACTTAATATGGACGCGGAGGCGCCAGAAAAATGAGGTCACATGAAATTTAAATGGATTTTTAGCGAAAATGCTCTGTAAAAACTTTTTATCGACTTTATTGAGATATTTTTGTTATTATGTATAAATTATATTTATTATATCAACAGGTTAAAAGCTTTTTGCATTAAGTGGTATTTTCTGAAATGTTCAGAAACCATATCGTCCCTTCGGGAAGGAAATTTACAAATGTACAAAATATGCAATCGTCTGAGTAAAATTTTAATTACTTACTTAATTGACTTCAGTATTTCATTATTATATTTTTAATTTGATAACCTATTTGACACTTCTTCCTGTTTAAAATTATTAATTACGTAGATTAAAATTATCGGCTATTTTCCGCGACACGTTAGCCCTTTTTGTATGGGGAGCTCAAATTGTTAACTGAATTTAGTGAAATTAGAGGCAAGAGTTGTTTAGTTTAATGAGTTTTGTAACTTCACTATACAGGTGTTATAAAATTAGAAACTGAATTTCGTGGAACCAATAAGTACTTACTGAATTCTTAACATGAATTTTTTACACAAATTGATGAGCTTGATGAGATCACGCAGTTTTGTATGGAAAGTCCAAAAATTTTTTTGCGAATTCTGTATGAGTTTCATGGGATAAGTGGTTCGGTTCATGACCGGAACCCACCATATATTTGTGTAATAAGTATCTGGGAGTGTTTTTAACCTCCTGTATTTATTTTAAAGGCTGGCAACGCACTTGTGACTCCTCTGGTGTTGCGCGGGTGTCTATGGGCGGCGGTAATCGATTACCATCAGGTGATCCGTCTGCTCGTTTGCCACCCCTGCCATAAAAAAAGAAAAAAATATATTAGAAAAAAATACATCACAGATTTTATGAGAAGAATAGTATAATTTCATGAGATAGTTACATCCTGTTTTTAACATAATCAACACGCTTCCTATACATTATATAACCCACCTGTATAGTATAATATAAAATACGGCACCTACATAGGTATTTGGCGTTAAGGTGATAACAAATTACTAACATAATGACGTAATAGTGGTTTAATTTAGATAGTGTAAAACAAGGGTTATTTAATTAATCTTGTAACAATATTAGCACAAAGGTTTGCGTACAAATTAGTACCTTATGCCCTGAAGTTATGGTGGTTTTGATGTGAAGTCCAGCATATCAGATAATACTAGTTATCTAAAATGTATGTTATCTTTTATGACTTCGTGCGTGTATAGCCTTAGGCCAGTATTGCCACAAAACACATAGATACAGAAGGTCCGCTCAATACGCTCACAAAAATCCTAAGCATATACATTCTTATAGACGTATACCGGTCTTTGTAGGCAAGATCACGTACTGTGCGATCGTGACCTTGCCTCTAACGACCGTATATTTGTATAAGCATGTATATGCTTACGATTTTAGTGGTTTGTATTGAGCTGACCTTCTGTGTCTATTTTGTGGTATTGCCCTCATAAGAAAAAACGCCCCAAATGTTAGCTTATTCAATAATCTCGGAGGATTTAAAAGTGTAACACTGGCCATGATAGCGAGAAGTCGGAAGCGTGTATGTCATTCTGGAGCCAGCCTTACGCAGGCCTAGGTGTACGTACCGAGTGCGGTCAAATATATTCATGGACAAAAAAATCGACTCAAGGATCTTTGCACGACTTTTGAAAAAATAACTCAATCTAGCAAAAAACACTAAACCAAAAGTTCAAAAACTGTATGATTACTCTTTATGATTTTAGTTTGGTGGTTTTCTAGTTTTTTGTATTTAGTAGTTTTGTAGACTGAGTTATTTTTTCAAAAGTCGGGCAACAAACTTTGAGTCGACTTTTTAGTCCACCAGTGTATATTATTATATTAATATTATCAACAAAAACTACGGCTCGTCTTTCTTCTGGTAATCGCTCACTCAAAGTATATGAAGTTATGCATACAGTTGCTCTTAAATTAGCCAAAAGTAAATTAAAGTTGGCCATAGGTATACTTTTACGATTTTAGCAAGTCCTGGAACAAAAGTTGAGTTGACGAGTAGTACTGTTAGACCCTGTAGATCACTTTCATGATTTTGTTATACAAATAATTAATACTAAAAAAAAACCTTTAAATTAAAATTATAAGCGGGCTTACTAAAATAATTCTACAACCAATGCTATATTTCCAGTAAAAAATGCCCAGTGTATATCCCACTGAAAAATAACCTTTTTCCCAGGGTAGCTGCGTAAACGCGTATTTTATTCATGAACGCCTTAGCCATTGGCGCGAAAATAAAACCATTGTACGTACCATTACTACGTTTCAGGTAAATCAGGTATTGTAAAAAAATGTTGTTTGTGAAAGTTCTAGATTAGATAAATCGGTACTTTTCTTTCTGATTTATACAGGGTTTAACAGAAAGGTGTGATAATACTTCAAGGTTGTCTTTTAGCCATCAAACTGAACAACATTTGTTCTACAACTTTGTTGAAATCGCCAAGAAATTTTCGGACTTTTCATACAAACTTGGTTCGCCAGCTGATCGATTTGTATGAAAAGTCTAAAAAAAATTTTGCGATTTGAACAAAGTTGTAGAACAAAAGTTGTTCAGTTTGATGGGTAAAAGCCAACCTTGAAGTTTTATCACACCTTTCTGTTACATTCTGTATAATATTGTTGGAAAGTCAGTATACTGTAGACACTATTTGGAGGTTTAGCCTAAAATAACATTATATATTTATCAGCTTTGCATGTTATCAAGACAGCACCTTCTAGACAAATGCCCATCGCAAAGCTTTCCAATAATTTAAAATGAAATACTTATATCTTTTTTTAAAAAGCATCTCCGTTAAAGAGATCGCACACGCGGCTTTAGAGATTTAACATATCTTTTCTAAATATTGTAAAAATGAAAAATATGCGATTATTTAACTTACTTTTATCATCATAATACTTGTATCAAATAGAAAACTTCGCACGACTTACGTCCAAAGAGAAGAATATCCAAAAACAATGTCCAATAATAAAAATTTTCATTCATTAAAATAGATCATTAATGCGATTTTATTTTTGAAATATTGAAATAAAGCAAGGAGGTTTTATAAAAAATATATCAAACAACCTCATGGCGTAGTAACTGTAATAGCATATAAGAATTTTGTTTTAAAAATATAAAATACTATATGTTGTAGGGAGTTTCCTCCGGGCTCGACGTTCCTTCTCTCTCTCCACAAACACTTCCCGAAAAGGCGCGTTCATGAGTTCCAAGTGATAGGATAATTGACCACGCTGAATACGTTAAGAACAACCGACTTCAATCGCAACAACTCCAATTTTAATATGTTTTTGTTGATTTTCTCAAAAACCGCTGAATCGATTTCGATAAAATTTATATGGGACCACCTGTAAAGTATACCCTTTTAAACAAAAAAAGAATTTTGCAAATCGGTTCAGGCGTCTTCGAGTAATCGGTGAACATGCATAAAAAAAAAAAAAAAAAAAAAGATTCCGACGAATTGAGAACCTCCTCCTTTTTTTTGAAGTCGATTAAAAAAGCTTTGTCTTAGGTAGGTAGACTACTTAGAAGAAGGACACTCCTTCTAAAAGCAAACAATGTGCAACCTATTCCTATTTCGAGCAAATAATTTTCTTTTCACTTTTATAGCATTGGTAGTTCTATATAGTGACGTACTTATGCGAATTTACATTCATCATTCATCCATCAGCATAGTCATGCAGCACTCATACACCGTCATACTTCTGTATATGCCTGTTATGTGTGACTCAGTTTCTATATTGCGCAACGATTTTATGATGTTCTTTTCAAAACACTTTTAAATAGAGCTATGGGCAGAGACTGGTGACCTAGCATTATTAACAATAACACATTTTTATTTGCTTGAAACGGCAAATTATACATATCAGTCATAAAATTCAACAGTTTTCTCAAAGACCCTATAAAAATTAGGGCAAAATTTGTTTTTACTTAATATTTTTATTAATATTTGTATGGAATATGTATGGAAAATGGAAATACATTTTTGCTCGTATTGTTTACATTCCCGGGGGTTTGTACAGCCATGAAGTTTTGGGAAGCCATGAAAGCTTACATCTAAAAATAACTCAGCAATATAATATTTAAATTTATATATTACAGAACGCATTAAGACTTTATATTATATGAATACTATTATATGACTACTTTTATTTATTATTAAAATAGGTATACTTAGTTTTCTAGATAAGGTCTATCAAAGTCAGCAGAAACTACTTTCGCTAAGGAACCCATAGTAAAGTCGTGAAAAAAAAATTGACTTTCCAGTTACAAAAGTCGATTTTTTTTTACGAATTGACTATGGATTCCTTGGGGAAAGTTGTTCAGTTTCATGAGCAGAAGCCCCAGTTTAAAAAGTTTAGCTTATTTTGTTAGATCTTATATTTCGTAGTTCTTTCTTACATAAAACCGTCCAAAAATACCCTGAAAGGTATAAACATTTGAGCATTTAGCCATTCTGTTTGCATCGGGTCGGCTTTTGTTGAAAACTCGACTGACATGTTTGTATACCATTAACAGGCCTAAATAAAAAGGGCAGGGCAGAAATAGAATTGTATGGTAGAATGGAAGAACAGTATGGTAAAAATAGAATTGGCTTCGTTGGTGGGAGGATATTTTTAAATTTTGTAACAGAATTTTGGTCACGAAAGGGTAAAGTTAAAAAAAGATTTGTTTTTAAAATTTTAATAGAGCTTTTGTGTTTAAAAATAAGCGGAATTATTCGAATTATACGTAAATTAATAATCTCTTTTACGATTACAGACTCGAAACTAGAATTAACCGGTATTTTTTTGTTACAGATTTTTTCATCGATTTCTTAAAAGAAAACGGCTTAAAGTACACGAAAAATGGTAAGAATATCTGTAAGTAACTTACTTTTGGTTTTCAAAATATAATGATTTTCAGTGAGGGTCTTATTTCCGTGTAAATAAATCATCTGTTCGTTATCATTAACAATAGACGGATAAGCTATATGGAAGAAGATTTCTTGTGCCAAAGGTGAATGGGCCGGCTCGACCGGAGTGATACCACGGCCTCACAGAAAAACGGCGTGAAGCAACGTTTGTTGTGTTTCGCCGAGTGAGTGAGGGTACCGGAGGCCCAACCCTCCTCCCCCTCCCCATTCCCCCATCCCCCATCCCATTTCAAAGGTCGGCAACGCACTTGTGACTCCTCCGGTGTTGCGGGTGTCCATGGGCGGCGGTAATCGCTTACCATCAGGTGATCCGTCTGCTCGTTTGCCACCTATCACATAAAAAAAAAAAAAAAAAACTGATAAAACACTTGAAAACTTATCTTCGAAATGTACTTAAGAGGCTTACAACAAAATAGTTAGTCAGTGGCGTGCACAGAGTTTACACATAGGGTAGGCAGAAATAAAATTTTATATAAAAATGGAAAACTTACCATTAGTGTATCAGTTAACTTTAACTGGCCTTTTC
This sequence comes from Coleophora deauratella, assembly GCA_958295455.1. Classification (NCBI taxonomy): domain Eukaryota; kingdom Metazoa; phylum Arthropoda; class Insecta; order Lepidoptera; family Coleophoridae; genus Coleophora; species Coleophora deauratella. The sequence goes on along the minus strand of OY282413.1, from coordinate 9,412,027 downwards.
AACTGGTCTCGTTACCTACGACTTTTTAATATGTGAAACTTTAAACAAGACTAGGTGCTTTTCACAGAGATTGTGCTACCTATTTTAACGAGGCATTTAAAGCCAGTGTCATTCCAAACTGTTTTACTGTTAGACAATAAAATGCACGGAAAACAATACAGTATATCCGTGTACACAATTCGCGGAGCCAGTTATTAATTAATATTAATTTATTTGAAATAAACGAAACTCTAGCACACACCTTCCTTTAGCTATTATTTGAGATTTCTCACTTCGAAAACACGCCGTCTTTTAGTTTAGCTCTAAACACACATTTCCAGCACAGTTCTCGTAGCTAAAGTTATCCATTATCCTGAATTACTCAAACATTTAGCAACAAGAAATAGCTATTTTCAATTATCAACAAATGCGCAATAAGCTAATTTAAAATAATTTTCTTTCATACTTCGTTACACTTGCAACCAGTAAACAAAGAATATGGCATTATTTTAAATAACTTCCAAGAATTGACTCACAAAAAACAAGAATAAAATGAAATGGTTCTTATTTGTAAACTCAAAGAGCATCATTGTCTTGCAACCATCTTGCAGCTATTAAAAAATACACGGCAAATTGTTAATACCAACTAAATTCTTGTTAGCACTACTTTCATATTAGACTTCTTAAAATGGCCGTGTAATCAAACAAGCAGTGCCTACAAATCACGCACACACGCGCAATTTCAGAACAAAATTATTCACAAACATAAATAGCGGCTACACTGTAACCGTATAAAATACTGTACTTGTGTTTGTGAAAAAATGGCGAAAGACAGGCAGAATGTTGTCTGCTTATGACACCAGTCGGCAGCACTGTCACATAATGCGTTGAGACGATTCTGTTAACCAACTTTAGTACTGCGTTTTTTCTCAAAATCGGTAGGTGGCGTTGTTTACGAGTTGAGTAGATATTGTTATAATTAAATGGAAACGGAGGGCGTAACGGTAAATAAAAGTTCAAGTATCGTGTAATATAATACGTAAGTTTTAATTTTTTTGTTTGTAAACTGGCAGATTTATCAGGGTAGGCAGTGCTTTTCTGCCTCTATGGACTGCACGCCACTGTAGTTAGTCCCTCACCAAACATAGGGTGATTTCGTAAAACACTAGGTCATATATGTTACGTACCACTGCGTCCTACAAAACCGCGATAATCCTAGTTGTAAATCCTAAGGATTTTATGACTCAGCCTGTGTGTATTGTGTAGCACACAGGGTGTTTGTTTTGATGCCTTATAAAATAAGCTGTTAAGTACACAGCCTTGGTAATATATCGTACTTATAAAAAGACTTTGAAATAATTTCAACGAAAGACATTATGAAACACAAAATATACTTCCTAGGTAGTTTACGTGTGGATTTTCCTCGCATACTTTATTAGAGTGCAAAACTACAAAACTCTGAGTCTATTAGTTTCAAAAATCGCAATGTCTACAATGAAAAATATTTAGGGTTTTTTTTCTTACATAATTATGTTCAGAGGATAACCGTGGTCGTATGCCACCTTATCCTTAGGGATAAACAAACTCTTAATTACATACTAAGCATACGACCACGGCTATTCTCTGAACATGCAAGTAAGAAAAAAATATTATAAACGTTACTTACTTACTTACTTATAATTAAAAATATAATTTCATTGCGGACATTGCGGTTTTTGAAACTAATAGACTCGTTTGACAGTGTGACTATACTCACTGAAAGGGGGCAAATGACTGAATTCTCTCATAAAACTAAACTTTCTCTAAGGAGAGTTGATGGAGAATAAAAATATCTTCCTTCTTCTTCTTATCGTATGAGACAATCAAATGTGCTACCCAAATGGATAGACGGCTGTTGCTTGGTGTCGCATTTAGGATTAAAATTCACCATTTGCACGATAATAGAATCTTTATCTAAAATTTGAAGAAAATTTTCCCAAGTTTAAAAAACCATCTTTTAAGTTTCCCTTTTTAAGAAATTCTTAAACATTTTTTATGCTAAACTTTAGGTATATCTGTCTCCAGAGTTTTAAAGTCAGATGGTTTTTATTAGTTCAAGTTTTGTTTTTATAGGCAGTTAGGACTTTAAAAGATTTGTTAGGTTGTAAATCGGTGAGCAAATGTTTTGTTTAAATTAAGGCTGCTTTCTGCAGATTTATGTGTGTTGTCTATTGTTATTATTTGCATACATTAAATTAGGGAGTGACGAGGGTCTAGAAACTAATAAGTAAGGTACTTAAGTTTAGGTACTTAGTATAAAAGTTTCTCATCCAGATAGCCTCCTAAGACCCAAGACTTTTTGGATTTTCTAGTCATTACCACCCAAAGTCCTACCAATAGGACTATTTTATTTTATTTAAAATGATCAAAATATAAAGATACATTAAATATTATTTTATACTAGTCACCTGACATGTGCCGGAGGGGCTTAGGGATTTTAGTTAATAGTTGATTATGGCCTACAAATAGGACCCTGGCCTGGGCCGTATATGCTATAAAAAACAATAATAAAAAATGACCTCGGGTCTGACTGACTACTGACATTTAGTCCTACAAGTACGACTTTGGGCCTTAGGAGAATAGGAGTATGTTTTTAAGGTTAATCAAGGCAAGAGCATCTCTGTGCGTCAGATTAGATTTATTTATTGGAAACCTGTTAACAACACTTATGTACCCCACTACTCGGGCACGGGTTGGTACCCATACCTAGGGAAGGTTAGTTCTACACAGGGTTCGAAGTGATAAATATCTTCATAAATTATCTTGATAATAATAAAATTCATAAAAACGGAACAATTTAATAAACGGTTAAGTTATTATATCGCTTTACTTGTATCCAAATATGATTTTCCACTTCCACGCATATTTTAATAAATTGAATATCATTTTTTTTAAAACTTAAAAAAACAGTCACAAACTTGTATTCAACACACACGAAACTTAGTAAAATTTGTATTTGTTTCAGTTTTATTAATATTATTATGTAATGAAATTATAATCTGTAATCAAAAGAGTCATAAAATTATTAATAAACACGGATAATTATCGGATAAATATTAGATAATTATCATGATAATTACGAACCCTGGTTCTAACTCTAGCTATAAGGCCTCTTGCGACTGCCATGTATGTAGTGATAACAACCAGCACCAAACAAATTTTATCAATCTCAACTTGCAATAGCAGTTCATGAAAATTTAAAAAGTACGTCTTGTCTGAATAATAGTAGGTATACAAATATTTATACACATACGCTTAGTCTTGTCAAAATAATAGGTAATGCAAATATTTACTGTATACATACATACGCATATTGGTAAAAGCTAATACTAATGATTAAACAAAAAATCTGAAATTTAAAAAAACACGTCAAAAGTTCGTGAAAACAACAAAGAAAACTTTAAATTACAATAATGTAAACACTTTGTTATTATTTTCACTCTACCTAATCCTACAAACCTTAAAAATGTCTCAGACAAATTCATTATATTATATCATAGAGACGCAAGTGTCACCAATAAATTACTTAAAACTTCATCTAAACCCGAGTTGAGTGTTGACGTCTGAACAGTATACCCACAAAGGCAATAAGTCACAGACGACGAAAATTATTCCAAAATCCGTATACATGTCACTGCGCGAGTTCATCTCAAACAAAGGAAGAATAAATCAGAATTTAGCCAGCTCAAATTGACCTCCCCCTCCTCCCGAAGACTAAGAACTCATTGGAGATCTCAAACCATACAAAGAGTTTACACGGCTCAAGCGAAACTGGTGAGTGGTGCCCCACATCTGTTGCTCTAGTAATTTTTCTTGTACCGCAGGTTTTGAATTTCAAGGAATTTGGAACTTTATTTTTAACGGCATACGGTGCTTCTCAGTTTCGTTCTGGGTACTCCCAATTTGTTTGGTACCGTTCGTGATGCTATTGCGCTGAATTACAAGTACAACCTCTAAGTCTCAGTTCACCAAATAAGGATTTTAATTGTCTTTAGCAAAAGTTCTACAAAAGCAAATTACGCAGTACCTATTTCCTCCTCCTCCTCATTTGTCTATAATAGAGGAATTATCTAGAATTGTCTAGATTTATTAATATACTCGGATCTCTGATTTAAAGTATTTATTAAATTAGTATACAACATACAATAACTGAATGAAAAAGAAACACACTTATTGTAAATATTAATACCATACCACAACTGCATTTGCTTCTACCTGTATGGATAATAAAATAAGTATCTCAGGTAATAAATTATATATGTAACGATATCATCCAAATCCGCGCGGTAAATTTTGCGTCATTTAGTAACAAACTTTTAAATATTTATATTAGTAGGATTATAATTAATATAATTTTTGTACAATAATTAATTTTCATAATATTTTTGAAACAGTTTCTAAAGCGACAAGTCAAAGAATCGCTAAAATTTTGCACCTGGAACCTTTTCCTTGTTGTGGTGTGGACTGCGATTCTTCAGAATGACACTTGTTTAGGTGCTGAATTCCACTTAACTTTACCTATGTTTACCTACTAGCTAGAACATTGGATGGTTGTTTAGTTACATGCATAGGTATCTGGCGACTATGGAAGTCACAATTTTTAATTATAAGATGTTGTTTTTCTTTGTTCATAAAAATGCCATTCTCAATTTATTTGTTATCAAAATATCACAACTGATCCCGTTTCTTAACTTTACTTATTAAAATCGGAGTGCAAAAATGCATTATGTCGTTAATAGTGGCGACGGATAGAGAGAGGCGGAAACGGAAACATTTTCAAAATATTAAATGTTGCCATAGTTTGCAACACAAGGTAAATATAAATAATCATCGATTAACAACAGTTTGTTATTAACTCCCACAGAAAAACGTCTGTTCAAACTTCGCTCTAACTCTTAATCTCCATTTAAAGCTAAACTATCTTGGTGAACCCAGACCCACGTCCCATTTCTGCTCGCTACTGTCTCGTAAGTCTTTTTAATTAAGGGCTGAACAGACAGATGTGCTCCGTGTTAAGCGCCTTTGTCTTAGAAACTATGGTCTATAGTCTGTGGTATTTTGTTTACATGTAATCTATGGTTTACGGACTTTTTGGCGGGAACTCGCGGCAAGAGTTTGTCATTTTTGTTTTATTATCCGAAAAAATAGATATCGTGGTTTTTAATGCATAATATTGATAGTGTATTGTTCAATAAAGTGCCATTTAAGTGTCTAATATGTAGGATAATGAAATAAAAGTGTGTAGACTGTGTTTCGAGTGCTCTCAAGAAGTCCATGAAATCTTCATCAAAAGTGCTATCATTTTGTTGAAGAATAGAGAAAAAGTTAAAGACGACAGAAATTGATAAATGAGAACTCAAATGAAATAGAAAAATATTTAGAGAAGAGCAAACTACGTAAGAATAGGCTGTATGGCCAGAGAAGTCTTTGCCTTTTCCTTGCAAAAGCAGGAAAGAACCAAACAAAAAAAAACTATGGTTTACGAACAAGTTACTCGCTTAGACATGTGTATCTCGTGGATTCCGGTAGTCGACTGCTATTTATCTGAGTTAGTTTGAATCAATTACAGTATACAATTTTGAATTCACGTTATTTTACAATGTTACATTAATTTTTATTCTTTACAATATTTATTCATACAATTCATTATTATTAACCGACTTCAAAAAAAGGAGGAGGTTCTCAATTCGTCGGAATCTTTTTTTTTATACAAAGTTTTTAATGTTTTAATTTTTAATTTTATTGACAATGAAATTGTATTTTTTCCTAAAAATATTTAATGTACTATTAATTTTTAAGCGAATGAATTCGAGCGAGCTTGGTTGTAAACTGTTATTGTTCCAGTGTATGTAATAATAATAAATGAATGAATGAATAAAAATGAATTAATGTCAGAAACGAGATTTTGTTCAAACCCTCCGCAGCAGATGGTCTACTGAGTAGTCCTAATGTTTGAGAAATTGTAAAAGATGACGTCATCGTTCACTAAAGTAGAAACAGAAAGAAAGAAAGAAAATACCTTGATTTTACAGTAAAATAAATATAGAATAGTAGTAAAATTACACAAACTCAGGCTTACATATAAAACACCGCCAAAAGGCACCGATAAAAAAAGATTGCATAATTATGAAGACATTTTATAAATAAAATAAAAATCTAATCAAAATCCAAGGAAATTGTAAAAGACCTAGAGCAAGACCTACCTGTTTAGTGAACAATATTTAATAATTTATTTTTAATGCAAGTAACTCTCGGATTTGTTTTATTAAGTGTGTGGTTATGCAATTTAGGGTAAAACACAATCGAACAGAAACCTCCTTTCTTTTTGAAGTCGGTTAAAAGCTAAATCAAATCATCTATCGGGGATTCTGAGGATAAGCTTGCTACCATTACGTATTCTAAATTCGTCCGTTTGGGCCCCCATAAGGAAATTTCAATTCGGAAACTCCAGAACTTCTAAATTCTATTTGGATATTTATATAAGGTTTTTTTTATTATTAATACAGATATTCGTAATCTATTATCATTGTTATTTTACTTAGGTAAGAGGGGAATAGGACTAGATGCGGGCCCTAATTAATCAATATTTTAGAATTTCTAGATAAACGTCGTCTAGGTTCTAGCAGTAAATTGTCACTTTATGGACACTCCATCAAACTGTTATGTAATAATTGCCTGTTACTACATAAAAATATGACGTTTATGCATGCGTAAATATGAGTTGCTTGATTTGCACTAAGAACATCGAAAAAAGTTTTTGACAATAAAACAAGAACGTTAGTTCTTTAATAATTGACCACGCTGAATACGTTAAAAACAACCGACTTCAACCGCAACAACTCCAATTTTGCTATGTTTTTGTTGATGTTCTGAATCGATTTCGATAAAATTTATATGGGACCACCTGTGAAGTATACCCTTTTAAACAAAAAAAATAATTTTCGAAATCGGTTCAGGCGTCTTCGAGTAATCGGTGAACATACATTTCCGACGAATTGAGAACCTCCTCCTTTTTTTGAAGTTGGTTGAAAATAGTTATTCTAACAAAAAAACTAGTTATAAGTAATAGAATTTTTTGCAGCATGTACTAAGCGATTAGTAATATTTACTTTTTAAATGTAGTTAAAACACAGATTGTAGTGTTTACCACTGCATAGTAAGCATTAATGATGCGATAGTAATGAATGCTGGAGAACGGTACTCGTTACAATAAGGTTTGTTGTCATTATAATCGGATTGTAAGGTGAACATGAAATGTTGTACACATACCGATATGTTCTGTTATATTCACGAATTGATTTAACTAGATTATTACAGTAATGACGACAAAGCGTTTTGTCGTCACAAATAAAACTAGACAATATCGCACGGATAACGAGATTCTAGTTACATGTACCAGAATTTTTTTTCAGTGTAAGCAAGGATGAGGTAGCCTTTAGAGATAGGTAGGGAGTTTTTTTCAATAAATGGACTCATTTTTTTAAACTATGCACTATTCTTCTTCTTCTATTTAGCGTTATCCCGACTGGAGCCAGGGTCCGCTTTCCGACTCAATCTACTCCCCTTTGTCCGATCTTCAACATCCTCCTCAGTGAGGTCATTTGCTCTCATGTCCGCTCTCACAACTTCAAGCCAGCGCTTACTGGGCCTTCCACGGGATCATCGGCGATTAGTTAATAATATAATACTTATATCTATACTAATATCTGGGATAAATCACACACGATCTTCTGGCCACAAACTAGGATTCCCTCTCTTGGGAACCAGAGACTGATATACATACACATATACTTTTAAATACATACATATATAGATTTAATACACCCAGACTCAGAGGAAACAATTCTGCTCATCACAGAAACGTTTGGTCTGTGTGGGGATCGAACCCACGACTCTCGGATCAGAGGTCAGGATCGCTAACCACTTAGCCACCGAGCCAGTCTTTCAAGTTCAAAGCATCTTGTGCGTGTTGCTTGATTTGCGCTAAGAAACAGGGATGAGGTAGTCTTTAGAGAGAGGCAGGGAGTTTTTTTTTGATAAATGGTTTCTCATTTTTTGATGACTATACAATATGCAAATTTATCTTACCTTCTTCTGCAAAAAGATAGACAGTGCTTTAACTAGGTCGTACATTCGCGTAATCTAAACGCAATTTCAACATCAACTCCACAGCTTTCTGTTCCAAAATTCTAGCACATATAATGACATGGGGAGACCGTTAAACCCCTCATGTTTAACGTAGAACAATATATTTATTATGGCACGCTAAATTAGCTTCAAAGCACTAGAAACTAGAAAAGTACTTACGCAATTCTACGAACAATTATTTTGTACTGTGAACGGCTGTGTTGGTTTGAGTAAACAAATTATATTTGGATGGTAGAGAAACATTTGGTTTGCCACGCAGAGAATTCATGTTTAATTTCACTGCTATGGAATGGAGTGTAATAGAATATTATTTATTTATAATTAATTACACTGACACAAAAGCATGTCCGCTTTGCCTTTATATTTTTTCTAGAAACACGACTGTGGCGGCAATTCTCTTTGTCCTTTTTTTAATTTTGCTTTTATATAGGTACTTTTGAATTTAGATTGTTTTTCTCTTTATCACTAGTGTATTTTTAAGTAATTCTGTTTTATCCCTTACGTAAATATTATAAAATACAGTTCGAAAAATGCTTACTCATTTTCCTTTTTAACCAGAGCAGTGACTATTTTATCGTATATGTCTTTATCGTTTATTTAATATTTATATATATTTAAGGTTTATTTAAACAGGTGTATAAAAAAGAGGAAAATCCATCATCCAGAGCTTCTACTTATGAAATAAAGACTTTTTACTCTGAGCTTCTATTTTTTTTAACTTGTTTTTGGTCTCTTCTTCCTTTTTCATACAAAAAAGATTTCAACACTTTCCTTTAATGAAACCCTACTATCAATATGCCATCTTCACAGAGGCTCTGAGGCTCGCTGCGTTCCAAAATCGTGTTCCGTCGTGACGCAACACCTCGAAGCGAACAACAAAGGGATTTGCATAAGTTGGAACGAATCTGGAACTGTGCACGTGCGGCCCGAAACTGGGCCCATAGCGTACCTGCGTACCGATGGTCCAATTGAATTGAGGATTATGTACTATACCGTTTGTGCTTGTACCTTTATATGGGTCAAATTGGAACGTGAGGCCTCGTAGGGTATGGGACGATCAGAGGATTTTATGCGTATTATTTTGCGTAATACTTCGCTGGTACAGCGATTTGTCGTATGACGAAATCCATTCTCATTTTTGATGATATATGTAAGTAATGATGGTTTTTTTTTATGGCAGAGGTGGCAAACGAGTAGACGGATCACCTGCTGGTAAGCGATTACCGCCGCCCATATTAGACACCCGCAACACCAGAGGAGTCACAAGTGCATTGCCGGACTTTGATATGGGAGTACGCTCTTTTCTTGAAGGTTTGATGCCAAGGGCTTACCAAATGAGGGTAAAAAAAATTGCTTACCAAGATAGCGCTAGGTAGCTGGCTATTTTCATAGGTACATAACAACGCTGTTAATATTGAGAGTAAGATAAGATGGCAGTAGCTAGGTGGGTAAGATTACCCTACCACTAATCAACTGAGTTCTTGAAAGTTGGACTTGCTGGGAATCGAACCTGTGACCTCCTAATGTAAAGCGAATGGACTAATAACCACTACGCTACGGAGATGTAAATTTTATTTCAAGGCGGTTTTTTTTGTTAGGTTATTAGGACTTACATCTGTGTTTGTTTCTGTCTTACTCTTTATCATGAAAATGATTAATGATAAACAACAAAAAAAAACCTGTCAACTGATTCATCTGTCTGTTTGGTTAAGAAAAATCTATAACATTCCAACAACAAAAACACACCGTGTGAATGACATTTATCCATTTCATTTCGACTTAACACTTTCATCCATTGTTTTCTGTACAACTTTGTATTTTATCATTATTATGTCTTATGTCAATGACGTGAGGTTGAATTTAGGTTGTGCCAACGTTGGGCCTACGTTTGTTTCGTAGATTGGAATCGAAATGTCACGGTAGGTGAATTTCGGTTTTAGTTTTTTTGTTCCAAACACCGATTTGTAGCGGTCAGCCGAATGGAAAGTAGCTTCTTTTCTCTGATATGCTGATCGTTCTATTGTTTTTCTCTGGAAAGAGGTTGTGTGTGATCTGATTCTATAGTGTGAAGACCTAGAAACCTTTTTTTTTATTTTTATTTATTTATTGACAATAACTTAACTTAACTTAATCATTACAGGAATAACCCAATTCAATAGCGTAGTAACAAACAACATTATGAAGAGTTTACACATTACTTACACAAATAATTTAAGACTACTTTTTCGAATTCCGTCAGTGTGCACGTAAAAATATCAATACCCTGCGCAACACTATTTATAATTTCCACCGCCCTAGAGATGAGAGCAAATTTCCCTATATTCGTTCTATTATACCAAACCCAACCTCTTCAAAAAGCAAGGGCTCCGTACATGAAAAGGAAACGGAACCCTTGCAGGATCCTTATAGGAACAACAGTTACTGGAAAGTCTAATTTTAAAATCAACGCATTTGCTAGAACAGTTCAACCAGTAAAGGTAAGCAAATATTATAAACAAATAAAAACTGCCGATGGCTCTTCTCTTATTTTTACCTATGTCTATGTTTTTATCATTTGTAGAGAAGAAAGTGAAATGGACGAAGTAAACAACAGTCTTTTAGAGATTCTTAAGTGGTTCACTGTAAACAATGTACTCTTAAAAGCTAAAAAACTGCATAAAATTCTCATTACCAAATGTAAAGAAAATTGACAACAGTGTAATTGTAGGTAATAATGTATTGGACTTTGTAAATAATACCGTTTTCTTAGGTATAACCATGTATAAGTTTAGATGCTATCCTGCAATGGGGCCCACACATCGACAGTTTAGCGGGACAGCTTAGTTCAGCTGCATAATAATATTCTGTTAAGAAAATAAGACAATTGACAGATGTAGATGTAGGTACTGCGAGACTAGTGTATTTTAGTTATTTCTATAGTATAATGTCCTACGAAATCCTACTGTGGGGGCATGTGGCTGACATTGAAACTATTTTCATTTAAAAAAGGGCGATTCGCGCAATCTGCTAGATGCGATCCCGTGAATCCTCGAGGAATAGGTTTAAATAAATCAATATTCTAACTGTTGCTAGTAAATTCATATACGAAAACATCGTGAATGTACTAAAAAAATTGTATTTGTTCATAAAAACAGTGACAGACATAATTTTTATCTCAGAAATATTAATAACACTGATGTTGCCTTTTTGGGACTGAGAGAGGTAATAAATAAGACATTTATGGAGCAGTGTATAAGATCTTATAATAATAAAAAAATGTAATTAATTTGCTAGAAAACAAATTCACATTCAGAACTCAAAGTTGTTCTGTTTTTATCAGTTGCGAGTCCTACACTTATTTTGTTACACCCTGTATAATCTCGCCAGGACATAACCTCTCGATATAAACGAAACCTGAACTTACCACAGCACCAGAAATGTGAAACTTTTCGATTTTGACCCTATTTCGTGCGTTTAGGTTACTGTAAACAAAAACGTTTAAATATTGCGTGTTAGATAATTGTTACTTTGTGTTCGTATCGCCTAAAGTGCTGTCAGATAATATAAAGTACAATAATTACTTAACATTTCATTTGCCATGTTTGCCTTAGGTGATGAATCAATTAAACCTTTAGATGTTTATAATAGTGTTTACTACTACAGCATTTAATAAATTAAATACTTACAACTCCAAAGAAACAAAATGAGTATTGTATTCTTTAAATTGGTATGGAAAAACGTTGACGGCTCACCTAATGGGAAGTGGTTACCGCTGCCGATGGGCATTTGAAGACGGGGTGCTATACTATCAATGCTTTGTCGAACCTTCAAAAACATTTTTAATCCCTTCTTGAAAAGTTCCATACTGTAGACCCCAGGGAAAACTTCGGGTGGAAGCTTATTCTACAGCTTGAGGGTTCTAGGTTAGAAGAATGCAATTGCAATGCAATACAGCTAGGATGTAAGATTGTATAACAAAATACCCGAAAATGTAACTAGTTTGCCAGAAAAGAAATTTAAATTGCATGTGAAAAATTGTTTATGCTCTAAAGGGTATTACAAAATACTAGATTATGTAAATGACAGTGATATATGGACATGTATAGAATAGATCCTTCAGCTCACAATTTTATTATTGGCATGAATTGTAATAGAATTTAAGATGTTATTTAAAAAATGTGTTGAAGCGAGTTTCTTTTGGGCTCGACGTTTCTTCTCGCTTCGCAAACACTTCCCGAAACGTTGAGTGTACATGTCCCGCGTAGGGACTTTGTACTAGGTAGAAAACAATATTGACGATTTACAAGCATTGTGTAAAGCATCTAGTTAAATAAAAAACATTTTGAGTTTTGAGTTTTTTGAGAAGCACCTCTGGAACCTTACGGTTCGGGACAAATTTGGCTTAAGCTGGTGGCGATGAATTCTACTCCGATGGCGAGTGGTGCGGTGATAAAATTGTGCTGTAAACATCGTGTCCAACAGTTCCTCTGAACACATGCTGTTGTATAAGCGGTAGAACATACGGAGAGAGGTTATACCTTACACAGGGTTATTTTTGGACCCCCCACCAAACTTCACAATGGCTTCTACTCATGAAACTGAACAACTTTTCCCAAATAACCAATGGTCAATTCGTAAAAAAATTTTGGGCATTTCCATACAAAGTAGATGACGTGATCAAATTTGTATGAAAAGTCCAAGAATTTTTTGCGAATTGACCTCTAGTTGTCTGAGGAAAGTTGCTCAGTTTCACGAGTAAAAGCCATTGTGAAGTTTGGTGGGGGTCCAAAAATAACCCTGTATTTGAAAAGTCAACAATTTGCCGATATTAATACCTTTTTTCTGTATGTATTTTTTCCATGTAATTTATTTGGTTTACATTACGCCATCCTATAAATTGGTGTGGCTATAGAACTTCCGTGGCTGGATCTGACTCATAAACCAGATATTTTGATCTTTTGATGCAAAAGTATATTTATAACGGTTTGATGATCCATACTATGAACAGACTATTAACCATTTAGTATAAGATTTATGAATCAAATATTTTAAAATATTTATTTGAATTAGGTAGCACTGTATACATTTCGAAGGTAGTTTTTAATAGCCTACTAAGAACTCGTATACTCAACGATTTAGGAAGTCTTTACGGAGACAGAAGAAACATCAAAAATGAAACTCCATTTTTAACCGACTTCAAAAAAAGGAGGTTCTCAGATTGACCTGTATCTATGTATGTTTGTCCGTGATTATCTCGCGTTTGGCTGAACCGATTTTAATGCGGTTTTCAGAAAAGTATTCGTTACATTTAGGAGAAGGTTTTAGTATTTTAAAAGACTTCAAAAAAGGACTCAGTTTGACCTGTATGTTACGCGATTGAAGTCGGTTTTTTGACGCTTTCACCGTTGTCGATTATCTATTTTGATTAACTACTGGGCACTAGGATAGTAGGTACTCTTTTTATGCGACGTTACACACAGGGGCCAAGTCCGGATTGGTAGAGGCTGTGGGGCTAGTGATGGCCGACGCCGTGTCAGAAGTTTTCAAGCCGCCTATAAGGCCTCCGACATGGCTTAACGACTGCCATCCAGTGATAGCAGCCGGCACCAACGGTTGAACGTGCCTTGCAGTCAAACCCATCCAAGGTGTGACCGTGTCTGTAGTCAGTTAAATGCGTGATCGATGCGACCACGCAAGCCGCACTGAGCCACGACCGTTTCAGTAAGACTTTACATTATTATTATTATCCTGTTGGTGGGTGCTGTCCAAACAGCGACACTTTGACCCAAAGTGATCTTTTGTGTCAACCCCTAAGACCTTCGTACCTATCCCTAGTCAAAAATATGTTGCATTAACGCAGTGATTCCGCTGAGGGGTAGGTGCCTGTATTCCTCCGGCGCTGGGTAGGCATTGCCAAGGAGGCACATACGCTTGTTAGCCAGTACATCACAGTGACTCAATAGGTGCTCCATTGATTCTGTATCCTCACCACAGGCTCTGCACGTCTTACATAATAAAGTATGATATTACGCAGACAAAAAAATAATTTTATTTTCATTTGACTCTCCGAAAGGTAGCCTTAGAAACATAAACTAATGCAATGAAGGTAAGTATTTCAATGAAATAATATAATTAAATACCCTTGAAACGTAAGCACTTATATAAGGTGCTGCTTTATTAGTGCCCGATATTTTAGTCAGTGCTCCTACTCCTGATTCTGATCAACTTTCCCCAAGGAACCCATTGCAAAAAGAATTGGCCGCTTGTCTGATCGATTTGTATGAAGAGTCCAAAAATTTTTTTGCGATTTGACTATGGCTTCCTTGGGGAAAGTTGATCAGAATCAGGAGTAGAAGCACTGACTTAAATATCGGGCACTGATAAAGTAGTACCGTATCATATAACGAAACGAAATTCGTCAACGAAATAATTTAACTTCTCTTTTTTTAACACTTACGTAACAATACTAAATTTGTCAAATGCATAAGTCACCACTATTTTTATTATTATTTTAAAAGTAAATCTTTTTTTTTTTTTTTTTTTTTTTTTATGTGATTAGGAAGGCAAACGAGCAAGTGGGTCACCTGATGGTAAGTGATCACCACTGCCCATAGACACCTGCAACCCCGGAGGGGATTGCAGATGCGTTGCCAACCTAGAGGGCTAAGATGAAATGCCTCTTGTGCCTGTAATTTCCTCGGCTGTCTTACTCTCCACACCGGAACACAACAGTGCAAGCACTGCTGCTTAGCGGCAGGATTAGCGAGTAAGATGGTGGTAGCGATCCGGACGGACCTCGCACAAGGTCCTACCACCCGCAGAATAAAAAAAAATATTTATTTTAAACATTGTAATGTAATATCGTGACTTTTTATTTTATGATAAGCAATAAAGAGTCTGCTACTATGGAACTGATAAATTTTCTCCAAGAAATTTTCGAAGCATAAAAGAATCATTTTTTTATATCGACTTACAACCTTCGCATGCAAAGTAAAAATGTTGTTAAGTTTTTTTTCCACCATTTGCCGATTCTTGGGGATAAAAGTTCCCCTGCAAAAAGTAATTTTTTTTTTGCCTCAGTTGCTTAGCTTTTGGTATCATTCCCCCCTTTTTTAACTTACTGTTAACATAAATCGCAAAAACTTTATTAAAATGCAAAACAAATTATAAAACACAAACATTTCTAATCTCGTCGCTTTAAAAAATACAATTATAAAAAAACTCGCCATTTTTTATTTCTTTGGAGAACTTGATTAAAAATATATAACATAATAATAAAAAAATATAAGTATTTAACATATTCTCGACAAAGTGATGAATTATTTTTATTTTCTTAGAGGCAAACATTTTTACCATCAGAGTATCATATTTAAAGAGAGCCAGAAAATGGCCCTAACTTTTTTAGGAGAAAAGTTTTAGAATAAATTATGACTACAAAACTTTTTATTTGCATTTATATTTTGAGGAAGCATTACTTACGGTTACTGGTCTAAAAAAGTAAATAAAATAGGTGCTATTATTCCTACTTATAATGGGATTTTGTAGGGTTCGTTGAATCTTTATGAAACTCTATAAGATCGTTTGTTTCGTCCGTCCTTTGGTTCGTCTTTCACGTATTTAAACCAAATCGCATACAATACAATAGCAAAAGTGAAATAAATAAAATATAAGTAACTCAATATATTTTATTTTATTATTTTAAGGCAATACGTTACCTTTTATACACATATACCTTTATTTAGTTAGTTCCCAAGACAAGTCTTATCCGCCATACCCTATGAAGCCTTCAAAACAGAGAAAAAAGGAATTTTCTCGAAAAGTATCTTTATTAAAAAATACGTTTAATAAAAAAAAATTTGTTTTATTTTAGAGTATTCTAAGAAGTACATATACAGAGTGTAACAAAATTGGTGTAGGACCCTTTAACTGGGGATTCTACTCATCGTACTGTACAACTTTTGTTCTACGACTTTGCACAAATCACAAAATTGTGGTCATTTCATACAAATTGATCAATCTGTTTTGCCATTTTTGTATGGAGAGTCCAAACATTTTTTTGCGATTTGAGCAAAGTCGTAGAACAAAAGTTGTTCAGTACGATGAGTAGAATCCCCAGTTAACGGGTCCTACACCAATTTTGTTACACCCTGTATAACAAGTAAAATTTCAAATGCTCTCAATTTAGCTGTATTAGTAAAAAACGAATTATATTTTAGAGCTGAGTAACCGGGAAAATGACACTGATGTGACGTTTCACATATTTATTATAGGCACGAGGCCCGAGGTGCGTTCCAGACATGGTGACAATACTTATAACATCTTTCCTTTTCTTAACCTCGTAAGACCCAACGTCATATTTTTAGGACATAGGTTTAGTATTAGTTCAGACACAACTACCTAAAATTTGAACTGATTTTCGAACTCGTATTACGATTTGAATATAGGCTCCATTTATGAATTAACCACATTTGAATTCAAGCGTTAGGGTAATTTTTAGGTCGTTGGGCCGCAATGAAATTTGGCTCAGGCCTTACAAGGTTAAAACAAACTAAAATATAGTCACAGTAAACATTTACATTTAAAGATGATTTATTTAAACATGAAATTTAACTATCTGATCGAAGTCTAAAAGAAATCTCAATTTAGCCAGAGAAAATCACTCTTTGTTCAAAGTCACTTTTTATGAAGTATCAGAATATATTCAGACTGGAACCTTCAACTGAGTATCGGATGCAAATTGAGATACCCTAGAACCTAGATCAATCCTCAGATCTTATAAAATATTAGAATCCCTTTCTTTATTCTACGTAAGCTTTTCTCTTTGCTAATTTTTTTTATGCAAAAACACTAAAAAAAAATATTCTCAAGTGCGCACACTACATTAATATTTAAGAGGAGTACAATTCTTTAAGGCTTATCTTAACTGCCGTCAGAGATTTAAAGACAGGAATAGTATCTTAGTATGAAAATGATTGAATCAATTATTCTTGATGTGTTTTAATTTTTAACCGATTTAAAAAAAAAAGGAGGATGTTCACAATTCGTCGGAATCTTTTTTTTTAAATGTATGTTCACCGATTAGTCGAAGACACCTGAACCGATTTGGAAAATTCTTTTTTTGTTTAAAAGGGTATACTTCACAGGTGGTCCCATATAAATTTTATCGAAATCGATTCAGTGGTTTTTGAGAAAATCAACAAAATCAGCAAAATTGGAGTTGTTGCGATTGAAGTCGGTTGCTTTTAACGTATTCAGCGTGGTCAATTATAGAGACCCTTATTTTTTCATTCAGTGAAATTAGTTTTTTTTATTCTATAATTTATACATAAAAAGGTATGTGTTAACAACCCATAACGTCCCCATTGTAGGGGCACGGGTCTTTATAAAGGTTTAAATCAAATCGTTCAGTAAATCTATTCTATCAACCTGTTTTTGTATAACGACCTTCAGTTAATGTTGTAACACAATCAGAAAATATCGCTAGGTCTCTCCTTTTAGAGGTCATTTCGACCTCACTCCGACCCGCCCATAAAATACAGACCCAAGACCATCAACCAATTTGCGACTCCATTTTTGTCTTGATAAATCAGCTCGCCCTGTATATCGGCTCGCCCTGCCACACCCTGTAGATAAAACGCCCTAGCTTCTAGGTTTAACATGCCTGTCAAGGTGGGGCCTTCCCCACATTACCGCGTAATATAATCTACCCTCACACTGCTGATTTATAGTTTCTTTTGTGGGGTCAGGTGCATTTTGTCTTATATGCAATATGTCAAATTGACGCAGAATGTCCAACTCGCATATAGTCATTGTGAAGGAACCCTCATGATAGCTTATTTATTACCTTCAAAATCTTTTTTGATGGATAGAACAACCGCTAAACTAGGATTTTTCAATTTTATTAATGTTTATGATAAAAATGTTCTGCATATAGATTTTTTTATATTGATACTTTTTATCAGATCCATTCATTAGTTGTTGTCAGAGTTCATTACTTGTTGAAACGGCGGGTATACGAGTTTCAAGTAATAGGATTTTCGTATTTTGAAGATAGTTACAGTCAAAATTTCAAAAAGAAAAAACACGACCACCGAGAAAAAGTTGACTAAAAAAAGTGCATGTTACTCGGGCTATCTCAAGGATTCTAATAATACCTACTAGAAACATATAAACCGGTTCAGCTATTCAAAAGTTATGGTGGAATAAAGAAACTCACTCACATACATACATACATGAACATCAAAAAACATTAAACTCCTTTTTTTGAGGGAGTCGTGAAAAAAATCAACTTACACCCTTTAAGTTTAATTTCAATAAAACTTGGCTTAGGAAGTAATATTTAAACAATGATAAGGTTAATATCGTCGTTTTAATGCAGGCACTTACTAAAATTACAATAAATGTTAAAAAATAAGTGAAATCCTAAGTAATATTATTGTTTAGCTAAAGACTTTAACAAACAAAAAGTTATTGTGAAGTTACATTGTGATATCTCTCTCTACATATAGAGTGTAACAAAATTGGTGTAGGACCCGTTAACTGGGGATTCTACTCATCGTACTGAACAACTTTTGTTCTACGACTTTGGTCAAATCGAACAAAAAAATTTGGACTCTCCATTCAAAAATGGCAAAACAGATGATCAATTTGTATAAAAAATCCATTTTTTTGTGATTTGAGCAAAGTCGTAGAACAAGTTGTTCAGTACGATGAATAGAATCCCCAGTTAACGGGTCCTACACCAATTTTGTTACAAATCAAAATCAAATCAAATTTATTTCAGAATAAATTCCATATTACTTGTTAGTATTACAAGACTTAAACACTATGTTAGTAACAATATAACGATTAATGAAATAATATAATAAAATAAATCGTTACATCCTGTATAAAAATCGTATCTGTCACCAGTTTACAGAATTGATCTGATACGTTTTATTGTAGTAATTATAAATACTTGGATATAGGTTATTTGCGCAATGGTCTTTTATATAAATAATATAAAAATAAAACAGAACCTGAGCCCTGTAAAGGATTTATATAACTAAACCGTTTTACGTAAACGCTACTTCAAACTTCGGAAAAGGGTTGAAGCAACTTTATTTTCATTAACTTTAATTAAAAATAACTCTCTTTTTCCATGAAGGAGTTTCTTTAACCTATTTTGAAAGTAGTTGTGGAACGTCCTCCTTCTTAATCCATGTAAATATAGGTTTGGACCGTAACAGACACAATTTAGCAACGTTTGAAACCCCTAATGTTCATTAACTTTAGTGATGTTGTAATGAATGAAAACAGCATCATTCCGACCCTAAAGGTATTGTGACAGATTGTTTTGATGTCCTTTATAGATATACCCATCCCTTAGAGCCTACGACCCACAGTTTACGAAAAGCAACATGATTTTATTAGCTTACCCCGTAAACGCACCAAATAAAGTCACAAAAACAACAGATAAACATCGAATGTCCTTAAAATAAACAGATGATTGGGCAAATGAGCGACGTTGCTATAAAGGTGTGTACCGACGCGCCCTTTCTCTAATGAGGGGAGGTTTATGGAGCGAGTTAACATTTAGATTTTATTGTCTGTGCGCGCGCAACCCCTTGCCGCGGGTTTAAATGACACGACATTCTTTCCGAATGCTTAGTTGTGCACGTGGGGTGGATGCGTTCGGAAGTTGAGGTTGAGGTGCGTTTACAAAGACAGCTTTGAGTTTGATGCGTTCAAGTATTTTCTTTTCTTGTGAGATTTTGTGAAGATTTTCTCAATGGTGGGTAAGTGGAACAATGATATTAATTTATTCATTTCAGTCGAGGAAAGTGAGTTTGTTTACCAAGTTTTGTGAATAGGGGTCGTTATCAAAGCTTGCGGAAAATAACAGGGTGTCGGCGAAATTCTACACTGAGACTTATTCTTTTTCAGTCTAGTCAGTTACCAACATAATAAAGTTAAAATGTATTCTCAATGAAACTCACTTTCCAAGGCTTTTAAACTAAGTTTATAACTTTCAAAATAAAAGAAGAAAATGTTTGCATAAGTTAGGTAGAACTGGTGTTGTTACGTAAGTATAAGTACTTTTTTATTTTCAGAATTTTCTTTGGAAACTTCAAATTGCTTTTGAAATAGAAACAGTATTACGATAATGTAATAGCGATAACTGCGAGGACGGCCTAACCTTCTCGAGTTATTAGAAGAGACCTGTACCCCTGCAGTGGGGACAGTATAGGTTGTTAACGTAATAGCAATGAATGATTACGAGATACAGTATGATTTTATAATCGCTGAAAAGTAGCTATGATAAAGGCTACTCATGAAACTGAACAACTTTTGTAAAGAAAGTTATACGATCGGAGCAAAAAATATATTTGACATTTCAAATAAAGTTGACTGATCATATATTTGTATTTATTATAGGAAGAAAAAACTCAGATAGATTGCATGTTCCTTAGGAAAAAGTTGTTCAGTATTATGAAAAACGTTCACCATTTGCAGGTTGTCAGGTCGCTTCGTAAACAATAGATACCTACCTGCTTTTGAAGCTTCCATACACACATACTTTCAATTTTGTTTTTCAGTAAGAGAGTTTTCGTTTGATGAAAGAGTGAATAGGTAGTTATGATATGCTTATATTTATTTATAGGATTGCTGTGTTTATCGCCGTTTTATGCTATGGTAACTTATGAAAAGAAAAATACTTTCCTGTAGACATGTTATTTTTACATTTTTTTTTCAAGTTTTCCTGAATATATGTTTCTATAATAGTTTAACACCTCGTGTCTGTATAACACGCACGAGGTGTAAAGCTAGAAAAGCTTACTGATTTGTATTTTCCTGCTTCATGAAGATCAGCAAATATTCCATTATATTCTGTTTTGTGATCTAATTAAGGCTTATTTTCAAACCGCACAACTTGTGAATATCCCCTCCTCTGTGGCAAGGAAACATGGTGTAATGGCCTTAATGAATGATAATTTGTTCGCTCCCAAACGTGACACGTAAATGAATGAGTCAGACTTTTTTGGAGCGGTCCGTCGGTTGGTAGTTACGGTGTTATTTTCTCATTTTCTTGTTTGCGAAGATAGCTATGAATTTTAGTAGACGGTAAAATAACCTGATTAAAACCCAAAGAATTTATATTGAAATCTCAAAGTAAATAAATGGGCATTTCATACTTGTAAGTCTGGTAATCGACCATATGCACATAAAAAAATATTGCAAAGTACAGGAATAATGGTTCAATTTCTTGACTAAAATACATGAAATATATCGTTTGAACTGATACGGGAATTACCGCTATTTCATGAAATACCGCTTTTCATTTCGTCCGTAAGTACGCATAGTATAATAAATATTCAATTAAGCTATTTTACGGTTTTTCATAAAATTACGCAGGAATATATCCTGAATCTACAATGACTCGAACATTGAGATCCTTTATAATAGCCTCCTTATATCCTCGGGGATTTAAAACGGTGAATTTCATTTTTTATCCCCTTATTAATTTTTTAATATCTTTCGGCCTTTCTAAAGAAAACCTTCGTTATAAATATGTATGATGTAACAAAGTAGGTGTAGAAAGAAACGTAAAAAAATTGGAATTATCCATACACTAATCAATTTGTATGAATTTTTTGTTATTTTCTTGTAATTTGAGCAAAGTCTTAAAAAAAATGTTCATTATGATGAGTAGAATTCCCGGTTAATGGGTCGTACACCAAAGGAGATTCTCAAATAGACTGTATGTTTTTTTCGTATGTATGTTACGCGATTACTCCTCCAATTATGAATTGATATTGATGATTATTTTTTTATTTAGTAGGTCATACTTCAGAGGTGGTCCCATATAAATTTTATCGAAATTGATTCAGCGCTTTTTGAAAAAAAAAACAACATAAACAAATAATCCTCGCAAAATTGTAGTTGTTACGATTGAAGTCGGTTGTTTTTAACGTATTCATCGTTGTCAATTGCACTCTGCTTATTGAAAATTTGCTCTTAATTAAGCATATTCAATTTTGCTTAAGCCTTAAACGTTGGGTGTCTTCATCAGGCCGTGATGACTCCACACTTGATGTAAGTCCGCAGTTGCATCATGACTAGACCTCGCCTACACTCGCTAATTACTAGCTCCAAATACTGTTAATATGTGGGCAGGACCCCGATTGTACAGTCAACAGCAATAGCAAGAAAATACAATAATATTCTTAACAAGTTTTTTTTTTATTAAAACTAAAGGAACTTTTTTATTAAGTATTATTTTCTTTATTGATGCTGCTTAAAATAAAGATATCTGCCATAAATCTGTACAACTTTCCCCGAGGAACATATAGTCAATATGCGAAAAGGTTTGCACTCCTCAAACAAAGTTGGTCAGCTGATCAATTTGTATTAAAAGTCACTTTTTTACGAATTGATAATGTTTTCCTTACAGAAAGTTTCGTTTTTCTTTTATCGAATCGTTTTTTTTTTACCTAGTACGAAGTCCCTACCACGCGGGACTTGTACACTCTCGGACTCGGGACTTAAGAATAGTTTCTTGCCATATTTTTTATTCCGACTGTACCTCGTTCAATGTAGGATGTGTGCTCTTCACGGTTAGCTCAAAGAGCTTGTTAGCACTATTTAATAGTTTAGCTTTCGATCTGTATCTATCATCTATTGGCTTCTGATTGTAATCGATGAGTTTTCTTGGAATTTCGAGCTTCTTTTGTGTGAACGTCCCCTAATTAGGAGTACCTAAATAAATGTAGGCTTGATTGGCTTATAAGTTAATTTTTTAAGGTACATAATATTATAAATAAATATCCAGGCACAAATCTTAGACGGTCATCTAGTCCCAAACTAGGATTCCCTGTATTATGGTAACCAGGGACTGACATACATTCACAAACAGTGACTGGGTATATCCTAACTGGTGATCTTTGGAACTTAGCTTATTTTCTAAAGCTTTGGTGAATCACGAAAAAATATTTAAAGTTTTCATACAAATTAACAAACTGGCTGTATGGCTTTTAAGCTCTAACCTTCCCCGTCTATGTGTAAAAAAAAAACATTATTGTATACTTTCCCATACCATGCCATGTCGAGACGATTCTCCTGGAATATCTGAATCCAGGAGTCGCGCCTCAGTGCAGCTTGCGAGGACAATCATACACGTTAACTTACTATACACACGCGGTCATAACTCGGATAGATTTAACTATTAGTGACATTTATTTCGAAGCCCTTTGTAAATTGTTGTTGCCGGTGGCAGTCATATCTTCGAGTAACCGGTGAACATACATAAAAAAATAAAATAAAAAAAAAAGATTCCGACGAATTGAGAACCTCCTCCTTTTTTTGAAGTCGGTTGAAAAATAGCTCTATTCTTCTGTGATTTGTCGACCACAGTGATCTGACGTAACATCCGATAGGCGTATCTATTATAATCTTAATACTTTACCTTCCTTATATGATAGGATTCAACCAACTAACAAACTTGATACTAGATTTAACTTTGTGTGGGCGTATCTATACATAGTAAACTGACTGACTCGGTGGCTAAGTGGTTAGCGATCCTGACCTCTGATCCGAGAGTCGTGGGTTCGATCCCCACACAGGGCAAACTTTTCTGTGATGAGCAGAATTGTTTGCTCTGAGTCTGGGTGTATAATATCTATATATGTATGTATTTAAATGTATTTGTGTAAGTATATCAGACTCTGGTTCCCAAGATACAGGGAATCCTAGTTTGGGGCCAGATGACCGTGTGTGATTTGTCCCGGATATTATTATTATTTTTTTATTTTATTTATTATTAAATCACAAACATCGCAACACAATGATTATTTACTATATAATTAGATATGATACTAAAGAGAGGAATTGATTTACATTTTAAACTCACAGGGTTAATGCAATATTACATTAAATCTGGTAGTTGACTGCCAGTCATCTGGCTAGCTTTTTAATAAATGTCAAAGACTAAATTTTGTTCTATTAGGTACGCATTTGTTTTAATTTTTAATTCTAATACTTACTCAACATTTTATTTGACATTGTTTGTATTTGTGTTGTTTTGTCTTAGAGTTTTGATATTTGTTAATTTACTCATCCATTATATTTTATGTGCAGCTATTTTTTTTATTTTTAACCGACTTCAAAAAAAAGGAGGACGTTCTCAATTCGTCGGAAGCTTTTTTTTATGTATGTTCACCGATTACTCGAAGACGCCTGAACCGATTTTGAAAATTCTTTTTTTGTTTAAAAGGGTATACTTCACAGATGGTCCCATATAAATTTTATCGAAATCGATTCAGCGGTTTTTGAAAAAAATCAACAAAAACATAGCAAAATTGGAGTTGTTGCGATTGAAGTCGGTTGTTTTTAACGTATTCAGCGTGGTCAATTATTATTTAACAGAATTGTGTAAATTTGTATGTCAAATGACAGATTATGATAAAGGACATGTTATTAAGCTTTAAGACCATTTTTTGTAAACTCATAATCAAAAATAAATTATTTTTGAATTTTGAATTTAAATTTGAATACGTATAAACATAATTATTTGAAATTCTAAGCAAAGACGTCGTTGTTCAGTAAAGTAATTTAGGAAATTTCTGTAAATTAAAAATAGCACATGTAATGACGAACTAAGTGGGTAAGTTTCTCAAAAAAGAAAAACAATAAAAGACGTCTTTGCTTAGAATTTCAAATAATTATGTTTATACGTATTCAAATTTAAATTCAAAATTCAAAAATAAATTATTTGTGATTTTTAATATTTAGCGAACAGTTTATTTATTTCATGATCCATTTTTGATGCCGTCGACTCCCGGATTAAAGTCGTATTGAGTACTTTAATAGACTACAAAAGGGTTAGCTTCTTTCAAGTGATACCGTAGTTCCGGGTGGACGGACGTATCCAATCGATTTGGTAGTTAATTGGATGAACTTTTCCTGACCATTGTAGTTTTGGGACAGAACCATGAAAGAACAGTTACTATTGTTTGATATCTTTCCTTTGAAATTGTGTTCTATTTTTGATCTAAGTACATAAAAACCAATAAAACAAAAAATTATGCAACCCGACTGCATACATCTCAAGATCAAGCTGAATTTAACTTAACCTCGAACAGCAAAATCTTTTAAGCTTATGTGTAATATCCAATACTCTCCAGTGAGACAGTTACCAAATGTAATAGAATACGATATTTTCTTGTACCTACGTTTCTATTTTAACGAAGCTAACCAAATTCAAACACTCAAACCTTCAAAAAAAGAGCGTACTCCCAAATCAAAGGCTGGCAACGCACTTGTGACTCCTCTGGTGTTGCGGGTGTCTATGGGCGGCGGTAATCGCTTACCATCAGGTGATCCGTCTGCTCGTTTGCCACCTCTGCCATAAAAAAAAAGAAAAAAAAAACACTTTTTTTTTTTTTTTTTTTTTTTACCCTCAATTGGTAAGCCCTTAAGAATAATCAATCCAGACCGGCTTCAGCTCTAAAAAATAAACACCATTTATCTTATACACAGGGTGTAATAAAATAGACGTAGAACCCGGAACATCTATTCTTTATAATGAACTTCTTTTGTTCTACGTCTACTGAAATCGTTTTTTTTTTTAAAGTTTCATAATTATGATAAGTCAACTTTGTATGAGAAGTATTTTTTGCGGTTTTATAGTAGTCATATAGTGCAAAAGTCTTCCGTTTGATAGGTAGAAGCTGTACTTTACGAATCCTATACCTATTGCGGCCCTAGCAAACTCATTTACCCATAGCCATGCTCATTTCTCATTCAGGCAAAAGGGAATTGATTTTTTTATTTTATTTTAGCTTCTTAGTTGCGTCGTCCGTAGGTGTATATCCTAATGCCCTACACGTGACCACGAGTGATGCTAGGTGTAATACCAGGGAACCGTTGTCAATTTCTTCACAGTCAAATTGTCCTAGTCGATAAAGAATAAGAAGAAGTGTCTTAGACAGACCGACCAACTAATCTACATATTATATGATATTTAGTCTAACTTTACGCCATGTCGGAGGCCTTATAGGCGGCTTGAAAACTTCTGGCACTGGGGTTGGCCACTAGCCCCACAACCTCCACCAATCCGGACTTAGCCCCCTGTGTGGAGTATGGACTAACCTTCCCGATGTATGGAAAGAGACCCCTGCCCCTGTATAGTGGGGACGTAATGGATTGTTAATAGTCTAACTTACACCTATTCGTAACATCCCGTTTAAGTCTAGATCTGATGCGATATTCTTCTCGCTTCCTCCCCGCTACCAAAACCATTCATACTTAAGCTCTTTTGAAATAAAATACCCAGAAATTCTTCATCTAACAGATCTGCAATTTTGCTAGCTTTTGACCCGTTTTATAAACTTGGCTATATGCCGTCCAGTTTAACTTGAGCCTAGAATTTCTACACAGCTGCACTGGATCCCCATTAAGCGAGGGTCCCGCGTGATCTGGATTAGTTTAAGGCTTGAGTGACGGTGATTCCCTGGGGCATTCCAAGAAGTTCCAATCGGATGTCGTCCTATTTCTCTCGGTCTACCAACCTATGTTTTGTTCTGTAAAAAATGTATTCTTAGAAATATTTTTTATTTTATTTTTAGTGGATTTTAAGAAGAACTTTTTAATTTTTATTATTTTCTGCGAAGTAGTAGATCTCCTTGCTTGCGTCTGAGTTTCTCGATACTTAAAATTTGAATATCTTCAAGGTGATAGTTGAGCTTGTGCGTACCATCCTCGACTACATCATCACTTTCCATCAGGTGTTTTTTTTTTTGACAATTTGTAACCCCTAGGATGTAGCCAATAAAGATTTTAGTCATTGAACTTCGGTCGTTGAAGTGACTCGAGAATCGTGAAATTTCTTGAGACCTCTGAATATCTTAGGACCTAAGACATATTGGTGTCGATTCGGTTTTCAAGATCAAACTTATTTGACAGGATTAAACTTAATTTTAGTGTTCTCTCTTTTTCTTTCTATATCGAAAGACAAGGGCAGGACGCTTACATTTAGTTTAGTCCTGTCAAATAAGTTTAATCGTAAACACCGAATCGACACCATTAAAGACAGTTTGGATTAGTTAGATCATAATTATGCAAAGTCTTAATTAATCTATTTCCAACTGGAATTATTTCCAGAAGGACCCTATAAAAACTGTAATCCGCATAATTTCCACGAATTTCGACTTCGCCCGCAACGGATTTTGACCTTTAAGTAGGTCTATCGGACTCAAGGACTCTTCCAAAGCCTTGAACACTGTTGTATTGTGTTACTTTTTTTAAACGAGTTCGAAGTTTTGTTCTGAATGAGTGTATTGGATTCTTTACAACGAGTTTCGGTCAATGCAATCTCTTATTTCAATTTTGTTCCTTTGGAAACGTCACGTTTTTTTAAACGACTTCAAAAAAAAGGAGGTTCTCAATTTTGTTCCTTTGGAAACGTCACGTTTTTTAACCGACTAAAAAGGAGGTTCTCAGTTTGACCTGTATTTATGTATGTATGTATGTTTGTCCACGATTATCTTGCGTTTGGCTGAACCGATTTTAATGCGGTTTTCAGAAAGTATTTGTTACATTTAGGAGAAGGTTTTAGTATTTTAACCGACTTCAAAAAAGGAGGTTCTCAGTTTGACCCGTATATTACGCGATTGAAGTCTGTTTTTTAACGCTGTCAGCGTTGTCGATTATTTTATAAGTGAACAGTTATATCAAAGTGTTTTGAACGCGATTTTAAAAGTATTAAATTGCGATAATCTTATTTTACTAGATAAGAATTACATGATGAAGGTTAGTGTGCATCTGTCTCTGCAAAAACGCGTAAATATACCGCTCTCGAAAAAGACCTACTTACCTACTCGATCTTAGGATTGAAAGAGTTTTATATTCGAAAATACAGATGGCATTCCAAAAAGTATCGATCACCCGTTTTTGGATTTAAAAAAATTGCAAGCATCAAAGTGATAGTGATGCCGAAGATGGAAGCGGGCTTAGCAAAATTCCCGAACGCAATTGGGAACTGGCTATCTCCATGCCGAAATAGATCAATTTTGTTAACATTATAACAGATAACATGATTTTATGGCGGTATAAGTGTTAACAACCCATATCGTCCCCACTGTAGGGGCTCGGTCTTTTCCCATACAAAGAAACGGTCGAGATAAATTCCATTATTAACAGACGAATCCATCGAGGTTATGACCATATTTATAATCAGTTACTGACTGACTGACTCGGTGGCTAAGTGGTTAGCGATCCTAACCTCTGATCCGAGAGTCGTGGGTTCGATCCCCACACAGGGCAAACTTTTCTGTGATGAGCAGAATTGTCTGCTCTGAGTCTGGGTGTATTATATCTATATATGTATGTATTTAAGAGTATATGTGTATGTATATCAGTCTCTGGTTCCCAAGATACAGGGAATCCTAGTTTGGGGCCAGATGACCGTGTGTGATTTGTCCCAGATATTATTATTATTAGTTAACCTGCGTGATCGACGCGGCACTCAAGCCGCACTGAGCCACGACCGCAAATCTAGGCATTTCTTTTTTACGAAACTAAAAAGTTCCCAAGCAAAGTACTAACCTACTTAAAAGTTTCGACAAATCCTTACTGACTGCAGTGCAGTTGAATTTTACGCTTTGAACTTTTAAAAGTTTAAATAGAGTTCGTCGCGAAGTGTTGCTTAAAAGCGACAAGTATTTTTTACATAATTTATATTGTAGCATATAAGATATAAAATTTACGTATAAATGTTGAAATATTTATTATTAACTTAATTTTAATATTTTACTTTGAAATCTATATTATATTATTAATTTAATTTTACTTAGACATTTTACATTATATTATTAATTTAATATTTTACTTTGACAATTTATATTATGAATTCTGATATGTAACATTTTTATTATTTGAATCTAATTTACTTTCTGACAATCGTGTCACACTTTGACATTTTATTATTATATTTATTGTAATGTAAATATGAATTTGGTGACATGAAATAAATTATCTAATCTAATCTAATAATATATTTTTAAGTTATTTTTTTTACAAAATATTTATATTATTATGATGTGCTCTTAAAATTAGTACCAGCTCTTAAACTGGGGTTTCTCTTATGAATCTGAAGAGGTTTCTCCCAAGAACACTTAATGAATTCGAAGAAAAATAGGACTATGCATATACGTATAAATCGATCGACTGATCGTCCAACTCTGTATGAATGGTAAAATTTTAAGCCACGGCATATATTAAAGGCCGGCATCGCACTTGTGACTCCTCTGGTGTTGCGGGTATCTATAGGCGGCGGTAATCGCATACCATCAGGTAATCCGTCTGCTCGTTTGCCACCTCTGCCATAAAAAAATAATATTGTAATAATTGCCTACTTATACTGATTCATTCAATAATAATGTTTTGACATTTTATTTCGACAATTTTGACATGCATGTATTGTATTGTATTTTATTCAAATTTTATTTCAATTAATTAATTACTAACTTAGTGTCTTAAGCTTTTACTAACAATACTGTATATGGACCATATTATGTTGTCTGAAATAAATGAATTATTATTTTATTATTATTATTAATAATACTGAAGCTCTAAAATATAGGTACTGTGGCTACTGCCACCTCAACTGGGGTTTCCTACTAAATAAAACTATGAACTCTGAGCACTTGCGTATATTTTCTGTTGTTTTATAAACTTTTCACTTTAGCGATCGAAATAGAAAAAGATAAGTCTTCGAGGAGGTCGCAATGCATAGATGTAGAGATTTACCATCTTTATAGGACATTCTATCAACCTTAGCTACTTAACGAAAGACTTGTTACTAGGAGAGTGTTAAATATGAATTTAGATGTATTAGAAGGGAGATGATTGTATGAAGGATGATATTAATATTACTAGGAAACAAGTGAGCACTGTGAAGTTAGAAGAGAAGCATGAAAGAAGAAGACACGTAACGACCCCAAATGATTGGGAACAGGGCAGATAGATAATAACTTGTGATTTTATGAAGCTTTGTAAATCATATTAGGGAATTTATCAGAAAGATTTAAAAGTTATGAAACGAAAAACTATTTCTTATCTGTTGAAGTCTGAGCCATAATAACTAGGCAACGGCCTAGTTATTACGACAAATAAGTTTTAGTCACGAAACTTAAAAATGCTGAAACATTCAAATTCAGTGCCAAAACACATTTGCAAAACGAAATAAAAGTTAAAAGCTGTTCTCAAAACGTGATCTATTACATTTAGTTTTTTGTTAAGACCTAAGTTAAAAATATATTTAATAGAACTCAAAAAGTGGACTGATCCTAATATAATTGCGATATTAGGCATATTGAATATCAAAATGGGCTAACGTTTTAATAAAAAAACCTAACCTATTTTTTATCTAAAAATCAAAAAGGAATGTGGAAATTATTTTTATTTCGTATTATAGATACAAGTTCCAGGACTCAGAAGGTCTATCCATACCAGAGACAAGATATGACGCGTACCAGTCATGAGTCATGACTGACTCCATGGCACAGTGGTTAACGTTCTTAAATACTAATCCGAGAGATGTAAGTTCGATTTCAACCCAGGGCAAACATTTCTTGTAAAGAGCAGATTGGTTTGCTCTGTGTCAGGGTGTATAAGTATGTAATGTATTTATTTAAACGTATATTATTTATATCGGCAACAATCCATCTGCTGTTCCATATCCCTGCTCCAAATGTGGAAAGGTATGTCGCTCCCGTATTGGCCTGTACATTCACTAAACAAGATGCCTTGTAGCAGACACTGCTTAAATCGTCTGCAGGCGTATAAGGTCTATGTTGATGATTATGTACGATTATGTACCTATATCACTATATATAGACTGACTCGGTGGCTAAGTGGTTAGCGATCCTGACCTCTTATCCGAGAGTCGTGGGTTCGATCCCCACACAGGGCAAACTTTTCTGTGATGAGCAGATTTGTTTGCTCTGAGTCTGGGTGTATTATATCTATATATGTATGTATTTAAAAGTATATGTGTATGTATATCAGTCTCTGGTTCCCAAGATACAGGGAATCCTAGTTTGGGGCCAGATGACCGTGTGTGATTTGTCCCACATTATTATTATTATTATTATTATTATTATCAGTGTCTTGTTTCCATAATACATAGAACCCTATTTTGGGCTTTGGGCCAGATAACCGTGTGTCATTTATCCTGTACATTTATTTATGTATTTTTTTTCTTATCGTGTGGTATATTTAACTGTTCTATCCACAAGGTATAGACGGCGGTTGCCTAGTGTTGCACTTGGCATGTATGTATGTTATGTATTTATGAAATGAAATGAAATAATATTTATTCGAAGTAGGTATCTGTACACTTTTGAAACGTCATATTTTTTCTACCTAATACGAAGTTCCTACCACTTGGAACTCGTATGCCCAACATTTCGGGAAGTGTGTGCGGAGAGAGAAGAAATTCGGGCCCAAAGAAACTCTCTCAAACACATTTTTTTAAATATCTATTCAATTATCAATAAGTTTAGATACACTCAAACAAATGAATTGCCAACTTTACTAGTTCCTTTGATAAATGTGATCTAACGCAGATGTATGTCGAATAAGCGCTAAACTGTTTATGACGGAACTATTATTAATAATAGCTTGGCTCGGAGAGTTATTGAGAATGGTCTGTTTGATCGTTTCAGACAGATTCTTATTTATACGCCTATGAAAAATATAAAATGTTTGTTTTTGGTTCAGCGTGGTTTAGATCTTTTGGCACTATTCAAGAACTCACACTTTATTATTTTATTTTAAATATTGAATCTGCTTCCTTGCGTTAATTTATTTAGGGTTGGTTTTTTCTATTTAAAGATCCATTCAAAATTAGAAAGCTTTCAGGCCTCTTTCGTATTTTAGAAGTGCGGTAGCTTCATATCACATTATTACATTTAAAGGAATAACTCCAACCAAATAAGAAATAATTACGATATTTTGAGGGCAGATAAATGTGTATGATTTGCTTTATGGTGGCTCTGATTCTATGTCTTACATTATAAATATAGACTAACAATAAAATTGGTGACGTCACTCTGACGCCATAACTGCTACGTCGATACGTCTTTCCCATACGAGAGTTTGGCTGCGACTGCAGGTTGGCACACACAATTCAGAACTCGGAATATGAAAAGCGTTTTATGAAAATGTATGAATAGTCAAAAAGTTAGTATTTAAAAAAAAAAACATAAATACTCTTTGGTCGCAACTTGAAAATTTTCTTGTCCTGTGTCTTGGTAGTGTCCTTGATTACAATTTCTTTACTCTCGGGGATTAAATACTTTTTGCTAACATATTATTTATTTTTGTTACAGGTTTCGACATATAGAGAAGTGAACACGAAGAACGTTGAATTTTACAACTCCTGCAAGCAAGTATTGTTGACGTCAGCTTTTCTTTATTTTAAAGCATATTTGGAAAGAGATATTGTTGAGAGATATATTTATACATTGGCCAGGATTTGAACCTAAAATCTCTAGTTAGGAGGTCCAATCAACTACCATGGAACTACTAAAGCTTTTATGATCCTTCCTTGATAGGGTTTTTGACTGCCACAGTCATCAGAGTTACTTTAAATAGAAGTTCAAAAACAAAAATTTTCTAGCAACCAATTTATGTTATAATTCAATATAGGCGTTTCTATTCTTGCTTAGAACCATAAATAAAAAAACTGCATTTGTAATGAAATTTTAAGCTTGTAAATTTTATACTGTTTCAGAAAAGAGCTAGGTATAAGTGAAAAATATTACATAATTTATTGTTGATATATTATGTAGTCAACTACGCTTTTTTAAATATTGGGAATGCAATATTCTGACTGACTCGGTGGCTAAGTGGTTAGCGATCCTGACCTCTGATCCGAGAGTCGTGGGTTCGTTCCCCACACAGGGCAAACTTTTCTGTGATGAGCAGAATTGTTTGCTCTGAGTCTGGGTGTATTATATCTATATATGTATGTATTTAAATGTATATGTGTATGTATATCAGTTTCGGGTTCCCAAGATACAGGGAATCCTAGTTTGGGGCCAGATGACCGTGTGTGATTTGTGCCGGATATTATAATAATAATAATAATTAATATTATTATATTATATTAATCAAATACGCTTTTATTATCTGGAGTCATGCAGCTCCGCTTAAAATTACTAAATTGTTAAATCAGTCTCTGGTTCCTATACTACATCTTAATTTGTAATATTTCCTGGATAAAAAATAGCGTATAAAAAAAATATATATAAACCACACACAAATCAATATCCTCCTACTGAACATCACAGCAGATAACTATAATAAAATAAATCTTTCCAACGAAAAAGCATTCAAAATAAATATATCGCGATTCGCGATGCTCGTATGTCCCAACTCACTCGGCACCTCTCGCCGTGTGTTTGAACGTTTGCCAAAAAATATTAATCTTGAATCTAGAAATAAGTTTAATGCGATATCGATCGCATACCGCGCTGTTGGATTTTGGTTTTAGTCGGTTGGGGATTAGATTTATAGAGGCTAACTCTGAACGTTAACAACACATATCGTCCCCACTGCAAGGGTACGGGTCTCTTCTCATAACTCAGGAAGGTTAGGTCATACTACTCACACGGGGGCCAAGTCTGGATTGGTGGAGGTCGTGGGGCTCGTGGCTAACTAACCCCAGTGTCAGAAGTTTTTAAGCCACCTTTGAGACCTTCGACATGGCTTAACGACTGCCATCCAGTGATAACAGCCGGCGGAAAGGGTCGAGATAAATACCACTAACAGCCAAACCCATCCAGGGTGTGACCGTGTCTGTAGTCAGTTAACCTGCGTGATCAACGTGACCACGCAAGCCGCACTGAGCCACGACCGCGTCCAGATAACCAGCTCTGAACTCCGCTTGCGATATGTTACAGTCCGTGAAACAGCTTAAAGCTCGTTATTACATGAAAAGCCGGAAAATTGCGTAATCGAAGATTGTATTAATGCGATCTATCCTTAATTTTACGAAATATAAAATGCGAATAAATAATAAATATAATATAGCCAGTTCCCCACTGCGTTGGGGAATCTTGGTAAGCCCGCTTCCATCTTAGGCATCATCATCACTTACCACCAGGTGAGATGATGCCAAGGGCTTACCATTGTGTATAAAAATGACCATCCGAAAAACTGACGTCTATTGTAACAACTACAATTTTGCTATGTTTTTTTTGGTATTTATTAATTTGTTACAAGTGTTGTTTTTGTTGCAACTTACGTACTAAAATCAAATCTGACAGACATGAAGCATTTGCCAAATACCTATTTCATAAATCTTAGCGGAAGTTACATATATTTTTAAACACGCGCAAAGGGCAAATATTTAAATAGTTTTCCACTGTCGGACCAATTCTCTGATCAGGAAGGCTATTCACAAAAAAAATCCTAGAGTTAATTGCAGCGCTTAAATAGCGATGAGATCGAAATTTCACCTTCATTTCAACATTTTCGAATTCAGTAATTTTGGCATTAGAGAGCTGAATATTTAACCAGATCCTTACTGATTTTTAATAGGATCATAGTGCGTGAGTACACTCTGTCAGATAAAAACAACCACGTGGGTTTCATATTGAACACCATTATGCTTAAAAAAGTATACACCCGACTTGTATACCTCCTCCTTTTGGAAAACCGGTCGAAAAACAGTTTCAAATTTTCAATCCGTAAATTGCGTAAATCACTGGCGCTCGGACAACATCGGTTATGTTCGTTTATATTCTCTTTATACGTTTCCGTGTTTTTCTTTTTAAAGATTGAAACCGTTTTATCGTGAAATTACATTTTGAATTCCCCACGATCGCGTAATATAGCATCAATTACGAATCCACAGATTCCACGCACTTATTGTGCTCTTAAAGTTTCGATGATAATACCAGTACATATAATATATTTACAATCTACCTAGGTTTATGTTCTATAACTCCAACCCACACACATAGCTTAATGTATGAGTCACTCCTAGTAACAGGCATAGCCCCCGTCTAGGTACGTAAATTGTCTATTAACCTAATTTTTATACGAGTAAGTGAGAGACCACCCGTACGGTTGGCGGTAAGACCGCCCGCAGCCTCGCTTGCATCCAGTAAGTTTGGTTAGATGTCGAAATGCTTAGCAGCTTAAATTTCAAAATGAATTAGAGCGAATATAAAAATGGCGTATTTGGTAATACTATATAGATTCATAAAATAATCCGGAAATTGATGATCCAATGTTCGGGTCTACTTTAATTTTGATGAATCTTAAATTACATTAATTTAATAAAATAGAGAGCTTTCTTTACTGTCTTGTTACTTTTAATAATATGTGAGAGTAACTTTGATTTTCTATCGCACGTCGCAACGAAATTTTGAATCGACGTGATTTCAGGGATATACTTGGTGGGGTAGAAAATGACATTGACATAGGCTACATTTTGTCCTCTAAAATGTCTGGTTCTCTTGTTAATCCACCCGAATACAGTTTGGAGAAGCAATGCTCTTTCATGTTAAGACAAATCTAGCGATTTTACTGATTTTTTTAATAGACGTTATTTTTTTTTATATCGACTTTTAATATCTATTTCGGTTCGGCTATGTTTAACAAAAACATTGTTATGGTAGTATAAAAAACTACAATAATCCTACACAAGCTTTTATACTCCAAATTGACCCGGGAAATTTCAAATTATTCCTGACTATTAACTCTTACCGTAGCAAGGATAAAGTTATTAGTACCCACAGGCGGGGCCATAGGCCAACGTAGTGCGAATTCAATAAAGCTATCTAGGCCACACCAATTATTCCTGAAAGTAGGCCATTTTTATTGCCAGACAGTGGAGTGACCCAATTATATTCTCCTGTTAATTTGCAAGTAACTGTGTGAGTGGTAAATTTTGTTGCAGTTTTTTTGGTTCATAATAAAGGCAAGGCTAAGTTTTCTTTAAGTAACATCGATATGAGTCGTGTAACTTGAAATAAATAAAGAAATAAAATAAATAAATAATACAGGGTAGGAAGAAAGTTGTTTTTTGGGAAATAATTAACGGGAATTTTTTGACGATACTTGATATATTTTTACTGTTAGTAATCATAGAAAAATCAGTAGCGCACATTGGTTTTTCATATCGTGCTAAAATGAATAAGTTGATTTTAATAAAACTTTGTGCACTTGTAAACGCGAAACCGAAGGAATCGTATAATTATTTAAGTACTTTTTAATTTTTTCTGCATTTATTTTCACAAAAGTCAACTTAAATAAACTAAAAAATAAAAAAATATATACGTATATTTATTATAACTTTTAAATTAGTATTTATTTATTAAAATTATGTCCGTATATGTTCACTTAATCTTTAATCATATTATATAGGGTGACCTAAAATTAGTTCTTGATACAAAAGGCTATGCATGTGCTCATGATAACGAACAACTTTCCCTAAGGAACCCATAGTCAAAACGTAAAAAAAAATTGGACTCCTCATACTAATTTGGCCGGTCAGTTCATCGATTTGTCCATACAAACAGAGTCAACATTTTTTTTGCGATTTGACTATGGGTTTCTTAGGGAAAGTTGTTTGACATTGTATCAAGAACTAATTTAAAGTCACCCTATATTTTTAATAACAAATTGTTTCCTTAATGAATGCTATATTTATCCTAGTCAAGAGTCAATGTTACCTAACATTCCTCCATAACAGAGCAAAAAGTTCCTCAGGAAGAATGCCAAATGAAATTCACTAATTAATTCAGGAAAATCCAATTTGTCCTTGTTACCTACGTTACAATATTTGCTTAACTGATTGTATTCACAACAAATCCACTTAGTTTCAGTAAATTTGCAGATTTATAGCGTACGAACAAGTCTTGATTAAAGTAAAACTGAATGCAAAAATAAGTTCAAAAACTAAAATCCGACTACGGAAAATCTCTCTCTGAAAGGACAATCAAGACGCTTCTAATGATACCTCATTTGTCAGATTCTAATAAATTGTTTAGAAGTTATGCGGGAACAGATGAACATAACATACATACGGGTCAAAATCATAACCCTCCTTTTTGCTTCGCCGTAGTCGGGTAAAAATAAAAACCTGTTATTACTGACAACGTTTAATTCACTGACCTTATTTTTACGATTTTTTTATTGGAGGCTAACGGTTTTAGAATGTGCGTGTGTCAGTTAGTATATATGAGCTTTTAGTCTTAACTAAATCATCTTGTACAAGGTGATTTTTAATGGCGGATCTGGACATAACCAGGATCACATTTGTCAACATATTTACTACCACTTTTAAAATAAACGTTAAAAATTTTCAACTAAATGATTTTTTTCTTTCTATACAATATTTGCAAGTCACTGTACTTTTCCAAAAGCGCCGATAGTATGATTCCTGGAAAAAAGTTGTTCAGTTTTATAAGAACCAGTCATCTAGGTACTATTTGAGTCCTATAATATCAAAGGTGGCAATATCCAAACAGTATGTTTTCTAAGGAAAGGCAAATTAAGTTAATAAATTAAATTATAATGCCGCGTTTGAAAGTAACTGCTAGTTTTGTTGGATAATTTGATTAGGTTACTACCAATTTTGTTACGAATTTATTTTTGTTATGGATTCTACGTTCATAGAAAAACAATATTGTATTCATAGATAATTTTTGAGAATGAGTGGATATTGCCGCCTTTGATATTATAGGACTCATTTATTAAGTACTCTAGGTACTTTGTAGCGAATAATTCACCTCAGATTGGGTGTTTGTACTTGCATCAAAATTTGTAGCGGAATCCAACCATTTTCTAAGTGAATACAGCAAGTCATACAAAAATTGTTCAGTTCCATGAATAGAATATTGCCTCAAACTATAAACTACACTTAATACACCCTGTATAATTGCGTAGCTACGTATGAACAGCGTTTTGCTTGTGAAATGTAATATAATACTTTGCTGGGACCACGACATTCTCACTTAGACGTTATTGGACCACCAACACCGTGTCCTGAGCTTTCGAAAGCTCCTTACCTAAGCTATAATAATAATAATATCTGGGACAAATCACACACGGTCATCTGGCCCCAAACTAGGATTCCCTGTAACCTGTGGAACCAGAGACTGATATACATACACATATACTTTTAAATAGATACATATATAGATATAATATACCCAGACTCAGAGCAAACAATTCTGCTCATCACAGAAATGTTTGCCCTGTGTGGGGATCGAGCCCACGACTCTCGGATCAGAGGTCAGGATCGCTAACCACTATGTTTTATCACATAACGTATACAGGGTTATTTTTGGACCCCCCCACCAAAACTTCACAGTAGCTTCTACTAATGAAACTGAGCAACTTCCCCCAAATAACCAATGGTCAATTCGCAAAAAATCTCCAAACAAAAAAAAATAGTGATTTGATCATGTGATCAAATTCGTATGAAAGGTACAATTTTTTTTTGCGAATTGGCCATTGGTTACTTTGGGAAAGTTGCTCAGTTTCATGAGTGAAGCCACTGTGAAGTTTTGGTGGGGGATCCAAAAATGACCCTGTTATTTTCGTACATCAGCAGATTGAGCGTCCACGCTGAAAACCGGTTGCTTTCCCCTCATTTTCCGAGGAAAGTTATGAGAAGTGCCCTCGAAATAACCCATCTTTGGAAAGCTGTAATTGGCGTTTTAATTAAAGTCTATCTCGAAAACAATGTTATTTTACTACTAGTTTATGCCCGCGACTTCTCCCGCTTGGGTTTACGACGGGTGTGCACGTGCAGTGCGCAAGTAGAGCACGAAAATATGTTTTTCAGGATAAAATTATACTTTGTTGTTCTTCGACGTCAAAATAAGCTCTTTGCAAAATTTCAATGAAATTGGTTGAGTAGTTATGACAGCATGCTTTATTAATGTTTCTTTCAAAGTTGCATTTTTAAAGTTGCATTATTTTTGGGTTACCGCTGCGATTCCAGAGGAAATTCGATATTTTTACAGGATAAAATAGTACCTGTGTCACTTCCCAACCCATCTTCTATCTCTGTACAAAAAATCGTGTCCATCCGTTGCACCGTTGCGACGTGAAAGGAGGAAAAACACACAAACTCTCTTTCGCATTTATAATAGATTAGATTAGATTAGATTCATTTATTTCACATTTATCAATTTCAATTTACAATAATAGCTTATTAAAAATGTCAAAGTATAATGTGATCGTCAAAATAATTAAAATTAAAATTGAATAAATACAAATAGTCATTAGTATAAAATTCAGAATGTCAACGTTAAAAATAATAAAAATAAAATATTTTATTTTACTTTAATATTTCAATTTACTTATAATAAATACGAGTTTTACAATGATCTGTGCTAAATTGATGGCAGTTCCGCCAACGTCCATAAAAAAAAAGAAGGTGAATCCGTTCGTGACTTATGTGCCACCCAGGTTTTAGAGGGTTATATTATATTATAAGGTTAAGGGTTAATTAAATAAAATGAAAATGAAAATATTTTATTCGAAGTAGGTAGCAGTGTACACTTTTCGAACGTCATTCTTTTATCTACCTAATACGAGGTTCCTACCACTCGGAACTCGTATACCCACCGTTTCGGGAAGTGTTTGCGGAGTGAGAAGATACAACTTTTTCATAATTTTTTTTTTGGTTAGTTTTACAGTTTAAGGAACACACTTATTTATTTTTTGTCTCACATACAAAGTGATTTATCAATAGTATTTGTGAACAGTAAGTAGAAGTCTCAGTTAAGGGTCCTACGCCTAATTAATACACCCTGTATAAGGAGAATAGTGGATATCGAAGTTGTTAAATGAGATGGTTTCGAAATTAATGTGTTGGAATTTCGCATGTTGTTCTCAGAAACTACAATTTCACAGAACAGAGTTAAATATTTGATTGTGCTACACATTTCAGAAATAGCAATATATTTACTAATCTACTCTATCTATAGAAACTAAATATATCATTTCTGGCACAGCAAACTATTTAAATGTCAGCTGACTTGCAGAAGATTCAAACACTAGAATTTCCTTTATACGGTTTTTACATTACATACTTTTCATACTACAATATAATTTAAAATTTAGCAAGTGGGTATTTTGCAAGTCTAAAGTGGCAATGACTTGTTGCTCCTTCCCTGTCGACAAATCTAAAATGACTTTTTCTTTATTTTATAGATCATCAAAGGGTCGAGGTTATCAAAAACTCTGCATACTCTCAATTTTAGCCTGTAAACTTGTAGTTCGAAAGGTATTTAATGTAAAATTTGTGACTTGCAGTACGAGCGGTATGTAATGTAAAAAAAGTATGAACGGTGCATGAAACTTAAGCATTATTTGCAAATCGGGTAATCGTAAAATCGTATTCTAAAAGGGAATTGATGATTGATGATATTCCATTAAATAAGCTTATAAGTATAATCTTCGATACATACATGAATATAGATGCTATTTAAAACCCATTACGTCACATACCCCTTAATGTAATCCTTTTAAATCAAAAACATAGCTTACCAATGGTACTTCGAAAAGGGGCTATGGTAACAGCCAACGATGATGCCTTAATAGTTATGGCCTGCGGAAAAACATAAACGTACATACAGATATACGGCTCGATAGCTTTATTTAAGTGGATGGATGGGAATTGATATTGGCTAATTCAATTAAAGAGCCAGTGAGTAGTTGGTAGGTGGTCACGCGAGCGGTTTGTGTGGGGCGTGGCATAGTCCAGGAACCAGTGGCGGAAAATACTTTGACAGAAGTAGAAGATTTTTTTTGTGTAAAAGGTGATAAATAGTTTAACGGTGTACAATAATTTACTTTGCAGAAGTAGAAGATTTTTTATTTTTGTGTGAAAGGTGATAAATAGATTAAGGGTCCACTTACCTTATATTTTGAAACGTGTAGTGCAATTATTTTCATTCTAATTGTTTTACATATTTGTCACGTCATAAAAACAACCGATTTCATTTTTCAAAATACATCTTGCTTATTCCCGAACAATTTTCCGGTTGCATTTGCAAAAACAAAAAACAAAAAGAAAACGCTCGGATGCATCCGTTTTTTAGATCCGCAACAGGTCGCCAACAGAGCTTTTTGTTCGCAACTACAACCACAGTTCAAACATACCTACGCGAAGATAAACGACACATGTTCCTGTCAGCAAAACGTATTGTGCCAATTTGCAGTTGGCCTCCACTGTTATGTTTTTAATCCATTAAAAAAACAAAAAACAAAAGAGATTTTGCTGTCTTGTCTTGTAGAGAACGATCGGTGTTTAGAAAGGTAGGACAGTAATTAATCGTTGTGTTTATTTCTTGAAAAAGCTTTCTCTGCAAATGACATTTTTTTTAAACAAAACGTTATTTTTTCCGCTAAAATGTGGTGAATAGTTGATATTTAAATGATTTGAAATGGATAGATTAATAAGATCGAGGGCAAGAGAACTCGAGGTAGACCTACTGCTAAGTGGTGCAGCCAAGTCACCAGTAGCACCAATCTGCAGCTGCAGCAGGCAGTACAGGCAGCGAGCGACAGAGCCGGATGGAGAGCACTCTGCACCTTCTCTAGGCCATGACGGTCACGATCCTCCGCAATCCGCATTGAGGGAACCACAGATTGGATTGGAGATTAATAAAAAATATCGTAATAATTATGAATTACAGTTATTAAGGGTCCAAATCCAATGCTTAAATAAATGTGGCTCTAGAAAAACTATAGAATAAACTTTTCTCAAAACTTTTTTCCAAAGTGAAACAGTTCGACACTTATAAAATACAGTTTAATTAGAATAGATTTTTATCATCCAAGTTTATTCATTGTTACATTTAACTATATGTATGGACGTAAGACATACTTGTCACACTTTTTTAAAGTTACGAAATGTTAAATAAAAAAAAATAAAAAATGTTAAATTCGTTTTCGATTTCAAATAACAGCGTAAATTTCAAAACTAAACCTGACTCTTGGCCCATAATAGGCTTTTATTACAAAACAAATGAATTAAGATCGATCACGTTTATCGGTCAGTCTCATATTATAATGGACGCTATTTAGCGAATTTTCTATTTTACCATTAGATTTTTCGGACATGAATTGATCGAGAAGAATCACGTTATATGAAAATCTTTTTGTTGTGCTTACTTTTAAATTTTATGAATGATTACATCATATCTGTAATAGTATCATATATAAGCATATCTTTATAAAAATAATTAAGGTTCTATGTATATCTATAACTAGAAGCTCGTGAATCGTTTCCCTCATGCTATTCTGATTTTTCGCTAAATCTTCTAAGGTCCAGTCTGTTAATTTGTAGACCCTTCTACCTGCATCTATTCATATAGGAAAGTCTTTGTTTACAATAGTCTTTATTTTCACTTAAAGTAAAAATAGACTAAAAAAAAACTACTTTGCACTTTGTAATTACTGAAATCTAACACTGTTCTCTACTCTTTGCGTTTCACAAACCAAAGACCTCTAAGTATTACCAGAGACAAGGTATTACTTAGGAAGGCACAATAGGGAAGTACTTATAATTTCTTCCCACCAAACAATGTATAAACAAATTACTGTTTCTAACATGTTTGGCGTACAATGTATGTACATGTGTCCAATCATAGACAAACAATCTGCGATTTGAATCTACATCATTATTGTCTATTCAAACAATATGGCTGACGCGTAAAAAGGCGGGAAATCGCTCGCGATTTGACAGCTGTCAATTAAAATGGCGGGAAAGCCGGTGATAGACGACCCGGGGCTGTTTAAAACATGAGGCCCGTTTTATTTGGGGACATAAAACGCGCTGTCCCCGTTTTTATTAATGGTTCTCTCGTTTTGGGTCTGGTTTTCAACAAGTGCTAAATAAAAGCCTAAAAGGGGGATGTGATTTGTTTGGTAAGTGAATATCTCTTCTCGTAAATAAAATCAGTTAGATGTTTTTTTGCTACAGAACTGACACTATGTCAGTTTCTTGTACCTAGAGAGAACACAAAAGATGTATCAAAATACATACAAGGTAGGGCCCATGAATAGGGCTTCTTCTAATTATATTCTTAACCTTTTCTTAAGAAAATACATTTATGAAGTTCATGTAAATAGGTCAGCTGGTTGGCCAATATGTACTGTAACAAAAGAAAATAATATTTTCTTCGATTTTAACACATAGTTTGGGGCAAGTTGATCAGTTTGATTTACCATTTTCCGCTTGTCAGCTCAAGAAAAGATATTAATAAATAAACAAACAGAATGATTTTGAAGGGCTTACCAATTGGGAGTAAAAAAAAAAAGAATTCGTAGTGTAGTTTTTGAGGCCTCTTTAAATGTCGCGGGAAGGTTAGTGAACGCATTTGTGTCTGCAACAACAAATCGATCACTCGCTAAATTCTGTAGCAAACGACATAACCATATTAAAAAAAAACCGAATGCATTAAAATGTATCCTATGTCACTCTCGGGATCAAAACGAATCTTATGACAGCTCTCAAGCTAAATTCCATTAAGCCGTTTAGGCTACAGAGCATGCCAAAGAAACAACACACATACATACATACACTCGAAAACATAACCCTCCTTCTGGCGCAGTCGAGTAAAACGCGAAACACGTTTAATTTTTTATTCCCACGCATTATAATTCAACCTAAAAAGGAACTGAACCCGTCCCAGAAAAGAAAAAGAGAAAAACAAAAGAATAATTGAAAGCAGAAGATTTCCAGAAGATGAAGAAAGAAGACCAGGCTGGTAAACTAATGGGCCTGAATTGTTGCTCTAACCTGTGTTTTTAAATAGGTGAGCAAACTTT
This sequence comes from Coleophora deauratella, assembly GCA_958295455.1. Lineage (NCBI taxonomy): Eukaryota > Metazoa > Arthropoda > Insecta > Lepidoptera > Coleophoridae > Coleophora > Coleophora deauratella. Next base: position 9,368,035 of record OY282413.1, on the reverse strand, counting down.
CAGGTGTGTTAGTGCCGGCTTTTCGACGAACAGGTGTCAACAATCTTCGTCGAAGGACTTCGTCGAAATGTTGGTATTTACGGTTGACCTCCACGAACAACAGAGAGTTTGAATGACTTCCACCGCCCAGTGCTGAAATAAAAGAAAGAAAAGAGTTTATATTTCATTTATTCTGTATGTCTGTATATATGGATTGCCATTGGGGCATTAAAGTTCTCGAGTGGCGACTGGAAGACGCAGTGTAGGCAAGCTCTCACTCGGTGGACCGATAACCTGGTGAAGGTTGCGGGAAGCCGCTGGATGCGGGCAGCACAGGACCGGTCAGTGTGGGAGAGGCCTTTGTCCAGCAGTGGACGTCATTTAGCTGATGATGATGTATATATCTAATTATACATCTAAGTATTTATGATGTTAACTGTAGCTAATGCTCAACCATGAAACTTTGTCGTGTTAAGAAGAAAAATAACTCGAAACTTGTCAATTCAATACCCGAAGGTTATATTCCCACTTATTTGTTTCACTAACTGAACATTAGTTAGTATTGTAATACAAAGAAACTCTCCGACTTATGTAGGTATACTTTTTTCGAAAACAAGCTGCCAAAGGGAAACAACAAAAACAACAAAACAACAACTTTTCCCAAGGAACCTATACAATCAAAACAAAAAATTACTTTCATTCAGATGAGATTAATGCGGCTTAGATATTACACACAAAATAAATTAGTTAAATTAATTAATTAATTAATATATTAATTAAGTAATTATAATATAATAATAAAATCCGCGACAAATCACACCGGTCATCTGGTCACAAACTAGGCTTCCTGTACTATGGGAACCAGAGACTGATATACATACACATAATACTTAATATATATAGATATAATACACCCAGACACAGAGCAAACAAATCTGCTCATCACAGAAATGTTTGCCCTGAGTGGGGATCGAACCCACGACTCTCGGATCAGTAGCCACTGTCAGGATCGCTAACCACTGAGCCACAGAGTCAATTAGGTACTTTGTTTGCACGTACTTCTTTATCTTAAGAGTTGGGCTCTCATCGGTGGAGAAATCGCCTTTCAAAAAATTCAAAATTCAAAATATTTTTATCGTCTTTTTTTCTACCTAGTACAAAGTTTCTACTACTCGGAACTTGTACCTCAACGTTTCGGGAAGTGTTAGCTTTCTCTCCTACTCATCACTAAGGTACCTAGTATTTTTACAATACTGTTTACAATAATCCAAATTGGCCGATCATTTATTGAAAATTAGTATAGAAAGTTAAAATTTTTTTGGTCCATTTGTATAGATTCTCCGAGAAAAGTAGTCTACTTTCATGAGTAGCACAGTAAAAAAGTGTACATTAAAAATTTAAGTCACTCTGTAAATGTGAGAGACATAAAAAACCACATTATTTTTTTAAAATTGAAGTACATATTTTAAACATTCTTTTTTTTTACCCTCAATTGGTAAGCCCTTGGCATCATCTCACCTGATGGTAAGTGATGATGATGCCGCAGATGGAAGCGGGCTCACCAAGATTCCCCAACGCAATGGGGAACTGGCTATCTTATCTTCATGCCGGAACACATCAATGCTGTTAACATTGATGTTTAGCGGCAAGACTTAGATAAGATGGTGGTAGCTAGCCAGGCGGGCTCAGAAAATGCCCTACCACCAACCAAACCGAGTCCACAAATCGGACAATTCTTTTAAATTGTAACTTTTCATCTACCTATAAAAGAGACAAAGAATGACGTTTAAGTCTGAAATTCGTCAAATTGGGTCGCGGGAGTTATAAAACGTAGATGGAAGAGTCGTATACAATTCTATATTTTCATTCATAAAGCGTTGCCTTATGGCTAGTAGTAAATTAGTGATGTGACCAGTCGCTGTTCTGAGAATATCTGTATATATCGTGTCGATAAAATGATAAGGGATTTGTGTACGAAAATGTTATTTAGAATAATATATCTTTAGTGAAAGTTCATCAAAAACCAGTGAATACATTTGAATTACCAATATTTTTTATTAAAAAAATATATGGGTCACAAAGAGTATGTAATTAGCTACTACATTATTTTTAAATAAATTTGCCTCACTTAATGGACTGTAAAAACTTCTATTTAAAATTGATTGGCTGTATGTGAAATAAAGATCTATTTTCTTATTTTCTAAATTGAATTGTTTTTTGTAGTATATAATTATAATAAAGATTGAAATCCCGACCAGATAGATGGTACCTATAAAACTTATATTCTTCATAAGTGGGTATAAAGAAACAATTACAAATCCTTAATAGTCATGGTCGCCTGAAGGTGTTTTTTGCAATAGAGTTAATTCTTACAGATAAGATTTGTAGCTTTGAAATTTTAACCGATTTTTTTTATTTTTGAATGGCTTTCCGTCATCAAAATTTGAAAGTGCATAATTACCGGCGCAAAATGAGAAGACTTCTAGGTATGCACTTGTAATTTATTTCTGATTGTTTTTTGAGACAAATCTGCCTTTTTATTGTGGGACTGTAGGTTATAAAAGCGCATAACGTCTATTTTCCTTCACTCTTTATCTTTATTCATGTCCCATTACTAGCAATACATAATAGCAATGGCCGCCATCCAGTAACTTTATAGCTTCGCTTTAAACCATCTCAGGACCAAATAATAATGGGTTTGCGTTCTTAAAACTGTCTTCTGCAGTTAATGCCAGAAAAACTGTATAAATAGATATAGTTTACAACCGTATTTTGTTAATGTTTTGGGAATAAAGCGTTATTTATTTCATACTAGCTTTTGCCCAAAGATGCGCCCGTGTTTCGAATTAATTACTGTATTTTAGGATGCGTAGAGCACGAAAATTAGTATAAAAACTACCTATCCTAAATTTTGTTACTCGCCCTTTGTTTAAGCTTTTATCCGAATTTCAAAGGAAATAGCAGTAGAGCCACCTAGTTAGACCTTCCTTAGCAACCTCCTACTTACAACTACATGACAACGTTATTACAGAAATAAATAACTTTTAATTATAAGAAAATATAAAATGAAATTCTACATTCAAAATCTGTGAATATTTCTGAGTTAACGAGCTTTCAAAGCGTGAGCTTTTAAGGATCGGCACCCTCTTAAGCTGGGTTTATTATTGTTGCAGAAAACGATAGAAAATGTTTAAATTAGAATATACTAGCTTCCGCCCGCGACTTCGTCTGAGTGGACTTTAGAGTAACAAAGAAAATGTTAAGGTAGCGCCATCTAGTGACCAAGTGAAAATTTAGAGTTTTTAAGCATTCCTCCGGGAACCCTTAAGTTTTCCGGAATGAAAAGAATCCTGTATATTAGCCGAGTGCTTTATCTATCTACCTACCAAATTTCATCCAAATGCGTTCAGTAGTGTCGGCGTGAAAGCGGAACAAACAAATAAACTCACAAACAAATAAACAAACAAACATCCATACTTTCGCATTTATAATATTAGTGAGATGAGATGAGATGAGAAGTGAGATAAATAGATAAAGAGATGATTCACGCAATTGAGAAAAAAACGGTTTTCTCTTTTAAGAGCATATCAGAAAATGTGCAAGAAAGGACACGTTTCATTTTGTGCCTGGACATGTACGTAGTACGAAAAATATAGAAAAATATAGGCTTTCTAGGAAAAATAATGAAAAAAATATTAGAAGCAGGGTTGCATGGTTCAGCATAATGTTTTGTCAGCACTTTTTACAATATAAATGGTAACACTGAAGCTTGCAATAGTAGGTCACGTTCAGAAATTACGGCTTCATCCACATATTCCTCAGATGCTTTTCTGACTCTGATTGACTGAACACCCTTCTGTTCTGACTTCTGACATTGGTGTACGATTTTTAAAATCTGCGGATATGCCTTGCCTCTTTTACAGGCATAACAGCTGGTTTTCGAGTTACTTGTCGGACAACTACATTATTAATTTCAATGGTATGTACAAAATCTGGTTTCTGAACGTAAAATGCTCAAAATTGCGCTCGCTTCGCCATGTTGGGTGATTTATGTGTTGCGATTGTTAAATCTGAGAAACTAGATGAACCTCGCAACGAAGGTAAATCGAAGGAAATGTACAATTAGAAAAGACTATGTTTCTAATGACTTATTTATGATGTTTAGTACACAGACCAGGTCCAAGCTCCATAGTCCCGTGAAACGTCTCCTTTACCGAATTAATTTTTGGTTTATTTGCAAACAGAACATGATACCAAAATTATCATACCGAATTTTTTTATAATCAACTAGCTATTGATACTTAATTTCTTTGACTAGTGGAAGGATTTTTTCACACTAAAAAACAGTTGCTACAGTTCTTATGGCAACACCAAAACCAACAATGGAGTCTAGCCTTTAGTCGTACCATTCACTCGTGGGTTTTTCGTGCGTAGAATGACAGATATTGGATAATTTCTCAACATTAAATACGACCGTATTATAATTCACGCATTGATATACATAATAAATGGTAAAATTATTGTTATTATTATTGGAATTAAACATAAATTGTTTTCTTGCGTAAGCTATTGCATTCTCTGACAAAGCGATCGATATACTACCTAACCTAAGCCGCCATTTTGAAAATTTGACCTTCAGAAGATTCAAATTTATCTCACAGTACGAAACTTTACCCATATACCATATACCAGTATAGGAGTGTAGTCAGAATCAAATACGAGTATTCATATTATAAATGTGGTTCTATACAAAATTTGGATAAACTTCGATGAGATATTTTTGTCTTTCAAGACACCAACTTATTAAATTTAATAATTTTAACAGACTTCTTTTTTAACATTTGAAAGTAAGTGACGTGCATATTTTTTTAAATGTGCTTATAATACTCTATTTAAAAACTATCCATTTATGATTCAAAAGGTATACGTTAATAATTTCACCACATTTTTTGTACGTTGATAAATAATTACACTGCACTAGTTTAACGTGTAAAAAATGAATTTGAATGATTACAATGAAAATGCGTTGAATGGAATATGTTAGTATCGGAATTCGAGTTACGATATTTTTTTCATTTCATTTCATTTCATTTCATTTCATTTCATTTCATACGTTGATAAATAACTACACTGCACTAGTTTAACGTGTAAAAAATGAATTTGAATGATTAAAATGAAAATGCGTTGAATGGAATATGTTAGTATCGGAATTCGAGTTAAGATATTTTTTTCAATCAATCAATCAAATACTCTTTATTGTCATACAAGAAACATACAAACATATAATAACACAATAACAAGAAGCAAATCGACAATCTGGGCGGAAGACCCGTAGACAATCCAGACAACCCGTAGTCCGGAAAAAAGGCAAGAAGCAGAGGCACAACGCGAGTAACATTGAAAAATGAAATAATTATAATTTATGTTCAAGACAATATAAACCTAATTTAATTAAACTTATATTTAAACAATATTAGAAATTTAATAATAATATACAAAACTAAGTAGTAATACAATAATAAATAAATAAATAAATATACACATAATTAATAAATAAATATACACATAAATATTTATAGAAATACATAAATATACATATACATATTTTTTTCATTTCATTTCATACATTTTCTTCTAAGTGCCTGCAATGGTAGTATTTGTTGAATAGAGAACATAGTTAACATTTAGCACTTTAAAAATGATGTACACAGTTGCTGCAAAACTGCAGAAGACCTAGAATGTACAATTCGGCGCCGACTGAAAATATGCTGTGTTCGGAGCCGTTTCCGATAACGGGACCTCTTCGTTTTATTATATATAACATTTAAAAAATGATGAATTGTTTGTTTTTATTTTTTTATGTAGGTATGTTGTGTTTTTTATCCATCATTCTTTGTTCAAAATTGTTTCTTTTCTTTTTTGTTTGTGTAATTACAATGCTACTATTTTGTAATTGTATGTGTCATGAAATGGAATAAATGTATTATCTATCTATCTACAATAAATATATGAATTAATGAAAGAATACAACGTCGAATGTGTATTCTCGAATTCTAATGGACTCTACTTAAGAATCGTACCTATCATAACTGTCAACGAGCAATAGGTTTATGGTATGACATGTAAACTAGACAAAAACCTTCAAGAAAAGAGCGTACTCCCATATCAAAGGCCGGCAACGCACTTGTGACTCCTCTGGTGTTGCGGGTGTCTATGGGCGGCGGTAATCGCTTACCATCAGGTGATCCGTCTGCTCGTTTACCACCTCTGCCATACAAAAGAAAGTCTTCTGAATGATGTGTTTTCGATGTGTAGGTAGGTACATCTTTCGGCCAACTTATGCGGAGTGTTAGGGGGCTAATCATGCACTGGGTCGTTTCCAACATTTTTTTACCCAACTGCGCCAGAAGGAGGGTTATGTTTTTCGAGTGTATGTATGTATGTATGTTTCTTTGGCGCGCTCTGATCTGTAGCCTTAAAAGCTTCATAGATTTCAGCTTGAGAGGTGTCGTTAGATTCGTCTTGATCCCGAGAGTGATATAGGATACATTTTAAAAAACTTTACCCTTGTTTAAAAAATTAAATCTGTTAACGTTACCTGCCTTGTATATTTTTGAAACTTGTCTCTTTGTCAAGAGAAAATTGAGTATTTAAAAAAAAAAGAGTGACACCTGTATGTTCCACACTAGATACCCGAATCGTTTGGCTGTTCCGTCTCGTACTACAACTTGCTTTGCTCAAAATTGCTTCAGTATGTCCATCAAATTATTTAACATGCTACCTGAAGATCTCAAGCACCTACAAATGGCACTCTTTAAAACAGCTCTACATAAATTTCTAGTTGCAAACTGCTTTTACAGTCTTTCTGAATTTGTTGACTACAAAAAAAAAAATCAAATAAAAGTAAAATGACATTACAGTCTCTGATATTCAATATTTAATTATCTGAGGTGACATGTTTATTTTTTCTTTGTTTTTGTTAATTTTCTTTTTTGTGTTCTTAAGTTCCTGTTTTATTAAGTTTTGATATTTTTACTGTATATTTCATTGTTTGCTTGATATTCATTATATTTTACTTGACATTAATTAAATTTTAATTTTAGATGTGATATTTCTATTTTGTCTTTTGAATATTATTATTTTTTGTATTATTATTATTTTTTTGTATTTTTATTGTAATTAACTATAATATTATCTTAAAATTTAATTTTTAAGTTTTGCATGCCCTTTCTGGCGCATCACGCACGAACTTCTTTATACATTGTCATCTATTGTACCGTGTTGCTTGCAATAAAAATATATGTATTTGTATTTTAATGCAGTCGGTTTAATAAAAAAAAGGTTAGGTTATTTTAGTCTGAGCACCAGACGCATTGTACCATTGATTGCCGAAAATTCTTACCAGTCACTCATTTAGCTGTCAAAGAAATGTCAACGACCGATCAGCTGTTCTTTTTTTGTCGACGTCACGGTCAGCTGGCGTCGGCGTCTTCGATCGGGGTCCCGGGGATTGTCATATAATCTGATAGAAAGGCAACGATATAATGCTATCTAAAATTATTTTGATTATCTAAAGTAATTTACAATCTTCGTTTTTGATTTCCGTCCTTAGGCACAAAGGCAAGCTAAAGGAGCGCGCGTAATCGAGTTTGAACGTAAGCACTAAAATGAACAACGTAACACCGTAATTTTGTCAAGGTCCCTTTGAATTTTTACAAATCATCGTCTGTCAATTGTGTTTGTGATAAAAATCATGTGATAATAGTAAATTACACTGTAACGTGTTTTAAGAAATGATTACAAAATTGTCTATAGGATAACGATTTAGAACTACGAGCTACCAGTGTAAACCAGTGACACATAAGCAAGCTATATTGCTTATGTATACTCTAAGTGTATATGTCGCAGTAAGATAGTAAAAGCCGTAATATAATTATATCCCTAGGGATATAGCTATATACCGGGATTTAGTTATATGAAAGCGGTTCATAACTATCTTACTAGGGATATAACTATAATACGATCTAGTAATATAACTATCTTACTAAACTAAATAGTAATATGAGTATATTTTCTATAATTTGCACAACTGGCACTCATTTTAAATAAAACGCTCCAATAAAATAAGTTTTTTATTATAAAAATCTCACAAACAAAGCAAACAATGTTATAAGTAGTACTCCGGTTAGTGACTCCGTCCTTCTAACCAGAGGCTCTCGGTTTCAAATCCTGGCCAGTGCATCAATGAATTTTTCGAAACTTACGTGCATTTTCATACCGACTGCTTTAATAGTGAAGGGTAATATCGTGAGGAAACCTGCACATCTGATTTCTAGTTGTGTATGATGGTCGCATTGCACACGTCCGTAGTCGTAGGTGTAAATCTTAATTGCCCTACACGTGACCGAGGGTGATGTTAAGTGCAACACCAGGCAACCGCCGCCTATACTCTGTGGATAGGACGGTTAAATTGTGCCACACGATAAGAAGAAGAAGATAATTAATACTTAAAATAATAAAAATTAATAAAACAATCTGTTTTTATATTTTAGTATAGAATCAACAAATTATGATAGTAAAAAGTAAGGAAATTATTAAAATCTTGTACATAATATCGCAGTACCTAAGTAATCAAGTAGTATAATCTTCCTTCAATCCTTAAGACAACATTTCACTAGACTAATCTAGTGATATAATTATATTACTACTGAATTACCGTATTATAGTCATATCCCTAGTAAGATAGTCATAAGCGTCTTACGTATTACTATGTTACGGCATATAATTATATCCCTAGGGATATAATTTTATCACGGCTTTAACTATCTTACTGCGACATATACATAAGCAATATAAATCAAAGACACGTGCAAGCTATATTGCTTATGTATGTATACTCTAATTGTAAGTGTCCATCCTCCCTCTATCCGACATCCCTTTAATCTATCTTGTATGTTATAGCTAGAAGTTTCTATTTCCATTTACATTATCAGCGAGTTTATAATGACTAAGAAAATCAGGCTTTATTTGAGCTCTTTTCAAACAGTTCTTTGGTTTTTCGTTTCTCTTATTTTTATATTGAATAAGTGAAACTATTTACCCTTTTATTTAATTTCATTTCTTTCTAACTAACTAGGCAATCTTTTGTTTTCTCTAATAAAGGAGCAATTTTCTTCTCTGATTTAGGAGCTGTGATAGTATATGTGTAGCTCACACCATTCATGGCCTCTTACTTGACTTTTCTTATTCGACGTTACGTCAACCTTGAAAATGAAATGAAAATGAAAATATTTTATTCGAAGTAGGTAGCAGTGTACACTTTTCGAACGTCATTTTTTTATCTACCTAATACGAGGTTCCAACCACTCGGAACTCGTATACCCACCGTTTCGGGAAGTGTTTGCGGAGTGAGAAGAAACGGCGGGCCCTAAAGAAACTCCCTCCAACACATTTAAAAAAAAAGTCTTATATTCTATTACATCTTAATGCTAGATCAATAAATGAATTAGGTATACAATGTCATGTCTGTAAATAAAATATAAAAAAATAAGAATAAAGAAATAAAGGATTCAAAAGAGATAAAACTTCTTCATTTGAACCATATAACTTATCCTAGGTCTTGCCTTCCATGATTTTCAATTGTTTCAATATTATTTCTCTTCTTATATTTAAGAGCAGAGATCTTGTTGGTGGAGCATTTGTCTTCAGCCAGAATCTTGACCTCTGTACGGGGTCGTATCCGTAATAAATAACTGATAGTAATAAAAAACTGATTTAAACTGATAAACTGTATATTAAAATCTGTAAAAACTTAAACTACTGATGGACTGATGAAACAATGATAGTGAGTACGTGCGGCGCGCTTGATGACCGATTGCGGACTAATTTTGTACAAATAAAGAGTAATTAGGTCAAACCGTAAAGTACTGACGATGTATTTCTGCAGTGTTCGTGCTTGCTCGTACAACCTCTTAATACGATACGATAGCGACCTTCTTCTAGTTAGCGATCTATCTAGTTCTAGATGTTACACCCAGAACAACTTGTTTTCAAAAAAACTGCTATACAATGTGTATTGCTATTTACAACAAAATCCCACAAGACATAAAAGTGTTACCAATTAACAAATTTAAATCTACATTGTTTAACTGGCTACTTAACAAATTATTTTATACTGTACAAGAGTTTTTAAGCCACGACAGAATATGATTATAATTATTTTGACATTTCATCATTGTTATTGATAATTATGCATGATTATTGTACTTTATAAATACTTTGTAATTTTAATGTTTGCATGCTAGATTATGACTGTCTAAGGCGACCTGTCTTACATTTTAAATAGCACCTAATGTAACCCTTGGTCATGGCAAATAAATATTCATTTCATTTCATTTCTATTTTATGTTATTTCGTCTTGACCTGCCTCTTCCTTTTCTTCTCTCTATATTTCCTTCTATTATGGTTTTTAGGAAGCTATCAATATAATTTAAGTGAATTTAAAACGTATGAAGATGAACATAGTATGAATGAAGCTATAACATGAGTTACAGCATTATTCGTCTGTAATTTGCGATCGCCATAGCACTGACAGACTCATAGTACAAAAGAATCTTCACAATGCTGAAAAACCATTAACCTCGATCCAAACAGAAAACTATTATTTAAATTAACTATGCGAGTACGGTTTGCAAAAATAGTATTCTCTAGTATTGAGTTGAGATAAAAAAAAGTTTTGAAGGTCTCGATTAAAAGTAAGTATGTACGCGGAATGTTGCACTTGAAAACATTAACTTAAATATAGGTTGTAACACAATAAGCGTAGGACCCGTTAATTGGCGATTTTTCTTATTATTATGAACAACTTTTTTACTACGACTTTGCTCAAAACGTGAACAAATTGTGGACTCTCCATACAAAAATTGCCATACAGGTTGATCAGTTTTGTTACAATCTATAGGTTTATATGTACTTACTTAATACACTGCACATCTGGAATACCGTAAGTGACTAAAAGAAAAATAGAAATCATAAATTTTTAGGCTCGAAGTTGCTAACACCTAATACAAAAGTTCCTACCAATCGGAACTTGTACACTTGTACACAATCACTGCATCCTGTTCAAAAATTAAAATTCAATTTCCATTCTTTCTCCAAATCTAGACACGCGGAGCGTGTCCAGCCATTCATACTATTTTACTTGTAGCACGGAATAAATAAGATAATGTCATCTATACCGAATGAGAAATAAGTATATTTTGTGTCTTTGTCCGGGTTGTCTGAAAGAAACCGCATTGAGCGATAAGCCCATCCAAGTTGCACCACCATATTGTATATTTGGCCATAGTTATGCCATAACGATCCAAGTGATTTTAAGTAAGTAAGGGATAATGTACTTTATGTCACTGACTGATAGTTGGATCGTTATGGGATAACTATGGCCATTTATATTGTGCGAAATAAAACGTTTTTATCTTATCTTTATATTCATCCAACTTTATAATCTTACTCCATTATTCACATCGAGCCTTATTTGCTGACCGTACCGTAATAATAACGCAGTGTAGCTGTACGTATGTCTGTATGTCCGTCACAAAGCGAGTGACATCATTGGCGACGCCAATCGTGAGCTGAATGGACGGAGCCATCTGTTGGACAGTCGCGGACACAAGTGTTAGAAAATTTTAAAATAAAAAAAATAACACAAGTAATGTGCTTTTATGTCCGTTGAACCGTACAGATAGGATCAAAAATTAGTTATAAAATACTTTTCACTTTTGATTTTTATTGAAATCGCAGAGAAACTTACTCGGTTGGAAATCCATTACATGCAATTTTTTAAATGAAATCGAATTTTTATAGTTAGTACTGCCTCAAAAATTATTTTTCAGAACAAAATGTAATTTTCTGAATTTTATAAAAAGTAGCTCAGATGACAGTTGGCCGTAGTTATGCCATAATGATCCAACTGACTTTAAAGTGAGTAAGGGATAATGTACTTTATGTCACTGATATAAAGTACACTATCCCTTATTTAATTTAAAGTCGGGTGGATCGTTATGGTATACGGCCAATTAGTCATATACACTATTCTTAACATATTTTAAACGTACCTTATCGTCAGATGAGATAATACCAGGGAATTAGGGTATCAACACCGTTTTGTAAACGTATGAATCGTATATAAACGTATCAAGTACAAAATTTTATCGTTACCCTCCCTTCATATTCTTTTAATAGCAATATTTGTCCGTCAAAATATACATTTATTCACGCAAAAATCGACATATTTACGAAAAATGACTAGATCTAGAAATGACTTGGCACTGCCTAAATAGACTATCACAATCTACCATAACAGCACATATTGCATAGCTATAAAAATTTACAACAAAATACTGGGACATAAAAAATGAAACTAAGATAGATACATTTATAAATAAATTGAAATTATTATTAATAGAGAAATGTTATTATAATTTAGCTGACTTTTTGACTGGAAAATAATATTTGTACAAGTAAGTTCCTAAAATCGACATATATTATATATTATGTATTATATATTATTGTAATTTAATGTAATATATTATTTATTTTCATAATTATATTGTAATACTGATATAACTATCGTAAAATTTTAATAAGTACTAACAAAATTGACTTTGGAAATTATTATTATTGTATTGACGTTGATATTTAACAATACCAGGCGACCATATTGCTGTGCCTATGAAGGTATCACAATGGGACTGTATTTCATAAATGTAACAAAAATTTGTACTTGAGATTGCAATAAATAATTATGAATAATTATGAATATGAATAATTATGACAAATCGACGCGACGCGACGGTCCCAACCCAACGTACAATCCCATAAGTGGTAGTTAAGTGATTTTTAGTTTATGTTTGTGTGACATTCAGGACACTCTATCTTTACTTTCATTTGGTTTAAAAAAAATGGTTAAAACCATGTAAAATGTGCATGTGCAATTGGTCAAGTTACTAAAACGAGTTGGCATAGGTAGATACCCATCTTTAAGCCAACCATGTGCAACGTCGCTTAGCCTCCGTGATGGATGCGACTATTCAGCAGTTAACGATCTAAACTGCATTGAAATCTTACTATGGTCAAATCCAAATTTGGCAACGAAATAGCAATATTTTTGCCTCCGCCAGCATTGAATCTATTACTGTGCACCTCCGAATCACGATACATTCAGTGACGTCTACCTATGGACCTGCCCTTTCAAACATTTAGCCCGATAAAGCTATCATATTAAAATTGTGAACTAGCTTGCTATAGTGCATATGGACCATAGACTATGTAATTTCTTAACAACACATTCAGGATATTGTTTGGGACAAATGTGGCGAGTTGGTTCTACTTTTTAAATAAACGACAAAAAGAAATTGAAACTGACAAATAATTTTTATTCATCCACAATATGTAAGCCCTTGGCATTATCTCACCTTCTGATAAGTGATGACGATGCCAAAGATGAAAGCGGGCTTACCAAGATTCCCCAACGCAATGGGGAACTATATATTTTTTTATTGTTATCTGCATGCCGAAGCACATCAATACTTTTAACTTTAATGCTATTAAAAACAACAGATCTGAGCAATGTGTTTAGAGTCTGGCAAACGAAAGCGTAACCTGAGAAAGCGTGGCAAATTCAAAAAATCTTCATGTGGTATCACCAACCTATAGCAGAAAAAAACATATTTAATACTTGTGTGATAAATCTTCATTGTAATATATTTATACTAGGTTAAATTATAATTTAAAATAAGCTTTTTACAATTTTTGTACATCTTGTTTATTTATAAACATAAAAACAGTCTACTTCATAAACTGATTTTGATAATCTGCATTTATACAGTGAAACATCTGAAATTACCATAAAATCTATCATTTACGAATGGCCATTACAAATAATATCATTTCTTACGCTCAACAATACAATAAATAATAAATATGAATATTCAGCCAACAAGTATTAATAATTAGCAGTCATAGTAACATTCAACAGTGACAGCCTCTGACAGCTTCTTTTTCTTGCCATGTAAAAACTTTTAATAAAATTCCAGGTTACGCTTTCGTTTGCCAGACTCTACGTATGTCAAATCACATATCCTTATATGATTTGACATACGTAAACACATTGCTTATTTTCCGAAGGATGAAGCAGATATAATAATAATAATAATAATAATTCTTTATTACAGCCATAGAAGCCATACAAATATAAATCTAAAGATACAATAAATACAATAAAGTAATAAAAGATACAATAAAGCAACACAGATACCAAATAGAGCACGGGCAGCAATCTGACCACATTATTTGTGTTATTTTCGATTCTTGCTCCGATGGATCGAAATCCAGTGCATAAAAATTGTGCTGTCTAGTCCTGCACTGACAGCTTGCAAGATGGAATTAGTCGAGGAATGAAACCTTCCCCAAAAAGAGGCCACACGAGTCCTTATAACCGCGAAGAAGTCGGACACTCTCGCTTCGGTGAACATACCTGATGCACTACAAAATCGCGGCTTATGCATGAGGATGCGGAATGCATCATTATACTGCACCCTCATGGTACTGTATAATCTACGCGTGAAGTTGACCCAGACTTGGCAAGTATAAAAGAAAGGTTGTATTGAGGCATATCTCACGCTTACCGTAAAACTATAAGGCTTTATTCGTTAAATTCGTTACTACCAGCGACGTTGTTAACAACCCTTATCGTCCCAACTGCAGAGGCACTTGTCTCTTCTCGAACTTAGGGAAGGGTAGGCCATCCCCTCAAACGGGGGCAAAGTCCGGATTGGTGAAGATTATGGAGTAGTAGCCAACCCCAATGTCAGAAGTTTTTAAGTCGCCTTTAAGGCTTCCGATATGGCTTAACGACTGCTGTCTAGTGAACAACCGGCGCTAACGGCTTAACGTGCCTTGCGAAGCGACATCTCTGAAAAATTATAAAGACTAGTATTAAGGCAAACAAACCCACTAATAGGTGGCCTCTCCGAATTAAAAAAGAAGACCTAAGTTAATGGTTCTCTCATATGTATGGGCTCCATCAAAACTAGCCGCATTTTTTTATATCAATAAGCCTATCCTTACGAATTGCAATATAAGGTCTCTGGAGACAGTCGTAATGGGGGTTTAAAATAGCGTTTTATGTCCAGAGACTCGGAGCCATTCGGATATCGTTCAGACAGTACTGCAGGTGGAATTAAAGGCGAAATAGCGCTGCAACCTACATTTTTGATCAGATTATTTATTCAAGAATTTCTCCAATGCGAGTTTCTATAAAAATATCTTATTTTGGAATCAGAAAATACTAAAGTGTCAGTGGTACCACGGTTGTACTTCTGACCTCCCAATCAGACTTGGCCAATGTACCAATGAGTTTTATAAATAACGTTTTCATAACGTTTTCTTTAGCGATGAAGAAAAACATCTTGAGGAAACTTGTACATATGATTACTAGGTTTGTATGTAGGTCACGTTGCATATGTCCGGAGGTTTAAAACTAAAAAAGTCTTACACCTGAAAGCCACCGAGTATTATATTGCCTGAGTACTGTATAGTGTAAATAGATTTGACGTAATATAAGTACGTAAATAATCACATAATAGGAGAGTAAACCTGGAAAAAACTTCTGTCTCATGGTGGAAATTTTTCATCTTGATGCCTAAGTTTTTCATGATTTTTTTCGTGGCTTACGTCTCCATTTATACCTACGTGAAAATGATTTTGCGAAAATTACTTTTGCCTTATTAATTAAATATTAATTACCTAATAATTTTACACAATTTCGGTGACTAAGGGACAAAAGGTATTCCTTAGTAATTAAGTAATGTTTCAATTAAAAAGATGTTTAGGTTTTTATGTTAATATAATGTTATAATGTTAGTTTTAAAAACTACTACTATGACCACTTTACGAGTACTGCGAATATTATATGTTCTGTACATGACTGTACACAGCCTAGTGAGGTACCCGAGTTATGTAAGATGTATTGAATACGAATTGTTCTTGCAATGTTAATTCATTGCAATATGGCTTCCTACTGTTTTGTGACACTATTTAATTTTTGAAGCAATTGAACACATTTTATGATAAACTATGAATAAAAATATACTTTTGAGTTTATATTATTACAGTATTATTATTATCTTCACAAATATAAGTTTACTCGACTTATAATCGGTAGTAAAATGATCTTAGTCACAGACAGCGTGATCTTATAGTTCAAAGAAAGATGGTATAAACAGATACATCCAAATAAGAAGACAATTATACACAAATTTTATTTGATTTTGATGCCTAGCTTAGACATACGGCACCATATTAACTTAGATTAGGTACCCTGTTTGAATTAAGTATTAAAAGTTGAAAATGACGAATTGTGCGAGCGAGAGAGTGTGATATGTATTTTTACCCGACTACGGCGAAACGAAAAGGAGGGTTATGATTTTAACCCGTATTTACATCGTACGCTGGAAATAACTTTTGAGATCTGAGATTGGATAAGGTGGAACTACAATAGATTAAACCTTACCTAAAAGTGTTAATAAAATAAGATTAACACAAGGAGTATAAAAAATCGGACACCAAAGGGGCATAAAATATTCACTGCCCCCTTTTTTATAACTTTGACTGGTCATAAAGAAATTCCTCATATCTTAGAAAATCTCTTATGACGATAATGGCCCCTAAAATTGCCCTAAAGATCATAAAAAACCGTATGCAATTTTCATGGGAGATATTCAAGCCACCCCTTGCGAACACATTTGATTCGAATATTATTTTGCGCCATAATGGTGTCGATTCGGTGTTTACGATTAAACTTATTTGACAGGACTAAACTTAATTTAAGCGTCCTGTCCTTGTCTTTTCGATATAGAAAGAAAAAGACAGAACACTTAAATTAAGTTTAATCCTGTCAAATAATCGTGAAAACCGAATCGACACCATTGACTTTTAGCGCTAGAAATTTTGTTTAGAATAATATTATATTTTGTGTTCGAGCTGATCTCGAACGATGTAGAATTGGGAAATGTGTAGATGTATCCCAGGAGTGTAGGACAGCAGGGGAAATTGTTAAAAACGTGTGTTCTCACCAAGCGTCTTTATTACACTATCTACAATTACACGGTCGGCGCGCGACGCGATGTACAGAAACGCAATGTAAGCAAGTAAAATAACGTAAAAATAATGTAGAGCGAGCTCGTACATTTTGTTTATAAAAATAATAAGATAATCTAGCAAAAGTTCTCTTTTTGCGCACTTATTTTAAACCTATCTCTATTCTTCTATTATGGCTTCGTAACTATTTATTTTAATCATAGAAAAACTACAAATTAGTTTCGTTGTTAAATAAGCTCATAAAGAAGTTTAATTTTCGGGTTTACCTATAAGAAATCTTTACCAAATCAACATTTTAAAATATTTTTTTTTAAATTATGTATAATAAATAAAATACATATATGGTGTACTTTAAAAACTTAAAATCACTTTAATTAAGTGACGACGCTAGTTTTACCCGACTATCCAAAGGGAGGGTAATGTAATATACTCGTAAGTATGTCCTATTTATTGATAACATCGGTAGCCAAGATGGATGGCTACAGGATGTTAAAAAAGTGCGTTTGAGATTTTAAGGGGGTTACTTAGAATCAAGTATAGAGGAAATAGGAATAATAATAGTAGTATACAGGAAAAATATTGAAAAAATCCGCTCTGCAATTAGTTTTTCAGTTTTTCATAAAGATCCTTGATTCATTATTCATATTTAGTACATTATGAGAATTATTCAGATTTAGTACATTATGAGAATCTAAAAAAAATATGCAGAGCGGATTTTTTCAATATTTTTCCTGTACTATTCTAAACTTGATTCTGAGTAACCCCTTAAAATCTCAAACGCACTTTTTTAACACTCTGTATAATATGGACTTTGGAGTGCGAGGTACACTTAGATTGGGCTACCCCCCCCCCTAGATTAATATCTAGGTTTAATGTTTAATTGATCTTTTTATATTGGCTAGATTATTCTAAAAAGCTAAATCATTGATGCCAAGGGCTTACTAATTGTAAATAATAAAATCATGTATATCGTAGTATACTATTTATGGAACACACACAAAAAATAACAACAACAAAAAGTATAAATAATATTAGAGACGCGGTGGTACAATTTGGGCGGTCTTTCAAGTTCAACTGAGTCCAAAAAGTCAAAGTATTTTTAATTTAATTAGATGCTTTACACATACTTTTAGAATAAATCGTATTTTTTTCTACCTAGTTCAATGTTTCGGGGAGTTTCATAAGAACTGGCTTGTTATTTAAAAAAAAATTGAATCATAAGTTTCTATGGGCGCCATTTTATTTTAGGGACCCCTATTTATACAAATGTGCAAAAACCTTTCCTTTTTAACAATGGGAGACGTCAATATGACACACACTTGACCGCTCTTTACGACAGCATGCACCGGGCAGGTTGATAGGGAAGTCCTCATTAAGTCTCTCGCAAGAAAGAAAGCGGCAAATTATATGGAGTTTTCGTATACTTTGCGGCCTTTTTTCTTATGAGGCCACATTACGTTTCCGCGCTGGACATCATACGGACGTATTATGAGCCATCTTGTTAGCAGTTTGACACGTGTCGTAGTCGTAATGTCAAAATGGCCGCAAGTCATCGTGTGCACGTCATTACGTTTGCTACGGTTACGGTCAGTTTTGGGCATGATGAGACAATGATTTGGACGTTTTTTTTTCTTCGCTTGTTTACGCGAGACTTGTTAATTTTGTTAAGGGGAATGCGGGTTTGTTTTGTGTGTACAACAGACAATACTTATTTGATTTTTTTTACCAACGGTTTTAAATTACTATGTTAAGGTTAAAAATATTTTTTTTATATTTCGTAAACTATTCATTTCTTATTAAAAGTGATGCCTATGAAGAATAAGAAGATAGGAGTGGGCTAACATACTTTCCAATGTATAATTTATATACTCACAGGAACATAATATGAGACAGGGAGTTTTTTTTTTTATGGCAGAGGTGGTAAACGAGCTGTATTCCGACGCTTCAGGGAGGCAAAACTGAAGAAGACTATCTATATAATAATAATAATATCTGGGACAAATCACACACGGTCATCTGACCCCAAACTAGGATTCCCTGTATTTTGGGAACCAGAGACTGATATACATACACATACACATTTGAATACATACATATATAGATATAATACACCCAGAATCACTCACCAGACTCTATAGTTGTAATATAATTGATATATTATCTGACTGTGTAGCCTACTGTCAATGTGTATAATGTATGATGTGCCTTTTGTTTCTTGTCTTTTTGCGTATGTTTTTTTTTTAATTTGTGTTTAGTTTAATTTGTATTTGTATGTCTTTACTGTGCTTTTTCATAAAACTGTAATATTAATGTATTAATTATGTAATTGGGTAAACTGCCCGTGTAATTAATTTCAATACATAATAATAAAATAAAATAAATTTTATATATATTTTTTTATAGTATTGTATTTGTTTATTTTTAAATGTATTGTATGTTATATATTCTATGAGCCTTGAGCCTGCAATAAACGGATAAATGAATAAAATATATAAATAAGTCGTTTTAAAACTTAAAATCTAAAATAAAATTAAGACTTGCAAAAAAATCGATTTCACCTGAACTTTAAATTCGATTAGACAAAAAGTTGTTGATTATGAAGATAAAAAAGTTTAGTTAGGACTTTAGTTTCCGAGCGCTACGTCTTTTCAAATAATTTGTACAAGCAATTAAAACAAATTGTAGATCTGCTTCAGTCATTTACACATAGGTGAAATAGCTAGATAATGTTTTATTCGATAAAACCTAACACATGAAAAGTTGGGGAGTTCCTAACACCATTTATCATCAGGTAACAGTCTTTTTGTAACTTGTTTGTCACTCTTGTCACATAACTCATTTAGGAACGCTTTAATAGTGCAGGTAAGCATACTTCCCCTTAACTCAACGTCATGATGACAAACATTCTTGGAACCAAAAAGGAATGGGTTGGTCCAATGTTTTAATGACTTTTTAATTTAGATATAATAATAAATATTTTTATTATTTTTTATTCAATTAAATGTTGTTATTTTATTTTAATTCAGTTGAATTATTTCCTACTTATTACTTTAAGTATATGCTTCTGAAATAACTGAAAAATACTCATAAAACTAAGAAAGTTTACTCAACGAAAACGAAAATAATATTCAATTCGCAAAAAACTTGTTCGAACAAAGTTCACGAACCAGCGACAAATTAGAATGATTTTATAGGTCCGTTTTCTTTTTGCAGACCTAAAGCGACTTAAAATACAAAGTTTTTTTAGCTACAGTTGGTTTAGTTAACATTTATGGTCCTGGAAGTCTAAGTAAGTAGGTAAGTAAGTAATAAATAAATTGAAATTGGTAAGCACTTGGCATCATCTCACCTGGTCGTAAAGTAAATACCCGTCATTTAGTTTAATCTGTTTTAAAATTTAACAGTGCTTTTATATACCTACAGATTTTTACACTTGCATAGTTTTTGATAACACCTGACTGCTTATACACTTTATTTATTTATTATTATAGATAAAAGTATTTCATTCTTATTTTCTTCTGCTGCTGCTTTTCCCTCCACATTAATATATAACTTATTACTGATGCAGTAGTACTTATTAGCCTGACCTCTAATTCTTTATTTTATTTCTCGGCTCGCTTTGTTAACATTGGTGCACGCATTTACTTATTAACAGTGGCCTAGCAGAATTATCAGCGCTGCGGTCTCCATGAGGCTTGTAGCTCTCAAGCTGAGTTAGGTCATTTTCTTTGCCTACCTTATTTTTGAGTTGTTATTTTTATTTATAAGTACATTAAATTTTAGCGTTAATTTTTATATATTTATTTACTTTAGTTGTTCTGTAATGTGCTTTGTATGAATGTGTGGGCTTGGAATAAATGATTTTCTATTCTATTCTAAGATGCTGGTAGATAGCCAGGTGGGTTCCGAAAATTCCCCTACCACCAAACCGATTCCTACAAAGTTGGACCCCGCCGGGAACCGCCCGCGACTTTCTGGTGTAAAGCAAGTAAACGTGGTCTAGTGGTTAACTAAACCACCGTGGCGATTAATAGTATTGTAGAAAAAGAGATTTTTGGCTATTTAGAGATTTAGTATAATAGATTCTTTGGGTAAATATTTCAGTTTGTAATTTGTATAGGTAAACCAATGTACTGATACTTAAAACGTTTTTTTTTGCTTTATCTAAATATTTACCTAGAGCCTAGGGTAAACAGAGAACTTAAGAAACAAAATTTTGACGCTTTTGGACACTACATATCTATGTCCTTAAAACTAACAACTACTTTCTGCCTCGCACAACCAAACTGTGGAATGAATTGTCGCCTGCGGTATTTCCGGACCGATACGACATTCAAACCTTCAAGAAAAGAGCGTACTCCCAAATCAAAGGCCGGCAACGCACTTGTGACTCCTCTGGTGTTGCGGGTGTCTATGGGCGGCGGTAATCGCTTACCATCAGGTGATCCGTCTGCCACCGCTGCCAGGGGGGTCTTAAAAATCTTTTCGATGGCAACTTCAAAGCTCTCTCCATTACGTCACGTAACATCACTTTAACGTCAATGTTGCATCACTACATTTTACGTTAGCTAATTACGGCATTACCGTATTAAAAGCGCCGTAAACGTAAATCTGATTTTACGGCATAGACGAGAGAAATGTAATTAGTAATGTTGTAATAAAATCAGAAGGGGCATTCTGCTTAAGTTAAATTTTAAGTTCTATATGAAGTACAAGTACGATTTTTTAGTTATCGTAAGATCTGAAAACATTTGATCTGGAGCTTAGGACATAGTGAGGGAATGATTCACGAGAATTTTTTTTTATATATTTCTAATGTTTTTATACAGTCTTAAGTTAAAATCTGTCGATATATGTTAGTACGTTTTTTTAAATCCGATGGGACAAGAATTTCGAGAATGACTGACTCGGTGGCTAAGTGGTTAGCGCTCCTGACCACTGATCCGAGAGTCAGGTTCGATCCCCACACAGGGCAAACATTTCTGTGATGAGCAGATTTGTTTGCTCTGAGTCTGGGTGTATTATATCTATATATGTATGTATTTAAATGTATATGTGTACGTATATCAGTCTCTGGTGCCCATAGCACAGGGAATACTAGTTTGGGGCCAGATGACCGTGTGTAATCTGTCCCGGATATTATTATTATTATATAATTTCGTAAGAATTACCCACTTACTCGTACTGAATGCTTTGATACCTACCTAGCTATTATTTTATAACACATTTTTATTCTTCTTTCTCTTTTTATCGTATTCAGAATGCAACTGCGATTCCGACAAGGGATATACGTAGGCGGCAGATACCTAGTGCTGTACTTAGCATCTCCAACATACCTTCGCATCTGCGCACGTGTACAACTCTACCTTCGTGGACATTTCACCGTGGGAGATCCATGCTTCGGCACGAATGGGCCGGCTCGACCGGAGTGATACCACGGCCTCACAGAAAACCGGCGTGAAGCAACGCTTGCGTTGTGTTTCGCCGAGTGAGTGAGGGTACCAGAGGCCCATCCCCCCATCCCATTTCAAAGGTCAGTCCTCTAGAGCTAAAAAAAAAACATCAACTAAACACTGGTAATTCGTAAATTCTTAAGATCTCGTCGTAACTTGCTAGTATTATTAGTATTATTAAATAAATGTGCCGATTTTTGTCCTAAATTTTTCTTCACCGTTAAAGCAATCAGTATGAAAATGACCGTAAAGTTCAGGAACATTGTTATATAGGCCAGGATTTAAACTCTGGTTTAGGCCGAGTCACTACCGTGGCGCCATCGACATTTTTTATAAGTTACCTTCTTGTCTGTTTGTCTGTTCGATATTAACTTTGCAACTAATTTGAAACTTAATTCATGTTCAATTTCTCCCAGTACATTATTCAAGTTTTTCCATGGCTGATCCCTGTTAACATTTTAATGTTTTTCTACGGATTTCGCTTGTTTTAAGTATAATCCAAACTTTTGGCCAGAAATGAAATCTTTATAACTTATTAACTACCTACTGGATCTACATAAATTTACAGGGTGATAAAAAAGTGGGTTTGAAAAACGAAAATAAAAAACTGAAAAAATAATTGTAGACCGGATTTTTTCTATATTTTTCCTGTGTTCTACTTGATTCTGAGTATCCCATTAAAATTTCAAACGCACTTTTTTAAACACCCTGTAAACTTACTTCTGTTTGTCAAATCTAATAATGATGTGATAACTGCCGACTGAACGTAGCGATGGGACAAATGCGTTTCCGTGTGCAATGTCTGTTCTGTCCGGAATATTACGGTTCGCTCTTCTATGCCCGGCTGCAAGAACGTACACAAATCACGTTCAACGAGCGACACTGATGGATCTGATTTTCTTTGTCTTTGTGTTTTAGTTACTTTCGTGAATTCCAACATGGATTTTATTTTCGGCCTTTTTCTGAAATTAAATTTGGCATATCAGAAACTTTGTCCGATTCTTTTTTTAAATAGATTTATTGCATAGCAATTTTGGGGTCGCAATATTCCAATAGGCGGCGCGGTAATTTCTTTTAATTCATATGGTGGCTATGTTTAACAATAAAAAAATGTGTATTTAGATGTTTACAACAATTAAAGGATCCATAGTACGGCACTTTTAATATGTTAATAAAATTTTTAGTTAATTGAAAAAATAATTACATGTAGCTACTCACCTTTTTCTACAGAATTTATGAGGTACTTATACGTCGGAGAAGTGATTTCTGATGTAGATACCGCGTTCAGCAAACGTAGCATTGGATACCCTAGGCTTGGTGATACGATGATCTCGGCAAGACTGCTGGAGATTGGTGGATCCACGGGACTGAAGATCATTCATACCTAAAGGAGCTCACAAAGTTTTGACCTGACTGTCCAAGTGGCGGTTAATGTTTTTCATGTGTACGTATTTATGTTCATTGTAGAGTGGTCTATTTTTATTTAAATTATACATCAATTATTCGTATCGGTTCTTTTCTGAAATCAACTCACAAATTATAGTGCGACATGAAAGAGTAGAAAATAAATGAGGGCGCCACAGTCTTTCACATAGCAACCCTGCTTATATGGACAAATAAAATTGTTCTTGAAACTTCAAAACTCTATCATGTCGCACTGTAACTACCAAAGAACTTGTATATCTACCTACTACCAGTACCTACATACTACTACCTACTTATAAATTCCTTGGTAACTACTCGTACGGCCAGAAACAAAGTCTTTATCTCTGCTACGGATCTCCTTTTGCGAACTCCTAAAATACAAACTCCTAAAATATAGGTAACTATAGTTTCCACCTCCCAAGGAGACAACTATAAATGTTAACAACACGACACGTGTACCTGTCACTTGACACATGTCGCCAACTATGTAGCTAAACGAAATTAGAGTTAAAAGTTAACGAAACGGTTAAACTTAACCACCGGTTATAAACCGGGAATACATTAAACTTGCGGCCGGAAGCCGTTTATGGTGGACGGTGGTCTAATCGTAGAAAAGCAGGTACCGATAGCTACAAAAATAGATGCGTTTCCGCCGACGAGTGGTCCAAGTGATAAATTTGCGGCGGTTTGGAAATGAGATGTTCGATTTTCGTATCAAACGCTGGCCGCAGGTACGAAGCTACATCTTTATAAGAAATTTAAATAAAACAAGCTAAATAAATAGTACAATAAAAAGTGTAAATAAATAAGCCTAATAATTTCAGTTAAAATGAAACAGTTTACGTATATCATAAAACGAAATTGCTAGAAAACGAGATTATGTTTGTATAAGCAGTAACTTTCATACAATATAACGCGTTACAAGGACATAACCAAATAAAATAAATGATAGACAAAAGTCAAAAGGAATATAACAGATGATAAAAGATACTCAGCTGAAAACCAAACAAGCAACAAAAATTAAGTAAACGTTTTAAAAAATTACGAGCCACTCTGTTATTTACGAATTTTTGGCAAAAAAAATTTCCTAAAATGATTTATTGATTGTTGCACCACAATTCAAGTGTTAATAAACCTTCTATCTGCTCACGGCTCTACTCGCAAACAATTTTAGTTTATCCCACGGAAAGACTTAATAAATAGGGATAAATAGCCTATGATTTGTAGCCCTATTTCACAGGGTAAGTCATCACTGTTCAATGAGGCATTAAAATGTTAAGTGGGAACAAACAAACAAACACATTTTCCTTGTTTTAATATAAG
The DNA here is from genome assembly GCA_958295455.1 of Coleophora deauratella. Lineage (NCBI taxonomy): Eukaryota > Metazoa > Arthropoda > Insecta > Lepidoptera > Coleophoridae > Coleophora > Coleophora deauratella. Next base: position 9,342,698 of record OY282413.1, on the reverse strand, counting down.
TAAAAATTTAACAATGCTTCTTCTGACTTGGGCCACAGACACCATACCACTGCCTCTTTTAACTTGGGCCACAGGCTAAAGCCCACGCCCAACATAGCAAGGCGCGGCTGCAGTCCACTAATGGACTTTTACGTGCCATGACCACCATTGTTGTTATTGCTTGCTACTGGCATACGATATATGAGGCGAAGTATTTTATGAATCGGTTTACCACTTATTAGATTACTGCTACTGCTGTTATTAATTTGCACAAATTACATGGTGAAATTCAAATCGTACACCAGAGTTTAAGATCAGACTCTATTAAGGAAACTGAACAACTTTCGCACTAGTAATCTGATTCATTCAAATCCATAAACTGATCTGGCAACTTTCACGTGAAATGAGTTAGGATAAAAATTGATCAGTTTTTTTAACTCAGACGGTACTTTAATATTTTTAATAATTTTAAATTCGGCTGTATATTCAAAGTCAGTATCACAGCTTCTTTTTGCTATCTCAATTTTCCTGATTTAGTTTCCTATTATAATATGCGGCTGTTCAATTTTAGACAATTCAAAACATTTCCGTTTGCGAGCAACTTTACTTTAAGAAGTTAAAGTTGTAATAAGTTAAACTATGTTGTGATAAAGTTGCCTTTATTTGGCATAGTTTAATGCAATGATAGAATTATTGTATATTCCATTAATCACTAGTTGTGTTTTTCTTTTTTATAACATACCTATCAGTATTACAAAAAATATAAAAGTAGAAAACAGTAATAAATATCAGTTCAGTGACATTTTACTCCCTAACAAGGAGCAATTTGTTTTTTGGCTCCGAATATTCAATCATTTTCCACAATAAAAAATACATGGGTATTTAATCGTATATAAAAAAAACGTTCACTAAATAACATTTCTCCTGTAATTGCAAAAATAACTTACTTGATTGATGATTTCATCCATTTTTAATTTTATATTAATTAGAAACACGAAAAAACCTTTGACAAGCATTTACTTTTACAAGCATTTACACAGTTTTTGACTCTGACGTTACATGCTTGTAATGCTAACGATTTCAGAACAAAATTTCGTTTTTGACCATTTTTAGTGACAGTATAAAAATACTAGCTAGGAGGTGTCTGACTGAATATAACTAAAATATAACTTTAATGTGCAAGAATGCAAAATCAAATCAAATGAAAAATATTTACTCGAAGTATTATACATTTAGGTAATTTTTGTCTACCTAATATAAAACTCACATCACTTGAAACTCGCATACTTAACGCTTTGGGAAGTGTTTGCAGAGATAGAAGAAACGAAACGTCGGACCCAAAAAAACTCCGTACAATATTATGATATTTATTTTTCAAAAAAAGGATGACAGTCAACAAGTTCACTAAATACAAAATTGACTAATATTCCTAGCCGCCTTCTAAACCCGCTCTCGCTACCGCCTCTAACCTATACTGGACACCAAGCCTACGCCCTTTAGACGTAGCAAGGCGCGGTCTGCATACACCGCGGCTAATGGATTGGTTTTCTGTGTTTTTTTTTATATCATGGCAACAATTCACAATGGATGCCCACCGTTAAGTTACGTATTTGATACTGATTTGAAGTTCAGTTTGCTAAATTGGATAGGGTTCAGTAACTCTTCAGTATTACTGTTCACAGTTGAAATTTTAAAAAAATAATTTAAACTTATAATGCGTCCCAGAATACTTTTGTGCAAACATTTTTTATCTTGACACCAGAATAATATTTTTTATATGAAAGGAACAGAGTCAAGTCAGGTAAATCCTACTTTAGTTCTGGAATAACCTATAAAGTATAAATTTAAATTGCATGTGAAAAATTGTTTATGCTCTAAAAAAAAAAAAAAAAAAATATATACAAAATACTAGATTATGTAAATGACAATGATATATGGACATGTATAGATCCTCCAGCTCACAATTTTATTGTTGACATGAATTTTAATAGAATCCGGTAGTTGACTGCTAGTCATTTGAGTTACTTTTTATCAAATGTCAAAAACGGCATTTTGTTCTAAAAATGTTTGTAATTTTGTACGATGACGTCATTGTTCAAAGTAGTAGTTTGCATACTAATTAGTAAATTCTTAGAAATTAAAATTGAAAATGTAATGAAAATTAAAGTGATTAAGGTTTTCAACAATTTTATTTCAAGAGCTATTTTTAGTCAGTAATATTTCGTAATTTATTTTTCATGCAGTCAACTCCCGGATTTAAGATTTTATTTAAAAAATGTGTTGAAGCGAGTTTCTTTTGGGCTCGACGTTTCTTCTCGCTTCGCAAACACTTCCCGAAACGTTGAGTGTACAAGTCCCGCGTGGTAGGGACTTTGTACTAGGTAGAAAAAAATATTGACGATTTAAAAGCATGTGTAAAGCATCTACTTAAATAAAAAACATTTTGAGTTTGAGTTTTTGAGTTTATACTCTTAAAACAATCCTATCGTCGCCATTGCCATGGGTCTCTTCTCAAACCTCGTGAAGGTCCACACACGGGGGCTAATTAATTAGAGGTTGTGGCGCTAGTGGCCAACCCCAATGTCAAAAGTTTTCAAGCCACCTATAGGGTCTCCGATATGGCTTATGACTACCATTTTACTGATAGAAGCCGGCTCCAATGGCTGAACTTTCGAAGCAGAGAAATGGTCGAGACAAATGCTGCTAAAAGTCAAAGACATCCAGGTTATGACCGTATCTATAGTCGTTTAATTTGCGTGATCGGTGCGACCACGGAAGCCTCACTGAGCTATGAACGCTTGTTACCTACCTACTTTAAAGTTAAATAGTTTAAACTAAATTGACCGTGGGAGAGCCATGCTTCGGCACGAATGGGCCGGCTCGACCGGAGTGATACCACGGCCTCACAGAACACCGGCGTGAAGCAACGCTTACCTTGTGTTTCGCCGAGTGAGTGAGGGTACCGGAGGCCCAACTTCCCCTCCCCCCCCCCCCCCATTCCCCCCATCCGCCCATTCCATTTCAAAGGTCGGCAACGCACTTGTGACTCCTCTGGTGTTGCGGCGGTAATCGCTTACCATCAGGTGATCCGTCTGCTCGTTTGCCACCTATCACATAAAAAAAAATATATATTATGTTTGGCCATTTTGGCATAAAAGTTTGTGACCGAATCCCAAAAGAGGAGACACTTTAATTGCTATTTAATTAAAAACGCTCAATGTAAACAAATATGGTTGTTTTAAATTACTGCCATCAAAATTGTGTAAAAAATAATGATGAGGTAATTATGTCTTTGTGTCTCGTAACTATACTAGGATTATGTTCGATGTCCAAATGTAAATGATTTGGGCATAAAAAAGGTTAATTTATGTTTTATTTTACATTAGAAAATGCCCACTTTAGAAAAAAAACATCATCGAAAATGTCAACAGAAAAACAAGTAGAAGTGGCACTAGGCAGATCAGAAATAAGAAGCTAGAACTGTTTGTTATCCGACGAAAAAGGTTCTCAAGTTGTAACTTCTACATATATAAGGTGCTACTTTATTAGTGCCCGATATTTAAGTCAGTGCTTCTACTCCTGATTCTGATCAACTTTCCCCAAGAAACCTATAGTCAAATCGCAAAAAAATTTTTGAACTCTTCATACTAATTTGGCCGCTCGGCTGATCGATTTGTATGAAGAGTCCAAATTTTTTTTTGCGATTTGACTATAGGTTTCTTGGGGAAAGTTGATCAGAATCAGAAGTAGAAGCACTGACTAAAATATCGGGCACTAATAAAGTAGCACCATATATAAGTAGAGATGTTGTCACTTATTTTTTCTCGATTATTTGTAATCCTTTGGCGTCATCTCACCTGATGGTAAGCGATTATTATGTCAATAGATAGAAGTATCAAGATACTTTAACGCAATGGGGAACTGGCTATCTTATCTCCAAACCCAAAACACATAAAACTTATGTTTGGCGGCAAAACAGATAAAATGGTGGTAGATAGTCGGGTGAGCTCAAAACTACCCTATCACCAAGCAACTCAAGTCTAACAAACTTGGGACCCGCCGGGAATCGACCCCGCGACCTCTTGATATGGAGGGCGATTAAAACTGTACAGGTTTTTGTAACTTCAACTTTAACATTTGTGACTTAGAGTGCAATTTTCATTGGCACGTTAGGAGTTCGAGTGTAACTGTCGATATTAAAATGCAGTTTTTTAAAGATTTTTATTTCTCTTTTTTGCAACATTCTTTATCAAACACAACGAATTGTCGCCTGCGGTATTTCCGGACCGATACGACATTCAAACCTTCAAGAAAAGAGCGTACTCCCATATCAAAGGCCGGCAACGCACTTGTGAGTCCTCTGGCGTTGCGGGTGTCTATGGGCGGCGGTAATCGCTTACCATCAGGTGATCCTTCTGCTCGTTTGCCACCTCTGCCATAAAAAAAACACACCTCATATTATATGATTTAGTTATCTTAGGAATTATGTTATCGAGGGTATTAAAAATCTCTCATTGTCGGTTGAATGTTCCACATCATAAATTTTGTATGAGACACTCAAGCGATCTAGTTGAGTTAGTAATCAGTATAACGTACGAAGAATAATTAATAAGATATCTAGGTAATACATGATTAAATATCGAAAATTCATTCCAAAATCAAACACACCAATGAAAAACGTTAGCAAAATAGTAACTTAGCAACGAAATAACAGATTTATTTCATTCTGCTTTGACTATTTTCAGTCCTCTCCAAGAAACGAATCGAACACCGCGTTCTATTTCCAAAGTCAAAAATCTTTTTTAAAATTGTCTGTTTATTTTTTATCGCGATGCTAGAAAGGCAAAGGCATTCACCGCTATAAAGCCAAATTGTTGGAAATACGACTGAAATTGAAAGTGTGAAACGAAATCGATATTACTCGCGACCTTAACATTTAAATAGTGCAAAGTATTGATTACAGACTGTGTCTAACTAGGACAAGAAAGGTTTTGTCTATTAGAGGCTCTACAGAAGTTCGTGTCTCTCAAAATAATATACATAAAAGGTAAGTAAATGTTTCGGTCTTATCTTGAAATGGTTCTTACTATTGAAAATTATTTTCATTTTGCATTAGACAAGTTTTTTAACAGTGTTGTCACTAAATTACAGCGCATTGTCTGTTTTTTAATAGTTTATTTATAATGTTATTTTTTAATAATGTTTATTTTATTCTAAATAGGCACCAGTATACGCTTTTAAGAAGTAATTTTTTGTCTAGGTATCTAATACGAGGGTCTACTACTTGATATTCATGTACCCAAAAGTAATAAACGTACTTTCTTTTACGTATAAGCCCTGAATCCAGATTAACCTGGTATTGAAATTTCAGATATTGAGCTTTTGTAGATACCTAATGAGAATTCTTCAGTGTCCTGATTGCCAAATATAGAATTTAGCGCCTTAATTAAAGTTAAATGATTAAATATATATTGATTGAATTAAAATTAAAAACCAGTGTAAAATTACATTACCCTGGTCAAATTCAAATTTAAATAATGTTATTTTATTTGCCAGAAAACATTAAAATACAGGTTTTATTGATTAAAGCATTATAACGTAGCACAGTGTTTTCAGTATAAAAAGCATGCAAAATGTTGATAATTTAAATGTCAAAAAATTATAATATCAAATAATTTTATATAAATATATAAATAAGTCTGTCAAATAAAATGTAAAATAACAATAAAAACGACGTAATAAATAATTACAATTCATGTAACAATTCAATAAATAAAAGCAAGTCAGTCCCCACACTACAGCACTACTCATTTTTACTTTTTTTATTACAATTAAGTTTAAATAAAATCTCATTTGTGTAGACGCCTTTATTTAAGGCCTTACTTGTGACGTCGGTTTAAACTATCTTGGCCTTGACTGAAGTGGGTAAAGACAGACAGATCAATAGATTAGTTAGCTGTATTGTATACTGTAAAGACTTGATAGGCTAGGTATTAGACCTTTCTAGGGTTAGGCGTGAAATAAATACGAATTAAGTTTAAATATTTCGGATTAGAACAAAAAACAATGTTTGTCAATTCAGTTTAAGTTGGTACCTGGCCCCGAGTGTATGTTTGTGTGAAAATGTATAAAATAAAATATTTAAAAGAATTCAATGACTTTCGATAAATAGAAGATCCCTACAATACCTAGGATCGTGGCTCAGTGCGGCCTGCGCGGACGTGACGATCAGACAGACGCGGTTATAACCTAGATGTGTTAAGACTGCTGATGGTATTCACATTTATCTGGAGTATTTTAGTTTTAAGCCGTTTAGTATTATTAGACATCAGTCGCTAAGCCATAAAAATAAAAAAAATCCAACTCTATATATTTTTTATTTATTTAAGTAAATGTTGTACACATTATTTTCACAAGACTTGAAATCATCTGACACACACAACAGCTCCACAGCCTCCACCAATCCGGAGTTAGTCCTCATGTGTGGAATAAGGTCTATCATTCTCGAGCTAGTTAGAAGAGACCTGTGACCCAGCAGTAGGACACTAATGCGATTGTAACTTCTAGATATTAATTTTATGCTTAGTTTTTTTTTATGCTTAGTTAATATCAGTGTACGACTTCTGTGCAATGCACAAACCCAATGGGGTTTGCGTTGCACATGTTTTTTGTGAAACCTATATTTTTTATAGACAATAAATATGAAAAAAACTGACACTGAGGTTTGCCACTAGCCCCACAACCTCCACCAATCCGGAGTTAGTCCTCATGTGTGGAATAAGGTCTAACCTTCCCAAGCTATTGATGAGACGTGCCCCTGTAGTGGGGAACGATGCTGTTGTCAGTAAATATACTTACGTTTCTGATTAAATAAGTATATTAACGAATTCTCTGATTTAAAAAAACGTTTCTGATTTAAAAAAAAAAACGACCAAGTGCGAGTCGGACTCGCGCACCGAGGGTTCCGTATAAATTCATAATCAGTAATCACATATGTCTTGAACTCTATATCAAATTCTCGGCCTGTAATCAAATCCAATCATAAAAAAATTGTGAAGTAACAAAAAATTTTTGGTTTCCGGACTTTTCCCTTTATTTGTGCTATAAGACGTTGCTTCCTGTCAAATTTCGAAATTCTAGGTATACGGGAAGTACCCTATAGGTATTAATTCCCATGCGAGTGTCCAAATATGCGGCATAAACGGCCGTAACTCTTGATTGCGTTGGCATAGAAGTTTGATTTTTTCACAGCTTCAAGGGATTGCAGGCCTGAGTATTTGATATTTTTAACTGGATACGTCTACGCGTTCCTGAGGAAAAGGGTCTTGACAGTCAGACAGACGGACAGACCGACTGACAGACAGACGGACGGACAACAAAGTGATCCTACAAGGTTTTTTCCTTTTGAGGTACGGAACCCTAAAACTCCTTTTGAGGTATGTAAACGAATTCTGTAACGTTACGACATTGGTTACATCGGGATTATATCTTTTGTCCAAAATTCGCTTTCAAATTTTGACCTTTATCCTTTTTGCGCGTCAATATAGACTATAAGAAACTTAATGGCGCATTTACGAGACAACTGCGCAGTGGAAAGTGGTATCGTTAGAAATAAGAATAGCTTTGTAAGCAGTAAATATAGTGTAGCATTAAATCAAGGCCCTTAGAAATATTTACAAAGATTTTTCACGCTTTTTTACCCGGTTTTTTCGATTGTACGTTTGTATATCGGTATGTACCTATGTAAGTTGGGACATACGCGAACCTCTAAGGCTGGGAATAAACGTCAGATTTTGATTCCGATTGTCTTATCAGACTATCTGATCGTATTTACTCGATACACATCCGATTTTTACGTCAGACTTTTTCTGAATTCAGTCGTTCTCGAGCTCCGCGTACTTGCATACGAAGCAGAAAGAAAAGATGGACGATGAATTACTGTTACTTATTGCATATTTGCTCGTCGCAAACCTACAAAAAAAAACAATATGGGTGTTGTGGAATTATCTTAGTTTAAGAACGATATTTTGTACTTATTTCAGAACGTATGTGTAGCTGTCATTTTTGATGTTGACATAGCGCCATATTTTGACAGATCTCTGGCTCTGACAGATTCCAATAAAAGCGTTCTATGAAAACCTGCATTTTTAATGATAAATACTGATCCAGCACATATTGGCGACCGAAGGAGTACATATAATTAAGAAGAACGCAAGTACGAGATGGAACTCACAAAGAAAATACGCGAACGTGGGCAAATACGACGGACATTTACACGCCATGAGCAGACCGCGTCCACGCAAGTAGATTTACGATTCCTGGAAGAAAAAATGGTAAAACTACAACAGTTAGACCAAGAAATCCACCAAGAAATGCTCGCTGCAGAAGACTTCGACGAAGAAAAGTTTGAAGAAGAATGCGAGTTGTGCGACTCATATAAGAAAAAGTGGTTGATTTTAAAATCGAAACTAGAAGATAAACCAAAGCAAGATGAGATTTGGACTTGTAAAGAAGAGAGCACGAAAAAGGCTCATAACCTCAATCTCCCACGGATTGAAATTCGCAAGTTTGATGACAACCCAAAATCATGGCTGGCATTTTGGGGTCAGTTCAAGAAAATTCATGAAGACAAGTCCTTGGATGCTGAAACAAAGTTCCAGTATTTAACTCAAGCAATGGCCTTAGAAAGTAATGCAAGAAGACTTGTAGAAAGCTACCCGCCTACTGAAGAAAATTACTCTAAAGTTATACAAACTTTGAAGGACAGGTTTGCCAAAGATGAAACCCTGATTGAAATATATGTACGTGAACTCTTAAAGTTAGTTAGCTGTAAGCATAGTGTAACTCTAGATATACTTTATGATAAGATTGTATGTAATTTACAAATTTTAGAGTCTCTAGGTATCATTAGGGATAAATACGAGTGTATCTTACTACCAATGATTGAATCAGCTCTTCCAGAGAGCACATTGCTATCTTGGAGTAAAGTGCCACACGCAGGGGGGGAATCAAAACTTGAAAATCTGTTAAAGTTCTTACAGAGGTACGTTGAGGCTGAAAGAAGGGTACAAATAGTCAAAGCAGATTTTATAGCTAGCTCTCCTACAGAAGTGGTTCCCACTGCAGCATGCTTGGTAAACAAGACAGTTCAGGTAAAAGAGAAGGAGGGAAGGAGTCCTACTGCAACCGCTGCCTGCTTGGTCAATAGTGAGGTAAAGAAAAACAGCACTGAAGGTAAGACATCTTGTTTATTTTGCGATAAAACACACAATACAGTAGAGTGTTCAAAAGTCAGTACTTTGTCTCTCGAAGAAAAGAAAGATATAATTAAGAAAAAAGGTGGTTGTTACATTTGTCTAAGAAGAGGCCATCTTGCTAAAAACTGCAAAGCATTTGTCAAATGTCTTTGTTGTACTAGACGTCATATTGTGGTTTTATGTCCAAATCTTCATGGTTCCCATCAGAAGAGTTTGCCACCTAAAACAGAAACTACAGAAGTTAGTAACAATTTTATGAAACATAATAGTACTACTTTATTACAGACTGTTGTGGTGAAGATAACTCACAATAATAAACAAAAGAAGGTAAGAGCACTCATTGACTCCGGGTCGCAGCGCACATACATCAAGGCCGGCCTCACTGAAGAATTGGGACTCGAGGTAACTGGAACGGAGAGCCTCGGACACTCTCTTTTTGGAGGAGTGAAAAAGGAAGTTAAAACACACAGGCTCATAAAATTTCAAGTTAGTAACCTTGACAATACATATCAAACCAGTATGACAGGATTGGAAAGTGAGGTTCTTTGTGGGTACTTACCAAAAGTAAATGATCCATCACTTATTCAAACATTGAAGGATAGGAAGATTCATTTGACAGACTGCTATGAAGATATATCGGAAATAAATGTGCTCATTGGATCCGATTATATTGGGGCAATTTTAGATACGGGTATGGTACATTTAACAGGCAATTTAGTTGCATTGAAGACCAAACTTGGATGGACCAGTCAAGGCCCCACACAAGGAGTTTATACTATGATGGTGACGTCATTGTTCAGCTCACCGCTGCTCCAAGATGACTTAGAATTCATGTGGAATATTGAAACATTAGGGATAAAAGATCCATATGAAAAGGAGATAAATATGACAGAAAAGGAAATGTTAAACTATTTTAATGATAATATTTCAGAAAAGGATGGAAGATACGAGGTCAATCTGATGTGGAGATTAGACAGACCACTACTAGATTCAGGGTATGAACAAGCAGAAAGACGCCTAATGTCTACTACGAAGAGACTGGAACGGACAGGAAATATAGAAGCGTATCATAAAGTATTTCAAGAATGGGAAGACGAAGGTATTATTGAGAAAGTGGAAGTGGAGAATAAAGAGGAAGGACATTTTCTTCCACATCATGCTGTGATAAAAATGGAAAGCACAAACACAAAAATCAGACCAGTATTTGACGCGTCAGCTAAAGATGGGAAGGGCATGTCACTGAATGCTTGCATGGAAAAATGCCCAAATATGATAGAGGATATACCAAAGTTACTGATAAGATTTCGCATGAAGGCTTATGGTGTTACGTCTGATATTAGAAGAGCATTCCTACAAATTTCTGTAGCTCCAACGGACCGAAAATATTTGAAGTTGTTATGGTGGAGTAATCCTATGAAGAAAGACAAGATACTCACTTACCAGCATGCTCGAGTACCATTTGGAGTAGCCTGCAGTCCATTCTTGTTAGCTGCTACGATAAATCATCACCTGGAAAAGAATGAAAACACTTACCCTGAAACTACGAAGACATTAAGAGATTCCTTCTATGTAGATAACTGTGTGGCCAGCTTTGACACTGAAAATCAAGTACGACGATTCAGGAAAGAAGCAACAGAAATAATGAGTAGAGGAAAATTTGAATTAAGAGACTGGATTACTAATTAAACAGAAGATAAAGAGAGTGTTTCAGTACTAGGTATACAATGGAACATACAGGAGGATAACTTGTACTGTAATTTAAACTTGAAAGCTATACCTAATTAAATCTCTAAAAGAGATTTATTGTCTGTAACACAACAGATATTTGATCCTCTAGGATTTCTGTGCCCAGTAACACTAGTACCAAAACGAATAATTCAAAAAGCTTGGATACAACAAACAGGATGGGATGAAAAAATACCTAGTGAATTAGAGAATGAATATAAAGATTGGCTGAGCACTATTGACAAGGTAAACAGATGCAGAGTTCCACGACGCCTTTCAAAGGAACCACTACAAGAATGTGAGGTATCTGTTCATGTATTTTGTGATGCAAGTAAGACAGCGTATGCTGCTTGTATATACCTGCGAAGTGAATTGAGAGGCCAAGTATCAGTACAACTTGTTATGGCAAAGAGTAGAGTTGCCCCGATAAAAAGAGAAATGACACTTCCTCGATTGGAACTGATGGGCGCTGTCATCGCTGCGAGACTCTAAAACCAAGTTGTAAAGTCAGGATTACTTGAGAACTGTAAAAATCACAAAGTATACTGCTGGACAGACTCATCTGTAGTGTGGGCATGGCTGAAACGTCAAAACTGCTGGAAGACCTTCGTGAACAACAGGGTAGCTGAAATCTGTAAGATTACAGACAGAGATGACTGGTATCACTTACCTGGAACATGCAATCCTGCCGACTTACCTCACGAGGATGCTCTGCAACAGCACTGCTGGAATGCCATTGGTGGACTGGTCCGGAGTGGCTGTACCTGGAAAAAGAAAAGTGGCCGCAATCTAATATATCAAATGTACAGTTTGAAGAAGAAGAAATAATGAAAGAACAGAAGAAATATACAACAGTAAATATAGATATAAATTCTGATACATTTAGTAGAAGATTGTTGTATTTTAAAAAATATACAAAGATAGTAAGATTAATAGCAAGAATATTAAGAATTAATCCGAAGATTCGAAAACAATACAACATAAATTCAGATCATATTGGAAATGAAGAATACAGAAATGCAGAAGAAATATTAATCAGATTATTACAAAGAGAACATTATGAAGAAAACGGAAATAAACAGAATAAACTACCTACAGTAAAAGAGAATGGTATCATAAGAGTAAAAACTAGATTAGAATTAAGCAACGAAAATAAGAACTTTGTTTACCCCATTTTACTGCCAGGTAAAGATGAGTTAGTAAGAAGGATGGTTGAAGAAAGGCACATACGATTATGCCATGCTGGTACTCAAATTATGATGACTAATTTAAGAGAAAAGTATTGGATTACTGGTATACGAAAATTATCTAAACAGATTGTATCCCAGTGTGTCATATGTAAGAGGTACAAAGCGAAGCATTATGAAGCACCTCAACCTCCATTGCCTATGGATCGCGTGGGAAACTCACCTCCCTTTGAAGTCACAGGAATTGACCTAGCTGGCCCACTATTTCTGAAAGACAACAGCAAGTGTTGGATAGTACTTTTCACTTGTGCAGTCTATAGAGCAATACATTTAGAACTGACAGATTCTCTATCCACAGCTGGTTTTTTAATGAGCCTCAGGAGATTCATAGCTAGAAGAGGAAGAGTTAAGATTATTTACAGCGATAATGGAACTAATTTTCATGGCATGGCTAACTTGTTGAAAGATGTAAATTGGACAGAGATAGAAACTGCTACAAATCCTGTAATGTGGAAATTTTCGCCACCGTCAGCTCCGTGGTGGGGAGGGTGGTGGGAGCGCCTAGTAAGAGTAGTGAAGGAGATGCTGCGAAGAATACTCGGCAAGGCATGTGTGGATTACATAGAGCTTTTAACAATCCTCTGCGATTGCGAATCAGTTATAAATAACCGTCCATTAACCTATGTTGAAATGGGAGAGTTAAAGCCTTTGACTCCTATGATGTTTTTACAAAGTCTTTCTGAGACTGACACACCAGATTTAGACCAGATAGACCATAAAGGATTGAATGTTAGATACAGATACTTGCAAGAGTTACGGGAGAATTTCAGAAACAGATTTAAAAATGAATATTTGGCACTTCTGATAAATAAAGGAAATGATAAAAATAGAAGAGAACCAAAAGTTGGAGAAATAGTATTGATAGAAACTGATTCAAAAAGACTAAACTGGCCATTGGGAGTTATCAAGGAAGTTTTTATAGGCAAAGATGGATGTACTCGAGTGGCAAGACTGCAAACCTCGGCTGGAGAAAAGGTAAGACCCTATCAAAGACTTTACCCCCTGGAGATTGAGACTAATTCATTGGACTGGCTCGACCAAATACCAGGTAAGACAAACCTTATTGATAGTCCTGGTCCTGATTTGGAACCTACTTCGGTGACTTCGGATAGCAGAGAAACGGAGCCTCTAGCCTCTACCTCTAGGTCTGGGCGACAAATTAAGTTACCGAGTCGCTATTTAACATAGTTTATTTTAATTGTGTCATATTCACAGAGAGGTACAATGACTATTTGTTTTTGATGTTGTATTAGTTTATACTTTTTTTGACTTGTCACTTTGGATTTTGTGCCCGGGAGGATGTTGTGGAATTATCTTAGTTTAAGAACGATATTTTGTACTTATTTCAGAACGTATGTGTAGCTGTCATTTTTGATGTTGACATAGCGCCATATTTTGACAGATCTCTCGCTCTGACAGATTCCAATAAAAGCGTTCTATGAAAACCTGCATTTTTAATGATAAATACTGATCCAGCACAATGGGCATGAAATGCAATTACTTATTTACTTGACTATAAAAATTATCGTACAATATTCCGCCATAGCCCGAACCACAACGATGCGTTCATTCAGTGTCACGCTAGAGAGTCAACTGGCAAGTCGAAAGGGAGGAATCGAACGTCTATTTTGTCTCTATTTCCGACTCGGACGTCAAATCCGATTATCGAATCGGACGTGTATTGAGTGTTTACACAAATATATGGCATGAACGCCTTCCGATAGCATGATCAGACTATCGGATCGGCTTAAGGCTGGGAATACACGTCAGATTTTTCCATCCGACAGTTCGATACGATAGTCTGATCCGGCTTTCGGAAGGCGTCCGTGCCATATATTTGTGTAAATACTATACTCAATACACGTCCGATACGTTAGTCGGATCAGATGTCCGACTCGGAAACGGCACCGAGGCGTTTATGCTTTATTGCCGGTCCGGATGTCTGAAGGCGCGGTCTGCATACTTCTGTATAAAGACAACAAGATGTCCTCCCTTCGACTTGCCATTTGACTCTCTGGCGTGACTCTGAATGGGAGCATCGTTGTGGTTCGGACGATGGTGGAAAATTGTATGATATCTTTTATAGACAAGTAATTAAGTAATGGCATTTCATGCCCATATTGTAAACATGCCGCAAAAAGTTTTGTTGTAGGTATGCGACGAGCAAATATGCAACAATTAACAGTAATTCGCCGTTCATATTTTCTTTCTGCTCCGTATGCGAGCACTCGGGATTATAGCTCGAGAACAACAAAAAAAAAGTCTGGCGCAAGAGTCGGATGTGTATGTCGGATCAAGTAAACACGATCAGATAATCGGAAACAAAATCTGACGTGTATTCCAGCCTTAACTGTAGAGGGTTCCGTGGGTACGCTCTGACAGCAACCGTTAAATCTGACAACAGAATAGCATAAATAAATCACGTAAGTGTGAAAACAAAACGGTTGCTGTCAGAGTGGACCCTTGGAACGCGGCCCTGGTGTTTTTAATTATTGTAAAGAGAATTAAACTTTTCATACCAAGTTCCCATACAAAATTTCGGGTGTTTTACGAGCACACCTGTATATGCACATATATTTTTATGTATGTTGGTATCATTGTTACCGCCTGTAGCCAAAACAGCTTGTAGAATTTCATAATTTTAAGTGTCGTTACAATCGTCTTCATTTCTAGATTGACAACTATTATTAATCAATTAATATCCAGGACAAATCACACACGGTCATCTGGCCCCAAACTAGGATCCCCTGTACTATAGGAATCAGAGACTGATATACATACACATATACATTTAAATACATACATGCATATATAGATATTAATACACCCAGAAACAGAGCAAACAAATCTGCTCATCACATAAATGTTTGCCCTGGGTGGGGATCGAACCCAACACTCTCAGATCAATAGACAGAAGCGCTAATACTGAGACACCGAGTCAGTCAGTATGTCAATAATAATACTAATAAATTATTTAGGTCATTAAATCGAAATAAGGCCTATCATGACTAGAACACATTGCCACAGAATAAAGAAAATTTATTGCGAACTAACCGCACTGACTTATCAGAACTTTATCGATCAACTTTGCCTAAAAGCTTTATTCGCTACATTGTCAGACTGATTATTGGCCCACTGATATATCACTGCAGTGTTATCGGCATTGATAAAGGTAGATATCAACGAAATCGAGCGTGACTTTATTTTAGGTGGTGTAGATACGCTAAAATATAAATTAGGTAGGTTAGATAGAAATCAGTTACATGACTAACTTTATGCTGTACTTTGTATAGAGTGTAGCTCTAGTAAAAAAAAGGCGTAGCATTACCGCAGTATATGTATTTTCAACCGACTTCAAAAAAAGGAGGAGGTTCTCAATTCGTCGGAATCTTTTTTTTTTTTTTTTTTTTTTTATGTATGTTCACCGATTGCTCGAAGATGCCTGAACTGATTTCGAAAATTCTTTTTTTGTTTGATAGGGTATACTTCACAGGTGGTCCCATATAAATTTTATCGAAATCGATTTAGCGGTTTTTGAGAAAATCAACAAAACATAGCAAAGTTGGAGTTGTTGCGATTGAAGTCGGTTGTTTTTAACGTATTCAGCGTGGTCAATTATATACATAGTAATACACTAGCTTCCGTCCGGGACTTCGTCTGTGTGAACTCCAGAATTGGGCCCAGAGAGATAAAATGTTAAGGCAGCGCCATCAAAATTCAATTTCTTTGCCGTTCCTTCCGGTACCTTCGAGTTTTCCGGGATAAAAAGTAGCCTATGTGTTAGTCAAGTGCTTTATCTATCTACCTATTAAATTTAATCCAAATACGTTCAGTAGTTTCAGCGTGAAATTGGGACAAACAAACAAACATCCATACTTACGCATTTATAATATCTCAGATGAGATACACTATGGACATTTCTCACCCCCTACGGGTAAGATCTGGTGACGGTTGCTCAGTGCAGGGTTCCCCACTTAAATTCGAATAACTTATGCTCGAGTACCAAATGCTCGAACCCGGTTCCTGGAAAATCAAGAAGTAATTTTTCAAGATACTGGGCTTTCACGCTGATAATCATTCATCACCATCATCAACAACCGAAATACATCTACTGCTGGACAAAGGCCTACCCCAAGGATTTCCATACCAACCGGTCCTGCTATTCCCTCATCCAGCGGCTTCCCGCAACCTTCACCAGTGGTTGGCCTGTGGTAGACACCGAGTGGCCTGCATACACTGCGTTTTTCGCTTTACCCTGCCAATGCTGATAATGGTTAGAGCTTATAGTCCTTCCAGATTTTGCAGCAGTGAGCTAGTGTTAATTTGGCCAAACAGCTGATACATTTGTATGCAGGTCCTTTAATGCTTTTTTGTAATTTCAACCAAGTTGCAGAACAAAAGTTGTTCGTAGTTCAGACCGATTGCTAACTTTTCTGTTATTTCTTTCATAATTTTTGTTCTCAGCTTTATTTCTATTTACATCGTTCAAATACCGATTAGAAGCAACAAACCATTATGCTATTAAGCTGTCGATAAATAAATATTCGCAGTAGAATATGTACCAAATCAATGTAGGGAACCCGACTAATTGATCTAACACTTACCAATATGTCTAGATCTCTGACCACCAAACCTGAACCATGGACGATCGCACGGTGGACCTGATCTTCGGCGGATCCCTGAAGTCCTTGCCTCCGGTCAGCTCCAAGATCGTGAGGATCTTCACCAGTTCCACCTTCACTGGTAAGTCACGATGATGGTGAAGATGAATGATTAATTAAAAACATTTTAAAACTTGATTCCTTTACTAGGATTGTGAATAATTGATTGGTTATTCAATTTGCAAAGTCTATATGGAACTAGGAGAATATAACTCGTTTTTAGTATAGATATTACAAGTATCTTCTCTGTATCTCTGTAGTAAAATACAGAAAATTTCCTATACTTAGATATTCTTCTTTTTCTCACTGTGTGGCACAACTGAACCGTGCTATCACAAAAAATAGACCGTAGTTGCCTATTGACTGGGAACTTAAACTGTTGGTTCCACTTATATGATAAAACTGGACAACTTTTCCAAAGGAACCCATACAAAATTCTCAAAAATCTTTTTGGACTCACCATAAAGAATTGGCTGTTTAGCCGATGAGTTTGTGTAAAATAATCACTTTTTTTTTGAGTAATTCAAAGAATTAAGCCTTACTAACTTCAACTATGGATTAATAGGTTTAAAATACATAAATAATTCCATAGGAAAATTGAAACAGTTTCATTATTAGATCACCCTGTTGAGTTTCCGGATTGCCCCTTTATAATAAATAATAATAAATAAAATAATAATCTTAATTTCAGGTACACAAATTACCTACACAGGCACAGACTTTTAGCTATATAAAGTACCCTTAAAAACCTTCTAAAAGTTCTGTGGTCGAGCGAGACATTACCTGACATTCCACCTTCCAATCTATCCACCAAACTTCTACCTGCCACGTGCAATTCGGAACACATTTCCCGAATACTCTTCCAACCTGACACATGTCGCACAGCAGATCTCAAAGTTTGTTCTCGCTCGGAGCGCTTCCCAAACTTTGCGTAGGTGCAACTTGAACTAATTCTACTGGTGGCGATGTTGGTTCACGCTTAGAGAAACTGTGCTCTAGGTATTTTAGCATTATTCACAGTATATAAGGTGAAATTGAAATGGCTGACCAAATTTTAACTGTGGTTTCTATACATGATACTAAACGCACTTGTGACTCCTCTGGTGTTGCGGGTGTCTATGGGCGGCGGTAATCGCTTACCATCAGGTGATTCGTTTGCTCGTTTGCCACCTATTGCATAAAAAAAAAGTTCTCTAAGGAACCAATGCAATCGGACCAATGAAAAAATTTAACTTTTCATACAAAGTTGGCTACTCAGCTCATCGTTTGTATGAAGAGCCCAATTTTTTTTGGTCGAGAAAGTTGTTGTGTTATGACTAGAAGCCACGGTTAAAATTTGGTCCGCGATTGCTGTTTCGCCCTGTTCTTAGTCAGATCATAAAACAGCAAACGCGTGAAACAACGTTTGTTGTGTTTCGCCGAGTGAGTGAGAGTACCGGAGGCCCAACCCCCCTCCTCCTCCCCATTCCCCCATCTCCCATCCCATTTCAAAGGTCGGCAACGTACTTGTGACTCCTCCGGTGTTGCGGGTGTCCATGGGCGGCGGTAATCGCTTACCATCAGGTGATCCGTCTGCTCGTTTGCCACCTATCACATTAAAAAAAAAAATGATGACCATACAGTAGAGAAGCTTCAACAAATCAGAGTCAGCGGTAACAACAGTAACCTATCGTAACTTACAGAATTTTTAAGTATGTGGTTTTTTTTTTAGAATTGACTATGTGTTCCTTGGGAGTTGTTCAGTATCACAAGTAGAAGACCCAGTTTAAATATCTAGTTTTAGTTGATTTTTTTATTAGACCTTATATAGTGTCCTTCTAATATACCTGAAAAGAATTTAACAGTGGGTTCTACTCATAAATCTGAACAACTTTCCCCAAGGAACCTATACTCAATTCACAAAAATAAATTTTAAACTTCCCATACAAAATTGGCGGATCAGTTGATTGATTAGTATGAAAAGTCCAAAAAAAAATTCCGAATTGAGTATATGTTTCTTGGGGAAAGTTGTTCAGTTTCATGAGTAGAAGCCGTGGTCAACATTTTTTCAGGTATTTCATTAGGACCCTGTATAGGTTGATATGTCGTGTAGTGTACAGTATACACACACCTTTAGACTAAAACTTAGTTGCAGATGCTTTTACAGTTTCTGACGAATGAAGTTAGGAGTTTTGTCACAGAAATGTTATGATTTACGAGTATTTCGAAATAGATTTTCCGTTAGTGATAATTTCAAAATGTACAACAAAATAATTTAGAAATTTAATAATTAAATTTCATGGGAGAAACCATAAACGGTCATCCGGCCCCAATCTAGGATTCCCTCAATATGAGAACCAGGGACTAATATAATAATAATAATATCCGGGACAAATCACACAAGGTCATCTGGCCCCAAACTAGGATTCCCTGTATCTTGGGAACCAGAGACTGACATACATGCATACATACGTTTTAAACACATTTAAAGATGGTATGGACCCTGTATGGGTGTAAGAGACAGGTTTCAGATTCGTACAAAATTTCGAACATTTTTAGAACAAAATGCCGTTTTTGACATTTGATAAAAAGCAACTCAAATGACTAGCAGTCAACTACCGGTTCACACTTTATGTGAGAAAGGTTTTTTTTCTTATGTATACAATCTGGATCATCATTTTTGGTGTCACTTAATCTAATGATTCTTAGGTAGGAAGTTCAAAATCAAAAGTATTTTATATTTAAGTAAGTAGATGCTTTACACATACATTCAAATCGTCATTTTTTTTCTTCTGTTCACAAATTAATGTGATATCAATATACATGAGTGATAGCAAAAAAAATTGTTGGAGGGAGTTTCTTTTGGACCCGACGTTTCTTATCTCTCCGCAAACACTTCCCGAAACGTTGGGTACCTACATACGGGTTCCAAGTGGTAGCAACTTCGAATTAGGTAGATTCAAAAATGACCTACCAAAAATATACAATGCTACCTACTTCGAATAAACATACTTTGACTTTGGCTTACGTAATATAATAATAATAATATCTGGGACAAAATCACACACGGTCATCTGGCCCCAAACTAGGATTCCCTGTATCTTGGGAACCAGAGACTGATATACATACACATATATATTTTTAAATACATATAGATATAATACACCCAGACTCAGAGCAAACAATTCTGCACATCACAGAAAAGTTTGCCCTGTGTGGGGATCGAACCCACGACTTAAGGTCAGGATCGCTAACCACTTAGCCACCGAGTCAGTCAACGTATCTAAATGGTCTTTCTTAATAACATTATTTATCTTGATGGTCTTAATAATGTAATAACAACGTAACATATAATAAATAATATTTTGTTTTATTATAAGGTGTACAATAATGACAACGCTGAATACGTTAAACAACCCACTTCAATCGTAACAGCTACAATTTTGTTATATTTTTTCAGTTTTTGTTATTTTTTTCAAAAAGCGCTGAATCAATTTCGATAAAATTTATATGGGACCACCTCTGAAGTATTACCTACCAAACAAAAAAGAATCATCAAAATCAATTCATAATTGGCGGAGTAATCGCGTAACATACATACAAAAAAAAAACAACATACAGTCGAACTGAGAACCTCCTCCTTTTTTGAAGTCGGATAAAAATCAGCTGAAACCATTTAAACTGTGGCTTCTACTCATGAAACTGAACAACTTTTACAAAGGAACCAATAGTAGGTTCGTGAAAGAAAATTTTGACTTTCCATACCATACTGACCTGACCGATCAGCTGATTGTTTTGTTCGCAAAGTTGGAGTTTCTTTTGGGCCCGAAGTTTCTTCTCACTCCGCTAACACTTTCCGAAACATAGGAGAGTATATGAGTTCCTAGTGGAAGCAACTTCGTTCTTCTTCTTATCGTGTGGCACATTTAACCGTTCTATCCAAAAGGTATAAAAGGCGGTTGCCTAGTGTTGCACTTAGCATCACCCGCGGTCACGTGTAGGGCATTTAGATTCACACCTACGGACGTGTGCAACGCGATCATCATACACATCTAGAAATCAGATGTGCAGGTTTCCTCAAGATATTTTCCTTCACCGTTAAAGCAGTCAGTATGAAAACGCACTTAAGTTTCGAAAAACTCGTTGGTGCACTGGCCAGGATTTGAACCCACGACCTCTGGTTAGGAGGACAGAGTCACTACCCGCTGCTGCGCTGCGCCACCGACGCTTTGTCTTCGTATTAGGTAGACAAAAATACCTTCACAAAGCATGCAAATGATACTTACTTGAAATAAATTAATAGTAGTCCTAGCTTTAATATATAGGGTGTAACAGAAAGGTGTGATAATACTTCAAAGTTGGCTTTTACCTATCAAACTGAACAACTTTTGTTCTACAACTTTGTTCAAATCGCAAAATTTGTTTTGGACTTTTCATACAAATCGATGAGCTGCGAACCAAGTTTGTATGAAAAGTCCGAAAATTTCTTTGCGATTTTAACAAAGTTGTAGAACAAAAGTTGTTCAGTTTGATGGGTAAAAGCCAACCTTGAAGTATTATTACACCTTTCTGTTACACCCTGTATAGTTTCATCTGAATTTACTACACTTTATACAGGTTGTAACAAAAGTAGAACCTGGCAATTGTAACCTGGTAATTTCGATTTCTATTCCTCATTGTCTAAACAACGTCTCGACGATTCTGCTGAATTTGCAAGTTTTTTTAAACTCTTTTATACAAAAAGTTATGAGGTGTTTGGGCAATTTTGTATGGAAGGCCCAATTTTCTTTTGCTTTAGCATAGTTGTAGAACAAATTTGTTCTGTATGAGGAGGAAAGGTCCCATTCGCCTCGCTTACACCTATTTTGTTACAATGTTGTATATTGTACTAGAAGGATAGACTACGTAAGTCCAAATTTGTCATACTATCTTTAGTGCTACATTGTTAGTAACACCTGTTTAATTAAACTCCCGTAACTCCTCTGGTGTTGCGGGTGTCTGTGGGCGGCGGCAATCGCTTACCATCAGGTGATCCGTCTGCTCGTTTGCCACCTATCACATAAAAAAAAAACACAACAATTTTATTTTTAGATCAAACCTACATTCCTTACTGGTGAATCGTGTCAAAACTCAATTTTGGATCCACGCCCCAAGGGGTGTAGGACATCCGCCTCTTATTTTACCGAAAATCGTTTAATCGAGTTACCTACTTACATTTCGCCAAAGTTTATTATTAGAACCATTAAAATCTTCATTAGGGCCAGGTAGGTCTTAAATTTCATTGAGTCTTATGAAGTTATACTTAGGTGTTATTTTGGGCGAGCTTTGTTTCAATTTACAAATATGGTCCAATTTACGAAGATAGGTTACATTGGAAGTCTGTTTTAATTTTAAAAAGGTGATTCTTTACATTGTCAATCAAATCAGTACAAAGAAAATAAATATAAGAAATGGACTGGACCATAAGCAGAAAATAAATATAAGAAATGGACTGGACCATAAGGTGTTCATTAAGCCTTTCTACAAACTTAACCAAAGGAAGGAAGAAATTGATTTAAGCTGTACAAAGTTTTACTGTATTCTTCTTGTAAATTATTTTGGCCAATGGATTATTATTGATATTATCGTATATATTGATTGAAGCTAAATGGTTGCTTAATTTACACAATATGAAAATCATAACAAAACTATAAACCTTAACAAAAAAAAACATATAGTTTTCGAACACACAAAACTCGATGAACTCATAAATTTTAAGCATCCAAGAAATAACCCCCCTCGAGGGTGGTAAGAGGGCAAGAGGGTTCAGTATAGATAACTTTTAATTAATAACCATTATCAGATAGTCTGCGATCGTTACCCGAAGTTTAATTTACGTGGCCCCGTTGTATTCACTTCGTTTTAGCATTCATTTCTGTATCCATCATGACTAGGTCTATTCCTGGGCTGGAGCTTATAGTGCGTACAACTTAGCTCCGTGATTTTGACAGATCGTTTTAGAGATGTCACACATCTACTTTAACTAGTATAACTGTTATGGTAGTAAAGGTAACAGTTACTAATATTATAACAGTTAATGACTAGTAGGATAATTTGACTGACTAATTAGAATGAACTTATTACAAATGAAAGAGAAAGTATGTATTTTGCATAATAATAATAATTGGGACAAATCACACACGGTCATCTGGCCCCAAGCTAGGATTCCCTGTGTTATGGGAACCAGAGACTGATAAACGTACTTAGATAGAAACACCCAGACACACAGGACAAACAAACCTGCTCATCACAAGAATGTTTGCCCTGGGTGGGAATCGAACCCACGACCCTCGGCGCAGCAGCAGCCAGGTGCGCTAGCCACCACGCCAACGAGTCAGTCAAGTATATTATAAAAAAATAGGTAGTTTTAGAGAAAGGGGCTGCGTAACTTTAATTAGATTTATAGGGTCGTAACAAAATTTGATAAGAATTATCTTCATGTTACCAAAAACAATTCTCCTTTTACGTTGTAAAAAAGTAACTAATACCATACTAGTTATGATCCTGTTATTTAAGTAACAGCCCTAGTAAAAATGCTGTCTCATATGACCTTGCATGAACGGCATTCACCGCAGGGAGTTGTTGCTAGTTTTCGAATTATTTTATGTTGCAATCAGCAATAAATATTCATAAATAAGCAAGCTAATTATTAGTAGCAAGTGATCGATCTAACAAATTAAAAATGTTGTTTTGTATGGGAGGTACTTTATCCTGGTATGGCCCGGAATAATATAATTTATTACCTAGCATATTAGGCCGTATAAAGTTATTAAAATGTACAAAGTTTCATTAAAATCGTTAAAGCTATTTTTGAGAAAATAAAATAAAAAACTCATTTTTGTATGGAAGGTAACAGAGTAACCAACTATCTAATGCACTAGGTATTTTTCAAAGTTTCATTAAAATCGTTAGAGGCATTTTTGAGCAATAAAAGTGTATTTTTACTATGGTGGCAACCATTAAAAATGAAAAATGGCTGGAGTTATTAAGAAAATATTGCACTAACCTAAATTTCATCTAAATCCGTCCAGTGTTCTTGGCGCTAGAGCAGGGGACGGAAACACACACACACACAGGCATTTTTAATTTTTTTGTTTTTGGCCTCTATTAGTGCAAGCCAATCGATCTCCATCAAAATCTCAAGTTCGATTTTTTGCCACGACAATACTTCCTTACTCCTTCGACGCTCGCTCCTCAGTCGCTCGAAAGTAAAAATGTTTGTACACGAGCGTTAGTATTATATTATCTGTGACACGAGTAAATAGTGTTCATGAAATGACTTGCTATAACCGCCTTCGTAGTCTTGTGGCTAGTCTGCTTCATTCACATCAGGAGGTCACTGGTTCGATTTCCGGCGGGGTCCAACTTTTTAGGATTCGGTTTGGTTAGTAGGCATTTTCGGAGTCCGCCTGCCTAGCTACCACCGTCTTATCTAAGTCTTGCCGCCAAAGATCAAAGTTAAAAGCATTGATGTGTTCTGGAATGGAGATATGGATAGTCAATTCCCCATTGCGTTGGGGAATCTTGGTAAGTTCCATATTCGGCATCATCATCACTTACCACCAGGTGAGATGATGCCAAGGGCTTACAGTTAGTACACAAAAAATAAGGCGCTCCGATAATCTTCGTTCGCGCAGACAAGAACAAACTATCGACGGAAACAACCAGCACGATTATCGATATATTATGAAGTAGGTACTTATTTAATCTTACTGATTGGCAAGGAAATGATAGGGGAACGAACCATAATATGTGACTGCTTTAGAGAGAAGGGAATTCCCAAAATACCACGCTTGGTCATGGAGGATGTTTACGCATTCGTTGCGTAGTTTTACTGAGGCTGTTATATTTGTTAAAACAAGGAGACGCGTTGCTCAAATTATTTAAAATAGAAAATTGTATATTATTACGGAGACAGCCTGACCTGGAAAAGGTTGCGGGAAGCCGCGGGATGCGAGCCGCACAGGACCGGTCGGTGTGGAAATCCTTGGGGGAGGCCTTTGTCCAGCAGTGGACGACTTTCGGCAGATATACATGTATAGATAGACGGCGACAGCGCCATCTGTTACATTTTAAAGAAAACTATCAGTAAAATGTAAAAGTAAAGGAAAAAGGAAGAGAAGGAAAAGTTCTAAGAAAGACTAGAAATCCTTTGGGCTGATAGATAGATAGACGGAGACAGCACCATCATCACATTTTAAAGAAAACTATCAGTAAAATTTAAAAGTAAAAAAAAACTTAAGTAAGTAAAAGTCTACCAAAGTTATTGTTAGAACTTTTAAATACAACCTGCATTATATGTAAGGTGTTCTCAAAATATCTGCTAATATGCAAACTGTGTTTTCTTACGAATCTGGACAACTTTTCAAAGGAACACATCAATCAATTGAATCAATCAATCCAGGCCAATTTCGGCCTCGAAGACTGCAATCATTTGTCTGATGCAGTCATATGCGCGGGAAATACAATATTTAAGTGCTCAAGTGTGTGCGTAGACACAAAGGCACTTTCTCGACCAAAGAAAAAGCAAAAAGGATAAGGAACACATACTCAAATAACAAAAGAAATTTTGAATCTTCATACAACCGATTAGCTGAACGACCTTTATATGAATTGTCCTTTTTTGCGAATTCACTATATGTTGTTCCTTTGGAAAGTTAGATTCATGAGTAGAAACTCCACATTGAGCCGCGGCTGCTATTTTGAGACCACCCTTTATTGTTGCACAAGTCAAACTGACCCGTAAGTCAAACTGACTCGACCGAAATCAACTAAACTAACCTTAGACCTTAAGTGTAGTATTATTTGCTTAAAGTTGTTGGAAATTTGCTCAAACAGACGAGACATAAATCAAGTTAGATTAATAGAGTACATTAACTAGCTAATCAACTGGGATACTTTTGATTCAAAATTTAAAATACAAGGTAGCACTGTACTCTTCAAATGTCATCTTTTAATCTACCTAAAACGGAGTTCCTACCACTTGGAACTCATATAGGTATGTATTAAATGTCAAAAACATCATTTTGTTCTAAAATATGTACTGAGAATAGTAAATTTTAATACTCATTACGAAATCACATGTAGTGAAAACTGAAAATACAAATGAGTTCATTTAACTGTGATTTCAATAAAAAAGGTAATGAGCGAACAATAACTACCCACTTTACGTTACAGGCAATATTGAATTTTGAATTTTACACAATGACCAGTTTGCAGATTTCGTCCATTCGTTTTTGTTTCATGAATATTGAATTTGGCATTTACGGCGCTGAATTCGGCATTAAACTGCTGTGCCCTTACAGGGTGCATGTACAATCTGCAAATATTAATTTACCATCCTTATGTTTTATACTGACTCGGTGGCTAAGTGGTTAGCGATCCTGACCGAGAGTCGTGGGTTCGATCCCCACACAGGGCAAACTTTTCTGTGATGAGCAGAATTGTTTGCTCTGAGTCTGGGTGTATTATATCTATATATTTATGTATTTAAAAGTATATGTGTATGTATATCAGTCTCTGGTTCCCAAGATACAGGGAATCCTAGTTTGGGACCAGATGACCGTGTGTGATTTGTCCCAGATATTATTATTATTATTACATGTATGCAGAAATAAATGAATTATGAATTAACTGAATTCTTACAATGTTCGTGGCAATAACAAATGGTACCTTTGCCGAGTTAGGTAACAGTAGAAGCTTCTTTATACAGGATGTACAAAATATGTATGTAGTTGCAGGAATCGCTAACTGGGGCTGGTTTCTACGCATAAACGCATAGTCCGCGTGATAGAGACTTTGTATTAGGTAGAAATAAAATAGGATATAAAACAATGGGTTGCTGCACATCTATTTAAAATTTTAAAAATAATTGATTTTTTGTTTAATACATAAAAAAACTATTTTGCTGTACTGGGTAGAAATAAAATACGATTCAAAATAATGGTTTACACATTTATTTAAAAAATAATTGAGTTTTAGTTTAAGACAGAAAAAAAAATACTATTTTGCCGAATTTACAACAAAAAATGTTGGTTATCCCATACTTTCGCAAATCTTCTAACCGGTTTATATGAGAAGTCCAATTTTTTTTTTTTTTTTGGTAGACTAAAACTAATATCGTAGAATAAAAGTTAACCGTTAAATATTTAACCGCCTCCGTAATCCAGTGCCAGTCCACTCACTTCATATGAGGAAGTCGCGGGTTCCATTCCCGGCACGGTCCAACTTTTTAGGCGTGGCTAGCTGGCTAGCTAGCACCATCTTATACGTATCTAAGCGTTAATGCCTAACATCAGTGTTAATGGCACTGATGTGTTCCGGTATAGAGATAAGGTAGGCAGTTCAACATCCGATCTACTTTTTTAAGTTATCCATACTAAATCTGAATAGTGAGTCAACAATTTGTATGGAAAACTAAAAAAAATTGCAGATCGGATTTTTTCAATCATTTTCCTGTATTTTGTACTTGATTCTGAGTAATTCCTTAAAATTTTAAATGCACTTTTTTAAACATCCTGTATGTTGTAGTAGCTTTTAGTTCGCGTGACTGGTAACATTTCCTCACGATGCGACACTAGGGGAGTGACTTAATTTGTATAGGGACTTTGTAACATTGGTTTGTCGGTCGATTCGTGTTCCAAATTTACTAAATAGGTTATGGTAACCTTTGTACTGTGATCTATTTTAAATGAAGCTTCATAAATAAAACAAAATATTCTCTGCATGATATTTTTTTATAAGTTCTTTAAATATATATATTTTAGTTGTGTATGTACTTTTTCTGTTGGAGGAAATTCGATGTTTATTTATTATTAGAAACTTTTATTGATCGAGCGATTCAGTTTCATGAGTGGACGCCATTTTTCAAAAAAAAAATAATGGCGGACAGATGGTAGGTCAAAATATTCTTTATCCTACCCCTGTACCCTATTTCAGACATTGTTGTTTTTTTTCCTTTAATTTAAACGACAAAGAGTATGATCAATGACACAATTAATCATGCTTTCACTAGGGAAAGTTGTAGGTCGGATTTTGTTCTGTATACTTGATTCTGAGTATCCCCTTAAAATATCAAATGCACTTTTTTAACTCTCTGTATAGTAAAGTAGGACTAACAACGGTTGTTGGACAAACGGGGCGGTTGCCTGGTGTTGCAATTAGCATTACCTACGGTTTCACACCCTTAGATACAAAACTTTCGTAAAAATCTAATAGGAAATATAATGACAGAAAATGTTTTTAAATATTTTACAACAATATTTAAGAATAAAGATTGTAATCGAGTACATCGAGAGACGGTTCCAAATTAATATGTACCAACAAGCATAATAACTTTTTTCATAATATTCGCTTCTCATTTCAGATACAACAATGGAGAGGAATACTTTGATGGCTAAATGCTACCCTCGAATAAAAGATTATTGCAGAGAGAAACATGGACTCGAGTTTCAGGTAAAATATCTCACGCTTTTATCCCTTAAAATTTTTTGTCTGCCAAAATTATTTGTCTAAAGCAGTATGTGTTTACCTCAGCTAGCTTTGGCTTTTCTTTTTTTTTTTTGAGAAAACCTAATTTGTTTTTGAAATGGTATACACTATACAGGCTGTTAATAAAATAGGATAGGTGTGTGAATTTACTAATTTAAAGTCACCAAAGTCGTAGAACAAAAGTTGTTCAGTACGATGAGTAGAATCCCCAGTTAACGGGTCCTATACCAATTTTGATATATTTTTTTTTTTGTATAAAACGGCTGGTATACGAGTCAAATAATTAATTATCTGCGAAATATGTTCAGCCACCCTGCTTCGATTTTTAAGATTGTAATTTTCTAAAGTAGAGCTTCTACTCATTTTATTGTTTTTTTTTTATTTGAACACTTTTTGTAACACGTTAGCTGGAACTGCGAAAAAAATTCAGGAATTCCCAAATAAATTTGAAAAATTTGCAGTAGATTCGTAAAAAAAAGTTATTCAGTATTAATGATGAATAGATGTCTCACTTAATGGCCCCTACACCTATTTTATTACCCCTCCTATAGTTCAGCTAGCTAGCTTTGTAAACACATTTCTTCTTCCCACTTTAAACTGCGCGGTACTAAAATATTACTTTGCCAAAGATAGCTTCGCCCCTAATCTCTTTAAACCCTCGTAATAACTTCAAATACGTATATTTTGACGACATCGTCATTCTCTGATAACCAAATTGAATTAAATCGCTTAACCTATCGATTTTAACGTCCGCGGTTCTCTCCATTGTTGACAGAATCACTTTTCGAAAAGATATTTTACTAAAATATCCAAGGGCCACGTCGGTATTAAATCTGATAGCCTTTTTGACTGACTCGGTGGCTAAGTGGTTAGCGATCCTGACCTCTGATCCGAGAGTCGTGGGTTCGATCCCCACACAGGGCAAACTTTTCTGTGATGAGCAGAATTGTTTGCTCTGAGTCTGGGTGTATTATATTTATATATGTATGTATTTAAAAGTATATGTGTATGTATATCAGTCTCTGGTTCCCAAGATACAGGGAATCCTAGTTTGGGGCCAGATGACCGTGTGTGATTTGTCCCAGATATTATTATTATTTTTTTTTTTAATATAGGAGCTTTTTTGGGGAGTTTAGTTTTCGGGGTAACGTATTGTTGCTTGTGGAGTAAATGGTATAGGAACAATGGATTCGATTCGGTGTTTACGATTAAACTCATTTGACAGGATTAAACTTAATTTAAGTGTTCTGTCTTTTTCTTTCTATATCGAAAAGACAAGGACAGGACCCTTAAATTAAGTTTAATCCTGTCAAATAAGTTTAATCGTAAACATCGAATCGACACCAAAATGGCGCAAAATAATATTCGAATCAAAAGTGTTCAAGGTGAATCAAAACTATTGATAGTATTGAAATTCAATAGTTAGATATTATTTTTCCATTAATATACATTTAAGAAAGGTTTTCAGTTTCACATCGAATAAAATTCATGACTCTGTCGAAAGATTAAAGGTAGTTTCCGGTTTGCCGACATTTTTAATTCAATGCTTGTTCTTCTCTTAAACTTGGTATCTTCCATGAAATTCTGTTAAATAATTAGGTAACAAAATTTTAACCCGACCTAGCTGATTAAAAAAGATCATCAAGCCGTTTCGACTCCGGGCTACCTTTACCAAACATAAATACATCCGTCTATACCTTGTGGATAGAACGGTTAAATGTGCCACACGATAAGAAGAAGAATACATCCGAAAACATTATATTTCAGGTTGCCTGGAAGAAATTGCTCTAAGCAATAAGGCCGCCTAAGTTGTACATTTACATTATTTTAAATATTACTGTCATGTATTGTGTTTCTGTGCAATAAATAATATCTGAATTGAATTGAATTGTATTATCCTTTTTTCGACGGTCGGGTTACAAGGAGGCGTGTCTAAATCTAAGAAGTTACATAGAAACACTTTACCTACGGTCAAATAAGATTTTAAGATCAGCAAAAGTCGAATAACTTAAAAACCAGTTGATCTAATTTGCATTAAAAAAAATATTCCCGAAACGTTGAGTGTACAAGTTCCGCGTGGTAGGAACTTTGTACTAGGTAGAAAATAAAAAAGACGATTTAAAAGTATGTGCAAAGCATCTACTTAAATAAAAAGCATTTTGATTTTGAATAATGATTTAAATACTATTCTTATTTTCTTTGACACCCCATATCATTCTCAGTGCTTGGGCACGAGTCTTGTCCCGTATTTCAGGAAGGTTAGACCATACTCCACATACATTTAGTACGCACGCAGTTTCAAATAATTGACCACGCTGAATACGTTAAAAACAATCGACTTCAATCGCAACAACTCCAATTTTGCTATGTTTTTGTTGATTTTCTCAAAAAGCGGACTTGTGTACGCAAGCACATTTTTTTTCCTTTTTTTATACCTCTAAAAGTAGACATCTGTGCACTTGCAAAAGATTTTCAATCAATTCCGGCTCTTTCACATAAAAAAATACTTCTAAGTTTTCTTAGAACGGAATTTTTCATTCAGAAACGGACTTGTCCTTATCCTTTTTACCCCTCCTGTTTGCTTTTTCATTCAGAAACAGACTTGTCCTTGTCCTTTTTTACCCCTCCTGTAAAAAATCGTTTATCGGACAAGTCCGCATCTTATCTGTAACAATTCCAACATCTATGGCCTCTCCTATTCCAACCACGGACTTGCCTGTTTATATGCGCCAGAGCAAGAGTAGCGCACGTGGCTCCTACAGCACAGAAATAGCCGGTAACTATGGCGTACGCGCACGTTCAGTTATTGTAAATGTTTACGTGTTTAGTGCTTTGAGCTATTCTCGTATGGTGTGGCGGAACAGTGACTAATGAACGGAGATACGATATCTTTATCTTTTATAAAATATCCTTTGAATTATATCACCTGATTGTAAGTGATGATAATGCCCAAGTTGGAAGCAAACTTACTAAGATTCCCCAATTCAAGACACTGGCTACTTTATCCCGCCGATTAGACCCTTCTTTTGAAAGGTTCACGACAAACATCATATTTTTATTGTTAAAAACCAATATCGTCCTCACTGCAGGGACACGGGTCTTTCCCACACCTCTCGAAGTTTAGGCCATACTCCACACACGGGGGCCAAGTACGGATCAGTGTAGGTTACCCTAAGTAGCAGTAAACCCCGTCAGAAATTTACGTTAGACGTTTTAAAGTTGCTAATAAGGCCTCCGACATTACTTTTCGACTGCCATCTAGATAGTGATAGCAGCTGGCACCAACCGTTTAAAGTTCCTTGCGAAGCACGGAAACGGTTAAGATAAATGACACTAACAACCTGATGAAACCGATCCAAATATGACCGCATCTGTAGTCATAGTATATGATCAAGGCGACCACGCAAGTCGCATTGAGCCACGGCCACTTTCCATATCTTTATATGTAGGTAGTTATTACGCGACGGTTTGTTCGAGTGTCCTGGGTTTGCTAGCGTTTTATCATCATCATCAGAAAAACAACCACACCGACCGGTCCTGCGCTGCCCTCGTACAGCAGATGTCATTTGGGGTATTAAAGTTCTTGAGTGGCGATCGCGCACCGGAAGACGTAGAGTAGGCAGGCCTCCCACTCGGTGGACGAAGACCTGGTGAACGTTGCGGGAAACCATTGAATGCTAGCGTTTAGTATGATTAAATTTCCAGGTGGTCGACATGCGCTGGGGTGTGCGAGACGAGGCCACCGACGACCACATGACCACCGAGCTCTGTATGAGGGAGATCAAGAACTGTCAACGGCTTTCTATGGGACCCAATTTTGTTGTCTTCTTGGGCCAGAAGTATGGATACAGGTGTGTCTTCTAAGATATTGTTTTGGTTTCAAAAATTCCATATTTTACGAAGGACTATGACAGCAATAGTAATACACAGGATAAAGAAATGACGTGTAGGTATGTACTTGGTATACAGGCGGAGTAATTCCATAAAAAAAAGAAAAGAAAAAAAAAAAAAAAGGAATTCGTTTTAAAAAGTTTGATTGTTTTATTCACAAGAAAACTCTAGTTTGTTAACGTGTTAACAAACCATAGCATACGTAGTCGGTCCCATAATGAATTGGCCTAACTATGAAATAAAAAAGAAAATTACAGTATGTGCGTTTCCATACTGTACCAATGAATCGCACGAATTTAATAAAAAAGTGTACAATTTGAATTTGTACTTATATAATCTGACATGTAGTCATAGCGACTTTGTTTTATATTTTGACACAAATAGCTTTATAAATAAGTGTAGATTGACCAATGATACAATGTATCTGCCTTTTGTACAAAAAAAAAGACTAGCTAATTCTTTAGCTTACAGTATTTTACACCGTACCGACTGTATTCAGTCTGTAATTACTTGCTCAACGACGGAGGAGATCGCCGCCGCCGGTGACGGTGACACAGGTATGGCGCAGCCAATAAATGTACTAGATAGTACTAGTACAGCCTGCGATGCCGGCGCTTGCGGTGGGGCTCTAACTCCTGATTTAAACTAGGTTCGAAGACAACGAGGAAGCCTAACTCTTTGAAATTAGTTCACCAAAATATACAAGGCTTTCTCGGCAAAGAATTCGAAATAGAATTATTCTTGGAAAAATTTAATATAGATGTTTTATGTATTACAGAACATTGGCTAAAGGAGCATGAAATGATTTTTAGTTTTGAAAATTGTAATATGGCGAGTGCATTCAATCGAAAGACTGCAATACGTGGTGGCTCTGCTATATTAGTTAAAAATTCCTTAAAAACGAAAGTACGAAAAGATGTCGTAAGTCTTTCGATTGAAAGTACTGTGGAACTATCTTGTGTTGAGCTAGAGAACCACATCATTATTTGTGTGTATAGGCCCCCATATGACGATAACTTTGCTCGTTTCGAATCGGTAATGGAGGACGTATTAAACATAGTAACTAAAAGCAAAAAATCGGTCATTATAGGCGGCGATTATAATGTAGATTTATTAGAAAAGAAGTCCCTAACGACAAGAACTATTTGTCTTTTCAAGTCGTTTGATTTAGATTACTTATTTTTAGAACCAACTAGGAAAACAGAGACTTCTGCCACTTGCATCGATAACATTTTTTGTAACTGTAGCCATGTAGAAAAAAAAGTAATCAACTGCCTAAGGTCTGATCATAGCGGACTAATGGCTAGCTTTCCTTTCAGGTCCGATATAAAACAAGTTAAAATACAATCGCGGCCTGTCACTGGTAAAAGAATAGAAAAGTATAAAAAAGCGTTAAATGACAAGCTGCCCATACCAAACTTTGATAATGAAGCAGAAGCCAATAGTATTTACAATGATTTGTTTATAGTTATAGAGCGAGAATTTCAGAACATATTTAAAACTATGTCTATAAATATTAATAATAAATTTAAATTTTGTGAATGGGCTACAGCAGGAATTTATAAAAGCCGTCAAACCTTGTTTGAGCTTTATGAGAAAAAAACTTATATATTTGATGAAAATTTCAAAAATTATGTGAAACGTTATTCAAAAATTTTCAGAAAGGTATGCTGCGCAGCCAAATCTAATTACTTAGCCAGAAAGATCAAACTATCTGATAATAAAATTAAGACGGTTTGGAATATAATAAATAAAGAAACCGGTAAAGTCAAGAAACACGATAAAGATTTTGTTTTACAAACAGATAAAGGCAAAATAACATCTAACGCAGAAATAGCTACGGAATTCGAAACGTTTTTCACCAACATTCCACTTAAGATAACTGAGGCCCTGGACTCATCACCCTCATATGCTAAAAAAATATTAGAAGAAAATGTCATTCCTTGTGATGAAATATTCTATTTCAGTGAAATTGGACCTGAAACTATTGTTAAAACTTTTAAATCGCTTAAAGTGAAACAAACTGAAGACCTGTGGGGTTTATCAGTTAATTTAATTAGTAATGTAATTGACGAATTAGCGCCACATTTAGCATACCTTTTTAATATAAGTATTGAAAGTGGCGTCTTTCCAGATCTCATGAAGTGTAGTAAAATTATACCTCTTTATAAATCAGGTTCTAAAACTGAAGCGGGAAATTACAGACCAGTCTCTGTATTACCCGTTCTTAGTAAAGTCTTTGAAAAAATTATGCTAAACCAAATGTTACAACACTTTAATTTAAACAAACTTCTGCATAACCAACAATTTGGCTTCACAAAAGGTCGATCAACTACCGATGCAGGAGTAGCACTTATTCGAAACATCTATGATGCTTTTGAGGAATCACAAGATGCAGTAGGAGTATTTTGTGATTTATCTAAAGCATTTGATTGTGTTGATCATCAAACTTTGCTTCTCAAACTAAAACATTACGGTGTAGAGGATAGGGCCCTCAGTCTTCTTAATTCTTACCTAAACAATAGATTACAGACAGTACAAGTAAATGGCACAAACTCTCTCGGCTCTACAGTAAAAATAGGTGTTCCCCAGGGATCTATATTAGGACCCTTTCTCTTCCTTGTTTATATTAATGACTTGCCATTTATGGTGCAACATCGCTCAAATATTGTGTTGTTTGCAGATGACACATCTCTTATTTTTAAGGTAGACAGGAAATACAGCAAAATTGACGAAGTAAACAACACACTTTCAGAGATACATAAATGGTTTACTGTTAACAACTTGCTATTAAATGCTACAAAAACGAAAGTTGTAAAATTCAAATTACCAAATGTCAAACAAACTCACGATAATGTAATATTAGATAGTAATGTTTTAGAATTCGTAAATAGTACTGTTTTTCTTGGTATTACTTTAGATGCTTCCTTACAATGGGGACCACATATAGAAACCCTAGCAGGAAAGCTTAGTTCAGCTGCCTACGCCGTGAAGAAAATAAGGCAACTAACAAATGTAGAAACTGCTAGACTAGTCTATTTTAGCTATTTTCATAGTATAATGTCTTACGGCATCTTAATTTGGGGACATGCGGCTGACATAGAAACTATTTTTATACTGCAAAAAAGAGCCATTCGCGCTATCTATCAGTTGCGATCTCGAGAGTCCTTGAGGAACAAGTTTAAAGAAATAAATATCTTAACTGTTGCCAGTCAGTTCATATACGAAAACATCATGTATGTTCGTAAGAATTTAGAGTTATTTCCAAAAAACAGTGACAGGCATAATTTTAACCTTAGAAATAGAAATAATATTGAAGTTGCTTATTCGAGACTGAGTAAGGTAAATAAGTCGTTCATGGGGCAGTGTATAAAATTTTACAATAAAATACCTGAAAATGTTACAAGTTTATCCGAAAATAAGTTTAAAACTTATGTAAAGAAATGCCTGTGTTCAAGAGGATATTATAAAACCATAGATTATGTAAATGACAAAGATGTGTGGACATGTATAGATCCTTCAGCTCATAGCTTTAGTAATAACATCAATTGTAATAGCTATTAAGTTTTTATTTCAAAAAATGTGTTTGGGGCGAGTTTCTTTGGGGCTCGACGTTTCTTCTCGCTCCGCTAACACTTCCCGAAACGTTGAGTGTACAAGTTCCGAGTGGTAGGAACTTTGTACTAGGTAGAATAATATGACGATTTAAAAGTATGTGTAAAGCATCTACTTAAATAAAAAAGATTTTTGATTTTGATTTTGATTTTGATTTGAATTAAATGCAATCATTTTTATTTTTCAATATAGTCTCCATCAATACTGACACACTTCTGACATCGGTGAAATAACATTTCTAATCCTTTATAAAAATAATCGCAATCTTTGTCTTCAAAATGACTGAAGACGGCCGTCTGCAACTCTTCATCGCTTGAA
This sequence comes from Coleophora deauratella, assembly GCA_958295455.1. Classification (NCBI taxonomy): domain Eukaryota; kingdom Metazoa; phylum Arthropoda; class Insecta; order Lepidoptera; family Coleophoridae; genus Coleophora; species Coleophora deauratella. The sequence goes on along the minus strand of OY282413.1, from coordinate 9,306,497 downwards.
AATTTTCTTCCCCTTAAGTCCCGCTTTAAATTTGGGAATAAGTAATAGTCGGACGGAGCCATGTCTGAACTATAAGGTGGATGGTCCAGCTCCGTGAACCCGCATTGACGCACTGCATCCTTCGAAACACCGGCGGTGTGCACGGGGGCGTTGTCGTGAAGCAACAGGACGCCTTTACTCAGTTTGCCTCTGCGCTTCTCCTTTATAATATCTCGAAGTTTATATATTAATGAAGCATAATATTCGCCGTTTACGACTGTATTGCGCTCTTTAAAATCAACCATCAAAATACCTTGAAAATCCCAAAAGATTGTGCACATGATTTTTTTGGTAGATTGATGCACCTTTGCCTTTCTAGGCGGCTTTTCACCCTTATAACGCCATTCCATTGACTCGCGCTTGCTTTCTGGATCATAATATAACACCATAGTTTCATCACCAGTCACTAGTCTCTCGATCACGTTCTTTGGGTTTTCTCCACAAAGATCTAAAAACTCGGCAGCACAGCGATCTCGCTCCCATCTCTGCACAGCTGACAGAAGTTTCGGGTCCCATCTTGCACTGACTTTTTTCATATGAAGATGTTCATCGATTGCACGATGGACGGTACTTTTAGAGAGCCCAAGTCTAGCTGCAATTTCTCTAATCTTCAAACGGCGGTCACTCAAAACCTCTTCTTCGATTTGAGCAATAGTATCGGGAGTGAGCACTTCTACCGGTCGACCGTCATGGCCGATATCTTCGACGGTTTCTCGCCCGAGGCAAAACTCTTTCACCCAATTTTTTACTGTGCTATAAGAGGGAGAACACTCCTTATACATACCATCTAATCGTTCTTTAATTTGGGCGGGGGATAAGCCTTCTGATTCTGATTAAATAGAAACTTTATGACGCTTCGATACTCGGTTTTCGACGACACTTGTTGTTCAAACAAACTGCTAAACTGAACTACGCTCGTCAAGTCCATGCGTGTTCGTTTATAAAGTGTCTGAGAACCGTACTATTCAATGCAACATAACATGTATCGAAATGTCGCGTAGAACTATATCAGGCCAATTCATTATGGGACCGACTACGTACGTACTGCTAATCGCTTACCATCAGGTGATCCATCTGCTCGTTTGCCACCTCTGCCATAAAAAAAAAAAAAAAGAAACGCATATCTATTACTTTTGTTCACGAAAATTCTTTAAACTGAAAATAAAGTGCAATAACGTAGAATGGACTCTGGCTATGACACTGCGAAACTTTTTATTGATTTCATGAATGTTTCAGAGGAGAAAATATGGATCTAATAGATTACCAACCTGGAGGTTACGACAAAGATAACTTTACATATTATTTACATTCAAAGCAGTTAGCCACGCTAGGGAAACTATTCATAACCATCAGAACCAATATTCTTTCCAATTGTCTTTCCAGGCCCATCCCAACTTACGTGCTCTCATCAGAGCTCCAGATGTTGCGAGATGAGCTTGCAGCTGGAGGGGTGGACGTCATACTGCTTGATACCTGGTACAAGAAGGACTCTAACGCTGTTCCACCTGTGTCGGTGCTCCAGCCTATATCATCAATACTTATAAATTTCAATAATAAGGTAGGTTTACTTGTATAATCACAAGTATATCTTCTTCCTTCAGATTTAATTTCATATGACGGTAGGGCCTTTTTTATTTAGAATTATTACATTGAAAACCATCTCAAATTAAATATTAAATTAAATTTTATTTTAAGATATACCTATTCGTGAAAACTTACAACGAACATTTTCATCAAACGGTTTAGTGTGAATGGTGCGACACGATAAAAAGAGGAAGAATTTTGAATATAATTAATTAATATGTATGTATAATGGCAAACTCAAGAAAACAAAACCGTCCCAGCAAAAAATATCGAGAACTTAGGTAGAAAATGAACAACTCCGTGTCCATACTGCAAACTGTTTAGTCTATACTTACTAAAGTGATCGATTTTAATAACGGGATGAGTGACAAAACTGACAAGTTAATTATGCCGCGTGATAAAAACAAACCTCTGTTCTGTGAAGCGTAAGCATTTAACAGAACTAAAAGTTCCAGGTATTGAAGAGATTTCAATGAATTTAAAATATAACGGAACTATTTGAAAGAGCTGTTGTAACAGGATATGGACAAACTGAGAGTTTCTTAGAATAGTATAAAAATATATGTTTCATTAAATATGATGAAATGAGGTTTGAAACTGTAGTTTTTCTTCGAAGCGATTTTTGATTATTAGATTCTATACTTAATCTAAAAAATACATATAAAGTGCATCTTACCATAGGTCTTACTCTATAGTAAGATGCTCTTTTTATTTATTTTTTGGTGTCCTAGCCTGATAAAGATTCCGGGAAATCGATGGATACGGGCAACACATGGACCGGTCCTTGTGGAGGTCTTTGTCAAGCTAGGACTTCTTTCGCTTCGTTAACTGTCCATAGTGTCCCCACTGCTGGAGCAGTGCTCTTTCTATGGATTGAGAATATTAAGCTTTGCTCTACACACTAGGGTGAAGTCCTAATACTTCACTGTAATAATTATTTTTTATCTTCAGGTGTTAAATTTTAAGTATATTTGGAGATATCCGAGTGAACCTTTAAAATTGATAATTTACTCCTTGATCAATTTTTGTTAATACGTGTCCTTTGTCGTCATATGTATTTCCTTTCTTTGTCTAACAATTCGCTACATTAATACAAAGATTTTCGGTAATAATAATAAAATTTCACCAGAGAGTACCAAAACTCCAAGCAGAGGATCAAGCAGTCTGGTGGGACACTCTTGGGAAGATGCAGAAACTCTTCCGCAAAGCCTCATCGCAGCTGTACAATACAGGAAAAATTGATAAGGACACTATGCATAATTACTTCATGTCTGGTAAGATTTATATAATCAAGGTAAAATACAAAAAATATCGTCAAGGTAGGTATGGTATATAAATTAACATGCTTTCATTTGTGAAAGCATCGAAATATACGGTTTTTATTTTATTATTTAACAGAAAATTTTCATAAATTTGCTTTTACACATGCAAGTCATAGTTAATATATGAATGTCTCATATTCCATAATATCTAGTTTATAAATCAGAATTTTGCAGCGAGAATCTTTTTTAAATTCCACTAACTGATAACCAGAATGATCGTTGATTTGTTGTCTATTGTTACATATCAGTTCTGCTTTTTAAAATCCAACAAATCAAAAATGTTTCTGTTTCACTCCATTTCATTTCATACCACCTCATTTATTCCCAGCCTTAATTATAATTTTCAAGATTTTCAACGTTTTTGTCTTTTCAGTAACCGAACGCGAAGTCATCAACGGAGTGCTAAACGTCAAGAATACCAAGAACCACTGTCTCGCCTACGTCAGATACATCAACAACATCAACCTTCAGAACCTGAAGAAGGCCAGCAATTTTGTTGATATCCTCAATAGGAGTCTTGATACTGAAGCCTCGAAACTGCTAGCTGATCTTAGAGATGTGAGGTTACCTGAGAAGATTGAAACTACTAATATACAAAAGTAAGTATATAAAAACATATAATGACTTTAGGTTTAGGGATTAAGGAGAATAGAAAAAAGCACATTAACAGTGAGTCCTACCTCCTTTCGAATGAATCCCTAAAAATGCATACCTACTTACTTACCTTTCCTCCAAAACAGACTCGTACGCAATTGCGTCTGTATTAAAAAAAAAACTCAAATATGGCTGCTTAATGTTATTTTTTTCAACTTATTCTTATTCTGGTCGTTTTACTGCTTGCGAGTAGTTACCCGTACAAAAACCATGTAAATAAAAATAAGATAATCGTCATGTTTCAATTTCAGGTACACAGTGGAATGGATAGGACGTGAGGGTTTGGACCCAGAGACTCATAGCGAGTACCTCAACCACTTCATATCGCACTTCTACAAGAACATCATCAAGCTCGTTGATAGGTATGACTGATTACATCGACATTTCAAGATTTTGTTATCTATCATTTTATGTACGACTTTGTTGTTTAAATATTTTAACTAACTTATGAATAATTTTCCACAAGAAGTTTCCAAAATCAGTTCTATTTCCTCTCTCAAACTATGTAGTTTGGCATTACTTAAAGAATCGCTATGGTCTTTCTAAACATAACTGATTAAAACGAATTATTTTAATACTTACATAAATGGACATATTATTATAAGAGGAGATAATGGGCTACATATGTAGATGTTCAGGTTTCCACAAGAGTTTCTTCTGTTGTCATTAAAATAATCAGCAATCCTAAGAATATGAAAAATAGTTTCACTTCTCCAGAGCCATGCGAAAAGAAGACAGCAGTGCCCAGGGACAGATCGTGACTGAGATACTTCAGCACCTACACGCTTGCAACAACTCGGTCAGAGTCTATTATGGCAGAGAAGATGACCTTAAATTTATTGAGAACTACATGAAGAATAATTCAGTTATGCCATTGGTTTTATACGGAGAAGGTTATGGATTTTTACTACTTTTTGTCTTAAAATTTATTGAATTCTAAGATTTGAAAGTAAAATTTAGAAACTCGATTTTAAAATAATTCTAGTTGGCATGTGAAAAAGTTTCACATAAAACGTGTCTCGATGACGAGAACGCATATTTTATATTATAGCTCAGTTCTCGAGCTCCACAATCCAAGCAGCTCGCGGTTAACATTTTTTTAATTCTCTCAGTAGTTACTTATTTCTAATATCTGTATTAGTAACTACAAAAGCCTTCAATTAAGCAGAATTCAGAGCACATGCATTCATCGAGTTTGTCGGTGCCGCTGATAATATATATTTCTTACAGGTGGTTGCGGAAAGACCAGTCTTCTAGCTAAAAGCGCAGCGTTGTCACTGGACAATTGGTTTGCGGAGGTCCGACCCACCAACATCATAAGATTCCTTGGAACCACTCCCGACTCTAGTGCTTTGACACCTACTCTCATTTCTATCTGTCAGCAGGTAAACTTAATAAGTGTCATAATAATAAATATATTATACTTAATATACTTTCCACACATCGTCATGTGTTTTTTGATGTATTATTGCTGTATCGTCAGCTTTATTATCAAAAGTCATGAACTTTACACAAATGTGTTTATTTTGATCCTGAATTTACAATGCATTACTTATTTTTTCAGATCTCGTACAACTTTGCACTCCCTTTCGAGAGTATCCCAGATGATCTGGTTCCCTTAACGGCCCACTTTAAGCAACTCTTAACCTTGGCTACGGAACAGACTCCACTTCTGCTCTTTCTGGACTCCGTTGATCAGCTGACTGGAATCGGTACTGAGAATAATAAGGTGTCATGGTTGCCAACGAGGCTGCCTCCACATTGCAAGGTAGTTATTATAACTTTGGGTTTGGTTTATTTATCTTTTGGTCATCAGCATATCAATAAATGCACAGTAAACAAATGGTTAGTCATTATAGAGTGTTAAATAATACTTATTTAAAATATTAAGTCCATAGTAAATTAAATCATCATCAGCCAAAATACGGAATCCCATACCGAATATGCTGCAGTGCGTTAATTAAATATTGTAATATAACAAATTGTAAGATTGATTTCTGAAATGTTGCAGATAATTGTTACCACAGCTTGCGAGCAAGCCAACCCTGAGGTTTCAAAAGAATATAATGTGCTTCGTCAAATGATAGACTCTGAAGAGAACTTTCTAGAAGTGACTGCTCTGGGCGAAGATTTGGCTATGCAGGTTTTAAAGTAAGTTTTTCTAAATTTTAGGAGTAAAACTTGATAAGCGTAATTAAAAACAATTACTTTTTATTATGGATATCTTAACTCAAATCATCAATAATAAAGCAATAATCGATGTTGTCTTTCAGAATGTGGATGGCATCTGCAGCAAGAGACTTGACCAACTATCAATGGCGTCTGGTTTCCAATGCCATCAGTGCTTGCTCGTTGCCCATCTTCGTGAAATTAGTCTTTGCTGAAGTCTGCAGATGGAGGAGTTACACCAAACCTACTGACACTCATCTAGCATCCACTGTCATGGATTCGATCATGATGTTGTTTGAAAGAATTGAGAAGCAAGTAAGTTTTACCAAAAAAATATTCTGTGATTAGCAATTTCAAAGAGTTTACTTGTAAAAATAGTGCAATCCGTCAAGACGTTGACGACTAAAATTACTTTACTAGTAGAAGTAAATTACGTAAAATGCTTTAATGCAGTCACTTTCTCTCTTTAATGTAAAACTTGAAAAAGGGCTCTATAAGACAAATTCAAATAGTAATAGGAATTCATAATAAATGCCTTTCTAATGTTGTTTTATTTCATAATGGCCTACCTTGTTTCTCAGGTTAAGAATATTTTTAATATCACCTCTATTTTCAGCATGGTCGTCTTCTAGTTTTTCACGCTCTCGCCTACATTACGGCTGCACGCAGTGGTTTATCTGAGACTGAACTGGAAGATCTCATCTCATTGGATGATAAGGTATTGGATGACGTATACCAGTATCATCTGCCACCTGTGAGGAGGATTCCACCGTTGTTGTGGACTCGGTAAGTTTTCAATATGGCCGCTACCAATAACATTAGTACTAGTGTATCATTTTCGGCAAGATTATTTGTATCATCCATATAATTGTAGGTCATTTACGATCTATCATTCATAAACTAAATAAATGTAAAAAAAACTAAATGCTAGATAGAAAACAATCGGAACAGTTCAGATGAATTGCCAAGATTTTAAAACCTTGATCTGAATTTTATAGTTTGTCCAGTGAAGAAATAAATCTGGTCTTAATTTCACTTTCAGAATCCGCAATGATCTTCCCAACTATCTGTCCGAACGGGAAGCTGACGGCGTGAACGTAATGAACTGGTACCATCGCCAGTTCAGAGACACTGCCCGAGAACGGTACTTCAAGAACATGAACATGGCTATGTATTTTCACTCTATGATCGCTGATTATTATCTTGGTAATTTTATTGCTCTCTTTATTGTAGGCAACTGTGGTGAAATACTTACTCTTAGATCGCATCGCTGATTTCTTTTAGTTACTTTAGCTGTTTAAAATTTGAAACAATCATCACCTAAATAATTTTCCTCATACTGCGTATTATGATCATTTACTTATTTGTCTTCATCGTTATTTGGTTTAATTTATGTTAAATATTTACCTTATGTCCATTAGAATGAGGATTTAAAAGTTTTAATTTTTCGCAGATCATTCATTATCATAATATTTATTTATTTTCTTATAGGTATTTGGGGAGGTGGAATACCTAAACCCTTCAAATACACTGAGATCCAAAGACATAGGTTTAATTTGACTGATAAAGAAGGAGTTGCAGACAGAAAAGTTCCTATACAACCTCTGGTCTTCACATCAGCTGATGGATCTTCTAAGAGATACAACCTAAGAAAGGTACATTACTGTATTTTTTTAGAAATAGACGTTTTTACCAAACCAAACCAATAAAATAAAGAAATGATTAAAAAAAAACGAACTTATCAAGAAAATTGTAATCTATTTCTATTTATTTTCTAATTTTCAGTTTGGTGAACTTCCCTTCCACTTAGTTCGTTCGAAGCGTTTCACTGATCTTTATGCAGAAGTGCTCTTTAATTATGAATGGCTCCACGCAAAGTTGAACTGCTGTCCGCTGCAGGCTGTACTTGCTGACTTTGAAGATGCAAAGCATCATGTTAATAAGGATGCTGTAAGGTAAGCATTTGTGTAGTTGGACATCTCAAATCTCAGTAAGATAGATCGAGCAAAGTAGTGATGATAACTTTTAAAGTGGATCCAATGAAAAGCGTAAAGAAAAATAAGAAAGTCCACCAACACCCACACACGAAATAAAACTACTGGCATATACTTTTTTCTTGCTAAAAATCACTATTTTTAACAAATTACAACATTTGAACCCGTTCTGTCATTCAAATGAATTATATTTCAGAGAACTTATGCTAGTAGCAGATGCTCTACGTCTAGGTGGAGCCATCCTTGGTCAATATCCTGATATGCTGGCACCTCAACTGGTTGGAAGACTTCTTCCAGAAGCTCCTCATAATCCAGCTGTAGCTTCTTTACTGAAACAGTGTCATGATAAAGGAAAGAATCATTGCGCTCTGTTGCCGTCTCATCATTGCTTACATACTCCTGGAGGCCCCTTAAAGGTAAAACATGCAATGATAATTTTCATTTCAGTTTTGAGCGGCTGCACTGATTCATGTTGACTTTTTGTATCTTTCAGTATTCCCTCGAAGGTCACCAGTTCGCTGTCTTTGCCTTCAAACTCAGTTCTGACAAACGTTATGTGGTTTCTATATCCAGTCGGGTTATATCCTGGGACCTATCTACATCAGATCTCGCAAGAGACTTATGTCCTCAGCTGGAGGGTATCATGCAAAATTTGGAATTATCTCCGGATAACAAGTGGGCAGCTGCTTTGACCAATAATTCAGTGGTTAGTATATTTGTTTTGTTAGTTACATTGACATTATTTCACGTCTATTTGGCTTTTACTTGTTAAACATAGGTACGTTATTATGTTTAAACATTTTTATTCTCTGTTTACTTTTGTGTTATTATCATCTGATATTATGGTTATATTATTTTAAACTTGGCAGCACATTTTCTTAGTTTTATTGTTTTTTCCTGAACTTCATTTTCAATACATGCACGGACTTTTGTTTTATCATTATCATTGTTACAGCCGCACATTAAAATTTTCCACAGATTTTCTACGTCTTTTAAAAATAAAAAATCTTATACAATTTTCCATCCTATTTGTTTGTTGCAGTCTATGCTACTCAACATGCTGACCAGTGAATATGTAACTATTGAAAATCCTTTAGATGAAGGTTGGTTTTATAAGTTGGTCTTTTACATTTAATATTGTAAAGGAATGATTTTTAATTTAATTTTGGTTTTTTAATCTAATACCATTCATCGCTTTATTTAGTTATCCACTTTTATACCTATATTAATAATATCTGAATCACAGGTGAAACAGTACGCGGAGTAGCCGTTCTTAACCACAACATGATTATCTACGGTCCCAACTCCTGGGTGCAGTACAGCATGAGGGGCGAGCACCAGGAAACCCATCCAGCTCCGGAGAATGCACCATATGATGACGTGTCTTGGGAGATTTTGTGTAAGACTACTTTAATAATTGTTTTTAAATCTTTTGAAGTAGGCATTCATGCTGTGTCTTTTTTTCTTTTTCCCGTATCAGTTTGTTCTTTGGCTTACATTTCTATTTATGTACTTAGACACACATAGCGGACAACATTATTAATCGTATCGTACAGAATACATTGTATCGTTCGTACGAAAACACAGAATAAGAACAAATACTTTCCACACTATCGTATAACACACCATACTCACATGTCCAAGCAAGCATTTTCCTAATTTCGCACTTTGCTTAACAATTGGGAATCAGCTGACGGGGGTTGACGGGGGTGGAAGAGCCGCGTGGGCTATTTCAGATATATTTGATCAAAAGTGATTTCCGTTGTTAACGTCAAATTTTCAGCCATGGAGTTTAGAGAACTAAACACTTTCATCATGTCGATGTGGAGTGGTGATTTGGATGACGATAGACTCCTAATCCACTATTGCAAAGAAGGAGCTTGGATGAAGCCCCTAAGGTGCAGAGGAGCCTTTGCAATGAATAAAACTTGGACTCGAATCTATACGAGCGACCCTGAGAGGGGTTATCAGGTAAGTAACACGTAAATATTATTTTATGCGTTCACAATTTGGTAAATTTTATTCTGCCCCACCTCATATTTCTTTTAGTGCATAACAGTTACATTTACGAAAAACACTCACAGATTTCTGGCTTCTACAATCCTCTTTTTCACAAAATTTTTATCATTCTGCAGGTTTCAATCTTTGAGTTAAACGAAAAGACCTGTGCTTGGGAGAAAATAGAGGAGCTTTTTCATTTGGAGACAGATACAGCAGAAGCAATGCTGCAGTTGAAACGAGGGAGAAATGACAGGATGCTACTTGGTAAGAACTAATTAAGGTGATAACTTTAATCTTGAAAAAAAAAACGACTTAATATCGAAGTCAAAACCAAAAACATTCAGAAAAAGTTTGAAGCTTTTAACGTTTAGAACATTGCCATAAATATTATGTATTTATTAACTCGTCCTATTTAATTTTTTACACAGCTACTACTACCTACAGTTTTGTGGTTTGGGACTTTGATAATATTATATGCAGAAAAAAACACGTAAAGCCTAAGAAAAAAGGAGAAAAAGATAAGAAGGAAAAGAAAGATGATGATGAAAAACAAGAAGTTAGTATATTCGTATCAGAAGTTAGAATATGTTTATGAACGTGATAAAAGAGTCTTAGATACTTATTGGCTTAATTCACAGGAGGAAAAAGTAGATGAAGATCAGGAGAAAAGCCTTCATCTAAAAGGTATTGTGTTAAAATTGCCGCACACCATAAGAAACATTTCAACGAAAATGACTCAGTCCAACTCTTTTATGATCAGTAATAACAATACCTACGCAGTTGCTGGTGTCAGGTAAGATTGTTAAATAATAATATATTATTAGGTACTACAACAATAGAGGTAAAGTTGAAACCATAAGTTCAGAAAAATTGTACTCGCAAATATGTTAAATGTTTTTCTCTTTATAAGTCATCAATACTTATGGGTGGTTAGTGACTATGATGATGAAAACTGTTACCCAGATATAAACGTATATATATTTTTTAATAATAATAATTTTGATTTCAGAAAGAACCTATATGTCTGGAGTCTAGAAACTACAAAATTGATAAAAGTTTTAGATGCTCATTTTGGAAGAATTGTGCAACTGGAACCTCTGACAGTTGGAGCATGGAACAATGTCATAACATCTTCTATTGACAGAACTGTCAAAATCTGGAACATTGACAACATTTTTGAACAAGTGCACAAGATTGATCGACAGGAGTTACCTATTGATTCTATTAAGTAAGTAAGAGCATAAGAGAGAATTAAGGTTATTTTATCTTTAAATTTATAATGAGGCAGAGAAATACCAGCGGCAACTGGAGGACACTCAGACCCTGTATGACGAGCTTGTTGGTCAGAACTCTAAGTCACTTTTAGGTATTCGTTGTAGCCGGAAAAAAATTAAAAAGTATGCAAGGCTTAATCAGTTAGTTAGAAAGTCCACACTCCAATTTAAAAAAATCTGTATTAAATGTAAAAGTACAGAAAAAATTAAAGCAGAATGCATCGAGTTATTAAAAAAATTTGATATGCACTGCATGCAATTAGATAATTATAAGATTAAATATGACATGGACATGCGAAATTTGGAGTCCGAAATAATTAGGTTAACAGATTATCTTGTAGAAACAAAACAAAAATATGAACAAGCTGAAAGACAAATTGATGAACATGTTTTGGCTACAGATAAGCTCTTAGAACTATGTAGGTATAATTCGGAGCGATTTGACTCCCTAGTAAACAACCACCAGTGCGACTGCGGCCGGCCAGCTAGCGCCGAGGGCCCAGCAACAGACAGACGCGAAAATGATACGTTTCAAAGCGGAATCACTGTTCTAAACTCAGACAATTTAATGATTGTACCAAACTCGCTTTGTGAAAACACCTTGTCTTCTGCGAGTAAGTCAGAAAAAAATACTATTATTTTCTCTGACAGAATAGGTGTAGGTTTTGGACCATTGTTGGCCAATAATATAACCAACTCGTCTATAGTAAATATGTGCTATCCTGACGCATCATTGGAGCAAATAGTAGAAAAAATCTGTAGTAGTTCTCTAGACACCTCACCACCTCACCTCGGTCAGATTAGTTTTAGGTAATAGCTTAAATGTAAAAAAACCTCAGATAAAAAGAACTGTCGACCGGCTGGTTCAACTTGCATAGATAACATATTTTGTAACTGTAAATTTGTAAAAAAAAAAGTAATAAATTGCTTAAGATCTGATCACTGCGGATTGCTGGCTAGCGTCCCTGTGAGATTTATTAAAGAACAAATAAAACTTCAAACAAGACCTGTCACTGTTAACCGAATAGAAAATTTTAAAACAACACTAATTGAAAAGCTGCCCATACCAAATTTTGATAAACACGTAGACGCGAATAGTTTTTACAATGATTTTTTCACAGTGCTTGACAGAGAATTTCAAGATATATTTAAAACAAAATCCAGAAATATTAATCATCAATTCAAATTTTGTGAGTGGGCTACTGTAGGTATTTATAAAAGCCGACAAACTTTGTTTGATCTCTATGACAGAAAAACCTATATTTTTGATAATAACTATAAAGAGTACGTAAAAAAGTATTCGAAAATCTTTAGGCAGGTATGCCGTGCAGCAAAATCGAATTACTTAGCCAGAAAAATAAAATCATCAGATGATAAAATTAAAACCGTTTGGAATATTATAAACAAAGAAACCGGAAAGGTCAAACCCCGCGATAATGAATATGTTTTGCAAACAGATCAAGGTAAAATTACAACAAATGTCGATGTAGCCAAAGAATTCGAAACTTTTTTCACAAATATTCCACTTAAGACCACTGAGGCCTTGAATTCGTCACCTGTGCATGCTAAACAATTGTTAGAAGATAATGTCAGTATTTGTAATGAAAATTTCTCCTTCAGAGAAATTGAACCAGACACTATTGTCAAAACTTTTAAATCTCTTAAAATGAAAAGACCTGAAGACCTTTGGGGACTATCAGTAAGTTTAATTAGTAATGTAATTATGACTTTAGCGCCATATTTAGCTTGTCTTTTTAATATCAGTATTGATAGTGGCGTATTTCCGGATCTAATGAAATGTAGTAAAGTAATACCCCTATATAAGTCTGGTAACAAAACTGATCCGGGAAATTACAGACCAGTTTCTGTACTACCAGTTCTCAGTAAAATTTTTGAAAAAATTATGCTCAACCAATTACTAAAACATTTTAATGAAAATAATCTTCTGCATAAACAACAGTTTGGTTTCACAAAAGGTCGATCTACAACCGATGCAGGAGTATCTCTTATTCTTAACATCTATGATGCTTTTGAAGAATCACAGAATGCAAAAGGAGTGTTCTGTGATTTATCTAAAGCATTTGATTGCGTTGAACATCATACATTGCTTATAAAGTTAAAGCATTACGGTGTCGAGGACGGGGCCCTCAGTCTTCTTAATTCGTATACTTAAGCAACAGAACGCAAAAAGTCCAAGTAAATGGCACAAATTCATCCGGCTCTAAGGTTAAAATGGGTGTGCCCCAGGGATCTATAGTTGGCCCTTTTCTTTTTCTTACATATATAAATGACTTGCCATATATGGTGCAAAATTCTACAGAGATTCTACAGTGGTTCACTGTTAACAATCTACTTTTAAATGCAAAAAAAACAAAATGCATAAAATTCTCATTACCAAACGTAAAGAAAATTGAAAACAGTGTAATTGTAGATAATAATGTATTGGAATTTGTAAATAAGACCGTTTTTTTAGGTATAACTTTAGATGCTACACTGCAATGGGGCCCACACATAGAAACCTTAGCGGGACGGCTTAGTTCAGCTGCATATGCTGTTAAGAAAATAAGACAGTTGACAGATGTAGGTACTGCGAGACTAGTGTATTTTAGTTATTTTCACAGTATAATGTCTTACGGAATCTTACTCTGGGGACATGCCGCTGATATTGAAACGATTTTCATTTTGCAAAAAAGGGCAATTCGCGCAATCTATCAGATGCGATCACGCGAGTCGTTGAGGAATATGTTTAAAGAAATTAATATTCTTACTGTTGCTAGTCAATTCATATACGAAAATATCATGTATGTACGTAAAAATTTGCACTTGTTTCATAAAAACAGTGACAGACACAATTTTAATCTAAGAAATATTAATAACATAGATGTTGCCTATTCGAGACTGAGTAAAGTTAAGAAGTCATTTATGGGGCAGTGTGTAAAATTTTATAACAAAATACCTGAAAATGTGACTAGTTTGCCAGAAAACAAATTCAAATTGCATGTGAAAAATTAGAGGGTATTACAAAATACTAGATTATGTAAATAACAATGATATATGGACATGTATAGATCCTCCAGCTCACAATTTTATTGTTGACATGAATTGTAATAGAATTTAAGATTTTATTTAAAAAATGTGTTGAAGCGAGTTTCTTTTGGGCTCGACGTTTCTTCTCGCTTCGCAAACACTTCCCGAAACGTTGAGTGTACAAGTCCCGCGTGGCAGGGACTTTGTACTAGGTAGATAAAAAAAATATTGACTATTTAAAAGCATGTGTAAAGCATCTACTTAAATAAAAAACATTTTGAGTTTTTGAGTTTTCACACTGATTGCGTCTTTTTAACTGCTATATCATCCTCATCTCACTAATATTATTAATGCGAAAGTATGGATGTTTGTTTGTTCCACTTTCACGTCGAAACTACTAAACGGATTTGGATGAAATTTGATAGGTAGATAGATAAAACAGTCGGCTAACACATAGGATACTTTATCCCGGAAAACTTAAGGGTTCCCGGAGGAATGCTTGAAAACTAAAAAAATCCACTTCGACACTTGATGGCGCCACTTTAACATTTTCTGGATCATAACTTCAGTAGCTACTATCTACTTCCCTACTATAAGATTTTTCTTTCAGTCTTGCTCGTGACAAGCAACTCGCAGTAACCGTCACCCGTAGTTGCTGGGGTCTTTGGGATACCAGTACTGGAAGACTCTTAGCGCAGCTCGCTGAAGCCCCTCTTGGAGCAATAGTAACTCATGCTCTGATCACTCCGAGTGGAGATAATGTGCTAACTGCTGAATCTGGGAACGTAGTTATATGGGACATCCCTGAGAGACAGGTTTGTCATTATCATCATCAGCATCATCAAATTATTCCGCTGTTGAACATATACCTATCTTCAGCCATGAAGCCCATGCGCGTTCAGCAGCAGCGCGCGTCTAGCGGCAGCGCGCGTCACCAGCAACCATTTTCAATGAATAATTTATTATGCAGACAAAAGTGGTACCTATTTTTTAATCTAGTTCTTAAAGTAACGGCTCATAGACGGGAATGGTTGCCATTTTTAAATAATTTAACGTTCACGAATATAAAGTTTACGCAAATCTCCAGTTTGATGTTTCACAATTATCTTCTTGTTTTTATTGTCTTTAATTTATAAATCTATAATTTTAATGATCTCTTTAATTAAATAATTAATTTTTTCAAATATAATTTTAGATTGTATATAATTCAATATTTTTAGGTTGTATTCAAAGAAGAACAAAAAGTTATCAAGCAGTTGCTTCTTCTTGAAGATGGTACAAAATTCATAACAATATCTATGAAAGTATCATCTGATAATGTGGATACCGTCAATTTGGCTCACATTGTAGCTAGAACTATACCTGGTAAGTTGATTATTTATTACAGAATACAATTTACAGAATACAGTTGGAATTTAAACCAGCTGGAATTTAAGATTTTTATTTGTTTTTTTTTACCCTGTGTATATTGAGCTTTTAAAGTTAGAGTAGGTACGTATATATTACTCGTAATTCTGAAAACGTTATTTCGGCTGACCAAGGAATGACCAAATTCAAAAATCTTTTTTCATCACTCTGGATAAAATTATTGTTTGTTTGTTTGTTTGTTTGTTTGTAAACTCTTTATTGTGAAAGAACAAAATACAATACATAAAACAAGGACAAGACATACAAGGGCGGACTTATCCCTTACGGGATCTCTTCTTAATTATTATGTTAGTTATTACTTATACTCTATTTTGATGAGTATTTCACTGTATTTTTAAATATACAACAATCTACTGAATATACATATTATTTTATTAGATGGTGAAAGAATTTATACAGCAGACTACGAGGTCCGAGGCACTGGCTACCGTTCTGCCGTGGTCTCAGCTGATGAGCACCATGTTGTGGCTCCAGGAGTAGATAAATCCTCAAGAGACTGTCTCCATGTCTTCCATGCAAGGACTGGTGCTAGGCTGCATAGGTAAATAATTTTGACATACACTAGATGTGAGGTAAATGAGACAGTAAAATATACAACTAAAAACATGTTGTTACATTATAATAAAATTAGTATAACATAATACATAACTGACCTTTTCAGGATCCCCATTAAAAATAGTGGTATAAAAGACATGCAATCGATTGTAGCTCTGCCACATAAGCCGCTATGGGTAGCTGTAGTTGGTAACGACAAAGCTGGTATTTTGGACATCAAAACCAAAAGACACATCAGGTATGTCTGCAAATTATGTACACTTATTATATCTAGTTGGAAGAAAGATGTATGTTTAATTTGACTAGCATAATACAACCTACTTATCTTTTCTACAGTCCAAATTCATTCATTTTAGCATTTTATCTTTGATTGATTCTTTCATTGATTGATTATTTTACGTTTGCTATTTGATTTCACAGATTTATTTCAATTTCAATTTCAATTTATTTATTGCATACCATATTTATTTATAACATAGATCGGTTTGTATTTTCTAACACTACATCTTGAAAATTTATCAAATTCTCAAAGAGAAAAAGTTGTTTATGATCATTTAATTCTTCAGGTTTGTGCCCCGGTGGAATGGCGCGTGCACTCGAGATGGCAAGATTGGTATCTGCGCTCCAACCCGCGGTGGTTTGGACCTTATTGAACTAAAAAGAGGAACTTCAGTGCAGCAGCTTATAACTAGGTCTGCTGAGGGTGTCTTCTCCATCATAACCATGTTCAGCTCCAACGATCAGTACGTCTTCTATTATCATAGCGGGAGGAAAACTCTGCGTGTGTTTAGGTAAGAATCACTCTCATATTTCCATGTCGCATTCATTTTGCGCCTCTATCTTAAATAAACCTGGCAAAGCAAATAAACGATAACAACTTATTATAATTTATCATTGGCTCTGGAAGAGAAGAAGAGAAGTTATTCAATTCCCAGTTTCGTAAGGGAAATTAAGGCGATTTTTATTTTTAATATCATCATCATTTAGCATGAGGTGCAGTAATTCCAAGATCTTCACAGTCATGAACTTCATTAAACATTTTGATTCGTGTACCTACGTAACCAATCCGGACTTGGCCCCCGTGTGTGGAGTATGGCCTAAACCTTCCCGAGTTATGGGAAGAGACCCGTGCCCCTGCAGTGGGGACGTATTGGGTTGTTAACAACCTACTTAAAATCCTCTGTCTTAAAATTTCCAAATTGTTTCTTTGTCCTGTGTCTTAACAATACTTTATATATTTCGCAGAACAATTGATGGCAAAACAGTAGCAGAATACAGAGCTCCAGCCGAAGTCACAGGAGTCGCTAGCGCACACGGTGGGACGGCCTTAGCCATAGCATCTCAGGATGGATGTCTCACTGTTTTGAATATTGTAGATCCTTATGAGTAGATCTTTGCACTACTAACCTTTATCTTGAGGAACTTTAATGTTAAGAAAAGATCTCACGTATAACTATTTAGCTTTGTGTTTAACCAATTTATTTCATTTTATGTAAACAAAAATTGCTAAATTAGATTAGTATTAATATTTCTCTTAGTTATGGAAAATATATTTTTGTTTATTGTTGAAATAATATTTAAATCGTCATTGTCTTCCATGATTATCGATTTTTAAATTCATTTACGAATTTTTTTTAAAGTTTGTATTCCAGCCAGCACAAAATTTTACACTTAAAAAACGATCTCATAGTGTATTAAACGTAAGGCAGTTTGGCTTTCAAAAGTATCATATACTTGGATTTTGAAAGAATAAGTACAAAAGTAACATTTTTGGATGCAACTGGTTATTATCTGTGATAGATAGTTGAAATAAAAACAACTTATTGACATAGGTATAAATATTTATGCCCCAAAGGCAAAAATGAATTCTAATGGATGTAAGACACAGGAGTCTAGGTATAGTAGAGAGTACAGAAATTTAAGGAATTAAGAAGAAATATTAGTCACTAAAACCTGTCATGTAACGCACGTAGTACAAAAGATTTTGTGATCACGATCAATTTAAATATTAACTATCTACATATTCTACATAAACGATGTCATAAAATGAGCCGTTTCATTATATCTCCTGCTTTTCAATCAAATAAAACTATCTCAAATAATTTCTCCAAGCGCTTCTCATTTTATTAAAATTCTAACAACTAGACATCACAATAACACAATAATACTTATGAACCTAAGTACTTCACACAGTTCACCAATAAAAACAATCGAAACCTCTTGAGCTTTTGCAGAAACATATTTTTACGATCATCATCGTAAATGTAAACACTTGATTTATCTCGAAATTGTGCATTAGTCACTTTTTTATATTTATTGTTAGCATTTATAATGTCTTGGAATTTAATTTTATGTTTCAGTTACTAAACATATGTGAGTTTGTTATTTCGTGCTTTGAGTGAAGAATTTATTAAATTTATTTACTTTCATTTATAATCCTTCTGCAAAAGCTTAACATAACACCTCTTTACAATTTACATTCACTCCTAAAACTCATACTCTGACACAAAGATATATAACTTGGCTACCGCGATTCCACCGAACTGGTCACCATTGTAAAGATCCATTGACAACTCCAGTTCGATGCTCTGAGGACCTTCCAGTGATCTTACCAAGGAGACCACAGCTTGATTCGCGTTTTGTACCAACCTGAAAAGATATTAGGGATTGTATGGACATTATTACCTCTGATTAAAATTCATTTTAACCACTTCCGTGGTTTAGGTCGCGGGTTCGATTCGAGGCAGGGTCCAACTTTGTAGGACTTGATTTGATTGGTGGTGGGGCATGTTTGGAGTCCGGCCTGGCTAGCTGCCACAATCTTTTCTAAGTATTGCCACCAAACATCAATGTTAATAGCATTGATGTATTCCGTCATGGAGATAAGACAGCCAATTTCCCATGGCATTGGGGAATCTTGGTGAGCCCGCTTCCGTCTTCGGCATCATTATCACTTACCACCAGGTGAGATGATGCCCCTTGCCCTTGACCTCATGACCAACTGTGATTTAAAAAACACAAACTGATTATGAATGGATGGATCTTCTCTAATATATTAAATACTAGCTTCCGCCCACGACTTCGTCTGCGTGGACTTCAGAATTGGGTCTAGGAGAATGAAAATGTTATGGCAGCGCCATCTAGTGACAAATTAAAAATTTCGGTTTTTAACCATTCCTTCGGGAACCCTCGAGTTTTCCGGGACAGGAGCTATCCTATGTTTTAGCCCAGTGCTCTATCTGTCTACCTACCAAATTTCATCCTAATCTGTTCAGTAGTTTCGGCGTGAAAGTGGAACAAACAAACAAATAAACAAACAAACACCCATACTTTCGCATTTATAATATTAGTGAGATGAGATGGAACGAATATGATACGTACAGAAAAGCGTTGATATCTGCTTTTTCCTTGACTGTTGGAGGTGCATTCACGTTAATTAGCTGCAACTGGAACCTCATCCTCGCATTCGGCCACGCTGGTCCTCGCATTGTGAACAAGTCCACCTAAAATGAGAATCAAATATTTCGTATACTGGGCGAAATTTTGTCCGTTCTCATTCCGGTCCGTTAGCGTCTACTTTCGTCAATAAAATTTCTCCAAGGAATCCATAATCAGAACAGAAATTGGTTGACTTCTCCTATTACGTTGGTTTCATCTCGTTGATTATGCAAAATAGTCACCATTACGTAAATTGGCCGGAAAGCTCGTTAGGTAATTCTAAGGCAAAAATGTTTTTTTAATTTATACAAAGGTCGGCAACACACTTGTGACTCCTCTGGTGTTGCGGGTGTCTATGGGCGGAGGTAATCGCTTACCATCAGGAGATCCGTCTGCTCGTTTGTCACCTATCACATAAAATTAAGTCTAATAGAAAAAAGGTTTCTATTGTCTGCCTGTGGTGATCGTCCATTACTCATTGTCACGATATTAAAAAGTAAAAGCTCAAAGCTAACAGCTAAACTTTTGGCTTCTAAATATAGCGTGAGTAACCACCATATTTTCAAGTTCTTCACAAAATACCTCAACTACGTGACCCAATATGACGTTATATTTGTTACATTTACTATGATTGTTCGTCATGATCTTTCGCCTTTTTCCCTCCTTTTTCCTTTTTGCTTCATATTCATTATATATTTCCTTCTCTAACATGTATTAAGTCTCTTATTTATCTTACCCTGGAAGCCGGTATGTACAGCTTGGACACAAAAGTGATGAAATTGTAGGAGTAGGTGGTAGGTTGGTGCGCACACTCCCAGTCACCTATTGGGCAGACCTTCTCGATCCTTGTACAACGGCTGTAAGAGATAATTCATATAAAAGTTGATCCTTCGAGCCAGATGTTTAACGTTGTAAATGTTATGTTTTTTCATTATCTTTTTATTTCTAACTGTTAAAAATGGACTTTATATGTAAGTATTTATTTGCTGAAAGAACCTAGAAAAAAACGGCAAAAAAATATTTTCCATGTTAATTAAGGAACTCGGCACATCCCGGCACATCCTTTAGCTTGGTGAAGTTTAAGATCTGTACAAGAAACTGCTTAGAGGCAGTCCCTTGATGACGATTGAGGACAAATTTTCGATGTGAATGCATGTTAGAAAAGGTCTAATACGAGCTGTAGTCTATAATGATGATATTTTAAAGAAAACAACGTAGGAAAAAACATTAAAAACTCACTGTTTACTCTCCAGCTTATAACCAGGTGGACAAGTGATTCTGTGACAGCGGTACCCTCCTCTGGTGTTGAGACACACGTCACTGATACCACCAAAGAAGCCACTTTTGGCGCATGGAGCTTCTCCAGTTTCACATTCATCAATATCTGTGTAAATTACAATATTTTTATTAGACTTTGGTACATAGTCTTCATTTTTTGGTCCTAATCCTTTTACCCTAAATATCCCCGAGTAGGTCCCAATGATTTTGAAATTAAACGGATACCGAGAATGCCAATTTGTTTACACAGTGTTATGCGTTTGCAGCGCCAAGATTTTTGGAATATCACGAATATATCGCACATTTTTTGAGAATATCATGCACTTAATCCTTACCGACACAGCTTCTCTTGTCCTCTGACAGTCTGTACCCTGAGGGGCAGCTGCATCGGTAGCTCCCGGGCTCATTGACGCATCGTCCCACGCAAGGGATCTTGGATTTAAACTCCGTGCACTCGTCTATATCAGCACAGGAACTGTAGAGATCAAGGACAATTAAAAATTACTTGTGGTCATTGTTTGTAAGATTGCATGGAGATTATATAGCAAGTTCCGCATTGCATTGAGAAATCTTGTAAGCCTGCTTTCATCTTTTGGTATATTACGAGTGTACCACTTTACTAACGCGAAATGTATGATACAACTGCAAAACATGGAAAAATTGCGACAAAATAAGTACTTTGATACAATTTACTGTTACTGACTCCAAAAAGTCCACTGTTTAATTTGATTACTTTCAAAGATTTGTTTGTTGATTTATTTCTTCAAAATTTGTCAACATTTAAAATATTTCACGAACAATTTTTATTTTTGTTTTATGTAGAATATGCAGCATATTTTTGTTTTTACCTAGATATTTCTTGAGATAATTAGGTAGCTTTTTTCCGTTGACAACATTTAAAATATTTCACGAACAATTTTTATTTTTGTTTTATGTAGAATATGCAGCATATTTTTGTTTTTACCTAAATATTTCTTGACATAATTAGGTAGCTTTTTTCCGTTGACAACATTTAAAATATTTCACGAACAATTTTTATTTTTGTTTTATGTAGAATATGCAGCATATTTTTGGCTATATTATACTAATTACATAGTACGAATTTTCATCAGACCGAGTTCAGATCACGGTACTAAATTAGTTATCACTCAGTTGAACGTACATTTACAGCAATTGAAACCGTAACGGAAAAAAGTAATATTTCTCGAAAAATATGCATATAGGTATTAAAAATAGTAAAATGTCGCTGTTGCCTTTTGTTGGTACAAATTTGAAACAAACGTTGTCCTTTTAAAAAAAATTATAACATAAAAAAATATACACTCCTTACCCGATAACACTTACAAAATTATATTAAAATTACCGGATTAACATTTCAAATTCAAAGACAAGGATTTCACGATCTGCAAGACCTTTTAACGCACTTCGTACTTATTTTAATTTTAAAGTATTGTCGTAGATGTAACAATAATTACCGAAACTTGTTTCGTCAATCAGCTATGTGACAATCACGTCATCACTTTGGTCCAGAGCAGTAAAGCGAGTACTTACAATACGGTTAAGTTAACATGTCGCCTACTTGGCAAAGTTACGCGTGCGATTTATATGCACGGCTGTCCCTCCAAAGCGTCCTGTTAACTCAACCGGTAGGTGCTTCAGAAAATAGATTGGTTATCGATCCCGTGTCATTCGATAAGAGTAGTTAATCCGCGTCCATACAGCTCACAGGAGTTTTGAAATACTTACTTACTGAGCTTCTCTTTACCTATACAGGGTGTAACAGAAAGGTGTGATAATACTTCAAGGTTGGCATTTACCCATCAAACTGAACAACTTTTGTTCAACAACTTTGTTCAAATCGCAAATTTTTTTTTGGACTTTACATACAAATCGATCAGCTGGCGAACCAAGTTTGTATGAAAAGTCCGAAAATTTCTTTGCGATTTCAACGAAGTTGTAGAACAAAAGTTGTTCAGTTTGATGGGTAAAAGCCAACCTTGAAGTATTATCACACCTTTCTGTTACATCCTGTATAAGTACTGTACCTATTAAGTTTGATATAGTTTTTATACAGAGTGAAACAATATAGGAGTAAGTATAACCAGTTAACTGGAGCCTCTTCTCATCAAACTGATCAACCTTTGTTCTGGAACCAACAACTGACTAATTTATATGAAACTCCAAATTTTCATTTTGCGATTTCAGCAGTCGTAGAATAAAAGTTGTTCAGTATAATGAGTAAAAGCCACAGTTACTGAGTCTTTCACCTATTTTATGCACTTTGCACAAAAAAATAATGCTTACCTGTTGTCAAGTTGAAGTCTATAACCACTGAAGCAGGAGCATCGGTAGCTGCCCCATACGTTATTGCATCGATGCTGACAGAGGGAGCCGGCTGGAGATTCGGTGCATTCGTCTACATCCACACAAACCTGCAAAGTGTTCAACTTGTAAAATGTATTGTGTAAAAGCTCCATAGATGGCAGCACAACTATTGTAGAACTCGCTATTAAATCGTTTTTGTGATGCACCAGAAATACACCTCATACCTCATATCATTTACTATGTGTTTCCTAACTTCAATGTGACGACTAAATCTTTAGAAATTGACGATAGTTATTAGTACTATTAATTTAGAAGATGCTCAGTTTTTTTGTTTCATATGAACTAACTGGCTCCTTCTTAACCTTTGCATCTCCCTCAATTTTTTTTCATCTGCAGTGTTTTAAAGTTGATACAAAAGCTCAATTTCATGACATTCTCATTTATCTTTTCGTTGTTCTCTCGATATTTTACATTCAAATAAGTATTCTTTGTTTACATAACTTTATTTTCAATTCAGATGATTAACTCTTTCAACTTACGGCGCAGCCGACTAAAATTGCAAGTCTAAAAAAATCTGCTGAGACTAATAATGAAATTTAACAACTTTCAAGGAACCTCAAAGACTTCGTTAGACCTTATATTAAAGGCTGTTGCTTTAACGCGATTCATAGTCACAAATTAGTAAACAGAAGATCTGGTTAAAAATCTAAGTGTATAAATTGATATTGCTTACTTTATCATTGACTGGAGCAGACCTGAACCCAGAATGGCATCGGCATTGATAAGATCCAACTGTATTCACACACTCCGCATTTTGAGAGCAAACAGGCTAAAAGACAAACAAAACTTTAGGCTTAGGCATTTGTGTTATGTATGTGGATGATATTATTTTTTATGCATAATATAGTTTCTTAGTGGGAAGGAACTATATTATACTACTATCGTGATTGTTACAAATCTTAACTCGTATTTTTGAGTACGACATCTTGAATTGTTATGACTTTTAATCTATGATTTACAATTTCATTTCTTTTTTACCCATAACTAGGTAGATTATATAAACAACAGGTCAGTTTTAGTTGTGGAATTTAAATTATTATTTACAATGACTCTCTAGTCTGGTATCCAATCCTAGGTAGGTACTATCTCTTCTTACCATATTACCACCCAGCTTGCACTCATCGACATCCTCACATCGGTTCCCATCGACCAGTTTATGGCCTGCTGGGCAGCTGCAGACGTAGCCACCAGGCAGGTTTGTACAAACCATGCTACCGCAAGAAGTTTGGCCTGTCTCGCACTCGTTAATGTCTGTGGTTATGAATTTTTTTTTTTTATGATTACGATATGTAAGGGAATTTGTAATTGATACTGCAACGTAAATAACTAAAGTATTAGATTAGAGTCAAAGTAGTAGGTAATAAATTGTGTTTTGTAAAGATTATTGCGATCCATCGTTTGCTTTATATTAAAATCTAATGAAATTATAAGTAGTATTATTAGTTCTTTTTTTTATAAACCAAATGCTTGAAGATGAATATTCCAAGAATACATATAAAGGTCTAACGCCAAGGCGCACTAAAGCAGAAGAACTGATCCTGTTTACTGATTGTTAAAAATGTGGCGATGTATAATATATGTATAGTATGCGGAGGAGATCTTTCAAACATCATGCAAAATTTACTTTAGCTTGTCTTTGGAAATATGAAAATATACAAAAGTGTTTGAAATCTAGACTTACCTTCGCAAGTATTGTCATAGCCAAGTTTGTATCCAGACGGACACGTGATGACAGACCTGCTATCACCGAGTTGTGTCACTTCCGGCTCCACGTATTTCCTTTCATTGAAGATATGGTCTACTCCGGTTAAGTTCTTTGGTGGTATGTATTCTAACAGAATAAAAAACCTTGTAATTAAGTTTTTTAAAGCCAATGACAGTAAAATCTTAGATGACAAAATGGTGTGATGACAAATGACAATATGAATAGTCAGTATCATATTGTTTTGCCAAAAAACGTTCAAACTCTACTTGATGAGTTATTACTCCTTGTTACTCGTCGAGTTATTCGAACACTTATAATATGGTCTAACTCAATCACTTATTAAAAATCTGTCCTTTTAGTTGATTAGAGTGATATTAAATTTCTTTAAATTTTGGTGTTTTTTTCCTATAGTCTTTTTTTATTTTTTATTATTATAGATTTGAGTGCGTTTGGCAACACCTCACCTGATGTTAAGTGACGATGCTGCCGAAAATGTAGCACGCAAGCTCAAATAGTGCCTGTTCACTCGCAGCTTGAAGATTCCTAAATCGTACGAATCGGGGAACACAGTAGCAGGTAGAGAATTCCACTCTTTAGCCGTCCGCATAATAAACGATGACTCAAATCGTTTAGTGCGTATAGGTGGAATATCTACGACATAAGGGTGAAGCCTCCCCCTACGCCTGGTCGTCCGATGATGGAATGGAGAAGGGGGTATAAGACCTCGAGAAGCTTAACAATCTTCAAACTAAAATCAAAAACCCTCACTCACCATTTCCGTAGCCAGAAGGGAACGGCTCGTTCCTTCTGGTCGGTACACAGCGGTGCCTTACAGAGTCCAGATACCAGTTAGGAGGACATTCGCATCGGTAACCACCCTCCGTGTTCACACAAATCTCTACTGAGGCGCAGTTGGCTTGCCCGTTATTGCATTCATTTATATCTGGATTGAAAAATAAAATGTTTTTAGTAAAATAACGAATAATTATAATTAAGAGACAAAAAATAACCGAGGTCACGTGAGTGAAACCTTTCGATTTTTTTTATTATATAGATCAATGAAACATTTTGAAACAAGAAATTGAATTAAGGAGACGTGTGTTGAGGAAATAGCTCAAAAGTTGCAAGTGAACTGAAGATATCCATAACATGACACACTAGATAAAGAAGAGCAAGCATACAAACATATAACTGAACGAGAAGAATACTAAGAAGAAAAAAAAGAAATCAAATGAGATTTTAGATCCAAATTCCAAAATAACTCAATAGGTACTCCAATTTATAAAGATTAGCTATTAAATTATTTTGTACACTGACTGTATACAATGCAAAATTTATCTTCATACCTTCGCAAATTCCTGATTGTGAGTTGAAGTGATAGCCGACATCACACAAAGTTCTTGGTCTGAATGGTCTTCCTTTATGAGTCTTATAATCCGGGTATCCAAAGAAGAATCCTGAAATATTTTTAGAAATTTCAAATCAGTTAGAATATTTATTTGGATATAATATTATGGTCTTTAATATTAATTACAACGTAATGTTAAAATATTATGAAAAAATTTACATTGTTATTTATAAAGCGAAATTATACGATAAGAACAAAAAAAATCAGTAAATTCATAATAGAGATTAAATAATTAAACGCCTAAGTACAATTCAAAGTAACAAAACTTGCTCTTTGTGTGGATGGACTTTTACACATGCTACTTAACCCCTACAGTAATGTGTATTAGTGTTAGTACCAGTTTTCACTTTGCTATGCGCAAAATTTCATTCCGGTCGACAGTGAAATGAATAAGCAGACGGATTTGTATTTAAGATATAAATGATACTTGCTCTTTTCCGTAGGTGTAGGTATCGGAGGTGGAGTGGTACTGGTAGTAGACGATGAAGTGATGATGATATCACAGACGCCGGTGATGAGGTCTCTGCGGAAGCCTGGTGCGCAGTCGCAAAGGTAACCACCCATGGTGTTACGGCAGACTTCTGTCATTCCGGAGCAGCTGTGCCGTTTTGTTGCGCACTCGTCGATGTCTATGAAATTAAAGTTATTTATATACATGTAAAAAGACGTCGTAGCTGCATAACTATGTTTAGAGTTAACCATAATAAAAAATGTATAACTTTTCTTGCATGTGATTATCTCCCTTTTTTAGTAGACATTTTTTTTTTTTCAAATAATCACCACTTACCGTAGCAAGCACCGTATTCATCCATTTCAAATCCAATTTGGCAGTTACTAGGTTTGCCATCTACTTTAGTCCACTTATTCTTTGGTAAGTCTTGTGTATTTACCACTAAAGATCCATCATTTTTCCTCTCAGGTTGAACTGTTGCAGTCTCTTTTCCAACGTTAACGTAAACTACTTGAGGAGGTGTAGGAGAAGGTGATCTGTCAGTCATTTGCGTGGTTGTTTCTTTTGGTTCTTCCGGCTGAGGTTCAGGCTCTGTTTCTTTTGGCTCTATTCTTCTACGTTCTTCTGGTGTACCAGGTTGTTCTGGATATTTGGGTGGCTCAGGATATTCGTTTTTCGACTCGACTTTCGACTCTTCATCTTGTTTTGGTTTCTCAGGTGTTTGTGGTGGCGCATAAGGAAAGGCTGGTGAGGGAGGAGTCACAATCTCAGGTTTAGGAGACGTTTGTTCAGGTGTCTGAGGAGGAGCATAAGGATATTGAATTTGAGGTTTTATTTGTATCTTTGGCGTTTCAGACTCTTTAGGTTCCCTAAGCGTTGATGTTTCTGTTGGTTGTAAATTGGTTTCAATAGGGCCAGAATCTACATTGTTTCTTCTTGTGTCAACACTTGGAAGCTCTTCTCTTTTTGGTGGTAGAGGTTCAGGTTTGGAAGTACTAGTAGTGGTTGTTGGTTTGTTTTCAGGTTGTGCGTTAGGTGATGTCTGATTGCCCTCTTCCTCTCTAAAACAATTGAATAGTTCCATTTTATTTTTTGTCAATATTGAAGTCTTGATGAACTTACATACATTTATTGTAATTCCTAGCCTTTGAAAGACTTTTTACTCAACAGAAACTCTATATGATACTATTCAATTTATTCATGACACGCAGGTTACATAAAGAACAAGGCTGAAATTATTACTGTGAGCGGGATTAAATAGAAATTCACTGACTCAGCGGCTCAGTGATAAGTCCTGACTACTGATCCGAGAGTCGTGGGTTCGATCCCCACACAGGGCAAACATTTCTGTGATGAGCAGATTTTAAATGCTCTGTGTCTGGGTGTATTATACATATATTATTATATGTATGTACTTTAACGTATATTATGCATGAATATCAGTCTCTGGTTCCCATAGTACAGGGAATCTTAGTTTGGGGCCAGGTGACCGTCTGTGATTCGTCCCGGAAATTCTAATTATTCAAGGCATTATGGGATTTTACGTAATATATTTACCTAAAACTCCATAACACTGCTAATAAAAATGCTTTGCTTTAATCCAAGAGATGAGATGGATGTTAAATGTCACTCATTTCCATGACATCAAAATATACAGTCCATTTAATTTATCGTTTGGCTATTTATTTCATTTTTTAGCACCTATGGAGCCAAACAGTCACCTATTGACTTCCAGATTCCACTATCAATAAGTCCAATAGCTTAATATCAGGAGCATATAATTATGAACTACTAACAAAATTCAAGAAGTTTTTTGCTTGATGCTTGAGCATTTTCATATCTCGACTGGCTACTTATCACCATTTTATCTAAATATTTTTGCCAAATACCGGTAATTACAGTTTGATGTGTTCCAGTAGATATGGATATGACGCCAATTCCCTCTGAATCTTCTTAAGTTTTGTGAGACGATGCCAAGTGAGAACTGAATAAAAATTTGCATTACCAAATACGAGTATTATTTAGACCTAAACAGAACTAAAATTTGTGTGAAAAACTTACTCAGAGTCGTAATACTCGTATTCATACTCCGGGACAGGAGTAGTGGAAGTCGTGGTCGTCCTCTTCTTGACACACCTGAACCCACCCGGGTGGTTCTCGCAGTGGTATCCAGGGCCTGCTCGATCGCAGTTGTGTGTTCCCAGTGCGCACTCATCAATGTCTGAAAGTTAACCCAATTGATGTGTGTGGGTGTGTGTATTAGACATCGAAATAACATTCATTGGCTGGCAGAAATTTTCAACAACGTTATAAAACAGCTGTTAAGGTCTTTCGCAGATCCAATAATTGCTGGACTGTTGATCAATTCAGTTTTGCAGAAAGCCGCTGGATGTATATGGCTCAAACTTATTCTATGTGGAAATCAGCATTCAAGTATTTTCAGCAGTGGACACCTTCCAGCTGATATGATAATTATGATAAGCAAGTAGTAAATAGCCACCGCGTTAACTCAGTGTCTGTAGCATGTAATGTTACTTATGCTTAACTTACATTTTACATTCACGTCGGCTTGCCTTTACATGAAACTACTATTACTTTGAAACCTACCTTCGCACTCGCTGGTAGTATGATGCAGGATGTACCCGGTGCCACAGGGCGTGATCCTGATGCAGAGGAATGAGCCAACTGTATTGTCGCACCTCTGAGAACCAGTGATACAATTGTGTTGCTCTGTCGCGCATTCATTTACGTCTGCAGAAAGTAAGAAATATATGTAAATCTATTTTGAATTTTATTCGTTAACCTTGCTTCCCTGTATTTTACTAGTTGTCCTTTGATACAACATTCCCGATCACATAGGCAGACTGGTTTTAGGGGTATTCCTGGTCGCAATTATAAGTTTTTGTCTCGCGTACCCAGTGTCTTAAATTCGTAATTTTTACAAGTTTGGTTTTAAAAGAAGGCAATTTATATCATCATTTCATATAGCAAGTTTTTATTTTTTATTCAAAATTGTTAAGTTCTTCATCCGCCACCTTACCTGTGCAAGCTCCAGTGATAGGATCAAGCTCATAGCCAAGTTTACATGTACATTCGTGACTGCCGTTCGTATTGAGACACCTCTGGTGCTGATCGCAGAGGTGAGTGCCTTCCAGACATTCGTCGATATCTGTTTCGGGAAGAGTAGTAAAATATATCTTAAGATGTTACATTTCATAAACAGCATCACCATTATAACCAATCCATAGCTTACCTTCACAAACATTACTTCCAGGTTTCATTCTCATACCATCTGGGCATTTGTGAGTTTTCGCCTGTTTTTTTCTGTAAGAATCAACAAATTGCATATAAATTTTTTATTGTATTTAATACAGCTCACTCAGTCAAGTTCCTCAATAATAATAAAAAATTGCCATTACCTAAAATCATCCTTTGGTTTACAATCGTATTCACCAGGAACATTGACACACACTTGATCTAATCTGCAAATATCTTGAGTTTCCTCACATTCGTCGATGTCTGCGAGAATTATATCACTTATTTTTAAATACAGTACTTACAGTCAAAAAACTTATGCAAGTTATGATCTTTATTGTATTTGTTTTAGTTATTTGGGAAGAAGGTCTAGAAAAATACAGATTCTGCAAAATTAATTTCAAAGCTTAATTACTACAAACTTTACAGTGATCGACCAGGTCCCAGACGGTCTAGACGGTCAAAAGATGTTTGGTGCCTACTACCTGCTTCTTTTTCTAATATTGAAGGATAAGCAGGATAACGGAATGATAACTGTAGGACATTGCCTTGCCACTGAACGTATCACTTCGTTGATGCATTTTTATAATCAATCGTTGCATGTCTTACTTTAAGGTGTTGTGTTTTTACATTAAATAAAGAGTTTCTATTTCTATTTTCTATTTCTATTTTTAACCGACTTCAAAAAAAAGGAGGAGGTTCTCAATTCGTCGGAATCTTTTTTTTTATGTATGTTCAACGATTACTCGAAGATGCCTGAACCGATTTGGAAAATTCTTTTTTGTTTAAAAGGGTATACTTCACAGGTGGTCCCATATAAATTTTATCGAAATCAATTCAGCGGTTTTTGAGAAAATCAACAAAAACTTAGCAAAATTGGAGTTGTTGCGATTGAAGTCGGTTGTTTTTAACGTATTCAGCGTGGTCAATTATAACGAAAAAATATTTTATATTCTGTTCAACTGTCACTTTACTTTAAATGAAGATTTTGTCTCAAAATAACTATTTATAAGTCATGCTTCTTTAGTATTATTATTCAATAAATATTGTAGCTCACTGGCTGACTCTGCTTTGCTTGCAAACCAATTTTATTTATCCTACGGAAACTTCTCTATGAATCGGGATAAAAAATGTCCTTTGCCAAAAAACAGGATACGTGTAAGTCAAACTTCGTCAAAGTGGTTGAGCCGTTTAGGCATCAACAGGAAACAAACAAATTCATTTTCACATATAAATCATAAACACTGCCAACTTACCTTCACATTTGTTAGTTCTAGGGTTAATCTTAAACCCTGGATGGCAGTGCTTAGACGCCTTGTTTTGACAGTAAAAAGATCCTCTAGTGTTGATGCAAAACTGAGATAGTGGGTTGCAGTCGTCTTGACGAAGTGCGCATTCATCGACATCTGTGCAAGCAAATTAGTTGTTTCAAAAAATGTTAAATCCTTACAAATATTGACATAGTAAGGATGTTTTTAAATACCATTTATTATAACTGTTCACTCGTTTTGCGATATTTTCTGGAAAGTATTTTTTTATTTTTTTGCTCTGATTGTATAAGCTCAATTTCTAATGCGGACCAGACACTATCAGTAATAATGACAGTATTTTCAAGTAATGACAATATACTGATATTATACTGACAGTATAGTGGTTAGAATGATGGTCTGACGCATACTAAACGATGGAATGTCAGTATACTGATGTAAAAATACTGTCATTATTACTGATAGTGTCTGGTCCACTTTAGTGAAAGTTTTTCAGAATTATGAGAAACATAAATGTTTAAGTAAACTTTTACTACTTGTAATTTCCCGTATACTGAGAGTATACTGCCAATGTATTGAAGACTATTCATCTTAACATGATGTTTTGAGGTGTTTATTGTGTATCTTCTATGTCTTTCAGCTTACAATTCAATATTCAACGCTTTTCAATTCCTCAGCAAAATTTGTTCTTTCAAGCAAATGATAATCACTTGCATTATTGGCTTATATATTCTTACCTTCACATTCCTCATTGTCACCAGTTTTGAACCCTGGAGGACATCTTTCATCAGCAGCAGGCCTGCTATTTGCTACTGACAAATTTGCAGGATCACCTGATACTCCACCACACTTGTAGCCTCCTATAGTATTTTCGCATAGGTAAGAAGGACATGGAGGGTGGAGTAGCTGGCACTCATTAACATCTGGAAATATTAGAGATTATAGAATTTGGTACTGTGAAAAACTTGTAAAATCATGCTGACGTTAATGTTACTGAAGCAGTCTAAAACTATCTGATAAAAGATAAAGCAAAAGACTATTAAGATTCAGAGACTGTTGCTAGAACTATTTCCATGGAGTAAAATATATTCATACAATTGTAGTAATAATTTGCACATCGTTGCTTATGACTCGCAAGAAAAAACGCAAATCGACATACACTTATTTTGTAAGGAGATTCTCGATCAATATCAAAATACGTCTCTGCAAAGTTTATGAAAAATCTACACTTAACACATACCATCACAAGCATTGTTCAGCGTATTTCTGGTAAACCCTGGAGGACACTGCCCTTTCTCTGCGCCGTTTGAAGGTTTCTTATGAGGTATACACTTGTAGGATCCTTGAATGTTAAAGCATTCGGTGCCTGGAAGACATAGTGGTGGATCTTCGTTACATTCGTTTATATCTGAAATGAATAAAAAACAATAACGTTAAAAGCCAAGTATAGACCACAAACAAGACGATAAAGATGTTTGTAAACGCATTACTAAACTAAAACGAGGACAAGCGGAATACCAAAAATAATAATAGACTAAGTAAGCAGATGGTAGATGGACTAGAAATAGACAAAAAATCAGTTATCCTAATATCACCAGATTAAGCTGAGCGAATTTTGAAAAGAACCGAAATAAATGGTGTTATAATAACAGCTATTAATATAGATATACAGGCAGGGCTAGTTTTTAATCACCTGACGAGAATTTCACAGTTGCAAAATGTTTAAACCTCTCATACTAATTTGATTAACCAAATTTGTAGAATTTAATAGCAAAGAGTAAAGTTTTCACGGGTAATATAAATAGTTCTATATCATAATAGACTGATTAGATATGTAGATCAAAACAGAACAACAACTCCAAAAATATATCGTTTAAGAATGAGATTACTCTTTATTTGAGTTACACCATTAGAAACAGAACTCCATTTTCGTGAACTTTATTACTAAAAAGACTTTAACAAAATGTAATAAACACATCAGCATAAACTTATGTCTATAAATGTATATAAATCTTGCACGGCAATATTAAACAGGTAGGGTAGGTAAGTCCTGTAAAAACGTTAAAGCTATGTATTTGTCTTAAAACCAGTAGGTACAGTTCCCATCTATCTTGCATTTTAAATTATGAATAATTAAAAGATGTTCTAACCGTTAGATACTTGTATGTCCCTCTTTGCGTTAACTCGTACAACTTGTTAAGTGCTATCATACTGCAACATCCTTGAAGAACGAGCTTTCTTACAGCTTAGCTAAATACTTCATTTGCATTATAAATCTGCTCCGATAAAGCTCAGTAAAACTTTGCAAAGAAGCAATTTGCAACTGCAAAACTAGATAGTTCCCACGGCTTTGTCCACGTAAATTTATACAATTGGATAGTGTGAAAATTAGATTTTCTAGATCCCTACAGTGAATCCATATTTTTGTTTTCAGCGTGAAAGGTAATAATTAAGTAAGTTTTATAAAGTAACACAGTTTTTTAGAATAGAATCATTATATGACCTTATTTTTTCCCTTAACTGGAATCGTGTCATTCGTTTTTAACATGAAAGTGCATTGCTTTATCACGATGCATTATCATTTGGAATTCCTTAAAATAAATAGCTTGCCACATGCTCGTGAACCATCATCAGTGTAAAAAATCGCGTCAATTAGTTACTTCATCACGACGTCAAACACGAAAAAACAATATTGCAAGGATTATAATGCTACACCTGCACCTTATTACTTTTGTTAATATCTCTGAATAGCAACTACCAAAATGCACACTGCTTGTACGGTTTATTTGTTTGTATACGTAGGTATACCTATATCGAAATCCAATGGAGGCCAGATTAAGCATTTTAGGAGTATGATGACTATATCTATAGTTTTAATGCTTGTTCTGTTTATGCAGTACGTAGTAAATCCCTACCTTCACAGGACTTTCCATCAGCCATCAGTTGGTATCCTCGACGGCAGGAGCACTTCACTTCTACACCATTATCATTGCATTTGTGCTGGCAAGGGTTGTGTGGTTTGCATCGGTTCTTGACCACCTGGAATCAAGTGTCAATTGAAAAGTGAAATTCTTTTCCATAAATAGGAAATTCAGTGTTACGCTGAGCAAGATTAAGTGCATAAACATCTAGATGAAAAAAATCGGAAGTTAAGACCATAAATTGTTTGTATACAGAGATAATCTGTACAAAATTGCCCAGATATTTGAGGAAACATCTACGCCTTGTAGAAGTTCTTTGTTCTGCAGTTAATCTAGTATAGATTGCAAATGATAATATTGTACACACCAACCATAAATTCTAAAACAAAGTAAGGAAGGTAGACGTGACACACATAGTAACCATATCTTGAAATGCACATTTAATAGCTAGTTTCTTCGTTAATCCTGTGTTACTTTGATAGAATAATTATTGACGAAAACTTCTATGTCATTTATAAGTTTAACAGAATAGACTACATATTTTCATTTCCTTAAGGCTCCTTTTCTCATTACGATAATACCTACATTTTAATTATAAATAAGCTTTTGGATTGCAATTTAAATAACCGGCCTAACCAAATCGGAAAATTCAAAGAAGGAAACACAATAGGATCTACATCACAGTCAACGTTAATGTTATTGTGTTTTATGTTGATGACATATTGTTGTTACACCTTCACTGTTTATGTTATGATCTTATTATGCAGATTATGAATCAATGTCATGATAGTCAATACTGTATACTATAAAATTATGTAATAACCGTAATGTTGGTATATTATGATTTTGTTTGAATTTTTCTCGTGTTTTTTTTTCTTGTAGGCAATTTCATTCATTTCATTTCAAGATATGACATCTAATAATTCAAACTGATGCATTACTAAAATCTTATAAGAGTTCATAAATAATGTGAATAATGAATAAGATGTAGGAACTGCATGACACTGTGTTGATACGCTATACAAAATGAGTTGCTGAACAAGAGAATAAATGTTCTTATTACTACATAGAATATGTATAAGTTGCTCCTTAATTTTGTACTTCAAGACATGAATATCAGATACATCATAAATGAATATGTATAATGTAGTGGCCGTTATAATACGGTATTAAGTTTAGTCAGAACCAAAGCTCTGTTAAACTGTAATTTTTCTCTAAAGATAAAGCGGCGTTTCTTAACATGTGCTGTACACGCTTACCATTTTAACGCTACAATATTCAAAACGTTGCTATTGTATATTTTGGTACTGTCTAGTACAGAACCCATTGCAAGGATACGACTCTCTATCCATTTCTTACTAGATTCTGTCATACTTCAAACTCCACACTTGGAGGCCAAATCCCTATTAGTGGAGATTTTGGGGACATGACATGCCCTAAAGTCTTCACTAATTCAGAAACCCCTATTTGTAGATTTTGTTAGCCATACTTAAATCCTTTGTTATTGACTGAGGTCTAGTGGTGCGGTTAGTTGCTATCACTGACCTCCATACAGTTTCTGCCATCAGCCATAAGCATAAATCCAGGGTTGCATTCACACTTGTAGGACCCCGGGACTGGTATGCAATGGTGTGCGCAAAGCTCGTTTGGTGCAAAGTCTTCGCAGAGAGAGGTCACTGAAATCATATTTTATTTTATTTATTTTTATCTACTTATAGCTATCATTAAAGGTTATGCCCTAATTCAATAGATATGGAATGATTAAATTATGGTATTTTTTTTCTTTACAGGCCATTGAATATCCAGCCGTTGTTTAAAATATCCATGTAATCAAAATTAGAAATGAACAGATCCAAGATGAACTTTCTTAGTGCAGAAATTAATGTGGAAACTACGCCAAAGTACCTAATGTAAAAAGTAAAAGGAATAGAAAAAAAATAATTCAAAGCTAATATTTTAACTAATGCTACAGTATTAAGAACGATTAAAAAAGCGTAACAAATTAAATATTTGAAGGGCATTAGCAACAGACAGAAACAACTTAAAAGCTAAGACTCGTCTTATTTAAGTATGCTTTAAGATTAGAAACAGAAGATTTTATTGACGACAGAGGAATGGATTAAAAAGTGTAGGTACGAGTATGATAAAGCTCGGTAGCGATTTAATTATATAATATCAGCGATCACGTAAAAGTTTAATTTTAATTCAGCTATAGCTTCACACATACATATTCGTAATTATTTTTCCTTCCTTCCTATTATTTTTTTGATAGAAATTATTTCAAAGCAACACGTAATTGTATGTAATGGTAATATTTGCGGAAGACTGTTCGTTGTTTACAAAAGCCGTATTCGTTTAAATACCTGTACTGTCAGAAGGTTTTGAGACAGTATTAGTTTTTTCTTCTCTGTGAGACGATTGTCCTCCTCTATCACCTTTCGCATCGCTATGTTTACTTTTTGCTGCTTTCTGCAAATTACAACAAAAATAATTTAAGTGTTACTATTGAACTTCCATTTGTTATTTCTCTGCACTCAGAGAATAAATGAACTAACATTCGTAACAACAGATTGCTTTTTTTTGGTACCGTGTGTATAAACATCAAGATACAATAAATAGGCTTGCCTCAAAATGTTTATTTTCTTCTAATGTAGATAAATTGTGGTCTCTTAGAAATTGTGAGTATTTAGTGCAATTTCTCAATTGATAAAATTCTCAGTTCATTTCGTTAGACGATCCTTTATTATATTTTTTGAAAACTTTAGTGTTTTTTTTTCTTTAGTTTCGTATTATTATTTATATTTTGTAATATTCTCTTTAGTGTATTATTTTTTGTAATTACCTTACAGCATTGCTCATACGCATCCAAACCGAGCAGGTCTTCCGCACTGGTGCCCCGGGACTTCACTGCACATGCGTCAAGACCATTTTTCTCGCCAGCAGCCGTCCCTTTCGCACACTCATCGCAACAGCCCTGGAGACCGAGACAGAGATATAAATATAAATCTTACGAACTACACTATCTGGAATTCTAAGATGTTCAAATATGGTGCTGGATGAAGTTTAGGCAGTTTAGTAAGATCAGCTAGAAGAAAACAAAATACATAAAGTATTTTAACATGTTATAAGACAAATGAAATCTACAGATAATGCTAGCAAATATACCTACATACTTAGAAGAAAGTTCAGGCACAATTATTGTCCTTCTGTAGGTATATTTCTATCTTCCTGAAATATTACTTACTATATGATGATGAAAAAGACAGAAGAGCTTTAGTTTGAAAATTCTAAATTCAATTAAATAAAGCATAGATTAAGCACACATATGTATTATGATAGCATGATAGCAGGTGTCTTAGTAAAAGCTTAGTATAAGCTCCTTTATATGCTCAAAACCGTGCTAAGTGGAAGTAGGAAGCTTTGTATTTAACAGTGGCTGTCTTAATTATGAGAACACTAAGATACATACTTCTCATATTATAGCATAAACAGAGCCTGTAGAAAACTTTAAAAATCTTTTTTTTTTAATATTATCTGTAATCCTTTAAACTTCTAGAAGGCCACATTGCGGAACTGATAATGATAATGGTAAAATCTTTCTCGGTAAATACACGAGTTAGGAAAAATGTACTCAAAATGAACAAACATAGATACAACACAGAGATAGCAACGTTTAACTGAGTTTAAGAATTTTATCTAATATTTAAGAGCGAGATGATAAGCTCCCTAATTACCTACATACGGTGATGGCTAAATTTGTCGTTACTGCATAATTTGTGACGAAATTATAGGTGAGACTTGTGTGCCAGCTTGCATTATCCGTCATCACATCATTAATGGTAAAGTAATCGTAGAGTATTTCAGTAAAATATAGAGCAAGTCATTTTAAGTTTTGGCAACTTTCCTTCCGTTTTTTTTAACCAAAGATACTTGGATAACGTTTTGCTACTAAATCATTTACGTTGCGACTTTTTTATTAAGCGGACCAGACACTATTAGTAATAATGACAGTATTTTCAAGTAATGACAATATACTGACATTATACTGACAGTGTAGTGGTTGGAATGATCTGGAATGGTCTGACGCATAGTAAATGATGGAATGTCATTATACTGATGTAAAATACTGTCATTATTACTGATAGAGTCTGGTCCGCTTTAGAATAACCAAAGAACATGTTCTTGAGCCACAATTGTAAAAGTGAGGAATTTTGGCTCAAGATGAAATTGTTTTTTTAGCTTGTTTCGTTGCAAAATCTACCAGATATTGTTTGACCATTCCCACTACTATTTTACTCGTTTATTAATGTATAATGGTTGGAATACCTTCTGCATATATTTGTTAAACTTTGAAATTGAAACCAAAATATCTTAAATAAAAATAAGCCTAGTCAATTTTGTTTGAGCTCCTTCTTTCTTTCAACGTCTTAACCATTATTAGTTCAGCTTGATGTCTCACCTTTTCAGCTTCTTTCACGACGTCACAGCTTTTAATGCTGTTTGCTGCTTCAATTCCTACATCGCAGTCTGTTTTCTTTCTGAAAACAAACACTTTGTCAGTTTTTATTTTAACTTAACCATCAACGATAAGAGAGCATAGAGTTTTCTGATTACCATAATATTACATCATAAAAGTAATTTCATTAAAATATTTAACTAACAAGTCGCTTTGATTGACTCCTTCTGTCTAGCGAGATCATATATTATCTGAAGAGAGTCAGTTTAAAAGGGGTCTAGGTTATAATATTGTAAAGGTCTTCCCAAAGAACTGTTTTATTTTTAAAATGCATATTTTTTATAAATAAATAAATATGAAATATTTTTTCTGGTTTTTTTTTTTTTTTTTTTTATGGCAGAGGTGGCAAACGACCAGACGGATCACCTGATGGTAAGCGATTACCGCCGCCCATAGACACCCGCAACACCAGAGGAGTCACAAGTGGTTTCGATAATCCGGAATATTTTAAATGAAAAATCATTTGGAAAAAAAACTCCTATACTAACTTAAAGTTTAAACTGTCTCATGAAAGTGTCCATCGTAAAGTGACTAACTTAGATTTTCATAAAATGTTCAGTTTTAATTCATAAGTAAACATATAAAAGAATTAAAATTAAGATGTCATATCCAATTATTTTAAGAACAAAGTGTCATTTTTAATATTTAATTTAAAGCAACTCAGATTTAGTAATCTAATCTATCTATCCTATCATTAATATAAATTATTTTTATGGGATTCTGGTATAGATCATTATACCTGCCTAGAGAAGTTCTGTACCTACC
Organism: Coleophora deauratella; assembly: GCA_958295455.1. Taxonomy (NCBI): domain Eukaryota; kingdom Metazoa; phylum Arthropoda; class Insecta; order Lepidoptera; family Coleophoridae; genus Coleophora; species Coleophora deauratella. Next base: position 9,267,060 of record OY282413.1, on the reverse strand, counting down.
CAGAACCTAGACATAGATATAATTTTATTGATAATATTCATTACACATTACACCTAGTAACTATTATGTAGGTTAACAGGATATGTAGTTATATAAACAGACTAAAACGTAGTACTGTTTTGTTTAAACTAACAACAAAATTCTGTTATAACTTCTGCAACGATTCTTAGAAGTGTTAATCTGAGTTTCCTTAAATAACGCATACCGGAAGTAATAAAATAATTTTGCAGTATTTTGTAAGGCTTGCTTTTTACATGAAATTGAATAGTTTTTGATCAACGTTTTGGACGAAATAGAGAAACAAAATACATGCAATCTCATACAATTCGATCAGCTCATACAAAGTTGGGCAACTTTTTATAAGGTTGTTTTGCGATTATTGTATGGGGTTTCAAAAAGGCTGACGGCCCACCTGATGGAAAATGGTTACCGTTTTTTATGTGTCAATCACATTTTTTGAAAATTTCATTTTCTCGCATATTATTGGTAGTTGACAACAACCCATTGACGTGTAAAATTCCTTCACCACTAAAATTATTATTATTATGATTATCATTACGTCCCCACTTCAGGGGCACGGGTCTCTTCTAGTTTTAGTCATTATTGTCAAATAATATTCTGTTTACTCATTTTCCAGCCAGATTTCTCTACTGCTGATCCTGTATTGAGAAATTACTAGTCTGTGAACACCAAACGGTGAGAAATCAAAAGAGAAAGAATGCATATAACTTATTGATAATTTCGTTTCCTTTGGGGGATGCCTTCAGAAAATATTTCACTTGATGAGAGGAAGGCCTATATACATATACTCACTGAAAATACTCCTTGCAGCACTGGTCCATAGCGAATATACACAAGGAACCAAACACGGACGGGACATCAGGTGGAATGGAAGATGAGCATTCTTCCGACGTATGGCTCTTGGCGTACGTGGTGCCCTGGTTGCAGCAGACCTGGGCAGTCTCCGCCATCTCATCTGCTAATGACCCTGGAGGCAAGAGAATATAAATATCTATTATTTTATTGATATATAGGCTGTCATTTTTTAAAATTCACAATTGGTAATCTCTAGGCATCATCTCACCTGATGGTAAGTGACGATGATGCCGAAGATGGAAGCGGGAATTCCAAGATTCCCCAACGCAAAGGGGAACTGGCTATTTTATCTCCATGCCAGAACACATCAGTGTTATTAACATTGATGACTGGCTCGGTGGCTAAGTGGTTAGCGATCCCGACCTCTGATCCGAGAGTCGTGGGTTCGATCCCCACACAGGGGAAAACTTTTCTGTGATGAACAAAATTGTTTGCTCTGTGTCTGGGTGTATTATATCTATATATGTTTGTATGTATGTATGTATGTACAATAAACGGATTATCTATCTATCTATTTAAAAATATATGTGTATGTATATCAGTCTCTGGTTCTCAAGATACAGGTAGTCCTAGTTTGGGGCCAGATGATCGTGTGTGTTTTGTCACAGATATTATTATTTATTATATTATATTATTATTGATGTTTGGCGGCAAGGTTTAGATAAGATGGTGGTAGCTAGCCAGGCGGGCTGAGAAAATGCCCTACCACCAAACAAACCGAGTCGTACAAAGTTGGACCCTGCCGGAAATCGAACCCGCGAACTTCTGATAGCGGACTAGCCACAAGATTACGGAGACGGTTAAGAGGGCATGAGGGCCTCACTGAAGAGATGTTGAAGATCAGGCAAAGTGTAGTCACAGAGTAAGTCGGAAAACGGACCTAAGCTTCAGCTACGATAAGGCAGAAAGAGAATATGGGTATGTATAATTCATCTGTAGAAATCCGACTATATTAGTACTCCCTGTACTCTAGGTACCAGAGACATACAGGGTGTAAAAATAATTAAACTTTAACAGGATGTTCTACTGATAACACAGATTTTTTTATATGGAACCTATACTAAATTGCCAAACAAATGGCATTGTTTAATTTTGTATCATACAAATTCATCAGCCAATTTTGGATGGAGAGTTTTAAAAAAATGTGAATTCAGTATAGGCTCTTTGGAAAAAGTTGTCAATAAGCTTCATAAGTGAAACCCGTTAAGTTATCGGGAGTGGTCCCTGTTAAGGTGCTGTTAAAATATGTAGTAGTGCTCAAATCGGATTTCTACAGATGAATTAAACAATTTTCCTTAGGTATACATAATTACTTTGCAACAAAAATGTTAAACTGCAGATACGGAGGTTTCCGACCAGTTGATTAATTTATATGAAAAGATTAAAAATAAGAAAATTGTTTAAATTTATATACATATAGATAAACATCTTGGTTTGAATCCTTGCAGAAATTTTAAGACCATTTTATATACAGACAAATAATATAGACACATATTATGCTACCTACACATAAATATAACACTTATCCGATGTACGTATACCGCAGAGTTTATTTTTTCGTAATTTTTTTCAGATTTAAAAAAAAACGAATGTCGACTTCATTAAATTAAAAAAAACAGTTTTATAAGTATATCGGTAATATAGACAGGTTACGTTTGAAATAAAAAAAAACTTGGAGATATTTCTTGAATCCATCGTTTCTTCGACGAGTTCCGAGTAGTAGGAACCTCGTATTAGGTAGAGCAATGTTTTTCAACCTGTGGGTCGCGACCCCCTGGGAGGTCGTGAAGCCTTTCTCAACGGGTCGCGGGTACAAGAAAATGTAAGTGTTTTATAGGTCCTACACTGAGCCTGTTTATTTTTTATCAATTTTTCAAAACGTGGGTCGACGTTTATTTTGGAGACGTTGATAATTAAATCATTTTCTAATTGACGAAAATTATAAACGTAAATCTCAAATCACTAACATTTTGTATGTTTATGGCCCTAGGGGGGGTCGCAAGAACTTTTTAAGTTGTAAAGGGGTCGGGTATTCAAACAGGTTGAAAAACACTGAGGTATAGAAAAGAATGACCTTCGAAAAGTGTATACTGCTACCTACTTCGAATAAAAAACCCATCGATATCAAGCACTGACTAGTGTGGAATTAAAGAGGTTATCAGGTATGTACCAGCGACCCAGTATACACCTATAGTTAAAAACCTTGATTGACCAGCTATAAACATAAATTGAACACTTGCCGAGCCATGTTTAATGGACATTTAATTTTGTGTGATGGGTAATTTTAATTTTAACAATGTACGACATACATCGGCACAGATACTTTTCAGTATCAATTAGTGCTTATACAGGGTGTTAAAAAAGTGCGTTTGAGATTTTAAGGGTGACTCAGAATCAAGCACTTTTTTAACATCTTGTATGTATAGAGAAAAATCGGACGTAGGTATTAATTATTACAGTGTAATAATCGCTCCCGGAATCTTAACTGAAGCTTCTTTACATCATACTAGCTTCCGCCCGCGACTTCGTCCGCGTGGACTTCAGAATTGAAAGAAAATGTTAAGATAGCGCCATCTAGTGACGAAGTGGAAATTTTGAGTTTTTAAGCATTCCTACGGGAACCCTTAAGTTTTTCAGGATAAAAAGTATACCATGTGTTAGCCGAGTGCTTCATCTATCTACCTACCAAATTCATCCAAATCCGTTCAGTAGTTTCGGTGTGAAAGCGGAACAAACAAACAAACAAACTGATAAACGAACAAACATCCATACTTTCGCAATTCGCATTTATAATATTAGTGAGATGAGATGAGACGGAACGACTTTTCCCAAGGAACTCATATTAGATCCTCAAATTTCATATAAATCAGTCAGCTGATCTGTCAGCTTTGTAAGTAAGTTGATAAAAGGAACAAATTACTTTTAAATCCTTTCTTTTTTTATTCTTGTTATTTTTATTTACAGACATGACATTATATAAATCATCTCTTGGCCTATCATTAAGATGTATTAAAATACAAGATGTTTTCAAAAAATGTTTTGGAGGCAGTTTCTTTGGACCCGTCGTTTCTTCTCACTCCGCAAACACTTCCCGAAGCGGCGGGTATACGAGTTCCGAGTGGTAGGAACCTCGTATTAGGTAGATAAAAGAATGACGTTCGAAAAGTGTACACTGCTACCTACTTCGAATAAAATATTTTCATTTAATTTCAAGTGGTTCCTCTGAAAAAGTTTTATATTTGTGATGAATTTTTATTCATTGGCTTCTGCCTCGAAAGAGTTTTTATTTACACCATGAACTAACTGCCTCCGTTACAAAGTGGCTAGACCACTCGCTTAAACAAGAGGTAGGTTCGATTCCCAGTTTCCCAGTGAGGTCAAACTTTGTTGAAAGTGGTTTAGTTTGTTGTAGGGCAATACCTCAATCTATCTAGGTACCTACCGCCATCTTAAGTTTTAGCTTTTTCTTAACTAAATAATTCCAAATTAATTTAATACTGAAATATGAAACTGAACAACTTTTTCTCAACCTGGAAAATTGCGAAAAGCCCGGATTTTTTGTTTGATAAAAGTAAAATCGATTTAAAAAATAAGTTGGTCAGTTTTTTATGCCACCTTTTTTTTTAAATCAATCTTTATTTATAGAGGGTTATTTTTTACAAAAAATGCCACCCTCATCGTGGCTCACTTAATCTACTTAATCCCTAACATTACAACTTTATAAAGCCATTTTGCTTCCTCAGAATATGGAGAGGCCAAGATTAAATAACAAAATAACAATCCTGCTTACGCCTTATTATCACAAAAAAACAGGTGAAGTTTTCCTCAAACATTAATACCTATTTAAATAAATACACATTCTGTCCTCATTCGCTCCCATGCCCTATATTAAATGACATTGATTCATTCTCATTTATTTCTGTTACGATTATTGCATAGAAATAAAACTCTGCGGGATTAATTTTGAACCATTTTATGTCTTTAAATTACATAATAATCCATAATTTAATTTCTTGCTTTACATTAAATGATAACAGCAGAGTTTAATATTTCGTTAACAACAACGGCACGGGGGGGGGGGGGTTAGGACATACTCCACATATAAGGGCGAAATCCAGATCGGTGGAGGTTATGGGGCTAGTGGCCAACCCGAGGGTCAGAAGTTTTTGAGCCGCTAAAAGACCTCTAACATGGCTTACGATTACCTTCTAGTGATAGCAATCGGCACCGAGAAGCACGGAAACGGATAGATATAGGTAAATGGCTCCAATCTTACCGGCAACTCATCCAGCTAATGATCGTATCTGTAGTCAGTTAACCTGCGTGATAGACATATTGGAAGCAATGCTAAACATTTTTGTAAATATATATTTTTGAATTAAATAAATCATTTACTGTCTGCCAACTTCTCGCTGGGTGCCTAACAAATTGCGAGGCTTAAGAAGTCTAGATGAAGTCAACAAAAAGTAGAAATAACAATCACTCGCTTTTCAGTCGACTATCTAAGCGGACCATACTTTTTTCGGGTGTATGGACATGTATGTATGTCCAATTCATTGTTACCGCCTGTGGCCAAACCGGCTTATGAAATCTTCATTCATGTGTTATTAGATTCGTATTGATCAACAGATCGACATAATAGAGGGTCCTTCTAAAATACCTGAAAAATATTTACAGTGGCTTCTACTCCTGAAACTGAACAACTTTCCCCAAGAAAACTAATCTCAATGTAGGTATGAGATGTCTAAATTTTTTTTAGTATAGGGTCCTTGGGGAAAGTTGTTCAATTTTATGAGTCGAAGTTGTGGTTAATTTTTTTCAGATATTTCATAAGACTATAGAATATCGGCTTTTTGATGTGATTTTTTATGAATTTTTATATACTTATTTCACGTAGATTCCTCATGTTAACAGGTAACCTGCAAAAATGTTAAATAAATTTTTTTGGAACTGGAACGTCCCTTCTTGCCTACCTATTAAGATTTTAAGTAAATTATCAAGGCAACTCGTCAAAATAAACATTGCCTAGTTTCCAAGAGCTTAATTGTCACTAAAGTCGTCTAAACAAACTCAAGCATCTATAAAATAACAAATCTTACCATCAACTCCTTTACAGAAACACATAAAACCGCACAAACACAAAAATATACACTTCAACAACTTAAACATTTTCACAACAAAGTCAAAAATTTTAAAATACCTAAAAACAAAAACTTAACTCAGTGTTCATTATCAAATAAATGTACGATCCGACACACAGTTCAAGATGAAAGGAGAATCGAAAAAAGTTAATCGGCTTTTTAAATTAGGAACGATCAATGATCCATGGATCCTTGCTGCGCGCGAGACGTGCGTGCCGACGTCTATTTCGGTCGCGTTTGCGCTGCACCTCGGTCTCTGTCAAAGATTAAGTCATAGCGCAGACAGTCCTAAACAATGGTTCAAAGTTCTATGAATGAAATGAATTGAATTGCATTATTCCTATACAAATACGAAATTATTTATTTGTGAAACATCGTTTTCTTCATATTATATCATGTTTTTATTCGAATGACATCATTTGTTAAACAAGGCTTAGTTTAGCATCAAGGCAGATTTACATTGGGCAAGTATAAAAGCCAATGTAGAAGCCAGTACGAAGTCAGTAAAGTAGTCACTACAGAGGTCAGTACTAAACTCAGTAAATAAGTCCGTCAGAAGTCAGTAGAGGGAAGGTAAAAATCTTCAAAATAGACGCAGGCAATATTGTACCTCTAGTTATCACTGTCTTGGCAACGCTGAGCTGGCATGAAATCAGTTTATGCAGTTTAAGCATTGGAAGATCAGTGTTGACTTGTCATGAGATTTAAATCACTCAGTAACTTACTGATTAGTAACCTAATGTAAATACGCCTTAACAACCGGTGATATGCGAGTTATTTTAGATCAGCCTAGATCTATCGATTCAATTCATGTTAATAGATGAATACTTTAGTGAACAAAAGGGACTATTCATAAACAGTGCATTTTGTTTTTGAAGCATAAATAAACTCGTTTTCGCTAAAGGGTTAAGTTTTAAAGTGTATGTATGTATGTATGTATGTCTGTTCGTATAACTATAACGGTCTGTCTATAACAAAAACAGCTTCTTGACGAATCTGCATTACTTACTTCACTTTTTTACTATCTTTTAATTTAAGTTTTTTAGATAGAGTCTTCCAAAATTCAACACTTTTTAGCTAAACCATATATATTTTTTTATGTTATTATCAGCGTATGATCTAATGTTATAGGCAGGAATGATGTGTCTTGTCTGTCTCTTCCATACTCTGTGTGACACTCCCACAAGGAGCGCAGACGCAATGCCGCAGGACATTTCGAGATGTCCAAGCTATCAAAAGCTGTATTAACATACCAACCCATATCTTAACAAGACAATCATCTCCTTTTGACTCCTAAACAAAGAAAGAGATACAAACAGAGTTTCGTTGTATTAGACGCGATAATCAGCGTTCTCAATACATACTTCCCGCTTCTGGTCCTTCTGGTGAGACCATTTCGCTTCGCTCTTGTTTTTGAATTCCGTTTATACTAAATTAGTACTTAGGATTTGTTTCGGTTATTTATTGCAACTTTAACAGAGCTTATTGAAGATAAATAGCTTTCTTCAATGAATTTTCGACTCGCATTCTTTCATGATTAAAATGACATCTGTAAAAACAAAGGGTAATTAATGTGTTAAAATTTATACCTAATATAAAGTCTAACTTAATTAACAAAGCTGGAACTACTTAGACTGGGGCCAGAGGAGTAACTATGACTCGGGCCAGAGAGTATGTTAACTTACTTTGCCCACAAAACAACTTTACCCAAAACATCTTTACGATGGTATTATGCTCATCTCTTCGTTGGTCACTCCTGTTGTAGTTTTGACTTGGTCAGCTTAGCCCTGTTGCGCCACTTCTTCATTTTTCTTCTTCTTCTTCTTTATTGGCGCTAGGCCTAGGAATATATACAAAATAGACGTCAGGCCCTTTAACTGGAGGTACTACTCATCATACTGTAAAATTTTGTTAAAATAGGACATTGCTGAATTGGTAAGAAAATTTTGACTCTTCATACAAATTAATCCGCTGTCCTACGCCTGTTTTGTAGCACCTGTAAACAAAGATTAAATTAATCAATCATAAAATAAAAATTTTGGATTTATTCTTTAGCTTTCTTGAGTTATTTACCGTTTTCGTGCTTTGCAAGGTACGTTATGCCATTGGTGGTCGTTGAGCCGTATCAGAGGCCTTATAGGTGGCTTTAAAACTTTTAACAAGAACTGGCCACTAGGCCTGAAACCTCCACCAATCCGGACTTGGCCCCCGTATGTGGAGTATGGCCTAACCTTCCCGAGCTATGGGAAGAAACCAGTGCCCCTGTAAAGGCGCCAATATGCTGGGTTGTTAACTTGGGTAATGTTCAGTTACTTCAATTTACCCAGGAAAAAAGTGCATCCTTAATTTTTAATAAAATTGCCTTCATACTGTACAATATTGTTATACAAGGTGATGTTTTGTTCTCTGATAATTGACCACGCTGAATACGTTAAAAACAACCGACTTCAGTTGCAACAACTCTAATTTTGCTATGTTTTTGTTGATTTTCTCAAAAACCGTTTAATCGATTTCGATAAAATTTATATAGGACCACCTGTGAACAAAAACAAATAAAAAAAAAAATTTTCCAAATCTGTTCAGGCGTCTTTGAGTAATCGGTGAACATACATTAAAAAAAAAGATTCCGACGAATTGAGAACCTCCTCCTTTTTTTGAAGTCGGTTAAAAAGAGAAAAATATTACGTAAGCGAATACTACTCATAAAAATGAACAACTTTCATCAAGAAAACAGTATAACTGAAGCAAAAGAGACCTCTAATACTAATTGTCAGTAATAAAACAGAAGATGGTTTACAAACTTCCTTGTAGCAAGTTGTTCAGTCTCGTACGATTAGCTGCTTTTGAGAGTGTCGGTGGCTCTGCGGTTAGTGACTCCGTCCTCCTAACCAGAGGTCTCGGGTTCAAATCCTGGCCAGTGCACTAATGAGTTTTTCGAAACGTACGTGCATGTTCATACCGACTGCTTTAACGGTGAAGGAAAACATCGTGAGGAAACCTGCACATCTGATTTCTAGTTGTGTATGATGGTCGCGTTGCACACGATTGTAGGTGTAAATCTAAAATGCCCTACACGTGACCGAGGGTGATGCTAAGTGCAACACCAAGCAACCGCCGCTTATACCGAGTGGATAGGACGGTTAAATTATGCCACACGATAAGAGAGAGAAAAGAGCTACTTTTTAGCACATTAAATTGTCAAATTGTTATTTCTCGTATTATGTCATCATTTCTATTTCATTGTCACACCGAAGCCACTCCACAAACACAGATAAAGAGAATTGTCTGGGTGTTTGTTGTGTAAACATTACGTCACGTGGGTGTCATTTCGTCTCTTATCATCTCTATTAGAGCTACTGCAGAATCACTGTTTGTATTTGCTTACGAAGAAATCTCGTAACGTTTGTACTATTCGTACTAATGTATATTATATAACTGTAAAAATATATAAGGTTTATAAGAAATCTTAAGAATCATCAATAAACTCATTTTGCTACATGTAAGGTTAGGTTAGGTTAAGTCTGAAGTTTTCAAGTCTCAGGCTTAACGATTGCCATCTAGTGACAGGTTGTCGACACCAACGACTTAGTTACGAAAACGGTCGAGATTTATTAATGGTATTCCACTAACAGTCAAACCCATCCAGATTATGATCGTATCTTTAGTCAGCCAACCTGAAGCGATCATGGTTCAGTGCGGCTGTGGATTGCGGTTCTCTAACTACAAATTAACATGGTCATGCATGGAATTGACTATAGTGGCATTTATCTCTTAAAAGTCTTTTTCTTCTTTGTCCAACCCTCTTCCTAGTTCAGCTGGGGTCGAGTCTTCTTGTACGTATGCGCCAGAGAGCTGTCTGGGTTCTCTGTGCGCTCAGGTTCTCTTTCTACAGCTCTTTCAGCATTCAGCATACTTGGTGGCAGGCGGTCTACTTCTTCCTCGTGATTGGTCAGGGATTTTTAGGACCCTATGAATGGAATGATCATCACCACGTCTCATGATAGGGCCGTACCAGCACCATCGATTTCCTTTGACTTTTGATTTTTCTTTTAGAAGTGTAGATTTAAAAAAATAACGGTTACAAAAGCGTAACGTAATACGTGCTGATTTTATGTTATAAACAAATAGTGCCTACTCATAGTGGATGTTACAACGTGTGTAAGTAAATGATTTCTTAAAACGTGAAGTGCCCAATTATGTAAGCCACTTAACGAAAAAATGCTAAGTGCAATTTTCACGTAAGCGACAAATTTTCTTCTCCGTAAGGAAGTATAAATCCTTGGGGGAGGCCTTTGTCCAGCAGTGGACGTCTTTCGGCTGATAGATAGATAAGGAAGTATAAACACAAAAGTGAAATAAAGAGAATAAAGAGAAAGAGTTTCAATAAAGAGTTTACAAACAAACAAACAAAGTTTAGCATTGTTACGGGTTCTTAATTGTATGTTCTTAATAGTATACACGTAACTTATTTTTATTTTCCTTCCTTTAGGTTGTAATTTCGTATTCGTGTCCCAACAGAATTTATCAACCAAATCTTTTTTCTTATTTATTTATTAACGTTATTTCCAGTAAATGCAATCTGCAGTTATTCGAAGAATGACCATGATTATTATCTGTCATTCACTACTGGAAAGAAGGGGGTTAAAAGTCACCTGATTATAAGCAAATGTGTTTTTACCACTGACCTATGTCTTTGGAGCGGTTTTTCCAAATGATTAAATTCATTTATTGATTTGAACATCTTACTTTTTACTAACTAATATCACTTAATATTAATATTATAAATGCAAAAGTATGGATGTTTGTTTGTTCCACTTTCACTCCGAAACTACTGAATGGATTTGGATGAAATTTGGTAGATAGATAAAACACTCGGCTAACACATAGGATACTTTTTTATCACGGAAAATTTGAGGGTTTCCGAAGGAATGGCTAAACACGGAAATTTCTCTTCGACACTAGATGGCGCTGCCTTATCATTTTATTTCTCTCTGGACCAAATTCTGAAGTCCACGCGGACGAAGTCGCGGGTGGAAGCTGGTGCTTTATATTATTATACTTTATTTACTAGAAAAAGAGCACCACGTGAGCCTTTCTTTGGCTCAAACTCACAAAGTACATGGTTACATACAATTAATAGCATACTTTATATTGGCAATAATTTTTTTTCATGTCTATTTATGAGAATAAAAAAATCCGTTTTCATATTCAAACTCTTTTTTATTTTTGTTATTACGATACATGTTTTTCACTTTAATAATAACCTCTAATTGAGCAAAAGTATGTTTTAAATCCTTTTTACAGTTCTTATAATCTTATTTCTTGAAACAATTATTTTTCGTTCAGGAAATAGACAACAGACCTACATGCATACTACTTATTGTTTGAATATCGGAATACCACGTGATACCACGGCGTGAAGCAACGCTTGCATTGTGTTTCGCCGAGTGAGTGAGGGTACCGGAGGCCCAACTTCACCCCCCCCCCCCAATTCCCCCCATCCGCCCATCCCATTTCAAAGGTCGGCAACGCACTTGTGACTCCTCTGGTGTGCGGGTGTCTATGGGCGGCGGTAATCGCTTACCATCAGGTGATCCGTCTGCTCGTTTGCTACCTATCACATAAAAAAAAAATTGAAGATTTGAGAGGCCCTTTTTTAACGGGTCCTAATAACCAGCCCACATTTTGTTACTCTTTTTTATCCACAGTTGCTTAAGCCGTTGGCATTATCTCACCTGATGGAGCGGGCTTACCAAGATTCCCCAACGCAATGGGGAACTGGCTATCTTATCTCAATGCCGGAACACATCAATGCTATTAACATTGGTATTTGGCGGCAAGTCTTAGCCAAGATGATGGTTACTAGCCAGGCGGGGTCAGAAAATGCCTTATCACCAACCAAACCGATTCATAGAAAAGTTGGTGCCGTGAATCGAACCCGCGACCTCCTGATGTGAAGCGAGCGGCCTAGTCACTAGACCAGGGATGCTCGTTTATAAAGTCTTTGGTTATTAATAAATCAATTGCATATTCCTATCGTAATTAATAGCAAGGTATCAATATTAATGTTGTCTAGAAGAAATTGTTTTATAGTAATAAGGACATCCGTTCGACTATGATACTAGTATTATGCACAAGGTCTTAAAAATCACAAATGATTGTATTGAAATTGGTGTCTCTACACAGGAAACTGAAGAACCATGAGAAAAAAGTAATAAAAAAATTAAAATCTTCAAAAGAATCGTGACATAAATTTTGATGGCTTCGAAATGGTATCTTTTTATTTAACCGCGACCTTATGATTTTCACAACAAAAAAAATTACACTTTCTATAATGAATTAATGACCTAATAATATATTTTAAAAGTTTCACTCTGTAATTCTTAAACTGTTTGTGAAGTAACACAGATATAACAAAAATATGACGTCATACATGTGTAAAGATTTTGTCATCAACTTCGCGGGGAAACCTGCACATCTAATTTGTAGAATTGTAAGATAGTGGCGTTGCATACGTCCCTGTGTGAAATCTAAAATGCTATGTGCAACACCTGGCTACTGTAGTCTCTTCAATAAAAAAAAAATAAGATGGGTTAGAAGCAATTTTCGTAGAGATGCTATTTATTTAAGATTATTTCTAAAAGATGGTATTTAAAGAATAATGCTCTTTATTACATTTTTAATACCGGATAATACTCTAGTTTTGTATTCAAGGAACATATCCAATGGCCTTCACATAAGTAGACAAAACTTCACACGTATCCCAAGTGCCAAACATTTCCATATTCGTACATGGTTTGAATGTTAAATATCCAGTTCAGATTTCAAAGGTACTAAAGTTGAAGTATTTTATTAGTAAAGGTGACATGTTATGGCCGTTGACCGTGTCTATAGTCAGTTTACTTGAGTGATCGCCGCGACCACGCAAGCCGCACTGAGCCACGACCATTTCCCTGTTAGTTCTCCGTTTCCCTGTAAGTGTAATAATAGTTTATACAGGATGTAACAGAAAGGTGTGATAATACTTCAAGGTTGGCTTTTACCCATCAAACTGAACAACTTTTGTTCTACAACTTTGTTGAAATCGCAAAGAAATTTTCGGACTTTCATACAAACTCGGTTCGCTAGCTGATCGATTTGTATGAAAAGTGCAAAAAAAAATTTGCGATTTGAACAAAGTTGTAGAACAAAAGTTGTTCAGTTCGATGGGTAAAAGCCCACCTTGAAGTATTATCACACCTTTCTGTTACACCCTGTATATGTTCTTAACCGCTGTTAAAAATATTTTGTACAGAAAAACTTGAAAAATTACATACACGACACTGATTTGATGTAATTACCCTCCTAAGGCCCAAAAGCCTACTTGTAGGACTAAATGTCAGTAGTCATTCAGACCCGAGGTCACTTTTTAATTATTTTGTTTATGGCATATACGGCCCAGGGCTCTATTCGTAGGCCATAATCCGCTATTAACTAAAAGCCCTAAGCCCCTCCGGCTCATGTCAGGTGATTAGTATAAAATAATATTTAATGTATCTTTATATTTTGGTCATTTTAAATTAAATAAAATAGTCGTATTGATAGGACCTTGGGTGGTAATGACTAGAATGGTAATGACTAGAAAACCAAAAAAGTCTTGGGCTTTTATCAAAGTTGCGAGTGGGTAATAAATCATGTATGCCTACAACAACAATAAAATTCATCTGTATTGGGAGCTATTGTGTTTTAGAATGTCACAATAAATACATAATATTTATAAGTACAGAGTATTACGAAATTGTTAACTAACAAAGTTGTGTTTTTGATAGCTGAGTAGGGATTAATGATAGATGCTAGAACTGAACAACTTTCCTCAAGGAACATATAAATTTATACAAACTGAGCAAATGTTTTTTTTTGTTAGTTCTTATACTAACTTTTTAATTTTCAATAATTTTAACTTGGGTAGAAGCATTTTCTTTTTTGTTCCTATCGTTTAAGTTTAGCCCCTCAGGGAAAAGTTGTTTATCTCATATAAGGCTTGTTCCACAAAAATTGGGTAACTTGAGGTTGTAAAGTTATTATTGAACCATACCTTTTTGACATAATATAATATCTCTAATAATGACACTGCTTGATAACCTCAAATTCATTTTGGAATCGTCAGTCCCTGTCATCAGTCCCTTGTGCAAAATTTTGACGGGGGACTGACTTCTAGTGTAACTTCTAGTACTGATGGACCGTTTAATTTTACAATCATTAATTGACTGTCTCTTTTAGATACTGTTAGAGGATTATATTTTGGACTTCTCGTCGTTCTTTTCGTCGTTTATATTTTATTTGTAAACGCGGCTTCAAATAATCCATTAAAGTTACCCAATTTTAGTGGAACAACCCATTTACCTCTGGTCAGCAAACAAAAAGTCGCTTCATACTTATAAAATTTTGGGTCAAAGTTGTGTTCAGCCAAGATGACTAGAAGCCCGAGTTAACGAGTCCTACACCTAACTTATAACACTCTATATAAGTCTACCCATTCATAAGCTGTTCAGCTGATTGTCTTATTTGGTAGATGGAGATATAAAAATTAATTTCATCTTTATTTATTGTTTATAAAACTACCAGTGATTTATACGACGCTAATGTAGTTACACCCAGTATTTAAAAGTTATTGAAATAAGAATTTGCAATAAATTTTACTGTGTGTCAAGGTACAAGTAAGTTATAAGATAATTTGCACATGGCTGCGAAAATATTGTGTTCAATTAAGCCAGACAGTTCATTGGTTGGATACTAATGGGTAAAATAAATATTCTTGTGTAGTCTTATTTATATATTACTAGCTTCCGCCCGCGACTTCGTCCGCGTGGACTTCAGAATTGTCTCAAGAAAGGAAGAATAGGTTAAGATAGCGCCATCTGGTGACGAAGTGTAAATTTTGAGTTTTTAGGCATTCCTACGGGAACCCTTAAGTTTTCCAAGATAAAAAGTATCCTATGTGTTAGCCGAGTGCTTTTTCTATCTACCTACCAAATTTCATCCAAATCCGTTCAGTGGTTTCGGCGTGAAAGCGGAATAAACATACAAACATACAAACAAACAAACTGACAAACAAACAAACATCCATACTTTCGCATTTATAATATTAGTGAGATGAGATGAGATGAGATGAGATGAGATGAGATGAGATTATGTCACAGTTTGTAATATTTTGATGAACGTATCTTTTTAGGTGCTAATATTATGTCACGGCCATCGAAATTGTGATAAGTGTAGGTAGAACGTTAATAACATTGGCGTAGTGTTTTTAAATTAAAATAAAAAATAAATCTTAATTAAGATTTCAGTCCAAACAAATATTGCAACTATTTTTCTCTGCATACAAAACTTGACAGTCTGACGATCGATTCGTATAGAGAGTTCACATTTGACCCACACAGCTTGCATACATTTCCATCTGTTGATTTTTGATTCTCAATACAAAATTCGCTGATTAGCCGATATTTTTTTATAAAAAATCGGAAATTTTTATTTGCGAATTTAATATAAGGTTCCCTAGGAAAAGTTATAACACCATGTTAAAGTTTTCTGACGATCTTTTTGTAATTAAATGACTTTTAAAATTATATTGAACAATCCAAAACTAGAAGGTCTTTGAAGGATCGGCAAAGCATTGATAGCACACCTGGTGTTGCAAATGCCCACACCCACAGGCAGCCGCGATGATGGTAAACACTGTCTATCAGGTGGACCGTCAACACAAAATACACATATACAGAAGGTCCGCTTAATACGCGCACTAAAATCCTAAGCATATACATGCTTATAGACGTATACGGTCGTTGTAGGCAAGGTCACGATACTGTTGTGATACTTTTCCGCGTGACCTTGCCTCGAACGACTCTATATTTCTATAAGCATGTAATATATGCTTACGATTTTAGTGGTTTGTATTGAGCGGACCTTCTGTGTCTATTTTGTGCCGTCAGCCTCACCTTATACAGGCTGTAAATCTAGTCATGCGTCAAATTTTAATTGGTGCTTCTACTCCTGATTCTGATTTTAAAAAACAAGGAACCCATAGTCAAATCGTGAAAAAAATTGTGACGCATACTCTTTATAATTAAAAAAAATTACCCGTAAAATATAATATCAATTTTTATATTTATAAATACTTATATAATGGGATAAATACGTGCTTATAAGGAAAAAATAAAATAAAATGTTATTACGGACTAGTTTATTGAAATTTAAATTACATTCTATTCTATGTTAGGACAAATGTTTTAAATTATTTAAAATATTTTTCTCAACCTTCGATTACAAATAATAACCATTAGATATGTAATTTTTCAAATTCCTATATTTTCCGTTTTTTGCTTGAAAATTGAAATTTTCATAAAGAAATATTCTGTCAATTTTGGATTCTCGAGACAAATGCATGAGCAAAAAATATTTATGGACGTAGCTTTTTCTTGTTTGAAACAACTCTATTAAAAAACATACATTGATACAAAGCCCTAATCACTTAAAATACAAAATACCAAATGGAAGCACTCTTCATTTATTATTATCAATAAGCAAGATTTTAATTTTACATTAACGACGAGCGAATATTATATTTTTTTATTAATGATTAAAGAAAACATTTCTGTTAGAGTACAGCCAGTTTTGATCAAATTAGGCATTTCTCACTCATTCGAATATGTAACGGTTGTTTTAGAATATATCATTATATATTTTTTTCATTTATCTACTAAATATATTTAAATAATGCGTTTATAGTCAATAAATAATAAAATAATACTGATTAAGAAAATGCATTTAAACATACGCTTAAAATTACCATAGTATTTTCTCTATAATTATTATATAACTTTTTAAGGATTACAAAACATTCTAAGTATATAATAATATATTTTTCGATAAACAACTACGAATGTTCACTAATTTTTCTTTTTTTTTTCTTAGAAATTGACACAGTTAATACAGTAGTAAAATTTCTATGAATAAACTACTTTTTGAACACGCGTTTTAATTATTCTTTTATTCTTATAGAAACCAATAAATCACCATTAATTTAAAAAATGTGTAGACTTCAATATTCCAATCCAAATGATAAATTTAATAGGTTCAAAATAGGTTTTAAAAGGTTTCATACAAAATATAACCGGTAAATTTTCATTTTATCCTTTAAGTAGAAAATACTACAGTATATAGGAATTTTATATTTTCATAAAAGGTAGGTAAGTATATCATTACAAGATTTATATTGGTCTCAATACGAAGTCGATGTAAATATTCAATTATTTATTTTATTTTATAGGTATCTGTGAATCTAATTAATATCGATAAGATGTGTCAATGATCTTGAATTAAATAAATATTTTCTTATATTTGAATAAAATTTATAAGAATTATAATATAACACGTGATATGACTACGTTAAAGCTATAAATTAAAATTATATCAATTATAATATTATAATAATAACCTTACAAATTAGTGGTGTCGAAAACTTACTTAAATAATATTAAAATTAAATTAAATAATACATTAAATAATGTATATTAATAATTAATTATTTTAATTAAAAGTAAGGCCCAACATTTTGACTACTTATAAAAATAATTAACTGATTAAATACGGTTAAATATGATTACTAGAGGTTTATATAGTAGGTTAAATCTTCATTTAAAACACCATATTATATCGTTTTTCCAAACTACGCGTCCTGATGCGTTTTTATATTACTTAATCAAAAATTACATTCCTACAATATAAATGTCTAGTTTTGTATTTGTAAATATAATATACTCTAAACACCAATTATTTTCTAATACTTATAAATCCTTTAAGGATAATAACGCATAACGTGTAAGTTCTCAGATAAACAAGCAATGTTATATTATTTTATTTTTCATATAGAAATAAATAAAAGGTAACGAGTTATAACTCAAAGTCATATTATAAACAAATCCATTAAATATAATCTTAGCGATTAAAGTTTTACAATTACAGTGATATAATTGTCATATATAATTTTCCAATAAATTCATGTAAATATATATTAAATATATCTAAAGCATTTAGTTAAATGGAAGACTGCAGTAATAGATAGTTCATATTTTATTCACTAAAGATAATCTTTCATAAGCAAACACACAAAATTTAATAGTTTTTTAACTTAAAATCTAGAAACTTCTAATAATATAGTCAAAAGTGTAAACATACAGTGAACGCGTCGCAACGCACCCAAAACAAAATTAGTCTAAAACGATTAATATTTGGCAAATTTTTTTATAGGCTAGATGACTACTAGTCATTTGAGATACTTTTTATCAGCTGTCAAAAACGACATTTTGTTCTAAAAATGTTTGATACAATCTGTATTCTACGATCTTTTGGCAAATGGATGACACTGGCGGCGCTTTAGTCGCAAATCTGACATTTCTTTCATATAAATTGTGTCATTTTTCAAGATGGCGGCGTTAGTTCCGGCTTTTCACCACCTGCCAAAAGATCGTAGACAGACTGTATACCAAGACGTGGCGGTATACTTTTTTTATTAGTCGTTAATGTAATCATTTTGTAATTTTTATTAATTAACAATTAAAGATGAGATGGCAAATAAAGGTTTTTTTTTAATTGAAATAGGAAAGAAATTTAGTGAACAATCAGCTTATATATTTTTTGGGTGTAGTCATCTAGCCTATTTAACAATTGACATAATTATAACTTTATAACTGTCAAATATATGAATTATTTTTCTTAAAATAAGGTTATTATCTTTGGCATATAAAAGCCTTTTTTAGCACAAAGTTGTGATAGAATATACATATAATAGCTTTAAACTTGTGCGCATGTGCTTGAGTTTAGAATATTATTTTCGCCATCATCAAATATTTTTGTGAAGTCAATAATTTGATTTACTTAGTTTCTTTTTTTTCTCAAATTGAAAACTCTGACCCAACGTAATGACAAAATTTGGCTTGATTTCCAATCAGTTATTTATGAAATATTTACCATTCTTCGGCCGAAAATTTAAAGAACACCAAATCCTGCGTAAACGAATGAATCAATTTTACGCATCGTGGAATATTCTTCTAAATGAACTTTCTCTACCATTGCTCATTGAGGCTAATACTTCCTTTTTTTAAGCTTCCTCCCAAGCTTGCGTACCTTTCTTGCTTATAAATTATACATTCAAATCTTATTTCATTTTTCTTTTTGAAATTGTATTCTTTTTCCTGCTACGCTTTTCAAATATCAACTTCACAAAAATCTATTTAAAAAATTGTCACCAACCATTTTCGCCTTGCACATCGAAATCTCTCATTGCCCTGAGATCTATAGGTCTAAGTACTAGACTGTCTAGTAGTCTAGATGTCTAGATTTAAGCCTTATTGTGTTTGGCTATCTCCTCAGCCTGCATCTTGATTCGGAGTGTTGGCACATCTTCAGGTATACGTACTATTGTGTTGAATTTCTGCGAAAATAATTTTATTTTAATATAAATCGATCAGTTATATATGGAATATCCAATTTTTTATAAATAATTTATTTAGATTGTTTGAAAAAGTGTTTAGTACTATGCGGAAAAACCTGAGTTAACGGATCCTGCACCTATTTTGTGAAACTCCGCAAAACAGAGTAAGTATAATAAAACAACAAAAGTTATTTTATTGATACGGGAAAAATTAAGAGAAACTGACAAAACTCACCTCTCGCCAAGTCCCAGGGGTGATATGCCACAAATAAACCATGTACCCAGGGATGCACAGCATGGAGGAGAGAGCGGTGAACCAACCGAAGGCATGGGACCACCAAGGGTACTCATAGTTCATGTACTTGATCGGAGTCCATTGCACGATGTTGAAGATGAAGACGCTCTGGAGAAGATCGTTATAATGAATTTATATGTAATGATTATGAAAGCTGTCAAATAATGATAGCAAGAATAGAAGAGGAAAACTTAAACAAGTGAAAAAAAATACAATCATTTATCATAATAAATACACATTTATGTACACATGTTGTCATCAGAGTAAGCAGATATGATATAATAAAGCACTATTCTTGAGGTTCTAGCGATTTATTTAATGGAAATTTTAAGTCATGAAGTTGTTCAACTGTATGTCAATGTAAGCAGTATCAGATTACACTCACTTGACATGATAGTGACTTCAAAGAACATATGTTTGTACTTTTACTGTTAAAGTTGTTATACCGTCGACTGAACAAGATAAATCAAACTTACGATACAAATGGCAGGGGTGAATCCAACCCAGCAGAACTTCCACCAGATGGTTGGGTAGTAACCGATCATTTCCTTGATGCCGTCGTAGAAGCGGTTGACGCCGAAAGCCCATGAGATGGAGACACACTCAAAGAAGATGAGGAACAGCAGGCAGAATCCAGAGACAGCGTATGAGTCGAGGATTTGGAAGACGTACATACCACCCTGCAAAACGTGAATAACAATAAGCATTATTACAGAAATTATTCGAAAATATATATACTTCATTCCAATCAAAAAAAAGCAAAACGTAAACAAACTTACTATGGAACTGACACATGTCAATGTCATCTGCATACTATGTTTGTTTACCTTTTGCTTTTTTTGATTGGAATGAACCATACATTATTTTGCAGTTGTATAATAACATATAAACAAATATTATACTACTTATATCAGCCATTATATTAAGCTATAGAATTTATGTAAAGACTCTGGTAACTGGAAAATTTCATTGCCACAAATAATTGTTAAAATAATAACTTACCTCAGAAATGCAAGACAGTCCAACTAAATACGATATGACACAGGTGATAGCGATGAAGATCTCCTTCCTCCTTCTGAGGAGTTTAGGCCACTCATCTATGACGGCAGTAATGAAGCCTTCCATTGTGCAGAACTGACTGTCCAGACCGATAAGGAGTAACATGAAGAAGAAAAGACAGGACCAGAGTGAAGCGCCGGGAAGTTGGAGCACGGCTGATGGGTAGGCTAAGAAGGCTAAACCAGGACCTGTAGAGAAGATATATGTTTTTATTTAAACATAAGTATATATCTCTATAATGTAGATGGATGATATCACTATAACGGATTCAAATTGTTTCAAAATAAGGGTTACATTACCTGAAGCAGCTACTTCAGCGACGGGTCGTTGTTGCTCGTGTGCCATGAATCCAACAACGGAGAAGATGACAAAACCAGCGAACATAGAGGTGCTGGAGTTGACCGAACACACTATCAAAGCATCCCTGAAATAAATTTTAACCAAGTTGAATATGATTTTCTTACTGAGTCTCAAAATTTGAAACACACAATCAATATTTTCTATTTTATAAATTTGTTTATGCAATAGAGTATGTGAAATTATTTGTAAATGGCAATGTTGAAATAACTGGAATCTTAATACCTACCATAAAAAAATTTCAGTATTAATTCATGTCTTTAACTTCTTATTTACCGAATGAATAATCATCCACATTAACTTACTTGTAAACGTTATTGGTGAACTTATTGTAGCTGCCCAAAGCGACGAGAGTTCCCAAGCCCAAACCGTAGGAGAAGAAGATCTGAGTGACAGCGTCGATCCACACTTCGGACTCGAGTAGTTTGGACATGTTCGGCATGATGTAGAACTTAATGCCTTCCATAGCGCCAGGGAGAGTGATACCTATAAAGAGTTTCAATAATTTAAGTTTAAGAAATCGACCTAGTCTGGTATAAGAAATAGCAGTTTTCATTAACTAATGCCTTGTTTAATATTTACTCTGAAGTGTAATGGATAAAAAATAATAAAATCAAATATGTGGAATAAAAAGCTGGGGAAAATATGAAGATACTAGTTTACCTCATAGTAACTTTATACAGGGTGTAACATAAAAGGTGTGATAATACTTCAAGGTTGGCTTTAACTCATCAAACTGAACAACTTTTGTTCTACAACTTTGTTGAAATCGCAAATAAATTTTCGGACTTTTCATACAAACTTGGTTGTTCAGTTTGATGGGTAAAAGCCAACCTTGAAGTATTATCACACCTTTCTGTTACATCCTGTATATTGATGAAATTTATTTGCATGTTAATAAATGGTGTATATTTAAATATTTGTTTAATCATTTTACGGTTTTGTTTTACCGAATAAAACACAATTCAAAAGTTAAGTCTCGACTTACCTCTGATCAAAAGCACGGTAAGCAAGAAGTATGGGAAGAGAGCGGTGAAGTAAACAACCTTCCCAGTCCAGCGGACCCCTTTCCAGATGCAGAAGTAGCAGAGGATCCACACAAGGAGGAGAGTTCCAGCAAGTTCCCAACGGATGTTACCGATGTGTTCGATTCCACTCGAGATTTGAAGGGCACGGCGTCTGAATAAAGAAATTGGAACAATCAATAAAGATTTTTTAGTAATGTAAACGATTAAGAAAACTATTTTCAAAACAGAATTTAAAGTATTCAAAACCGACTACTATTATTAGATCAGTGTAGATAAAGAAAATCGTAGTGTGTATTTGCTTTCAGAAATATTGCAGTAAAGAAAGAGAAAGCGTGATTGACATGCAATTTTTTTAAATGATTCGAACTGCTGATCAGTCAGTACTTTTCATCTTAATTTTTGTACATTAGGCAACTGATCAATAGTATAGTTTTCATTTGAATCTGTTTTATTCAATCGTAATCTTAGTTGTCCAGTGATAGCCATCGTCGCAAGAACATGTTGAATTGTAATTAAGCAAGGTGAAAGAAAAAATCCACTTTAAAATTCGAATATCAGAAGTAACGTAAAAAAATTAATCGAGATCTAAAAATTAACCTTCTCAAAACACAATTACTTACTCCCAGAACTCTTTGACGGGATCGGACAGCATGGCCTTGCTGACATTCTTTCCGTTGAGCAGGCAGAAGGAGGTGAGGTTGTTGGTGGATGAGAAACAGTTGAGGTTAACTCTGTCGTAGGGGTTTACGCAGGTGGCCGTGTTCCAGTAGTTATCGCAGGTCCGCCATGGCACGTCTGTGTAAATAGGAAGATTGTTATAAGTCTTTGTAAAATATTTTAATTTATCCAAAATTTGGGAAAGTTCGACGCCGATTTCACCTCTGAAAGCTGAAGATTGATTTTTAAATTATGATAAGCTTAAATCATCACGACAATAAATAATCAAGAACAAATCACAAAGGCGCAATTCCTCAATGACATGATTTTTAACAAAACTGTGTCATCAAATTTAATAAAGCACCAGCATCTAAATGAAAAATATTGAGTCAATAAGTTGAATTCTGTACTTTTAGTAAAATAATGACAGATATTTAAAAAACTGTTGTTTATTCAAAGTACTTACCTGCTCTCATAGACATAAAGAAGTAGAAGATAGCCCAAGCCAAAATGACGATGTAGTAAACGTTCATCCAGCAAGACATGACCGCTGCAGCGTAGCCGATACCTAAGAAACAAATAGTTACTTAACATAGTAAAATAATATAGGTAGGTAGGAACTGATAAAGTTCCTCTTTACAGTTGCTGTTAAACCCTTAAACTCTAATATTATAATTTACCATATTGTGTAAAGTAAACCTTACTTATCTCATAAAACCTCTTAATACCGGTAAGTCCGGATAGATGAACAACCCAAAACACTCGAACAATTTGTTCAATACGTTCATTACTCGTGTCTGCATACTTGGGGTTAGGTTTCTGACTGAACACACGAAAAGACAAAGCGACACTTTTCATTAAATAGTACTCGTACCGCAATCATCCCTCGCATATCTTGCCTGTATACTTTGAGGCTTAATTGGTTTTCAACCTGAGTTTTAGATAAAACATTAAAAAGATCATTCAAAAAATGTTAATATTTTAAAAGAATTTTAATTAAATTTGTTACCAAATCACGTAGATCTTAATAAGGAACGCTTTGCCGTATCTACGTTATAATTGAAAAAAAGGTAACTTTGCTGGCCCTTCGGTAGGAAATTTTATTAACTTTTGCAATTTTTATAATTTTATAAATGATTTCCTTTAATTTCTGTTTTTATGCCGTTAGTTTATCTTTCCCCTTATATTTGTTTCAGGTTATGACTTTGAAAATTTGTGATATCACGAAAACGCTGATTTCACTGACAGTGAGCTTCTGAACTATGTCAGACTTCGATGAAAACATCGGAAATCTAACCAAGATCGAGCAAAGATAATTAAAGAAATACCACCACCATTTTTTTAGTAGAGATAAATGAAGCTGTAAAATATCTGAGACATATTTAAGAACTGAATATGAACACAAGTTACGAACTTAACATAGAAACTATATAACATACCTTTGAAAATGGGTGCGATCTTAAACACGCCAAGTCCACCAATAGTGAGCATCTGTCCCATGGCGAGTTCCATGAAGAACATCGGAATGCCGGCCAAGATGAGGGTGAGGAAGTAGGGGATAAGGAAAGCCCCACCGCCATTCTTGTAGCAGAGGTAGGGGAAACGCCAGACATTGCCAAGTCCGATGGCCAGGCCAACAACGGAGAGGATGAAGTCGAGTTTACTGGCCCAGGTGCCTCGTTCAGGAAGGTCGGATTTGATGGCCACATCGCTAGAATGAAAGAATTGGTTATAACATAAAATAAGGTTAATAAATTCACGATTGATAATGAAAATGCGTGCTCAAGCTATTTTGATAGTCCAGGTAAGCAAATTTACAAAGTTCGCAAAGGTAAAGTAATTAAAATACTATCATATAACTGATACTGTAAATTTAAGTGATAATATTTAAGTTTATAAATTGAGTTTCGTTTTTTATTAATTAATACTTAGTAGGTACCTAACAAGATACGTATGTTTGTTACTTCTGATTTCAAGAAAAACAAACTCAGTTTTCAGTTTATAATTTTCATATTTTATTCTTTCTTTATGTTTAATTTTATTTCTTTCTTTATGTTTAATTTTATTTCTTTCTTGTGTGCTTTTTATTCAATTAGTAATACACAATTATTTCATAATCATCCATATAGTCAAAAGTCAACCTTACCTAGGTTTATTGCTTGTCCCTTGAGCACTTAGTTCGATGTCATCGTTTTTTGTGTCCATTTCTTTGAAATCTTTTGTATTTTTTTCTTCTTACCAAAAATGTTTCTCTTTGCCTCTCAACTGAGCTTCGGTTTAGGGAGACGGTATTAACATTTTTACAGAATTACTTTTCGACTGAAAGTGGTACACCGGCTTGCAACTGAAACAAAAATATTAAATTTTAATAATTTACCTTCTTAAGCAATGTCGGAGCCCTTATAGGCGGCTTGAAAACTTCTAACACTGGGGTTGGCCACTAGGCCCACAACCTCCAACAATCCGGACTTGGCCCCCGTGTGTGGAGTATGGCCTAACCTTCCCCGAGGTATGAGAAGAGACCCGTGCCCCTGCAGTGGGGACGTAATGGGTTGTTAACAAATCTACCTTCTACGACTAATACAAGGAGACAGATCGAATAATAAATTCGTTAACCCTCAAAACATTTGAATCAGAAAAAAATGATTCTCCTACTAATGGACTTTCACAAACTGATTTTTTTTTATCTTTTTTAAACTAAAGAATCAAATAACTTAAGAAATAAGAATCAATCAACTATCAAGTTAACTAAATAAGTGTTGTCTGGAAGAGATTCCTTATAGCAATAAGACCGCCTATCTGTACAATCCCATAATTATGTACACTACTTAAAATTATATATAGATATTATGTACAAAAAAGCGTAAATAAATAAATAAATAAGGCATCAAAAAAATGACAAAATTGGATTCTCTTTCAGGCAGCAAACGAACAGCATTTTCCTTTTCTGTTTTATTCTATTCTATTCTATTCTTTAGTCAATGGTTGACAGTCGTCGCTAACAGTGTGTGTGAGTAGGACAGCGATATGGGAAGATTTATGAGTTCCGATGAAAGGGAAAATAAAAAATAGCGTGACGGTGATGGATGGGTCCAAGATAGGACCCGTTGTATTTATGATCCGTTACGTAACACAAATCAAATTGTATATAGCCAATTTTAAAAATGATCAAACAATTTAATATGTTCTTAAAGCTACAATAATTTAAATTATATTTTTTAAATTAAAATAGACCGTAGGAATCAATTTTTTGTTAAAAACAAGTTTTAGTATGTTTCTTTGTTTTATTACATTTATTTTTTTGGACGTATTGAATTACTGTTTCTTCTTTTAGCTAGAAAAACCGAAAAAATATTCTTGTTCACTCGCCACTGTTCGATATTCGTAAACACGTTAAAATTATGTGTTTTGCGGATACAAAAATAAAGCCTAAAATAAAATACAGGGTGTAAGGGACATGTTTCCGAAAACTGTAAGGGCTTGCTCAGTAGACGAAACTGAACAACTTTCCACAAGAACTTTTTTCAGGAAACGAAAATATAAATCGACTTCTCCATAAAAACTGTCCAATCAAGTTTATAATTTTGTATGGAGAAGCCGATTTTTTTTTTCGTTTCTTGAAAAAAAATCTTGTGGAAAGTTGTTCAGTTTCATCTACTGAGCAAGCCCTTAAAGTTTTCGGAAACCTGTCCCTTACATCCTGTATATATTGGGTACCATCCGCCTCAATAAGCAATTATCAAGATTACTGAGTAATTTTTAAAGTAATTATGAAGGCGAACTTCATGCTATAAAAGTCAGAGCAGTCATTAGCAGATACGTATACATCAACAGAAAAATCATATTATTATAACTAGTCATAAGAAACCCTGGGTCCACTAAGATCCATTGTAAATCAATGCGAGCGCTACGCAACTCCAACAAAACAGTCATCGTCGTATAGAAATTTTAGGCTACAATTACGGTTTTTATGCGCTGACTTATTTTACAGCAACATTAACGAGCAAAAGGACTTTGTATATGTCGCGGTTAGATTATAAAATGAGTCATATCGTCGAGGAGCTCCGAAAAACATGGACAAAACCGAGTCAACGAAATGAAATAAAAACTCTTTAGTCTTAGAACGGAGCTCTTTTATACTATAACACTATATTAGCATAAACTAACCTATAGTTTTTGTCGAAGCTCTACAACAATATAGGTAGCCAATCATTTCATCATTTTGCCAATCCGGGAGTTGACTGCATGAAAAATAAATTACGAAATATTACTGACTAAATAGCTCTTTAATAGAAATCGTTAAATACCTTAATCACTTTAACTTTCATTACATTTTCTATTTTTTATTTATAAGAATTTCCTAATAAGTATGCAAACTACTACTTCTAACTACTACTAAGAACAATGACGTCAACGTACATTTCAAACATTTTTAGAACAAAATGCCGTTTTTGACATTTGATAAAAAGTAACTCAAATGACTATAGTAGTCAACTACCGGATTCTACGATCTACTATAGGACATATACGTCACCCTAAGTTCAAGTAATCCGTTATTTCATGAAAAAACATGGTTCCAATCCGTCAGTTCGCGAAAATCTGGAGAAACATTGGCCACGTTCGGATACGGATCGTTTCATGCGATTTTTCGTGACATTAATGTTTGCATTCTGTAAACATCGCGTTAATATGACAGCTCTTGTCTATTTATAAAAAAAAATAAAAAACATTTTAACAGTTTAATTAAAAAAACTGGTGAACAAAGCTCGTCACTTTTGATCCGAATAATAGCGTAGACATGTTCTCCATTAAAAATCACGAGTATCGAAACGTTTGGTTACGCTATTTTCAAGAAATTAAAGTTTTCGATTTTTTTAATTAAAGATTTGAGCGCGAAAAACGCGTATATTCCTGAACTTACTATTTACGCGATTTAGCTGTAACATGCATAGGGTACATAAAGAAAGTGGGTGTTTGTTTTACAAACATCGTATCTTATTTCTTTTACGACACACCGCGACCACATCGTAACCAGAAAATGTAAATTTCAGTCCTGGGCCTTGACAGGGGTCGTTATTTAGAAGAAAAGGGACTCCGAGACATAGCTACTACGGCATTACTTTACGGTCAGCGTGATACCTGTCACATTCATGCAGGGGCGCCGCCTTCATGAAAATAATGGGGGGGCTATGGCGGAAAAAAAATGATGTTTATGTACTTCATATTTTCTTTTTTTTTTTTTTTTTATGTGATAAGGAAGGCAAACGAGCAAGTGGGTCACCTGATGGTAAGTGATCACCACTGCCCATAGACACCTGCAACCCCGGAGGGGATTGCAGATGCGTTGCCAACCTAGAGGGCTAAGATGAAATGCCTCTTGTGCCGGTAATTTCCTCGGCTGTCTTACTCTCCACACCGGAACACAACAGTGCAAGCACTGCTGCTTAGCGGCAGGATTAGCGAGTAAGATGGTGGTAGCGATCCGGACGGACCTCGCACAAGGTCCTACCACCCGCTTTTTCTAACTAACTTTTTCCCGCATGGATATCGTTTTTGTTATCATCTTTGAGTGACGGCAGTGCGCGAGTCGCAAACGTTCATAGTGAAAAACATAAACTGTAAATTCACATCTTAGTCACTTTTGTATCGAGCGGTTTCGGCTCTTGTTTGCGACGTACTTTTATATTTAAATTAAACTCAGTAATTAATGTTGATGATGAAAAATGGTTGTCACAGAAGTTTTTTAATTCTCCTATAAATAAATGAAAAAAGCAAAAAAGCCAAGCAATATAAAATTATTAATAAAAAATAAAAATGTTTTTTTATTTATTTAAGTAGGTACATAAAGTTGTTATACACATTCTTTTAAATCGCCTGTTTTACCCAGTACAAAGTTCCCGTTTTTCTCAAAAATTCAAAAAAATTCAAAAAACCCGGCTTCGCTCAGGGAGTTGATATGACATCGTGTGGTAGTTGGAATGAAAGGAAGAAGATTAAAATCTAAGAGGTATTTTTTATTGAAAACATATTCTATTTACAATACTTGTTTATAAACAACATTTTTCGTTTTGTTATCCGGGGTATATAAAGAAAATTTTCAAATTCCCTACTTGGAAGCATCGTACGTATACGTATAGACTTTGAGAAAAGCAGGAGTCTTTGTTCCAGAACATTCAACAACATTCGAATGTTCCCTCGTGTGTGGGAGTTGCCTCTATTATAATAAATTTATAATTTTAAAAAATTAAATTTTATTTATTATAACATTATTTTCAGATCAGGAGAATGATGAAATGGAAGAACAAAACCTAAAGTAGACTAAAGAAACAGAACAAAATTTATTTAGTAAAAAAAAATTAAATTTCGGCATTTTTTCGAAAAAGGATTAAAAATTCATTAAAAAAAACGGTAACGCTACCAGTTTCTAGACCAAATATGTCCCAAATGTGCCCCACCTGTCTCACATCCACAGAACACCCTGTACATAGGTTCTAACGAAATACGTTAGCTTTATGACCGGAACTGGAGCTAAAAGAAACTTTAAAAAAAGTTACTAAAAAAAGTTGTTCAGTCAATATGTGAACAACGTATTTCTACAATTTTGCTGAAATAAAAAAAATAAGACACTTGTTACAAAAATTTTTGAATCATTCTACTAAAACATAATTTTGTTTTTACAGACCTGACCATGCCCAAACCAAGAATCATCTACGTACCTCCCAATAATAGAATAATAGTGAGTAAGTGACCCACTAAATGGTATCTATTATAGGACACTATTGTACCTATGACCTCAGCTATCCTTATTTTCCAATTAAAGGACTAGACACAGATTTATACAATCTAGTTTTAGTTACATTCTAGAGAACGGCTGCAGGTGTTCTAGAGCTTAAAGCGAAGTACCTACTCTAGAAAATAACCACGATTCATTTTTCAAATGTTATTGCTTTAGGTCCTATACAGGTCAAAATTGGTGTAGGACCCGTTAACTGGGGTTTCTACTCATCGTACTGAATAACTTTTGTTCTACGACTTTTCTGAAATCGCAAAAAATTTTTGGACTATTCATACAAAAATGGCAAAACAGTTGATAAATTTGTATGAAATGCCCAAAATTTTTATTATGATTTGAGCAAATTCGTAGAACAAAAGTTGTTCAGTACGATGAGTAGAATCCCCAGTTAACGGGTCCTACACCAATTTTGTTACACCCTGTATAAAATCTTGTTGTTTAGAAACTATGACGGTTTTCTTTTCAATAAACTTTGCTCCAAAGTACCTATACAGAACCCCAGTCTCTAATATGTGGCCTTCAACTATTATTTTATTCCACAGCATAATATGCCTGTATTATATTACAGGCTGTAAACTACTTATCCCGAAAACAAACGCGAGGTTCTCATGAAACTGAGCAACTTTTCCGAATATAGGTACTGAATCCCAAAATCAAAAGAAATTTTCGAATTCACGTTGCTCAATCAGCTTACCGATTTGTTTGAAAAGTCCAAACAGTCCAAACAAATAAAAAGTCGTCATTACACCCTGTTCATTTTTTTTTAAACTGCGGTTGCAGTGTCTACAGTATCTACAAAGATGGAGATTTTAGTGATTTTGTGAAAAGAGTTCATAAAAGGGAATTATTTAAAAAAAAATCTCATCTAAATGGCCGCCGTATCGATTTCGACATTCTTCTAAACAAACACAGAAATTTTCAAAGACTCTTCGAAGACTGCCGGCAGGAATTCGTTACAGGTGTGGCTAGTGGCTCCATCTTACTGCAGCTGTGTGTTGTCGATTGTAGTCAGTAAATTTCTTCAAAATTTGGTGCCAGAAATTCCCGTAAAAGACTCAGTTCACAGTGAGAGTAGAGAAAGATATAGTACACAGTGACCATACGGCCGAGACAATCCTCGAAAAAATAGAGCCCGATGGTTCCTTGAGCTGAAATTACCGTTACTTTAGGGGAATGAAGGGGCCTTTATGTTTGGCTGTAGGATTTTGGCTGCTTCAATATCTGCAGTTCTGTTTATTAACATGCCCTCTAACCGGTTCTACCGGTAATGAAAGGAAGGTCCCCGGAAAAGCTGATTTCTGGGAGAAGGGACATACCGTGTGGCCTCCCAGGAGTCCAGATTTCACATTTCTTCTTATGGGGATATTTGAGAAATCGTGTGTACATCCATTAACCAATGACATTGCTTCAATTAAAAGCAAATATTACAGAAGAGATGTCCGTGCAATATCACGGTCTCTTTGTCGAAGAGTCTTCGATAAATGTGCTTACTTAGAAGAATGCCTAAATGGAGACAGCGGTCATTTAGATGAAATTATTTTTTTAAATAAATTCCCGTTTATTATCTTATCAGTAAAAATTTTTTTTTCTAAATAAGTCATATAGTTTTATTTTTGTAAAATATTTAAAAGTAAACTAATTCATCGCCCACCGTGTATTAATTTACATTAAGAAACACGAATCTACTGACACATTTTTTTATGTATAACTCTTTCCGAAGAAAGAAAACTACAAGAAAAGAAAAGTGTGATTTCTCGCAAAAAAAATGTGAAAGAGCCCGACTCATGAAAATGAACAAACTTTGCTAAAATGTCATTTTTTACACTCGCTGTCAAAGTTATATTAATTAGTCTCGAAAGTGTTTTTGGTTCGGTTTCCTAGTCACTTCCGTCATAAGAATTAGAAATTGGAACGGATTTATGAAAATACCTTTATACAATCATAAAATTTTCGAATGTAAAAGAATATTTCTATGATACGTATTATAATTATTCGCAATCTTGTTCTGAAAATCAAACAGAAATAAGCCGCTGTTACAAACTCTATATACATATCTACATACAAAAAATAAGTCACGAAGGAAGACGTTAAAGAAGGGAGAAAAAAAGTCACGAAAATAAATTCGGATTGGCCTGTCATTCCGAACAATCTTCTCAAAGACGGAGCGCTACAAACTTTCGGATATTACCTACACGAAATGGAAACGTCCACCTTAAAAGACATTTCTGCCCTCGAAGAGAGAGGCCGAAAAGTATATACAGGGTGTAACAAAATTGGTGTAGGACCCGTTAACTGAGGATTCTATTCATCGTACTGAACAACTTTTGCTATACGACTTTGCGCAAATCGCAAAAAAATTTTGGACTCTCCATACAAAAATGATAAAACAGATGATTAATTTGTATGGAGAGATCGAAATTTTTTTTGCGATTTGATGAAAGTCGTAGTTAAAAACAAAAGTTGTTCAGTACGAAGAGTAGAATCCCCAGTTAACGGGTCCTACACCAATTTTGTTACATCCTGTATAGTTTCCGTATACTTTGCGGCCTTTTTTGTAATGGGAATTATCACTTAAATTGAAAGACAGGCTACTTACTAAGTGAAATGGAAAAGACAAGTTTGGTAAAGCTGATGCGTTTAAAATTGAGTGGGGGAAAAACCCTGCGTTTTTCGAATCATAAAATGGAAGTATCTTAATAATGGTCGTTTTAAAAATTGGTTTCCCTTTAATACTGCAATTTTCACTGCTTTACGGTGTCAGAATAGCTTAAAAAGCGTTTTGGAGTAAGTAAAAAACTTTTGCAGAAATTCTATTTATTTTAATTTACGTATTAAGGGTTCTTCCTAAAATTGCGTTTTAATGTTTCCATAAAAAAATAATAGCAACAGTTTATCAGTTAAATACTTAATGAAAAATAAATCGCTAGTCAAATAGATGAGGGTAACTCGCAGTAATTATTACTCACGAAAAATAAAGAAATAATATTGTTAAAATTTATTAATACTTCAGAAAATACTCGAGAATTTAATTAAAAGTTAGGTACTAAATAGCAGTTCGCGTCTCAAACATTTTGATTTATTTGGCACACAGAACACGACAGGAAATATTACATAAAATTTTACTAATTTACGTTATACTTTATCCCCTTTAACACCTAACAATAGTAACTAACTATTTTAAGTATACATAATATTAAACACATAGGTATTTTTATGGAAACAC
Organism: Coleophora deauratella; assembly: GCA_958295455.1. Taxonomy (NCBI): domain Eukaryota; kingdom Metazoa; phylum Arthropoda; class Insecta; order Lepidoptera; family Coleophoridae; genus Coleophora; species Coleophora deauratella. Next base: position 9,234,163 of record OY282413.1, on the reverse strand, counting down.
CGAAACCTAGTAGCTAATGAGTCCGAGCCAGTGTCACAATTAATCAAGTACCTAATTTAATTCAGATAACATAACCAGCTCTTACCAGATCACCTCCACCCAACCACCACACCACAAAGAACATCCCCCAGAAAAATCGCACAAAAAACAAAACTCAACACCTACACAACCATCACTGACACAGCACTAGCAACATTCTTCGCGTATCCCGAAAACAGCCGACTTCGCCCGAACGCGACACGAGTGTTGTCAACAAGATGGCGGAGGCGTGCTTTCGCGCCTCATGCTGAAACCCGAATGGTACAATCGGCAGCATTGGGCAGGATGGCAGATACATGTGAACAGGGCTACTGTCAAAAGGAGAAAGAATTATGAGCCTGCGTTGCCAATTGCCGACATTGTGGTCCCCTCCGGAAGGTGTCATAGCTGTCAGGATAGAAATAGATTTGCGGCTGTTGGAGGGGTGACACCTGTCAGTACAGTCTATGTACTGGCCACGTCACGGGGCCAAGCAGAGTCAGATTTTGCACTAATCCTGAATACTATTTTCATTTCCATTTCTGCAGAAAGAGATTTGCAACTCAATTATTATTTTAATACTTCTAAACATGATCATACAAAATTTTAAAACAACGTAACTAATGTTACTGAACTTTCCTAAAAGGTACTCTAAATTAATTTGCAAATAAATCAAATTGGAATAACCGTAACCCCACCAATCCGGACTTGGCCCCCGTGTGTGGAGTAAGTATGGCCTAACGTTCCTGCGGTATGGAAGAGACCCGTCCGTGCCCCTGTAGTGGTGACGATAATTATGGGTGGGTTGTTAATGAACCGTAAAAGTATTTTATTGTTGATAATGTTCTTCAGTCCATTTAGGATTTCATTAATAAGATTTATACAGAGTGTAACTAAAAGATAGAGAAATAGTTAAGGTGGGAGCTTCTACTCATCAAATTGAACAACCTTTTCTTCAATAACATTCCTGAACACGCAACATAAATGAAAAAAAAAGTCCAAGTTTCTGTTTAAGACATAACTTGACATTATTTATTTTTTATTTATTTTTTATTTTTATTTATTCACCTTAAATACATCATCGTTACAGGGAACCCAATTCGATAATGTAGCAAAATCAAGCAAACACATGAAGTTAAAAATCAAGTACATAAATGATACATAACTAGGTACTCTTTCAAATTCCACCAATGAATAATTGAATAAGTCGACTTTTTCCGTTACTGCGTTTATTAAAACTTTCGCTCTTGAAAGTGGCGAAAACTTTAAAATATTTGTCCGTGCTGTCGGTAGCACCAACAATCTATTTCTTGGTTCCCTTCTCAGCCTGGTGTTAGGAATCATAACCGAAAACAGTTATAACTTAAGTATTAAATGTATGAAGTTTCATTCCGTAAAGTTCAATGTCACGAAAAATAAACGTCCTGTATCAAATATGTATGACCCTACATCCGGCTCATAACACGCCCAATAATACCTAACCAACACTGTCACAAGTTGAGCACAACTGTAACAAATACTTGTACCCGAATTGGCACCTAAAACTGGGTCCAACTGTACAATGCTAACTGAAATGAACGAAAGTAGTTAGCTGTATGTAAGTAAACCTGTAAATAATAATCTTAAGTGATTGTTACAAATACAGGATGTTTAGCAAAATAACTAGTTTTAAAGAAAGCTTTTTGTTACTCTTAAATGAAAATATTTTATTCGAAGTTAGTAGCAGTGTACACTTTTCGTCGGTACCTAATCTACATAATAAGTACGAGGTTCCTACCACTCGGAACTCGTATACCCGCCGTTTCGGGTCGGAAAGTGTTTGCGGAGTGAGAAGAAACGACGGGTCCGAAGAAACTGATCAACTTTATAACTAGATGGTAGGCTCCGAATATATGCAAGATCCGACTGGGTGGTACAACTATGCGCTTTATAAGTAGCGACACGGCATTACGAGACGGTACTGTAGAGACTATATAGGTTAGGAGTTAGGCCTGCATAGGTTTGTATAAAAAGTAAATACGACGTTGATTTGAATATTTGAAAAGTGGAATAGAAAACAAATGTATTGACAGACTTTAAGTTGGTACCTTGCCCCGAGTGCATGTGAATATTCGAATAAAATATATAAAAAATATCAAATTGTTTACATCGATCCCTACAGTACCCACTTACCATCAGGGGGAACGTCAGCATTTTGTCACCTAACACAAAAATAATAAATTTAAAAAAATACTAAATCTTCATTTAATTTGTCCTAAATTAAAATGTTGGAGAGCTCATAAAGATTTGTATAGAAACAGCAATTATTTGAAATTCCAACTTACAATAAAATAAAATACGTAACAAAAGTTGTTGAGTTTTATGCGTATTAGCTCCACTTTCAATATGTGTTCTATTTTGACTGACTCGGTGGCTAAGTGGTTAGCGATCCTGACCTCTGATCCGAGAGTCGTGGGTTCGATCCCCACACAGGGCAAACTTTTCTGTGATGAGCAGAATTATTTGCTCTGAGTCTGGGTGTATAATATCTATATATGTATGTATTTAAATGTATGTATGTATGTATTTAAATGTATATGTGTATGTATATCAGTCTCTGGTTCCCAAGATACAGGGAATCCTAGTTTGGGGCCAGATGATCGTGTGTGATTTGTCCCGGATATTATTATTATTATTTTACCACCACCCTGTAGAAGTATCTACAGGTACTAAAGTAGACTCGATAAATCTTGGAGAAAATTTGAATAAGGTCTGTGGAGTTAGATAGGTACTTAAATATGAAACATTCAACTCTGATTAAAATTGTATTAAATTCTTACAAAGTATAAAACTGACTTCCGAAATTATTTTATAAGTACTAGCTTTTGGCCGAGGCTCCGCCCGCGTGGATATTGTTTTTATGATTATCCTTAACGGAAATGGATTTTCCAAATCCCCCTTTCACTGTATTCTACTTACACTATGTTATTCTACGGCCTTTATTTAGCCATACTTAGCTTTATTTAGCAGCTATACTTAGCTTTATTTAGCACCTATACTTAGCTTTATTTAGCAGCTATACTTAGCTTTATTTAGCTGCTATACAAAGCTCTATTTAGCAGCTATACTTAGCTTTATTTAGCAGCTATACAAAGCTTTATTTAGCAGCTATACAAAGCTTTATTTAGCAGCTATACATAGCTTTATTTAGCAGCTATACAAAGCTTTATTTAGCAGCGCTGCACTTTGTCACTACAGTCGCAGCTCGTGCTGAGACGAAGGTCATTTTTGGCACAAATTAACCCTCTATAGCTAATATTGTATTTTCATAGCCTAATATTGTTATTATTTGTCTATTTGTTTTCTTTGTGTCAAATAAATACGTGTCTATGTCTGTATTCTGAATTACATCAACATCGGTTTGGTAGGCAACATCATCTATGTAGTTTCAGAATAAAATAGGATCGCAGCGTTCTTCCGATCCGTAGAGAACCATGGATTTTTTCGGAATAAAAAGTATTCAATGTTAACTATCTCTATGCATAAAGTCAAGTCGATGATCGATCCGTTGTTCTGTTGCGACGTGAAAGAGGGAATAACAAACACATTTTCGTTTCGTTCGCCCTTAAGGTTAAACGTCAGTCACCCTATTTCATACAAATTTACATCGGTCAAAACTATACAAATACACACAATATTTTTGATTTTATCTGTCCAACGTAAACTTTACAACGTTTTATTTTCGCCAAATGTATATAATTATATTATTTATTTATGTAATATCATTAAAAACTGCCGTAAAATACCATAAATTTTACGCATGTAGTGGTGTATAATTCAACACCACCTTTCTGAAATGACAGTAACTACAATCTCAACTAGTCTGATAAGCTTTGTTTAGCTGAGGATTTCGTTATTAGCGCCATCTTGCATTTTACTTGATCATTACCAAAGTAGCAAATTTATTATAAAGACTTTTTCAACCAGGGAGCACTTACGTTTAACCTTAAATATTTTGTATAAAATAGTAATAGTTATTCTACAGGAACCATGTATTTTTCCGGGATAATAAATTAACTTACTTACATGTTAATCCAACACTTGGTCTATAAAATATTAGACAGATAGTTATTTAAAACAAAAATACATTTTACAAATCAATGTAACCAAACCTCCAAATTTAAATCTAAAACCTAACAAAAATCTTACTTAACATGTTACTAAGTTATCTAAGTCTTTTATGTATTATATAAGTTCATCTTATACCATACATATCTTACAATGGTGCAATGTCTAAAAATATAATTCTTATGCTGTGTGCTCATATAATTGAGATTCAATCTAGATCTATATATTGTAATGATATTCTGTAGTACCAAGGATTGTATCTTGTTTGAGTACCAAATAAATAATATAAAATAAATAAATATTATAAAGGCACCTCTATTACTCGTAGATAAACACAAATTACCTTCGAAAAGGGACCTTGATCACTGCTACTTCCTTCGAATAAAATATTATCATTTCCTTTATTGCATTTTAAGAAACAGGTGCATTATGTCTAAAATTGTATAGTGCTACATTGTACAATCGTACAAAGTTTCATTCAAATCGGTTAAGCCATTATGGAGATATTGACGTGCATAAACACAGAAGAGACACCCCTGAAAAAAAAATGCTGTTGCGATTGTACTGGTGCGTAGGGAAAATATGTTCATCGTCTTGATTAGTATCAACCAGTTATTAGTGAATAAAAACTACATACGTATGTTTTTTTTCTTAAAGAATATTCCTCAGGAAAGCTTTATTTTCTATCCTAAGCCACTTTTTCCCATTAATCTATAAATATTTCTCCATATGTCACACATTTCTAAAAATAAATATGATTTAATATTTAAAGAAAGCCTCCCCCAGCAAAGTGTAAGTCCAAGGATGATTCTAATTAATTATTAAACCTTTAAACGGAAGCTACCAAAGTGGAATTGAATGGCGCGGCATGAAAATCTAAGAGAGGAAAGTGAAAACTTTTGATTGACATTGAGAGGGCCCAGAATCCCCTTTCTTAAAATAAGGTAGTTGAATGCTACAGTCATACTGTACTATCATCTGAGCTTACTTTCTACCCGACTACGGCGGAGCAAAAAGGAGGGATAGGTACGTGTATGTAACAAACATACGATATATACATACGTATATGTATTTATCAAATGTAAAAAACTTCATATATTGTTCACCTATTTGTTCTACAAATTTTTGAAAGAGCAAAATAGCAGCCCATAACGTTATAAATTAGTATAGCCGTTTTCATTCATAAAAAAAGCGGTCAAGGGCGTGTCGGACCACGCGCAGTGTAGGGTTCCGTAGTACTTCGACAGACACTGCTTCAAGGGGAAAAGACCTCCCGTCTTACAAAATTGACTACTACTCGTTAACTTGTAAAGCCTACTTAGCTGTTTTCCTTTTAACTTTCCGTGAATCGAAAAATGGTCGGGACAAAGCCACAATATTTTTGAAAGACCTATCCAACGACACCCCACACCATGAGATAGTCGAGAAAAAAAAATCATCCCCATTTGACGCATAGGAGAGGTACCCTGAAAAAAATTGCTTTTCAAGATTTTATTTTACCACTTTGTCGGCGTGATTAATATGCATCCGTGCCAAATTAGCTCTCTAGTACTAATAGTTTTTGAGCTAAGCCGCGGACAGACAGACAGACAGACCATGGCGAAACTATAAGGGTTTCTTGTTGACTACGAAACCCTAAAAATGCACACATCAGTAATGAAATTTTAAAGTATAAGTAACATATTTTTTTTTATGACAGAAGTGGCAAACGAGCAGACGGTTCACCTGATGGTAAGCGATTACCGCCGCCCATACACACTTGCAACACCAGAGGAGTCACTAGTGCGTTGCCGGCCTTTGATATGGGAGTACGCTCTTTTCTTGAAGGTTTGAATGTCGTATCGGTCCGGAAATACCGCAGGCGACAATTCATTCCACAGTTTGGTTGTGCGAGGCGGAAAGTTTCTAGTAAAACGCACAGTTGTGGACTGCCAACCAACTAAGTGATGGGGATGAATATATTGTCGCGTAGAACGATGGCGAAAAGAGGCGGCAGGGATCAGTCCGAACAATTCCTCGGAGCACTCCTCATTGTACATGCGATAGAGAATACAGAGCGAGGCTACATCTCTACGCAGCGCCAAGGAGTCAAGCCGCTCTGAAATATCCTGGCAGCCGACGATTCGAGTTGCTCTCCGTTGAATGCGGTCCAGAGGGAGAAGCTGGTACTGGGGTGCCCCTGCCCAGAGATGAGAACAGTATTCCATATGAGGCCGAACCTGCGCCTTATAAAGTTGCAGGCGATGGGCCGCAGCGAAATACCGTCTTGATTTATTGAGCACACCAAGCTTCTTCGAGGCTAATTTAGCCTTACCCTCTAGATGACCACGGAACTGGACTTCACGCGATATGTCGACACCAAGGATTTCGATACTAGCTGAGGCATTAAGGGGAGTGTCCTCAAAACGAGGTGATACGACAAATTTAATGACAACTTTTTAAAAAATTTCACAAAGGAGCTATCAAAATCAAAATGTTTTTTTTATTTAAGGTTAAACGTTAGTGCTCCCTGGTTGAAAAAATCCGATAGATGGCGTTAATCTGACTATAACTTGGTTTTTCGATTTAAAAATAGTATAAATAACCCTAAACCATATTACGTAAAACAGCGAGCAGTTACAAGATCAATGTACGCTAATAAACCATAATAATGTTAATTAAATAAGGATTTCGATATATTTGTCCCCTTACAATTATAGTTTTGCGTTTATCTCGTATGAATAAGGGCTCAAATTACGCACACATACATAATTTTTTTACGTATATGATGCTTATTTTTGACTTACCTCTATAAGTAGTCTATAACCCAGAGGTGCAAGCGGCAAATTTTGTATGAAGTTTTTACGTTATTGCTTTTAGGTCCGGGTTCGTATCCTACGAGACTATTGTTTTTGGCTTTTAATTTTTTTATTTAGTATGAACATAAGTAAATATGTAAATAACAAGACCCAAGAGCGATAAAAGAAAAGATTTTTTTTAAAGAAAAAATCATTTATTGAATAACAATGTCGCATAGCAATCATTCATAGCATTGGCCTGCAAGGAGATACGTATCACGTCTCCCCCGCGAATCAGGACACCAGGGGAGACAGCAGCAGCTGGTCGAGGTGACGGATCCACAGGAGTCCCCCATCGGTTCTGACTTCATAATGTACTCCACCCAGACGTCGGGTTATTGTGCCGAATTCAAACTTCTGGGCAAGAGAGGAGTAACTCCTGGCCACCTTGTCTTCAGGAGAGAAATGCCTCCTTGTCCTCTGACTACGTGGTTCCGGTCTAGGTATGGGACTAGCATGGCATGTAGCTTAGTTCTAAACTCTTTTCCAAAGATCAGTTGGTAGGGAGTCCCTCTTGGAGTTTCTATCTGCCTCAAGCGGACTGAGGTTTCCCCTTGAGTGGTGAAGTAATACTTAGTTTTCGTAATGTAGTTTTTAGTGCTATACACAACTCCTCAAACTCGAATCTGTAGAAGGTTTCTTACTCAAGATGTTCATCTTCGGTTTCTAGTTCTATGTTGTTCTGTATTTCGTGAAATTCCTTTGTTTTGTCGAGTGACTCCAAGCGGGGCTATATACTTACTTGGGTCTTGAGTGTCGAGCACATTTTCTGTGCGCGTTAATAAACTGGACTGAGCTTCTTGTACGTTTTCATTTCTTTAAATCCATTGAATTGGCCTCGTCGCCAATATTAAAAACATAAAATATCTGTTCAGTCACATAACATTTATTGAATAACAACGTTGCCTAGCAATAGCCTGCAAGGAGATACGTATCATGCAAGGAGATACGAAGTGATGTCGAAAATTTGTGGAGTCACGGCCTTGCAAGCCTTTGCAAGCCAAGTCTTACGCTATTTGGAGTCACGGTAGTGCCTCCGCAAGCTAAGGAGAGTATCAAACTTAGGAATCACAGATTACCATATTTTTTATGTATATGTCATAGGGAATGGCCCCCTTATTACATCCGTGAAGTGGCAGCATGAAATTCGTTTTCATTGTCGAGAAAAATAGATTCATTTTTTTATTAATTTTTTCAATTTATTTTATCCATACAGATGAAAGTTTTTCAATTGATAAAATTGATTAAGAAAAGTTGATGTTTTGTTAATTAAAATAACATAATTATCAGTATAATCATTCAAAGAATAATAAATTACTCCAATATACATTTAAATTCAGTCACTCACTCTCACGGTCTCATCAGATTGATTGACAATAACACATTCGCTGGGATGATAACCATCATAGTTACTTAGTTAACAACCCAATATCGTCCCAGTGACTGAATTTAAATGAGTATTATAATTTTAAAATAATTCATTCTAATATAAATAATGATACTGATAATTTTCTTATTATATTGAACTAGCTGGGAGACCGAGCGTCGCTCGTTCAATCGGAGTTTTTATAAACTAAGATAACTTGTTTAGTAGTACATATAAGACATATTTTCTATAAAACATTTTGCAGGGTGTTGTTTTAGTCGGTAGTGGCCTTCTAAGGGACGAAAGGACAAGCAATATTTGTTCTGAAAATATCTATATTTTTTTTTTATAATTTGATTCTATTGACAAAAATACATGCAAATCATCCTTTTTTTTTGATAAAAAAAAATAGAAAAATATTTTATGATACGTAATATTAGAAAGTTGTTCATCATTTATAAGTCAGTAATATCAATCAGTTTTGGCGACTTTTTAGAGATTTTCTTATTACAAATGTAATCAGCGCCATCTGGTTGAGTTTAGAGAAAACCGTGGAAAATTTCCTATTTTCAAACACGGGACAGAGCGGCACAATCACCAGGTATGTAATTAACTTATATGGCCAAAGATGGCGCTATTTGTCTCTAAAATACAGAGGTGAAAATATATTTTTTTATCACTCTTAAGTCTTTTTATTTATTTTCATAATATTTACATAAGTTCACACAAAATAAAAAAAATAAAAAACAAAGAACTATAAAGTCTCATGGGTGGTATTCGAATCCGGACCTAATAGCAGCAAAACGTAAGTGGCTCGCACCAAAACCGCTAGTCTACCAATGTACCTATAAGCGATGGTTAAATTTAAGCATCATATGCGTTCTCCTTCTATGTAATTTCGATCATTAAATGAATTCTCCCTTAAATGAATCTTTTCGAAGATAATTCCCTCATAGATCTGGATTTATGGTGATTTTTAACCCCTAATCCTAGATTTTCATCAAAAGGTTTCAAGCCGTTTTCGAAATCGTCGGGACACTTAACTCGTTTAATAGTATAGGATAAAGCATCTAGTTTTTTAGGGTTCCGTAGCCAAATAGCAAAAAGCGGAACCCATATGGATTCGTCATGTCTGTCTGTCTGTCTGTCAGTCCGTCCGTATGTCACAGCCACTTTTTTCCGAAACTATAAGAACTATACTGTTGAAACTTGGTAAGTAGATGTATTCTGTGAACCGCATTAAGATTTTCACACAAAAATAGCAAAAAAAAATAACAATACATTTTGGGGGTTGCCCATACTTAGAACTGAAACTCAAAAATGTTTTTTCATCAAACATGTACGTGTATGGTATGGATAGGTCTTCAAAAATGATATTGAGGTTTCTAATATCATTTTTTTCCAAACCGAATAGTTTGCACGAGAGACACTTCCAAAGTGGTAAAATGTGTGTCCCCCCCCCCCCTTTAACTTCTAAAATAAGAGAATGATAAAACTAGAAAAATTATATGATGTACATTACCATGCAAACTTCCACCGAAAATTGGTTTGAACGAGCTTTAGTAAGTAGTTTTTTTTTTAATACGTCATAAATCTTAAACCGAAAATTACCTTTTATTCAATCAACTCAAATATAAAAAATATAGAGTTCAAGACATGTGTGATTATGAATTTATACGGAACCCTCGGTACGCGAGTCCGACTCGCACTTGGCCGGTTTTTTTGTTGTACTGATGATAAAAAATGTGTTTTGAATGTGCCATTTGTAACTTCTGTTCTGAAATACATTTAATTTTATTTGAATTCTGGGTACACAAGGTAATTTTTTTAATGGCGGATATGAATAATTATTCTATAATTCATAATAAATTTATTTTCTCTGTACAGGATAAAATACAAAAATACAAGGTACCTAACATAGCACAAATAATTCTTTTGTTTTAAAAATTCTTCCTTCACTGTTGGCACCTGAATAGTGTAAGCTTATATGTATCCGAGGTCAAATTTTATGATTAAAGAAAACCACTTGGCACACGTATATGGTACATAAATAGAAGCTGATTTAGCCCGGTAGCCACCCCACACCCCCTGGCAGGTCTATTTGACCTATTATCTTGAACTTGGTATCGTTTTCGAATAAACCGAGAATGGAGGTTTCATGTTTTGTATTACTTTTGTTCAATCTATTACTCTTATTGTGAAAAAATCTAATAAAATAAAAATAAAAAAGCCAACAAGATGCTATAGTTTAAAAAATGTGCACTAATGGCATAAACAATTTTTTTTTGTAGAAAACCAAACTAATCAAAAATAATAAAACAGAAACACTAACGGCAATTACTAAATAAAAAGCTTCAGAAATAAATTTTGAACGTTGCACGGCGCAACGCATGCGTGAGCGTTTTAATCTGCCGCGCTTCAGTTAACTATTATATTGGGCAATAATCTTGAATTTGGTGTAGTTTTCGGATGAACCGAGGACGCAGCCTTCAGTTTTGGATTGATTTTGTACCATGTCAGACAAAAAAAATAAAATTTACAAAAATCGAACCTGCTATTTTTGATAGCGATAAGACCGCCTTTGCATATCAATGTTTAAATATTTTATGTGTTTTCGTTGTTATTTGTACTCTTTTGGTGTGCAATAAAATTTTCGTATAGGCAAGTAATTTAAAATAAAACCTTAACATGCTGCGATTTTGACACAATTTCAAAAACATAAAAAGCAACAATGCTGCCCATACTTCATGCTCTGATAGGGAGTGATACTGTTTTTTAGCCTTTAATTGAAGAGAAAAGAAAACCGCGTTCGAAACCTGGAATGCCTGTCTTGTGGAGACATTAAAAGCGCCAAAATACTTTGGAAAAAATATCATAACCATGTTTGACAAGTGAGTTTGAATAAAACGAGGTTTTTGTACATAGACGATTATGTTTAGGAATATATTTTGGTGACAAAAAATATTGTGTAAGTGAATAACGGTTTATCCTTTTGTGAGAAATAAATTATTCTATAACCTGAAACTTGGTGCTACATGGCGGGAATTCATTACTTTTTACAGTCGAGTCTATAAATATTGACGTGTAAGACTTTTTACTTGATATGTGAATGTTTTTGTCGGGATTTTACTTTCTGTGTATGAAAATCTACATATCTAATGTTCGGGTTGTATCACGTGGTTGCTGGTAACTACTTACTTTTTGTCAAACGAGACAATAATAATACACCTGGAAAACCGCCTCCGTTGTCTAGTCGCTCGCTTCACATCAGGAGGTTGCGGGTTCGATTCCCGGCAGAGTCTAACTATAATATGTAAGACTCCGTTTGGTCGGTGGTAGAGCATTCTCGGAGCCTGCATGGTTAGCTATAATCTTTTTTTTACCCTCAATTGGTAAGCCCTTGGCATCGTCTCACCTGATGGTAAGTGACGATGATGCCGAATACGAAAGCGCGCTTACCAAGATTCCCCAACGCAGTGGGGAACTGGTTATCTTACCTTCATGCCGGAACACATCAATGCTGTTAACGTTGATGTTTGGCGGCAAGACTTAGATAAGATGGTGGCATATGCCAGGCGGGCTCAGAAAATGCTCTACCACCAACCAAACCGAATCCAGAAAGTTGCACCCCGCCGGGAATCGAACCCGCGACCTCCTGATGTGAAGCGAGCGGACAAGCAGAGGCGGTTAAAATTTGAAATGGGGCATGGTATGAGTCTAAAAATTTTTGAATGCACCTTATACAGGCTGTAACTTCCGGAAACTTTAACATACCAACCCATACAAAATTCGCATAAAAATGAAATTTTCATATAATATGGTAAGCTAACCGACCAATTTTGTATGGTGTGTCCAAAAATTGTCTTAAGTATTCAGCATTCTTAAGGTTCATTCGGAAAAGTTGTACAGTTTCATGAGTGGATCCCATAATTTAAATTTCAGGAGTGATCTTTTTACATCCTGTATAAGTAAAAATATCAGCCTGTATATCACAAATATCGAGCTGAAACTCACAACTAGACCGTGTTGGGTGAACAATATTTTCGTCTTTCAGATGTCCCTGACGTGAGACTGACAGCGTCTTTTTTTCTGAATATAAAAAAGTTTGCCAGCATAAATTACTCAGACTAAAAAGTCTTTATAATAAATTTGCTACTTTGGTAATGCTCAAGCAAAACGCAAGATGGCGCTAAAAACGAAATCCTGGGCTAAACAAAGCTTAACAGACCAATTGAGATTGTAGTTACTGTAATATCAGAAAGGTGGTGCTGAATTATACACCACTACATGCGTAAAATTTATGATATTTTACTGCAGTTTTTAATGATATTACAGAAATAAATAATATAATTATATACATTTGGAGAAAATAAAAGGTTGCAAAGTTTACGTTGGACAGATAAAATCGAAAATATAGTGGTTATTTGTGTAGTTAATAGCCAGGTAAATTTGTATGAAATAGGGTGACTGACGTTTAACCTTAAGTAGATGTTTTGCACATACTTTTAAATCGTCTTTTTTTTTACCTTGTACAAAGTTCCTACCACGTGGAACTTGTACACTCAACGTTTCGGGAAGTGTTTGCGCTATTTAGTGAAAACCATTTTATAATTAATTGCTGATGCAGATAACTACACTATAGTTCAAAAATAATATACATAGTAACGAAACTGACCAATATTAGCTAGGTAAGCGCAAATATTTGTTAATTATTATGTGTATATTAAATTAACGTGAAACTTCTATGTTTTTAATAAATGTTATTAAATATACTACATAACTGCATCATTAGATACTAAAATTATCCCAAAAAATAATTGATGCAAAATTTCAAATCTGGCGTCAACATTTTTAAAAATGCCCTTACAATTTTTGCCAAAATCAAAAATAAAACTGATTTGAGTAACCGCTTAATTATTTATTTTAATAATAACAATCCCAATATTTACTCATTATTATTTATTTTAATTTATTAATTATTTTTACTACTTAATAATAATTTAACTAAACTTTGTATTATTCTAAACAACGAATATATACTTACAAATAATGTTGTTGATGAAATTAGATATTTTCATTTCATTTCACTGAAACCATTGTTGAGTTGACACGACTTATCTTTCACACATGCCTTCCATAACTTCCCGCGTGTTCCAAAAAAATATTAATCAAAATTATATTTTTCTTAATTATATTATCATTACGTAGCATCACCCCATAGTATATATAGAATCCACCTTTATACATTTACCGTTTACCTAATTTAATAACATTCCTCATTCCACAACATTACCTTAACAGAATCAAAAACACATCAATATCAATCAGAAAAAATCTGCTCTGAAATGCCCACAACAATTTCACATCCTATATTATATAAAACGAACATGCTTTATCTGCGTCGTTTTACTAAGTATATCTATAGTAACAGCACAATAAATAACCTAATATTTAGAACAGTTATAAGGCTACTCACATTTTTCCCGCGTTTTTGCCGAAATGCCCCGTGGAGCACTGCTCAGCGACGAAGATGGAACGGCGTAGACAAAGGACGATTTTTAGGGTGCCAGCATCCTGGTTACTGCGCATGCGTTGTGGAGGCATCGTCCTGAAAACCCCTACTATTGTTCCATTTGATTCTCGATTTAAGATACTTCTTAAGACGCTGAAAATGAAAAAGAAAATATACAGGATGTTAAAAACGTGCGTTTGAAATTTTAAGGGGTTCCTCAGAATCAAGTAACTTTATTTCTTTCTTAATCGATCTTTCAATTCACAATTATTTTTCAGTTTACCATACTAAATCAGAATAACGAATCAAAATTTGTATGGGAAACTGAAAAACAATGTAGACAGGATTTTTCAATAAAAAAAAATCTGTTTTCTATACTTGATTCTGAGTAACTCTTATTTCAAACGCACTTTTTTTAACAACCTGTATTCAAATTATGTAGCGGTGTACACTATTCGAAAGTCATTATTTTGTCTACCTAAAACGAGGTTCCTACCAATCGGAACTCGTATTACCCGCCATTTCGGGAAGTGCTTGCGGAGTGAGAAGAAACGAGGGGTCCGAAAAAAATTCCCTCCTTTCAAAAAAGTTCTTATACTCATAGTTACTCAATGCTGGCTGGCTCAAACATCAGTTTTAAATACAATTCGATTTGTTTCATTTAATTTTCTTTTTACTCATAAACTGTTCGGCAGTTCTGTAACTCATTTTATCTGACGTTTATTTGATCTGTGTTATGTTTATATTGTTTATTTTATTAAATTATTTATTAAGTTTAATTTCACAGAAATACAATGAAAAATATGGCAACTTAAAAAACGTACCAAATAACGGTCGCAAATAAATATTGTGTTCAACACACAGGATAATTAGTACAAATTATATTTTGTGTTCAGTTTTATTTTATCACTATAATGTAATGAATTTATAATTTTTTAAGTCAAAAATTATCCGATAATTATCTGACAATTATCCGCTAATTATCAACAAAAAAATTATCTTGATAATTTCGAACTATAGATCTATAGTTTTCGCTCTATCCTAGATCGAATAAAAGACAGTTCAATAATGAAAGTGAAAACAGGATGCTTTCACATTTAAACAAAACCTTTTATTTGTAAATGAGCATCGATAATAACCGATTCTTAAGATTTCGACTACTATAAATGGTAGCGTTTTCAGCAGATTGTCACACTGAAAAGTCTTAAATTGCAGCTCTAGTAAAGAATTTTGAGCCTTATTTCAAATCCAATATATCACAATTTTAAACGTCAAATCCTCCGTCTGAGTTTAATGACATTTTCAGCTTTCATAAAACAGAGTAGAGCAAACGATTTTAAACCTTGGAGGACAAAACAGAAGATTTGTTTTAGTAATGACGTTTTAAAGAGGATTTAGAAAATTTTACAAATATTGCAATATCAAGTTTGCTGCGTCAGCGTGTTTGTGTTTATGTTTATCTTTTGTCTTTTTCTAATTGTGATGGATGGTAGAAGCAGCCATTATACGCGTAAAAATGTTAGAAAGTATTATACCTAAACAATGCGATTTTTTATTGGCAGATATGAACTTTTTTGGCCTTCTTTTGTTTCAAGGCACAATGATTCCGCCAAATGTAAAAGAAAATCACAGTGAAAATGATCATGATCAGTAGTAGGGTGGGCCGAAAATCAACTTTTTTTGATTTCTTTATTTTAATAGCGACAAAAAGGTGCTAGGTAGGGTAGAAATGACGTGTGTAAAATATTATTGGTCGCTATTACCATAAAGAGCCTCCGGATTCACTTTGAAAAATCTGAAAAAGTAATTTTTAGAACCGATTTCAAGAGACCATATTTATTAATTGAATTTAAATATTTTATTAATTTTTGCACTATTTGGGAGCGAATACGGCATGTTTTCAAAACAAACCAAAAAAACTTCTTCTCTTCAATAATTTTAGATGTCAGGTGAGGGGTCAGGGGGGTGCAGATTGCACTTTGTGCGACCATTTTACACTTCAGTAATTACGCCATGGCTAATTACATTACAAGAGAGATCGTTGAAGTGCACATGAAACGTTACGATATGTGTCCTGTTTTGTACAAAATGGGATAATAAAGATATATCTATGAAGCATCTATTAGATATATCTATGAAGCATTACCAGTAGGCAAGGTGACAGTTAAAATTAAACAAAAATTTGAAATAAAAAACTTTAAAAAAATTGGGAAAGATAAAAATGAAAATATTTTGACAAAAGCATCAAATTTCGTTATTATACTTTACAAATATTACAGACAAATCATATAAAATACGTAAATCTACATTATGTCTCTTTTCAAAATACCACGAAAAATCACAAAGAGTTCCAGCGTAGTAGCAAAGCTTTGTTAAACATTTCTGCTTGTATTTGTATGGATTTAGCAAAATGTACCTGCCCCAAAGCTCAGAAAAAGCCTAAAATACAATGCAGCCTTTTAATCGATTAACTTGTTTCAAGAAAACCTATGATTGAAAATGTCGATGTCTGTGGTACGAAGCAAGCCATAAAATGTTCATATTGGAAGCTCTAAAAGCAAGAATTTATGCTAAAATGTCAAAAAACACGCAAGAATTATTCTACAACGGTTAAGTTTGATAATTTCTCATACATACATTTCAATGAGCCCGATGGTGACAATGAAGTGCTGTCCTAAAGGAAAACAGCTACTCAAATAACTGCTGCCAGCGTGAAATATTCCATGCTCGCCAAAACTCGTGATAGGTATGGTAAATCAGACAGAGTAAGGGCTCATTAGGGCAGCAAGAAGCTGCACTGATTTTTAAGCACTTTTTGAGCTTTGGGGCTGCTACAGTTTGCCAAATTCATACAATTGCAAGCAGAAATATCTAACAAAGCTTAGCTTCCCACGCTGAAACTCTTCATGATTGTTTGTGGTATTTTGGGATGAGATTTATGTAGATTTATTAATTTTACGTGATATATCTGAATTATTTGTGAAGTATAACAACTGTCACAATATATTGAAAGTATTTTTTTGTATTTTTGTTTAATTTTAACTGTCACATTGCCTACTCATAACTTTTCATACAAATGCAATATTTTTTCTTTGATATCCCATTTTGTGCAAAACAGGACACATATCGTCACGTTTCGGGTGCTAAATATTTAAATTCAGTTAATAAATATGGTCTCTTGAAATCGGTTCTAAAAATTACTTTTTCAGATTTTTCAAAGTGAATCCGGAGGCTCTTAATGATAACAGCGACCAATAATATTTTACACACGTCATTTCTACCCTACCTAGCACCTTTTTGTCGCTATTAAAATAAAGAAATCAAAAAAAGTTGATTTTCGGCCCACCCTAATCAGTAGGTAAATAAACAGATATAAGTAGGTACTAATTTTTCGGTTACTTTTGAGAAATTGTAGCGCAGAGCAGTAAATACCAATAATATTCACCAGTAGGATATGAAATGAACATACCCAGTTTAAGTATTTATTCGAGCCAAAATGACAATTGGTTCTACAACTTTAAAAAAAACGTCAGCAATTTTTGGGATTCTCGGTATAAAAATGGTCAATCCGACGATCGATTTGAATGGAGAGTCCAAAGATTTTATTTTATTCAAAGTCGTTTATTCAAAATGAGTACTAAAAAAAAGTAATAATATTTGAACCAAAAATAGCCTTAATATGTTCATATCAGCCATTAAAAAACATATATACAAGACATCGTGTCTTTTAATCAGGGAATGTAAAAATATTCCCAGCGACCGAAGAGATGTACCTAATTATCATATACAGGGTGTAAGGGACTGGTTTCCGAAAACTTTAAGGGCATGCTCAGTAGACGAAACTGAACAACTTTCCACAAGAATTTTTTTTCAGGAAACGAAAAAAAATCGGCTTCTGCATACAAAATTATAAACTTAATTGGACAGTTTGTATGGAGAAGCCGATTTTTTTTTTGTTTCCTGAAAAAAATTCTTATGGGTAGTTGTTCAGTTTCGTCTACTGAGCAAGCCCTTAAAGTTTTCGGAAACCTGTCCCTTACACCCTGTATAAGGTGTTAAAAAAATAGCTGGACTATTTTTACTTATGAAACTAAACAACTTTCCCAAAGGAATCCATACTCAATTCGCAAAAAGAAAATTTGACTTCCCATACTAAGTGGGCCGATCAGGTGACCGACTATGGGTTCCTTGGGAAAAGTTGTTCAGTTTCACTAGTAGAAGCCCCATTAACACCTTGTATATTTTCTGACCTACAGCAAAATCCATAAAACAACACTTTCTTTTAATTTAGCTAACTCGTTTTTATACGTGTGACTAAGATAAATGCTTTTCAGTTGTGAATTATGACTAAAATTACCGTAGTAAAGATAGAAGCGAAAAAAATAAAAATGATAAATAAACTCTCTATACAGTAAATGGTGTAACAAAACAGGTATCGGACCTATTATCTGTGGATTCTCCTCATCACAATAAACAACTTTTGTTCTATTTTCTTTTCTTTTTTGTAAATATTCTAAGATGTTTCCCAAACTTTAAAAATGTCTGTGGCAAATTACAAAGTAGAAGCCAAAAAAAAAACAAAAAAAAACTTTGGTTCTAGTGTGCGGTTTCACTTAAGAATTTCCTTCACGATCATGTTGGTAAAAATGAATAAGCGCTACAGCGAGGGCAGCCAACATAACGGTGAAGGGAATTGTTAACTGAACGCACTCTAACTCCACGACTTTGGTAAAGCAAAAAGAGTTTAAATCTCTCCATATCTACTAAACTGACCAAACCACTAATCATAATCAATTTGTATGAACAATCAAACCTTTTTGCTAAATTCAACAAGATAGATAGATAAAAAGCTTTATTTGCACAACTGTAGACACACACAAGTAATCCCCCTAAAATATGTGGTTAACATTTCTTGAAATCTTTACTCCTCTTTTAAGAAAACTTCGTAGGTACATAAACAACGCTAAAATTTAATTTTATCAATGTATAGGATTTACCTTTTTACGAAAAATAGTTTTATTATTTAGGTATATGCATTTTTTTAGTTAGGAAGTATTTCGAAAAATCGGTCTGAGTTCTTTTTTTTAGAAATATTAATAATAGCCAGACCTAAGTTTCAATGAAGGCTAAAAAGTAAATGAGAGAAACAATCCCCTTTTTTTACAGTTTATTTTCCAAAAAACCACTAAGCTTTATTTCAATTTTCTCGTGACAATTTCATTAAAGTGACACCCATAAGGAAAAGCATCCCAGCCGGAAACTCAAGGACTGCAGTAAATTATATGACATTAGGGCTTCCCCATAGATCCCGTAGCCCGGGATCGCAAATCCCGCGGGACTCGGTTTCAAGTTCGACCTGTATCGATCCCGTGACCTACTTCCCATGCAACCCGGCCATGGGTTAAGGGGAAGGTGCTATGGTGGCATGGGGGTTGTTGTTGTACATTACTTTTGTTTAAATTTTCGAAATTTAATTCTACTGAATTTATTCCCATATATTAGGTACCTCAGTAGTGAAGGCATAGTGAGGGGTTTATACTGTAAAGAGGGCGTACTTGAGACGATCAACCAGAACACACACGCTTGAGCATCCCGTACTAACTGTCAAAACGTATAGAAAAAATTGTTTACGTTAACTAAACATAACATTATTAAAAAAAATGCCCCGTTTTGTGGCGATTGGTTGCAATAATAATGGAAATCATTGATTTCCTAAAGATTCTCGGATGAAGAAGACGTGTGAAAAGTTACGTTTTCAATTATGTACTTTTCAACTTCGCCTTTAATTGAGGAACAGTCCAAGTCGCATACATTTTCCATTTAACAATTATACAGAAAAAAACTAATTTATAACACCTCGATAATAAAAAACGCGGAACTAATTGAAAGTTGTTATGAGTCAAGCGTCCGTAGCGCCATCTGCAAATAGCTTTGCGTTTTCTTCCCCAATGCAAAAGAACTACAGACCACCCAATAGATAACGACATCTCTAATTATTTTTCTCGATCTCGATTCTGATATAAACAAGGAGTTTCTAACTCACCTTACCCATGCCTTACCCAGTAAGGGCTACAAAGATCAAATGCGGTCCTTATTTATTCGAATTTGGAACGGTTGATAGAATCATCGACTGTATCGCGTTTAAAGAGTCTCAGACCAATGAGTCTGTATTTCAAAAAGACTGTTTAAACTTACGTACATAAAATTACTTGAATAGAGAGGAAGAGAGATTAAACTTCCATATGTGTGCCTGTAAGTGGTACTCAGACCGATTTATCCCTTCTAAGCCTTAACAGGTTTTTTAAGTCAATAGACATATAGAATCAGTAAAGCCTGGATTCAACTGCATCACTTTTAAAATTAATACTTACCGACAAAGAATATATTACTTTCTGTATTTTTTTTATGAACACGTGAAACCAACGTGAAACCGAAAAACATCTCCTTAATCCCTACGGCGCATTATTTTGTGGCAGTCTTGTTGAACAATTTTCTGTAGGCGCTCGCTATTTTATGATTAAGTTGCGAATAAACTCAAAACATAGACAAATTACTAATTAACCAAATATTAATCATTAAACAAAAAGATTGTTGGCGACAGGTACTGGCCACATGGCCACATCATTTAGGTAGTTATTTTCTTTCTTACCTACTATTATTTTTGACTTTTGTCTTTGCCTTTGATAAGTATGTCCATTTTTTATAATTACAACATGAAATAAAATGAAAATGTTATAACCGTTACGTCGCTTTACGGTTACAATCTAAGTACTAAACAGGTGAAACGTGCGTGTGTGATTTGTGTGTGATCACAGCAATTACAATAAATGCTTTATCTATCTATCTATCTGAAATCTCACAAGTTCATTTAATGGCTTTTCACTCACTGAAGTGCAAAACTTATGTCATAAGTTTTTTACCATTCCGTTCCGTTCCGTTCCGTTCCGTTCCGGTGGCTCACTGACCAGAAGTTCTTCTGCAGGGGCGTTGAGGTCAGAGCATTAAGGGAACATGGGCGAAGTTGTAACACCCTAAGTTCGGGCAAAAAGAAAATGTCTGTTTTCAAACTTAACCAGCGGCACATCTGAGACCACGACCTCGCATGTCACACACAGGCTTCGCGAATGACTTCCCAGCTTATTGTTACAATAACAATGTTCCTTTATTTTCCTTTGGCCCGGATAGGCTATTAATCCGACGCCTCCTTTTGAGGTTATGGGCCCAGAGTAAATTGAATGGGTTTTTTGAGTTGTCTTTTTTTATGCAACTATGCAAGACAGTAATTGTATTATTTAAAATGTTTACAAAGTTTATACACATACATACTTACAATTAATAAGTTCGAAAATTAAACAATGACGTTTGTTTATAAATTGTTTATTATACGGTAATGGAAGCGGTCGTGGCTCAGTGCGGCTTGCGTGGTCACGACGATCACGAAGGTTAACTGACTACAGACACGATCATAACCTGGATGGGTTTGACTGTTAGTAGCATTTAACTTGACCGTTTCCGTGCTTCGCAAGGCACGTTAAGCCGTTGGTGCCGGCTGCTATCACTAGATGGCAGTCGTTAAGCCATGTCGGAGGTCTTATAGGCGGGCGGTTTAAAACTTTTGACACTGGGGTTGGCCACTAGCCCCACAACCTCCACCAATCCGGACTTGGCCTCGTGTGTGAAGTACGGCCTAACCTTCCCGAGGTATGGGAAGAGACCCGTGCCCCTGCAGTGGGGACCATATGGGTTGTTAACACAATGTTGTAAAAATATATGTATATTTACAATACCTTAGAGAGATCTCTACCAGCCAACTTTTAAAATATACATTACACAGGATTTTATTAAATGCAGATGAATATGATATTTATTAAAATTAAGAAACGGAAACTACATTTTCTTAATAATTGACCACGCTGAATACGTTAAAAACAACCGACTTCAATCGCAACAACTCCAATTTTGCTATGTTTTTGATGATTTTCTCAAAAACCACTGAATCGATTTCGATAAAATTTATATGGGACCACCTGTGAAGTATACCCTTTTAAACAAAAAAAGAATTTTCCAAATCGGTTCCGGCGTCTTCGAGTAATCGGTGAACATACATTAAAAAAAAAGATTCCGACGAATTGAGAACCTCCTCCTTTTTTTGAAGTCGGTTAAAAATGTTTTTTTTTTTTTCAAAACAGGAGTCTTTTTTTATGCGCCGCCATCTTTGTCGTAACATGGTAAGGTCAGGAGACATGTAGAATAAAGTATGTCTTAACTTGATATACTCCTTGATCGACAGCCCTAGCTCTACCCCTTTTTAACCGACTTTTAAAAAAGACGAGGGTCTCAAATCAAATCTACTTACGTTTTTGTGTTATATACGCGATAACCTCGCAAATTGTGAATCAACGTTAATTGATATCGTTCGAGATACAGAGTGTTAAAAAAATGCGTATGAATTTTTAAGGGATTATTCAGAATCAAGTAAGTATAGAATACTTACAGGAAAAATATTGAAAAAATCCGATAAAGTAACCCCTTAAAATTTCAAACGCACTTTTTTTTAAAAACCCTGTATTCGATAAATAATGACTGCGAGGTTCCATATAAATTTTACGTATATTAAAAACGGTTGTGTTTTTTTTTGTATATAACCAAAATAAAAAAAAACATACCTAGCTAATTTAAAGTTGTATACAGAGTGTAACACAATTGGTGTAGGACTAGTTAACACAAAAAAAATTGTCATTTCATACAAATTGATCATCTGTTTTGCCATTTTTGATTTAGCCACCTTAGCTTAGCTTAAGCTTAGCTTAAGTTTATTTTGCGATTTGAACAAAGTCGTAGGACACAAGTTGTTCAGTGCGATGAGTAGAATCCCCAGTTAACGGGTCCTACGCCAGTTTTGTTACACCCTGTATAAGCATCTACAATTAAGCTCGCGTTCCAGGAACAAGGTAAGATTTAGGGTTCCTGACAAAACTCGGTACCTTTCACACTTAAAAGATTAACAGTAGGCTATCCACAGCCTCTGAAATCAAGCGCTTCACAGGAGGTCGCGGGTTCGATTCCCGGCGGCGTCCAACTTTGTAGGTCTCGTTTTGGTTGGTGGTAGGGTTTCTGAGCCCGCCTGGCTAGCTACCACCATCTTAACTAAGTCTTGCCGCCAAACATCAATGTTGATAGCAATGATGTGTTCCGGCGTGGAGATAAGATAGCCTTTCCCCATTGCGTTGGGGAGTCTTGGTAAGCCGCTTCCATCTTCGGCACCACCAGGTGAGATGATGCCAAAGGCTTACCAATAGTTGATATAAAAAGAACCTGCAGTCTAGGTAAAAAATACTGTCACGAAAGTGTTCTGAAACGTTATCAAAAATCGAATTAAGTGCATCCAACAAAGTGTAAGACAATCTCATTATAAAAATGTCTTATACGCTTAGTTTTACAAAGATAGCTGTTGTCCCCTCAGGAGAGCCGTTAGTTACGAAGTCACGTAGAAGTCATTAGCTAACTAAAATACAAAACCTTCCCCTGTTTTGGGTTTCCCTTAACTTTGTTGTTGGCAACGCTAAAACTAAAACAAACATACCACAGTAAATATTGTATTTGTTTCTTGTGACAATTAAATTATAACTTTTTAATGTAGATGTACAATTGGTAAGTCCTTGGTATAATCTTACCCGGTGGTAAGTGACGATGACGCCAAAGACGGAAGCAGGCTTATACCAAAATTCTCCAGCGCATCTTATCTCCACAACATCAATACTATTTAACATTGATTTTTACGTCCTATCGGGTAAAAACTTAAGTTAACACCTTTAAAATCCGAACAATAAAGCTTCTCGATTCCTTAGACATTAGACACCGACCCAGCGCGGTCATCAGAGCCCCGTGCTGGGGGCCGCGGGTCTCCCACGGGAAGGGGGCCACATCCGGAGGGCGCTGCGGATATAGCAAGTTCCGGGCGCGGTGTGCTAGGGAAATCAGTCGCAAGATCAGTCCCGAGATCCGAGAAATAATGTGTTGTTACATTAGAAGAACTAGTTTTGGCTTGTGCAGTATAGTAGGATAAGGTCCATTTTTTTATATCGGACATACATAAGTACTTCATCTTACAGGTTTTTTAAAAACTAACATAGGTAACCATATTTTATGATTATGAGACTAAACTATCATTAAACTGTTAGTCTCCTTAGCGTATAGTCAGTCGTTTCATATAGGGAGGTTGTAGGTTCAATTTTCAGCTCTGTTCAACTTGGTAGGAGTCCGTTTGGTTGGTGATGTGGCATTTTCTAGTCCAGCTAGGCTAGATCCCCAGATTGACCTTCCATAGACATTTGTACTTTATTGAATAAATGAAAACAGATTAGACAACACAACAACAACAGAAAAGACAAAACGTAGAGCAGTGTTACATAAAAAAAGTTATACAACTTGTCTGTCTCATCTATAAAAATAGTCTTCTTCTTCTTCTAAGTAGACAAACTTGGGTTATAGGAGAAATCGAAAAACTTATACAAACTTAATTGTGCACATTTTTCAATTAATACTTATCTCCAGATTTATCCTCAGCTCGAATACCATGTAATCCAGTCACACGCAGACTTCACACCTCCTAAAAGTGGGATGTGATTATGACTCGACACGCGAGTAGGTAGAAGTATGTGGGGCGGGCATCCTGTAGTGCCTGGGTCAAAAAACTAGGTCTAATGTGGAATTTAGCTCTAGGGCCTACCCTAGACCTACCTATTTTAAAGACGCCTGAAACTTTAAAACGATATTTGTGACTTCAGTGGTTACGAATGCAATAAGTTTTACTGACTCGGTGGCTCAGTGGTTAGTGCTCTTGACTACTGATCCGAAGGCCGTGGGTCGATTCCTAGACAGGGCAAACATTTCTTTGGTCAGTGTATGTGCCAAGGTGTATTATACAGGGTGTAAGGGACAGGTTTCCGAAAACTTTAAGGGCTTGCTCAGTAGACGAAACTGAACAACTTTCACAAGTTTTTTTTTTTCAGGAAACGAAAAAAAATCTGCTTCTCCATACAAACTGTCCAATCAAGTTTATAATTTTGTTTGGAGAAGCAGATATTTTTTTCGTATATAGGGTGCTCTTAAAATATCTGCTAAAGGTAAGAACGCACTACGCTGCAGCGGATCTGCGCGACACGACGCGGACAAGTATTTTGTATGAAACTGCAGTGTCGCGTCGCGCAGTTCCGCGGCCGCGCAGTGCGGTATAGCTTGTACGATTTCATAGAATAGTCCAGTAAATAAAATATTTGAGGTCGCATTAAAGACACCTGACTAAAATGGTTTGGAAATAAAAGAATTGGTGTTTTACTAAGCATTCGTGGTAATTTTGTGATTGTAAGGGCGTTCAACCCTTAGAAATACCTAAAGACGCCTTTTAACTTGTATACGCCAAACAATAAATGCACTTTTGGGGAAAACTGAGATTTATAACTATAGTTACCTTATAAATATGGTACTTAAGTTGTCTCTAGTTTAAAGCAATAAATTCTTCATATTACAATATTTTTTATATTATTGCGTGAAAAATAATACTTACAAAATGGAGCCTTCGGAGATTTTTATGTTTTTTAAGTCTAATTGTAAGGCTTGAACATGTGTTAAGTTTTCACCTAGGTGACTATTTCAGAACCCAGTTAAAAACGATTTTTTAAAGATTTCTGTAGTACACATTAAAGACACTACAAATATTTTCTTGGCTGTACCGTAACACTAATATTATCTATTGGAAATCATCATCGTCCCTTGTACAAACAAAGAAGTTTCTTCTTAAAACGCATTTTAACTAAAATGTATTAGACATTATAATTATATTTCAAACGCCGAGAAGGTGCGTCAGCTGCCACGTACGCATAGCCAGTGTGCGACAGAGACGGAGCTATTGGGTGCGAAAAAGACAAGTGCGCGGATAGCTAGATGGAAAGTGCGAAACGCAAATGTGATAAAATGCACAATATGATAGGTAGGTAGTAGTTATTTAATAATAATTGTGTCATACCCATTGGATTGTGGGCATCCAAACGTGATCATAGTACTACCGTTCTTCTGATTTACCACATAGATATACCTACTGCAAATTCAATTCAAAAGAAGAAACTTTGTCCTATTGATTCGCCGAACATTTAACTCCAAAAATTATACATAATTATTATATTGTCATGACATGAGTGTCATCGCCATTTTTCCATGACTTTCCATGAGCCTGCCAAAGCAACCCCACTTCCAATGCCAGTGGGCCTGTTCTTATGAAGTAAAAGTAGGTAGGTATTTACGCTAAATTTCACGAACTAGACGCGACATATCGTCGTTGCGATTTACCGTAATTTTGGATCAAGAATCAAGACCTCAAACTTGGCATAGTTGTTCCTTAGGTGGTCTTAAGTGGAAAAAGCCCGGGAGGCATCGGGAGGCATCACGGTGGCGGCGTTATTATACCGCAATAGCTGTCCACTTTGCTTTCGCTTGCCCTCTTGAAGCTCTTAGTAACTGACACGTTTCGTAACCCAGCATACGAGTCACAAGACCACACCAACGTAATTTTCTTCGCTTAAGGTATGCCTCAATTCCGTATACGTTTGCACGGTGTAGAACCTTTGTATATCTTATATGGTTGGACCAGTCGATGTTCATGATATCACGGAGGCACTGCATGTGAAATCTATAGAGGCAGCGTATTTCTTTCCTATTAGACTGGTGGCGAAAATAATAAAAGTGCTCTATTTACCGAGTTTGTTTCTCTGGCTCCTATATAGCTACAACAATTATCAATATTTTCGTCTTGATTCGTATCATCAAATAGCCAGTCATAAGAAAGGGGGAGGGGGGCCGATATAGCTATGACGAAACAAACGACCTTACGACAGGTAATATCTGTACCAAAATGAATCCATCGATCTATACCTGTCATAGCTCTATATAAACACGACGTCTCTCACGAATTGAGGAGGTTTGGAATTACTTTGGACATATACACCAAGATCTTAGTAGCTAATATCATGCGACCGGAAGAATGTAGGTCTACGTTTGCCAAAAACTGCTAAAGCTGAACCAATCCCAATGATCTCAGGGTCGAGGTCACATTTGAATGTTATTGCACTTACTTAAACTTCTCCACATGCTTCATGACATTCTAACCGAGATACATTTGGAGTTAAATTGTTCAGTTGTCTCCCAACATACATAACATCGATCTTACTTACACTGTCAGTACAAAATTTTTTTTAATGACTCGTCAAAACTGGTCATCAGTTTTTGCAGAGATATTAGGGGATTCCGCTGTAAAACATAAGTCGTCCACGTACCTTGCTGCTGTAACTATATGGCATAAAACTTTGTTACGTGCCTTCATTCGGTCTAGGTTGAAAAATTTACCGTCAGTTGTTAGTACGGACTACGGAAGTGTATAAAGATGCCTTTTCGGATGTTATGTGTGTGGCTCATAAAGTATGTTAACAACCCATTACATCCCCACTGCAGAGGCACGGATCTCTTCCCATAACTCGGGAAGGTTAGGCCATACTCCACACACGGGGGCCAAGTCCGGATTGGTGGAGGTTGTGGGGCTAGTGGCCAACCCCAGTGTCAGAAAATTTCAAGCCGCCTATAAGGACTCCAACGTGGCTTAACGACTGCCATCTAGCTATAGCAGCCGGCACCAACGGCTTAACGTGCCTTGCGAAGCATGGAAACGGTCGAGATAAATGCCACTAACAGTCATACCCATCCAGGTTATGACCGTGTCTGTAGTCAGTTAACCTTCGTGATCGACGCGACCACGCAAGCCGCACTGAGCCACGACCGCTTCTCATATAAAGTATATTTACTAAAATTAACATAAATTTGCTTAAATATATTATTGAACATAGCTTTTGGTCATACCCAATCATGGCAATTTAGTAGATCCTATCCATTGCTTTTATTAAACAAGTCATTTATGGATCAGATTTGTATTCCAAAGTACCGACGGATTATTTGTTTTCGATGTAAATAATATTTTCCTTCACGATTATAAATAATTTAAGCACTTATATTGCATTTCTTAAGTTAAGTGAATTTGTAATTCTTTTTGAGAAATAAATATCTCAAACCGTGTATGGATCTTACAGCTCATAATTTTATTGTTGACATGATTTTAATAGAAATTAAGTGTTAAAAAAATATGTGCTGAAGTGAGTTTCTTCTGGACTCAACGTTTCTTCTCGCTTCGCAAACATTTCCTGAAACGTTGAGTGTACAAATTCCGCGTGGTAAGGACTTTGTGCTAGATAGAAAAACTATTTTGTACTAGATAAATAACCATTTTTTTTAAATATGTTGTCCACGTTATTCGGATTTTATGAATTTGTTATATGTTTTTTAGTGAAAGAACTTGAAAGAAGCCTTTATTTAATCAGAAATGAATTAGTCTTCCTTTAATTATCCGAAAATGATATTATCACACTTGACCTAGTACATAAAGTTATGGACGTATTAGCTCGAAAGAGGAGCACGACCGAATCAAACTTTCCTTGCCTCTCCTCGCCACTTTTGTGATGCCTCTCGATGCCAATAGTATAAGGAAGACTGTTTTATATGGGGGGATTAGTTTCAAAAGTGTCCAACTGTAAGCAGTAAATAATAGTTCAAGAATCCATCAGAGTGGCGCTAATGTAGACAAGGATTATGAAAATAATATATGAAAAAAAAAAAACTTATTTTATGTTTTTTTGTTTTAAAGTGCGTTATAACAAAGCGGATTCTTTCCTTGTTTTCTTCTCTGTTTCTAATAACTTTTCTCGCTTTCTTTAAAATTTACCCTTTTTAGGGTTCCGTAGTCAACGAGGAACCCTTATAGTTTCGCCATGTCCGTCTGTCTGTCCGCGGCTTAGCTCAGAGACTATTAGTACTCCAGAGCTGTAATTTGGTACGGATATGCATATTAATCCTTATATACTTCCAGCCTCCCGAACAAGCCGGTTTCCGAAAAGGCTTCAGTATCATAGACCACATACATACGCTTCGGCAGATTATACAGAAGACCGAAGAGTATAATCGACCACTAAGCTTGGCGTTTGTGGACTATGAGAAAGCCTTTGATTCGATCGAGACCTGGGTTCTATTGCAATCTCTCCTAACGGTGCCAGATCGATTATCGATACATCGAAGTTTTGAAGTGTTTATATGAAAATGCCAGCATGTTGGTCTACCTCCAGGATCAGAATTCGAAACCTATCCGGCTGCAGCGTGGGGTGAGGCAGGGAGACGTTATATCTCCGAAACTGTTCACCGCTGCACTGGAAGATGTTTTCAAGCTTCTGGACTGGAAAGGACTCGGCATTAACATCAATGGCGAGTACATCACTCACCTTCGATTTGCTGACGATATCGTGATCATGGCTGAGACCTTGGAAGATCTAGGCGCAATGCTCAAAGGACTAAGTAGAGTCTCCCAACAAGTGGCTCTTAAAATGATACATAGATAAGACGAAAATCATGTCAAACATCCGTGTTACACCAACTCCTCTGAAGGTTGGAGACTTTACGCTCGAAGTTGTTGACGAATATACAGGGTGTAACAGAAGTGTGTGACAATACTTCAAGGTTGACTTTTACCCATCAAACTGAACAACTTTTGTTCTACAACTTTGTTGAAATCGCAAAAAGTTTTTTGGACTTTTCATACAAACTTGGTTCGCCAGCTGATCGATTTGTATGAAAAGTCCAAAAAAAATTTTGCGATTTCAATAAAGTTGTAGAATAAAAGTTGTTCAGTTTGATGGGTAAAAGCCAACCTTGAAGTATTGTCACACACTTCTGTTACACCCTGTATATACCTGGGACAAACAGTCCAGTTAGGTAGGTCCAGCTTTGAGAAAGAGATCAGCCGTCGAATCCAACTTGGCTGGGCAGCGTTTGGGAAACTTCGCAATATCTACGTCCAAAATACTGCAATGTCTCAAGACTAAAGTCCATGACCAGTGTGTGTTGCCAGTGATGAGTGATGACATATGGATCCGAGACATGGTCGCTTACTATGGACCTTATAAGAAGGCTTAAAGTCACTCAAAGGGCGATGGAACGTGCCACGCTTGGTGTTTCCCTACGTGATTGAATCAGATATGAGGAGATACGTAGGAGAACTAAAGTTACTAGCTCTTTTTGAATTTTTTTCTCTCGACTATCCCAGGGTGTGGGGTATCGTTGAATAGGTCTTGTGGTCAAAAATATTGTGGGTTTGCGAATTTTTCGAGTCATGGATTCGTTTTCGAAATATTAAGCTTTAAAGAGCAATTTTTTGTTAAAGTCATGTGCCCCCTCCCCTCCCCCCCGACAGCAAATGGTTATTTCTAGAAATGTGAAAAAATTCACGGCTGTAGTATATTTAACGAATTTAAAAGAAAAACTATCACAGCTAAGTAGGCTTTACAAGTTAACGAGTAGTAGTCAGTTTTGTAAGACGGGAGGTTTTCCCCTTGAAGCAGTGTTTGTCGAAGTACTAAGAAACCCTACACTGCGCGTGGTCCGACACACACTTGACCGCTTTTAATACAATAACACCACCCTTACTTTTGACGGACACTTTTGTACACAGAGACAGATCTCCTTACATGTACCCTCCATAGCCAATTTTTTTTCTAGCGATGGAAGCAATTATTTGTTCCAAATGAATTGGTATTCCTTTAATTGTCCGATAATTATCACACTTGCCCCAGTACATATAGTTATGGAGATATAAGCTCGAAAGAAGAGCGCGGCCGAATCAAACTTTCCCCGTTTTCCCTCGCCACCTTTGTGATGCCTCCCGATGCCTCCTGGGCTAACACTCAAGACCACCTAAAGAACAACTATATACCAAGTTTAAATCCTTGATAACACACACAAAACCCAATAGGTAGACACGTGACCGCGGATGATGCTAAGTGGAACATCAGGCAACTGCCATCTATATCTTGTGAATAGTAAAAAAACGTGCCACACGAAAAGAAAAGAAAGAGAGAGAGAAATATTGATCCAAAATTAAAAACAGTTCTCATACAAGATGTTGCATGAAATCCCCAGCTATAGCTTAGCTGAATAAAGAACTCGCGGGGTAGCGCGGGCGCCGCGCATGCCGCATTCCCCCGCCCGCGCCCCCCGCTCAGCCCGCTCGCGAATTATAATTGTTATTAGATTATTACAGAAACTGTGCAACAGATTGACCGGGGATTTTTCTTAGTCTTAGTTTAAAAAATATATTACTATTAGATTTCATGAAAATATTCGTAGTGTCTTTAATGTGCAAGGGTTAAAATCGAATAAAACTTAATAAAAAAATAAATAACGAAGTCACCTTGGAGATAATTCTCATGGTTATTGACAGTGGTTATGTACCCCCTAAGACAAAATATCACTCACCTTGCAGTATTTCTTTTCAAGTTATAAATTTTTAAATATATTATATTCAATATCTACTCAATGTTTTGATCTCGATCGGGGACGATTATAAATATAAATAAAACCTCTTATAAGAAGCCCTCATGTAAAAAATCACCAGTTTTCTATTTTTTGTTCACATTTAAATTTAATTTTGTTTCTTTAGGGGCTAATTACCGAAAAATTATCAAATACTCATAAGAGATTTTCATGAATTTTCATTTTGCAATTATTTAAGTAACATATTCTAAATTTTCACCCAAAGTGCATTAAATGTAACCTACTCCATACAAACATTCGTAGATTGACTGGACTAAGAAAGAATACTTGGCCACGCAGTGTCGCGTCGCGTCGCATAGTGCCACTGCCGCGTAGTGCGGTCTTACCTTAAGCACAAAATAGACACAGAAAGTCCGCTCAATACAAACCACTAAAATCGTAAGCGTATACATGTTTATAGAAATATACGGTCGTTCGAGGCAAGGTCACGATCGCACAGTATCGTGACCTTGTCTACAACGACCGTATACGTCTATAAGCATGTATATGCTTAGGATTTTAGTGAGCGTATTAAGCGGACCTTCTGTACCTATTTATTTTGTGCCTTAAGGCTCAAACTCGAGCTGTCACTGAGCGTTCGCGACGGACACTTAACATTCGTAGAATTCAGGCTACCAGCTACCACTGCTCGGTGTATGTACCGATCTTCATGAGCAGTGGTATCTGTAGCCTGAATTCTACCCAAACCTGGTCTTCTTGCAACACTGCCGGTTTCTTGGAAAAGATTTCAAGCATTTTCGATAGCTCTGCGAGAAAAACCTAGGCGCTAAGCAACAGAACGCTGCGAATGTCGATCTGCAATCATTGTAACAGCTCTGTTTGCGCCATATTTATAACAGATGTTTATTCATCAACTACACGAACTAAAGCGATGAGAATTTACAGAAAAATATAAAAATGAGGCTTGAAAACTTCTAATGCTGGCCTGGCCCAATAACCTCTACCAATCCGGACTTTGTCCCGTGTGTGGGGACAAAGCCTAAAGGTATAAGTACCAATAGGAATCCTATAGGAAAAACGCATTTTTCCGGGATAAAGGTGTTAATCTAGCACTTGATCTACCTATCTACCAAACATCCAAATCGGCTCAGTAATTTAGGCGTGAATGTGCAACATATAAACAAACATTCATAATTCCATGTTCGTAATAATATTTTTTCTTTTCAATAAAATCTTACTCTTCGATATTAGGTCTATTGGCTAATGATGATAATATCCGTTTTTAATTACAGTAGTGTCAGTAGTAGATTAGATGAGATTTAGGGAAATAATATTAAAACACATAATTTTTCGTAACGATATACCTAAGATTGCTTTATTACCCGTTTTAATCACAATATTATTATTTTCATCCTTAAATTTTAGTTTACTTATATTATATGTACATTGTTTTATTATAATACGTTAAACTTGTCTATTAACTAAATGCATTAATGGGGAAGAAAACTGACAAAGCTCGCCGATAGAGGCGCTGACACTCGTATCGCTTGACTCATACTAACTGAAAAATCGTATAGAAAAAAATGTTTACGTGAACTAAACATAAGATAATTAAAAAAATGCCGCGTTGTATGGCGATTGGTTGCAATAATAATGGAAATCATTAATTTCCTAAATATTCTCGGATGAAGAAGACGTGGGAAAAGTTACGATTTCAATTATGTACTTTTCAACTTCGCCTTTAATTGAGGAACAGTCCAAGTCGCATACATTTTCCATTTAAAATTTTTACAGAAAAAAACGAATTTACAACACATCAATAATAAAAAACCGGAACTAATTGAAAGTTCTTATGAGTCAAGCGTCCGTAGCGCCATCTGCAAATAGCTTTGCGTTTATTCCCCATTGTACTTATTTTCACAAATACAATATTTAATTAAAATAAATAGCCTTTTCAACCGACTTCAAAAAAAGGAGGAGGTTCTCAATTCGTCGGAATCTTTTTTTTTTTTTCGACAAAAAATTATACAGGTCCTTCTAAAATAACTGGAAAAAACTGAAACTGGACAATTTTCTTAAAGAAAACTAAATATTTCCTATTTATTCTTCTTCTTTCATTCTTTGATCTCACATGCAAGGCCTATTGGTCATCATTGGTGCTATTCCTCCCGCCGCGCCAGTCTGTCGGTGTGGAAATACTTGAGGGAGCCCTTTGTCCAGCAGTGGACGTCTTCTTGTTTGATGATGATGAAGTATTTACTTCTTATTCTTCTTCTTTCGTTCTCCAATCTCACACAGTAGCTCTACTCCTCCCGCCGGTCTGTTTGGGCCGACCGTCCCTGGTTAGCTTGAGGTGTATCAATTTGACATGAGTGCGCAGAACGCCGGCCTGCGTAAACTGCGCGGGACACTCTCTGCACTGGTATGGCCTCTCCCCAGTGTGGGTACGAATGTGCGATTTTAATATACACTTGCGCTGTGTGAAGAAAGCAAATGTTATGTAGGTATTTTTAGTTAATTCGGTTTATATTTTTAACTGACTTCAAAAAAAGGAGGTTCTCAATTCGTCGGAATCCCAACCCCCCTCCCCCCCCCAATTCCCCCATCCCCCCATCCCATTTCAAAGGTCGGCAACGCACTTGTGACTCCTTTGGTGTTGCGGGTGTCTATGGGCGGCGGTAATCGCTTACCATCAGGTGATCCGTCTGCTCGTTTGCCACCTATCACATAAAAAAAATATTACTTACTACTACAGAAAAATATGATGTTTGTACACAAATGTATGTTTTGCGTGTCTTGCGCTAAGTACCTGTCAGCGGATCTTCCTGTTAAATGTTAATCTTATAATATCTAAAAAAACTATAATTTACAGATTACATTGATCCACACTATGTTAGTAAACTTGGACTGGATTAGTGAGATAAAATACCGTCCGTTTAAAAATATATATTTTTTTAAATTAAACGTCAGATTATTATATACTACTTTCCGCCCGCGACTTCGTCTGCGTAGACTTCAGAATTGGGTCCAGATAGAAATAAAATGTTAAGGCAGCGCCACCTAGTGGCGAAGTATAATTTTAAATTTTTAGCCATTCCTCAGGGAACCATCAAGTTTTCCGGGATAAAAAGTACCCTATGTGTTAGCCGAGTGCTTCATCTATCTACCTACCAAATTTTATCCAAATCCGTTCAGAAGTTTCGGCGTGAAAGTGAAACAAACATCCATACTTTCGTATTTATAATATTAAGTGAGATGAGACGAGATGAAATAAAAAATAAACTTACGTCAAAAATTTTATCACACATCGTGCAGGGGTACTTCATGGGCCTTTTGTACCCTTCGTGGGACAACCGTTTGTGGTTTGTTAGCGACCAGGCGCTCACATACGCCTGTGGAATCGAAATGACAATTTTTATCCAAAAATAATATTTGGAAAATACATAGCTACATTTTGTTCTTAATTTGCGTTCGTTAACAACGTATATCTTCCACACGGCATGGGTATCTTCCCATTCTTTTAGAAATGTAGGCTACACTCCATACACTGGCACCAAGTCCGGATTGGTGGAGGTTGTGGGGCTAGTGGCCAACCCCAGTGTCAGAAGTTTTCAAGCCGCCTATAAGGCCTCCGACATAGCTTAACAACTGCCATCTAGTGATAGCAGCCGGCAGCAACGCCTTAACATGCCTTGGGTGCGAACAGAAACGGCCGAGTTTAATGCCACAAACAGTTAAACCAGGCGATGACCGTATCTGTAGTCAGTTAACCTGAGTGATCATCACAACTGTGCAAGCGGTATTTTGGAAAAGTCCAAGTAAGAAGTCCTGAAACGACGAGCATGAATGAAATAAAATGGAATCGAAATGAAAATATTTTATTCGAAGTAGGGTACTTAGCAATGTACTTTTCGAAGGTCATTCTTTTGTCTACGTATTAAGAGGTTCTTGAATGAAATGAATAAAAGGAGTAATGAGTGTAGAAGAAGCAAGAGAAGTATGTCAGAACAGGAGCTAACGGAGAGCCTTGGTGTCTTGATTACCCCAATGAAATAAGGCTTGAGCAAACATAATTCGATACTTCTGGGCTCAAAGGGCGTATACGCCTAAGGTCTATTTAGCGTATACGCCCTTTGAGCCCAGAAGTATCGATATGTATGTCGTAAACAGTCACAAGACGTCTACTGCTGGATATAGGCCTCCTCCAAATAGGTTTTTAAAGTTTCTTGGCCTGGAGTCTCCAAATGGGAGAGGGGAAGGGTTGCCATAATCGCCACGCTTGGCAGGCTATTTGGTGAGAAAAACTTATAAACTTGAGACGTCTTTGGTTGACGACAAAGACTTATTAGCGATTCAGTATAGTGGTACCTACAGTACACAATGGTATATGTATGTGTGTTATACATAACTTACCCTTTCGCACTGGTCACACTGGTACGGCTTAATATTCAAATGTATTCTGTTCATGTGTCTCTCCACGTCTCGTTTGATAGCGAAACGTTTATCACAGTGCTGGCAAGAATAGCTGTAAGGATGCATAAGTTATGTTACAGAACTTACCCAAGAAAGCAAATGTTTTTACCCGACTACGGCGAAGCAAAAAGGAGGGTTATGATTTTGACCGGTATGTATGTATGTATGTATGTATGTTCATCTGTTCCCGCATAACTTCTAAATTACTTATCAGAATCTAACAAATGAGGAGTCATTAGAAGCGTCTTAATTGCCCGCTGGTTATAGGCTACGTGACGTCACAATAAATTCAATATGGCGCCCTCTAGAGGACATAAAAATTCATGACCAAAAAAAATTTTTTTCTTCAAAGGTACTTTGTTGGGTATCAAATGAAAGGACTTAACGAGCACATTTTAAAAATATATATATTACTAGCTGTTGCTTGCTGGTTTGCTTGCATTCGCTCGATAATTGTGTCAAATATGTATGTTCACGTGTTCCCGCATAACTTCTAAACTGCTTACTAGAATCTAACGAATAAGATATCATTAGAAGCGTCTTAATTGTCCACTGGTTATAAGCTAGGTGACGTCACAATAAATTCAATATGGCGCCCTCTAGAGGACATAAATTCATGACCAAAAAAATTTTTTTTCTTAAAAGGTACTTTGTTGGGTATCAAATGAAAGGACTTAACGAGCAAAATATATATATTACTAGCTGTTGTTTGCTGGTTTGCTTGCATTCGCTCGATGATTGTGTCATATATGTATGTTCACGTGTTCCCGCATAACTTCTAAACTGCTTACTAGAATCTAACGAATGAGATATCATTAGAAGCGTCTTAATTGTCCACTGGTTATAGGCTAGGTGACGTCACAATAAATTCAATATGGCGCCCTCTAGAGGACATAAAGTCATGACAATTTTTTTTTTCTTAAAAGGTACTTTGTATCAAATGAAAGGACTTAACGAGCACATTTTAAAAATATATATAATACTAGTTGTTGTTTGCTGGTTTGCTTGCATTCGCTCGATAATTGTGTCAAATATGTAAGTTCACGTGTTCCCGCATAACTTCTAAACTGCTTATTAGGATCCAACGAATGAGATATCATTAGAAGCGTCTTAATTGTCCGCTAGTTATAGGCTAGGTGACGTCACAATAAATTCAATATGGCGCCTTCTAGAGGACATAAAGTCACACCTAATAGAGAATACTTAAAAGGTGCCGTGTTGGGTATCGAATGAATGGGCTTAAAAAGCAGTTTTCAATTATATATGATATTACTATATGTTGCTGCTTTGCTTAATTAACTAAAAAAAAAACTGTGCGTAAAATAGACATGTACCGGGTAATGGAGGTCCGATCAGTCGGGTAGCCGGGTACTCGGCAATGAAACACGTCGCGATCACGTCTTAGATCATTACTTAAACTTTGCCAGACCTCTAAGGGCTTATTATTATTTGGAGGCAAAGTTCCATCCATCCTCAGCCGATTTCGGCCATGGCGACTGCTTACTACTCCTAGGCCGGGTTATGGCGTTCATGCGCCCTAATATGAACTCGCGTGCACAGAGAGGGCACAAAGGAGTGACCTGGGTAGATCTATTGTGATCACTGATCCTGTTATATTATATCCTCAAGGCCAATAGTTCTAATGAATTGTGTTCTATCAATGAATCAACGTTATCTATTCTATTATGAATCACAGAGAATTCAAGCTCGAAAGGGATGCAGATATAGGGTCCTTCTGAAATACCTCAAAAATTTTCAACATTGGCTTCTACTCATGAATCTGAACAACTTTTCCCAAGTTACCTATACAATACTCAATTCGTAAAAAGATTTTTGGACTTCCCATACAAAATTGTCGGTTCAGTTAATCAATTAGTATGAAGACTCCAAAATTTTTTTTGCTAATTTAATATAGGGTAAGTTGTTCAGTTTCATGAGTAGAACCGTGGTGAAAAATTGTTCAGATATTTCATAACCCTATATATTTATGTGGTGGGCAGATAATTGACCACGCTGAATACGTTAAAAACAACCGACTCCAATCGCAATAACTCCAATTTTGCTATGTTTTTGTTGAATTTCTCAAAAACCGCTGAATTGATTTCGATAAAATTTATATGGGACTACCTGTGAAGTATACCCTTTTAAACAAAAAAAGAATTTTTCAAATCGGTTTAGGCGTCTTTGAGTAATCGGTGAACATACATAAAAAATAAAAAACAATAAAAAAAAGATTCCGACAAATTGAGAACCTCCTCCTTTTTTTGAAGTCGATTAAAAATAGAGATCACAATCCTATATACTGCGTAACCTGGCGGGCGGCTCGCTAACTTTCCCCATCCAGTATCTCTGTATACAACGAGCGTCTTTTCGAAAGCAGGTAACGTCTACGAATAAAAAGAAGCCGAAAAAATCCTGATCAAGCTAAATCTCTTACACCATAACTTACACTATAAACCTTCAATTATAAATAATATTGAAATATGAACGACAGTTACATAAATGTACCTATACTTTTAACTTCAAAATAACGTGTTTTTAATAACTACGTAATTACCCGGCGCCATTACCCGGTACCCAGCCGGATCCTTAAAAAAGTGCCGGATCCGCCGGGTACCGGATCCAAATCGGGTACCCGGTACATGATTAGCGTAAAATTAAATAATGTTATAAGCTGGGGGTACCTCCACGCGGTGAAGGCAGTAACAGTTAATAACTGGCTAAAACTCTCATATAATATAAGGGACAGGCCTATGTGGCCCTCAGGAGAGACAGATGTTTAGATGGATTATTCATTTGCTCCTTGGATCATAATAAATTGCTGAAAAATCCTCATGACTCCCGATCTCTTGAGGAATTAGAAAGATTCAGAAATCTATCAAACTCCGAAATAATATAGTAAGTACAGTCTAATAAATAAATTAAATAAGTTGTTAAGCGGTACTGCACACATTTTATTAGATAATAAAAACTCAAAATTAGTAAATAAAAATAAAAAGTTTAAAAAACTAAAACCCGACTACGGAAAACTTGCGCTCTGAAAAGTATGAAACAAGAAAATTTTCTTGTCTAAAATTTTTGTTATCTACAAATTACATTCAATATTTATCATCTAATAATTGACAACTTACATATACATTATAGTTAATTAATAAATATACATTGTGATGTTCTGATAAAAGCCGTGGTCGTATGCCACCTGATAGCGTACCCGATAGACACTGTTCTGTCCGAACTACC
This sequence comes from Coleophora deauratella, assembly GCA_958295455.1. Classification (NCBI taxonomy): domain Eukaryota; kingdom Metazoa; phylum Arthropoda; class Insecta; order Lepidoptera; family Coleophoridae; genus Coleophora; species Coleophora deauratella. Next base: position 9,195,192 of record OY282413.1, on the reverse strand, counting down.
GGCTCCAGTTGTGAATCTTAATAATTTAGTGACCCACCCGAAACATATTCGATATATTAGAGTATAATGGTAGGTAGTCACCGATTCTTACGGCAAGGTGGCATACGATCGCGGCTTTTATCAGAACATCACAATGTATATTTATTAATTAACTATAATGTATATGTAAGTTGTCAATTATTAGATGATAAATATTGAATATAATTTGTAGATAACAAAAATTTTAGACAAGAAAATTTTCTTGTTTCATACTTTTCAGAGCGCAAGTTTTCCGTAGTCGGGTTTTAGTTTTTTAAACTATTTTTTTTTTATTAGAGATCCATAGTTACCCTTTTAATTATCTTGTATTGCTTGACTCATAATTAACAGCCATTTAGAATATTGTATACAGGGTGTAAGGGACAGGTTTCCGAAAACTTTAAGGGCTTGCTCAGTAGACGAAACTGAACAACTTTCCACAAGAATTTTTTTCAGGAAACGAAAAAAAATTGGCTTCTCCATACAAACTGTCCAATCAAGTTTATAATTTTGTATGGAGAAGCCGATTCTTTTTTCGTTGCCTGAAAAAAAAAGTTGTGGAAAGTTGTTCAGTTTCGTCTACTGAGCAAGCCCTTAAAGTTTTCGGAAACCTGTCCCTTACACCCTGTATATGAAAGCAGTTTTTTTTATCATAATTAGTAAAACTTTCAACTGATCATAAGTGTGATAGGGGAACGGTGGGATTCCCCTATTGGAAATCATTTGGTTGGGTTGTATGTCGGAGGAAACTAATGTGTGGTTTCTTCTGACATGTAACCTAACCAAACCTTGTTTAATTAATTATTAAAATTATAACTGCCATACTAACATAGTTTAAGTACCTACTGTTACTAACACATATCATGGACTAGTTTGTCTGAAATAAAGAAAGGAGACGTTTCACGGAACTATGAAGCTTGGACCTGGTCTGTATACTAAACATCATAAATAAGTCATTAAAAACATAGTCTTTTCTAACTGTACATTTCTTTCGATTTACCTTCGTTGCGAGGTTCATCAAAATTCTCAGATTTAACAATCGCAACACATAATTCATCCAACATGGCGAAGCGAGCGCAATTTTGAGCATTTTACGTTCAGAAACTAAATTTTTGTAACATTGCAATTAATAATTTAGTTGTCCGACAAGTAACTCGAAAACCAGCTGTTATGCTTGTAAAAGAGGCAAGCCATATCCGCAGATTTTAAAAATCGTACACCAATGTCAGAAGTCAGAACAGAAGGGTGTTCAGTCAGTCAGAGTCAGAGAAAGCATCTGAGGAATATGTGGACGAAGCCGTAATTTCTGAACGTGACCTTCTATTGCAAGCTTCAGTGTTACCATTTATATTGTAAAAGGTGCTGACAAAACATTACGCTTGAACCACGCAACCCTGCTTCTAATATTTTTTTCATCATTTTTCCTAGAAAGCCTATATTTTTCTATATTTTTCGTACTCCGTACATGTCCAGGCACAAAATGAAACGTGTCCTTTATTATTATTATTTATAACTGATGATACTTACGGCAGTTCGATGTAGTTAACATGAGGCATGGCGGTCCTGAGGTGGTGTTGTAGTATGTGTGACGTTTTGAAACTTCTGAAAAAAAAACATCAAAGATAACAATAAAAAGAAAATATTCAGAATGTAACAAAAAGGTGCAGTAATACTTCAAGGTGGGCTTCTACTTATCAAACTGAACAACATTTGTTCTAAAACTTTGTTGAAATTGCAAAAAAAATTTTGGACTTTTCATACAAACTTGGCTCGCCTGTTGATCGATTTGTATGAAAAGTCCAAAAAATTTTTTGCGATTTCAACAAGGTTTTAGAACAAATGTTGTTCAGTTTGATGCAGGGACGTATTCTCCATAGGGTCATTCGGGCGAACGCCCGGGGCGGCCAGTCCCAACGGGCGGCCCGCCCAGTTCACCAACAACTCTCATTTTTTCATTAGCTGACTGCGATAATTTACACGGGCGCGGGAGTCTTGATAAGTATTGATCTCTTTCTCTACGTTGAACCTAGCTAGCTGGACTGTTTGTCCCAGGTATACATATTCGTCGAGTGTAGAGTCTCTAACATTCAGAGGAGTGGGCGGATATTTTACATAATTTTCGTCTTGTCCCTGTTCATTTTGAAACCCACTTGTTGGGAGGCTCTAGTCCATTGGGCATTGAATTGTGCCTAGGTCCTCGGAACTTCAGTCGTAATTCCATCATCACCCGGTACCTCGTTGTTCTTAAGCTTTTTGGGAGCCATTCTAATCTCGCACACGTTTGGGATATCTTCTGTATGTGTCGGGTGAATCTGGCTCTCGGGTTTTCAGCCAGATTACTGACAGGTAAGCGTGTGGTTGTGTATAAGTGTCCGTAGAATTTCTCGACCTCTTCTAACAGCTCATGATCGTACGACACGATTCTGCCATCCTCAGTCTTCAGCTTTGTCAGTTGGCTTTGACCAGCAGACAGGTCTCTTGAGAATACTTTTTACCATTTATTGCGCTCGATAGCCTCTTTGATACCATTAGTATTAAATTGGAATATATCGCGAGTCAAGGACTTGGAGACCTGTCTGTTTAGTCGCCGATACTGACAAGCATCTACAGAGGATTTCATAATCAGGCTCCATCTTTCCTCTATGAGCTTGCTGGTGTGATCCGAGATGTTCTTTTTGAACGGCTGGTTTTGAAAGCCTTATTTATTCCCAGTCGTTTGGACAACTTCCTCGAACCTGTCGTAGTAATCGTCCACATTTTCGCAGTTTGCTAGCCATTCGAAGCGGTTTTGCAACGAGCTGAAAGTTATCGAGGTTTTGGAGCTGGATAAGCGCTGGTCGGAGCGTGGGCTTCATTAGTCAACATCTTTCCAGCTTGGGTTTTAGATTCAATGTGCCTCTTACCATTAGGTGATCGCTTCCTTTCTTCATCGAGTTGATCACAACTCATTTTCAGTTTTGAAAAGAATAAAAAATTATATGCGTTCTCGCATGAATGAGAAATGACTTAATTATTTAGCAATCCTCAACATTGAGGATTTGAGGCTGATTTAACGAATGCACTTGATTTTGATGATTTTTCAAAACAAATGTCGCATTGTCTCATCGTAATCAGTTAATAAATTCGTTTAACTATTTATTACTATATTTAATTCTGTTTTACTGTTGAGGGGCGGCCCGATCGTATTCGCCCAGGGCGCGAAAATCTAAAATACGTCCCTGGTTTAATGAGTAGAAGCCCACTTTGAAGTATTACTGCACCTTTTTGTCACACCCTGTATATCAAGGTGGAAATCCTTGGGAGAGCCTTTTGTTCAGCAGTGGACGTCTTTAGTTCGTGATGACGATGATGATGATAAAGATCCAGAACCAAGGTATGATTTACTGGACAAGAGTATGTTCCTTTCAAACTTAAAAGCAATGTGACAAAACAGTTTTGCACGTTTAATCTTGTGGTAGAACATAAGACTATTTTAAATTAGCAACACCTGAACTGTCGCAGTGTAGGCAGGCCTCCCACTCGGTGGACCGATGACCTGGTGAAGGTTGCGGGAAGCCGCTGGATGCGGGCAGCGCAGGACCGGTCGCTGTAGAAATCCTTGGGGGGAGGCCTATGTCGAGCAGTGGACGTATTTCGGCTGATGATGAATATCAACCGCCGTCCGTAGCCCAGTGGCTTGTCCGCTCGCTTTACATCAGGAGATCGCGGGTTCGATTCCCGGCGGGGTCCAACTTTTTAGGACTCGGTTTGGTTGGTGGTAGGGCATTTGTTGAGCCCGCCTGGCTAGCTACCACCATCTTATCTAAGTCTTGCCGCCAAACATCAATGTTAACAGCATTGATGTGTTCCGGCATGAAGATAGCGAGTTCCCCATTGCGTTGGGAAATCTTGGTAAGCCCGCTTCCATCTTCGGCATCAAAATTAAAAAAAAAAAACAAAATTCTAAATATTTTTTATTTAAGAAGATGCTGTACGCATACTTTTAAATCGTCTTTTTTTTCTACCTAGTACAAAGTTCCTACCACTCATCATCACTTACCATTAGGTGATATGATGCCAAGGACTTACCAATTGAGGGTAAAAAAATGAAACATACTTATCGCATTCTACACAGTAGAAGTCCCGTCTGTCGGTGTGCTTGATCGCGTGATACTTCAGCTGGGAAGGCGCGGAGAACCCCATGCCGCAATCCTGGCATATGTGTGGTTTGACCACACTAGAAGAGCCACTGGAATGCCTCCTGTTAATACAATCCAATCAATAAGCCTTTTCATTTTGAAATGAAATGAAATGAAATGAAAATATTTTATTTGAAATAATAATAATATCTGGGACAAATCTTCCCGGCCTTGATGCGCAAGCGAGTAGCCTCCCTGTGGCGGCGGCCAACAGCCTCCTGGCCACTGTGGCGGACCGAGTTGATGGTCCGTTTTACTGCCACTGGACCAAAACGCATGTGGCACCGACTAAGCGGGCCGCCAAATAATTGTAACCTTTCATTTTATATTTCTCTGTCGTGTCTACTAACATAGCTTTTAAGTTAAATCTTGTACTAACAAATTATGGATTTCAAATTGTCTGAAATAAATGATATATTATTATTATTAAATCACACACGGTCATCTGGCCCCAAACTAGGATTCCCTGTATCTTGGGAACCAGAGACTGATATACATACACATATACTTTTAAATACATACATGTATAAATATAATACACCCAGACTCAGAGCAAACGATTCTGCTCATCACAGAAAAGGTTGCCCTGTGTGGGGATCGAACCCACGACTCTCGGATCAGAGGTCAGGATCGCTAACCACTTAGCCACCGAGTCAGTCAAAGTAGGTAGCAGTTTTCCAAATAAAAAGTGAGTACTTATCCTACATGTTAATTCTAGTTATACACTATCTGCATACCAATTTTTATCCAAATCGCTTCAGCCCTTTTTGCGTGATTGAGTAACAAACATCCAAACTTTCACATTTATAATATTAGTAGGATGGTTTATATTATTTATGGTCCCATGAGGGGTTCCAATTTTCACTTGGCGCTGTTCCTATACTTACCCAATAATATGAATAGCGAGCGACTTCTTTGTCCTAAACGTTTTGGAACAGTGTTCGCATTCCGCTCTCTTCTTGGGTACATGTTTGTATGCCAGGTGTTTTCGGAGGTATCTTTTATTTCTGCAAAGGTAATTGATATACAAGCGCGTTTGAAATTTTAAGGGGTAACTCAGAATCAAGTATACGAGTAGAATACTTTTCTACAATAAATAATACGGGGTGAAATTGGAATCGCGGACCAAATTTTAACTGTGGTTTCTGCTCATGGAACTGAACAACTTTCTCTAGGAAACCAATTCATCGGAGCAAAAAAAAATTTGGATTTGAGTAGCCCACTTTATGTGGAAAATCCATTTTTTTTGCTTCGATTAAATTGGGTCCTTAGAGAAAGTTGCTCAGTGTCAGTGTCTCTGGAAGCCACAGTTAAAATCTGGTCCGCAATTTCAATTTCACATGTATAATCTCTACCTGATTTTAATATTTCTAAATACTTACTTGAAAGCCTTAGAACAATGCGGACAAGTGAATTGTAATATGCTACCACTGTGGTGCGTGACGTAGTGCTCCTTTATAGTAACCCTAGTGTTGCGTACCAGGTTGCACTCTAAACAGCGGTAGCGGCTGAAATACAGGTGAAATCAGTAACTGACTTCCTGGCTAACTTACTTATGACCGATATAAATATGAAACGACAAACTATATTCTGCATACATTTTATAACGAACATTTTATACGTCAGACAAGGCTGTATGGCTATAAAATCCTTTGACTTGCTGTAAGAAGCAGGAAATAATTTACTAAAAAGTAAATAAAAAATATATAGAGTACTATTTTTGGCCAACAACCTTCTTTTCATGCAGATGATACACTTGATACTCATGTCAAAAAATATAAAAATGGTAACCTATTTTCACTTAAGAGAATCTAAGAAAATAATTAACGATGGTAACATTGCCTTCTGCGAAAGCATTTTAAAAAGGGTTCCATACAGACTATAAAAGCACCGTACATCGTTCTAACAAAAAGATAAGTATCAGACTTATCTTAAAACTATAAAGGAAAAACGAACTTTGCAGTTGAAATTTTTTTGACGTGGATACGTGGTTTCGTTTATTATACAGGTAATTTCGTGAAATTTTCACGAAAATAAATAAAGGAGATTTTTCAGAAGAAATAAAAAAATATAAAAAAGCTTATAAATATTTTCAGAACAAGTATTTTTATCTTTATACGAAAGGCGGTTATCGACCAGAGCAACTCCCTGTATAAGTGCCTAGTAATACTTACAAACTGTGATATTTTGTGTGAGTGTTCAATTTGTCCTCGGAACTATATCTTTGTTTGCATATATCGCATTCGAAATCTCCAGCACTCTGGAACAATACGTTTTACGAGTTTTAAGTTAAAACGGAAAGATATGAGGATCTTCTTGGTTTCAGCGTTCCGAAAAACACTATACTATAATAATTAGCGAAAGGTATGTTTATACATGTTTATGTATGTATTTTTCGCGCATTTTCAAAAGGGCTCGAAATTTATTAAACCCTTTGACTCGTACTGGTGATTGGTAAGCCCTTGGCATTATCTCACCTGATGATGAAAAGATAGTTCTTCTTCTTATCGTGTGGCACATTTAATCGTACTATCACAACGGAACGGATATACGGCAGTTGCCTGGTGTTGCACTTAGCATCACCCGCGGTCACACCCAACTAACACAAATGGGTTGCACAAGGGCTTTATAGCGTTTCCGATTGCGTCTTATAGCTGTAACTTGTTAGTTCCATAGCGCGCTATGGAACCTTTATAAACCGCTTATGCCTCTAAGGGGGCGCCAATTTTTGGCAGCCTACAGTTCTAGAGGAACTGCTTAACAGTGATCGTAAAGTGCTTGAATAGCGAAAATTGCGGATGAAAGCTGTATTTCGGTTCCTATAGCGCTTAAGGAACTTAATTGGCTGCTTAATTGAATGAATATGATTCTAAATGATTCACTCGATCAAAATCATTCTTCTCATGAGGTTAGCAAAATATTCCAGAAGTGGTTGTGGGGTGATATTTATCTGTTTTAGTAGTAAGTTTTATTGTAGAACAAATAATGGCAATGAAATATTTGACATTTGACTTCAATAATGGTGGAGTTTTTGTGAACATATATTTATCCTGAAGTTTCGAATTGTTCGTGTGTAAAAACAGTTGGGAATTAAATTTATCGTGAAATATATGCAATGTTTTGGGTAAAAAATTAATGCGCCATCAATTAAGCGTAAAATTCGTAAAATTGATTCATTTATTTTATTTTATTTTTCTTTATATATCTCAGTTTTGTTACTAATTACGCCTATTTAAGTTTGCTTGTGTATATTATAAACACGAGAATCAATTATCAGGCCTCAACCAAATTATGTAGAGTGTTTCTGCTCAACTGAGTGAGTCTGCTCAACAGACAATTACCTACGGTGTTCCACAGGGAAGCATATTGGGTCCATCACTGTTCATTTTATACATGAACGATATAACCTGCCTTCCACTTAGGAACGCAGAGGTTATTTGTTATGCTGATGATACAGTGGTCTTGTTTAGGGGCGATGAATGGAATGAAACATATAAATTGGCAGAAAATGGTATGAGGGAGATTCAACGTTGGCTCCATAGAAACTTGCTCACTCTCAATGCAGACAAGACTCATTTTCTGGCATTTCACAAAACCCAAGCTTCTTTTCCACCGGTTTCTAAATCTATCCAGATCCACAGTTGCTCTATTTACAATACCGAAACCATAGCAGTTGCGAAGTGTAGCTGTCCCTCAATTACCCGAATCCGTGATGTAAAGTATCTCGGGGTAGTTTTGGATGACCGCCTATCCTTTGGCCCTCACATTGATTCTCTATCAAAAAGAGTCAGAAGGTTGATAGGTATTTTCAAATCACTTCGCAACTGCGCGGTTCCAGATATTTTGCGAACTGTTTATACCAGTTTATGTGAAAGCCTGCTTTTATATTGCATCACAGTATGGGGAGGCACCTACAAAACTTTTATGTTGCAAGTTGAGAGAGCTCAAAGATCCATTATAAGGGTGATGCTTAAGAAGCCTTTTAGATACCCAACTGATGCTCTCTATAAGGAGTGTGGTATTCTAAATGTTCGACAACTCTTCATTATGAGAGCCACACTCTCCCTTCACAGAGAGACTATTATCTCTGACAAATATCAATCTTTGCTTGCCAAAAGGGTTTTCAAGTTATCATACCCTTGTGTCAGTACCGCATTTTCTCAAAGATTCAGAGACTTCCTTCATCCGTTGCTTTATAACAAGGCGGTTAAATGCTGCGACTTTAAGTCACTTTCGGTAAAATGCGCAAAATTAAGAATTAAAGATTGGCTCCGCACACTTACATACGAAGACACAGAAAGGCTTTTGGAAATTTGTCGATAGTATTTATTATATTATATATGTGTGTGTGTGTGTGTGTGTGCGTGTGCGTGTGCGTGTGCGTGTGCGTGTGCGTGTGCGTGTGCGTGTGCGTGTGCGTGTGCGCGTGCGCGTGTGCGCGTGCGCGTGCGCGTGTGCGTGTGCGTGTGCGTGTGCGTGTGCGTGTGTGTGTGTGTGTGCGTGTGCGTGTGCGTGTGTGTGTGTGTGTGTGTGTGTGCGTGTGTGTGCGCGTGCGCGTGTGCGTGTACGTGTGCGTGCGCGTGCGCGTGTGCGTGTACGTGTGCGTGCGCGTGCGCGTGTGCGTGTACGTGTGCGTGTGCGTGCGCGTGTGTGTGTATATATGTATGTATACTTTATATATCTATTATCTACTATCAACTAATATTGAAAGCAGTTATTTAGTTATAATATAGGTATCTTTCATTACTGCAATTTACTTATGGCAATAAACGTTAAGTATGTTTTAATAGGTTCCAATAAGTTAACAGTGAATCTCAGTGTTTCATGCTTCCTCGTATTTGTAACAATTGTAACAACTCAACTAGTTGGTAACTTATCTTGTAAGTGGCTACCACGATACAGGCTTTGCCTAGTGTGGAGTCACAAAATATTTCATTCTATGTATTTTGAGTTGGAATTAAATTATTTGTATTTGTATTTGTTTATAGTAACAAATTTTAGAAAAACACATTAAATTCATTGCCAAAAATGGCGTTTTGCTGTTGCAGTCTTAGGTTCTAATTTTCACCACAATAGATCTCTCCTAGCACTATGAGCAATAAAAACTACTGTTGTATAGTTATTGTCTTCTTAACATGTCTATAGGATCGAAATTTGTGATTCAGAGAGGTAATCTGATATCATTTAAAGCTCAGTACTGCACAGCACACACCCGAATTAGGGTTCTATTTAACACAGTGGTAAAACATTATTTTACATGAAACCAGGACTTTCCAATTTTAGCGGTATGTCAAATACCAAAAGTTACAGTTGATTGTAGTTTTTAATGTTTTATCGTTTTATTCTGGAGTAGTTAAGTTATATCTAGTTATTTCTTTTTTCGTTCTGTAGTCAACAAGGAACCCTTATAGTTTCGCCATGTCCGTCTGTCTGTCTGTCTGTCTTTCTGTACGCGGCTTAACTCAGAGACTACTATTAGTACTAGAGAGCTGTATTTGGCACGAATATGTATATTAATCACGCCGACAAAGTGGTAAAATAAAATATAGAAAATTATTTTTACCTCCCTAAGTGGGGATGTTTTTTTTTCTCGACTATCCCTTATCGTTGGATAGGTCTTTTAAAAATATTGTGGGTTTGCGAAAATCATTTTTCGATTCAGGGATCCGTTTTCGAAATATTATGCTTTAAAGTGCACATTTTTGTTAAAGTCATGCATAGAAATGTGAAAAAATTCACAGCAGTAGGATATAATATAACGAAATTAAAAGAAAAACTATCACATTTCAGACTTTACAAATTAACGAGTAGTAGCCAATCTTGTAGCAGTGTTTGTCTCAGTACTACGGAACCGTACACTGACCGCTTTTTATGTTTCTTGTATCAGTCTAATGGAGTTGGCTCATAAAGCTATAATTTTCTATTTTTAAACAATATAGACCGTATAATAGTTCCAAAACGTGGAAATTTAGGCCTGAATGCCATTAATATATCTGTTATAGACTTATATTGCACAAAAGCAAATGCTCGCTCTAAAAGAGTGAAAAGTACGTGTTTTAGAAATAAATCAGTTCTAGTTTTCTATCCCATACAGCTGTAAGTGCCAAAATGCACCAAATAAGCTCTGACTTAGTCAGGAGTGGTAAAAGAGATACAATTTTCACCACTGCATGATCAAGAGTGGCAAAGGGGATACAAATGTAACCATAGCACAGCTGTTAGAGCCATAAGGTGTCTCAAAAGGTGTTAAAGCTGCAGTTAAGGTTTAACGCTTTTTTATCACTGTTTTAGAACTCAAGGCTAAATGCGACGTCGTTATACCACCGCTATGCTCCTCAAAGTTCTAACAAAAGCTGCAATTTCCACTAATATGTTAGTTGGGCGTGTAGGGCATTCAGATTTACAACTACGGATGTGTGCAACGCGACCATCGTACACATCAGTAGTAATCAGATGTGCAGGTTTCCTCGTTCCCTTTACCGTTAAAGAAATAGGTATGAGAATGCACGTAAGTTTCGAAAAACTCATTGGTGCACTGGTCAGGATTCGAACCCGACAACTCTGGTTAGAAACTCGAAGTCACTACCGTGCTAACGCTTATTTGACCCTTAAATGGTTCAAAATACAAAATTGTTTTAAATAGGTATACATAAATAAATTATTTTGATTTCTTACCGGATCGTGTTTCTCCATATGTTTGTCGTAACTAGTTTTAAAAGTGAATCCTTTTAGACAATCCATACATTTGTACTCTGAATTCAAGAAGTTCTCATCGGCGGCCATTTTGATTCTCTCCTCCATACATTCTTCGGGCGTTATATGTATTGTTTCTAAACGTAACTGTAAAGCTAAAGATATTTATTTTTGTTTTTATTGTTATGTAAAGTAAAAAGACAGTAGGTCCACCTGATAAGAAGTGGCTACCACAACTATATAGGGTCCTTATGAAATACCTGAAAAAAATTTAACCGCAGCTTCTACTCTAAAACTGAACAACTTTCCCCAAGGCGAATTGAGTATAGGTTCCTTGGGAAAAGTTGTTCAGTTTCATGAGCAGAAGCCACAGTAAACATTTTTTCAGGTATTTTAGAAGGACCCTATACAGTTAAGTAAATATAGCTTTGATCACGACAGAACGAAAAACGGCAAACATGACATGTAAATATATAACTATAGCTAGTTAGACTAAGTCGTAGCAATAAGTTGAAATTTTATAAGTGTTTTGTTAATAACTTTTTTGTTTTAATAGTTGGCCTGAATGTTATTTGTGATTTAGATAGCCTATGTCTACCTGTATTAAATAAAGATTAGTAGTTTAAGTAGACATAGGTATTTTAGGCTAGGTATTAGGTAACATTTTTTTGTAAGACTTTAGTCTATAAATAATTAATTAAGATAGTCATAAGTTTCCTTTTGTATTTATTAGTTAAGTTTTGATAGTATTTATTCAATAAAGTCGTTAGAATTAAGTAGAAATAAGTAATCTAGGTAAAAATTAGGTATTTAGGTTTCTTACATATAAAGTTGATTTTTACCTTAGTTATTAAGCTGCCCCTAATTAAAATATGTCATTTGTGAGCGTTTCATTAATAGAAAGTACAACCCGATTGCACAAACCCGGAAAAGCCACGGGAAATAGGAATTTGTGCGAATTTTCCCGCTCCCCATACAAGCCGTGTAGCTTTTATATGAGGGGGGCGGGAGGCGGAGCCATATAAATACGCACCAAACAAAAATCGCTCGCCAGAACGAGACGACGGCCTGGCGGGCGGTTGTGTTACGATAACGGCATGCAAAATAATGTAACCCATCTATTGGTATGTTTTTTATTTAAGAAAAAATGTAATTTCTTTAAAATATTAATAAATGCATTTCCGGGGGTGAGGGGCTGACCAAGCGAGTTTGCCTATATAAGGAAAATACACGGATCGCTGGCCAGCAAATTTTGATATAAATATGAGCTCGTTGGTCAGCGATCCGTTCAGTCATTCGACAAGCGGCAAGCTAGTAGCTTCGGAAAAAGTAAAATAGAAAAAGGCGGAAAAGGCTCGCTTGGTCGGTTCTCTCTCTCCCCCGGCTGCGGAAAATCAACACCCCTGGTTTCATTCCACTCCACTACGATTAAGTACATCGAGGTGCCGCCCACATTTGGTCCTTCACGAGCCGCATTGAAGATTTTGAAGATATCAGCATGGTGATAACACGCAGCCGAGCGGGGGACGCGCCGCCAAGCGAGCTGCCGGCGCCTGGATCTGAAGCGGACCAGAACCCGAATGCTACGCCTACTACGGGTGCTACGCCTACTACGGGTGCTACGCCTACTACGGGTGCTACGCCTGCTACGCCTACTACGAGTACTACGCCTGCTACGAATACTGAAGCCACTACTGCCGCACGTACTACGCCTGCTACGTCATCGACTACGACGGACGGTGCTACGCCTGTTGCTACGACAAGCAGCGAAGCAACAACAGATGAAACGGGAACAACCGGAACAGTTTCGGGAACAATCAGACCCACCAGCATCTCGTCGAAGAGGTCGTCGAAAAAGAGAAGAATGAAAATAGCAGAGGCAGAAGCAGAAGAAAAGCTTGCAGCTCTGAAAATAAAGCAACTGCAAGCAGAAGCGGAACTAGAACAAGCACGCCTACGAAGAATAAGAACAGAAAATGAAGATACCTCATCAGAAGATGAAATAGAAGATGACTACGCTTCAGTAAGAATCAACGATTGGCTGAATAAAGAAACAACTGCAGTGCCACCACCTCCTGCAGTGGCTACCTTCCTCCAAGAAAAAAGAAATGAAGATGTTCCAGTAGAAAACAGCAACCAAGATACAATAAAGAAGACAACTGGGCCAATAGCAGACCATCAAGTCGCTACATCCAGAGAAGCTACTCAACAGGAAGAGAAGACAAGGGAAGAACATCAATTCATCCCGCCTGTTCAACAAGCTACAGTCGACGTTGCTACGCTGGCAGCTGCCCTTCATGCGGTAGCAAGAGGAAGTCCAAAGGAACCACCCAGATATGTGCAAGATCTACCAAGTTTCGGCGGACACTGCAGCGAATGGCTGACATTCAAATCAGCCTTTAAAGAAACTCAGCACTACTTCGCAAAAGCAGAAAACATTGCAAGATTAAGAAGAGGACTACGAGGTCCAGCATTAGAAGCAGTTGCCTGTCTTCTCATCGGGGAACCAGAACCAGACAAAATCATAGAAGCCCTCGAGAGAAGATTTGGCCGTCCAGAAGCACTGATCCTGATGGAGATGGAAAAGTTGAAGACACTACACAAGCTCAGTGACAATCCACGGGACCTGTGCATCTTCGCCGGAAGAATCGCGAACGTCGTCGGCACTGTGGAAGCATTAAAGAAACCACAGTATCTACATAGCCCTGAGATGATGAGGGCAATCATTGAGAAGCTCACTCCAATAATGAAGAACAAGTGGTACGACTATGCAGCACTCAAACAAGAAGACACCCCAGAATTGAAGAGGATCTCACTCTTCCTCAATGAAGAAGCAGACAAGTGTGGGGCATACGCACTACCAGAGAGCGTTGCAGAAGATAAGGAGAGAGCAAGAAAGAAAATAGAGAGAGCCTTTACCACTATAGAAGCAAGGCCAAGGGAAGACCAGAGATGTCCACTCTGCAAACAAGAACACAAGCTACCAGATTGCAAGCAGTTTCAGAACGCTGATGTCAACGCACGCTGGGACATTGCAAAGAAGAACCACATCTGCTACCGCTGTCTCAAGGGAAGGCACCGCAGGTTCACATGTAGAGCTCGACCATGTGGACAAGACGGTTGCCCAATGAGACACCATCGCCTGCTTCACCACATCAGGAAGCCAGAAGCCACACCACCACCAGCAATAGAAAAGGCTTCCATCGCCTCAACAATTGAAGTGGCTGCATCAGCAAAAGAACACGTGGGTCGCCGAGCCTACCTGAAGATAGCTCCGGTCATCTTGAGGGGGCCTCACACCAGCATCGAGACCTACGCCTTGCTCGACGAAGGCAGCACCATAACAATCATCGACGCTTCAATCGCAGAGGTGCTGGGGGTAGATGGACCACAAAACACCATGTGGATCCAGGGGGTGGGAACTGAAGTGAAGCACGAAGACAGCAAGGTGGTCTGCTTGAAAATCAGAGGAAGACACTCACAACAGGAGTTCAACCTGGAACAAGTCAGAACAGTGGAGAGGCTGAACTTCGCATCCCAAGACATAGATGAAGATGACCTCGAGACCTGCACTCACCTCGAGGGGATCAAGCATGAGCTCATCTACGAACGAGCTACTCCGAAGATCCTCATTGGCCAAGACAATTGGCATCTCATTGTCACCAGAGAAGTCCGCTCCGGAAGACGCGACCAGCCAGTCGCATCCCTGACTGAACTTGGTTGGGTGCTCCATGGCTGCAGTTCATCTCTCACGAACATCGTGGCCTTCTGCGGACACCTCACAATGAAGAAAGAAGACCAAATTGAGGAACAAATGAAGAACTTCTTCAAGCTCGAGTCGCTCTGCATTGAACCCCGAAAACCAAAAGAAGATCCCGAGGAGAGAGCCCTGAAAATTCTCGAGACCGAGAGTCACCGACTTCCCGATGGAAGATACGAAACTGGACTCCTCTGGAAAGAAGAAAACAAGAAGATCCCTAACAACTTCAGGGATGCTGAGAAGCGACTCATCAGCCTTGAGAAGAGGCTGGACAAAGACGAAGCGCTGAAGACCCAATACAAAGAGCGCATGAACAATCTCTTCGCATCGGGCTACGCAGAGAAGGCTACAACACCACCAGCAGAAGACCGAACATGGTACCTGCCGCACTTCCCGGTGGTGAACCCTGCCAAACCGCACAAGCCGCCAAGATTGGTTCATGATGCAGCTGCGAAGTATGAAGGTCTCAGTCTGAACGACATGCTGCTTCCCGGTCCAGATCTTCTCCAGTCGCTCCCTGGCGTCATCATGAGGTTCCGGCAATACCCAGTCGCCGTGTCTGCAGACATCAAAGAAATGTTCATGCAGATCAAAATCAAAGAAGAGGACAGGGACGCACTGAGATTCCTGTGGAGAGGCGACCGGCGGGAGGGTCCCCCAGAAGAGTTCCGGATGACATCGGTCATCTTCGGCGCATCATCATCGCCTTGCACTGCGCTCTACATCAAAAATCGAAATGCCGAAGACTTCGCATCAGAATACCCAGAGGCGGCAACTGCAATAAGAAAAAACCACTACATGGACGACTACCTCCAGAGCTTCAGAACCAAAGAAGAAGCTCAGAAAATATCAAAGGAGGTGGACCACGTGCACAAGAAGGCGGGCTTCGTTTTGAATGGTTGGGCTTCCAACGAAAAGAAAATCACAGAAGACTTCGGTGGAACAAGTCTGGGAACCACATCAGTCAACATTGGGGCGAGTGAAACCGAGAAGACTCTGGGACTCCAATGGTACATCAGAGAAGACTGCTTTGGCTTCCACATCAACAGAAGGAAGACACCACCCGAAATCTTGGAAGACCTGAGGCCACCAACGAAAAGAGAAGCCCTGAGCGTGGTAATGTCGCTCTTCGATCCGTTGGGTTTGATTTCGCCTGTCACAACCCCGGCGAAACGAATCCTTCAGGACACATGGCGATACAAGACAGACTGGGACGAAGACCTTCCAGAAGAGCTGCAGCCAAAATGGAGTGCCTGGATCGCATCACTCCAAGCTGTGGAGCACATGAAGATCCCTCGGTGCTACGGCTACGGACCTGCCATCACGCGTCAGCTGCATACTTTCGTAGACGCCAGCGAAGAGGCGTATGCAGCAGCCGTCTACTGGCGCACGATCAGGAACGATGGCAGCGTCCACGTGGCCCTAGCGGCAGCGAAGAGCCGGGTGACTCCACTGAAGCCCATCTCCATACCCAGGCTGGAACTCCAAGCAGCTGTACTCGGCGCGAGGCTGGCCAGCACCGTCCTGCTAGAACACGACTTCGAGGTGGCCAGCAAGACCTATTGGTCGGACTCCAGAACCGCCTTGGCCTGGATAAGGGCAGAACCCAGAGCCTTCAAAACCTTCGTGGCTCACAGGCTGGCGGAGATTGAAGACACCACCAAGAAAAACGAGTGGAGATGGCTGCCGTCCAGCGAGAACGTGGCTGACGACGCGACTCGAGGCACACCTCACAGCTTCGACTTCCAGCACCGGTGGTACAACGGGCCAGACTTCCTGTACCTCCCAGAGGAAGAATGGCCAGAGGAAAAGAAGCTGCCAGAAGAAGCTGAAACTGGAGAAGAAAGGGAGAGGTGCCACGTTGTCCAAGAACCACGAAATCACAGTCATCTTCCAGAAGTCTCAAAGTTCTCACGGTGGCTGCGACTCATCAGGACAACAGCCAGAGTCCTCCAGTTCGTCGAACTCTGTCGTCCACAGAAGGCGACGGTCGCTGCAGCCAAAAGGAAGAGGACCCTGAAAAACCGAGAGAAGGACCCAGACTGGCGCCACAATAAGAAGACGGTCCAGAAGACACAGCGACCACAACAGAACGAAAACAAGAAAGTCCCTTTCCGCGTGATACCAGCACACCTCATGAGGAGAGCAGAAGAGCTCTGGATACGAGCATCGCAGGAGGAAAGCTTCGGGCCCGAAATCAAACGGGTACTCAGCGGAGCTCAACCACATGGGAGCGATCGGCTCGCCGCTCTCAGTGTGTTCGTCGACAAGGAAAGAATACTGCGGCTCAAGGGACGAGTCACATCTGCACATCAGATAGGCGAGGACGCCGCCAACCCACCTCTCATGGACGGGAGACACCCATACACCCGTCTCTACATCCAGCACGTACACGAGAAGTTACACCATGGAGGGGTGGAGCTGGTGGTCAACGAGCTCCGCCAGCAGATGTGGATCTTGAGGATACGACCGACTGTGAAGGAGCTCATCAAAAAGTGCATCTCGTGCCAGCTCCAGAGGAAGAAGCCAGCATCTCCGGCCACGGGAGACCTCCCAGCAGCACGGCTAGCCCATCACGAGCGGCCCTTCACCTTCACGGGGCTGGACTACTTTGGGCCAATCGAGGTAACCGTGGGCCGTCACCGTGAGAAGCGCTACGGAGCTCTCTTCACCTGCATGACCTGCCGGGCCATCCACATCGAGGTGGTCTACTCGCTGAGCGCAGACTCCGCCATAGCAGCTCTCCGGCGGTTCATGGCACGAAGAGGGTGCCCCACGGAGCTCTGGAGCGACAACGCCACCTGCTTCAAGGCCGCCGAAAGAGAGCTCAGCGAAGCAGCAGTAGAAGCCCTGCAGGAAGAAGCCGCGAACCATCAGATCACCTGGCGCTACATACCCCCTGGAGCTCCATTCATGGGCGGAGCCTGGGAGCGCATGGTTCGAGCGGTAAAAGAAGCTCTACGAGTCACGCTGCACGAGAAGTACCCGAGCGACGAGACCCTGATGACCCTCCTGGCCGAAGTCGAGAACACTGTGAACTCTCGACCCCTGACGCACGTCGGCACGGAACCAGCAGATCCAGAAGGGATCACGCCCAACCTCATCCTCATCGGGCCGAACACCAGGGTTCCTACCTTCAAACGGTACGAGGAACGAGACGTCACGCCGAAACAGCAATGGAAGCGCGCTCAGGTCCTCGCCGACGTCTTTTGGCAGCGCTGGGTACGTGAGTACGTTCCTCTGCTCCAACACCGGCGGGAGCCTCGCACGACTGGCGTGCCACCGAAAGAAGGAGACCTGGTGGTGATCTGCGACCCCAACCTGCCTCGCAACACCTGGCCACGAGGACGAGTCCAGAAGGTGTTCCCGGGCAGCGACGGAGTGACCCGAGTCGTCGACGTCGTCACCAGCGGAGGACATGTCCTGAGAAGACCGACAAAGAAGGTGGTCGTGATCCAGGAGTGATCGCTCACGCGACGGCGGGAGAATGATCACGACAGAACGAAAAACGGCAAACATGACATGTAAATATATAACTATAGCTAGTTAGACTAAGTCGTAGCAATAAGTTGAAATTTTATAAGTGTTTTGTTAATAACTTTTTTGTTTTAATAGTTGGCCTGAATGTTATTTGTGATTTAGATAGCCTATGTCTACCTGTATTAAATAAAGATTAGTAGTTTAAGTAGACATAGGTATTTTAGGCTAGGTATTAGGTAACATTTTTTTGTAAGACTTTAGTCTATAAATAATTAATTAAGATAGTCATAAGTTTCCTTTTGTATTTATTAGTTAAGTTTTGATAGTATTTATTCAATAAAGTCGTTAGAATTAAGTAGAAATAAGTAATCTAGGTAAAAATTAGGTATTTAGGTTTCTTACATATAAAGTTGATTTTTACCTTAGTTATTAAGCTGCCCCTAATTAAAATATGTCATTTGTGAGCGTTTCATTAATAGAAAGTACAACCCGATTGCACAAACCCGGAAAAGCCACGGGAAATAGGAATTTGTGCGAATTTTCCCGCTCCCCATACAAGCCGTGTAGCTTTTATATGAGGGGGGCGGGAGGCGGAGCCATATAAATACGCACCAAACAAAAATCGCTCGCCAGAACGAGACGACGGCCTGGCGGGCGGTTGTGTTACGATAACGGCATGCAAAATAATGTAACCCATCTATTGGTATGTTTTTTATTTAAGAAAAAATGTAATTTCTTTAAAATATTAATAAATGCATTTCCGGGGGTGAGGGGCTGACCAAGCGAGTTTGCCTATATAAGGAAAATACACGGATCGCTGGCCAGCAAATTTTGATATAAATATGAGCTCGTTGGTCAGCGATCCGTTCAGTCATTCGACAAGCGGCAAGCTAGTAGCTTCGGAAAAAGTAAAATAGAAAAAGGCGGAAAAGGCTCGCTTGGTCGGTTCTCTCTCTCCCCCGGCTGCGGAAAATCAACACCCCTGGTTTCATTCCACTCCACTACGATTAAGTACATCGAGGTGCCGCCCACAAGCTTCATGATAACGATTCTGTGAGCTATGCCGTAATTTAGTTATTAGGTATATAAGGTGCAACTTTATTAGTGCCCGATATTTTAGTCAGTGCTTCTACTCCTGATTCTGATCAACTTTCTCCAAAGAACCCATAGTCAAATCGCAAAAAAAATTTTGGACTCCTCATACTAATTTAGCCGCTCGGCTGATCAATTTGTATGAAGACTCCAAAAAAATTTTTGCTATTTGACTATGAGTTCCTTGGGGAAAGTTGATCAGAATCAGGAGTAGAAGCACTGACTAAAATATCGGGCACTAATAAAGTAGCACCCTATATATCGGATGCACGACGCACGTAGCGCAATACCGGTCATTATAGAATTCCTCGGAGTAGGACTTTGATCTGATACGGTTTTACCAAAGAAGTTTTATAGTCGCTTCGGGGTGCAAGTCTGTGGGTCTTACTATAATCTACTTTTTAATAAACTTTTTTTTAAAAATTTTACTCACCTTTATCATTATCGTCTGGCTTTAGTTTAGTTTTGAATTTATTATTCTTTTTACCTTTACTAATTTTTTTTGTGGATTTTTTAAAACTATTATTTAAAATGTCCGCAATTTCAAGTTCTTCTTTCAACAAATTTAATGGATATTCGTCTTCATCTTCCTCTTTCACTAACTGGCTTAAATCTGTAAAAGAAATTATTCTATAAATTTAATACTAGCTTTTGCCCGCGGCTCCGCGCGCGTGGATGACGCTTTATGACTGTCTCTAAAGTATCCCGGAACAAAAAGTTACCTATGCGTTAATCTAGTATTTCATCTATCTACTTTTCACTCAAATCAGTTGAGTAGTTTCGACACGAAAGCGAAACAAACAAACATCCACACTTTCGCATTTGTAATATGTATTAAGTAAGATGTACAACATACATATTCAAAAGATTAATTTAAAATGAAACAATGCAATTAATGCTTCATCTTCTTTCCCTTCCTTTGTTCCCATTTACCTACTTGGGCGAGTTAGTGTGCCACATGGTTACCATTGTGTCCGCTTCCGTCTAAGACTATTTTACCATGGGAGAGCCATGTTTCGGCACGAATGGGCCGGCTCGACCGGAGTGATACGACGGCCTCACAGAAAACCGGCGTGAAGCAACGCTTGCGTTGTTTCGCCGAGTGAGTGAGGGTACCGGAGGCCCAACCTCCTCCCCATCCCCCATCCCATTTCAAAGGCACTTGTGTCTCCTCTGGTGTTGCGGGTGTCTATGGGCGGCGGTAGTAGCTTACGATTAGGTGATCCGTCTGCTTGTTTGCCAGCTATGCCATAAAAAACAGACGGCTTCCGAAAAGTTTTTCAGTGATTAGTTGATACTTTAAGTCTCTCTTATACATTTATTATGAATTTTGTCCAGTCAAACAATGCTATTAATGAAGTAATATAAAATAAAGATGTTTTTTTAAATTTAAGTAAGTTATAAATAACTTACGTGTTTCATTACCAGCATAGCCATCATAATCATACAATAGTTCATCTTTTTCTTCATCTATTTCCAATTTCACTTTAACATCCTCAATTTCCATACATTTTTTATTTTGATAGACGAGAAATGACTCCTGCGTATTAGATTCATATCCACTAATTTCTATGGGCTGTAAATGTACTTCTGTTAGTTTCTTTAGACCTTCCAATTGAGATTTTGATGTGTTTGACGATTTTCTGATGTCCTGGAATATATTTATAGAATTTACATAGGTAGATTCCATCAATCTTAAATGCCCTACACGTGACCAAGGGTGATGATAAGTGCAACACCAGGCAACCGCCGCCTATACCTTGCGGATAGGACGATTAAATTGTGCCACACGATAAGAGAGAGAGAGAGATTTACATACAAGATATATAGATACTTATTTAGGAAAATCTGTTAAAAAATATATTTATTTATTATAATTATTGGACTTTCCAATAGTTGTTTCATACTCATCTTAGTCACATGCTCAACATATTCTTAAGATAGTACACCATCACCGGCAACCAAGAACTTAACGACTTTGACTGACTCGGTGGCTCAGTCGTTAGTGCTCCTGACTACTGATCTGAGAGTCGTGGATTAGATCCCCACCCAGGGCAAACATTTCTGTGACGAGCAGATTCATGTGCTCTGTGTCTGGCTTGATGTATTATATCTATATATACAGGGTTATTTTTGGACCCCCCACCAAAACAGTGGCTTCTACTTATGAAACTGACCAACTTTCCCCAAGTAATCAATGGTCAATTCGAAAAAAAATTTTGGACATCTCTTGTATGAAAGATCCAAAAATTTGTTTGCGAATTGACCATTGGTTACTTGGTGAAAGTTGCTCAGTTTCATGAATAGCAGCCACTCTGAAGTTTTGGTGGGGGGTCCAAAATTAACCTTGTTTTTTTTAATACCAACAAACGTATATGTGTATGTATATGTATATCAGTCTCTGGTTCCCATAATACAGGAAATCCTAGTTTGGGGCCAGATGACCGTTTCTGATTTGTCCTGAATATTTTATATTTATTTATTTTACTAGTTAACAACCTATACCCTCCCTACTGAGGTCTCATCCCATACCTTGGGAAAGTTAGGTCATACTCCTCGTACAGGGCCAAGTCCAGATTGGTGGCAGTTTACATAACTACTCAAACTATTCAAATGTATTTTCTTACCTTCTGCATAATTTTTTGCAGTTTGATCTGATTCTTTTGAACATTTCTGATAAACAACTCAGCTTGTTCGGCTCTTTGGTAACATGAAAAACAAAGTGTTATGGTATCCATCTGAAAAAAAAAAGGTTAATAGGTCTCTCTCTCTTGTTGTACCTATTGTTTCTTGGTACCTATTTGTGCTTCAGTGGAGAGGACTACCGCACTATAGGACTTAGCGTTTTATTACCCTAAGTAGGTACATTAAGCACTCTTATAAACATCATACTGCTGGTCATATCTTTGTGTTGATTTTTTTGGATAATTATGGAATCTTAGAGAGGTCAAAAAAGTTTAAAGATAAAGAAAACTTTATTTAAAACACATTACATTTCAGTTCTTATAAATAGATGATGAATTCCACCTTATAAATGGCATATAAATTATACTTGTTATACATATTACATATTACAGCTATGTTTAAATTCCTTTATGGAATAGAAACAGTTTTCATTTAAACATTTAAACAAAACATTTTTGATTTTTTTCCCATTCAATAGTTTTAAATTATTGTAAGGCAAAGCTATTTGCACATATTATACACGTTTTTATCATAGATATAAGGAGGTAGATAGAATAAGTTTTTGTAAAGTAGCCTTCTTTGTCTTGGAAATACATCTGTGCGTTTTGTAAAATAATTGTGATGTATTTTTTAGAAAAATACATACATCTCTGTAAAGACATGGCAAAGGAAGCATGTTTATTTGATGAAGTGTTCGGTAATGCCCCTATTCTGATGGTGGATGGAAATAAAGGGGATCAGAGCAACTGGCCAACAATATTTATCAAGCCTCTAAAACTTGGAGGAATTACAACTCTAAATGGCCTCTGACATGGCTGATATTCCAGTTAATTAAGAAATGAAATAAAAATAGGTATTTCATTTGAAGTAGGTAACATGTACACTTTTTGAACGTCATTCTTTTATCTACCTAATACGAGGTTCCTACCACTCGGAACTCGTAAACGCGCCATTTTGGGAAGGGTTTGCGGAGTGAGAAGAAATGATGGGCCCAAAGAATCTTCCACCAACACATTTTTTGAAAATATCTTACATTCTATTACATCTTAATGCTACGTCAAGAAATGATTTATATAATGTCATGTCTGTAAATAAAATAAAGGATTCAAATAAGAATTACACACAAGAAATAACCAATGACAAGAGCAGACCAGTTCGCACAGACAACACCCGATCACAAGTATAATGTGAGAGTCGGCCATTGCTCCCCTCAACCATATTTGAGGGAAGGGAACGACCTGGCTCCTGTTTAAGTTTAGTAATTATTATTATCATCTTGTTGGTGGTGAAGTTTAGTAATACTAGCCTATCATTGAAGCCAATGATACAATTACATTGATCTACACTTTGATACTAAATTAGTATAATTGGCTTGAATGATAGGTAACTCTGACTGAACTCATATAATTTCTAAGCCCTAACAGAGAACATTCAGTGAAATAAATAACTTCAAATGCTTATGAATACCTGGAAAACAGCCTTTAATGTCTCATTGCGGATATTGTAAATGTGTAATTCTGTCCCATAATGTACCAAGCAACAGTAGCATGTCGCGATTTTCGGACTTTTTGGGGATCTTTCCTTCTCCATTGTATTTGAAAACATTAAATAGGTACGATAAATATACAGAAAATCGCACACACAAAAGCCAACCAAACGCAAAATCTGAAGAAAGCAATACATTGTCAAATGTCAATGTCAAATTATCGTAAGGTTGCGTTCCATATATTTGAAAACATTAATGTGTGGGGCGGGGGCGGACGCACATAGGAAAATAAAGGTCTGTTCCGGATCAAAAATCGATAACTTTTATGTTTCTTAAGATATAGTGCCCAAATTTTGCACAAAGTCAAAGTAGTAAATAGAGCTTCTATTGACGTGTATTATGTGACTTTTTTTGAGATAGTAAATATTAGAAAAATAAAATAAAAATAAAAATCATAAAAAATTGTATTTAATTTATTTTAATTAAAGATTATAAACTTCAAAACCTGTGAAAATACCTTAAATTTATTAGTAAACGACGACAAATACATAAAATGCTTACAAAATAACTTATACATATTTTAAGTAGTAGATTAATAATAAAATTTTAGCATTTTTTATATGGATTTACAGAGAAGAGAATTTAAATGTACTAATTTATTCTTGGGGTTATTCAGGTTCTGAAATTAGTTCATTGATTAACAAAAGCTTCAGATTGTCTTCCTCAAGTTGTTTCACATTTCTATCATACGGTTTTCTAAGGCTGGTGATATATGGATCAGAGGTGTACCTACAAGAGAGTATGAAGTACATCTTCATTTGTAGATACTCGAGAATTTTTCCTAGCATGATAAAGCCAAATTTTTTTATAATCTTTGTTGCGAGATTCTTGCGCGTCTTCTGAAAGCTGGCCGATAGGAAGAACAGCAAAATGTTTAATGATATTTTCTCCATGAATAAGAATTTTATGAACAGAAGAGGGCATTATAATACCAATCATAATTACTGACATAGATTCGGGCAGTTTCTATAGCATAATTACCAAAACTTTCAGCATTTATCATCACACCTGAGGAAAGCGCTTGAAGAATTGTATAAGGTCGTTTAATCAAATTTTCATTAACTCCAGTAATTTCAGCAGAGCAGCTTGCGTTGCAATAAAGTCGTCTTCTAGCAGTATTACCATCATTGGTATTACCACTTATTTGTTTTGGTTTGTCGATGATCAACCCTAGCTCTTCACGGAAACGTTTGTGTACCAAGGCCTCTCTTTTCTTTCTTTAGCTTTTTTTGTTCGTCACTTCTGGCTGACAATGACCTGAAAGGCAGGTTGTAGGAAATATGTAATATCATTTCCATACATTGTATACAGGCATGTAATGTAGATAGCCCATATTTATACGAATCTTCATTTTCGGGCCTAGCAGCCACTTTAGTTAAATCATTCATTTGACGTGGAGTAGCTCCACATATTGTGCATGTAGAGCTTGAAGGCGTATCTGTTAATATTTGGGCCACTTTTCCATCGATCATGGTCATGGAAAGTTTAGGTTTTACATATACTCGTTCGCCATTCTTATTAATTATAGATGGCTGCAAAGATTTTATTTGGTTCTTTATTTCATCAACAACAGCTTTCGTTTTCTCCGGAGTCTCTTTACAAAATTCGATTGATATCGGTCGACAAAAGCGGACAGATGAAGGTGCTGGATTTTGCCAAACAACTGCACCAGTTACTACATCAGTCAATCGAATAGGCACCAAAGAACTAATAAACTTTATTCATAAACCAGTTTGGTGCTTCTGTCTGTTATAAATTACATGACATTGGCCAGTTAATTCACATATAATGTGGAACAACTGCTGCCGAACTAGGTACAAAGACCTGTATTTCAGCATTCAGTGCTCTTCCAAGTTACACACGTTATCTGTACTAGCTTTATGTTTTATTTATGTAGGAGATAACGATTTTGTGTGTGCATGTGAGTGTGTGTGTGTGGTCAAAAGGGGGGTCAAAGGGTCAAGACCCCC
The DNA here is from genome assembly GCA_958295455.1 of Coleophora deauratella. Lineage (NCBI taxonomy): Eukaryota > Metazoa > Arthropoda > Insecta > Lepidoptera > Coleophoridae > Coleophora > Coleophora deauratella. The sequence continues at coordinate 9,169,770 of OY282413.1, read as the reverse complement.
TAAACAATTGTGCACATCAAAAATCGCCAAACCTTCTATGTAAATACCTATAGATATTTCACGAATGATAAGTGATATCCCACCAGCTTAAAATTTTTGCGCTCGTTCCGCTCGCGGCATTTTGTATGAACAAACAAAGGTTCTTTTATTTTGTGAACGATATTACTGGATGCACATGCGCAAAGGAAGTCGCTCGTGCTTTCTTATATGTATGTATAAACAAGCATGATAAATTTCACTACCTCATAAATTACTTTATTGGAGGGACATGCAAAGAAGCGGGATTATTTTAGTTTCCCATACAATTTTTGATTCACTATTCAGATTTAGTATGGAAAACTGAAAAAAATAATGTAGATTGGTTTTTCAATATTTTTCCTGTATTCTTTCTATTCTTGATCCTGAGTAACCCTTTAAAATTTCAAACGCACATTTTAACATCTATTAATTATCTTTGCAGAAATAAAAATTATCTCCGAAAGCATCAGGCATACAAACATGAACAAAAGGAGAACAAGAAATGCAAACACTGTTCCAAAACGTTTATAACAAAGCAGGCGCTCAGGATTCATATTGATAGGTGAGTGTACGAACAGCGCTAGGGGCCATCCATAAATTACGTCACACCTAAAGGGGAGGGAGGGGGTCAACGAAGTGTGACATTAATAATATCTGGGACAAATCACACACGGTCATCTGGCCCCAAACTAGGATTCCCTGTATCTTGGGAACCAGAGACTGATATTATACATACACATATACTTTTAAATACATACATATACAGGGTGACTTTAAATTAGTTCTTGATACGAAAGGGTATGCATGTGCTCATGATAACGAACAATTTTCACTAAGGCACCCATAGTCAAATCGCAAAAAAAATTGAGTGTTTATACTAACTTGTCCGGTCAGTTCATCAATTTGTATGGAGAGTCAAAAATTTTTTGCGATTTGACTATGGGTTTCTTAGGGAAAGTTGTTTGTTATCATGAGCACATTCATAGTCTTTCGTATCAAGAACTAATTTAAAGTCACCCTATATAGATATAATACACCCTGACTCAGAGCAAACAATTCTGCTCATCACAGAAAAGTTTGCCCTGTGTGGGGATCGAACCCACGACTCTCGGATCAGAGGTCAGGATCGCTAACCACTTAGCCACAGAATCAGTCAAATGTGAGTTCACTATGGTGTCTATGGGCGCTTACCATCAGGTGATCCGTCTGCTCGTTTGCCACCTATACCTTAAAAAAGAAAAAAACCCTGTATACACTTGAAAAAGAAAAAAAAGTTGTTTGGATTGCATTAACAGGAAGCATTCGAGTGACTCTAGTGTGGTCAAACCCCACATATGCCAGGATTGCGGCATGGGGTTCTCGGCGCCATACCTGCTGAAGTCTCACGCGATCAAACACACTGACAGGCGGGACTTCTACTGTGTAGAGTGCAATAAATATGTTTGATATTTTATTTGATTTGAAATATTTTTTGGTGTGTAAAAAGAATTTTTCGGTAAAGATCGGATTTTTTCAATATGTTTCCTGTATTCTATACGTACTTGTTTCTAATACCTCAGTTACACATGCCCGCGAGTGGCGAGGCGAGACAGTGAGCATGATGCTGGCAGCCTCGCCATAGGGGGGAGATGACGTATGTCACACCGTTCATAAGATTCTCAATAGATGGTGTTTCTAAGCTTTGGCAATGTATTTTTAAAAACAGCGTAGAATTTACGGTAGCAAAATAGATTTATTGTAGTATTGTTGAAAATATATAAAAAGCCACCTGAACAAAGATTCTTATTAATTGAATTAACAGAAACGATAAATTTTCAACTTGGTCAAGTATGGATAACCTGGGTGCGTTCTGGTTTCTCTGTTATATGTAATTTCTTCTTCCGAACGAAAAATAAATTGATTTTAATACATTCTTATGATTAAAATGCAATTTATAACTCGATATCATGTTGGAATTCCTTTAAGAAATACAAAAACAATACTGATAAGCTTTGTGCATCAAAAATTATGAAAATTACTTTTTGGATTAAAATACAAAGAAATATTCAATGAAAAGTAATCTTCGAAAAATATTCATTATTATTATGATATTAGACGGTAATATCAGTCAGTTTTTTAAGATTTTTATTTTTTCCAATGTTGATCAGCGCCAGCTAGTTGTGTTTAGAGAAAACCGTGGAAAATTCCCTACTAACAAATGGTCTGGTCGTTTCCCATAAATCAGGAAGTTTTTCATTGTTCATTCATTTTCAAGCATTACAGGTAATTACGACTCTAGATAATAAAACTGTTCGGTTAGCGACTTGACAGTCGATGGTAGCTTTGGTTGCCGATGCCAAGGTTTTCTTGACAGTCCCGGTAGCTTTAGTTACCAGTTTTCCGCTTCGAACAAAAGATAGATTTTTTAATGTTTTACTGAATTATCGATATGGTTATCGATTCTGAATTAATCTTGATTTATCATGGTATCACTTAGTATGAAGGTCTCTAATGTGCGAGTTACAAAAAAAAATTGAAAAAATATCAAAAGTCATTCGATGGTTGAGTGTTTGTTTCTAAAGTGTTCTTGTGAGTTTTACAATGCCGTTAATACATATTTCTATAACTATTATGTACCAAAATGATCGTTATAATATCCTTAGTCTTCTTATGTAATAACATGATCACGTTTAAAATGTATTTGTTGTAAAATATTGACGAAACTATCAAGAAGGATAGCGGAGATTATTGTAAAAAATGCATATTAGTTAATTTCTCACTGTATTCTTTTTAAAAAAAATTATACCATTGGAATCCCTAGATTTAACTTATTATGGTATTTTTTCATTACCATAGCCCCCGTGGTTTTAGAGTGTCAAGCATTTTTCTAACGCGCGATGATTTACACACTTTTTGCCGCAAGCTTGGACTGTCAAGAGTATCTTGACTGATGCGCGCGGACTGTCAAGTGGTTAGGTCATACTCCACAGCCGGTGTATACGGACGGCCACACACTTTGTATAATCAGAATGTCGAAATTCTATGGTGAGGCTACCAGCTTCACGTTCACTGTCTGGCCTCACCATTCGCCTCGCCACTCGCGCGAATGTGTGAACGTACTAAAGTACTTAACCTTTTAAAATCTCATACTTACATTTTTAACATCCTGTATTTATCTTCATTTGTTACCATTAATGGGGTTTTTGTTTTGTTTCCCAGAAGTTATAAAACGTTGCAAATACTGCAACACCATCTGAGGACCGCACTACCTCATGTCAATTACACAGAACTGCCGTAAGTATACATTTATTGTTAAGATTTGTACAGGATGTTACAAAACTACCCCTAATGAATTAAGGGTGTTAAACTGTGTCATGTAAAGATTCCATTGTAACATATTTTTAACAAAACGTTAAATAAAAAATTTGCGAAAAGTAATTATTTTTAATCATAAATAAGATTATCGACTATGTAGAACCACAGCACTATTCTTCACCTGTCAGTTTATGATAGGAGTACAGATAGCCGCGCTATAATAGGCTGCGTTCATATGCCGCTGCGCTAGGATTGGCGCGTTGGCGCGCGGGGTCATGACCATCGATATAAGAGAACAATTAGATGTTAGTCCAGTCATCGAGGAGGTTGAGGTATGCATTAACTCATCTGTCCGTAAAACTTTGCAATATGATTAAGTAGGTTCCATAGATAAGGTGTGACAAGGTATCCCGGAGATTTAAGTTTTGGAAGTAAGTATTTTATACCTAAACATGAATATTGCTAATAACTCGTACCGAACAATTTCTCAATCCATTATTCCAACGCGATATGTTAGTGTTAGGTTGTTATTATATGTATGTAAAACTGTCCAAAACTTTTTCGAACTTTTTAACTTCGATATTTAACAAAATATGTTATTTTGCTATAATTACCAAGGTATAATTTCTCGATTAAATTTTATTTTTTACTATGGTTTTATACCTTATTAGACTTTTCTATGTGTAAGTATCCAAAACATTTTCCTATAGGAACATAATGTTATAGTTTCCGTATAAATGCTCACGGCTCATAATTTCTCAGTCCAATTTTATTCCTTTAGAAGTCACAATTTACAGAAGTAAACAGCTTTTTAAAACTATCCAATGAAATTTCGGCAAATAGTAGTTTTAGAATTTCTTTAGATAATACGTTTATTACACATTCACGGCTTACGGGGCGGCGGCGGACGTAGACGCGATGCGCGTGGCGCGTACCGCATCCGCTCAAGGTCAAACAATGAAGCGATACATACATCTACATTCATTTGAAGAAAAATCGATATACTCTGCTTGGGAAGTCTAAGGAAGGGTGCCGATATTCTTTTTACTGTAAAGGATACAGAGTTTAGATTTTTCCTTGACTAGTACTATTGAATTTTTTGCGTATTATGTACCGTAAAGTAAAACATCAAATTTTACTATTGTTACCCCGTCTGAGTGTACGGATATTAGGCTATGTAGGTATGCTCGTGACCGAAGACTGTCATTTTCAGTAACTTTTTATCAAATGTCAAAAACGGCATTTTGTTCTGAAAATGTTTGAAAGGAGAATGGGCGATTTTGGCCCATATGTTGTAACACTTGTAACGCATTGTGACCTATATCGTAAGATAAGTCACACAAAGTACAAACTTTTTTTGTATGATAGCTCACCTGGATCTCGTGCAGAAGAAAAGTTATTAGGCATAACCTAACGAAAAAGTTTGTACTTGATATAGAATAGAAAAGAAATATGTTTATTCAGCAAATACAAACATATATGGAAGCAACAAATACAGTTGATTAAAATAACATAACATAGTAAAAAAAAGAGAAAAGAGCAATAAAATTACATCAATTAATTGTAAGTATTATTGTAACTTATGAAAATATAGCATAAAATATACCCACTTATCGAGATAAAATCATGATTTTGCTCATCGTTACAGCCAAAACACGCTGTTAACTATGCAGTGGTCATGGTCATCAGATCATGTAGGTTAACTGATTACACGTACGGTCATTACCTAGATGGGTTTGACTGTAAGTGGCATTTATCTCGACTGTTTCCGTGCTTTGAAAGGCAGTTGTTAACTTGTTATACCATATCGGAGGTCCATGAAGATGGCCTAACCATCCCCATACAGAAAAAGTATCTGCGCTAACACTGGGGACGACATTGATTATTATCAAAAAACGTTACTGATTTGCTTACTGAGGCATGTAGTTCCCTTATTTTATTTTTTAACTTTGAAATTAAAACTATTAGGTATTAGGCATTATGAAGCTTCTTAATAATAATAATTTTTCAAGGTTATTGATAGGCTTCCCTTTAGGGTTTTCAAAACTGGTCTTGTGTTGCCCGTCTCTAATGGCTTCCCACGACCGTCACCAATTCTATGAGCTATGTGCTCCGCCCATTGCCACTTTCGTTAAGCGATTCTGTGAGCTATGTGCGTTACTTTATATTCTCACTACGCACCTCCTCAGTTCTGATTTGATCACGTAAGGAAACTCCAAGCATACTTCATAGCGCTTTGGGTGACCTTGAGTCTTCTTATGAGGCTCATACGAAGCGAACATGTCTTATTGTTAGTTCCATATTATGGTTATTACTAGCAACACAAACTGATTAAAGACTTTAGTCTTGAGACACTTGAGAGGTATCTTTCTTGAAGTTAGACGTACCTAGCTGGACTTTTTATGCAAGGTACATATATAGGGTGACTTTAATTAGTTCTTGATATAAAAGACTGTGCATGTGCTAATGATAACAAACAACTTTCCCTAAGGAACCCATAGTCAAATCGTAAAAAAAAATGTGGACTCTCCATACAAATTAACCAACTTACCGGCCAAATTAGTATGAAGAGTCAAATTTTTTTGCAATTTGACTATGGGTTCCTAAGGGAAATTTGTTTGTTATCATGAGCACATGCACACCCTTTGGTATCAAGAACTAATTTAAAGTCACCCTATATTAGTCAATAACTTCGAGTATAGTCTCCAAACTTCAGAGCCATGGGTTTTCAGGACATGGACTTTTGACATCATTTTTGTCTTATGTTCATTTTAAGACCGAGTTGTTGAGATGGTCTATTGAGTCCATTGATATCTGTACCTAGGACCTCCAAAGTCTCAGGCAAAATCATAGTAATTATCGTCAACGATCAAATGTGGGTGATGTACTCACTGTTAATGTTGGTGCCGAGCTCTTTCAATCACAGGCAGGACTTCTTCCATAACAACAGTGAACAGGCTGTTAGATATAACGTCTCCCTGTTTCACCCTTTTCTGCAGCGGGACAGATTTCAAATTTTTGTTTTGATCACGGACTAACATTGCGGCGTTCCCGTTCAAGCGCTTTAGCCAGGACTCGATCCAATCAAAAGTTTTCTAGTCGTCTATAGTTCGTCTTTGCTCGATCTTTGACGTAAAACAGCATCTTAGGTCAGTCAGTTATCTGCGATTGATTGATTGGCTTTCTGTGGATGCATGAGTATGCGCCAGTTACACATTGAAGCTCAGAAGTAACATTTCACAATTAGTGTATACGATGGCTCAATATATGTGTCTGTGAGCATGTGCTTGGTTCTGGTTTGCTTGTGTGTACGTGTGTACAACTCATATCATCCCCACTGCAGGGGCACGGATCTCTTTTCATATCTCGGGAAGATTAAGACATACTCCAAATGGTGGTAGGCAAGTCCAGATTGGTGGAGTTGTAGGACTAGTAGCCGACCCCAGTATCAGAAGTTACTGCAGCTGCTTTTAAGCCATATGCTTAACGACTGAAGTCGGTACCAACACTTTTCTGCTTTTCTTTCTGCTATTTCTTTAACAGTTTTATTCTTCAATTTGGCTTCAACTTGTCTTCATTGACTGAAGTTCTTGGCCGACGAGCGAGCGTATCATTTTCAACACTTCGCGACCTTCTATAAACAATTTGCACCATTCATACAACATGGACTGACTAATATCCTAATGTCCATATTGTTTATGAAGCCCTGCAAAAAAATTATATATTCTTTCTTTCCTTAAATCAAAGCTCCTGTTATGTGTAACGTTCTTTAGTTCAAGTTCAATTATAGGAAGAAAAACTCACAAAGTCGCACTTTTGAGTAGCAAAAAACATAACAAATTTTCCTTTGTAGTAACTGAAGAACATTATACAAGACAGGACCCATAAGTAATATCTGGTGCGTAGCCGTTGTTGGTTTAGCTCAGACTGAGTGCAGCGGGCCGAGACGCTTTCGTCGCAGCTTTGCGTTTACATAATAGTTATAACTACTTATGTTCTACTTATAGGTAAGTATATTACTGTTAAAGCTATGTGGAGTCCGTCGCCAATAGGCGCTTTTATTGTCATGTGGCTTTCTGGCCGCATGTGGGTCGTGCCCGCATGCGTGCCGCCCGCAACCTATCGTTTCATTACATGTTTTTAGGGTCTTTTTATTGTCATCCGAGGAACACGCACGCGGGTCGCTTTGGAAACACCGCACGCATGCGGGCAGAAATCCGCATGACAATAAAAGCGCCCTTAGCTGTGATAGTTTTCCTTTTAACTTCGTTATACCGTGAATTTTTTAACATTTCTAGAAACAACTGCCGTGATTTTTTTTTCATTTCTAGTAACAACCGTTTAGCTGGAAGAAAGATGGGGGACATGACTTTAACAAAAAAATTGCATATTAAAGCTTAATATTTCGAAAACGGATCCCTAAATTAAAAAATTCTTTTCGCAAACCTACTATATTTTAAAATACCTACCCAACGACTCCCTAACTAGTTAATGTTTTGTACAATAAAGAGATTACAAAAAAACAAACTCCCCACACCAAGAGATAGTCGAGAAAAAAAATTTCATCCCCACTTCACGTGTAGGGGAGGTACCCTGAAAGATTTTATTTTACGACTTGTCGGCGTGATTAATATACATATCCGTGCCAAATTACTGCTCTCTAGTACTAATAGTCTCTGAGCTAAGCCGTGGACAAACAGATAGACAGACAGAAAGACGAACATGGCGATACTATATCCTTGTCGACTAGGGAACCCTAGAAATTGAGTGTCCTAGAAGTGTTTTGTGTTTTGTTTTGTTTTGTTTTTGACACCAATTGTTTTATAAATAAGTTTAAATTGACCAATGATACAATGTATCTACCATTTGTACAGAAAAAAAGACTAGCTAATTCGTTAGCTTACAGTATTTTACATCGTACCGACTGTATTCAGTCGGTAATTACCTGCGTAACGACGGAGAAGCCCGTCGCCGGTGTCGGCACCGCAGGTATGGCGCAGCCTATAATTGCACTAGACAGTGCACCCTGCGGTGCTGGCACTTGTAGCGGGTCTCGAACTCCAGATTTAAACTAGGTTCAGAGACAACGAGGAAGCCCAACTCTTTGAAATTAGTACACCAAAATATACAAAGCTTTCTCGGCAAAGAATTCGAAATAGAATTATTTTTGGAAAAATTTAATATAGATATTTTATGTATTACAGAGCACTGGCTCAAGGAACATGAAATGCTTTTTAATTTTGAAAATTATAATATGGCCAATGCATTCAATCGAAAGACTGCGATTCGCGGTGGCTCCGCTATATTACTTAAAAATACCCTAAAGACTAAGGTACGGAAAGACGTCGTAAGTCTTTCGATTGAAAGAACTGTGGAGCTATCTTGTGTGGAGCTGGAGAACCACATCATTATCTGTGTATATAGGCCCCCATGTGACGATAACTTTGCTCGTTTCGAATCAGTAATGGAGGATGCTTTAAATTTAGTAAGGAAAAGTAAAAAATCTGTCATCGTATGCGGCGACTATAACGTTGATTTATTAGAAAAGAAGTCCCTAACAACAAGAATTATTTGTTTTTTTAAGTCGTTTGATTTGGATTATTTATTCTTAGAACCAACTAAAAAATAGAGACTTCTGCCACATGTATCGATAATTTTTCTGTAACTGTAGCCATGTAGAGAAAAAAGTAATTAACTGCTTGAGGTCTGATCATAGCGGACTAATGGCTAGCTTTCCTTTCAGGTCAATTATAAAACAAATTAAAATACAGTCGAGGCCTGTCACTGTTAAAAGAATAGAAAAGTATAAAAAAGCGTTAAATGACAAGCTGCCCATACCAAATTTTGATAATGAACCAGAAGCCAACAATATGTACAATGATTTGTTTACAGTAATTGAGCGAGAATTTCAGGAAATTTTTAAAACTAAATCTATAAATATTGATAATAAATTTAAGTTTTGTGAATGGGCTACTGTAGGAATTTATAAAAGCCGTCAAACCTTATTTGATCTTTATGAGAAAAAAAGTTATATATTTGATGACAATTTCAGAAATTATGTAAAACGTTATTCAAAAATATTCAGAAAGATATGCTGCGCAGCCAAATCTAATTTCTTAGCCAGAAAGATAAAACTATCTGATAATAAAATTAAGACTGTTTGGAATATAATAAATAAAGAAACCGGTAAAGTCAAGAAACACGATAAAGATTTTGTTTCACAAACAGATAAAGGCAAAATAACATCTAACGCAGAAATAGCTACGGAATTCGAAAGTTTTTCACAAACATTCCACTTAAGCTAACTGAGGCCCTGGACTCATCACCCACATATGCTAAAAAAATATTAGAAGAAAATGTAATTTTTTGTGATGAAATATTCTATTTTAGAGAAATTGTACCTGAAACTGTTGTTAAAATTTTTAAGTCGCTTAAAGTGAAACAAACTGAGGACTTGTGGGGTTTATCAGTTAAATTAATTTGTAATGTAATTGACGTATTAGCACCACATTTAGCATACCTTTTCAATATTAGTATAGAAAGTGGTGACTTTCCAGATCTCATGAAGTGTAGTTTTTACTATAGTATTTTTAAGTAATAAAGCGGAGCCACCGCGAATCGCAGTCTTTCGATTGAATGCACTGGCCATATTATAATTTTTTATACCTCTTTATAAATCAGGTTCCAAAACTGATGCGGGAAATTACAGACCTGTTTTTGTATTACTCGTCCTTAGTAAAGTCTTTGAAAAAAATATGCTCAACCAAATGCTACAACACTTCACTTCTGCAACAAACTTCTGCATAACCAACAATTTGGCTTCACGAAAGGTCGATCAACTACCGATGCAGGAATAGCACTTATACGAAACATCTATGATGCTTTTGAGAAATCACACGATGCAATAGGAGTGTTTTGTGATTTATCTAAAGCATTTGATTGTGTGGAACATCAAACTTTACTTCTTAAACTAAAGCATTACGGTGTGGAAGATAGGGCTCTCAGTCTTCTCAATTCTTACCTTAACAATAGATTACAAACAGTCCAAGTAAATGGCACAAATTCTCTCGGCTCTACAATAAAAATAGGCGTTCCCCAGTGATCTATTTTAGGCCCCTTTCTCTTCCTTGTTTATATAAATGACACCATTTATGGTGCAACGTCTCTCAAATATTGTGTTGTTTGCAGATGACACATCTCTTATTTTTAAGGTAGACAGGAAAGACAGCAAAATTGACGAAGTAAACAACACACATTCAAAGATACATAAATGGTTTACTGGTAATTACTTGCTATTAAATGCTACAAAGACAAAAGTAATAAAATTCAGATTACCAAATGTCTAGCAAACTCACGATAATGAAATATTAGATAGTAATATTTTAGAGTTCGTAAATAGCACTGTTTTTCTTGGTATTACTTTAGATGCTTCCTTACAATGAGGACCACATATAGAAACCTTAGCAGGAAAGCTTAGTTCAGCTGCCTACGCCGTTAAGAAAATAAGGCAACTAACAGATGTAGATACTGCAAGACTAGTGTATTTAAGCTATTTTCATAGTATAATGTCTTACGGCATCTTAATTTGGGGACATGCGGCTGACATAGAAACTATTTTCATACTGCAAAAAAGAGCCATTCGCGCTATCTATCAGATGCGATCTCGAGAGTCATTGAGGAACAAGTTTAAAGAAATAAATATTTTAACTGTTGCCAGTCAATTCATATATGAAAACATCATGTATGTTCGTAAGAATTTAGATTTATTTCGAAAAAACAGTGACAGACATAATTTTAATCCTAGAAATAGAAATAATATCGAAGTTGCTTATTCGAGACTGAGTAAGGTAAAGAAGTCGTTCATGGGGCAGTGTATAAAATTCTACAATAAAATACCTGAAAATGTAATTAGTTTATCCGAAAATAAGTTTAAGGCTTATGTAAAGAAACGCCTGTGTTCAAGAGGATATTATAAAACCCAAGACTATGTTAATGACAATGATGTATGGACATGTATAGATCTTCCAGCTCATAGCTTTAGTAATGACATCAATTGTAATAGATATTAAGTATTTATTTCAAAAAATGTGTTGGGGCGAGTTTCTTTTGAGCTCGACGTTTCTTCTCGCTCCGCTAACACTTCCCGAAACGTTGAGTGTACAAGTTCCGCGTGGTAGGAACTTTGTACTAGGTAGAAAAAAAAGACGATTTAAAAGTATGCGTACAGCATCTACTTAAATAAAAAAAATAATAATAATAAAAAATATTTTGACTTTGACTTTGACGTTTTTAGTGCAGAGGTGCATAAAAATTAAAAAATCGAATTAAATAATTAATTAATAATTAATTTTATAGGAACTGTGGCGACAGCTCTTCAGCGGGAAGTGAGGTACCTTCGCCAGGCGAGGTGGTATGCCTGGGGACCGGCCGTGGTCTAACCGTTGATGGTTGGAAGTCGTATATATCCGTAGTGGGAAGAAACTTTCAATATCGCGTTCTAGGATTAGTTGATGGCGGTGCGATAGATGTCGCCACATCACTCCCCCTCCGAGACCGGAGATCAATCCGTTTTGAGTTGACGGTCCAGTGTTGCCGGTGCATACGGCGGGGCGACGACGCGCGTCGCGATGCGGCGGCTGCGGTAAGTAGAGAACGCCAGGCCGAAGTGCTCAACTGAAGTCCAAAGCTGAGTCAGGACGAGGAGGTTCAGGCGTGCGGTGCAGGGGAAGCAGGCGTCGTGGAGCGCGTGCTCTATACAGCGTGGGCTGCCGACAGCTTGCTGCCTGAAAAGTGAATCTCGCTGGTTCCATGGTGTACGATGCGGTGTAAACGGGTTTGCGAACCTGATGGGCTTCAGAGTGAAGTATCAGGGCCAGGAAGCTCAATTGACGGCTTTCGTTGGTCCTGGTAAACTTCGATGTACTGGACTGCTGTGCTGCTGCGGCTTGCATTACCAACTGGAGGGTTGTTGAGGAGTGTGATGTCTAAGGTTGCGCCAGGATGTTTAGCGTCTGGGGTCACCACTGTAGGAACTGTGTGTTACCACTCTTCGGAGGAAAAGGGAGGGAACTCCGCCAGGCGAGGTGGTATGCCTGGGGACCGGCCGTATTCCAACCAATGATGGTTGGAAGTTGTATAGTTAATCTGAAGAAACTTTCAATAGCGCGATCTAGGTTTAGTTCGTGGCGGTGCGATAGATGTCGCCACAAATCTAACGCGGAAAACACACTGCTCCGCTCACCGCAACGAATTGCGGTGGAGCAGATTTAAACTTTGTACTGTAAAATGTTGATTTGTATACAAAAACCGCGGGGTATCACACACTTCCACCGCTTCTCCGTCCGGAGGCGCGATTCGCACGACACGGATCCGCGCTCCCGGACGGAGACGATTCACAGGTATACGCGGATATCACACTGAGGCGGAATTCCGACGGGAGCGCGGAGCGACGAAATTCGCATGCGGCAGCGATCCGCTCTACCGGACGATTTCCGTCGGAATTTCGTCGGAAGCTGCAGTGCACGACGAAGGCGCGGATTCCGCGCCACCGCCGGGCGGTTTCCGTCCGAATTTCGTCCGAAGTTGCGGTGCACGATGATTTTCGTCATACGTTTATCTAATATTCGAACGTGTATGTATGTAACAAGGGTTGTTTTTGTTTGTAACAAGCTCAGAACAAGAATAGGTATAGAAACTGAATTCCATACCATACTCCTTCCAAAAAGCAGGGTAGTACTTTATCCTATATATACGTATACTTCTTTGTCAACAGAGGTCAACCTTGAATGGTAAGACGCGATGGTTTCATATAACTATGTTTTACATCCAGTCTAACTTGACCTATGTGTATGCAAAACCACAGCGTAAAGATTCAATCACGGAAAAACAGCAAGCAAACTCAGTAAATCGAAGCAACAAAATGTATGTTATAGAATAACGAAACGGGTTTGATTAATAAATATATTAATTTCTTAATATTTCTTTGCAATTTATCAGTATTATAAACGCAAATTGCCCGTTTTTATGTTAAACAACTTTCGCGTAGCAGGAGTACTTTACTTACTGTTATCTTTGTGTTCTGTGGCATTCTACGTCACAGCGTTTACAGATTAGAACAGAGTTGATAGTGAAGTCGCTTCTATGTACTTCATTTTTTAACGAAAAAATTTTTTACTTCGCCAAACATTCTTAGAAAAACATCGAATTGAACTATATCTTCACTAGCTGGAGGGCCCGGCTTCGCTCGGGGAATTGATGTAAGATCGTCTGGTAGTTGGAACAAAAGATAAAAAAACATCTATGAGGTTATTTTTATTGAATCCTTAGTCTAACAATTCAAATATCTGGTTCATTAACAATCTTTTTCGTTTTCAGGGTATATAATTATTTTAGAATTCCCTACCTCATCCCCCGTACCCCGAGCCTCACCCCCTCTCGCTCCTCGAGCATTTATTTAATAACACAAGTTACAAGTCAGTGTATATAACATAATATAAATATAACATGATATACCTACTTAGGATTATTATTTCATTATTACATTATTTCGTTACAAATAATAACATTATTGAGTAAATCACATATTATAACATTTATTATGCGATAGTAGGTACCACACACTCTGTCAGTCTCTGGTTCCCATAGTACAAAAAAAGTAGAGACGACTCTATTTGTTGTCCTACCGACCTTGTTCTGAAGCAGTAGTTCTGTTTCGTTTTTGCGCGGATCGCGCGCGAATCGAAGCGACCGGATGGAGAAGCGGCGTTAGTGTGTGGTACTTAGCGAATCGCACCGCGTCGCCATCCGGGAGCGCGGATCCGTCGTGCGAATCGCGCCTCCGGGCGGAGAAGCGGTGCCAGTGTGTGGTACCCCGCGGTTTTTGTATACAAATCAACATTTTACAGTACAAAGTTTAAATCCGCTCCACCGCAACGTCCGGATTTTTGTCTACGACGGAATTCGGACGAAAACCGTCCGGTGGGGCGGAAACCGCGCCTTCGTCGTGCACCGCAGCTTCGGACGGAAACCGTCCGGTGGAGCGGAACGCTGCCGCATGCGAATTTCGTCGCTTCGCGCTCCCGTCCGATTTCCGCCTCAGTGTGATATCCGCGTAATAGTCGTCCCAGGGAGGGGGAGGATGATGGAAGGACCCCAAAAGGGGGTTGTTTTAGGGTAGAAATGGGCCATTCGGGATATACTGTATATGTACGAATATTAATCGACACATTAAAATCAGGGAGGTTGGGGATGCAGATTCTTTCAAATCCGCGGATGCGGATATTTAAAGGCTCATCCGGGGATGCGAATCTTAATACTACACAAAAAGAGAAAAGGACTACACAAAAAAATCGCCCCCACCCACAACAGATTAAAAACGTATCTCAGTCAATACATCTGTGCAGCCTGATGTTTTTTTGCTATGACGACATCCGCCGTAGATATAGGGTTTTCATGCAAATCGAATTTGATTTCCAATACTAATTTGGAGGCTCATTTGATCAAATAGTATGAAGAGTTCAAAAACTTTATTGCGGGAAATTTGTTCAGATTCATGAGTAGTTGTTGTTGTTACAACATACAACTTTTCACCTCTACCAGCTAGAAAACTTTACACGATAGTGATAGAAGCTGGTGTTCGAAATTCGAACACTTTAACTAACATTCGCAGCAACAAGCTGCTTTGAATCAACAGATTAATAAACAGTTTTTCACCTGTCCAGCGCGAAAAGAGTGCCTTTGGCTCAGACCAAAGAAACTAGAGGACATGAAATATTTGTCTATATGAACAATCAGTTATACAAATATGTGCCATTTCGATAGCGAATTCTTAATTATACTTTTATTTCTTTCTAACTTATGTAATTCTTCTCAGTAAAAAAAGGACAACAATATTTTTGTCCTTTACAAAATGGCAACTTTGTTGTCGTGACGTCAGCAAAATACCTCTTTGCGGCCGATTCGCCATTTTCATTTCTCGGTGTCACTGGTACATAAGCTGTCAAAATGCCTTCGCTCGCGAGTGTTTTAATTGAAAATTGTTAAATATGGTTAAACAAAGCATCCGAAAATAATAAATTTAGTGAAACAACACAGTAATTAAGATGCCTAATTGTAGTGTTACAGGCTGTGGCATCAAAATGAGCCGAAATCGGCCGAACATTACACTGCACCGGTACGTATTGTTATCTTGTTGAAATATACCTTATTTTCACAAACTAAATTACGTATTTGTTTTAATGAAGAAGATAAGCGATATAAATAACCGAAAGTAGCTTTTCAATATAATTTCAGTCTGTCTTTTAACTTTATTTTATTAAAATATATTTCGACTCTAACGTGGCTAGTGTTGTTCTTCGGGGCTCTTTTAGACATCGATGTTTATGTAGGATGATGATGAATTTTAGAAAAAGTTACTTATATATAATTTTTTTAGGCTTCCCCGAAGTGAATATAAAAAGAAAAAGTGCTGGCAGCAATTGGCATAGAAAACATCAACAAAAGCCATCAACATCTGTTCGCTTCATTTCCATGAATCATGTTTACCGCACATTGGACAAAACAACATTGCATGATGAAGCTGTACCATCAAGATTTTTAATGGTAAGTATATCTATACTTCATTCCAATCAAAAAAAAGCAAAAGGTAAACAAACGAAGTATGCAGATGACATTGACATGTGTCAGTTCCATAGTAAGTTTGTTTACGTTTTGCTTTTTTTTGATTGGAATGAACCATCGCTCGTTATTTTTCAGTTTTGTGCAATTAAATATCGAGTATTTTGGATAATTAGTTTTACAAACTTCGCCTAATCCTACAAATAAACAAATTGCAACCTGAAACTCAAAAACAAGGTACAGATTGTACAAAATTGTACTAAACATAACCTCAATCTCCCGCCTGTCTCGGAACTCGTATTCGGCTTGGGTTTCGTGTGTTTCTACTATGGGGAAATCCAAACGTGCCTCCCCCCCTCCGAAGAAAGTGGATAAGGAAGTAGATGGTTTTCCAGAAACTAATCCCAACATACCTCTGGAATCAGAACGGGAGTCTACCAGCCGAGGTTTGAAACGTCAACGTGAATCGTCTCATGATGACCTCAAGGAAGAGATCTCTTCATTAAAAGAAGAGATGAGGGACATGCTGCAAAACTGGAAAACTGAACAAGACTCCACTCTGACTGGACTGGACCTGAAAAAACAAATCCAGGACTTCAGTATTGCAAAGAAAGAGATAGAAAAATCTGTTCATTTCATTTCAACACAGTATGAAGATATGAAGCAAAAGTCTGAATGCCTCAGTAGTGAACAAAAACAACAACAAATATACATTGAAACACTTGAAAATAATGTGGAGGACTTGCAGCGCGCTGCCCGTGCCAAAAAGTTGGAAATAAGGAATGTAGCTTATACCCCAGGTGAGAAAAAATCTGATCTAACCATGATTTGCTATAAAATCTTGAAAACACTCGATTCTGCCGTGACGTCCGAGTTGGTTTGCGATGCCTATCGACTTCCTGCATCTAAATCAAGTGGCAAAAGGGCTATTGTCATTGAGCTCCAAAGTGTAGATATAAAAAACAACATCCTAAAATGCTATAGACAATACAATACAACAAACAAAGGCAATCGACTCAATACATCTGCAATTGGAATAATAGGAAAATGTGACCCGATTTTTATCGATGAACACTTAACCATCAGAATGAAGCGGCTGTTCTTTTTGTCCCGAGAAATAAAAACAATCAAAAAATATGCATACTGCTGGACAGCAAATAGGAGAGTATACCTTCGAAAAACTGAGGGCTCCCCGGCCATACTTATCAAATCAGAATCTCAACTGAACTACATGAGAGATGAAAAGTGACTGTGCATTGTAAGAAACTTTGTGATCTCCCTCGTATCAATAATCCTAGATATAGGTTATGAAAATACATTTACCTTGTTTAAAAAAAAATTAAGGTTATAAATTGTACTAGTGTCCCAACAATGCTGTGTAAAAACTACGTTGTCTCGTTACATTCGTCCCAGGAAATACAATTCAAATTGGTGATGGAGTCTGATATAAAATAAAAAACGCCACATTCGGTTCACTGATCTTAAAATCTATTTATTGTCTATCTCTTTCTTTTACAAGACGTCAGTTTGACATTTGTTACGTTTTGATACAATAGTTTTTTGTTATAGGGTGCGTTCGGATACACTAATCTTTATTTAACATCCTCCACAGCTAGAAAATAAAAGTTCAAAAGTAAAAAAAAAAGTGTTCAGTATCCGAACCAACTTTTACACATTTAAAATAATTAAAAAACATATTAAACATGATATTTTTAAACATAGGTAGCTAGTTAACATTCCCAACAAAAATATTCATGAAATAAAACATAAGCAATATCCCACAAACTGTGGTCATAAAACACATCAATCAAGACTTATAACGCTTTTGCATCCAACTGCTTTTTCTGTTTTAAGAGCTTATACAAAGCCTATCAATTATTTATTACAATAGAAACTCTTTTTTTTTTTACATGAGTATGTGTTCATAAAACCATCAGATCAATATGACTGAACAGACAGGGGTTTTATTTACCTAATTAGTTTAGTACACATAAGTAATTAATTAATTATGTCAGTTTACACAAAATTAAATTTTATATTTGCTGGGTATTTTTATTACTCTACCGTGTCTTGTAGTCTGACCGACCGCAGCAGGGGCCTCTGTAGCGGCTTCTCTGATGAAACTTCTGCTGCTTTGATTTAAAATATGCTTACCTATAGGATCCTTAGTTTGTGACCTTTCACTCCCTTCCACCTCTGAAGAAGAAAGTTCCAGCTGGTACAAACGTTGAAAAGGTCGCGTTTTGTAGCCCGTTGACGTTCTTACCTTGGCAGTCCTGTCTACGCCATCTCTACCTGTATAGATTTCTTCAACGACTCCCAGTGGCCACTTTACTCTTTTTTCTTCGGATTCCACCAAAACTACATCTCCTTTCTTTATACCTGCCACTGTCTCCTTTCCTCTCTGTACAAGCTCAGTCAGGTATTCATTCTTGAACCGCTGGCGAAAATCTTCTCTCAACCTTTGCAAATATCTCAGTCGCTTGTTGATACTCGTCGCGTCGATATGATCTATATCACTTACCTGCGATTGTGGCAGAGCTTGTAAAAAGCAGGACGGTCTCAAGGGCTCGAGTGCGTTCGCGTTGTCCCCCTCGATGTACGTAAGGGGCCGATCATTGATGACGGCCTCGCAATCGCAAAGTAGAGTTTGCATTTCCTCGTACGACACTGAAGACATACCTAAAACACGTCTCAATAAATTCTTTATTATCTTTATCATCCGCTCGAAAAAACCACCCCACCATGCAGCTGTAGGCGCATTAAGTTTCCATTTTATGCGCATAATAGTAGATTGCCGTTGCACTTCATCCCAATCAACGCTGGACAGTAAATTCTTGGCTCCTGTAAAGTTAGTGCCATTATCTGATATTATTAGATTTACACGTCCTCTACGTGCTATGAACCGACGTAATGTCATTAAAAAAGCCTCAGTAGAGAGGGACTTCGTCAACTCCAAGTGCACAGCTCTATAGACAGCGCATGTATAAACCACAATCCAGCTTTTATTACCCTCGTGTAAGTATATTGGACCAGCTAGATCCACTCCAGTCACCTCGAAGGGTGCGCTCGCCTGGACGCGTTCAATAGGCAATGGTGCTGTTGTGACTTTTGTAGGTTTTGCTCGGTGTCTTTTGCAGACTACACATTTATCAATGACTGACTTTACTAGCCTTCTAACTCCTATGATCCAGAAACGCTTTCTCAAATCTGTGATCATCATACCGGTGCCAGCATGCAACAACTGCTCATGTCTCTGCTCCACCATCCTTCGTATGATGACATTCTTTGCAGGAAGGACCATGGGTGTCTTCACATTCTCTGGAAAATCAGTAAGTAACAATTTTGTTTTTATTCTTAAAATATTATCATTGTCATAAAATTTTGTTAATTTTCCAGTTTCTTTTTCAATTAATTCTCTATTCTCATTTTGTATCATTTTAATTATTTTCTTTTCAGCTTCTTCGCATTCTTCATATGTTAATTCCCCTTTCCATTTTTTATCTTTGTTAATACTATTATGGGTAAACCGTAGCATCCATGCTGTCATCCTCACAATCTTTGTATACTTAGAAAAATAGGACAAATTGTTCACCATACCATTTTCACAGCAAATGTTCATAGAAGCTGATTTCTTGAGCTCCTTGTGGGCTTCTTTCTCGTCAACTACCAGTGCGGAGCGCGGCCACAGATCTGGAGGCTGGAGCAGCCACGGTGGACCTTCCCACCACCTGGTCTCGAACAGCTGACGCGGAGTACAGCCCCTAGACGGCAGATCTGCCCAGTTTTCAGAGCCTGCAATATGGTGCCAGTTGTTTAAATCGGTATTTTTACGAATTTCTTTTACACGATTGCCCACATAAGTATTCCAATCTAACTGTCGTTTTATCCAGCATAATGCCACTGCTGAGTCACTCCAACAAAACTCTTTACAGTCCGAGTTACTTTGCAGTCTTGTCCTCGCCGCCGTTATCAATCTTGAGCCTATAAGCGCGGCTAATAGTTCTAGGCGTGGTATGGTTATCTTTTCCGGTGGCGATATTCTCGACTTGGCAAATAATAATCGGATAACCACATTACCTCGGCTGTCTTCGGTCCGTAGAAAAACGCACGCTGCATACCCATTCTTACTCGCATCGCAGAACATGTGAAGACTCATGGTGCAGTTGTGGAGTGGCTCATTGGACAATCGCCGAGGGATTCTGCAATATTCCAGTAAATGTATATCATTATACCAGTCATAAAATTGTGTTTTTATATCGATCGGTAACTCATCATCCCAGTTAATTTTTCTATTCCAAATTTCTTGCAGAATTAGTCTTGGAACAAGTGTTGCTGGGCACAACATTCCCACCGGATCGAAAATTTTTTGAGTCAGTGACAAGAGGTTTCTTTTATTAATTTCACCTACGTCTGAAAGGGGAGGTAATGCACTCAAATTGCACAAAATTTCATCTGACACAGTATCCCACAATAACCCCAGTACTGAAATTACAGTTTTCTCAGTTTCATTAATTTTTAAAGGAGATGTTACCCACTGTCTTAAATCGAATTTTGCCTGGTGCATTATATTTTTAGCCTCTTGTATGAAGTGTTGCGTAGCCTCTTCAGTGTCTAAGCTTGTTATCAAATTATCGACATAAAAAGAGCTAGCTAATATATCGGCAGTATTTTTCTGCTCACCTTTTATCTGTTGCAGGTGGTGTTGTATGGTCGCCGACAGCAAGAATGGACTCGACGTCAAACCGAAAACAACTCGGCAGTGTCTATACTCCATGATGTCACGTCGCGCCTCGTCACTCCACCAGAAAAATCTCAAATAGTCTCTGTCATTTGGACAAATTGATATCTGCAAAAACGCCTTTGCAATGTCAGCTGAAATCCCTATGCATCCTTTACGAAACCCAATTAATAATTCAGGAATTTTATCTAAGAAATTGATTCCCTTATCTAGGCATGCATTTAACGATTTACCATTTTTATCCTTTGCAGACGCATCGTAGACCGGCCGTAACTTCGTGGTAAGACTAGATTCTTTAGAAACAGCTCTATGAGGTAAGTAATGGACTTTATTTCCCTCAAAGTCAGGTTGAGGTACATGTTCAATAATGCCAGTCTGTTCCCACTCTAGCAAAATATTATTATAATCTGAAAACTTACCGCATGATACTAACTTGTTTGTTGCAGATTCCAGTCTACGTATGGCCAGTTCACGGTTGCTGAGAAGATCATCATGGCCAGTGTTCCATGGGAGCTGGACTTCGTACCTGCCATCGCTGTTAACCTGTATACTTTCCTCGAAATTCATCATCACCTCCTCTTCCCGCTGTTGTTTGGACTGCACCTGTACAGGATCCTGAATACCTAACACTTCTAAATTCCAAAATTCATTTATGCTTCGCGAGCAAAATAAAGATGTTACGGTATTACAATTTATTACAGCATTAGTTTTTCCTTGCAGTGTCCACCCTAGACTAGTTTTAATTGCAGTTAGACCTGTTTCTAGTTGAACAAATGTGTTAGTAAGTAAGAGACCTGAATAATCAGCTCCTATTAGAAGACCTATATCCGCAACCTCCCTGTCTGTATCTGTCAAATTGATCTGATTGTTCCTTAACAATTCAGAGAGATGCTTACTGTTTGTATTGATTCTAGGTACATTCTTACATATGGTTGTGGAACCTATAGCATTAATTTTAAATTCAAATGTCTTATCTAGGTTTTGTACGGTTAGGTCATACGTATTATATTTTTGAAAGGATACTGTATTTCCACCAAACAGCGAGTGGCTCAAGCTTTCAGCACCGGTAGGCTCAATGCCAAGCTTCTTCACAATCTCCTCCTTAACATAAGACCGCTGCGAACCGCTGTCAAACAGCGCTCTCACTGTAGCCGTCTTCTGTCCATGGAGGATCTTCACTGTGACTGTCTGCAGCAATGTAGTCGATGTTGACGATGCAGGAGTTTGTGAAGAGTAGTTTTGAATAACCGGTACTGTATTCTTTTTCTCAGGTACTGGCTTCATATCGCTACTTGAAGTTAGTTTGCCATTACACAAAACAGGAGAATGACGCTGGCCACATACATAGCACTTGATGAAGCTCTTGCAAACTTTTGCGTGATGACCCATGCGAAGGCACAAGGCACAAGCTTTCTTCTTCTTTAAAAATTCCCTTCTCTCTTCTAGTGTCATTTTTGCTACTTTAAAGCATTCTGTGCTTGCATGGGATTTCTCACACCATATACATGTCATTTCTTTAAATTTTGCTTCTTTACTGTTATTCGAATAGTTATTTGAAGTTAAGAGGCAGGTTGCTGATGGTTCTGTTCGTTTGGCTTGATTTTCAAGTTTGAATTCTGTAGCTAACGTGATGCGTTGGTTACTTTCCACCTCTTTCTTTAGAAATTCCAGTAAACAGTTCAGTTCATCTTCACCCCCTACTGGTCTTCGTCTCTCCCATACCTTGAGTATGTCTGTCGGTAGAGCGGACTCCACCATAGGAAGCAAAAAAGCAGAATACTTTTCCTTGGTTACCTTCAAAACTTCTAGAGCTCTTAAGTGACTGCTAATGCTGTCATAAAGATGCATTAAATCGAAATTTTTCTCTTTATTTAGTATGAGCGATAGTAATTCACGCACATATATTTGGATAAGAAGGTCTTCACGGGCATATCTTGACTTTAGCTCGTTAATACATAATTGGTAACTGTCACTTGCCAAAGGGAAACCCTCGACGAAGCTTCTTACTTCAGAGTTCTGCTCCATACATTGTGTTAGATAAAGAAGTTTGTCCGTTTCCTCTACACTGGGATCCGAATCTATTTTCTTAAAATGACCCCAGAAGGTTAACCAGTTTTTGATGTTGCCATCAAACTTTTTTAGTTCCAGTGTAGGCAATTTGAACTTCCTCTCCTGTATATCATTATTTTCTTTTTTCGTGTCAGAAGCTCCTTTCGATTTTTTCTCTTCTCTTGGCAGTAATTTAGTACGCGCATCTAACAGAGCCCATTTGGCACTATATTTACTTGCTTCTTCCATCTCTTTTTCTAGGGTCTGTTCATCCCATTCCTCTTGGCTTATAATGGCATCCTTGATTTTCAGGTCAAGATTAACTAATTCGGTATATAAATCCTTGACGACCTTATGCGTTGCCTCCGCCTCAATACAGTATTTGCTAGGGTTTTCTTGAACCTTATTTAAGAGATCATCTAGCTTGTTTGCAGTAATGGAGAATTGACGCCGTGACACAGCTCTCACCTTTTTATTGTTTTCCATTGCGAGGATCGAAGAAATAATGTTGTGGGTCGCCAATTGTGTAAAAACTACGTTGTCTCGTTACATTCGTCCCAGGAAATACAATTCAAATTGGTGATGGAGTCTGATATAAAATAAAAAACGCCACATTCGGTTCACTGATCTTAAAATCTATTTATTGTCTATCTCTTTCTTTTACAAGACGTCAGTTTGACATTTGTTACGTTTTGATACAATAGTTTTTTGTTATAGGGTGCGTTCGGATACACTAATCTTTATTTAACAAATGCTGTTTGTTATATTGTTTTTTAAGTACATAAACAAAAAATTCCAGATTTTTCAAACAAATACTCATACACACAACTACAACCAACACTTACACTGCTCAAAAACTACTCATATCCCTGACACAGATTTAAGCTATTGCAGACCCTTTTTTAAACATGCCTTTCCTCAGCAGCTGATATGTATTCCTCTCAACAAAAAACAAAGTACCTGTTTTGCATATTCTTGTACAGGCACAGCAAAAATAATTATAATAATTTGTCCTTGCCATGAGCTTCATCTCCTCTGTCCTGCAAATAAGAAAAACTGGTGGACCTTGGTCCGTGATAATTTATTGGTGCTAAATTGTTCTAATTTATTTTCAAAATGATTTCTTTAAATGTTTTTAATGACATTGACAACATACACTACAGTGAGACACGTTCATGTACAGTTGATGAAGCATCCGTTCTCCTGAGCTCCGATCACTACAAAAATAATGAAAACTTGTCTTTTCTGTGCCAAAATATAAGAAGTATAAACTGCAACATAGATCAATTCCAGTTACTACTGTACAAATTGAATATTCCAATACATGTCTTAATTTTAACAGAATGTAGGCTCAAAAAAAATTTATCCATACCCATCTTGGGTAATTACCATAATCATTATACATGTAATAATAAAATTCAAAATGATGGTGTTGTGGCCTATATTAGACATGATTTGAAATGTCATGTGCATGAACCTAACATTGTGGATGCAAACTGCCTTATTTTAGATTTCAACAAAGAAATAATTATAATTGGGATTTATAGATCTCCATCGTATCGCAAACTTGATGGATTTCTTTCATCTTTGGATACAGTATTAACTTCACTGTCCTCTTGTAAAAACATAGTTTTAACAGGCGACTTAAATATAAACATATCTCCTGCTAACACAGACACAAATACCCAGGAATATTTGAATCTTTTGGCGTCACATGGTATGCTACCTGCATATGACTTACCAACTAGAGAATCAAACTGCTTAGATCATGTCTTTATAAAGTCTAAACATGTATCTAGTAACATTATAATCACATCTACAATTACTGATCATTACTCAGTTTATTACGCCATCAGAAAGAAAATAACGACTATCTGGAACCAACAAACTACTAAAACGAAATTGCAAAGTAAACAATTAATTAAAATGATACAGTGCACAGATTTTACTAAAGTATTAGAGAATAATGATGTGAATGTAGCACTCGATATGTTTGTTTCAACGATTACTGATTTGTTAAAAAACAATTCTTTAAAGTATACACCCTCTAGATATAGAATTATTAAGCCTTGGATGACCCCTGGTCTACTCAGATGTATCAGGCACAGAGATAGGATGCATGCTAAAATTAAAAGAAATCCTAAAAATGACACTCTATCTATTTCTTACAAAAGATATAGAAATTTTTGTAATAAATTATTGAAAAAACTTAAGAAAGACTTTGAACGTAATGAATTAATTAAAGCTACTGGAGATGCCAAAAAAACTTGGAAAATAGTTAGAGAAATAACTGGCCTAAGCACCAAAAATCAAACAAACTTAGAGCTTATTCAAGGAAATAATACACAGCAAACGATCAATCACATCAATAAATATTTTGCTAGTATAGGAATGTCTCTGGCAAATAAGATTATTCAG
This sequence comes from Coleophora deauratella, assembly GCA_958295455.1. NCBI lineage: Eukaryota > Metazoa > Arthropoda > Insecta > Lepidoptera > Coleophoridae > Coleophora > Coleophora deauratella. The sequence goes on along the minus strand of OY282413.1, from coordinate 9,144,635 downwards.
ACGCGTGAAAGTATAGATCACCCTTTGCTTTGCACCTACTCTAAAACTTTTCATACATCACAGTGTAACTCTTTCGTGCTTCTTGATGCTACCTCTGCTGAAATCGAAAGTATTATTATGAGTATGAGGCCTGACTGCGCTTCTGGGTGGGATCAAATCTCAAATAAAATTCTCAGGGATGCTAATAATGCGCTAGTAGAACCTATCACTCATATCTGTAACTTATCATTTAACACAGGTGTTTTCCCTGACCTCCTCAAGATAGCCATAATTCATCCTATTCATAAATCAGGGGAAAAGGATAAGGCAGACAACTACAGACCAATTTCAGTCCTACCTTCTTTGTCAAAGATTGTTGAGCGACTTATGAATAACAGGCTAGTGAACTTCCTCAATAAATATAATATAATATCACCTAACCAATTTGGCTTTATGGCGGGTAAATCTTGCGAAGACGCTGTGAACGGGCTTAGCGAACATGTTATAGAGAAGATTGATAAAGGATTGAAATGTGTTGGTATATTCTTAGACTTATCGAAAGCTTTCGATACAGTTTCAATTCCCTCCCTTTTATCAAAAATGGAAAAGCTAGGAATACGCGACACGTCGCTGCGCCTGTTCACTAGCTATCTTTCACAAAGAAAACAAAGAGTAAGGATAGGATGCTATGAAAGTAATGATGAATTGATTACCTGTGGCGTGCCACAAGGCAGCATATTAGGACCTACCCTGTTTTTAATATATATGAATGATTTGTGTAACATAAAACTAGAAAAAGGGCAACTATTCGCCTATGCTGATGACACAGCCCTAGTTTTTCACGGCAAAACCTGGGAGGAAGCTACCAAAGCCGCAGAAGTAGGACTTAGTGTAATCACTCAATGGCTGGCTCAAAACCTCTTGACTCTAAATGTCAGTAAAACAAAATTTGTTACCTTTACCTTAAAAAAGTCAGTAATTCCATCTACAGTAAAGATAAGAGCACATAAAACCTTGTCCCATATTGAAGCTGCAACGGGTATAAATTGTGACTGTCCTCTAATTGAAAGAACCAGCAACTACAAATACTTAGGTATCCATCTTGATGAGGAACTTAACTGGCATCACCACATCAGAATCTTAACTGGTAGAGTAAGGAAACTTATAGCTGTGTTTAGGAAACTTAGAGATGTGGCTTCTAAAGATTTATTAAAAATTATATACTTATCCCTGTGTCAGTCGATCTTGGGTTACTGTGGGTCCAATATGTTAATGCTAGAAAGAGCACAGCGTGCAGTTCTAAAAGTCATACATCATAAACCTTACAGATATCCCACTGCTGCCCTGTACAAGGAATGTAGCGTACTTACTGTCAGACAACTTTATATTTTAAACATTATATTATACCAGCATAAAAATATGCCATATGATCCAAATTTACTAAAACCTAAACGAAGGAAGGACAAACCATGCCAATATGTCTCCTTCAACAGTGATGCCTTTAAAAGACACTCTAATTTTCTGGGGCCTTACTTATAGTATAACTCAATTAGCCAGTCTATCAACCTATATGAGAAAACAAGAAATGAGTGCAAATTCTCTCTTTCATCGTATTTGCTGCAACTAAACTATGAAGAAACTGAGGATATTTTAGTCACCCAAACTTGAGTTTTTGAAAATTGCAGTTTTAAGCAACATACTCATTAGTAACTTTAACAGGAAAGAAATTACATCCCCCTTGTGGTAATTTTACTACCTAAACCGATCCCAAGACCCAGTCGTAGGGCAAGGGGGATGACGTGACTTGACTTGAACTCCATCAGAATTTCAGTTTCTAGACACATACACACTCACTCCCAAAACACACACACACCCACACAAAGACACTCACCCACACAAACACACTCACCCACACACAAAAACCATATATGAATGTATTAATTCTAAATCTGGTTAGAATGCTAATTATTTGTATTTATAGTGTATTCTAAAATGAATCCTCTTCTTTGTTACCTAAAATCATAGCAATGTGTACTAAGCCAACAGAAATAGAGCATTTGTTTAATAAAATATTTGTTGTAATTGCCCCTCAGGCTTAACATTGTAAATTAATTATTCGGAGCAGTATGTCTTGAAACACAAGATATTAATATATATTTTTCAAGACCATGCCCACAAAGATGTGCATTAGCCTTCATGTATCACATTAACATAAGTAAAATATTTTAAGCTAAGATAAGCTGTAATTTAGGCTTAAGTAAGTTTAAATAAAGTTTTATTATTATTATTATTATTATTATTATTATTATAACCATACCCACGTTAGTACTTAACGATTAAGAGTGTTGTCAGTGGTGAATTTTATTCACAAATTTACAGTCAGTCATAATATAATCCCTCAGTAATTTCTGTTTACATTTTTTTTATGGCACTTAATGATTAAGAGTGTTGTCAGTGGTGAATTTTATTCACAAATTTACAGTCAGTTATATAATCCCTCAGTAATTTCTGTTTACATTTTTTTTATGGCAGAGGTGGCAAACGAGCAGACGGATCACCTGATGGTAAACGATTACCGTCGCCCATAGACACCCCTACATGAGGCTACATCTCTACGCAGCGCCAAGGAGTCAAGCCGATCTGAAATATCCTGGCAGCCGACGATTCGAGTTGCTCTTCGTTGTTCTGTTTACATAATATGGAAAAAAGTGGATAAGCGCGATACATATACATAGCGCGACTTCATAATGTTGATCAATTTCGTCAGGCACGGTATTCTTCCTAAATATAATGTTAAATTCTGATTACAGAAAAATCTGTAAGGCATTAAGCATGATGTTTTAAGAGGAAAATATTGTATTATTGAACGTCCTGGAATAGCTAAAGGATTCGTACCCAGTGGCACCAAGGAAAGCAGTGACAGCAGCTCAGATTCTGAAGATGTCAATGTTGATGCCATGTCAGGTGTAAATCATCAAGATATTTATTTCGACCAGAATGTTTATGTGAATAAAACTAAATAAATTTTCTTTTAATGTCCTACGCTTGTTTATTTTCCCATTTTTTATAGGGATGCAGAAAACAAACTATTGAATACAATGATGAAAAGTAATTTCATTTTATATTAAAAACCTGCAAGTATTAAATTCATTTAGATTGTAGTATTAAATGTTGCAATGTAAGCGATAGCGCCATTATCATCATCAGCCGAAAGAAATCAACTGCTTGGACAAAGGCCTCCCCCAAGGATTTCCACACCGACCGGTCCTGTGCTGCTCGCATCCAACAGCGCTATCATTATTTTTTTTTTCAACTCTTTACGGCCAAGCTGTAAATTAAAATACAGTTCCGAATATTTGTCTTTATTTTGAATACCTACACCTATAGCGCTGCAAGACACGAGCCATCTACACTCGTTTGACATCTTCTGTCTCCTACTTTTTGCCTTTTATTGTTTAAGTGTAAAAGACACAGTCAGTAGATAGTAATCATATTGGAGATTACAGACCATTTATGTACTAATTAACTGATAAAACCAATATAATTAATTTCTTGTTTCATTTCGTTAATCTGTTATTGCCCATCTCTAGTTTAGGAGGATAAGTCAATTTTGGCCATTACCGTCAAATAATAATAAAATAATCGAAAGTTCGCCATCAGTTGCGATTTATGTACGAGTACCTAGAGTACAAAAAAAAAATAGACGCTCATTCTCTGCATGCCGGTGATATCGATAAAATCATATCACATATAATGGGTATGCACTAGGCCGAACGGCCATTTTCGTTTCTCAGCAAGTTTAGGTATGCACGCTTTTTCTGTAGGTATGCCACGTCCATTATCTCCTACGTCATTGGCCTTTGGTCCCTAAAAATTCGCAGCAAAAGTTGTTTTTGCTTTAGGTGTGAGAAAAAGTGATTCGAATTTCGAACACCACCTTTGGCGCGACGCTGAAAAAAATATGAGCGATGGTTGGTTCAGAAACTCATTTTGGCGTAGGGAGCGTTTTAATTGATAAGCATACAATGTTATATGTTATTTAAAGAAATACAAGTATATAAATTGTGCTACTGTATTTTTAAAGACGTAATATTTAAAATAAATATGTAGTTACTAGTAAACATGAATGTCGTTTACCTAAAAATATCATATTTATATCTAAGGTTTTTATAAAAATGTTAAGTAGCGCAGTTTCCGAACGCAACCTCTAAATTAAAAACATTATAATAAAAAACTATATTGCCTCCAGAGAGAATTTAATCAACTACTATTTTACTTTACTTGCTGGTCGAAAGTTGTATGTTTAACATGAGAGCAGGTCATTTTTATGTCTCGTGCCTTTAAATCACTCACAATGCTCAGTAGTCTATATAAGAATCACTTGCTACGCTCGTCATTCAATTCTAGACTACCTCGCTAGCTCGTGATTTAAAGCTAGCACTCGAAGCAAAAAATAACTTTGCTCATTAGTTGAACAAATAACTATCTATCTATCTATCTATCAGCCGAAAGACGTCCACTGCTGGACAAAGGCCTCCCCCAAGGATTTCCACACCGACCGGTCCTGTGCGGAAACAAATAACTATTCTCGTATATTTTAATAAATCCCTATCGTTTTTGGATTGAAAATGGTTATTATTATTTTAATGGGACGTCACAATAATTTTGAAACTAATGCCACTTCTGTTGGTGGGTGCGGATAGGGTCCATATAATTTTTTGCATAGTCCTTTGTATGGGTTTGTATGGGCATAAATAAATGAAAACCGGCTAAGTGCGAGTCGGACTCGCGCATGATGGGTTCCGTACCATCGACCAAAAATACGTTTCTGGTATCACCCTACCAGCCCCTTTAATTTTTAAGTTTTTAATTTTTTTTATTGCATAGTTGACAAACGAGCAGATGGATCACCTGATGGTAAGCGATTACCGCCGCCCATAGACACCCGCAACCTCAGAGGAGTTACAAGTGCGTTGCCAGCCTTTGTTGTCATAGTGTTAACAGAAATACACACTGTGAAAATTACAGCTATCTACCTTTTACGGTTCATGAGATACAGCCCGCTGAGAGAAAGACGGACAGACGGACAGACAGCGGAGGCTTATTAATAGTGTCCCGTTGATCTTTGGGTATGGAACCCTAAATAATAATACTAATCCTTGTTTTTTTATTAAATTATTAAAGTATTGAAAGTTAAAAACCTGGACCATTTTGTATGAAATATAAAAAAAATATAGAATAGAATAGAATAGAATAGAATAGAATAGAATAGAATAGAATAGAATAGAATAGAATAGAATAGAATAGAATAGAATAGAATAGAATAGAATAGAATAGAATAGAATAGAATAGAATAGAATAGAATAGAATAAATCTTTATTTGGCATACTTACAAACAGACTTACTCTTTACTCTTTACTTACTCTTTTTATAGAGCTTTTGTTATTAATTATACAATTAGTATTATAATAATTTATGAATCTAACTAACCAAATTTTGTATGCCTATTGGCGAAACATAGAGAACATTAATTATAATATTTTGTTTTAACATCCTGTATTTACCTATGTTTGACAAAAATAAATAAATTGAAATTGAAATTATTAATAATTACAATTAATAATTTACAAAATTATATTCCTGAAATAAAATATTACAATAATTAGTTATGCTGTCCTAGATCCGCATCCGCATGAAAATCCGCATTGAATATTGCGGATGATATAGATACGGATGTCAAAATTTATGCGAAAGCTCCATATTTACGGATGCGGATGCGGATATTAGCAACATCTCTGATTAAAATGATTTATTTTTGTTTTTGATATTATTTTATTGTATTTTTTTGCTTTCGTACTATGGCGCTGAACGCCGCCATACGTATAATATTTTTTTACATTATTTATAGGTACCTAACAAGTTATTTGATGTTGATGTTTTTGTAATCTATATTTAACAGTCTTTTAGTGAGTTTTTTTTTACTATTTGTGGAATACCTACTTACGCGTAATTTTGTGCAGATCAAACGAATCCGAACATATTTTTTAGAACTATTACTATTATACCAAATAAAGTGTGAAAAGGCCGGAAATGGGTAGTGGCCGGCAAACGGATCGCGTGGCCTTACGTACGTGTGTGACGCTTCATACATATAAGTTTAATGTATCGAAATTTTATTGGATAACCTGAAATACTGTTTATATTTATTATTATGTACCATATAAATAAATAAAAATGGACTGAGATATTTTACATAATTAGTTATAGCATAAAAACTATTATGCTATGATCTTAAAGGAAAATCTTTTGGATACTTATACAAAAAGATGTCCAGCAAGATATAAAACTATACTGAAAAATAAAACTTAATCGAGAAATTATTCATCGGAAGTAAAATCGAAAAAATCATGTTTTGCTTAACTTAAGCGTCACAAAATTCGAAAAAGTATTGGATACTGCTATATACGCGTACCATTAAGTTACTACTAACGAATAGTACAGAAATATTCGATCGAGCAATTATCCACCGAATTTTAAATGCAATTTTCATGTTTAGGTATAAAACACATACTTCCAGCCATTAAATCTTTTGGCTTCTTTGTCATCTTCCATCTATACACTATCCTTCACAATCGTGCAAAGTTTCATTGATAGAGAAATTAATGTTGGGGTCTCCATACAAAGAAACTCCTCGATGACTGGGCTATGTGGTTAATACTCCACGACAGCGTAGTCGCTGATAGTGGTTTGCTCCCCTATGTTGAGTAGCGCCGCCTTTTCGCGCACCATTCGCAATCTGACAAGCGACGAGTAAACATCCCGTGTTTACTTGAAAATATATCTTACAGAGCAGTGAAATGTGCTAAAACAATAAAAAAATAAAGAACAAAACTAACAGCAACATTTCTTATCACTTTATTCTTGTTATTTTATGAATATTTTGTCTTTTTATAGTGATGCTACGCTACTCGTCGCTAGATGTCGCTAGTAGATAACATTAATTAATTACATGCCTCCCTACTCGTCGCTAGCAGATAACATTAAATACATAAACCTTAAGCTTGTCACACAACGGCGATATTTGTTTAAATACATGCCTCCCTCTTCACCCCGCTTCAGCCCCCGCAAGACGAACACGCTGGTTCAGAAACAAACAGGGCGAGTAACCTTATCTAATGTTTCCCATATCGATGGTCATGACCGTGACCAGATGATCGCTAGAGTTGGAAAATTGTAAATATCATATCGATATTTTTGAAGAAATTCGATAGACGATTTCTCCGAAACGTGAACTGATACAGCAAAAAGAAAAAGTACCCAAATTTTAAAATTATTCACAGTCAACGCCGTTTCAACCATTAGGGGTAGTTTTGTAACATTCTGTATAATTTCGTGACCTGCTTCGAATGTCATGCGGTGCGGAAGTATCATGTGGTGTTCAAGGTGGCAAGCTATTGACCTTTTGATTTGAATTTAATACTTTCATTTATCAAAAAATGCCATAAGTATTTACATTTTTTAAAGTATTTTCATTAAAACTCCTAAATAATTAGTACTACCCTTTACTTAGCCCTTTTTGCAATTCAATATCTTTTTTGTATTTTCAGTTTTTTTTTGGAAATGAAATATTTTTTTCAATTCATTTTTCATATTGTCAAACCCTATTATGTATCCTTACAGCTACTCTTGCCAGCACTGTGATAAACGTTTCGCCATCAAACGAGACGTGGAGAATCACATGAACAGAGTACATTTGAATATTAGGCCGTTCCAGTGTGACCAGTGCGAAAAAGTAAGTTTTAACATTTTTTAAAATAACATAGCTGGCAAACGAGCAGACGGATCACTTGATGGTAAGCGAAGCGATGACCGCCGCCCATAGACAACCGCAACACCAGAAGAGTCATAAGGCGCTAAGTATAGCCAAATCGCAATATTCAATTCACATTTTTGAAATAATGGTTAAAGCTATCACCATGGAAAAAATATATAACATACTTGAAACAATACAAAACAAATTGCCTTGAACAGAATCATAAAAATCACAAAAACTGATGAAAAAAAATATCCTGTAAACCCTGTATTTTGTGTTAATTGCTAATTCTCTCGGAAACAAGATATTTGTTTATGTTGAAACCAACACACAAAAATCGGCCATTTTAATACCTTCAGTTTGAACCCCAAGAAAAGTAATAAAAACATCGAAATCTCGAGAATTTTGCGTTCAGCCTTGACGTAACCGCCGCGATGGTACCCACACTGATCTGAACTTAAAATGAGTGGCGTTACGGTCGATATTATATCATCATGCATCAACCTCCTCAGATTTAGTGTACGTCGCGCCTTAATGGCCGGGTCAGACCGGACGCGTGGCGTGGCGCATACGGGGCGTTTGCGTGGCAGCATTGGTTGTAATGTATGAAACTATGAGAGGTGTCACACCGACAGCACGCACGTGCACGCTGCTGCCACGCCGCGCAGAGCTGTATCGCTCGGACAAACCGAGTGCGTGGCGTCACCGAGCGGAGCGGCAACGTCGCGCGCGTGCGAGCTGTGATGACGTTGTATTATATGGAATTCCGTTAGGTGTCACACCAACACGCGCGTACACGCCACGCACGGTGCTACGTGCGCTGCGGCAAGTTGTATTTGTTTACAAATTATTACGCAATGGAGGCAACGGAATTGAAGAAAAACTAATCGAAATAGTGCGCAATTGTGAGTGTCTTTGCAAGACGAAACATAAAGATTATAGAAATAAAAATTACACTGCTATCAAGGCGGATTGCGCGACGTCTCTGCGCCGCGTGTGCGTGGCGGCTACGTGGCGGCTGCGTGGCAGCACCGCTGTCGCCGGTGTGTCAGTGTTGGCACGCACACGCCGCGCCACTCATCTGGTCGGACCCGGCCTTAAATTGGGCCAAATGATAAGAAGAGCAAACATGCATGACTGACTGACTCGGTGGGTTCGATTCCCACCCAGGGCAAATATTTCTGTGATGAGCAGATTTGTTTAATCTGTGTCTGGGTGTATTAATAATAATAATAATATTTGTTTATTTAAAACGTTATGTATATCAGTCTGTGGTTCCTATTTTACAGGGAATCCTAGTATTGGGCCAAATGACTGTGTGATTTGTCACGGATATTTATTGATGTATTTATGATTTATTTAATTACCAATACTTCAATTCCACAGGCCTATGTGACCTCCTGGTCGCTTACAGACCATAAGCGGTTGACCCACGAAGGGTTCAAAAAGCCCATGAAGTATCCCTGCACGATGTGTGATAAAGTGTTTAACGTAAGTTTATAGTTGTTGTTTTTTTTTATTATTTTTATTATGTGAGATGGCAAAAGGCTGGAAAGCGGCGGAATTCGTCGTCTATGAGCATCTATAACCACAGAAGAGTTATCAGTGCCATGCCGATTTTGAGGGCTAAGATGGAATGGAATGGAATCTTATTGTTGAAGTGTCCGGGATGTTCCCAGTCCCGCCAAAATGCGAGCCAGCTACGCACTAAGTTGACATCGACATATTTTGCTAGAAATATAAATTAAAAAAAAACCTTTACTCACTTTCCCCTTTGTTCACATCAAAATTGTATACCTTATTAATTGAAAACAGCACTTTCTTCACACAGCAAAAGAGAGTATTAACAACACACATTCGTACGCACACCGGGGAGCGGCCGTACCAGTGCAGCGAGTGTCCCGCGCAGTTTGCGCAGAACAACGTTCTGCAAACGCATGTCAAGTTGATACATCTCAAGTTGACCAGGGACGGACGGCCTAAACAGACCGGCGGGTGGAATAGGACCAGAGACGGCCGGCCCATAGAGACCAGCAGGACGAATACTGCCGCGCTTACGATAAGAGTAGTAAGTCCGAAATCTTAGTTTTGAGTAAATGACGCGCAAAGTTTTCGCTACAATTTTAACTGTGTTGCCTCGGTTTGTCAAGTTATATTAAGTTTAATTATTGAAATTTGCAGAGTAAATTTAGCTCTATCATTATTTATAATCAATTAATTTCAAATGTTTATTAAAAAATATATAAATGCCAAAAACACTTTATACCTAGTATGAGTTAAAAGATTAAACACAGTAAGTATCTTAATTACTGCTGTTATGGTAAGTAATCCATACATACAATATCGATATCCATACATACAAAAATATCGGAGCTCCACTTATTAACGGGAAGTAAGTATACTTCCTACTGTTATGCTAACTAAAACTCTTGAAAATAGTGACTTACTGCTATTATTATTATTGATATTTATAGGTTGCAGTAGAGCTAGAAAAACGCAGGTTAGACCACTTTGTAGAGAATTTTATGCTGACTTCAAATATATAGGTATTTAACAATTTTTTCGAAAAATCCGACTTACTGCTCTTATTATAAGCGCGGCAGAATAGAGCTGCTTGTGAGATCGGAAAACGAAAGAAAAAGAGGAAACAAAATATGAATAACACATGGTGTTTTTTTAAATCACTGAATAAATGTTTTTTTTTCTTTCTTTCAAATAAATACATCATCATCAGCCAAAAGTCGTCTACTGCTGGACAAACGCCTCCCCCAAAGATTTCCACAACAACCTCCCAACCTTTCTTGTGACTCCTCTGGTGTTGTGGGTGTCTATGGGCAGCTGTAATCGCTTACCATCAGGTGATCCAGAAGATAATATAGCCAGTTCCCCATTGCGTTGGGGAATCTTGGTAAGCCCGATTCCATCTTCGGCACCATCGTCATTTACCATCAGGTGAGATGATGCCAAGGGCTTACCAATTGAGGGTAAAAAAAAAGATCCGTCTGCTTGTTTGCCACCTCTGCCATTAAAAAAAAACACTCGAGAACTTTAATGCCCCAACGGCTATGTGTTCTACGAGCTATGTGCATCGCCCACTGCCACTTCTGTTTAGCGATTCTGTGAGCTTTCGGTTACTTTAGTTAAATAAATACTTAACTGCAAAAAACTAAATATAGTTTTTATTTATAAAACTGAACAAAGAACCTGTACTTGTACTGTAGCCTTCGTGCTATAGTGGCTACTCCATTTGCTTTACATCAGCGGGTAGCGGGTAGCGGGTTCGATTTGGGTTTGGTGTGTGTGTGGTAAGGCATTTTCTGAGACTGCCTGGCTAATAGCTACCAGTATCTTGTGTAAGTCTTGCCTTGTTCCGACATGGGAGATAAGATAGTCCGTTCCCCATTGCGTTAGACAATCCTGGTAAGCCCGCGTGCATCTTCGTCATAATCATCACTTACCACCAGGTGATAAAATGCCAAGGGCTTAAAGAAACTTTGTGTTATAGCATTGATGTCAGTTCCCCATTGCGTTGGGCGATCTTGGTAAGCCCGCTTGCATCTTCGTCTTAAACATCACTTATCACCAGGTGTGAGATAAAGCCAAGGGCTTACCAAGGGCTTAAAACAAATTGTGTTATAATAGCATTGATTCATGGAGATAAGATAGCCATTTCCCATTGTTTACGGTAAGACTGCTTCCATATTTCAGCCCAAGTATGCAGGGTGTAACAGAAAGGTGTGATAATACTTCAAGGTTGGCTTTTACCCATCAAACTGAACAACTTTTGTTCTACAACTTTGTTGAAATCGCAAAAAAATTTTTGGACTTTTCATACAAACTTGGTTCGCCAGCTGATCAATTTGTATGAAAAGTCCAAAAAAAATTTAGCGATTTGAACAAAGTTGTAGAACAAAAGTTGTTCAGTTTGATGGGTAAAAGCCAACTTTGAAGTATTATCACACCTTTCTGTTACACCCTGTACACCCTGTATTTTGCGGCCTTCTTTCTAATGAGGGTACAGATTTCAGCGTCATCATCACTTACCACCAGCACCGGTAGCATGATAACGAGTTTTAAAAGCATTTGTTCCGTTCTAACGCTAAGCTAATGAAAGAGACAGCTGAGCTGTTTTCTCGCGTTTAGCGCGACAAACAGCTTTGTCTACGCTCATGCTACCCGTGCTGGTGATGTGATTGTAGACAAAAATTAATCCGTCAGAAAACACTTTCCATACAAGGCTTAAAAACAAGTATACGGAAGCGCGGCTAGCTCAGCCGGTAGACCATGACATTTAAGTTAGGGTCGTGGGTTCACGCCCCACGTTGGGCGCCAAATATAGATGAGATTCGATATTTTGTTAAGCTGTTGATCACTACGCTACTCTGAAAAACGCACTGAGCCACCGCAGTCAGAATAAGCGGCTTGAAAACCGCGATACTCCACCCACGGAGGCCAAGTCCGGATTAGTGAAGGTCGCTGATCTAGTGGCCAGCCCCATTGTCAGAAAAAAGGCCTCCGTCAAGTCCGACATGGCTTAACGATCGCTATCTAGTATTAGCAACCGGCGCCAACGGCTTCAGAGATAAATGCCACTAACGTTCAAATCCATCTAGGCTATAACCTTGTCTGTAGTCAGTTAACCTGTCGCACTAAGCCACACCGCTTCAGCCGCACTAAGCTTGAAGCAATCAATCGTATATTTTTCACTAGGAACTAATAATAAAAGAAGGTAGTAAACAAAAAAAATATATTCATTTATTGGAGATCTTTACAGCATTATTTAGTCCTCTGTATACATATAAATAGAACTCGTTAACTTTACTGTAAACATATTTTTTTATTTAACATTTATTTTAATTTGATTCTTATTTCACCGTTCTTTTAGCTTTGTGAGATTCCTCCTCTTTAGAAGGTTCCTTGGATTCATCAATTTGATCTTGGAACTGACGGCACCTGTAGAAAGAGGTTTGTCCAAATTCATATTTAAATTGTCAAAAGTAGAAACTAAAGTTTCGATCCAGAACACATCCCTTAGGGCAATTATCACCAGGACAAGAAAGACTATCCTTACTTTGACTGACTCGGTGACTCAATTAGTGTTCCTGACTACTGATCCGAGAGACGTGGATTCGATTCCCACCCAGGCCAAACATTTGATTGGCTCGGTGGCTCAGTGGCTGTATATATGTATTCTACCGTAGGTATATGTGTAAGTATATCAGTCTCCGGATCCCATAATAATCCTAATTTGGGGACAGATGACAGTGTGTGATTTGTTCTGGATATTTATTATTAATGTTACAAATCGAAAATGACTTCGTTTGTTTGTTTGTCATTTTAACGGAGACATGATTTTTTACAGAGTTACTTAGTTATAAGGAAAAAATATAATTACTTGGTCCTCTGATGGCGATTTAGTGCGCTCTGTTGCGTATATTTCTTGCCGCATTTACATGTAAAGGATCGTTCCTTGGTGTGGCCGTTTATGTGAATTATCAGAGTCGATTTCTTAGTTAACTTTTTACCGCATATACTGAAAAAAAAAAAAAACAACAATTACTCATAAATTAGTGATCGCCCATTGGCAAGAATGATAGATAGATAGATAGATAGATATACAAACGTTATAATCAATCGTCCGTACTGCAGGGAGGCCCAACCTCCTCCCCCAATTCCCCCATCCCCCATTTCAAAGGTCAGCAATGCACTTGTGACTCCTCTGGTGTTGCGGGTGTCTATGGGCGGCGGTAATCGCTTACCATCAGGTGATCCGTCTGCTCGTTTGCCACCTAGCACATAAAAAAGGCACGAATCTGTTCAAAGTCAAACCTCGGGAAGGTTAAGCCTAACTCTCCACATAAGAGGGCTAAGTCCGGATCGGTGGAGGTTGCTGGGCTCACTGCCAACTCCAGTCAGAAGTTTTCAAGCCACTTACGCCTATAAAGCCTCTATTATATTATAAAACCCAAGACTATGTTAATGACAATGATGTATGGACATGTATAGTCATAGCTTTAGTAATGACATCAATTGTAATAGATATTAAGTATTTATTTCAAAAAATGTGTTGGGGCGAGTTTCTTTTGGGCTCGACGTTTCTTCTCGCTCCGCTAACACTTTCCGAAACGTTGAGTGTACAAGTTCCGCGTGGTAGGAACTTTGTACTAGGTAGAAAAAAAGACGATTTAAAAGTATGCGTACAGCATCTACTTCAATAAAAAATATTTTGACTTTTTGACTTTTGATCTAGTGACAGCAGCCGGCTCAACGTGCTTTGCTAAGTAAGGGAACGGTCGAGATAAATGCAACTAACAGTAACACCTATACAGGTTATGCCGTGTCTCTAGTAAGTGACCCTGCGTAATCGACGCGACCACGCAAGCCGTTCAAGCCCACAACCGCTTAATCGATATTAATCGTAATAACAATAATCATAATAATCTTACTTGCACTCAAACGGTCTGATGCCAAGGTGCATACGTTTGTGAGCAGTGAGTTTTTCTTTACATTTAAGAGTCTTCCCGCAAACGTCGCATAGGAAGTCTGTCCTCTTTTCATGCTCCTGAAAAGAATAAATAATAATTTTGTACTATTTTAATACTGAAAGTCCACACAAGAGGCGATACACCTATATCTCAAACAACTAAATTCCTTCACCTTAAAACGACAAAGTCATATAATAGAAAGAACAAAAACAACAAAAGTAGTTCTTTTCCATTATTAAAAATATGTTTTTTTTTTAAATAGCGGACGTGAACATATCCAATCAGGCTACCTATTATTCGGGTCAAATGTAAAAACTTTTCTTTTATGAGGACAGATTTCGTAAATCGCGTACTTATGACGTAAATATACATACATATATGTAAAATACCTGTTTTTTTTAATTATTTATTTGGAAATCTTACAGCCTATATAAATTAAATTATTATTATTAAGATTAACTATATATTACGAATTAAATATAAAAAACAAAAATACATACCGCTTTCATATGCTCGTTTAGAGCATTCATAGTGTCACAGGGCAGGGAACAATGAACGCAGAGGTACCGCTTCATATTCGACGTCTGAGGATGCAGCCTGCTTCTGTGAGCTTGGAGATACCTGGGGAAGTGAACACCAAACTGCAATATACTAAATAGTCAATAAGCCTCGCCTCTATGGTCTAGTGCTAGCGCTCGCTTCACATCAGGAGGTCGCGGATTCGCTTCCCGGCGGGGTCCACGTTTAAAGGATTCAGTTTAGTTGGTGGTAGGGCATTTTTTGAGCCTGCCTGGCTAGCTGCCACTATCTTATCTAAGTCTTGCCGCCAAACATAAATGTTAATAGCATTGATGTGTTCCGGAATGGAGATACAATAACCAGTTCTCTATTGTATTGGGGAATCTTGGTAAGCCCGCTTCCAAATCATCATCACTTACCATCAGGTGAGATGAGGCTTACCAATTATGGATACTTAAAAAAATACATTACCTGCGCATATGAAATGCATAGCCACAGATGTCACAGACAAACGGTTTGACGCCGCGGTGCTTATTCTCATGCTCTATAAGCTGGATCCTGGTATGGAAACCACTGCCACATTTATTACACGTGTACTGGAATAGAAATCGGATATTTTACTGATACTTTATGTCTTCTTCTATAATAACCTAACAATAACAATAACACTGACTCGGTGGCTAAGTGGTTAGCGATCCTGACCTCTGATCCGAGAGTCGTGGGTTCGATCCCCACACAGGGCAAACTTTTCTGTGATGAGCAGAATTGTTTGCTCTGAGTGTGGGTGTATTATATCTATATATGTATGTATTTAAAAGTATATGTGTATGTATATCAGTCTCTGGTTCCCAAGATACAGGGAATCCTAGTTTGGGGCCAGATGACCGTGTGTGATTTGATATTATTATTATAATATAATAATTGACAACGCTAAACACCTTAAAAAACCGACTTCAATCATAACAACTACTATTTTGCAACGTTTTTTTAGTTTTTGTTGATGTTTTCAAAAAGTACTGAATTAATTTTGATAAAATTTATATGGGACCACCTCTGAAGTATTCCCTACCAAACAAAAAAAGGAGTCATCAAAATTAATCCATAACTGGCGGAGTAATCGCGTAACAAAGATACAAAAAAAACATACAGTCGAATTGAGAACCTTCTCCTTTTTTGAAGTCGGTTAAAAAAAATCCGACTGCATTATAATGTATCCTATGTCATTCTCAGGATCAAGATGAATCTAACGACACCTCTCAAGCTTAAATCCATCAAGCCGTTTTAGGCTACAGGGCGCGCGTAGCAAAGAAATATATACATACACTCGAAAAACATAACCCTCCTTCTGCCGCAGTCGTGTGAAAATCACAGATACCGCATGTTCAACATTTTGTTCCCGCTCAAAGGCATCAACGCTTGCGGAATGCGCAAGTCGCCGTCGGGGTAACAGTTAATTTTGTCAGTTAGAACCATTATAACATGGACTCTGCGTTGCTATTATAATATGAATATTATTAATAACATCCTTGTGGTTCTTGATCGATACTGAAGTTGTGTGTAGTTTCTAAGTGAACGCCTAGCCATTTAGGCGATCGTCGTCCACTGTCCACTTAGTACGGAATGTCCAGTAATTTCTTACCATTTATTTTCAACCGACTTCAAAAAAAGGAGGAGGTTCTCAATTCGTCGGAATCTTTTTTTTTTTTTTTTCTATGTATGTTCACCGATTACTCGAAGACGCCTGAACCGATTTCAAAAATTCTTTTTTTGTTTGAAAGGGTATACTTCACAGGTGGTCCCATATTAATTTTATCGAAATCGATTCAGCGGTTTTTGAGAAAATCAACAAAAACATAGCAAAATTGGAGTTGCTACGATTGAAGTCGGTTGTTTTTAACGTATTCAGCGTGGTCATTTATATTATTCATATTAGATACTTTTATTACAGTTATTATACAACCAAATTTATACAGAATGTCCAAATGTCCAGGCTCAAGGTGAATGATCTCTTCAGTTTTATCAAGTTTAGTTCAGCAGTTTTTATATTCAAATATGACTACCTTATTTAATTTTCTTATTTATCATATTAGAGTAGATATCTGGAGAGGCTTGAAGCAAGCTACTGGATGCATGTGGAAATGTATGGGGGGAGGGTTCTATGTCCAACAGTTAATGTCTTCCAGCTGGTGAAAATTATAACTTTACCTTGTACTCAGCTCGGTGCACCATCTCATGATTCTTGAGAGCACCTTTATAAGCAGTCGTGAATCCGCACTGATAATAACACTCCATCTTTGCAGTGGTGTGGGCTCGTCCGTGGATGTAGATTTCTAAAGCGGTTTTGTAAGTTCTACCTGAAAATGGGACAACTATCAGTTGTTGAATACGGTGGAACATCGCTTGAAGAACCAGTAGCTGTTGGGGTATTTAAGTTCTGGAGTGGGAACCGCGCACCGGAAGACGTAGCGTAAGTAAATCTCCCAATCCGTGGGCCGATGACCTGGTGAAGGTCGTGGGGAGCCGCTGGATGAGGGCAGCCTAAGTGTGTTTGAACAAAAGCATGGCTCTGTTCAGCAGTGGATGTTTTTCTTTTGATGATGATGATCAGTCATCTATAAAGTTACTTTTTCTGTGACAATAAGATTAATGTCAACAAATATTGATTTTCTTAAAAGAGAGCAGCAATTAGTTTCTATGATCTCACTAATATTATAAGTGCGAAAGTATGGATGTTTGTTTATTTGTTAGTTTGTTTGTTCCACTTTCACGCCGACACTACTCAACGGATTTGGATGAAATTTGGTAGGTACGCGTAGATAGGTAAAGCAATCGGCTAACACATAGGATACTTTTCGTCCCGGAATTCTTAAGGGTTTCCGGAAGAATGCTTAAAAACTAAAAATTTCCACTTTGTCACTAGATGGCGCCACCTTAACATTTTCTCTGGACCCTATTCTGAAGTCGATACACAAAGTCGCGGGCGGAAGCTAGTATTAAATAAAAATATTAAATTGTTTATACATACCACAAATTTTACAATTAAAAGGTCTTTTTTCAGTGTGAGACTTCGCATGTCTTTGAACATACCATCTTATATGATGAGAATATTCACATTGATTGCATTTGAACTTTATATCATCCTTATCATTTACTTGGGAGTATGTACACTGCACAATTTCAGGTTCGTAGTCTTCTGGCAAATGATCACTGCGGTAATGGTTTATAAGATCATCTTTATTATTGAACAAAGTGAAACATGTTAGACATTTAAATCGATCATTTTCATAATTTTCATCTGCATTATCATCGTCATCATCGTGATCATCATTCTCCATATTTTTGTCAGTTTCTGTCTTAATTTTAGGATTCCTAGAATTTCTTTTATCAGGATGTTGTAGTTTATCATTTTTCCCTTTCTTTTTTTTAGAAACAATATTACTTACTTTTTTATTATCTAGCCCTTGTCGTTTCTTTTTGTTGGCTGGCACTCTATCATTGTTTCCTTCAGTTCTATCTTCTTCATCTTTAACAGCATCTTCTGATTCAGATAAATGGTTTTTATTTGAGCCATTATCATCAAAATCATCATCAAAGACTTCTTCTTTAATTTTATGTTCAGTCTCTATAGGGATATTCATACATATTACTTGTCTTTCATGATTAGTTTCACTATCTTTTTCTTGTTTTAGTGACACCGTTTTAAGAACATCAGTTTCAAATTCTTGACTTGTTTCACCTGTTTGTTCAACTTCTATTTTTACTATTGACTTATTTTTTAATGTTAAATAAAATTCATGTAGATTACGAACACCTTCACTTAAGTATCGTAGAAGAAGGTTTTGGTTGGCAGCTACTTTCAAATGAAAATCATGTATTTCATCAATTTTTTTTGAGCACAAAGAACAAACATTTTTGGGAAGGAAGTCATTGTCTATAACCTGTAATAAAACAGAGATAAAAAAATATTATATTCACTCCTACTAAATAAAGACATATCCTTAAAGACTTTAACCTAGTTTTACTTCAACTGAAACTGGGTATCCAGGACAAATATGTTTAAGGTGATTTTCTGTGACAAAAAAACTCGCTGGGATATTTATAATGATCTCCTATGCAATGTAGCACACTTGATTACTAAAAGTTGGCCTCTCCATACCCACTAAAAGACCCAGATGATGAAAATGTTTAAAAAAAAAGCTCTACCTAGATGTGGCAATACACTGAATCCTTGTCAGTTCCAGTTCCTGAAATTAGCATCACATTAACTAATTTATTGTTACTATTTGTATGTTGTTTTTTTGTGTCAAAAATAAATATGTGTTTATGTCTATTTGCATTTAAGACCAGTTGTAGTATCAATACATAATTTAATTCTGATGTATGTGTTGTGTTTTGGGAATAAAAGTTTTCTCTCTTTCTATGTTTCCAAAATTTATTTATTTTTATTTTTTTAACTTTATTGAAGAACACAGAAATACTTTTTTTTTTTTACCCTCAATTGGTAAGCCCTTGGCATCATCTCACCTGATGGTAAGTGATGATGATACCGAAGATGGAAGCGGGCTTACCAAGATTCCCCAACCAAGGAACACATCAATGCTGTTAACATTGATGTTTGACGGCAAGACTTAGATAAGATGGTGGTAGCTAGCCAGGCGGGCTCATAAAATGCCCTACCACCAACCAAACCGAGTCCACAAAGTTGGACCCCGCCGGGAATCGAACCCGCGACCTCCTGATGTGAAGCTAGTGGCAAGCCACTACGCTACGGAGGCAGTTAATGATAATACTGCAGCGATTCTAAAATATTACCCTGAAAATGATAATGAATGCTTGAAAGGTTTACATGAAATCAAGAAGTGCATGAGTATCTCGAAATGCCCACTGTAAAAAAGGAAATTGAAAAATTCTGTGAAAAATACAGAAAACGGCTTGAGAATCAACAAAATATACTGGAGACAGAATTGACAGACACATCTGAGTTGCTTTACAGGCTCAAAAGACCTTATTTTTGTTGCATTCTTTTTACCCTTAATTGGTAAGCCCTTGGCAGCATATCACCTGACGATAAGTGATGATGATGCCGAAGATAGAAGCGGGCTTACCAAGATTGCATACATGATAGTAGGAACATGGTCAGTAAAAATATCAATTATTAGAAAATCATCACTGGAGAACCATCACTTAAAAGGGACATTAATAATTACTACTATAACAACAGTAACCTAACATATTGTCGTACCAGGATGTCAAGGAGTTGGCGAGGAGTAGAAAAGAATGGCACTTACTTCACCGACAAGACCCTAGCTCTTAAGATAAATAAGAAGAACTAAACTAACGTCACCTAGTTTTTTCGGCCTCCTCAGCAATATAGCTATACTTCATTTGTTTAGGTACTTAAAAAAACGTAAACAATCTTGATATGCCTTTTTATTGATACCTGCTTGTTAAAATTGAGTCAATAGAATGTATTATGTGTTAATAGAAATTCAAAAGAAAGTAAGTATGGTTCATTCCAATCAAAAAAAAGCAAAAGGTAAACAAACATAGTATGCAGATGACATTGACATGTGTCAGTTCCATAGTAAGTTTGTTTACGTTTTGCTTTTTTTTGATTGGAATGAAGTATACCTGCGTTTGCAAAAACATAGGAATTTAAACATGTACATATGAATAAAAAGACATATCAAGATTGTTTACATTTTTTTAAGTACCTAAACAAATTAAGTATAGTCAGTTCATGATCTGGCAACAACATAATTATACACCTCTAAATAGGAACAAGCACAGAACATGACATAAATGTTTGCCCTAGGTGCAATCGTACGAACGACCCTTGGGGTACGTCAGAGGTACTAATCACTAAATCAATTAGGATTGTCTTATTATTAGCTGTATGAAGCATTACCTATTTCATAATTGTCTTAGAAATTAAAAAAAAGGAATAAAGAAAGTGTGTGTACCTGCATAAAAAGTATATAAAAAGTTCACCTGTGCCCCAGAGGCTTTCAATGCAAATCATTAGGATTTATAAAGCAGGTACCTAACATTTCTTTAATAAGTCATTAAATTAGTATTCCTTTTTATCCGTCTTCTCCTCTCATTTATTTTAAGCTGTGCCCAACAGAATCTATAGTGATCTCTTTATACTTTAACACCTAATTTGAACATTATAGTAATGGTAATCAGGGGCACCAACTTCATAAAATATCGGGGGGATAGGGCGAAAAAAAAAGTTATTTTAATTTTTGTGGTTATCGTTGAGGGACCGCAATTCGCGAGCCGCAAGTCACACTAGTATTTTAATATAAAATATTGGAGGGCTCAGCCTCGCTGATAATGTCATTGGGGGGGCTCGGGCACCCCCAGGCCCTATGGAGTCGGCGCCAGTGATGGTAATAAAATTTGAGTAAGGATTGAGGATATTTACGCGGTGAACATAAACAAAAGTGGGTCAGAAACTGTGTAGGGATAGGAGATATTGCACTTGCCTGGACCGGTAGAACTGCCTCAATTTTCTGTGTTAGAGTCGACGATAAGTATTGAAGTGATAGTGGCGAAGATGTCGTTAGACATAATCTACACAGCTCTTCCATTTTCTGTGAAGAATTCCTGTGTATCTTTCATAAAAACAGCTCAATTTTACAATCACTCAATACAATACAATACAACAACGAACGAAACAAGAATGTGTCAAGTCTCAAGTCGCGTTTCGAACTAGGTGATATTTACTTGACAAGAGTCTGTCTCTTTCAAACTTAACAGATGTATAGTAAGCTATCCTGTTGTCAGGGCAAAAACGGTATCGGAAGTGTTTTGGAACGAAACCCAGGTCAACCTCTGTCTGACGTCAACCAAATGTCAGTTTGACGCTGAGGTTTGACGTAATAAGTTGCCAGACTTAAAGGTTTCAATCCCCAAAAATAATGTAATGCATTTTTTAAGTCAACCATAAATGTGGAATCTTCTGTCTTCATGCTGGGGGACTTTAACCTGCTTTAACGCGCACCCTGGTGAGTCGGCATCCGTAAAATGGGTGGGGTAAATAGGAATGGCGAGGAAAATTGGGATGAAAGTAGGGAGTTTCTAAATCTTGCTAGTGTTTATTATGTTTGACAGATCATTGCTTAAGTAATTTAATTTATTTTTGGAGGAGGCTTATCGCTCTTTTGGACATGACAAAATCAAGTATTCAGAGTCATCAAATTTAAATAAGCACTTCAAAGTGAGGCCTCCGTAGACGTGTGCACATTGTGAGTTTTCTATAGGTAATAAGAAAAAGAAGTGCCCGGAACCCACTTACCGTTGGTGCCAAACCCGCGCGCCCACACGGCGTCGCCCGCAGCCAGCGTCATAATATCTGTACCCTCGGTGAAAAACGCTATAAGTCGACTTATATCACTTTTTGTTTTTTTAGACATTTATAATCAGTGCAAAATTATCTATTTTTCTGTCTGATCCACGTAGCTCTAACTGTTCTAGATCCGGAGATATTTTTCGTGCGCAATAATACAAGTCGACTTGTATCATACAATAGTCTTTAAAGCCTCGCGTACAATGATATAACTTGACAAACACACATTCAATTTAACATAAGTTACTTAAATTGTAAGTGTAAAATAATACAAATTTAGTTGAATCATTATACCTATAGATAATATATTGATAAAAGATTGTGAGTGATGATACAACTACAAATGTATTATCGTTCACGACTCAATCTTAAAATAACTCTAATGTGGATAATGATACATGTCTACATAGTACACTTGACACTAGAAAAACAATGGTGAAATTTAGTGTAAAGTAATATATTTCGAAATATATTATTTTTCACCAGAATGCTTATAAACTATTACGTTCGTGTCCAACAATACAACTCACTTATATCAAAAATGTTACCAGTTCCTAATAAGTAATACAAAAAATCTTTTGGTGTCAAGTGATACAAGTTTTTCTGGTACCATCTTCTTCTAAAACATAAGCTTCAGACAGACGCAAAAGAGACAGCTATAGGTAGCGCACTTTCGCGGTGCAGAGAGGTGAGATTCTCGACCTTCGTGTACAATTATTGTTGTTCCGAATATCATTGCTGTTTGGAGAAAAGAGAAGATAAAGAGTAAATTCAAAAAAACTATTTTCTATATCAGAAATGTTTCTTTTTTTTGTGGATAATTAAAGATTAGAGGCAAAGCTACTACGGTAAATTATTAAGCCATTATCCGACCGCCGACTACTACTAGATATGTCATTCCTTTATGATGTAATAAATGGCAAGTTTGACTGCTCCCAACTTCTGTCTGAAATAAAACTGCGTGTTCCGTCTCGACGTACACGTCACACAACCCTGTTCCACGTACCATTTAGCCGTACTAATTATTCTCAAAATTCTGTATTTACTCGCCTGCCTTCCACTTATAATAAATTATTCTCTGATATTGATATATTCCGTTATACAAAGGCAGGCTTCAAGTCCAAATTATTCCTGTCATTATCTAAAGCAGAGGTACTGGGCAAATCCCCAACTCCTACCTAATTCATATCAACTGATTGTAAATAGCCGCACCTGTACCTACACACAAACACGCACGCGCACATACATACACACACACACACACACATACATACACACACACACACACACACACATACATACACACACACACACACACTCAGACGCACACACACACGCGCACACACACACACACACACACACACACACACACACACACACATAGGCAGTTATATTATACCTACATACGTCTTGTATGCTGTTTTGATGATGTCTAATCTCTTCCTAATTATGCTTGTAACTATTTTTTTTTTTACTGTTAATACTTACCTAATCTTAAGAGGCCAGAACCGTTTACTTGTTTGTTACATTTGCCTATTAATTTTAAAAGTAGATACCTATTATTGGCTTTACACATACTGTCTAAACATTATCTGTTATTTACATCACTCTGTAATGCTGTTGGTATCTCAATAAAGTAAAATAAAAAAAATAAAATAAATAAAAAATAAGCAACATAAAATTTTATATTCAAAATAAAAATCAAAATGTTTTTTTATTTAAGTAGATGTTTTGCACATACTTTTAAATCGACTTTTTTTCTACTTAGTACATAGTTCCTACCACGCGGAACTTGTACACTGAACGGCACAGACATGCACCCCGCTCCGAGGAGCGGAGCGACGATATAAAACTTCTTTGACTCAACGTTTCGGGAATTGTTTCCGAAGCGTTTCACTGCAAAATTAATGGATAAAAGAGTAAATAGAAAAAAAACCTTTTTTATACTTACTAGAAATTTGTATCTATTTGTTGATAAATTTTAATTTAAATTACTTTTATTTTATATTTAGACAACAGACAATCCTTAGGAAATGCCTCCAGCGAAATTGCCGACCATACCGTTACTTTAGGGGAATGAAGGGGATTTTGCTGCTCCAGTATCTGCAATTCTGTTTAATAACATGCCCTAACGATCCCTACCGTTAGTGAAAGAAAGGTACCCGGTAAAGCTGATTTCTAGGGGAGGGGACATCCCGTGGCCTCCCAGAAGTCCAGATTTAATGCCAGCAGATTCCTTCTTATGGGGATATTTGAAGAATCGTGTGTACATCCATAAACCAACGACACTGCTTAACATTACAGAAGAGATGCCCGTGCAATATCACGAAAAGTGTACAATGCTACCTACTTCGAATAAACATATTTTGACTTTTCAATTTTGAACACTGAACATAATATGTTAATATCAGTATATTATACTGATTTCTAAAATAAATTTTGAACTCTCCATACAAAATTGTAATTTGCAAGAAAATATCAAAAATTGTATTGCGTAGGTATTAAGCACTTATAGGTTTTTTGGGAAAATTTGGACCCCCCACCAAAACTTCATTGTGGCTTCTACTTATGAAACTGAGCAACTTTCCCCAAATAATTCCCCAATGGTAATTCGCAAAAAATTTTTGAACCTTTCATACTAATTCGATCACGTGATCGGCCTATTTAGTATGGAGATGGAGATGCCCAAAATTTTTTTTGGGGGGTTCCAAAATTAACCGAATATATTCAGTTCCACGGAGCCGTACTATCTCAGGGCCCAATAGGTTCCGACAAGCCCACCTCTTACGCTTCACGTACTCTCAACGAAAACGAGATTAACTATACTTCATTCCAATCAAAAAAAAGCAAAAGGTAAACAAACATAGTATGCAGATGACATTGACATGTGTCAGATCCATAGTAAGTTTGTTTACGTTTAGCTTTTTTTTGATTGGAATGAACCATACAGTGTGATCGAAAAAGAGCTGCTCGCTATCGTATGAGTTACGAAATACTTTCGCCCGTACCACTTTGGACGTAAATTCAAAGTGATAACTGACCATAAACCACTCCAGTGGTTAACCACTGCAAGTTAAGGAGCCTAACTCCAGATTGACTAGATGGCGCTTAAAATTAAGCGAATACAATTATATAATAGTATATAAGGTGCTACTTTATTAGTGCCCGATATCTTAGTCGGTGCTTCCACTCCTGTTTCTGATCAACTTTCCCCAAGGAACCCATAGTCAAATCGCAAAAAAATTTTTGGACTCTTCATACAAATCGAACAGTCGAGCGGCCAAATTTGTATGAAGAGGCCAAATTTTTTTTTGCGATTTGACCATGGGTTCCTTGGGGAAAGTTGATCAGAATCAGGAGTAGAACCACTGAATAAAATATCGGGCACTAATAAAGTAGCACCCTATATAAAAAAGGCATATCTAACACCAATGCCGATGCCTTATCGAGGATTGAACTGAATAATGAGGAAATAAGATCTATCGCAGCTAACCCGACTGATCGACCTCCGACTCTAACTACCTCTGACACAAACACTGCTCATACAGATCAAGAGAACCCCATTCTAGAAGTTCCTAAAACTGATGACCTCTGAATAAATTTCATCGACAGCTGTGTTTGACTGTAGGTGATACGATGGCGCTGCCTTAACATTTTATTTATCTCTGGACCACATTCTAAAGGCCACGCAGACGAAGTTGCGGGTGGAAGCTAGTTACAGATAAAAAATACTTTTTTTTTTTTATGTGATAGGTGGCAAACGAGCAGACGGATCACCTGATGGTAAGCGATTACCGCCGCCCATGGACACCCGCAACACCGGAGTCACAAGTGCGTTGCCGACCTTTGAAATGGGTCAATTCATGTGGTCGTATGCCACCTTATCCTTAGGGATAAACAACCTAAATTACATACTGGCATAATACGACCACGGCTATCCACTGAACATAACTTTAAAATACTTTCTTGTTTCATACTTTTCACGGAGAGATTTGTCCGTAGTCGGGTTTTAGTTTTTGAACTTATTTTTGAAAATTTATTTAAAAAGTCAGTGTTTGGTTTTGACGTTTTATTGAAGATGAGGACAGTAGAACGCCGTTCTTCATTTGTTGTGTTATTAGGCATGAGACTCTGTGCCAAGCACACGTCTGTTGAGTTATTTTATTTTATTTATTAAAACGGTATTTTTATTTATTTATACGGTAAGGTGTTTGATTATGAGACACAGCGGCGTGCGGAACTCGATGCTAAGCGTGACGAGTTGAAGGCCCGACCACCAGCGGCCATACAATATACCTTCGTCGGAGGAGTGCTGACGTGCTGTGAGTGTGGCCGCACATTCTCAGCTAAAATTGGCTACGTCAGTCACATTAGAGCACACGAACGTCGCTCTAATAAGTGATTGCAGTCGCCGAGACCGAAATTGGCCTGGATTGATTGGATTGGATTGGATTTTATTTATTTTGTTACTTTATTTTTACAAATCGAAACAGTGATTTTCCAATTTATACTTGTCATTCTATATTTAAAAAAAACATTACTCTCCATAGGAGTAGTCGGGTAAACAATGTTCTGGTACAAAACAGCGGACAGCGGAGCGCCCGGCTACCTTCAAACAGAACAAATTGTCGAGACCGCAAGGAATTTCGATACAATTTCGTATGATAGTCGTATGGTAAACTGCTGGTCAAATGATAATTAGTATCAGTTACGTTCCGGCCGGTCAGTTTCCCACTACGATGGGGAATCTCGGTAAGCACGCTTCCATGCTCGGCATCATCATCACTTACCATCAGATGAGATGATACCAAGGGCTAACCAATTAAGGATAAAAATAAACCTGTATAGTCCGGTTGTAGGGCATTTTTAAGCCCACTTGCTGTTTTTTTTGTAAATTACTTAAAATAAATATTGTACACCTTTTTAATTTGAATGGAAAATTCTACATCCTTTTTTACGTCGAAAGTATTTGCATTGCACTATGACGAAAGCTTCACTTTACTAAGTACCTAACTTAATCAAAAGTCACTTCCTCAAAAACACATTCGTCATTCATAAATGAGTTACAAAAAATCCAGAAAAAACAAAAGCGTTTTTAAAAAATCCCAAACAGCAACTCGATAAGATACCCATAGTTTTCAAAAGATGACCCTAATCTAATCGCCCTGTTAGAATGCATTGCGTAGTGGTTTTTTTTAAATAAAATTCTATGAAGTATCGTGGAACTAACCGCTTCCTCCCTGATAAAACGTTTTCGCATCCCGTTTATGGCAAAGAATAAAAGCGTTTAAAATTTAAACAGATAGGACACGCAGACACCATCGTCTGACCCGTTGAGTGGTCATTGTTGGTGGTATTTTTTTTGATACCCTCAATTGGTAAGCCCTTGGCATCATTTCACCTGATGGTAAGTGATGATGATGCCGAAGATAGAAGCGGGCTTACTAAGATCCCCAACGCAACTGACAGAAAAAAACGAGTCGAAAAATCATATCTTCTATACCCATACTATGCGTAGTATTTGGCACACTTTTGTTATATGGGATGTAGTGAGACGATTCTAATATTTTGTCTAAAGCTAAAGCAGCTACTTAAATAAAATAAAAATTAGTTTTTGATTGTAATAAAGTACTTATTATGCGAGTTTAGTTAGAACGAGGTTACAGGAAAATATCGGATAAAGGAAAACATTTTGCGAATTCAACCAAACGACAAACTATAACATTACTATAGGTATATAGGTATTACTTCACATGTTCCTTGTTAAATAATTATAAATAAGAAATAAATAAAAAAATATAGTTTTTTCATATAGATTTTGTATAAAATTAATGTCTAAATTATATCAAATGTCTCGTCTGTTCCCCTAATTACAATATTGTATTATCATTGCTCGCTAAATAAATACCATACAATAGCAAGTTGATAAAAGAAGTTATTCAAAATGTTTTAGTCGCAGTGACCAGTGGTCCAGAAATAAAAGCAAGTTAATTATAGAACTTATAACAAAGTTACGTTTTTATAAGTTTTTAAGTGTTTTATAATTATATCGTAACTACAAGGGTTTTTAATTTTTATTTTGTTGTTTCAATATGTTTTTTATCAAGTGTTTGTTGTTATTATTTGTGTTAAATGAGATAGACACTGGTAAGCTACTACTTATTAGTAATTATATTAATCAATTATTTGTTCTTTAAATATTGAGATTATAATATCCAGGTGAAAAATTGCTAATTCACAAACACTTCCCGAAACGTTGAATGTAAGTACAAGTCCCGCGTGGTAGGGACTTTGTACTAGGTAGAAAAAAAATATTGACGATTTAAAAGCACGTGTAAAGCATCTACTTAAATAAAAAACATTTTGAGTTGAGTTTTAATAAAAAACCGGCCAAGTGCGAGTCGGACTCGCGCACCGAGAGTTCCATATAAATTCATAATCACACATATCTTGAACTCTATATCAAATTCTCAGGCCTGCAATCTCTTAAAGCTGTGAAAAAATCAAACTTCTATGCCAACGCAATCAAGAGATACAGCCGTTTATGCCGCATTTTTGGACACTCGCATGGGAATGATAACCTATAGTCCTATAGGATACTTCCCGTTGACCAAGAATGATGGGATTTAGCAACGAGCAAAATTGTGATATAACTAAAAATTTATGGTTTTCGGACCTTTCCCTTTACTTGTGCTATAAGAAATTGCTGTTTGCCAAATGCCATGATTCCAGGTCAACGGGAAGTACCCTATAGGTTTTGATTTCCATGCGTGAGACTAAAATGCAGAATAAACGGCCGTATCTCTTGATTGCGTTGGCATAGAAGTTTGATTTTTTTCACAGCTTCAAGGGATTGCATGCCCGAGTACCTATTTGATATTTTCAACTTGATATGTTTTTTAGAACGTATAAGCAACGATAACGTGCAATGTCTCTTTCGGTAGTACAAAAGACATCAACGACTATTGCAAGACATGTAGGTATCTACATCAAAAATATAGTTAACCACTATTTAAACTCTACATCTTAAGAAGATAAAAAGAAACCTGATTATTTCTTCGTCTACAAAGCTTTCTAATAAAAAGTTTCACTTCAGTCCGTTGTTTCGGTAAAAATCTTTACATCATATTTGGTTATAAAACCACATATTCCATTTATCTATGAACAACACTTTCAAAAAAAAAAAACAATCTATCAGATCTCATAAATTCGGTCATAGAACTTAAAACCGTATCTCTTGAAAATTTCCGAGAAAACGCCGTTTGCGTAGATCATCGATTATCCTATTATCTAGTTGATCATAAAAAATACACGTCTATTTTGTATAATAAATATATGAAGGACTCGGTGGCTCAGTGGTAAATTTATCCTGACTACTGATCCGAGAGTCGTGGATTCGATCCGCACCCAGGGTAAAAATGTCTGTGATGAGCAGATTTGTTTGCTCTGTGTCTGGGTGTATTATATCTATATATGTATTTAAATGTATATGTGTATGTATATCAGTCTCTGGTTCCCATAGTACAGGGGATCCTAGTTTGGGGCCAAATTACCGTGTTTGCCTTGTCCTGGATAATATTATTATTCAAGAATAAACAAAGTAGGAACTCCAAGGGCTGGCCAAAGTCAAGCAAAACTGACTAAACGGGTGATTAATTTGTACGAAAAGTCCAAAAATGTATTTTGTGATTTTAGCAAAGTCGTAGAACAAAATTTGTTCATAATGATGCATGCTGAAATCCCCAGTTAACGAGTCCTGAAGCTGAAGCAGGATTGTTACGCCCTGTATACTGTGCGTTCAGGTTTAAGTACAGGTCGTCATGACAGCTACTAACGTTATGTCTTAACGTTTTACCTGTGACAAATGTGACAAGAAATGTCGTTCCGCCATTGGCCTACACAGAGTGTTAAAAAAAATGCGTTCTTCTTCTTCTTATTAAGCGGCAAAATTAACTTTGTAACACAAGGGAAAGATGGCAGGTGCCAGGTGTTGCACTTCATAGCGTCACCCTGAGGGCATTCAGATTTACACCAAAGTAAAGTCATCAATTCTTATAGGCGCTTTGAAAACTTTTGACACTGGGGCTGGCCACTAACCCACAACCTCCACCAATCCGGACTTGGCCCCCGTGTGTGGAGTATGGCCTAACCGTCCCGAGGTATGCAAAGAGACCCGTACCCATGCAGAGGGGACGATATGGGGCGCTAAAAAGTCATCGAGTCACTTCACCTCTGTATGTCCGTCCGAACGTCCTGCCTATGCGCCCCCGCACCGCTGAACGGAAGTGCAGCGTGAGACGACCCAAGAGCGGGCATCCTGTTGTTTTATCATACTTATTTTGAATGCTTCAGGCGTGGATTCAGGATTTCGTTCAGGGGGGGTTCAAATTTTCAGTGTATCCTTATTTATGAAGAGGTCGACGGTACTAGGCCGTTAATATAAGAAGTCGCGAGCGTAGCGAGCGCGAAATTTTTTGAATAGTTAAAAATACCTCTATTTATTTGCATTTATAGAAGTTTCAGTACTTCGGTCAGGCTTCGGGGGAGGGGGGCATTTGCACCCATTGCCCCCCCCCCTGGATCCGCGCCTGGAATATTTTGTTGTTGATCACAATTTTCATGTTATTTTTAAACAATAACTTACCTACCTATAATTTGGTACCGCAAATAACTATTTACCGCTTAACTTAATTAAATTATTTAGTAAATGTTCGTACTTCCAGCCTTCCAACATTAAAACTCTTCGACATTTATAAATTCCTCTGATTTATAAGCAGAAACGTTCGGTTAAAAAGAAACTCCCTCGAAAATGTAACGCATTGCCTAAACATTCTACCCAATTAGCAAAATGTGGTTTTAAATAAGCCACCAATGCGTTTTTAGTAAGACTTAATGCATTTTGAAATAGTCTTATAATGTATAATGGTCACAAAATTCAGGATCTCTGATCTTGAGTTTGTTTTGTACAGGTCATGGAATGTTAATTGCTCTCATTTTGATCTTTAAGACGCACTGTATCATGCTACAATTCGTGTTCAATGCGAACCATTATGAAATTAACAGTCAGTTACAAAATTAATTTCGGAGTCTTTGCGTGGTTTGTGAATTTAAATGAAATACCTATTTAGTAATTGACAACCAAACACGATCTTGTAATTGCGAGTAATTGTGACTAGCTACTACCAGTTTTATGTGCAAATGTCAGTTTTTCGTTATTATATACATGTATTTGTGGCGTATTTTCAATACCCCTCATATTTTCCTTTATTTAAAATTTACTCGAATCTTCTTCTTATCGTGTGGCACATTTAACCGTTCTATCCACAAGTTGCCTAGTGTTGCACTTAGCATCACCCGCCTTACACCTACGGACGTGTGCAACGCGACCATCATACACATCTAGAAATCAGATGTGCAGGTTTCCTCACGATGTTTTCCTTCACCGTTAAAGCAGTCGGTATGAAAATGCACGTAAGTTTCGAAAAACTCATTGGTGCACTGGCCAGGATTTGAACCCACGACCTCTGGTTAGGGGGTCGAAGTCAATACCGCTTAGCCACCGACGCTTTTTTTATTTTTTATTTACTCGAATAATAAAATTTCATGTGCCGGCTTAAATGAAACTATTACACGATCTTATATCTTATAATATGCGTTTACGAAACTTTTGTTCTTATTAAGATTGTTACAGTTTGATACCATTTTAACTTGGGGTTCCGCAACATAGAAAATTAATAGTGAAAGAACCTTATAGACATTTTAAATACTAATATAGGCAACTACTAATATTTTCTGTACTTAGAAAAAGGCTACCTTTTTATGGTTCTGTGCCCAAAGGGTCTAACTGGAGCCTTTGTGTATTGTTTAATTTTCATTATAGTTTCAGTACTTATAAAACAAAAAGTTACAAAGAATATGAATACGTTAAAAACAACCGACTTCAATCGCAACAACTCCAATTTTGCTATGTTTTGTTGATTTTCTCAAAAACCGCTGAATCGATTTCGATAAAATTTATATGGGACCACCTGTGAAGTATACCCTTTCAAACAAAAAAAGAATTTTCGAAATCGGTTCAGGCGTCTTCGAGTAATCGGTGAACATACATAAAAAAAAAAAAGATTCCGACGAATCGAGAACCTCCTCCTTTTTTTGAAGTCGGTTGATAAAAGTGTAGGTAATACCTATTTAGAAAAAGTGGAGTAGTGTTTTGTGGGTTATTGCTGGTGATTGGTGATCTAATTAGGTGCACGTTTTCTTTTTCACGTGTACCTAGGTATTGAAAACCTTTTCGTTACACTTGAAAACCCAGCATCTAATAAACTAACTTTGATATTTTTGTAAGAAAAAAAGCGGCTATACCATCCATGATGTCCCGTATTCTATAGGTACAATATAAACATCGCAACAACAACTTTGTCATTTTTATCCTCATTATGAGTTGCATGATTGTCTTTGTCTTCTTCGCTGTTAGACAACACTTCTAAAAATGATTTTTTAGATTCGGAACCACTAGAATCCAGAGATGGACTAAGCTGATCTTGATTCAATACACCGACAGATTCACTGATAGCATGTTCCGCTTCATGAAAATCTTGTACAGAACCGCTAGTTGCATTATTAGAAGCGCACTTGTCGAGTCGAAGTCATAGGATTTTAGGGTTTTAACAATATGGCGTCAAGGTCCTAAAAAGCAAAAAAGAAGATTGGTTTAGGATTTAAAGCCCAACATATGGCCAATTATGGTACTATCCAATGCTCATACTCATGTAAGAATCAAGAATCTTTCTTATACAGGATTTCTAACATATCTGGCACAATAATTGGCGTTCTCAAGACTACTAGTATTGTCTGCATCCTGTTAACGCATTTCTGCAGAGAAGTCTTAAACTTGGTTAACACTAAATTGATACTAAAGTATTTATATTTTAGTGTAGAGTTAAAATCCCATAGCTTGCTACTATCTTCTCCTTATCGTGTGGCACATTTAACCGTTCTATCCACAAGGACTAGACGGCGGCTTGCTACTATAGGACTAGTACTTGAATATATCATATGTTTTAATCTCTAATGCGCTTTCGAGACTTATTTTATTTTACAGGATTATCACTCTTGGCATTATTTTGGCATTTAGCAGTACATTTACAAGCCTGCATATTTATATATAACCTTCTTGTGACTCGTATAAGACCTAAAGCATTATAAGCTGCTGTTCCCAAGAGTAATTTGCTTGTTGGGTAGTACCTTTGATGACTATGAGACTCATATTGTCCCCACTGCAAGGGCACGGGTCTCTTCCCATAGATTAGGAAAGATAGTATAGTACCTATAGTTGAATACTGCAACCAAAAGCCAAATTCAAAATAACTTTGTTGTTGTGTCATAAACTCCTACAGAGCCTGGCTAGAGGAGGGTCCATGACCTTCTCAAATGACACTTATCTTTCCTTTTCAGGCTATATTACAAACACACACAGTTGCGGGACACCGCGTCTCCGACACGGTCGGGCCAGGACCCGGCAGCGGTCAAAAATGGTCAAATTCATGTGTTTACCCGGATACGACCTGGTCGGAAACAAATACGCGACCTGCAAGAACGGGGAGTGGGATGAACCGTTCCCAGTTTGTGTTAGTAAGTGTTCTGAGGATAAGTTTTTCTTGTGCACTTATTGTTTGTGACTTTGTGACTCGGTCACGTCAATTAACTGACTACCTACCCTACACGGTCATAACATATGGGATTCACTGATAGTGGTATTTATCTCGACCGTTTCCGTGTTTCACTGTACACGTTGGTTGCTGTCACCATATAGCAGTTATTAAGCCATGTCAGAGCCCTTGAAAACTTCTGATGCTGTGGCTGGCTGAGATATTTAGGTTTACTTCAAACGAAAGTCTCCCGGGACAGATTTTTATAACACTATAATCTATATTGAAGTGCCCTTCTTATAGATATTTCCCGTATACATATTACCACATTAGCCTGCGCCCGTCCTGTTTCTTTGCCGTGGATAATTATTCTTCCTCACTTTGATTATAGGAGCTGGTTGTAAGGCAATCCCGAAGCCAGACAACGGCATCCAGTGGAACCTTCATCACGGGGCGTGGATAGTTACCTTCTGCCTCCCAGGGTACAGCCTTCAAGGGTCTTCCATCGTCTACTGCGACGGCAATACCTGGAATGCCACAGCACCCGTATGCGTAGGTAAGATTATTTTTATTATGATAACAATATTAACAAGTTACTGAAGATTGAAGACTTCAAGAAGAAGTTAATACACAAGGGCTATACTCAAAGTAAGCAATTTTTTATCTAAAATTTCTGAAATCGCAAAAATTTTGACTTTCCGACAGAGCTGACAGGGTTTCTTTTGGACTTTTTTCTTACTTCTCTAACACTTATTGGAAAGTTGCGTGTACAAGTTCCGAGTGGTAGGAACTTTGTATTAGTTTGCCACGTATTTTTATTAAAAAAAAAGGCAGAGAAAATGACGATTTAAAAGAATGTGTATCTTGAATCTTCTTAAATAAAAAAGCATTTTGATTTTTATTTTATACGAAGAGACCAGAGGGAGTTAGCCACCGTAATTACCGGCTTAAGAGGCATCCTCCTTAGTCCTCCAGGATCGGCAAAGCACTAATAAGGCTTTATTTAGGCGGTAGCCACTTTCCATCAGGAGGTGGGCTGCATGCTGCCTACCTACCTAACTAACAAAAAAATATTATCTAGGTACCGGTTTTCTGGGAAAAGTTGTTCGTAAGCGGAAATCTCATTTCACAGCATATTGTGTTTAATTTTTTTTATCAATTTCCTTACAGATTCCAAAGCTCCCAGCAGGCTTAGCTGTGACTTCGAAGATCCAGACATCTGCGGATGGACCCAGGATGATCTTCACGACTTTGACTGGAAGAGGCAGAACAAGCACACTCCGAGCCATTTCCTTAACACTGGTCCGTCATATGACCATACCTTTGGGCTGAGCGGAAATGGTAAGCTGTATACTTTATCTTTGATACGTTTCCAAGGTATGAATAATTAACCACGCTGAATACGTTAAAAACAACCGACTTCAATCGCAACAACGCCAACAACTTTGCTATGTTTTTGTTGATTTTCTCAAAAATCGCTGAATCGATTTCGATAAAATTTATATGGGACCACCTGTGAAATATAACCCTTTTTAACAAAAAAAGAATTTTCCAAATCGGTTCAGGCGTCTTCGAGTAATCGGTGAACATACATTAAAAAAAAAAAAAAAAAAGATTCCGATGAATTGAGAACCTCCTCCTTTTTTCGAAGTCGGTTAAAAAAGACCCGTCTTTAGCAGCGGGGATGTTGTGTGTGGTATACAAATGCGTGATATCACTACCTATAATCACTAAATGTGTTCGTTTTGACTGTTGACGTCGAATTCCCCGCAATATCCCCTCCCGACCCATCCACTCTATGGAGTTTCTCACTGGTGGGTGGACGGGTAATTCACGATTACCGCTCTATTTCCATTAATAATAATATCCGGGACAAATCACACACGGTCATCTGGCCCCAAACTAAGTATGTATATTCATCGATAAACTTAAAAATTCGTGTCCCTCACCCCAGCAAGCACTTTTTTCTTAGGACTCCTAGGAGAATCCTACCTATCTAAAAAGGAGACGTTTCACGGGACTATGGAGCTTGGACCTGGTCTGTGTACTAAACATCATAAATAAGTCATTAGAAACTAGTCTTTTCTAATTGACCAGGCACAAAATGAAACGTGTCCTTTGTTCATAATTAGAGTAATCATCAGGCCAAGTCAAAAAAATCGAATCAGCTCGAGATATTAATTTTGTGCCACACCCATCTTACAAAGGTCTATCCTTCTATGTCCATTTCCTCAATAGTCTATTATTTTCTAAGAATTTTTCGGTTTAGTATTTTTTTATACCATAAATTTCATCTAGCATATACTATATTGACATCTTTCAACTTAAATCAGCAATAAGCACTCATAATTATTAGTAGCAAGTGGTAGACTTCACAAATTAACAATGTTGTTTTGGATGGGAGGTACCTTATTTCGATATTGCCTGGAATAATGAATTACCTAGTATATAAGGCAGTATAAAGTTGTTTAAAAGACAAAGTTTCATTAAAATAGTAAGTCATTTTTGAGAAAAAGTAACGAAGAACTTCGGTTTTTATGGGAAGTCCTATAATTCGATTTTTCCTGAAGTAAGCATCTACCTACTGTCGTAGGCTATATAAAAACAAAGAACTGTACAAAGTTTCATCAAAATCGTTAGAGCCATTTTTGAGAAAAAAAATAAAAGTATTTTTTTACTATGGTGGCAACCCTAAAATATGGCGTTATTAAAAAAACAAAAAAAAGGCTGGAGATATTAACAAAATATTGCCCTAACCCAAATTTCGTCTAAATCGGAGATAGAGACCGGGACGTTCACACACACACACATACATTTTTTATTTTTTTGTTTTTTGGGCTCTATACATGCAAGACAATCGATCCTCATCAAAATCTCAAGTTTGATTTTTTTGCCATGACAATACTTCCCTTACTCCTTCGCCGCTCGCTGACGCTCGCTCCTCAGTCGCTCTAAAGTAAAAACGATTCTTGAATTCGTTCGCTATCTTACTTGAAGAACTTAAAAGAGTACTTAAAGCAGACTTCCGATGCTAGCGGCCGATGCGACAGACGCGCGCGACTGTCGCACGCGACAGTACTAAACACCAGAAATGTATGGAAGAGCCGCGCGCATCTGTCGCGGGGTACGGAAGCGGCGCCATACATTTTCTAATGTTCAGTATTGTCGCGTGCGACAGACGCGCGCGACTGTCGCATCGGCCGCTAGCATCGGAAGTCTGCCTTTATAAGTTCATTGATTAAGCTACTATTGTCATTTCTTCTTCTTCTTATCGTGTGGCACATTTAACCGTTCTATCCACAAGGTATAGATAGACAAGGTATTGTCATTTGAAACTGATAATGTAAAATAAATCGCATCAAAAACATAAATGTGAAAATGGGAGCCAAGTTCAATATTATGATATGGTGTGATTGTCAACTTTACTGAGAAAAGAATTGAGATCTAAATGGATGCCAAGTTCTGTAGATAATCCTGAAATTTATTTATAAGAACGTATAACATTCTTAAGTAAATTTAAAACACAGTTTCTTGTTTTTTACTGCTACAACAATGTTTGCTATTTAAAAATATGACTTTCTAAATTTAAATAGTAGAATTATTTACACAAAGCAAATAACTTATGATCTGTCTAACCTCAACTTTGACTTGGCTAGTTTTCACATACTAGGTAGTCATCTTAAATTTGGTTTATCAACGTATCATCTTTATGTTATACGCAAGTTCTTGTTTTTATACTATAAGGTTCTATTCTTCTGAATATTTCATGTGCTGGTAAAAACTAGCCAAGTCAATGATGAGGTTAAACAGATCATAAGTTATTTGCTTTGTGTAAATAATTCTACGATTTAAATTTAGAAAGTCATATTTTTAAATAGCAAACATTGTTGTAGCAGTAAAAAACAAGAAATTGTGTTTTAAATTTACTTAAGAATGTTATACGTTCTTATAAATAAATTTCAGGATTATCTACAGAACTTGGCATCCATTTAGATCTCAATTCTTTTCTCAGTAAAGTTGACAATCACACCATATCATAATATTGAACTTGGCTCCCATTTTCACATTTATGTTTTTGATGCGATATCATTACTTTTTGTGAGTACATTTATTAATATTATTTAAAAGTGATTTATTAATAATAAAAAAAACCTGCGCTTACGCTGTCACACCCCGGACACTTCATACCAATTTCGCGCCATTGTTTACTACATAGACATTCATGTTTGTACACATGTAAATGTGTAAAACTTTTAGTGCTTGATCTGATAAGTGTACTTAGTAGGACAATTTCCATATTCTACCGGCAGCTGTAGGAGCCTATGTGTTTCATCCCGTAAGGAATCGACCAACTAACCGGTAGGCCGGTATAGAGGGCGGCTTCAGTGAGAAAACTCTTGGTTCAAATCCAACATGGGCAACTTTATATTTATTATATTTTCAGCTTATTGTTAGTAATAATTAAATGCTAACATATATTTTTATTCTGTTTATATTAAATGAAATAAGTTTATATGTAATAGTTTTTATTTAAATATTTAGTAGCTAGTGCTTTTATTACACAGGTTTTTTATACAATTCCAAGAATTTATTTTTGTTTCGTTCCAAGAATCTTTTATATTTGTTTCGTTTCCTGTTATCCATTTACTAAATTGTATAAAATTATCTTTATTTCACCATTGCCATAACAACCACGATAGCTCACTTAATATAGGAGTCGCACATGTAACGCGCAGGTGCGAGTTCGAGCCGCGCGATAAGTTACTTTTTGAGCCTTTTTTTATTTTTTTTAACACATGGTTTTTTTAATTTTTCTGTTATCAGTACATGAAATACTAGCCGCACACCAAATTTAAAGCTCGTAGCCTTGCTAGAAGTACCTTAGCTTTTTGATGACGGTGAGTGTGTCTTTAAATCATAAAAATATAGTATTGAAAAAAATTTTTTTCTTAGAAATTCTGTGTTTTCTGATTTTTTCCTTTGCATACACACAATTACCTAGCTTGATGCAAAATTTGAACTTTCTAGGTCATCTGGAAGTGGGTAAGCTTTTTGATCTATATGTCAGTGAGTCAGTCATAAAAATGTCGATTTTCGGATGTTAAAATCTATACCAACCGTTTGAGCTGTGTTTATAAAATTTTGAGTGCTCGTTTATCTAGGAAGTTTTAATACATAAACCAAATTTGGTGTGTTTATGTTAAATAGATTTTGAGTTATGAAGGTGACAAAAGTGGCTCCAAATGGTTCGTGTAATATTACACACGGAGCTACTCGCCAGTTCTTTTTTGACGTGAACTTGGCTGGACACGCTCCGCGTGTCTAGATTAATTTCATTTACTCTGTAAAATAAATAAATTTAATTTATTTATTTTTGGACCCCCCACCAAAACTTCACTATGGCTTTCTACTCATGAAACTGAGCAACTTTCCCCAAGTAACCAATGGTCAAAGAAACTTGCGACCTCAGAGTTGAACGCAACACATACACACACACAAGACTAGAAATTTTGAACTCCATACAAATCGATCGTCCCATACCCATGACAGCAATATAGTCATTATTATATTTTTTTTTGTATTTCCAGGCCACTACATGTACATAGAGAGTACCTCTAAGCTGGAGAACGATACGGCTCGGCTGCTGTCACCCATCTTCAACGCTTACTTGGCTAAGAACGGTTGCTTCTCGTTCTGGTACCATATGTTTGGCAAGTAAGTATAGATACGATTTTTTTCATTCGTCTTTTTATGCACTCGTTCCATAAAAAAACAGACAGGTGTGAGTCTGACTGAGGGTTCCGTACAAAAAAAATATCGAGAATTTTAGCATCTTATTTTAAGATATTATAAGTAAAGAACTTTTTTCTGTATTTTGGGCGATAAATGGAGGAAGTGATCTTTTTTTTTCACAAAAAATTTGAGTGTGTTTGAAAATTCGCGTCAATTTTCGTATACATTCATTTAAATTATTTATTTTAAAAAATAAGAATATATTTTTGAGATCCTTACAACAAGCCCTGTCATTTAATATGTCACACGGGACAGTTAGCCAATACTTAGTTAAGTAAGTAACAATTAAATTATGAAGCATAATTGCTTGTTATTTTTTTTTTCAATAACTAGAGAGGGTCCGATCTAAATTCAATTGATCCAAATTTTTTTTCTTACAGAACAACTGGCGGCCTCAAAATATACCAGAAGCCAGACAACGTAGCGCTCCAGGCATTACTCCAGCTCCCAGCTGTGGACCAGAAGCGGTATCTGCTGTTCGAGAAGTGGGGAGACCAGGGCGACGCCTGGTACCGAGGAGTGTCTGGTCTGAACGACTTCAATGATAACTTCCAGGTGGGATAATTATCTGGCTTCTGATCCTCGGTCTAAACGTATTAGCCATCGGTGAGGTCTTGTCCTGGTTAGTAATAAAATAGGTGCAGGACTTACTTTGATTGGGGCCACACTTGGACACTCCAACAAACTGTCGGGTTATAATAACCTATTATTCCTACATCACAATGTGATGACTGCATATGCGTAAATATACAGGGTGTAAAAGAATCGGCTTCTCCATACAAACTGTCCAATCAAGTTTATAATTTTGTATGTAGAAGCCGATTTTTTTTTCGTTTCCTGAAAAAAATTCTTGTGGAAAGTTGTTAAGTTTCGTCTACTGAGCAAGCCCTTAAAGTTTTCGGAAACCTGTCCCTTACACCCTGTATGTATAGCGTGATTTGTGTTAAACAACGGCAAGGCCGGCAACGCACTTGTGACTCCTCTGGTGTTGCGGGTGTCTATGGGCGGCGGTAATCGCTTACCATCAGGTGATCCGTCTGCTCGTTTGCCACCTCTGACATACCTGCGTAATCGACGCGACCACTAAGCCACGACCGTCCCGCGTGTCTAAAAGTTATATTTTTATGTATTTATAACGCGAGTGTTTGTTGGAGTGTCCGAGAAGTGGTTGGTTCTTACAGGAAATGTGTGTCTATCTTACAATACAATGTGACTTTCTGTACTTGGCCAACATGATATATCCATACTTGTTACAGATTGTGATAGAAGGCATCAGAGGGACAAGTTTTACTAGTGACATAGCGGTGGACGACGTGGCCATACTGCAGGGAGACAACTGCACTGTGGCCAAGAAAGTAGCTGTCACTCCTAGCGACCCAGAATGTGAGTCCGTCTCACACGGAAACAATTAAAACCTTCATTTTTCTCAGTAGCATACATATACTGCATCTAGGGTCCTCTTCTAGCCTTTAAAATAGCTTCATTATTTTATTTAACACCCGGTATAACTGATTAAAATGGTGGAACTGGTGGACTATGATTTTTTTGATCGCTGATGTACCAAGTGACGGACAACGGGACGGACGGAAGCCATTCTTTTACGAGTTTACTGATGATTTGATGAAAGGATGAGGTGTCTTTCATATCCTTATATCTCTATACTTAATATGGAATACGGATATTTTGTCTCTTATCGTGTGGCATATTAAACCGTCCTATCCACAAGGTGTAGACGGGGTGGTTGCCTAGTGTTGCACTTAGCATCACCCGCGGTCATGTGTAGGGCATTTAGATTGACATCTCTGATCTGAGGTTCCCTTCACAGTTAAAGCAGTGTGTATGAAAATGCACGTAAGTTTCGA
Organism: Coleophora deauratella; assembly: GCA_958295455.1. Taxonomy (NCBI): domain Eukaryota; kingdom Metazoa; phylum Arthropoda; class Insecta; order Lepidoptera; family Coleophoridae; genus Coleophora; species Coleophora deauratella. Next base: position 9,103,182 of record OY282413.1, on the reverse strand, counting down.
AAAACTCAGTGGTGCACTGGCCAGGATTTGAAACCGGGACCTCTGGTTAGGAGGACGGAGTCATTTTAAAACGTATACACGCTGCGCTGCACTTAAACTATGTAACTTAAGTTTTTTTTTTAATAAAGTTGAATTTTAATATAACGAAGGTATGAAAATTAATTTGACTCGTTTTTGCTAGCGGACTCATGCGCACGCCGCTGCGACGTCTTCGGTGGCATCAAGCCAGTGCCGTCCGGCGGCGGATGCCGTTGCACCGTCGAATGTATCGTCGAGGACAATTGCTGTCCTGATTTCTTTGAGCTTTGTGTATTTGGTAAGTTTCGTGGCAGTGGTAAAGTTTTAGACTCCAAATGAAATCCTTACATGGATGACAGCCGGTAGTCATATTTGTATCAGCTTATATGGGACCATTCACACTGAGCTGACATGACGTTAGAGATCAGGGTCATGCCAAAGACATTCTATCTATCTATCTATCTATACCCAGTCAATTAATCATTCAAAGATATATACTACGACAAAGAAAAATATATCGATGGAGGCGCGATAGAAATTGACAAAGATAGCAAACCAAATGGACGAGTTGTTCCTATGTCATAGACATCTGATCTGAATCGTTAAATATAGACGTAGTCGTTGACGTGAATTGGACATTCAATCATCAAAGCGAAGTGGTAATGTGTACAACTAACAGAAGGACAAAAGGAGAGTTCATATTGTTTGTTAGAGAAAAGGCATTCCATGTACAAAAGGCAGAAAGCCGTTAGATGAGTATTGATATACTGAAATCCAAAGAAAATACTTCAATTTAAACTATGAACCATTTTAAATATTCTAATTAACTTTGTTCAGCTGAACGACTGATGAAATTTTCTTTTTGAATCTCTTTCAGAGGAAACCACACCAGACACAATGCCACAGACACAAAAACTAGTAGCTTCCACATCGTCTACTGCTGCTCCAGTTACTTCAACTTCCACAGTCGCCAGAACGACCACACCAAAAAGAATGACAACAATGAGAGGCACACCGACAATTTCAAAGTTCTCTACTGCAAAAACTCTACCTCCAAATTTACCCAATATTCCAAAGGTAGAAATAAATTTGTTTCAGTTTTTGCAGAGCAATAAATGTTATTTTGATATTCAAATGTGCATTCGCATCTTTAAATCCAGGCTTTTTCTAATGAAACAAAACTACTATATATACTCAATAAATCCTTACATTTTTTTTAAATTTTTCACTCTAATTTTTTTAAAGAAATCAAGATTTAATTTTGGCAATCTTATGACTAGAAAAAATTGAAAGTTTTTATCTTGTTTGCGCACTAAGTCGCCATCTACTGTGTATTCACTATTTAAAGAATAATACATTTCATTTTAAGGTTGAAACTATATCTCCGAAAACATCTCCAGTTCCAACGACAAGTCGCCCAACTCCTGCAGTTCAAGAGGCGATTACAGGCCGATCACAACCAGATACTACAAAAGCCGTTGCCTCTTCAAAAACGCCGAAACTAATATTCAAATCTACTACGTCAATATACAATGCTACTGGAATGATTAAGAAAGACAACTTTACAAGGGGGCCTTTTGTTTCAAAGACTACTAAAAGTCCCACGACTTTAAGGCTGTCAACTAGTACAGTGCTTTATACCTCAACAGTTAGAAATGAAAAAACAACGGTTAAAACTGTTAGGACTGGCAGAGTGGTTATGGAAGAAAATGGTAAGTGAAAAGTATTGAAGTAATACAAATAAAATACGAAGTCTAATAAAATAAGTGTTTCAAAATCCATAGAATTCCCACTGTTGAAGCACACGTATCTTGAGAAAGTTAGGCCAATCCACACAAAGATAGGTTGAGAATTTCTTTATTATACAGAATAACTTTCTCTAAGGAACACAAAAAGTCCATCTATATTATTGATGTCCTTTACAATACCATCTTCTTGCAATCATTAGAAGATACAACAGTCACTTCGGCTTGCATGCACGTTTAGCACAGTAGGCCGTCCGTGACTCCTGTGAATACCTTTTGATATAAATTTCATATTCAGTAAAAACAGCTCTTTCCTTTCTTGTTTGTAAAGCAGACCAGTATAATTGGTCTTCTGCTTCACAGACTTAATATGTATGTTACCCGTACTTCATTGTCTTATACAGGGTGTAACAGAAGTGTGTGACAATACTTCAAGGTTGGCTTTTACCCATCAAACTGAACAACTTTTGTTCTACAACTTTGTGAAATGGCAAAAAAATTTTTGAACTTTTCATACAAACTTGGTTCGCCAGCTGATCGATTTGTATGAAAAGTCCAAAAAAAATTTTGCGATTTCAACAAAGTTGTAGAACAAAAGTTGTTCAGTGTGATGGGTAAAAGCTAACCTTGAAGTACTGTCACACATTTCTGTTACACCCTGTATATGAAATCACCGCTGAAACCACCGTATGTAATCAAATTCTATGAAGATATTTCTTTATTGTTTCCCTTAGTCGATGAAGACATCCATCATTTGAATTCGCTGTATATACAAGGTGTCAAAAATTAAATTCTAAATTTTACTCATAAAACTAAACACTTTTTCCAAGGAACACACACATACTGAATTCTCTATTTTTAGGACTCTTCATACAAAATTGTTATTTGTAAGAAAATAAAAAAAACTTTAATTGCATATTCTGATAAGGTGTTCTTTAGGAAAAAAACATTGCGTATTCAGTTATGTATAGGTTCTTTAGGAAAATATTTTCAGTTTCATGCGTAGAACTCAGTGGAGAAACCTTTTCATACCTACCCTGAATTACTCAGTACTTACAATGTTTTTTATTATAAGTCCGCCATTGCGTATTTTTACAGTAACTTTTAAGTTTTGTACATTCATTTCTATTTGCAATAAAGAGTTTACTAACAAACAAATATTTTCTAGATTCAGTAGATTTTTAGGGTTCCGTAACTCAAAAGGAAAAAAGGAACCCTTATAGGATCACTTCGTTGTCCGTCCGTCTGTTCACCTGTCTGTCTGTCAAGACCCTTTTTCTCAGGAACGCGTAGACGTATCAAGTTGAAATTTATATCAAATACTCAGGCCTGCAATCTCGTGAAAAAAATTGTGATGTAACTAAAAATTGTTGGTTTTCGGACTGAACAGTCGTATCTCTCGTCGTATCTCTTGATTGCGTTAGCACAGAAATTTGATTTTTTCACAGCTTCAAGGGATTGCAGGCCTGAGAATTTGATACAGAGTTCAAGACATGTGTGATTATGAATTTATACGGAACCCTCGGTGCGCAAGTCCGACTCGCACTTGGCCGTTTTTTTATTACTTAGCTTAATCTAACTTATTAGATAAGCTAATGTTTTTTTATATTCAAGATTCAACAGTTTTTTTTTGTTTGTCCAATCTCTCTCATTATTACTTAAGCTTAGGTATTTAACGTGAAACGCCCAATTCCAAATAAGCCCGTTGTGTATTTTCATTAATGTACTTTCAGCAATAACGTTTTTTTTCTGTTCCTAGTTGAATCTCGTGGCCTTCGAACTGGAGTCATAGTGATCACCAGTCTGATCATTCTGGTTGGTCTGGCCTGGTTCGTGTTCTGGGCGCGAGGAGCCAAAGGCAGGGCCTCCATCGCAAGGCTAAGGGGCCGCACGACAAGACACCCTGAAGTCAGATTCCTGACCGCCCACACTGATGATGGAGAGGAATAAATGTTGTTTTAAGTTTTTCTTTGTGTTTCTTTTCCATATGGTACGAGGATTCTTATTTTTTTATTATGGAAGGTGGCTATCGGCCTTCCGATAGATCAGGAGTGTTCTCAATACTTTACAGATATTTTAAAAGCCTATTAGTCCCTTCTTGAAGATTCCCATATTGTAGCACTCTGAGAAAACCTTAGAAGGTAGCTCGCTCACACAGGTCGAGGGTTATAGCCAAAACTCAATATTTAACTTTTTCGGAATTAGCCGACTATTTTCGGAATTACATTCTCGCAAATAGAAACAATATAAAATGATTAAGCCTTTCTGTTTAAAAAACCTGTTGGATTTCATATAACTTTTTGATACAGAACTTTAGACTATATATTCAAGAAGACATAGTACCATAACTTGGTAATATAGACTCAACTGACTGTGAATGGTTAATTAAAATATACAACTCTCATCATCTCGTCTTAAATTCATTCGGAATTACCCTAATTCACTATACTGAAGGAAAAGTCTAACATGTTACATACTTGAATAAGTTTATAAGGACTCGAAGGACCAAAATAGAATGAAGGTTTACAACGCAAACAGTACAGCAAGTAAACAAAACATTCAGAGATAACAAATCAAATAACATTGACGCTTCGAAAACAAATAAAAATACACTGAAAAACAGGAAACAAACGCCTTATCGGAACCTTTAATTTAAATACGTTTATTTTTCCAATGCGGCAATACTGTAGACTGGGTGCTGGTATCACCAGGAAACGCGGGCTAATACGAAACCGTGACCTCGTTTTCAAACGTTACCCCGTTTTCCACAATGTCATGCTGTATGGGGGCGGGAGCCGAAGGCTGCCTTATCATGTGCCAACGAATATCGACCCGCAGCAGACGCCATTTTGCGTCGCGCACGCGTGAAAATATGCGGACAAACTGACGTTTCGCCGCTCCACTGGCCAGTGCCTCGGCAAAATCCCACCGTACTGTAAATAAAAATTGTAAATAATTATATTCTTAATTTAAAATAAAACAAAGTGTTCCTTGTTCAAATTTGAATTCTGAATTGTTTCCTTTACTGGACGCTATGCTGTGTATTAAATAATTACGAAAAAGTTTTTATACCGATCGGATATTGTTAGAGGTAAGTTCTGAGTATTATTTTTAGATTCTGTTTATTTTAAATGCTTAATCGAATTACTCAACGGCTTACACAAATTGGATATGTTATGTTAAGTACGTGTTACTTATTTTAAACAAAGAATGTTAGGTTTAGATAATTTTCAGACATCTGTAGTTTTATGTAACAATGATCTATATAAACTTATTGTTAAGTATAGTTTTCATAACGTGTTCGCAGGCTGTTCGTGTTAGGGCACTTCACATAAATTTATTGATATGATCTGATAAAATCTAATTGGTTTCATAATAAGCGGACGTTACTATGTAAAATAAGCTTTAGTAAGAAGATTAATTGAACTAAAGCTTAGTTGGATTATCGAGTTATTTCATACTTTTGGATTTTATGAGACTGTTTTTTCTACAAAATGTTATAGAACCTAAACTTATAATCGCCTCATTTATAGATATACGAGGAGGGATCAAAAAGTAGTGAGAATGAGATAGAATATAATGACTATTGATATCTTAATAATTTATTTTTCTACATAGTCTCCGAGTCTCTCTACACACCGAGTCCAGCGCTTTTCCAAGGCTTCAATCCCTTTCAAAAAAAAGTTTTGTCTTGGTCCTGCAAAAAGCTCTCCACGGCATCCATCACCTCGTTATCGTCTTCGTACCTGTTTCCCCTTAAGTATTCTTTCAATTTGGGGAACAGATAAAAATCGTTAGGCGCCAGATCTGGTGAATAAGAGGGGTGGTCAACCAATTCGAAGCCAGCTTGTTGAATGGCAGCCATCGCAACTGCCAAGCTGTGCGCGGGTGCGTTGTCGTGATGAAACAGCACGCCCTTTCGAAGTTTCCCTCTCCTTTTCTCTTTGATGGTATTCCTCAAGTTGGGAATTAATGCTGCATAATATTGGCCTGTAATAGTGGTTCCACGCTCCAGGTAATCAATCAACAATATCCCTTCTGAGTCCCAAAATATTGAGGTCATAACCTTGCCAGCCGATGCCACGGCACGAAACTTCTTCGGGGTCGGTGATGATGGCCGTTTCCATTGTGAAGATTGCTGTTTTGTCTCGGGATCAAAATGATGGACCCATGTTTCGTCCATTGTTACAAAACGAGACAAAAAGTTTTCAGAATCTTCTTGAAACTTGTCCAACAATATCTTCGAAATGTCAAGTCGATTTTGTTTCTGTCTGTCCGTTAACATTCTCGGCACCCATCTTGCGGAGACTTTTCTCATATTCAAAGATAGTTTCAATATGCATTGAATACTTCCATATGAAATGCCCGTTTCTTGAACTAAGTAACGGATGGTAACTCTTCGATCGCTCAATAAAATTTTCTCGACTTTAACAACATTTTCTTGGGTGACTGACGTCAATGGGCGGCCGCAACGATGTTCGTCTTCCGTGCTCGTTCTCCCTACTCAAAATTGAGAAGCCCACCTTGCGACAGTGGAATACGGCGGAGCAGACTCTCCTAATGTTGCCTCCAAATCGCAGTGAATCTCTTGCGTCGTTAACTTTTTTAAACAGAGGTATTTAATAACGGCACGCACTTCGTTTTTCTCCATTTTCGAGAACACGTTCTGAAACGAAGCAAACAAATGACTACATTCAGAAAAAAACAAAAGAGAATCGAAAACTTTTTCTTTATTAATATGACAAATATCTGAGCTACGCCTGCCAGTATCCTTTTTTTTTCTTACCAAGGAGTATATATATCGTTCTCACTACTTTTTGATCACTCCTCGTACACGAACATATCCTTAAGATTTTCTGCATAAAAGGAAATCTTTACCATACACCTAACCAAGTCAGACATAACATTGTCCTGATATTTTTTTAAGCACATCTCTTTTGATAGTTGTCTTTGTGCTGTCGTGTCGGTATGAACGAATTCTTTTTATAAATAGATTTTCACGTGTATTGTGTATCTGGTTTTAGTCTCATACAAAATTACTTATCCGCAAACTTAAATCATGTTTTGGTTGGGATAGAGTCAGAATCTTACATAAAGTTTTTTTTTTACAAAAATACTCAACAATTTTACCATATTATGCCATACAAGCTAATTTCGAAAATTTACATGTAGCTTAATTAACACTAGATTTTTTAAAATTATTTAATTACTTTGATAAAAACTTCTTTCAGTCTTAGCTTACATAGTTACAATATTTTTGGAGTATTACCATAGATATAATAAAATTATTCTTTGATTTCACAATGTTATTTTTCATTTACACATGATGAGGAAATAAAAGGAAATATATTCGTGAGTAACATTTGTTATGAAAGGAAGAACAATTTAAGACGAATTAAAACATCCAGAGAATCATACACAGGATGTTACAAAATAGGCGTAACAGCACCCAGTATCATGTACTTCTTCTCATCATACTGTACATCTTTTGTTCTACGTTTTTGTTGAAATAGAAAAAAATTTTTGGACTTTCCGGAAAATCAGCTGATAAATTAATTATAAGTATTATTATCAGGAGCCATTATTTTTTTCAATTTCAGGAAAGTCATATAACTTTTACTTTCAGTTACAATAATCCCTGGATATTTATTTATGTATGTATCATGCTTTTGCCCGCAGCTCCACCCGTGTAATTATCGTTTTTATTTTTGTCTTTAAGGGTGAGCAGTATTAGAGCAAAACTAACCAATATGTTGTTTCCCACCCTCTCTTTAAACCAAATTTCAATAAAAACTCTTGAAAAGTTATAGCAATAAACAGCGTTGCTTAGTCAAGTAGCATTATTTTTGAGTCCCCGGTGTAATTCCCGAGAAAATCCAATGCTTTAACGGGATAAAATGTAGCTACCCATCTCGTAAACTGACGTGCAATAAATCATGTAAATCCGTTGGTCACAAACTCACATTCAAAATAATATAAGTAAGGATATACGAGTGTTTATACACCTGAAAAATTTTACCTACTTTTGTAGCAAAGTAAGGTAAAAAAATAATATGTAAAATCTTGTCTCAACATTAGTCTAACCAATCCTATTCTAGACCAGACTAAAATAGTTTTACCTGTATATGCGATCGATTAGCAGCAGAGCTATTTGGCGTATTTGTTCCCTCAAGGCAAACCATAGATACACATACAATCTTCTTGGACAAGAAACTAGAATACAATACATTGAATTGAATGAATGGAAAACAGTGAATGGTTTGCGCGTATGGAGCGAATGTCTAATGTGGGTTCACTAGGATCCAAATCATAGGTTGAAGAGAGCAGAACTTTGGGTAGTTATACAAAACATTGTTCTAATGAGAAACACATAATTGAAGCATGCTGAAAATTTTATGGGGTATAACCGAATCGAGTTTGGCGAATCAAAAGTTGCATTAAAGACAATTCAGCAAGTATGGAAAAGTATTATTGATGTTGAAACGAAATTATTTTTACGATTACAAAATAAATGTAGAACTGTATTTTTTTTGAATTGTGCCACAGAAAGAATACTAAGTTATTACTATTTGTGGGTACTTAAACAAAACGTAACTTTAGGAAACTAATTTAGGAGGTGGTGCAGTTGGATAAAAAATAACTACATATAGTATAATAGTTACCTATTGTAAAGGAAATTGGTGGTCTTTACTTTTCCACACCCTGGACACTCCATAAAAAGTTCTCGTTACAACTACCTATCTACTATTCAACGTAATCTTTACTTAAAAATATGACGGTTGTGTACTTATATGTAGCGTGGCTTGTGCTACGCAACCGTCATCACCAGATTACGCTCAGGGTTATGGCACAAAATAGACACAGAAGGTCCGCTCAATACAAACCACTAAAATCATTAGCATATACATGCTTATAGAAATATACGGTCGTTTCGAGCAAGGTCACGATTGCACAGTACGTGATCTTGCCTACAACGACCGTATACGTCTATAAGCATGTATATGCTTAGGATTTTAGTGAGCGTATTGAGCGGACCTTCTGTATCTATGTGTTTTGTGGTTGTGGGATCGTTTTTAGAAAAGGGGCAGATAATGGCCATACCCATATTGTAAGACATAATATTATGTTTATACTGTGGTTTCGATCTCATTTTAAGACTGATTCATAACAGAATCGTCTTGTCTATTTGGATGCTCGTCGCTCATTTCACAAAACAATTTCACTGTGAATGAACACAAATCCGTCTAGTCGGGATGGATTCCAACAACTTTTAGGATAAGTTCGAATGGATTACTTTAACGACAATTTAAATAGTTTCAGTCTGGGCGCATGTGTACACAAGATATGCCATAAAGATCCAACTGACATAAAGTAAGTTAGGGATAATATACTTTATGTCAGCGGATGTCAGTTAGATCGTTATGGCATAAGTACGGCCAACTAAGTATTATAGAACCTCGAAAAATAAATTGAAATCTGTTGTCGATAATTGACACTTATTTGTTTCATTTCAATTTTACGGATGATTCATGGAGAATAGAATATTATAGTGAATCATAAACACATACTTTTCCATTTTTCAAATAATTACATATTTCGTGGGATAAGATTAGAGATATTTTAAAGGCTGCATGCATAATGCCTATTCTAAACTGGGCGAAAACTAAATTAAAAAAAAAAGAGTTATGATCTAGACCCCATGCAAAGGCTTCAAACTGTATACAGCCCGGAGAAAAAAAATATTATCTCGAGAAAATCTACATTCTTAATAATATTAAATAATAAATATTCGTATATCTTAATATCTCGCGAAATATGTAATAATATGTATATTTGTGTATTTTTTTCCTATTCTACATAAAACACCTTTTTTTAAATAGTTTAAAACTAGATACTCTAACAAGTATGTAGTAACATTGGTTAGTACTCAACTATATAAATAATAACCAGAACATAGTAGTAGTAGGCATATGTTAAGGCGCGAAGTACACTCAATCTGAGCAGGTTGATGCATGATAATTTATTATCGACCGTAACGCCAATCATTTTAAGTTCAGATCAGTGTGGGTACCGTCGAGGCGGTTACGTCAAGGCCGAACGCCTGTTTTTATTACTTTTCTTGGCTTTCAAATAAGTAAAAAAAAATCCCTTCATGATAAATTGAAGGTATTAAAATGGCCGATTTTTGTGTGTTGGTTTCAACATAAACAAATATTGTGTTTCCGAAAGAATTTGCAATTAATGCAAAATACAGGGTTTACAGGATATTTTTTTTCATCAAAGTTTCTGTGATTTTAATGATTCTGTTCAAGATAATTTGTTTTTTATTGTTTTAAGTATGTTATATATTTTTTCCATGGTGATAGCTTTAACCATTATTTCAAGAATTTGAATTGAATATTGCGATTTGGTTATACTTAGCGCCTTAAGTCATCTACGTATTTAGTTTAGTACTGAAACACTTCGTGTTAGCGTGACCTAACCTATTCGCGTCCTTTTGTTTTACTACCATAATAGTCCCTATTATAATTAATTCACATCAGGGTTGGACTCGGGGGGCTAAATGTCAACATAAGGAGCAAGGGGTTACGTGTGTGGTTTTAAAGGTTGTTTGAGTTTCAAAGTAGTTGGTAATCAAATCATATTGAGAAGTTATTGTCGATTTCGACAGCATTGAGGTTACTGATGTGCCGTTACTGGGAACATTCCCTTAGACAGAGACAGCGCTCTATATTGCATATAGCGCCATCCTTGGGAATTTTGGGAATATTCCCATGGGTAAATTACTAAGGGACGGCGCTATATGTATTATAGAGCGCTGTCTCTGTCTTGCGGGAATATTACCGGGCATGGCACATCAGTAATTGAGGTAGATTAGAGAGAGACCCAGTGAAAACAAAGTTCCTTGAAAGGTTGAAAGTTCGTATCCTGCATTGCAAACATTACGTAGGCAATAGTGTATTTGTATTTATAGAGAATGTGACAAAAATGGTGTAGGAGCTTTTAATTTAACTGTATTTCTGCTTAGCATACTGAACATACATTTGCTCTACGACTTTATTCAACTATATAATATTATAGAATGCAAAAATAGAGTATACAACTAATTTTATATATTAATTTAAAAATACAGAACATTATTATTTGGTTCTAGAAGATGTCACAAACTAAATATCAGAAATTTTACATGTCAAGGATATAATAAGTCACAGTTTATAATAAAAAAGTTAATATGGCGATATGCAGTTCATACTTAATGTGCATACTTAGATATAAATCTAAATGCCCTGTAGGTACGTAACCGCCGGTGATGCTATTAATTGAAACCAAGCAACCGCCGTCTATCTCTTGGTGTCCCCAAGAGATAGACTATCTCTTGGTGTCGCCAAGAGATAGACTGGTAATTATGGCTGTTAATTATGCATTTTTTTATTTTTATAACAACTGAATCCCTCCCTGTGGCTATACTACACGTAAACAACTAGCGACATGCAATTTTTTTTGTTTCATAATATCGAACTTTTTTAAATTGCGTCTCGAATGGGAAACCTATGAAAAGTAATCAAGATATTTGATTTCGAGGCTGCAATAGTTTTGCCCGTTTTATTTAATTGCTTCTAGAATTTTCCTTTTTTTTTCATTGGTTCTTGAAACCAATATAGTCTTGGCCTGGAAATATGTATTGTACTTTTTCGTACCTTCTCACTAAGCTATGCTACCACAGTTTTTAAACGTAATTTGCTTTTTTCCGATATATGAACCCGTGCTCTATTAATGGGGATGATGTGATGATTTTTAATGTCGGATGTGAAAATATCCAGCGGATTATTCGGTTCAATTGAAACAATTGTTGTTCTTCCACTTTTTACATGAACGACTTATACAGGGTGTAACAGAAGTGTGTGACAATACTTCAAGGTTGGCTTTTACCCATCAAACTGAACAACTTTTGTTCTACAACTTTGTTGAAATCGCAAATTTTTTTTGGACTTTTCATACAAATCGATCAGCTGGCGAACCAAGTTTGTATGAAAAGTCCAAAAAAATTTTTGTGATTTCAACAAAGTTGTAGAACAAAAGTTATTCAGTTTGATGGGTAAAAGTCAACCTTGAAGTATTGTCACACACTTCTGTTACACCCTGTATAATTGGACTCTGCACACATCGATCATCGGATGACCATTTTTGTATGGAGAGTCAATTCTTTACACTTATTTGTTTCATTTCAATTTTACGGATGATTCATGGAGAATAGAATAATATAGAGAATCATAAACACATACTTTTCCATTTCTTTACACTTTTTAAAAAATATATTTTAATGTCTGCCATTAAATAATCGCCTTGTGTAATAAGTTATTTCTATGCCCCCAATGCAAAATAGGGGTTTTATAAAAAAAGCTAACATTTCCAAAAAATATTTTTTGTTCTAAAAATAAAAACATTTTGAAAAATTCAATTTAAATATAGTTTTTGTTCTAGAAATGGCGTACGTATTCCTTTTTTTAATAAAAAATAAATTAAGCGCGCCATTTTATTTGCATTCCAATTTTGAACAACGTAATTGAAGTGTTGCCAGCTGAAATTCAATTTAGTTCTGAAACACACTGACTTCACTCCTCAAGCTCCGGAGTTGGGTGGAAGCCAATTTAATGTGGCTAATGGGCCAATAAGAAGGTTTCAGGGGTAACTGAAAATACAAACGTTTTTATGTCTTTTTTTGTTATTTGTCCTGGAGTCGAGTCCTCCAGCCTTGGTATTGCCAGCGACTAGAACAAATATGGCTTTCGTGTGTCGACGTCTTTTTGGTTTGTGCATATGTAAAAGGATTTCAGTGGCTGCCAATATTCATAGAAGTCAAACAAGTTTGAGATAGATTACAAATTAAAGTTTGAAAAGTATCAACTATTTTTTTTTTCGTAATTAAAAGCAAGCCTTTTTTATGAAAATTACGCTAAACGCTACGTCCGAATTACGATAAGTCCGCCTTTGTAATTTATCGTTTTTTTTGACATGCATCTGTGATATTTTTACAAACAAACAGACTATTTTTAAAGATGTTATTTTTAATAAGTATTCATCTAATTATTTTTATATATTTTTGCATTTTCAAAAAAGTTGCAAAAAAGAATTATTAACTTACTTCCCGAAAAAAAGGCAGAACAGAATATATTTTTTTATTATGTAAGACGTCATAACAAAATAACAGAATAAAGGACTTACGTCGGTACTTTCACTACCCTTATCAAATAAGGAATAAGCCATGAATAAGCCTGCAGAAATAGAAACCAAGGCTTTGTGGTATAACCTTTCGTGTCAACTCTAGGTTATGATAATTATAATATATTAGGTACATATTTTTGCTTTGACCCTTATACTTATGATTTTACATAAACAATATTATAAACTGGTAATAACAAGAGACTAATTAGCATTAATTAGGGAGGTTGCCCACCTGAAAGGTATCAGTACATGTAGTATAAATTATGAAATATTGTTCACCAAATAGCTTTTTATATAAAATAAAAAACGGGAACATTTATTTTATGTTTATTATAAAAAACCGGCCAAGTGCGAGTGGGACTCGCGCACCGAGGGTTCCGTATAAATTCATAATCACACATGTCTTGATCTCTATATTTTTTATATTTGAGTTGATTGAATTAAAGGTAATTTGCGGTTTACAATTTATGACGTATTAAAAAAAACTACTTACTACCAACCAATTTTCGGTGGAAGTTTGCATGGTAATATTGGTAATGTACATCATATATTTTTTCTAGTTTTATCATTCTCTTATTTTAGAAGTTACAGGGGGGGGGGACACATTTTACCACTTTGGAAGTGTCTCTCGCGCAAACTATTCGGTTTAGAAAAAAATGATGTTAGAAACCTCAATATCATTTTTGATAGATTTTTGATAGATACCCCACACGAATAGGTTTGATGAAAAAAAAATGTTTGAATTTTAGTTCTAAGTATGGGGAACCCCCAAAATTTATTGTTTTTTTTTTCTATTTTTGTGTGAAAATCTTAATGCGGTTTACAGAATACATCTACTTACCAAGTTTCAACAGTATAGTTCTTATAGTTTCGGAAAAAAGTGGCTGTGACATACGGACGGACAGAAAGACAGACAGACATGACGAATCCATAAGGGTTCCGTTTTTGCCATTTGGCTACAGAACCCTAAAAATGATCTCAATAAGGTGGATATCACGCTGAGACGGAAACCGTTCTGATGTGCAGTGCTGCGATTTTTTACTTGACACTGTCATGGTAAAAAACCGCACACCGGAGCGGTTTCCGTCGCAGTGTGATATCCACCTAAGTATGGGAACGATTCATTTTGAATTACGACCATAGATCAAGTAGAATATACCCAAAGAACTTGTATATCTGGTACTAAATATAAATTCCTTGAATATATCTATTACGACTAAAAAAAGGTGGTGGTTTCCATGATTTTGCCAATGATAAATTAGAAAGTATAAAGATTACCAAAGAAATCAAGTTTAAAACTATTTTTAAAAAGTTTGAAGAAAATGTCATTTTTAATATTTGATAAAAAATTGCTCTACATTCGGTTGGTTGCCGGGACTTGTATCGAGCACACGTCTGTTGAGTTAATTTTACAATTATTACCGTTTTAGAAAAGTTTCAACGTTATCTTTGTGATGGAGAAAGAGCTGTGATCCTGATTGGGATAAGCGATAATAAGAAGAAGGTTAACTCGGGTGACAGCTCCGTTTTCCGAGTTCCAGCAGCAAACCACCACGTGGAGCGTCTTTAAGTGCCCATCACCCTTAGAGCCGTCACTTTCACTTGTCATTGGCGTTTCGCCATTTTTTTTATTGAAGATTCTCCCATTTTTCACTAGACATTGGCAAAATTACGCTCGGTATGAGATGTGGAATGCCAAATAGAAAAATAGAATAGCTCTACATTCGGTAACAACCCATATCGTCCCCACAGCTGGGACACGGGTCTCGCCCCATAACTCGGGAAGGTTAGGCCATACTCCACACATGGGGACCAGTCCGGATTGGTTGTGCGGGTAGGGGCCAACACCAGTGTCAGAAGTTTTCAAGCCGCCTTTAAGGCCTCCGACATGGCTTTACGACTACCATCTAGCGAATTAGTGATAGCAGCCGGCACCAACGGCTTAACGTGCCTTGCGATGCACGGAAACGGTCGAGATAAATGCCATTAACAGTCAAATCCATCGAGGTTGTGAGCGTGTCTGTAGTCACGTAACCTACGTGATCGACGCGACCACGCAAGCCGCACTGAGCCACAACCGACCGCTTCAATTCTACGATACATTCTACATATAATAGTTTATTCGGGACAACAAACAGCTGAGCAAAAAATATATATACATATATATATGTAATCACAAAATGTCATGTGCAAACATTTTGTAAAAACGATTTTTGGTATATAAAGCCTATGATTTTAAACAACTCTTTCAAGTAGGTGTCAGAAACATGAGAGGTTTTCGGATGTAGGTATGTAACCTACATAGTTAATTTTCCAGTGGAAGTTTAGCGGTGGAGGCTTTAAGTAACATGTTATACTGTTGAAACTTGGTAAGTAGATGTATTCTGTGAACCGCATGAAGATTTTCACACAAAAATAGAAAAAAAACAATAAATTTTGGGGGTTCCCTATACTTAGAACTGAAACTCAAAAAAATTTTTTTCATCAAACCCATACGTGTGGGGTATCTATGGATAGGTCTTCAAAAATGATATTGAGGTTTCTAATATCATTTTTTTAAACTGAATAGTTTGCGCGAGAGACACTTTCAAAGTGGTAAAATGTGTGTCCCCCCGTAACTTCTAAAATAGGAGAATGATAAAACTAAAAAAAATATATGATGTACATTACCATGCAAACTTCCAACGAAAATTGGTTTGAACGAGATCTAGTAAGTACTTAGTTTCTTTTTTAATACGTCATAAATCGTAAACCGCAATTTACCTTTCATTCAATCAACTCAAATATATGTATAAAAAAAAAATATCATAAACAAAACGAAGTACAATAACTTTTATGTTATGTTACTTGCTGCTACGGAACCCTTCATGGGCGAGTCCGACTCGCACTTGGCCGCTTTTTTAATTTTCCCATACAAATTCTTGATTCACTATACAGATATGTGCATATTGTAAGGGAAACTGAAAAAAAATTGAAGGTCGGATTTTTTCAATATTTTTCCTGTATTCTAGACCTACTTGATTCTGAATTCTGAGTAACCCCTTAAAATTTTAAACGTACCTTTTTAACGGCCTGTATATCTAGAATATCTAGCTTCGTTACACCCTATATAACTGAATAAGTAGATAAGATTAGTTAAATATACTTCATTGACAAATCATTTATTCAACACACTTCATTACATACCAAAATTAATTAAAAAGTAACAATAAAGACACAAAAGAAACCTTTAAATCATTGATTTACAAAGGCGGCCTTGTGGCTTTAAGCGGTTTGTGTCAGGAAAGCTTTGGCGAATGGAAAAAAACAAGAGTATTAACTACTCCTTAGGGGCCATCCATAAATTACTTCACACGTTAAGGGGGAGGGCGGAGGTCAACGCAGTGTGAAATTATGTGACAAGGGGTAGGGGGGATTCATAAATCTTGTGATGTCACATAATAAATAATAAAAAAATATAATTTGGGAAAATCTGTTTTCATTTATTCAATTCTGGGCGAAAAATTGCAAATTATATGACGTCATACCAGGGAAGGGGAGGACCCACAAATGAGACCATATGACCGTGACCATGTGACCGTATCCCAGTTTGGCGCCAGATGACCGTGTGTGATTTGTCCCAGATATTATATTATATCATTATTATATTATGTGACAAGGACGGGCGGGGGGGATCAAAACATCATGAAATTCGTGTGACGTAACTTATGGATGACCCCTTAGGTATAAGTACAGAATGTAAAAAATAGACGTAAGTATATCATATCTTTTTTAAATAATTTACGAATTTATCCATGACAAACTTGTCGGTTTTAAAAATTCAAAAGTAAATACTTCGTGTTTGTACTATACCTATTGTGATTAAACGTTTAACCTATTTAAACTTTTCACATAAAGCTAGGCGGAGTTAAGGCTTGCGTCATTAATCCGCTGTTATTACAGACGTTGCTTTTGGAGAGCAAAAGGGCTTTCCGAGGCTGCTTTGTAAACAATAGGTCACGACACGACATGAAGGGTAGCGAAGGTACCCGTTTAATTATAAATAAGTAGATGGATATGCTGTCACGAAATGTGAATTCCGTCTTTTTTCGCAGTAGCTTTTAACGTTACAAACTCCTAAATAAAAAGAAAAAAGTATTTTTTTCTAAATACACAATAACATGAAATAAATACTTACACCAAAGAAGTTTTATACCGTCGCTCCGAGGTGCAAGCAAAGAACTTGCATATCTGTACTATACAGGTTGTAAGGGACAGTTTTCCGAAAACTTTAAGGGCTTGCTCCATAGACGAAACTGAACAACGTACCATAAGAATTTTTTTCAGGAAACGAAAAAAAATCGGCTTCTCCATACAAACTGTCCAATCAAGTTCAAGATTATAATTTTGTATGGAGAAGCCGATTTTTTTTCGTTTCCTGAAAAAAATTCTTGTGGAAAGTTGTTCAGTTTCGTCTACTGAGCAAGCTCTTAAAGTTTTCGGAAACCTGTCCCTTACACCCTGTATATAAATTCTTTGAGTGCCAGTCTATGAAATACACATTTAGAACTGAAATCTCGTTTTAACCAACTTCAAAAAAAGGAGGAGGTTCTCAATTCGTCGGAATCTTTTTTTTTAGGTATAAAAGATACCAGTGTTAGGAGATCTCGCTCCTCCATCTATTTTATTCTTGGCGATGAAATTTCAAATAACAGAATTGACAGATTCAACTTTCAAAAATTCTCTGCGTTTAGTTTAGAGTAATATGTAATTAATACTGATAAGTACTACAACTTAAGTTCTACAACTTTGACGAAATTGTTGGTAACAGAAATTGAACACATTAAGTAGGTAAAGGTACATCATCTGTTTTTTTTATTTTGGAGAGTCTTTTTTTATTTCAGTATTCTTAGAACAAATGAAAAGCCCTAGTTAAAGTATCCTTAATTTAATAACCGACTTCTAAAAAGGAGGAGGTTCTAAATTCGACTGTATGTTGTTTTTTTTTGTATGTATGTTACGCGATTACTCCGCCAATAATGAATCGATTTTGGTGATTATTTTTTGTTTGGTAAGTAATACTTCAGAGGTGGTCCCATATAAATTTCATCTAAATTGATTCAGCAGTTTTTGAAAAAATCAACAAAAACAAAAAAAAATCAATATTGTAGCTGTTACGATTGAAGTCGATTTTTCAACATGTTCAGTGTTGTTTAGTATTATAAAATCTGTGGTGTTGTTGATTATTTCATCACACCTTGTATAAACAATGTCGGTAGCGCAAGGATTATCAAAATTTGAGTCAGTTTTCCGGTTTTTGTGAGAGTGTAACATCTAAGCCCAGCGGGGTTATACACAAAATATTGTAATATGGGAAGGAAATTGCTTTTATTTTCACATGTTATTCCTGTGTTTTCGGGATAAATGTTGGACGTGAAATATTACCGGTTGCCTGAATCGTGTCGATATGATTTTGTTTACTTTATTTCACTTTGTATTTTCTGGGAATAGCGGGCAAATTTCCTAAAAAAACTTGAAGATAAGAAATATAATTAAATATGTAACTAACCAAAAATAAAACCCAGCTGAATTAAAAAAAATATCCTATTTTAATGTGGATAAGTCGAACTTCAAAATGCATCAACTGGTTTTGGCTACAGGTAGCAACAATGTACATAACATACATCCGAAAATCATAGCCTACAAAACATTATATGTAGATACATAGAACATAAAGTTATACTACTAGGCGCATTGCACATAAGCGATGATGTCTTCCAGACAAGATTGATGAGGTGCACCTCATGCTCCCGGAGAAACAATTTGTAATGGAACGAACACTCATCCGTCTGTTGTCTATTCGTTTCATGAGTAAACAACTATTTGTACCTGTCATCAATCAACACCCATCCTTACTTATATAGGGTGTAACAGAAAGGTGTGACTATACTTCAAGGTTGGCTTTTACCCATCAAACTAAACAACTTTTGTTCTACAACTTTGTTGAAATCGCAAAAAATTTTTTGGACTTTTCATACAAACTTGGTTAGCCAGCTGATCGATTTGTATGAAAAGTCCAAAAAAAATTTTGCGATTTCACCAAAGTTGTAGAACAAAAGTTGTTCAGTTTGATGGGTAAAAGCCAACCTTGAAGTATTGTCACACACTTCTGTTACACCCTGTATATGTACCTTATAATATTCAAGTAATTCTCGAGATAAAAGGGAAGGCACACTTGCCCTATCTGTGTGGGACGCGATATGGGTTGTTAATGTACTTCAGGAGATTAAAACTAATCTAATGATACATCGCAATCCAAAATCCATCTAACCGTTTAGAGTACAAGGCAAGCAAAAGAAACAGACACACGCTGTATCATCTCGAAAAGAGGGGTCGACCAACACAACACCATGAGATGGTAGATAACTACCATCCTAGTACCTAAATATATTCGAAAAAGCAAGTCTACAAGAAAGTTTTCAAAACATGGAACCTGTTATGCAGCCAGTATAGACTTGGCTTCGCTTGCAGTTGGCAGAATGCCAGCTTCTTGAAGTAAGGCCTTGGCTCATTTCGTTTAGGTAGGCACTTCTGAAATAAAATTTGAGCTGAGCTGAGTAAGGGAAAAGTGGAGTTATGATGAAGTTATTTTTTTGCGCGTCTCTGGCTGCGTCGATACCTATAGGTTTTATTATAATTGTTGTGTAAGGCAATTTTTCGGGATGAAACTATCCAATATTGTACCCCAGCCTTTACTTGGTTAAGAGTTGCTTTGTCAAGTTGTATTACTTTTGGCAAAGAAGTTTCATAAGTACCTATCGTCAATCTAGCGGAGTGCAAGCAGGCGCGGATGTAGGGGGGGGCAATGGGTGCAATTGCCCCCTCCCCCCTGAAGCCTGACCGAAGTAATTAAACTTCTATAAAATGCAAATAAATAAAGGCATTTCTTAACTATTCAAAAAATTTCGCGCTCGCTACGCTCGCGACTTTTTATATTAATGGTTTATACCACCGTCCACTTCATAAATAAGGGTACACAAAAAATTTGCCCCCCCCCCCCTGAACGAAATCCTGCGCCTGAGTGCAAGTCTGTGACTGGGATTCTCTGTGTAATTCGCGAAGTGAGATCGAACGGTTAAGATCTAATGGAATGTAAGAGTTTTATTGGAAATAACTTTTTGAAGGAAGTTTCTATAGGGCCCGACAATGTTTTTTCTGACTCTATCTCTGCAAACACTGCTCAAAACTCGCTCGAAACAAATAATTAACTATGGTTCATTCCAATCAAAAAAAAGCAAAAGGTAAACAAACATAGTATGCAGATGACATTGACATGTGTCAGTTCCATAGTAAGTTTGTTTACGTTTTGCTTTTTTTTATTGGAATAAAGTATAGACATAATCGACATATCGACAACGCTGAACACGTTAAAAACCGACTTCAATCGTAACAACTTCAATTTTGGTATGCTTTTTTGTTTTTGTTGATTTTTTCAAAAGGCGCTGAGTAAATTTAGATAAAATTTATATGGACCACCTCTGAAGTATTACCTACCAAACAAAAAAAGAATCATCAAAATCGATTCATAATTGGCGGAGTAATCGCGTAACATACATACAAAAAATACAACATACAATCGAATTGAGAACCTCCGTTTTTTTGAAGTCTGTTAAAAAATTACCGTCAGCAAATGAACTACAAGTGATACTACCGAAGCTATCTGCTTCAAATAATAGTACATTATGGTACTAGTGTGTAACATTGGTGATTACCGTCGAGGCGCCATTGAGACCCGAGCCGTAGGCGAAGGTCTTAAGAGAGCCAAGGACGGTAATCATCAATACACACGAGTATCATACGACGTTTTTCAACACACTTGTGAATAAAATAACAATAAAAACTCATTTCAAGAGTGAAAACGAGTTGTGAAAAATGTTTCGCTATGGCGGGAAAAATTAATCAGTTTTCCTATGCGCGCGCATTGCGATTGGCCACAGACTAAAGGGTGAGGTTTTTTTTTTATTTTCGGCGCATAGGATTTGCGCCTATTCTGCCACGTACAAAATGGGGAATTTAAAGTTTTCTTTTATTACAGAGAAAACAAAAGTTATATTTGAGTGAAAGTTTTATTTATTAAACACGTACGAGTTAAAATTATCTATTTAAATAAGAAGTTGCATGAAATGAGCAAGCAATAGGAACATTAATTTATTTGTTCTATTGAACACGATCTTTTTTTTTGAATAAAAACTTTTTTAAGAACAAAGCAACTCAACCAATAAAATTTTTAAAAAATCTATAACTCACTAGCACAGTGTGAGATTTGACCTTGGTTGCGGACACCCTCGTTTTATGTTCGATTTGAGAAGATTTAGTTATCCTAAACTTTAAAAACTAACAAATATTTAAAAATTTCAATTAATTTTGGAGATATATATTTTTTTACTTAAGTCATTAATTTTCATGAAAAACTTTTTTATTCATTTTTCCCGAGAAAAAGTGAATTTTACCTTTGTATTATTTTTTTAACTATTTACCAGTTTAAATTGCTTTAAGTTTAAAAATTACAAGAGCCTAACTGCAGAAGAACGAGAGAAAAAAAATAATTTAAATATTTTGAAAAAAATATATATATAAAATTAACCATATTATTGTCGCATTTTTTTTAACAAAAATACATTAAAGTAATGTTCCTATTACTTCGTAACAAAAATCTATATACCTAGCTTGCGCGATGTTGGAGATATAGAGTTTCTATGTTTTTTTTAGATTTCTATGGAAGTAGGGTTGACACAACAATAAAACTATTTTGTTGGATCTTATCTTATCTTGTTGATTGGGGGCTGCCTAAACAGCGACACTTCAACCCAAAGGGATCTTTTGTATCAACCCCTTATAACCCTAGTACCTATCTACAGTGTGTAAAATGACCGTCAAACCAGACATTTTACTTCTCACTGCCAGTCAATAGGACTTGGTATTCTAAGCATGAAATAAAACTCTCACTGTCTATTACATCCATATACTATGGAACTCCATAGTTGTTTCTATTCAAAGTTGCCCTTTTTATGTTATTCCAGAAACATAACAATAAACATTTCTTGGAAATTATTTTTAAACCTTATAAATGAAATTGAATTCACTCAAAATGGCCCTGAGCTTTACAGCTGATTTTTTTGTGTGGGTCGAACTTTTTCTTTATTATAAAAATAAACATTTATTAAACAGATTTTTACTGTTTTTACATTTTTTTAAATCTGATCTACCCTTTTTTAGTTTCCCATACTAAATCTGAATAGCGAATCAAGAATTTGTACGGGAAACTGAAAAAAAAGAGATTGGCCATTTTCTTCTTAGTCAATATGCGTCTCATGTATTACATGCTTTTGGTTAATTTCTGTCAGATATTCCATTCCTTTTATCATTTCTGAGATATTTGTAATGTTCGCTAAAAAAATAATATAGGTCGAGATTTTACAAAAAAACCCTTGTCTTGGAGCGAGCTGCGTAAATTGAAAGATTTTTTATATGCACATAACGTAGCCAAATTGCAGAATTAGTCTTTTACAGACGGGTTAGCCGCTTTGTAAACATCATCATGTACCATAACGCTATTTTTTGAATTTAAATTTTAGTTTCCCGTACTAAATCCGTAAAGTAAATCAAGAATTTGTATGGGAAACTGAATAAATATTAAGATTCGCCAATTTTTTTATAGTCAATATGTGCCTCATGTATTACATGTTTTTGGTTAAGCTTTTCAAAATTTCTGTCAGATTTTCGATATCTTTTACCGTTTCCGATATATTTGCAATTTTTGCTAAAAAATAATCGGAGTTCAAGATTTAACGAAAACGAACCCTTGTCTTGGAGCGAGCTAAATATATATATTTTTTTATATACAGGGTTATTTTGGATTGTGTATCACAATGCTATTTATTTTTTTAATTTAAATTTTACTTTCCCGTACTAAATCCGTAAAGTGAATCAAGAATTTGTATGGGAAATCGAAAAAAAAAATGAGATCCGCCATTTTTTTCATAGTCAATATGCGCCTCATGTATTACATGCTTTTAGTTAAGCTTTTCAAATTTTCTGTCTGATTTTCGATATCTTTTACCGTTTCCGAGATATTTGCAATGTTTGCAAAAAAAATATTCGGAGGTCTAGATTTATCAAAAAATAACAAGCAAAAACGTGTAAACTTGCAATTTCAGATGTTACTTCGCCATTTTTAGGGTTCCGTAGTCGACAAGGAACCCTGATATGTAGTTTCGCCATGTCCGTCTGTCTGTCTATCTGTCTGTCCGCGGCTTAGCTCAGAGGCTTTTAGTGTTAGAGAGCTGTAATTTGGCACGGATATGTATATTGATCACGCCGACAAAGTGGTAAATAAAATCTTAAAAAACAATTTTTTTCAGAGTACCTCCGCTACACGTGAGGTGGGTTTTTTTTTCTTGACTATCCCATGGTGTGGGGTGTCTTTTTTTTTTTTTTTTTTTCTGGCTTTTTATTGTGTTGGTCACAATAATTCCGCCAACGTCAACGTAGAAATAATTTAAATTTAAAGAAGAAAATGTTCGGTTATACTGAAGGTAATTTTATATTGAGATTTAACCGCACAAACAGACGTGTGGGGTGTCGTTGGATAGGTTTGAACAACCATTTTTCGATTCAAGGATCCGTTTTCGAAATATTAAGCTTTAAAGTGGATTTTTTTTGTTAAAGTCATGTCCTCCCCGCCTCTGCCAGCTAAACGGTTGTTTCTAGAAATGTGAAAAAATTCAGGGTAGTAGTATATATAACGAAGTTAAAAGGAAAACTATCACAGTATTAGTCAATTTTGTAAGACGGGAAGTTTTACCGCTTGAACTCAAAATAGACGTACTTTGTGCCTTGAAGCAGTGTACCTCGAAGTACTACGGAACCCTACACTGCCCGTGGCCCGAAACGCACTTGACCGCTTTTTATTTTATTATAATTGATCATTTTATTTCTGTTACTCAAAAATATTTGCAGTGTCAAATTATTTTATTAAGACTCCAATTATTTTCAGCCTATATTCGCCTAACTGCTAATAGCCACTACTACCATTTATCACTTACTTAGTCCTCACCTCACCCGCGAGGGAAAGGTATGGCTTTAGGACCCATACAATATGTGCATAAAGCTTTAATTAAATAAATAAATTTAATTCTTTGCGGGATTCTGAGGCATATCCATGTTCAGATAACGATCACTAATTATTACTGCCTTCTTCTACAATGGCTTTATAGTAGGTAGTAATGCTTTAGAAATAGTACTAGTGGATTACGCGGCCAACTGAAACTTGTTTTCCACAAGATTCAAATGCCTACAGGTCATATGATACACAAAGTTTGTTTAAAAATATTGCATGTCGCAAACTGGTAGGCGCTTGTGAGTGGCAACCCTAAGTTAAAATTTTGAAATTCAGTATTTCCGTTATCGTGTGTCTGTCGCATCTGTTTTTTTTTTTATGATAGTAGCTATTTATGTAATTAGCATATACGTTTCGAAAAAAAATGCGACCATGTAGAAAATTACGAGAAAAAAAATTATAATGAAATCATAGAAAAAGTAACTTTTTGCCTAGAACAGCGAAATATTTTAAGTTTTTATGGATTTGAAGGTTTATATGGTATACTCACTATCACACCATGAAATATTTATTGAAAAACCAATAAAAAGAAAGGAGATAATGTGTTTCTATGGTTTCTATGGAATTTTCTCGATTTTCTGAATTTCTCTAAAACTATGACAGATACAGCAATGGGAGTTTTAACAGGAGTTTTGTGTAAATATAAGTTTTCAAAAAAACACATAAAACTAGGGTGTCCGCAACTAAGGTCAAATCTCACACTGTGACTAGTGAGTTATAGCAATGAAAAAGTCACAGTTTGATTATGGGTGTCATTCTGTGCCTAATTGCGGTGACCATAGAGCCACTTTATGAGCAAGTGTGTTGAAAATATTATTTATTTTAATAATATATTTTTTTTCAAAACATCGGTCGTAAATATCACAAAAAAAAATGTTTTGTTAAACTCTCTTACATTTCATATCACGCTTCGTTATTGGGACAAACAACTCGAAAAGAACATTAAATTATTTTCTACTCTCAACAGCTCTTTTATTTTCGTCGCCCTCGAAAAGTCCAACTTTTGTTGACAACTTTGTATGGCCGTAAACAAGGGTAGATTTAATAAAACAGGCAAAGGTTACATGCGAAATAAATTGACCCATTTCAATAAAAAATGAATTCATATTTAATTGCGTTTAAAAAGGTAGGTGTAGGTACATTTAAATCCAGTGACACAAAGGGATTAAGACAAATAAAGACACCTCCTCATAGACAACACATATAAACTTAAACCGTGTAAGTCAAAGAAACAAAGATAAATATTTTTTTAATATAAAAATGTAATAAAATAATAAAGGTTCCATTTAAGAAACAGAAATCGTTAGTTTCTACGACGTCGTTGAAATCACAAAAAAAAGATTTTTCATAAAAATCGTTCAAGTTTGTGAGTTAATAGAGAATCCAATATTTTTTGATTCTATTCTATTCTATTTTTCTATTTGGTATTCCACATCTCATTAAGGAGTGATTTTGCCAATGTCTAGTGAAAAATGGGAGAATCTTCAATAAAAAATATGGCGAAACGCCAATGTCAAGTGAAAGACGCGGCCCTATGGATGATGGGCACTTAAAGACGCTCCACGTGGTGGTTTGTTGCTGGAACTCGGACAACGGAGCTGTCTCCCGAGTTAATCCTCTTCTTATGACCGCTTATCACTGAATCGGAGTCACAGCTATTTCCCCATCACAAAAATAACGTTGAGACTACTCTAAAACGGAAATAATTAAAAACTTAACTCAGCAGACGTGTGCTTCGTACAAGTCCCGCCAACCAACCATATAATTTTTGATTATCTAGATTATTTTTTATGTGATAGGTGGCAAACGAGCAGACGGATCACCTGATGGTAAGCGATTACCGCCGCCCATAGACACCCATAGATAAAATTGTCTATCATAGAATCGCTAAACTGAATTGGCAGTGGGCGGGGCACATAGCTCATAGAACAGAAGGCTGTTGAGTTAGGAAAGCGAGTGGCGATCGCGCACCGGAAGACGTAGCGTAGGCAGGCCTCCCACTCGGCGGACTGAGTGGAAGGCCTGCCTAAGTTACGTCTTCCGAGACCAAGTGAATTTCACGGGAAGCCGCTGCAACCGGGCAGTGCAGGACCGAACGGTGTGGAAACCCTTGTGGAGGGGAGCAGTGGCGGCGTAACGGGGGGGTGGAGGGGCGGTCCGCCCCGGGTGCCAAGCTTCAAAGGGGTGCCATGCGGAGAGCAATTATAAAAAATAAAATAACATGTCATACTTATCTCTGCAGTGGCACCCCCCTTAGCGTGAAAAAAAAATCATATTCACTTGCTATACGACAAAAGGCCATAAAAATATTCGGGCTCGCTTCGCTCGCACTTGTTTACTCACATAATACAGCTAACATTCTTCACTCCCTTGAAGACACCTATGATGTCCCGTGTCCGGAAAGTACTGCATCATTGAGTTAGGAGTTCAGATGACAACCCATGCTACGCCACCACTGGAGGGGAAGCCTTTATTCAGCAGTGGATGTCTTTAGGCTTTTAATTTATTGATGATGTTTTTTTATTAGTCTTTTGGTAGTTCAATATAGTAAGGAAAAGCTCCTTTTTGGCTGCTATCCTTAATTTGTTCGACTTTGTATATTATAAGTGTGAAACCTATGTCCTCAGACTAAAAAGTCTTTATTTCCCATGTGTGTTTTTCTGTGCCATCGTAACTTAGACAGATTTGAATGCAATTTTTCATTCTTGAAAGCAGATTTCATTGAAGTGGTTCTTAATCTATGTTAGGTGGACATTGGTTGAGGGATCCCCAGGATATTCATCCGTTACCATAGTTGATAAAGGGATCTTGAGCACGTAAAAGTTTTTTTGGTACATAATCTTCTTCTTCTACTTAGGAGGAGGAATCTGAAGATCAGACAAAGTGGAGTAGGTTGAGTCATGAGTCATGGCCATTAATGACCGGAGCCAGGGTCCGCTTTCCGACTCAATCTACTCCACTTGTCCGATCTTCAGATTCCTCCTCAGCGAGGTCATTTGGTACATAATTCTTAAACAAAATTCTTAATTAGAATAGCACATAAGCACTGTAACTATGTTATCTCTGACATAAGTACTATTATAAACCTGAAAAACATATCCCTCTCGGATAAGCAAAAGGACGAAGTTATTTATGAAATTACAAAACATCTAGGCCTAGACATTATACAGCTAAGCCTCAAAGCTCAAAGCAAAGCATACGTACAGAAAACTCAAAGCTAGAGCAATGAATAATTCAGAGGCTCCACTGGAATATGGAGTGCTGTCTCTGAAACTGGTCCGTACAATTACGGTGCAGCGGCAGCGCGATGCCAATTCTGAATATTGCTTGGTCTATGAATATTTTTGCTATTTCTCATTCTCTTCATCTGCGATTTGTGACGTAGAATTTTCCTATTTCATTTCAGATATTTTCACAGTGGGGATTTCAAATGAGATTATTTTTAGAAAGGGTTGAGGGATAAGAGTGTTTTATTATACATGGGTAACGTTTCGACTGAAACTAAAATATATTTAACCTTATAAAGTTTCGATAAAAGTTATAGTCTAAAAAGTTACAGGGATGTTCCCATAAAAAACTGCACCAGGACTGTCTGCAAGTAATACAGTTATTGACCTGCTTATGATTAAAAATAAAAAGTGACATTTCTTCTCACTCCGCAAGGGTATGAAAGTTTCAGCGGGTAGTTTCTGACAGACTGTAATCAAATTATCTTCGATACCTACCTTCCTTACATATCTAAGTAACTTTGGTCTTGGACACTTTTTCCTTTATCAGTTTTAAAACTCATTTTAGCGTTCTAAGGTTGACTTGACTGGAAGAGCTACGCAATAGGGTATTTGATACTCTCAAAATTAAATTCAAAAATATTATTCAATAAATAGCATTTGTCCTAAGTATATGTAGAATAGCGAAAAATATTACTGGACTAATATGTTTGATCATTTTAAATTTTATATTCACAATAATTAGAAAATAAGTTCGTCAAAGACTGTGACGTCACATGCCAGTAACACGAACAATTTCAGAACAAAATATCGTTTTTGGCAGTTTATAAAAAGTCACTCAAATAGAAATAAAATGTTAAGGCAGCGCCACCTAGTGGCGAAGTATAATTTTAAGTTTATAGCCATTCCTATGGGAAACTTCGAGTTTTCCGGGATAAAAAGTATCCTATGTGTTAGCCGAGTGCTTTATCTATCTACCTACCAAATTTCATCCAAATCCATTCAGTAATTTCAGTGTTAAAGCGGAACAAACAAACAAATAAATAAACAAACAAAAATCCATACTTTCGCATTTATAATATTAGTGAGATGAGATATGTATGTAATAAAAAAATTACAAACAAACCTCATCTCCTTACAGCTGTTATTGTTTAAAGCGTTCACTATGAAAGTCCTATGTGATGATGTTCCTCATTGTTCCAGGAGCATCATGATCGACCCCAGCTCCTCGGAGGAAGACACCGACGATGAGCACAAGAAGCATCAGTCGGTCAAGCTACCAGGCAAACAGAGTAAGATAAATCCATATCGCTTTCCAAAATCTTGAGTGCACCCTGAACATCAAATACGGATTCGTAGTTTTGCAAAGTTTTTTTGAAATATAAAAACAATCTCTTTCTTATACAATATGCATATATAAAGCGGTCTAGAGCGGAATGAAGTGGTTGTTGAGCAGGACGGCTTGCGTGGTCGCGTCGATCACGCAGGTTAACTGACTACAGTCATACAACATGGATGGGTTTGACTTTTAGTAGCTGCTCATGTCCACGGTTTCTGGGCTTCGTAAGGCGCATTAAGCCGTTGGTGACGATAGCTACTCGTATCACTAGATGGCAGTCGTTATGCCATGTTTTATGCCTTTATAGGCGGCTTAAAACCTTCTAACACTGGGGCTGGCCACTAACTGCAAAACATTTATCAATCCTTATCCGGACTAGGCCCTTGTTATCTCACTTTAAAAAAAAATAGTAAGAGATTTTCGGTAAAACGGAAGAGTTTAAAAAGAAAAAAAAAACATAAAAATTCTACTTGCAGGAACCAGCCTTAGAAATAATTTTAGACAATGTAAAAACTTTTTGCAGCAAAATGATATTTGATCTTTTTTTGTAGTTGTGGCACCGGGTTCGCTTGTGGGAGGACGTCCGTCAGTGCGAGGCAAACCGGAGTTACCCCGTGGTTCTACAGCTGGTCTGCCAGGTAATTTACACAGTTTTAAAAAATGTGTTGAAGCGAGTTCCTTTTAGGCTTAATTTTTTAAATGATTATTATTAAATAACAAATAACATTTCCTCTCGCTTCAAAACGTTAAGTGTGACAAGAACTTTGAAATATGTATATAATTCAACTACTTTAATTTATTTTACTTAAATAAAATACAATAAAACATTTTTAAGTTTAAATTTGAATTATAAAGCACTACTTTGACTTAAACAGATTCAGATTTAAGCCCGTACTTAGAACTTCTAACTAGAAACTCAACTTGCATTTTTTTACACAAATTGCCTATAGATAAAATGGTTGATATTGTTTTGAGAACATAACTAGAGAAATCAAAAGTTCATAAACGCGAAGACTTTAATGTACGTAGATATGTATTTATTTTATAAACTAAAAAGAACGCAAGAAACTTAATTTTAACATAATTAATTAAAACCTTAAAATTTAAATTAAGTTGGTGAACACCTCAAATTTCGCTAAGA
This sequence comes from Coleophora deauratella, assembly GCA_958295455.1. Lineage (NCBI taxonomy): Eukaryota > Metazoa > Arthropoda > Insecta > Lepidoptera > Coleophoridae > Coleophora > Coleophora deauratella. Next base: position 9,073,331 of record OY282413.1, on the reverse strand, counting down.
AAAACTTTATAACCCAGTGAAATTTTAAGTTTTCCTGTTACGCAAACTTCAGCCATGTTAAATTATTCGAAAATTCAAAGTATTGGCGTAATGATAAAGGGCGTCACACACTAGAGCGATACTGAGCTATAAAATCCGCCACACTCATGGATGGCTATTCTAGCATGAGGCTTATAACTTCACGGTCACCCCACTCCATGCATGAGTGTGGCGGATTTTATAGCTCAGTATCGCTCTAGTGTGTCACACCCCTAACTTCTAAATCTAACTACATAATTAAAGAAGAAACCTTTTAAAATATTATTTTAAACAAATTAAGAAGTCATGAACTTTACCAACGATTTTCATGTAAAGGTTATGACTGTAATAGTCACGACCTTTACATGAATATCGTTATTCTGATTCTGGAATAACCCACGCAGTTTACCTTTACTTTGTAAATTGATAAAGCTACTTATTTATCCTACAACTCGAAGAAACCGTAAAAATAATAATTTCCAGCAATTTCTTCTGCCAGTTTTACATACCTCTGCTTGGTACTGATCGATCCAACTGTATTAACTGTTAGAAAAGTATTAGGCAATAGGCATACCGAGAAAGGTGGCCCTCCTTTTTGCTTCGCCGTAGTCGGGTAAAAATAAGGATTTTTTTTCGTTTCTATGTCCTTCTTCATGTCACAATGGAACATGGGATCTTCATGGTTTTGGCACATATATAGTTGACGGCAAATCAGTTTTATATCGTCGTTAGTTGGAGGGGGGGGGGGGGGGCAAGGGCAGTGGTTATACGGATCGGAAAGTGACATAGACTGCATTTTTTCCTGTTTAAATATTTTGGGGGCTCCCTGGATAATTTTCAAGGGAATTCGATTTTTTTAAGATAAAACGTAGCTTATATCACGTCATTTTTGAACAATCTCCGTACAAAAAAATCATGTCGATACGTTGCACCGTTACGACGCCGTGAATGAGGGACAAATATACAAACAAACTCATTTTCGCATTTATAATATATTAGTTACGGATATCGATCAGCCGAGCGGCCAAATTAGTATGAAGAGCCCAAAAATTTTTTTGCGATTTGACTATGGGTTCCTTGGGGAAACTTGATCAGAATCAGGAGTAGAAGCACTGACTAAAATATCGGGCACTAATAAAGTAGCACCTTATATTTTCAATAACAGGTGTAAGTCCACTAGCAACAGCGCCCCTAGCAGCGCCCCTGCACCCAGCGACCCGACAAAGGGCAGAAGCGGCACAGAGCGCCCTAGCGCCCCCGCCTCACACGTACGTACATATCTGAAGCCAATTAGAGGAACAGATTTACGTAGAATACGACTTTTTGGAACTGAGATAGAAATCTAGCTTATAATATCCATAATAAAATTTAAGTGCGTTTTTTATCCACAATAATTGGTAAGCCATTGGCATCATCTTACCTGATGGTGACGATTATACTGAAGATAAACTGATAAGATAAACTGGGGCTTTAACAAAAGAAACATATAGTCAATTCTTTAAAAAATGCGTAAACATATTGTGGTTTAAGGTTAATTTGCTGATGAGTTTTGTATGAAGAGGATATATTTTTTTTTCGAATTGACAGCGAGTTGTTTAGTTGTTAAGTTATTCACTATGACGAGCACAAATCTCAATTGAGGGGTGTATTTTTTTAACTGTTTATTTCTTCTTTAATAGCTACAGTTTCTCCGTTTTTTTTATTTTTTTTTATGTGATAGGTGGCAAACGGGCAGACGGATCACCTGATGGTAAGCGATTACCGCCGCCCATGGACACCCGCAACACCGGAGTAGTCACAAGTGCGTTGCCGACCTTTGAAATGGGATGCGGGATGGGGGAATGGGGAGGGGAGGGGGGGTTGGGCCTCCGGTACCCTCACTCACTCGGCGAAACACAACAAACGTTGCTTCACGCCGGTTTTCTGTGAGGCCGTTCCAAAAACGTATTCTACGTTAATCACCATATCGAATTAAATATTCTTTTAAACAAAGAGATCGTTATTAAGTCACTACCATTTTCGTTTCACTTAACATCTTAGAAATAACGTTGGCTAAGCTTGTAGATTCTTTGAACGCTAATAATCTTTAGTAAGTACCTTCTTAAGTAAATATTCAGTAGGTTTTATCTTTTTGTCAAAGAACAAAAAAAAACATAGAAACGTTAAGCTAAAACGTAAGGCTAATGTAGACGCTTAGAAATTACATTATTTGATGTAGGTATGTATGTAAAAGCTCTTTTATAATGCTGTAAATAAATGACCTATCAAAAGCTTTTGATACATACTTTTGTATCTTACCCTTTTTTTACAAAGGCTGATCTTATTTGTCGATGAAAGTCGTCAATACAGTATTTGACTACTAGTCGTTAGAGTGACTTTTTATCAACTGCCAAAAACGACATGTTCTGAAATTGTACGTGTTACTGGCGTGTGACGTCACAGTCTTTGACGAACTTATTTTCTGATTGTTATGAATATAAATTTTAAAATGAACTAAAAAATCAGTCGAGTAATATTTTTCGCTATTCTAGGACAATGGTATTTAGTGAATAATATTTTTCAATTTAATTTTGATAGTGTCAAATACCCTATTGGTTGCTAATCATGAAATTAAACAACTTTCTCCAAGGAGACTATAAATATTTTTTAATAATCTCACAAAAATATTGTTTTAGGGTTCCTTGTGGAAAGTTGTTCAGTTCATAAATAAGTTTTATTACCAATAGCTTTATTTAACTATACGGGGTGTTACAATACTTAAAAAAATGAGTTTCCACTGATGGAGCTACTACTACAAATAGAGATTTCTACAAATGGAATCATTTTCGATCCACGATTTTGCTGAGCTCGCAATTTTTGTGACATTTCCATTTAACCTGCAAATCGATCAGAGACTTTGTTTGGGAAGTCAAAAATTTAAATCATTTATTTGATTAGCAAAATCGTAAAATAAATGTATAGGTTCATAAGTTCACATTGACGCATTACTAATTGCTACACTTAATTTGTTACACCCTGTATAAATACTTAGATATAAATTTTAATTAGATTTTTTAATACGTAGATAAACGCTTATACTAGACTATACATATAATTAGTTAGTTGCATAACATATACATTCGTCTACACACACTGACTGACCACCTCTACCTAAATTGACATTCTTATGAAAAACTTTTGAATATCATGGTTTTCCAAAACTCCTGAGATCTTCCAAGTTCTCCTAAGATAGATCTCTTACAAGACTTTCCCGGATCCTGAACATTATCAATATCATATCAGCATTGTCCAATCTCCCACAAAACCTACCCAACCATGAAATCTTCCCAGCACTTTCAAGTCTCATTCTGAAACCTTCTCAAACCATTCACATCTTTCAAAACCTTCCATGGATTTCCAAAGGTCATACAAAGGTCAAAGTCAGTTTGTAAGGACATATTCATGTTCATTAATGAGCCAACACTATACATCGTATAGATCGTTCCTGCGTAGGACATCTACGGGTAGTGCCAGTTCAGGAGAGGTGCCAGCACCATCGCCGAGCCCGTCTGGTGCCAGCCACTCTGATAAGGACCAGGATCCACAGGTAAGTAGATTGTAAGGTAAACCACACCTTCGTCTAAGTATGTACGCATAACTTTAATTGATATTACACCTTTGCGATTCGCGTGTTTCATTCTAACGTCTCTCCTGGGCCCCATTTTGTAAGACCATCCAAAATTTTCTCTGACAAGTCATATGGAATGGCTAGATAGTCGACGAGATTGGGGTAGACAAAAAGAATGATAATAACGGCAAGAAATGGATCGTTCTCATTATATTTGGTAGAAATTTGCCGAGGACAAGGATCAGAGCTTAACCTTAAGAACCTATAATAATGTATAAGGTGACATAGTTTAAGTCCTATTTACATCATTTTTCTTTTACAATATCACAACTCAATACTAACGTATTTCGAACACCACAAAATCAATAGGAGAAGATAGAAAAACTAGAAGAAGACAAAAAGCGTCGACTACAACTGTACGTGTTCGTGTCGAGATGCATCGCCCATCCATTCAACGCCAAGCAACCAACTGACATGACCAGACGGCATACGAAGCTGACACCACATCAGCTGGAGACGATCCAAGCACGATTTCAGGTATCATTTTTTTTAAACCTAGTACTGGTAAAGTTATGGCATTGTCATATTATCATGTGGTAACTGTTGATAATGCTACAGAAAGGCTACAGACACGCTTTGAATCTGGTGGTAATGAAAAATGAAGATATGGCAAACAAAAAAGTTCAAAGCATGCCTAAAACCATACTTTTGGGTTCTTGATATTTAGTTCCACTATTTAGCTTTATCCTAATCTGATAAACATCCATAAAAATAACACATCCATTGCGGTGACGCAAATCATCAAGGTAGTTATAAATAACTAGCTTAATAAAGGTAATGTATACTACCAAAACTAACTCCTATTTGAATGTATCTGATATTTTGCACCTGCTTTACATATTTAAGAGTGTAAATAAAAACACAATATCAGCTAAGCATCAACATTTTATTCTGTAACCAGGCTTTTCTGAAAGGCGAGACCCAGATCTTGGCAGATGAGGCTTTTCAAAACGCAGTCCAGTCGTACTACGACGTGTTCCTCAAGTCGGAAAGAGTCGAGCAGATGGTCAAGTCCGGCGCCTGTTCCCATCATGACTTCCGCGAAGTCTTCAGGAATAACATCGAGAAACGAGTCAAGTTTGTATTGGAGACAGTAATAATTCAGTCTGATGAACTTGCACCTTAAAATTTGACTTGGTTGTGTCTTAAACGTGAAAAATATGAGAAAATAGAAATTTTCGTCATGGAAGATTTAGTAAATGATAGAACTTTATGAATTAATAATGTTTATAAAGAACCTAACCCTACTTTATGACAACTAATAAACACTGTAGATTGAAGGTAATGCGGTGAGGTGAGGGGCTGAATGGGTGATGAGTAAAATGATAACACTATAATTGACGATAACTTTGTATAGAGTTTCAAACAAATAAATACACATCTCGTCTTACTTAAATATACCAAATTTCACAGGTCTTTCCCTGAAATTGATGGACTTAGTAAAGATACTGTGATAACATCGTGGCAAGCTAAATTTGATTGCATCATGAAAGGAACCGGTAAGTTCTAACATTTTCGATAATTTAATTTATCTAAAAATAATGACATACTTACTAAGTTTTAGAGATCGAAAGTCAGATGATATAAGCCTTGTTCGCTGAATAAAGAACGTAATAAAAATGTAAAAGAGACAAGTCTTAGTCAATGTAAGGAAGGACTCATTACCAGAATTTATCTGCCTCTTTTGCATTGTTCTGGGAACAAGGTAACTTCAAGCTATTGGACGGACTGTTTTACAAAAAAAAAAGAATCCAAAAACTTTTGAATCTCTGAAACTTAGTTACAGAAATAAAAACAATGAATGAAACAGATGTAAGCATGCAGCAATGTGGAACCAGCTTGCATACGCCTCGGAATGTTTGTAACAAAAATTGTGTGTTCATTTAGTACGTAACATTGACTATAGTTAGATAAAAGTCTTAACCTACATCAAAATTCTTAACCCTCAAAGTCTTACAGTGGAAAATTAGGTAACATAACGACTCCATAGTATTGAAAAGTTACATTTCAGTCATTAATCTTTTGCCTGAATCAAATCATTGTTCAGTGTTTTCGAAACCTTCGAAATGATATTACAGAAGAAATCTTTTAATATTACGTACAAGTTGATTTATTGCAATATCATTTCTCTTAAATGTTGAAGTTTCATGAATTACCCTTTTCTGTATCAATTGTCTCTTTTTTTGTTTTAAGTTTATTGACAAGCAAATCGTGTTGATTTTCTTATTTTAATAATTAAATTATTACCTATAATGCATGACAGCGATGTTATGGTAACACCATGTGTGACGTCACTAACTACTGTCAGATTGTCGGTCATGCTCTGTCTATATAACCTCTACATTAAAAGTTATTTAAATCTCACATTTGTCTTTTTAATAAGTCTTAAAACATGGTGTCAGAAGTCTAAAAGAACTAGTATAAATGTTGTCAAAAGTCAAAATGTCGAGCGATAATGAAACTGAAGAAAAAGTTCATTACAAGAGGATTAGCCTAGGAGGCTGCAAACCAATGGTAATGGCGGGCAATCTCGCACAAAACTGGAAAAAATGGCACCAGTCTTTCAAGCTATACCTAAGAGCGTCATCTCTGGAAGACGAGGATGACCAGAGAAAAGTGGCAATATTCCTAAATATGATCGGAGAAAAGTGCCTTGACATATTTAATTCATTTCAAAAAAATGAAGATACTATCAAATATGGCGATCTCGTCAAGCTTTTTGAAGACTATTTTGTGCCGAAAACGAATATAACATTTGAATGCCACAACTTCTTTACATACAAACAAGCAGAGAACGAATCTCTTGAAGAATTCGCCACTAAACTTAGAGCAAAAAGCCAATCGTGCGATTTTGGTTCTTTACAAAATCGACTTATAAAGGCAATGTTTATTTGTAACATGCATTCCAAATATAACCAAGTACGTGAGAAATTACTACTAGACGATGGTCTGACATTGGACAAGGCACTGGAATTGGCAAAAACAATGGTCTTATCTCAAAATCAGGCAACAGCTCTTCAAGGTCAACAGACGGAGTCGACAGTCATGTTTACTAAAACAACACGGTCTAAATCAAAAGTTCGTCAGTCAACAACTAATAGTCATAAGTCATCAAGTCAGTCAAGTCGGTCAACTCCTAAGAATGTGTGTTCGCGCTGTGGTCAAGTCCATAGATTCAAGTGCCCCGCAGAAAATGCAAAATGCAGAAAATGTAATCGCATAGGACATTTTCAAGCATACTGTCGCACTAAAAGGGTCCATTGTGTACAGGCAAGTGATGAAGATTCTGAAGATCAGTATGGTGATGACAACTTGTTCATAGGATGTGTTCACAAGGTGGGAAGTGATTCAGATTGGACAATTACCATGGAAATAAATGGTCAAAAGGTAAAATGTATTTTAGATACTGGCAGTGATGCTAATATCATGTCTAGGTCTGTATTTCAGTCATTAAAGTGTCAAGTCTTTTCATTATCAAAATGTAGTGCTAAGATAACTGCATATAATGGTGGTCAGATCAAAGTCTTAGGTCAAAAAGTGTTCAATTGTAACTTTCAGTCACAGAACAGTCAAATGTCAAAGGACATAAATTTTATAGTCGCTGATTTAAATGAGTTAACTCCAACTGTCATTGGAAAAACAACTTGCATTGAATTAGGCCTTATAAAGCGTGTATACAGTGTAGTCAAGTCAGAAAATAATGTCCAGTCAAGTCAATCAGACAAAAATGTCAAGTCTAGTCAGATTATACAGTCAGGCAAAAATATTAAGTCAAGTCATGTTGTGTCAAGTCAAAATGTACAGTCAGACAAAAAAGTCAAGTCAAACGAAAAATGTTATTCACAAAATAGTATGTCAAAACATGTAAACAAAAGGTCAGAGTCAAATGAAAAGTCAAATGTAAACAGTCAGTCACAGTCAAATGAAAAATCAGATGTAAATGATTTAATTGATAAATATCAATCAGTCTTTGTTGGTCTAGGTTGTTTACCAGGTCAGTGTCATATACAGGTTGATCCACAGGTAACACCAAAAATCGATGCTCCTAGGAAGGTTCCATTTGCTTTGTATGAAAGACTACAACAGGAATTGAACAAGATGGAAGACATGAGTGTAATTACAAAAGTCACCGAGCCAACAGAATGGGTAAGTTCTCTTTTGTTGGTGGAAAAGAAAAATGGACAGCTCAGAGTTTGTTTAGATCCGCATAACTTGAACCAGGCAATCAAACGTACACATTATCCAATTCCCAGTGTTGACATAGTCCGCTCTAAGGTTGCAGGAGCAAAGTATTATTCAACTTTAGATGCCAGCAGTGGATTTTGGATGATTTGTTTAGATGAACAAAGCTCATATCTGACAACATTTAACACACCCTTTGGTCGTTATCGTTTTCAACGTCTGCCATATGGAGTCAATTGTGCTCCTGAATATTTTCATAGGGTCATGACAGAAATGTTTGCAGACATACCAGGAGTCATGGTATACAGTGATGATATTCTTGTTAGTGGCTCCACATTAGAGGAACACAATGAACGTCTTAAAATGGTCTTTGAAAAAGCCTTACAAAATAATGTAAAATTCAATCGTCAAAAATGTTCTTTTACCTGTACAGAAGTGAAGTATTTAGGACATATTTTTTCAGCTCAAGGTATCATAGCCGATCCTGAGAAAATTCGTGCCGTTAAAGACATGCCGTCGCCTACTTGTGTTAAAGATTTACAGAGGTTCCTGGGTATGCTGAATTATCTAAGTCCTTTTATAAAAAATTTAGCTGCAGAAGTCGCTCCATTAAGAGAACTTTTAAAAAAAGATTCTGTATTTGTCTGGAATTCTAATTATGAGAATATTTTTCAAAGACTTAAAAGTCTAATCTGTGAAACCCCAGTGTTGTCACATTTTGAAGTCAGTCAGCCCATAATACTCTCAGTAGATGCTAGTAGTACAGCCGTAGGTGCAGTCCTGTTGCAAAAAGGACATCCAGTCTATTATGTATCAAAAACTTTGACAGCTTCTCAGCAACGGATGGCACAAATTGAAAAGGAGCTATATGCAATAGTCTTTGCTTGTCTAAGGTTCCATCAGTTTATATATGGCCAGACAGTCACAGTGGAAACTGATCATCGACCGTTGATCACTTTGTTTAAAAAACCATTAGTAGAAGTCCCTACTCGTCTCCAGCGGATGATGTTAAAAATTCAGGCCTACAGTCTTAATGTAATTTATATTAAAGGAACTCAAATGTTCATAGCTGACACACTGTCCAGAGCAGCGCTCTCTGAAACACAAATTGATGATTTAGATGATGACATAGTTGTTCATGTCAATCTTTTGATTAAATCCTTACCAGTCTCGTCAGAACGTCTTCAGTGGCTTAAAGAGGCTACTATGTCTGATGAAACAATGACTATATTAAAAACTTACTGTCTTGAAGGTTGGCCGTCTTCTAAGAAAAATGTTTCACTACAGGTTCAAGAGTATTGGCAATATAGGCATGAGTTGCATACTGAAAATGATTTGTTGTTTCGTTGTAATAGTATTTTGATACCTAAGAAAATCCGATCAAATATTTTAAAAATTATCCACAGTGGACATCTTGGCATAGAGAGATCTAAAGCATTTGCAAGAGGTGTAGTGTTCTGGCCCTTTATGGCAACTGATATAAAAAATATGGTAGAGTCATGCCCAGCTTGTCTAAAATACAGAAATGCAAATCCACCACAACCACTTATGCCTCATAGTACTGCAAGCTTTCCCTGGGAAAAAGTAGGAATGGATTTTCTGTCTTACAAAAAAGAAACTATACTTGTCGTTGAAGACTACTATTCAAATTATATTGAAGTAGCTAACGTATCTTCTGTCAGTGCTAAAGTACTCATAAAAGCATTGAAATGTATTTTTAGTCGTCACGGTATTCCTGTCGAAATAATGAGTGACAATGGTCCTCCTTTCAATTCATCTGAATTTCAACATTTTTTAAGAGAGTGGGGTATTCAACATAAAACATCAAGTCCATACTTATCACGTAGCAATGGACTGGCAGAATCAGGAGTTAAGGTCGTTAAGCGAATTCTCTCTAAGTGTGATGAATCAGGTGCTGATCCATACCTCGCATTATTACAATATAGAACAACTCCTAGAAACAACTTACCTTCCCCATCTCAATTACTAATGTCTCGTTCATTGCGTACACAAATGCCAACTGTAGAAAAACACCTAAAACCTAATACTATTTACCATAAGGAATATAAGAAAATTAAAACACAAAATTTAGAAGAACAAAAATTTTATTATAACAAAAAAGTAAAAGACTTACCTTCTCTCAATGATGGTGACAGAATCATGTTTAAGAAAACACCTGATAGTCCTTGGCTTCCCGGAAGAATAAAAGAAAAGTGTGTAGAGCCGCGTTCTTATATAGTAGAAGGAGAAAACTTTAGAGGAAGGAGAAATAGGCAGCACATTATTGTCCAACCCTCACAGCAAACTGTGAAGTCTTCGTTGTCTCCGGACAAACAAGTCCAACAATCTTCAACATCTCAGACAGTCACACCACCATCCTCAATGTCTCAGACAGTAACACAGTCTAGTGATGAAGGTGTAAGAACTAAAAGTGGTAGATTAGTGAAGCCGCCACTAAGACTGAATTTATAATTTTATAACTTGTGTTTTGTATTAAAATATAACGTTTGACTGTGGCTTGATATGCAAGTTCATAATCTAAGATAACACTTAAAAGTATTTTTTATAGTATAATAGTTAGTAGCTATTGTGTATATGCTAACAATCTCTGTTAAGTAGTCAGTAAGCTTCTTGTTAATAAGGGGGATGTTATGGTAACACCATGTGTGACGTCACTAACTACTGTCAGATTGTCGGTCATGCTCTGTCTATATAACCTCTACATTAAAAGTTATTTAAATCTCACATTTGTCTTTTTAATAAGTCTTAAAACAAGCGAGTTCTCTGAGCCAGGCTTCGTTGCATAATTTTCGACAAGGTTGCGTTGCGCCAAGGCACTGCAGTAAATCGTCTGTAATAGACGCAGAAGTTATTGATTGATTAATTAATTCATGAAACTTCATAACTTGCTCTCCTATGACTGTTTTTTTATCGTTAGTAGTACCTAAAACCGACATGAAATGTAAATCAGATGTGGAAATAATTTCAGTAACTACTTAATGTTGATTAAGTTGATTTTTGTAGGAAAGTTTTTATTAATATCAAAAATTATATATAAGTACGCTCAAGAAGTATTTTTGGTAGCAGTCGTACAAAAATTTAATATAATTATTCTAAAACAACATCGAAAATAGTCATCATGATAACATTGAACTGAGTTTACAGTTGTCAGAATTAATTTGTTTTTAGACGACATGATTACTTAGAATCCTTAAAACTACTTTTTACTTTTGACTTTTTATGACCGACAATAAGGCATAATCAACTGCCTCCAAAAACAAAATAAGCACCACACTTATTGAGAGTCTTTTCCACTTCTGATTTTTTATGTGTTAAGTGTATTTATTGTGTGTCGCCTGCCTCTGTCTCACTATCTGTGTTTCTCTCCCTTTCTTTCACGACATGTCTCTCTCATATATCCCGAGCAGGAATAACAGGTATCACCCTTAATTCGGACATCATTTTTGTTATTTTTCCTATTCGCAGCTTTAGTACTGTGCAGTTGCTTTTCTTCTATTTCAGATGTTTCTGTAGTTTTTTGGTATATAACATATTTTTATCTATAATAGCCTTTTAAAGGGTTCAAATATTTTCTTGTTACTATTTGATTTTTATAAATATTATTTTATATTGATTGAGATAACGAATTTTACCTTTATGTAGTGTATATAGTTATTAATTTGTTAAAACACTTTTCACGTTAAATTAACTTTTCCTTAAGCCACGCAGGTAAGTTTAAGCAGAATTATTATTTTTGACGACACTTTTAATGAACAATTTCTTTTTCAACGCAAACTTTTTCACTATAACAGATTTCATTGTATTTTCTCGATCCTTTCAACTAATGAGTTAGGTGTTATTAATATGTTTATGCCATGCAAATATTTCACTGCTTTCACTATTTTTCCTATATCTACTATATTCTAAAACATCTCAATCACTTCTGTTATTTTATCAAAATATTTCTCTCTAAATCTAAGCGCTTTCAATACAACACTTGTTATAACAGTAAAATTTCCAATAAATCCATCTTTACTGATTTTTAAATTTAATTTCTTTAGATTTAACAAAACTTATTTTCAAAAACAAACCGTTTATTGTTATGTTCTCCTCTCAGGCATACCAGGAGATGATGAATCGAAGAGGCCGTCGCGTGCGCAGCAACAGAGCCTAAATGCGGAGTGCATCCTGAGTAAGGAGCAGCTATACGACATGTTCCAGCAAATACTGGGCGTGAAGAAATTTGAGCACCAGCTGCTGTTCAACGCTTTACTTGTAAGTTTTTACGACTAAGGACTCATCAAATACCCTTTTACGTATTTTAGTTTTTGTCAGACATTTTCTGATTCTATAAAACGTTTTCATTTCCTATGTTTTTCATAAAAGAAAGAAGAAATTGTGCGGTTAGATTATAAGAATCTTTTATGTGACATTTAGAAATCAGAATTTTAAAATTACAATACATATTTACAGCTGGATTCAGCGGATGAACAAGCAGCTGCAATCAGAAGAGAACTTGATGGAAGAATGCAGAAAGTTAACGAAATGGAAAGAGTGAGTCATATATTTTACGACTAACCCATGTAAAATGTAAAAGGTAAACAAAATGAAACTAACTTTAGAAGCAACATAATTATAATAAAAATGTATTCTCAAACGTTAATTTGATAAATGACAAAATTAAGACTTTCAAATAATAGACTAGATAAATGAATTAGCATCTAAGATTGCTTTAGAAGAAACTTAAAATTTTCTCTCTCTTATAGAATCGCAAGTTGATGCCGAAGTTTGTGCTAAAAGAGATGGAATCCCTGTACATAGAAGAGCTGAAGTCTTCAATCAACTTGCTCATGGCCAATCTGGAGTCCCTCCCCGTCTCGAAAGGCGGGGCCGACTCCAAATACGGCCTCCATAAGATCAAGCGGTATAATCACAGGTCAGTACAACTTAAACGTCTTAAGGAACTACAAAGTCAAATGAGAAGATAAAAAATCTCAAGATAATATGGGAACTACCATACATTTAAATCTTAGAACTAACTCAGTAGGCAATAGAGTCAAAATTATAAGTCAAGTCTGCCCTATGTTCCCTGTACGCGAGAGCAGATAATGTATAAAAGACAAAGATACATAATATATCAACTTATCATCATCGATATGAAAGAAGAAGGAGAAGCCGAAGTAGAAGATTGTATACTAAGATTTGAGAAATATACAGGTTGTAAAAAAAACGTATAGGATACGTTAAAATGCAGTTTTCACTTAAACAACGTTTTTTCTACGTATTTGTGAATTCATAAAAAAATAACTTCAACATGGGAAGTCCAGAATTTTTTTGCTATTTCAGTGAAGTCGATTATTTTATTACATTCTGTAACATTTTAATATTATAAGAGCTTAATAAATCTGTTTTAAAAATGATTCCTTTCATTGAAGTATCGACGACGGACTTCATAAAATTATGTAAAAATCATATGTTATTCATGGTTAAATAGGTGTTGTGTTATCGATGTTTCTATGCTTGATAATTGGTTTTTAACATACTATTATTAAAACAGAGAGCAATAAAAATCTGGTTTCATATAAGAAGCTATTACAACAAAACAATATTTCGGATCATCATCATTTACCTGCCCAAAGGTTGACTGGAAGAGATCCCTTCCAGGGATAAATCCGCCTTTGTACAAACTGTTTTGTTCTGTAAAATTTATGTTTTGTACAATAAAGAGATTACAAACAAACAAACAAACATTTGTTAAAGTATTTAGTATTTAAAATCAGTTATCAAGCTAACTTGATGTTTGGTGTTTCCAAAGACCTTATATTAATTGGATGTTTCTTATTTCTTGATTGAGGATATAGGTAGTTATTTTTCTTTCGTATCGAGTCTAAAATTAGCATCAATATAATTGTTTTTGTTTCCTTAAATGCTCTGTAACAGTAAAAACACTATATGAATACTATTATATCCTCTATCAGGAACTAAATTAAATTCATTATCGTTAATATGTTAAATAATAATTTAAATAAAAACAACAGTGTGTGTCACTTTTTAATATTCTCTTGCACATTAAGTTGTTTTTAATCTATCTGTGTTACTATTTTCTGGATTGGACATCCAACAAAAACATTAAATCTTATAGTACTACTCATTTTGTCAAAAATCTCTTTAGACTCTAGATGTTCATCCAAATACATGCCAACATATTCATTTCTGTTTTTGGTTCTCTCTCTTCCCCTGGCACTTTATGGACCGGTAAAATGAGAAGGAAGTACAAGTAATGAGTACAAAATTGTTAAAATTTGAGCACGTGTCTTGTGTAGCAGGACTCCCACCCCGGCTTGAGACGAAGGATCCTAATGTTGTCATTAATAAGACCGCTGTAGAAATAGATGTTACTAGAATAGAAGTAAATAGCAATCCCATTAAAACTCATCTAGAAACTGTGGTTTTCAGAGATAAAATAGTAATAGAAAATGACAACAAAGGATAAGACGAAGCTTTCACTAACACTGCCATTTATATGTATATCAAAGCTTTTTAATAGATTTTTGATAATCTTAGTGATACCAATTTTATGATAGACACTGCTAACTGCTAAAGTAATAATCAACTGATCATTATAGCAAAATACTAGCCTCAGACCACAGTACATGTCTTTTTGATCTAAACTAAATATATTACGTATATAACAGCTTCCGACAAAACACAGCTTGCAATACACTTAGAAATTCTAATGCCTTCTTTTTTATATCACACATTTTATTGGGTATTTATTTTTTCATCTATTTCTTCACATTTTTCAAATGTTCAATTAAATAAAATAACAGCCAGCTTATCAAGAAAATTAAATAATAAACGCTTAAGCTTGACAGGGCTTTGCGTGTACTGAACTTTAACAAAAAGCTTATTATTAACATTGGCATTATGTGAAATCACTATCAGTTATTAAAGCTGTTGTTTACTAGTTATGACATATTTATTGAAAGAGTAATAACATACCTAATAATAATTGCGTCTGTATTAATGTGATTTCATATACTGTCATTTATATTGAAACATCTACCCTTTATAGATTATTTATCCTCACAGTAACCTTAGCTGTATTTAGTATTGTTTGACAAAAAACTAAGTTATTTTTCCCTTTGTGCTTAATCATTCTTGGTATCGGTGATGGTCCCTATAACACCACCATGCATTTTGTACTATAACTTGTGAATGTTAACCAAATCCATGACCATTTCTTTTGTATGGGTATTTATGCTTCCAAAATTTCCAATACATTTGAATTATAATATTAACCTTTGTTGTATATTATTACGCAATATATTTGTTTGTAAATTATATTGTATCAAAATAAAAAAACAAAACCTGGTCTGTCGGTGATGGTAAAACTACATCTACATTAAAATTGGTGGCGGAAATCATAATATGTTTGTGATCGGGGAACAGATCAAATGCTGGGCCTGACCCGAGTCCAAGGTTGAGTAAGCAGCTGTGTTTCAGATCACAAGGATCTCTGGCCAACAAGTTAACTGGGGAAGGTGACAGTGGAGACGTCGACACGCAGCTTACAAAAATGGATGTTGTTCTAACATTCCAAATAGAGGTAATATTAGAATACACATAACACCTAATTGATAACGATGAGAAGATATTGGAGAAAGTTTACAATAAAATCACAGTAGAAAACATAAAACATAATGATTAAAATGTTTTAACTGTACAGGTTGTAGTAATGGAAGTAAAAGGTCTAAAGTCCTTAGCACCGAACCGAATAGTTTACTGCACTATGGAGGTGGAAGGAGGAGAAAAGCTGCAAACTGACCAAGCTGAGGCATCCAAACCTATGTGAGTTAACCATGTTATGTTTATTCATAATCTAATTGCTAAAGTTAATTCATTTTATAAAAACCATATCAATAGAGAGTGGTCTGAAAAGTCATAGATTTTCAAAGGCTTTATATTGGAAGTATAATAAAATTAACCTCAATTAATTTGAATAAAAAATAGAGAGTAATGGATACAGTTTTAACTTATATGTCGTCTAGATAAATATTCAAAACTGATCTTTTTATGAAGTAAGAAATGGAAAAACCAAGGTAAAAATCATATAATAACTATTACAAACCATCAAAGGCAGCGCCAGAATTAATTTAATTTATTTATTTATTCAGACATTTTAGTAAAATTACTTAGAAACTAATGTTAGTACTTAAAAGACTTAACAAAGAAAACATGAAAGGCTTTCACATAAAGTACCTAGTAACAATATTGCAAAAACGTTTCTAAAAAATTATTATTTGTAATGCAGGTGGGACACCCAAGGAGATTTCAGTATAACGCAGCCTTTACCAGCTGTCAAGGTAAAGCTGTATACTGAAAATCCTGGAGTGCTCGCGCTAGAAGACAAGGAGTTAGGGAAGGTGGTGCTGAGGCCGACGCCTCTGTCTAGCAAAGTAAGTTAAATTTATACAAAGTTCAAAATCACTTTAGCACTTTAATTTACAATACAATTAATTATTTGTAAATACTGTCTTAAAAAAATGAGGACGATAAAGATATGACGGTAATTAGTAATTACCTATAGAATAAATTATAAATTAAAACAAGATTAAATGATAAAGTATTAAGTATACTACAAGGTGATTAGTATTTCGCGATAGATTCGAAGGAGAAAGAACTCAGATGGAAAAAAATCGTAACTGAATGTATTCAGATAAGTTTAAAAAAGTGAACTGTAAAAACGCCTGTAAAAAATGCATTGCTTCGATAGAGAAAATAAAAGTACCTTTAGATTTCTACAAAATTGCAAATTACTACCACTCTATTTGTTTAATGTTATAATGAGTTATAATAATTGCTAATGTACAGGCGCCTGAATGGCATCGTATGACTGTTCCGAAGAATTTACCTGATCAAGATTTAAGGATCAAGATCGCTTGTCGAATGGACAAGCCACTGAATATGAAACATTGCGGGTAAGTCATCATTTTTTCAGAAAAAAATTATTCACATCTTACCCATCCGGAATGTCTAATTTTAGAGAAAGTGTTATGAATTTATGAACCGTCAAAAGACGTATACGATGTATAATATTATACGAATATGTATACTTTTTTTCAATTGATTCATATTATGCTTTAAAAAGAAATAAATAAACTCAAAAGGTGATCTCCATTTCTCAGCTACCTCCATGTAATTGGCAAGGCCGTCTGGAGGAAATGGAAGAGGCGATACATGGTGCTGGTGCAAGTCAGTCAATACACCTTCGCACTATGCTCGTATAAGGATAAGAAATCGGAACCGGCGGAGATGATGCAACTGGATGGATTCACAGTGGACTACATTGAGTTAGCTAGTGGTGAGATTTTTATTTTAATATCAGTGCTCTGCTAATGAGCCGGTGTTTTGATGGTAAATAATGTAACTCACAATGGTCACACACAAATCGTTGATTCACGAGATGGGTCGAAAAGAATTTATGAAAACATTGAGAAGCTCTCATCCAATTTACAGTCTATATTGCTTATTGTAAGTACGGATATTTAAAATAAAGCCTAATAGATTTCCACGATTAGATTTCTAGAATTTTTCTTTTAGTACCCAACTTTAAACGATAAGTTTTTTGTAAATATCAATGTTTCGGAAATGAAATAAGAACTTAGATAACTTAAACAAGACACTAAATGAAAAGCTAAAAATATTTTTCTTTTCGCAGCTCAACTTATGGTTGGTCAAGGTAAGCTTTATCACGTTACTGTCCTCATAACAAACAAGTACTTTTGTCCTAAATAGCACCAAGATAAATTACCTAATGAAGGTAAAAACGTTCCAGAATTGGAAGGCGCCAAATACTTCATGAACGCAGTAAGAGATGGTGAATCAGTACTCATGGGAGTCAGTGATGAGAATGAATGCCATCTATGGGTGATGGCATTGTATAGAGCGACAGGACAGAGTCATAAGCCAACACCACCCACAACTTCAGATACGCATCATAAGATTATGGGAGGTGAGTTGATAAAGATGTTCCATCAGACAAATAATATTTTATTCCCAAAACAACAACTACCTACTTGAACTGTTATAATAATGGATCACTTGAAATGTTTTATTTTCCGTATTTTAGATGCCGACAAAGCTCGCAAGCATGGAATGGAGGACTACATACAAGCAGACCCTTGTCAGTTCGACCATCATCAGTTGTTCTGTATCCTTCAATCACTGACTTTGAAATATCGTCTACAAGATCCGTACTGTTCACTGGTAGGTAATTCACAAAGATTCACGCACGATTACGGTTTTTAATTGTTTGTCAACTAGCAATTTACAAGACTGTTACCATGTTAAGTTTGGAGAAGATCGCTTTTTTAGCGATAAGACCTCCTACCTTTTTTTGTGTATACTGTTTATACTTCTTTTTCTGTTTTATTTTGTGCAATTAATTGTTTTTATTTATTCATTAATTCCTTTTAAAAAGGTTTCTTGTTCGTAATTTATGAAATATATCGTCGATCAAATTAAACTTCAATTAATTTTCAGGGCTGGTTCTCGCCCGGCCAAGTGTTCGTACTGGACGAGTACTGCGCCAGATACGGAGTAAGGGGTTGCTTCCGCCATCTCTGCTATCTCTCTGATCTTCTTGACGTTGCTGAGAGTGGCCAGCAGACCGTGGATCCGACACTGATGCATTACTCCTTCGCTTTCTGCGCCAGTCATGTCCATGGAAACAGGTGAGTGGGAAATTTATCTGTAACAGAAAGATATAAACACTTATTCTCGATTATATTCAAATTAACTAAAGATTCGATTTAAAGTGATTCCAAAAGATGTGGATATTAATGATTCATTTAATTATTTTTTCTCTACAAATTAATGAATAAAGAGGAAAATCAACCAAATTTCAGTAAATATGTAAACTTAAAACATGAATAAATTATTCTCCAATCTGGAATAAATGATAATTAACACTTAAGGTTGTTACATCAAAGATGGATGTTAGATATCTATGTTAGAATTTGATGTTCCTCTAGGATGCACATTTGGTCTTGGAATGTTCAGTGTTCGCACATGTTGGTGTTATTTTTAATAATCGATGTTTTGTCTATTTTGGAGCTGTAGTTGATTTAATTCATTTTATTTAATTAGACTTTAAATATACATACAGATACATTTGAAATTTGCATATATTGGTCAACTAAACGAAAAGTCAAATGCAGCTCATTTTACAATATAAGTAATTAACAAATCAAATTAAAATGATGAATCACGTCCACTTTAGCAAATATCAATGTCTTGCTTTCCATATTTTCAGCAGCAGTCCCTTCTAAAACTGTCAGTCTAACTCAAGAAACTAATTCCCTTAATCTTTGATCATGTAAATATCAAAATTGTTATCGTGTGCTTCCTAACTTTTAACCTGCTTGCTGTGACTAATATCTTCTGTCTCTGGGGTTGTGGAGTTCGCTTTAGTATAAATGCTGTCTTGCAGCATAGTCATCTTAAATCCTCTCTAAGTGATTCTCACTTTGTTTATTTTAATCGGACACTTAGATCTTGTTTTTCGGCGTTCTACCGAAGCTTCTAGTCGATTTGTTGTCTAGTAATCTTTCGATTTTCCGGTTTTGTTACCACTACAGAGTTTATTCCGATATTAAAAAAGGAGAAAATTACTCCAGTAACTAGAGAGTAACTCTAGTTCGCTGACAAGTAGCAAATCGTAGATGTAACTCGGCAAAAATTATACAACTTTCTAAAAAAATTCTTACTAAACAAAAGCTATAATTGGAAATTTTCGCTGATTTACGATATTTAGTAAGCAAACTAAAGATTTTTGGCTACCTATTAGTACAATAAAATACGATTGTTATTGTTGTCCGAAGTACTAAAAATCATAAAGCTTTGAAAACAATGATAACCCCTCACAGCAAATGTCAGGCGTAACTCCGCAGCCCTCCCTTAACCCTGCTTGTGCCTACTAGAGTAAGCCCTACGGTGGAAGTGGTTCACAGTATGGCGACGTTGCCTGGCAGGCCCGACGGAGTGGGCAGCATCACCGTTCAGGAGAAGGAAAAGTTCGCGGAGATCAAGGAAAGGCTGAAAGCGTTGCTGCAGCACCAGATAACGAACTTCAGATACGCGTTCCCGTTTGGAAGGCCTGAGGGTGCTTTAAAGGTAATAGTTTAATATTATTTTAACCTTTAAAAGTATGTGCAAAACATCTACTTGAATAAAAAACGTTTTGATTTGATATGATTTGACCAAGTGTTAGGTGTAAAGTACTCAACTGAACATCATTATTGTACACATATTGTACTCACTTAAACTCATGTACCTGCACCATAAAGAAAAAAAAGACAAAAGAGACATACTCCAGGCCTACCATTAAATAATTATATTTTACCTTAAAAATTCAGCGTAAATCAAACAAAAACTATTTAATTTCAGGCAACTCTTTCCCTCCTAGAGAGAGTATTGATGAAAGATGTGGTGACACCGGTAGCACCAGAGGAAGTCAGATCCATAATTCAAACGAGCCTGGAAAACGCTGCGCTTTTGAACTACACTCAGTTATGTCAGAAGGCCAATATTGAAGGTAAGAATATGAAAAAGCAAATTGATATTCTCTTTATAATATAACGAGTTGCATGTGCAGCAAAAAAAGTCATCATAATATGTTGAAACTGACAGTTAAAAGTTACTGAGAATTTATTTTATTTTTTATTGTGAAAGGTGATACAAGGTCGATGGTCCTCCTGGTGTTAATCTATCTTATGGGCATCTGCATGCAACCCCAAGAAAGATTATCAGTGCTTTATCGATCTAGAGGACCATGATGGAATAATAATGCCTATTATGCTGTCACTGCATACAGGAACACTGAGGTATCAATTTTGACCTAAATAAATGTGTTTTCATCGACTTTTAACAGAGGACCTGAGAGGAGAAACGATGGTGACACCAGCAAAGAAATTAGAAGACCTGATACACTTAGCAGAACTATGCGTAGATCTGTTGCAGCAGAATGACGAACATTACTCAGAGGTATGCCAAAATTTGTAACACATTGACGAAGATTATATGTATTGTTCGAGAAAAAAATAAGATAATTTTAAAGCATCGAAATTTAGACCACTCCGAAGTTTTTATATTTGTATTTTGTCTAATTGTCTGTTTATGTCCATCCCTCAATGTCGTGTTTTTCCAAGGCAAAGCGTTTTAAGACTTTTAAGTTAAAAACAATTAATACCATTGTACGATTTTTAAAGAAAACTTTAATTCAATTAATACAACTAGTTGATTCGGGTATAATTTCTCATATATTTAGTTTAAAATAAAATGTGTATGTCATAATTGCCATATAGTATTGAGTACTTAACCTCTATAACTTTTTCTACTGTTTAGAAGTATTGATTTCTTTTTTTCTATACCCGTAAAAACAGAGCAGATCGATAAATTCTGGTTTTGACATAGCTAAAATCGTTTTGCCTCATATTAATGTTCACTGGAAGCACCTATACTCTCCTGTCGCTATTAATGTGGAGAATGTTGAGCCAGTATTTTGGATATAAACTAAGATGAAAATATAACACACCAGTTTAAAATTTGGAAAATATCTCCACTGCTTTGGATTTGGTTCTTGTGACCGGAACCTGATTTCTGATCCTCCATTGGAAAAGACAATCGCCCCAGCAATGGGGACTTTAATATTTTCATCTTAGTTCGGCACACGATGAAGGCTGAGATGATCTTTGTACTCCTTTAGAAGATTGGTAAGCGTTTTATTATTTTCGTTATAGTGTTCTACTATTTTATTTGTTTCTCTACAATAAAATATATATTATGGCTTAGCCGACTAGTGAATTGAGATTCACTTCTCGACACTTTGTATACGCCAGCAAGTAGTTACGCCTAATCTTTGTATTATAATATTTTACTATCTTACTTTTATTTCTCCGCAGGTTTATAACACAAAACCGGACTCTAGCGGTCAACCAAATGTAACTACTCATTTGAATTTTGCTCGGCTGATCAAATCACTAATCAATCGTTATGTTCACTCGATCTTGGTCATACTTCACTTTGGATTTGATCACGTTTTGAAAAAGAATAGACTCAAATGTTGTCGATAGCTCGAAACACTCGCTTGAGCAAGCTTAGATGTTTCTAGAACAAAATCTTGATCAGCATTTGCATGAATTTCAATGGATTATTTAGAAGAGTCTTGCAATATTGAGACTTTGACTTTTCATTCTAGGCTTAGTATAAAATTATCAAAATTCGTGGCAGAAATGATCAGATCACTAACAAAGAATTGGCAATTATTGAAAATTTTTGGTCTGCAATGAAAAGTATCTTACTTGACGGTCTACTTAAGACCACAACATCCAAAATTACAGACAACAGATCAGCTTTGTACAGAGCATCTCTTAGGTTTTACAAAACATCAACGTTACACAGAATTGTCGCTTCAGTAGAAAGCTAAATACTTAGATCTCAATCTACGCTTGCACTAGGTAGATAGATATACATTTTTCATAGTACATAAACCATCACAAAATACATCACAAAGATCAACTTCAAACTGTTGACACAAAACAGTATTTAAAACAGCTTTCTCATTTAAATTCAAATGTAGATAGGTAGGGTAGTATCGGTCACTTTTGGTAAAATTTAAGTATTATTGCTGCATGGATTCTCTAGTTTTAATGAAATCCTTTTTCTAGTTAATTCATTGAAATATTTGCTATGCTTTCGTGCATAAATACTGAAGCGAATATTTTGATGATATAAGTTTCACCACTATTACTGATACATTTTTGTTCTTAATAACTCTCACGACAATACCTTAATAACAATATTTTTAATGATCCAAATGCACTGTTTTAAAAAGAGTCGAAAAATCTGCAAATTTCCGATCTTCTGATTCTCTTCACTTAAAATTATTCCCAGTTGCAATATGTAACACACCTACCATAATAAATTATGTTTGCGAATCATATTTTCCATTACCAAATGCAAGTTTAAGTAACACTAAGTATTTTCAAAGAAGATTTTTATACCACCGATGTAAGTTTTCAGATCCTTGAAAACTCTGGGAGTTTGATCACTATGTAATCCAATATCAAGACCACTGGCCATACAATGTGAAAAATCTTTAGACGTATAAACTATATATTAATCTTTTACTAGGCCTAACGAACATCAGAAGTGCAGGTCTTACCCACATGTACACAGTGATCTTTGCTACTACATTAGTTTGCAGTGGTCATTGAACCTATTTAATCATTGAAAATATTAACATCGTTAATTCCTTTCTTCACTTTTCATCTTCAGTTGTCGACAGTTTCCATCTAAATAAAACCTCCGCTTACAACCAGCCAGTCTTGATTTTGGGTAACAAGTGAGCATCTACCCTTATATTCCTTACCAACACCAGAAAACTTTATCAACAGGCCTTCGCATGGTTCTCCGAGCTAGTAAGAGAACATTCCGAGATCTTTTGGGCGTTGTTCGCGGTTGATATGGACAGGGTTCTGGCTGAGCAGCCCCAAGACACTTGGGACTCCTTCCCGCTGTTCCAGATCTTAAACGACTATTTGCGAACAGACGGTGAGTTTAATCCGCTATTGTCATCCGAACGGAGGTTAATGTTTTTTAATAGATATATGTCCGTTTCTATATTATTACCTTTAGCCTAAGCGACTTGACGGAATTTGATGTGCGTCGTATTGTTATTATTTCTTAATTACAAAATTTCGTAGGATTTTAGTTTGTCTAGCTTTTTGGTCAAACGTATCTCTAATAGATCCTCACTCTCGTGCAGGAAACCCATTGAAAGGGGGCCGCTTTCATGAACATCTGCGAGAGACCTTTGCGCCGCTGGTCGTGCGATATGTGGACCTCATGGAGTCGTCTATAGCGCAGTCACTGCACAAGGGCTTTGAGAAAGAACGATGGGAGATCAAAGGGTAAGATTAATACCTGTATTACTTCTAAAATTAGTGATAGTCCATTGTCAAAGGAAAATTGCAGGACTTTGAAATCAGTATATTATAGTATATCAGGTAAAACCAAACACATATCCATATTATTCCAGAAATGGCTGTGCAACGAGCGAAGAGTTGTTTTGGAAATTAGACGCTCTCCAGTGCTTCATCAGAGACCTACACTGGCCCGAGCCAGAGTTCCGCTCACATCTGGAGCAACGGCTTAAGCTGATGGCCTCCGACATGATGGAGACTTGTATCCAGAGGACTGAGAGTTCATTTCAGGTCTGTATAAAGCCATTCGTGAGAAATAAGAGACAGAAGCTGAAGCGATAATAGGCCGACCATAAAACTGTTAATCGATGGAAAAGAAAGGTTCTCCATTGGAGACCGCGAGCGGGAAGACGTAGCGTTGGAACAATTCTACACCATTTAGGCTGATGCAGGGGCGTATTTACCCTAGGGCCAACCGGGGCAGTAACCCGGGGCGGCAGCCTGCGAGGCCGTGGGCGCCTCTCATCGTAATTCCTTAACTATCGTACATTTAATTTCAGTAATTTACTTGCCTGAGACAAAACCTGCCTTTCTACCTTTTTATCAACAAAATCGCGCAAGACCGCAAGTCTAGGAAATCCTTGGGGATACTTTTGTCTTAGGGCCGGCCTTTGGGTCGAGCCACCCGTGCCCAGGCACAGGGCGCAGACCTCGGGGGGCGTCAAGCGCCCTGATGTAGTTAGACGTGGGCCTGGTAGATGGGGTAGGAGGGCGCCCAAAGCGCCCCTTGTTGATGGGTTTGTTGGTTTCTACATACCCTTACAAAAATATTTTTAAATACATAAAAAATACATAAAAGAGTTTGCGGGGTCTGGTTCGTAGTAGAGATTTAATAAAAAGGGGATCTTTTTTGATATAAAATTTAAAAATTTCGCAGCGAACTATTTTAATGTTTCCCTTTTACCGCAACGCAGTTTTTATTAAATCAATTCACGTGTTCCGATGTCCATAAATATTTATTAATTAATCTTTTTCTTCTTAGATTAGTTAATTCCCATCCTGGTAATATAACAGATTAAAATCTTATCACTTATCGGAACATTTCCGTATTTTGATGGTTCCCAAATTCTTTTATATCAACCAGGAATTTAAAAAGATGAGTATTCTGGGTTGGAATCCTGGAGCCAATTTTTACCAAACATAGAACTAAGAAAGCCCAAAATAGGGCGGTAAATCTTACCGGTCCGGGGCGCCAAATTTCAAAATACGCCACTGGGCTAATGATCCAGTCAGATTTACAGGAGGTCACTAGACACATGTAGCTGAAACCGTGCTAAGTTAAAGTCTATAGGGGAGGCCTATGTTGAGGCAGTAACCAGAGAGAGGATCCATCTTATGTGAAAGGGAGGACATTCAATTTGAAAGTGGAATGATGATCTCTAGAGTCCAATAAAAACGCTTTCGACTCATCTCCAAGAAACAAATTCTCTTAACTTTCCGTCTTACATTGCAGAAGTAACTCTATTGGAAATAAATATCTGTCTCTTTCATTCCAGTCGTGGCTGAAGAAAAGCGTGACTTTCATGTCAACGGACTACATCCTGCCAGCGGAGACGTGTGCAATGGTGAACGTAGCTCTTGACGCGAAAAACCAGGCGTTGAAGCTGTGTGCAGTCGAGGGAGTCGACATAGTGAGTTTATGATTGTCTCTATTTTCTGTCTGAAGATTTGCCTTGTGAGAAATGTTTAATAAATATCTGCAGATGCAGTTAAAAATTCAATTTCACTACTTTCTTTCTATGTCTTCCTTACCAATTTTTCTGACTAACAATTTACAATAAAAGTTTATTTTACAGTGTCTTACTCAAACTTAATAAGCCTTTACGTTTGTAACTTACTTTAACGACTCCTTAAGCAGCATTCGACTCACTTAATGACTCTCAAAGCAACTTTCAACGTCACTTAACAACTCTCAAAGTAACTTTCAACGTCACTTAACAACTCTCAAAGTAACTTTCAACGTCACTTAACAACTCTCAAAGTAACTTTCAACGTTACTTAACGACTCTCAAAGCAACTGTCAACGTCACTTAACAACTCTCAAAGTAACTTTCAACGTCACTTAACAACTCTCAAAGTAACTTTCAACGTCACTTAACAACTCTCAAAGCAACTTTCAACGTTACTTAACGACTCTCAAAGCAACTGTCAACGTCACTTAACAACTCTCAAAGTAACTTTCAACGTCACTTAACAACTCTCAAAGTAACTTTCAACGTCACTTAACAACTCTCAAAGCAACTTTCAACGTTACTTAACGACTCTCAAAGCAACTTTCAACGTTACTTAACGACTCTCAAAGCAACTGTCAACGTCACTTAATGATTCCCAAAGCAACTTTCACGTCAACCAAACTTTACAGTACCAGTACCACGCGAAGATGGATGCACAGATCGAGGCTTGTCTCCAAGCGATGATGACGGGCATGACGACGAGGCTGTCAGCTGTTCTTGAGGCTACGTTGGCGAAGATCGCCAGGTTCGATGAGGGAAGGTAAGATATGGAACAAACTCAGAAGCTACAACAGAACTACAAAAACATAATATGTACCAGAGTTATCCATTCCAATAAAAATATATTTTTTTAAATTGAAAACTTTCCAACCCATACTGAAGCATGTAAAATATGAGCGTACGATAAACGCTGTCTGTCGCCGAAACCCATGGAACCCATGTCCTTCATGGAAGTCCCACAGGCGAGGCACTGTGATCGATCACACACTATTAAAAACCTAGTGATAAAAATTTTACTTCCCTTATTTTATCACATCTTTTGTTCGTCTCCAGCTTGATCGGCTCAATACTGACAATCGCGAACGTGTCGGGTTCAGGCAAGGACATCGGCCAGGGCTACGTCAACTTCATGAGGAACTCGATGGACCAAATCAGATCCAAGGTGAGCTTGTCTAAACATATTGATTTTCAAGAGTCTGCTGGGTAGGAGGGTCTCATTCAGGGCAAACATTTTTAAAACGAGCAAATGTATGGCGAATCTCACACTGAGGCGGTTTCTGTCCGAACTGTAGCCGCGGCGGCTACCGCCTGGTACGCGGTTGCCCGCCAACCGCGCTAGCCTTGCACACGGGCTAGCGCGGTTTTCATACATTTCTAGCAAACGCCTCCCGTGTGATAATCGCCTATATCAGTCACTGATTCCCATAAAATAGGGAATCCTAGCCTGAGATGATGACCTTGTGTGATGTCCCTGTATAACAATAAATAGATGAACCTTTGCTTGATTTAATTATTAAAATTAATTGAGATTAATTCGACTTTGGTGAGTACGTATCTTTAAATACACGTCTTCGGCCATTTGTTAATGATATTATTATATCTGCTGGAAAAAGTCCACTGCTGAACATAGGCCTCCACAATAGACTTCTACATAGCCCTCTTTTAAGCCACGTGAATCCAGGGGCTTCAGACCATCTGTCTAAATAGTGGGGGCCGTTAATAATATAGAACTTGTAGAGAGGTGTTACTTCTCGCTACGATACTCTTCCGTTCCTGAATCTGAAATTCTATTCCATTTTTATCACCTTCTGCTTCTGACAAACTTTCTTTCGCCAGGTGACAGATGAGCTGTGGATCCTGCAGCTGTTCGAGCACTGGTACGGCACGCAGGTGGGGCTGATCAACACCTGGCTGGGCGAGCGGCCCGCGCTGCACCCGCAGCAGGTCGCCTGCCTCTCCATCATACTGAAGGTACGCTAGAACGCGCTATTGACATTCTCTTGCATCTGTCTATATAGGTAGCTATCTAGGTTACTACTACGGATACGGATATTTTAACCTTCTACGTGAGCAGCCTGTGGATCAAACATTCGTAGAGATCGCTAGACGCCCTGCGAATACAGTATAATAATTGCTTCAGGATGCTGCTTGGACTTCCGCGTTTCTGCATCGAACATGTTTGCGCGGGCCCGTACTGATGACTTTTTTGCCATCATGCACATAAAAGCGGAGTCGCTACTACGCAGAGCGCGGACGAGTTCAAACAGTATCCTGAAAATGTGGGTCGAAAAATTTGACTCGCCCCTTCTTGGGCACTTCGTCCAGAGTCTGGTTAGATAGACTTAAGTGGAGTGTCGGGGGATTTTATGTATTTTTTTAATTTGTCGTAACATAGTTTTTTAAGATTATTTTGTTACAAACAAGTGGACCTGTAGTTGTCTGAAAATAATGATTTGTTTGATTTAAAGTGTAATTTCCAACACAATTTATACCCAGATAGCATTTTTTGGTCGCAAAATATTTAAATCAGTAACAAATTGACAAAGTTCCGTTATTGTTTCGAAACAATGCAACTATGTTTGTTTCGGTTTATATGTGTGGTATCAGTGTTTACACAGTTTGACCGGAACGTGTTTCAGTAACTCTTTGTAGTCATTGTGTCGACAAAATATGTATAAATTTGTGACGACTTTAGTTTGGTTTACATGTGTTGTAACAGTGTTAACACAGTTTGACCGGAAAGTGTTTCAGTAACTCTTTGTAGTCGATGAGTCAACACGGTATGTACGGATTTGTGTCGACTTTATTTTCTACACATTGCGTTGAGTTTTCAACACACGAAAGATCAAAGATTAACTGTGTTGTAACGGTGTGGCAATTTTGTTACTGGAATAACATCAATGTACACAATGTTTCGTAATGTTACGTCATAGTTCCGAAACAAAATTTTACCAAAATAAGCTTAAAAATATCGACCAGCTGCACCTGGTTCTCAATTATTTCTGAATTGTATGCCAACTAAACATGAGTAAGCAGCCTAAAAAACGTAATTTCCGGACCACATCAACTTACTACAGGAAAATCAACGATTTATTAGTAAGACACAATGAAGCTCCAAGTAAGTAATTGCTTAATTTGTAATATAATATACGTTGATCATCTTTTTCTTCTTAAAACATAATAAATTAAAATTGTCTTGTAGTTGTTTTTTTTTTATATTTGAGGATATTTACAGTATAGGATATTTATAGGAAATTAAATTTACGTATTGTTTCAGGTAATATATCAAATGCACGGTCTTCAGCATCTGACAATCAGAATAATAATACAAATAATTCAGGATTACACGATAATATTTTGATTCCTTCTAACGCCGTTGTTGATGCAGCTTCTGTAAATCCAATAAATAATCCTGAATCAAGTGGTGCCGAATTATCAAATATTTCTGCCGATGATGACGGTTCCGATTCCAACAGCATATTGCGAACCACTGAAAACATAAAAATACATAGTCTCCATTTTGTAAAAACAGTTTGTCTCGACACAATGAGCCATGGATATCATTTGAGACGAACCCTCTTCAGTAAGGACAATTGAGAATGGCATTGTCAACAGTTTGAGAACCGCTAGAAAGAATAAAGTGAGAGACACCATATTATAAATTCAGTAACTTTGTGTCTGCAAGTCGACGCAGTGTCGTAACTTTTTTACCAAAGACAACTAGAATAATTTTACTATAAAAACAAATGTTTTTGTAAGTTTATGGATTATTTTTGATTAAATATCATATAAGTAGCATGAAAAGTGCACAGTTTGATTAAACTATAAGGTCTGGAGTACAGAAAATAAACAAAACTTGTAGTGAAAACCATGTAAATATTTCAATAAACTAGTTAAATTGCAATCATATGACGGCCCATCGATGATTTTCAATATATTTTGTTAAGTAATACGACAAATTTCTTTTCCCACTAATATCACCATATCACAACACATTTAAAACTAATTAATTTTAAAAATAAACTTACGCTGTGAAAATAATAATGGCGAACCTTTCAATTGTACGAGTTTCCTTTGACATTTTACTTATTGTTTCTTTAGGTTGGAAAGAATGAAGAGAATTGACGAATGAACGAATGATTTCTGAAATAGTAAGAGCAATGTTACCACACAGCGTCGTAACTTTAAAACCAAATGTTACCGTGTCGAGAAGTGCCCCACTTTAGTAGCAGCGACCGAAACAAAGTCGTAGCAGCGACCAAAAATGTTACTGGTGTCGTCTTTTCCGTGTCGACTGGTTTCGTAACGGCTACCAAAAAATGCTATCTGGGTATTGTTTTATGGAATAAATAAATGAATGAATGAATGAATGATAAGGGGTGGATATGAGAGGGCTAGTCCTCATCTGCAGCAGGTCGCCTGCGTCTCCTAGGCACTCAAGATTAGAACTTATTATTACAACGCGCTATTGACGTTGTTTTAGTCTCGTGCATCTGTACAGGTGTAAAACTGCCTCTGTGATTAGTCGGCTTGCTTCACATCGGGAGGTCGCGGGTTCGATCCCAGCAGGGTCCAATTTTGTAGGACATTTTCTCAGCTCGCCTTGCTAGCTACCACCATCTTATCTAAGTCTTGCCGCCAACATCAATGTTAATAGCATTGATGTGTTCCGGCATAGAGATAAGATAGCCAGCTCCACATTGCGTTGGGGGATATCGGTAAGCCCGCTTCCATCTTCGGTATTCAACATAACTTACCGTCTTACCACCAGGTGAGGGTGAGGTGATGCCAAGGGCTTAACAATTGTGAATAAAAACTGGGGATTCTTCATCTCATAATTATTCAAAATATTTTTTTTATATGACTGCTCAAATCGCATTAAAAGTCTCCATACAAAAATGGCAAAACAGGTGTTGAATTTGTATGAAAATCATATTTGCGATTTGAGCAGAGTCGTAGAACAAAAGTAGATGCCCTAATTTGTTTGTTCAATTGGTAGGTTTGTGGCATTTTATCACCTGGTGGTAAGCGATGATGATTCCGAAGATGGAAGCGGGCTTTCCAAGATTAGTTAAGGAGTCCTACACAAATAATGGAATTTTATGGTTCTGTTTGTTTAAATATTCTTTAACAGTTGTTTAGGTATTGTATAGCACTAAAACATGACCAACCGCCTCTGACGGTTTTCTTAAAAATAACAGCTTATCCACTTTTTCTGGCCACTGTACCTATTCAAAAATACCTCAAAAACAAATGAGAAGGTTTGAAAAACATTAAAATTAAATGTTGTCATTTGTGAAATTTTACCCTTTATTGAGGGGGAAATTCCCAAGCTATTTAATTACAGTCAATAAAACATGAACTGACCAATTTTTTTGTATTCGATTTTTGTGTATTTAACCTACTTAAGTAAGTAAGTAAGTAAAACGTTTATTTGAAACTTCAATCGCACACATACGTATAAACTAAAATTCAACCCATTTTTTTTTATAAAACATTCAATATTGTCATTTGCAAAACTTTACCCTTTAATGTAGGGGAAAAATCGTTAACATTGCAAAGGAGAAAAATAAATTAAACAAAAATTTTTATTTTGTTTCTAGAAAATGTACAGCGACTTCGAGCTTCAGGGAGTGATTGATGACAAGCTCAACTCGAAAGTATACCAGAACGTTGCTGCCCGCATGCACACTGAGGAAGCGACGTGCAGCCTTTTGCTAGCTCAACAGGATACTGGGTATTTAAATGAATAAAGAAAACGATTATTTACATATGTAAACGTTCGTATATAAAAATGACAGTTTGTTACTTATAATATATATATATATATATATATATAAGGTGCTACTTTATTAGTGCCCGATATTTTAGTCAGTGCTTCTACTCCTGATTCTGATCAACTTTCCCCAAGGAACCCATAGTCAAATCGCAAAAAAAATTCTGGACACTTCATACTAATTTGGCCGCTCGGCTGATCGATGTGTATGAAGAATCCAAAATTTTTTTTGTGATTTGACTATGGGTTCCTTGGGGAAAGTTGATCAGAATCAGGAGTAGAAGCACTGACTAAAATATCGGGCACTAATAAAGTAGGTAGCACCTTATATATATATATATTTTAAGTAACAAAACGTCGTTTTTATCGTTCCTGTCGGTATATCCTGGATACCAGGATGGGTAGAAGTGGTGTAGCTTGTGATAAGCCCCAATGCCAGAAATTGTCAAGCAGCCTTATAAGGCTTCCGACCCCTATCCTGCCCTAAAAGACACCAAAGATTTAAAGCGTCTTGCGAAATGGTCGAGATAAATGCCACTAACAGTCAAACCCATGCGGACTATAACCGTGTCTATAATCAGTTAACCTGACTACTTCGGAAATAAGGTGGGTGACTTATAGTCAATAGTGGACATCTTCTGACTGAACTAATGAGGATGACGTGAGAGATGATGATCTTCGTTAACATCCCACATCGTCCCCACTGCTAGGGTCGTGCCCCAGTGTAGGGAACCTTCCCATATCTTAGGAAAGTTATGCCTTACTCCACACACGAGGACAAATAATAATAATATTTTATTGACAAGTCCGGATTGGTGGAGAATGATAATGTATTAAATAATTATTAATATACAGGGGCGGTGACGACGGGGGATCGGAAGAGGGATCGAGGAGCGGCAAGTCAAAATTGGAGGCTCTCACGGAAGAAGCGAAACTTGGCAATGTAACCGCTGTCGTTGGGAAGGTACGATAAAACTTATTATTCGGTTAAGTTTTGAAGTATTTAGTTAACATTTCTTTATATTTGGTCCGATTACTGTTGGTCGGTATATTTTGTAGTAGGGTGTAAGTTTTTACAAATTTTAACTTGTTTTATAAATATTAGTATTATTCGTTATCAATATAATTATATCTTAATAAGTAAATAACTAAAGTAAGATGTGGTGGGCGTGGGATAAAAGAGGAGAGTTAGTAATATTTAATGCATTTCAAAATTATCTTTCTTGACTTGTTTTAAAGCTAGCAGTAATTGTAATATTATTATTTAAGAAGTTGGGTTTTTAATTTATTAAATTGGTGGTATTATTTTCAACAGGTCGGCAACATGTTTGGCCGTGGTATTGGCGAGCTGTCAACGAAATTGGGAGGGGCATCATCTTGGTTTTAGCGTATTTTAAGCCCCTATACACATGTAGTCGGTACCATATTTTTCTTTGCATATACTATAGATGTGACGAGGTGAGATTTCAGGCCATTTTTTGTTACTGCACTGCAAAGTTTTAGTCGAATGCAGTAATAAAAAATCCTGTAACTGTTCTGTGATGACGATAAACCAAAAACCTTTTGCGCTCGATTAGAGAAATCTAGGATGTCCGCCATTTAGAAATAAATAATATTATATTACCAAAGTCGTGAAATAACACCTTACGCGCTAGAATTTATATTTAAGTGGCCAGTTACTGCATAGCTTAGTGTGATTATAAATTAGTATAAAATGAGGTGTAGATTTTATTTTATAAAAAGCTTTATGTACAGTTAGAAGCAAAATTCTTTTATTGAAGCAAGTACCATGTAATAGGTGTGTAAATTAAGAGTAGTATTTGATATCACGATTGAGTATAGATAATAAAACATTGATGTATGGAAAAAATATACATATTATTAACGAATACATAACACAAAGCTACAATAATTAAACATATCGCTTTGCAAAGTAAAAAAATACATATATACGTTGAAAGTTGATGATCGCAATGAAAATATAATTATATTGTTTACAAAAAAGAACATTAACGGTTATCAAATGATTTTTATGATTGAGACGGATGAGAAAAGATGGAACGGAAAAAAATGATTTGTTATCTTTTCAAAACTAGTTTTATTAAAATATATTTTATAAAAATATTATTTCGAATAATATTTTCTCTGTTTCACTTTTATTAAACATACTTATAATAGTTCAAACTTTCCCATACATATTTTGCCTCTAATTTTAAGAGAACAGTATTTTTCTAATACTTACCTAGATTAATCCACTTTCTAAAAAGTATTGTTTAAAACTCAATTTATGATCGTATTTACCTCAAGCGGACTCCGAAATGTATTTTTACAAGAAAACCAAATATATTGATGATCTAAAATGGTTGAAAATGTGAGTTAATGGGGCTTGCTTCTTTCACAGAATGCATTTCGGAATATCCTTTAACTTTTAACTCCTAGTATATTTCTCTATAGTCGACGCTATCTAGATTCAAAATATTGTTCTAGTTACTTAACACTTACTTACCTTGATCTAGTCGGCATGATAATAATTAAAAATAAACTACTTTCTTCTTATAGATACTTATATTTGTTAAAAATATTCTTCTACGCTAAAAACCAAACAAATTTTAAAAACTAGTGAAAAATATTAAAGCTCTTAGATAATTTTTAAAATTAAAGTTATAAAAAATGCAAATAGACGCTATGCTAAATCGCCTTAAATATTGTATTGATGAGAAAAGCGTGATAGTATATTTTTATTTTATTCGTTCAGTTAAATTATAAATTTATAACTCATCAGCTTATGCTTTGTTCTTTTTAATGTAAAATGGAGAAATGTTCATTGAACATGGTATTTGGCCAGGTGATCGGCTAATGCCGACGTGCTCATCCATAGCAGAAGCTTCCTTTCTGGACGAGACATGTCCACAGTACACAGTTGGAAAACTGCCTTTTTGTGATGGCTAAAGAAAATTTTTTCTATGAAATTAAAATCCGTTTTAAGATTAATAATAATACTATTTGTTTTTAAAGTGTGATCAAATCGTTTCATTAGCCACCTGATTATATTTAAAAACAATATAATTTCGGCTTTACATTTCTCATAAATTATTTCACTTTAACTAACGTTGCCACTCGCAGCATATTCCTCGCAAGGCTAGATACTTCTGTTGTGGACTCACCTACTAAAATTACTTCTAATTATTAAGCTTTTTAACATAAAATCACTCAATTCATAACAATCATGCAATACCTAATACTAATATTGTAAAAAACTGCAAATAATAAACAAGTTATGGACCACAGATGTTAATAAAAGTATTAACTATTTGCGCTAGGCCTGGACATGGTACATTACAGTGTATGATAAACAATTTGAAGCATTACATCCGTTTAACTTATTTTTATTTAATATTTTGTAAGATCATAACATACATAATTCGAATTGAATAAATAACCATGGTCGATTTGAAAAAAAAGATGATTAAGTTTTTGTTACATAAACGTGAAAATGACCTTTTGAGGCTGGATCGATGTTATTTAGTCATACTGTATTGCTGTTGTTGAGTATGACTATCAAACGTGTACAAATAAATGAAGCTAAATCCAACTTTATCTGTCGTATGTAAATAGCTATCCACGGAGTATCATACACAAACCAGCTCCACAGGAGTATTATGAAATATCTCTTTCAATAACACTGGATTAGGATGACATTGGAGGAAAATCGAATGGTGCTAGCATAGCGAGTATTAGCTGAGCATCTGGAGTCCTTCACAAAAGAGTAGGTACCATTGATTAAAATGTGTGGAGATTCCAAAGGAATTTGCAAAGAGATACCAAAAGAAGATGATGTTCACGATTTACTTTGATCTGGGATTAAACTATGCTAGTGCCATTTTTACAATGCCAATCCCATTGTTTTAAGTTTATAAGCACCAAGCTTTAACAATATAAATCAAACTATTTTAGACTTTTAGGCCTCTCACGTCAGCATTAGAATGTCATAGATTTTTTTTTTTCAATTTCGGCCAATAATTTCCTAAATAAGTATTTGTTTTGATAAGACACATAATGTTTCTAGAATCATGTTATAATGCGTAACCGATTGACACAAATAGAGGACTGTAAAGGCACAGTTTAAATTATAAGTAATAATGGAAAGGAAACGTAGTGCTCATTTATCGTAAATAAATTATAAATAAATCGTAGATAACCTAACTAGAAACAAATCACTCATAGAATACTAATCTATTACTAAAACATAAAAATCCCTCTCACCTCACATAAGTATTTTTCATTTATTTCATTATTGTATTTTTTTCGAGTTCTTCGTTAATAGAAATCTTAAAAAAGACAAAGGTGTACTTACCCACAAACACCTTTCATTTTGAGTCTCTAAAAACTTGTTTTTTTCTCTCTGAATTTTAATTTTTTACAGTTGGATGATGTTTGAGCTCAACAGAATAATGTGAAGCCAGGTTACCTATGTAAAGTATCTTTGTGTAAGTGCTAATACCTATTATAAGCCGACTGAACATTCTTGATTAGAGTGCTTGAATTATTTTGCTACGAGCAAACTATGTATTTAACTTATTATAAACGAGGAGCTTGCTTTGGTTCTTAAGAACTTTAAGATGAAACTTTGGCGAACGTTCGACAGAAATGGAAAGACAGCAACCTCGATATAATAAGTTACAAAGCAAGCTTAAAACCATTGAGTGCGTCGCGAATGTAAGTAAAGAGATACAATAAAAAATATTTACAATAAAAATGTTTACCGTTTCTATAATATTTTTATTTATGGGCCCTAAATATAGCAAAAAATAGTCACTTTGAATGGCATGATAGATGCTAAGCATGAAACCCATCGACTTCCTCTCAAAAAATACAATTGGGTCAAAAAATAAAAAAGGACAAGCGAGTCTGACTTGAGCACCGAGGGTTCCATACAAACAAACAATTTTGAAAATGATAAGTACCATCATTTTTTTGAGACCATAGACTTCTCATAGGTTTTTCTTGTAATCTATAAGTAAAGAACAATTTTCTGTATTTTGATATGTCACACGGTACAGTTTGCTGTGAAGGTCGCGGGAAGCACTGGACGTTTTTTGACTAATGGATGATGATGATGATGATGACAGTTTGGATTTATTTACACACGCGTGTTTGGGTCACAGAAATGTAGGTAGGTAAACGTGCAGTCGCGTACTAAGTTTCAACTTAATAGTTCTAGTAGATTCTGAGCAAATTAGCTGTGACAGACGGACCGATAGACACACGAGTGATCGTATAAGGGTTCATAAAAAGGTTTAGGAACCCTAAAAACCACAAAAAGTATTTAATTATTATTAAATGAAAACCCTGAAAATTGATGAATGTAAAAAATCTCCCAAGGTTAATAAGTACTAAACGATGTCAAGGTCTGGCATTAAACAAATACTTTTTTACATTAATAATAATTATATGTTATGACATAATAATTAACAAGCAAGTGACTGCTGTTTGAGCTACAGACTTGTAGATTATGCTTCTCAGTTGTGAGCAAAAGCCATCGACGAATTGAAAATCACGACAAAGTACTTGCTCGAGTTTCGACGGGGGTTCGCAACAGTAGCGTAAAAAACAAGCTTCCATAAGAGTACGTATTTAAGCGGACCTAATGTAGCTGGCTTTTGATCCCTTAAGGAACATATCGTCCTAGGTGGCTGCTTGTTAGACATAATAACAGCTACTGATGTTTACCTATCTCAAGGACTGTTTGACGATAGCAATGTTCACTGTTTGGGAAGTGTTATTTGAGCGAAGTCAGAAGAAGCGTCGATTCGCAAAGAATATCGCACTTCATCACATTTTTATCAAGTCTGATTACAATCACGAGTTAGAAGTGTATGTTTGCTGAAGTAACTATACAGTATCTTCATTATAAAATGTTTTTTCTCTTTTTGCCTGAGCGTCTAACTACCTCAGGTTCATTCTCTGCCTCAGATTCTATTTTATCTCATGTACCACGTCTGTCTCTCTTTTACCCCATCTTCCTCTTCTAGCTCAGGTTTCTCTTCTACTTCATGTTTCTGCTCTGTATCAGGTCTCTCTTCTACTTTATGTTCCCCTTCTGTCTCAGGTCTTTCTTTTACCTCTTGGTCCCGTTCTATCTCAGGCCTTTCTTCTACCTATTGGTCCCCTTCTGTCTCAGGTCTCTCTTCACCTTCATGTTCCTCTTTTGTCCCAGGTCTCTTGTCTATCTCATGTTCCCCTTCTATATCAGGTCTCATTTCTACGATACATCTGGTTTACCTTCTGTCTCAGATCTCTGTTCTACTTCTTGGTCCGCTTCTGTTTCAGGTCTTTCTTCACCTTCATGTTTCCCTTCCGTCTCGGGTCTCTCTTCACTTTCATGTTACTCTCCTATCTCAGGTCCCTCGTCTATTTTATGTTCCCCTTCTATATCAGGTCTCTCTTCTACATCTGGTTCCCCTTCTGTCTCAGATTTCTTTTCTATATCTTGGTCCGCTTCTATCTCAGACCTTTTTTCACCTTCATTTTACTTTTCTGTCTCAGGTCTCTCTTCTACTTCACGCTCTTCTTCTACATCAGGTATCTCTTCTACTTCATGGTCCTATTCTGCTTCGAGTCTCTTTTTTACATCTTGTTCCTCTTCTGTCTCTGGTCTCTCTTCACCTTCACGTTCTCCTTCTGTCTCGAATCTCTCTTCCATTTCATGTTTCCCTTATGTGTCAGGTTTCTCATGTTCCTCTTCTGTCTTAAGTCTCTCGTCCACATCGTGTTTCTTTTCTGTATCAGTTCTCTCTTCTGCCTCTTGTTCCCATTTTATCTTAAGTCTCTCTTCTATGACATGATCTCCTTCTGTCTCGAGCTCATCTTCTACATCTGGTTCCTCTTCTGTCTCAGCTATTGCGTGAATTGGTCCTAGCCTATGTTTATTTCTGTTTGTTTAAATATTTCTGCTAAGAAGACCTTTGTAAATTTTATGGGTTCGGGTGACGTCGTTTTTGGTTGGGTACGCGTCGTGATTAGTGAATATGTATTCTTATCTAAAATTTTCAGAAACAATGTTGATAGAGGAGTTTTCAGCGAAGTTGGAGACAAAACTAAATGTATACTACCCATTGACCTAAAAATAAGTGAAAAGAAATATTTCTTAATCTACTAGAAAGACGTCGCATGGTACTCTTCATGCTAGGATCCAGTGATGTATCCTTTAACATCGTTTCTTCACTTAGATCTGATGTAATGAAATAAGCGTAAATGTGATTCATTACCACCTATCGTGATATTACAATGTAACCGAATGGGCTGTTTAATGTACGTTTTGTGGTATTTTTAGTTTTTCTATAAATAATTATAAAAGGTAGGTAACGTGAACCTTACAGTTGGCAAATGTCATTTCGGAGAGTTTTATTTTTATTAATGGCAACACAAAAATATAATTTAGAACTGGAGTAGGCATTGGCGATGGAGAAATTGTCGAACATTCTGCCGATTTTTGTGCGGGGTGAGGTTACTACTACATAAATCTTATAAACACTGATGCAAAATATGTCGCGTATTTACAACACGTATGTGTTACACACATACAAAAAACTGACATGCACTTATTGTACACGAAAAATGCCTCGTACGCCGGTCATATGATTATGGACCTTATAATTATAGAGGAAAGATAAATAGTTCTTTTAAATAAAGAATATTTATTTGCCAAAAAGCTCATTTTACAAAGTTATACAGTTATACACAATGACTCCACACTAGGCATAGCCTGTATCATGGTAGTCTATATACGATTCCCGAAACATAATAAAACGACTGTTTACATTTATTTTTTCACACGTGAAAAAGTGTAACACAAAAGATATACAATAATATAAAACGTGCAGTATACAAAAAAGAAAAATAAGAAAGTTAAAATATTGATCAAAAATCAAAATCAAAATCAAAATGTTTTTTTTTTAAGTAGATGTTTTGCACATACTTTTAAATCGTCTTTTTTTCTGATTGCATGCATCTCTGCCCTGTGACGCGTATTCCGTGTAACTTTTTGCACCTTGTTTTGAGATAAACGCGTTTGACGGACTAATGGCATATGTAGAGAGGCCATCCGAGTAAATCCCTAAGTTTTATTGGCAATTATGAACAGTTGCCTAAGAATAACACTCTTCCCAAACCCATGGAAAGAGGCGATAGTGGTGATACTGAGGAAACCGGGTAAAGACGATTACTTACAGCCCAAGTATATAGACCGATAGACCTTCTATCAGACATGGGGAAAATGCGAAAAGTAACTTGACATCGTACGGCGAGGTTTTGCGTAGAAGATCTGCAAGTCCTATAGGACAGTGTCTCTCAACTCGGCACTGTTGCCATCTGGGCTGCTTCCTCTGGACCTCAGGGTACGAGAAGCTCTCTCATATTTAATTAAAAAGGGTGAGCCTAAAGAAATAGTGACGGACCGAGAGATTAAGCAACGAGTCGCACATACCGAAATGCCATACCCAGCAGTACACATAAAATTCGAGTTTGAATGTCTAGAAAACGCAGACCAACTGGCAGAAAAAGGACAGCAAAAATTAAAATTTACACGGATGGCAATAAAATTCAGTTAAAGTCGAAGCGCCTCTATCTATTTGGACGGATGGTGCTAAAACGAAGGCCCGAAAACTCCTGCTGGATCCATCGTGTATTGTCTACCAAGCCGAACTGCTGGCTTTGTATGAGGCGACGCAAGAAATCTCTGCCCTCAAGATCTGCCTAAGAGTCAATCGCAAACTAAGCTGCCAGCCATCCCATTATATCCATTAAAAATAAACAAATGAGACTATTTTGAATCAAGAATCAAGGCACATGCAGGAATGGCTGAAAACGAACGTGCAGCGTGCAGACGAACTAGCAAAAATGGCTGCGATAAACAAAAAGACCAGACCCGACTATGATTTGATTCCGGTCTCACATGCGAAGCGAAAGATTCGTCAACTTTGTTCGTACAGGTTTGTTTCGCCTATATCTTGTATCTATAACTACCCTAGATAAGCGCGTTTAGCCGGCCGCTGCCGCTCACGCCTGTTGTACCTATCTGCGATAACTCAAATTACACGTGGACCGTGTAACGCGCGCTTAAAATTCCAGAGTTACACTAATGTGGCAGGCCTGTTACTGAAAAATTTCAGGAACAAAATTCATTTTTTTAAAAGTGCCCCATATAGAGCAGGACTAGACGATCTCAATAAGACCTGTTAAGCTTAATTAGTGTATCTCAACATACACTAATTGCGCCTCACACGGCAGATCTGTACAGTGCGTGTGTGTGTGTGTGTGTGTGTGTGTGTGTGTGTGTGTGTGTGTGTGTATGTATGTGTTAGTATGTGCGTGTGTGTGTGTATGTGCGTGTGCGCGTGTGCGCGTGGGAGCGTGGGCGCGTGTGCGCACTAGTCTCTATAAATTGACGACACGAAGACGCACTCCCCACGAGACTAAGCAGGTAATCCAATCAAATTCAAGTAGTAGACGTACTCCCCACGAGACTAATTGTGACTAAGAGCGAGTTTGAATTTAAGTTTTGAGAAATTTATATATTATGAAGAATTGGATAGATTTATTGCATAACTTTTACTTTCTGTAAAAAGGTAACACCGTCCTCTGCCCAAATTAACATGTTTGAAATTTTTTTGCAATGCAATATTTCATCAAATGCCATTTTTACTGGAGCTTATCTTGGTTTAAAGTTTCGTGTAGCACTGTGAAAATACCGCTGCGAAGTTGGGTATATAAGCGCGGTGAGTTTTTAGCTCATTACCTTTGGCAGAGGGGTAACGATAACGCCGGCAAAGGCTACTCCAGTTCTAAATCCTCCAAGAATTTAGGTGCTAAAATATTTCAAGGAAAAAAGGTTCAAAACAGGTTATATATTATTTTAAAGGAAAGATTAAGCTAGTGTAAATTATTCACCTGTATACATACATAATAAATAACTAATTGAAAATTAAAACATCATTTTGAAACAGTAAAAACTTGGGTAATTCAAATTTTTTGTTAGCAACACTACAGTCGACACGAAAAAGTTTAAGTTTGACACTTTGACTGTCTTTGACAGATCGCAGTGCAACAGTGAATGGAGTGAACGTGTGTGTCGTTTTAAAAGAAATAAATAACTTTTATGTAGTGAATTTGAAGAATCTCGTAAGTTTTTGACACAAATTTTATTACTAAACGTTATTTATAACTTCTTATTAATAAACGACAGTGTTTAATGTTTTAATTTCTGTGATAAACCAGTATCATTTCCGGAAATGTCTGTTGCGTAGAGTTTTATTTTAAAAAGAAAAAGAGTGAAAATAAAAAAGTTTTGTGCGCCGGCCAGCATCGTATATCGCATTCCGATCTTTAGTACGCTCAATGGTGGGCGTTGGGCTTTCTTTTTTGGAGTTTTTTGGCGCTAATCATTTAAGATTTTTATTGGATTCGGTGCGCGAATTTCGTGGTTCCCGCTCGTCTTAAAATAGTCCACCGAGAATATTGGCAAACGGTAAATGTTTCAAACTCATAGCAAATGTGTCACTGGGTGAGGGTTACACGTGAAATAAGAATTGTTTCACCTTCGCCCAAATTAGTTTCTTCGACCTGTCAATAACATGTTGAGTTCTTTTCAAAATAAACTTTTTTCATGGTCACAGAAAATTCTTATGCCCAATTTTTTGTACAATTAAAAGTGCAAACTTACACTGCACAGTGTTATCGGTACAAATAGAAACATAGGTACATATTATTAGAGCAACTTAAATCGTACCTAATTGTTACTTGATAGTAAGTATTCACGTAAGATAAGATGATACGTAAGATAAAGTAAGATGTTCACTAAGAAACATTATAGATAAGATAAATGCTCTTTATTGCACACAAAAAAAAAATACAATTTCATTAATATAAATAAAAACAGGTCTGTGGTGGTGCAACCTGATCGGTCTAAAGATAAGGTTTTGTAAAATTATTCATATTTCAAAACAAAATATGGTTACAATGGCGTTGATTCGGTATTTACTTTAAAACATTTTTGATAGGACCTTGTCCTTTTCTTTTCAATACAGAAAGAAAAAGACAGAATACTTAATTTAAGTTTAGTGCTGTCAAATAAGTTATATTGTGAAAATTGAATCGACACCATTGTAAAGCTAAAAATAAGTATTTTTAATTATCTTTTTACCGTCAACTTTCCTTGTTAAGGTTGACTGATAAAGTTCAAAGATAATATAGTAATTAGAAGTTAGTATTTTTAAAAACATTAGGATCACAGCATAGTTGTCCCATATCAGTCGGCGCTAGCCACTGACACACTAACTATAAGATAAAGCATAGAAGCAATATTCAAAACGAAAGGACATGCATATAGGATTTTTC
Source organism: Coleophora deauratella (assembly GCA_958295455.1). NCBI lineage: Eukaryota > Metazoa > Arthropoda > Insecta > Lepidoptera > Coleophoridae > Coleophora > Coleophora deauratella. Next base: position 9,030,515 of record OY282413.1, on the reverse strand, counting down.
TTATACAACGGAATCATATTTTCATTGGCAAATGGGTTGGCAGGAGTATTTTTAAACCAACAAATCTTTTTGGTGATTTAATGATACAGTTGTCGACAATGCTTACACCACATTTAAAAATGTTGTCAGAAATTGGCCACACTACAAATACACTACGGGATTGCTTCAATAAAAAAATTTTTTGGAATTCTCTTAACAGTACTTATGTTTTGATTACAGCATTCTTGTATTCTAGGACATGTTCTACCATTAAGTATAGTATATACCGCCTCCTTTCGTGTCAGCATTCTTGGATTCCAACCTCCTAGCCATAAAAAGCAAAAATAAAGTCTTTCAGTTTCCAACAGCAACATGTACATATTCATGTACCTATGAAACATACTTTAATATGAAAAGGTCAATAAGACAATTCAATTTGATACATATTTTGTCTGTCTGTTGAATTCACAAACATACGTTATAATCATTATGGTTTGTTTAAACACATTAAATATAATAAGTAAGCTTATGATAAATTGTGCATTGTCCTTTGTACCTAACATAATAATAAAATAAATTAAAAACAAAGAGGTAAAATTTTTGTCTTTTAACCAACTAATTTTAAAATAATTTTATATCCTTATTTAGATTTAGACATTTATATTATGTATACTTGACAATGTATTTGCAATATACCTAAATATCCGGGAGAAATCACAGATGGTCATTAGGCCCCAATCTAGGATTCCCTGTGTATCCAGAGACTGATATAAATACATAGAAACCTATGTTTAAATACATACTTATTTATATACCTAGATATAATTCGTGAGTCGCGAAAACTTTTTACTCAAAGGTTGGCTGAAAGTTTCAGCCTGAAACCCTGTAAGTCTAACATCTCATAAGTAGTGGACTTCATAACATTTTGTTATACGTAAGTTCCTTTCTTTTTTCAATTATTGTTATTAAAAAGTTCAAACAAGCAAACACAAATTGTCCAGCTGTATACTTTTCACAGAAGTTCTTTTTTTACCGGGCGCCGCGCGACAGCATAGACTAGGTTATGTTTTTGTAAACTAAATCGGTATCGGTTCCAAGTCCAAGCTATTCCTTTACGAGTACATGATGATAAGATTGATAAGCCATTCTTTTCTTGCATTTCAAAGGACCATATACATTCTTTCACTCGCATATGTTTCGTTCGACTAAAGCCAAAGATGTTTCAATCAAAAATGTATAAGAAACAGTTAAAGCTGATATTAAAAGTATTCCTTGAAAAATTATGTAGGACATAAACTGTTCTAAAAACTAGACTAAACCCATAAAATCCCTCCTGTTTTTGTTTTGAACAAAGCGTTTGTGTATGTTTGAATGTTATTGTCGAATTACGTACCTAATATTGATTACTACTTTACTAGGTTTTCGGAGATCACAACACATTATTTTGCGGCGGGTTTCTATCTGTGTGCTATATGTCCAGTTTGCATAAGATTTGTGCAACCCTTGACCAAGAACTAATAACCCTGTAATAGTATACAATACACCCTTGTACTCAAGAAATTGAAATTGAACTTTGCTAATTGGAATCGCCCACTACTTTGTGGAGAATGGCCTAACGTTCCAGATTTAAGGGAAGAGACCCGTGCCCTTGCAATGGGGACGATACGGGTTGTTAACAACTGGAATCGCAAAAATATTTTATAGCTTTTCACCCAAATCGATGGGTTATTTGGTTTGTATGGAGCGAGCATTTTTTTTTTATCTCAGAATGTTGTTAAGTATAATCAGACGAAGCCCCAGTTACCGGGACCTACACTGCTCTCATAAAAAAATAAGGCCGCAAAGTAGACTACTCCATATAATTTGCGGTCTTCTTTCTTAACAGGGCAGTACCTATTTTACACTCTGTATACATACATAATATTTGATCATTGTTAACAAAAGATTAGGGAGCGGCCATTGCGCACTCTAAAACTCAACTCCATGCGCTTGCGCATACCTACCGATAAAACTGTAGACAAGCTCACAGACATGATTATAGCGCTCTCGTTGGTTCATGCTTAATTAGGATAAGCACGTGCCAATGTGGCGTTTTTCTTAGTTTCTCAAGAGAGCAATGAACTTTCATTATTATTGACTGTTACTGACTCATCGATTATTTATATTTTTTTTTTTTGTTTTTTTACTAAGTAGTAATATCGTAGTTTTTTTTAAAAGCGGTTTAAAATATTTTTGAGCACGAGCTGATTTTAAAATCTAGAAAGGGTGTAAAAATAGTGTAAGTATTATGGTATCTGGAAACTGGAAAATCTACTTGAATCGTAAAAAAAAACGGACTCTTCAAACGAGTTGATTAGCTGAATGGCCAATTTTGTATGGAGGGTCCTAAATTTTTTGCGTTTGCACAGTTACAGCAAAGTCATTGAACCAAAGGTGTTCAGTATAACGAGTAGAAATAATTCTTATTTAACTTTTCCTAAATCTCTTTTAAGGCATCTGTAACGAGGTCGTGAATTCAATAAGAATATTTTTTGAAAATAATAACGCTGGGGAACATTTTAGTCGCTGTAAAGATCAAAACTTTTGGAATTTCTATCTGTACCTATATGTAGATATATTCGCACTACACGCAAAAAACGGCTAAATCGGCTTAAACGAACGCACGAAGGTACAATAAATTAATACAATATTTATTACGTTACTGTGAAAGGTATCATGCGGACAAAATCGAGTCATCTGCTAGTCTACTTTTTCCCTATAACAAGGCATAAATTTTCTTGCGCGCATTTTTGTTACTAAATCTGCTAATGCAAAAAATATCTTGATTTACGTTCCACCCAAGAAGCATTAACTTCCTATTGTTCTCTGACGTCTTGAGGAGTTCTTGCAAACTCCATCACAGAGTAAGGTTTTTTACGACCGGTTTTAAGTAATTTTAGTGACGCGTTCGAAAGGAATCCAATCGAGTAAGTCGAAATTAACGGATAGGTTTTTTTGAGCTTGAACTTAAGCTGAATGAAGCTTTGTTTGTACACAGTTGAATGAGTCATAGTTAGTTATGTTAGTTAGAGCTATCTTACTTAGAATTAACAATGTTAAAACAATGAACTACTTGCTTCTGTTTGAATATATTGTGTATGTATATGGTGTGGCCAGATCGTGGAATTGGCGAGATTTAGAAACAACTAGCCATATCGTTAAGGAACTCCGAAAAAAAAATCTAGGCTAGGTTATAATGGCAGTATGATTTTTTCTCCTGTCTTATCGCACGGCACTATTAACTGTCTTAAAAGATAAACAGCCGGTGCCTGGCAGGTTTTTGAGACGTGTAATATACGATAAAAAAAATAAAAATAACAGAATCGTTATTTAAAATTTACATTCGAAAAATTCTGTGGTGTGGTACATTACATTGTTCGTCCCGGGATGTAAAGTCGAATTCGTACAGTTAAAGAATATCTTTTGAGGAAATACTAACTCATTTCAAACAGCCACTTCATTTACTGTAACTGAAGGAAATAACTGCTTACTGAACACATTATACAAATCACCTTCCATAGCCAAAATAGAACTAGAGTAGGGGCAGAGAAGTAAGGAGTAACTTTATGGTAAAAAAAAATTCTTACAGACTTATTTTAGTTTTGAGTACTCCTAAAACTGTTACATATTTTTCATGGATCGAAAATACAGTGTGGGTCAAAATTATTTGTTACATATTACATACCTGTTTAAACCTACAACTTACAACATAACAAGAAAAAGTTTTGAATAAATCGTAAGTCGTAGAAACTTAATATATAACGTTGTGATTTTTTTTAACGAGAAAAGTTTGTCCTTGCCGTCTCTATTATTATAGGATCTATAAAATATTTGCATATTTGTATATTTTATATATTTGAAAGGATACTAAGTACATGAAAAGTTTGCAAACCACTTAGAAATAGTATGAGAAGATCATTTTTGTTTTGCGATCCGAGTGTTATAATATTTTCTTTGGAAAAAACTGATCAGTTTTATGAAAGTAAAAGGCACAGCTAAATATTTTTCAGGTATTTCAAAATGGCCCTATATATTATATTATAATCTAATTACTTACCGCATACCAAATCTGTAATATTTAATCAAGACTTCATTTAACTATCTAGGATTGACAATGTACCTTAAATAAATAAACCCCACTCTCTATCCACACGGTACAAATCTTTCAAAATAGATCCGAACAACTCAGTAAGCTAGACAAAAGCTACATAATTCCTAGTGGGACGTTAAAATGAGAATAACCCGGTCGTAAAGTACCTACGCTTCGTGTACAGTGAGCAACTAAATTACGAGAACAGAGGTAGGCCCTAAGAAAAAATATAAATACAGAAGCTTAATGAGACACAACTACTTGACAGGTTTTTTTCTATGATTGATGCGTTCCAAAATAAAAATTGTGTAAAGTGTGTTCAATTTCTTTGCTAATTCAGCTTTGGATGTAGAAAATAACTCCTTAATAAGCGTAAATCTCTTTTACTTTCTGCAATGTACATTAGTGTAAGTTACTTATATTGTAACCTACTTTTGGTTACTTTTTGCTGCGTTAACTGCTTCTGCTACACGCAGTACCTATCTAGCCTGAGCGGAACGTGTAAAAAGTCAACATCAACATATACATATTTCATATTTGAAATACATTTTAAATTTCATTTTCAAAATAGTAATAATAACGTATATTATCATACTTTAATAATATTTATATTTTAACATTACGTTACAACGGTGATTTTAATTAACATTTAATTTCAACATATTTCTCCGTCGTGATTATCGTGTTAGCGTCTCAAAACTATGTATCACCTAATGACAGACAGTGTTTTATTTTTATAATATTATATCGTTATATTTTTTGCGCTCTTGAAATACGATCTGCCCCACCTAACTCTGCTCCCAACTGTATCTACGTGCTAGCGTCGTCTTCGTATTCATGTTATGGTTCGCGAATGACGAAATTTGCACTTTGAGCTGACGTGCTCCAATACCTGGTGATTCATTATAATGTAAAATGTAAACTACTATAGTAGCATATTAAAGGTACAATACCTTTGCAAGACTGTTACTATGATTCTTGTAAGCGCCGGTGTTTCGTGGTCGCTACCTAGTGAACTGGTTTTATTCGGGATTGTGTGTTACATCGTTCCATTTGATATCAAATTACTTACCAGATGAGATGATGCCAAGGGCTTACCAATTGTGGGTAAAAAAAAATTTTAATTTGAAAATCGTTATGCCATAAATGTATATTTTATTTTTTATTTGAAGAATTAAGGAATTAATAAAAGGCTATTTTATTTATTTATTTTATTTATGCCATAAATGGAAGACAACATATTCAGGCTGTCACTATATTTCTTGCTAGTGCCAGTGTTCCCGGGTCTTTGGATGGGGATCTTTACCATGAAAGCAAATTGGATTAATTTGGGACTACCTACGTGTTCACGTTCCATTTTATATTAGGTGACATTTGAGTCAAACGCTCCCAAATTTCAAAAATTTGAAATAGGTATGCGTATCCCTTAGGGAAGAGACCTGTGACCTGTGACCTATAAATCTGGCTGTAGAAAAGTTTGTAGAAAAGTTTGTCCAGATTTGGCTACGTATATATAACCTCAGAGTAAGTTATTACTCATAAATTATTTACTCTGAGCCATAACAAAACACAGGCGGTTCGACGCCAAATCCCGTAAGCCGATCTCTTTCCGGAAGACGTAGGTATAGTTCGCGTCACGTAAAAAGAGCGCTGGCTGGCGTTCCGAGGATGCACTCTGACAGCAACTGTTTAGTTCCCTCTCTTTCACACTTACGGGGTTTTGTATTATGCTATCCTGTTGTCAGAGTAAACTGATGGGACCTCGGAACGCCCGCCAGCGCTCTTTTTACGTGACGCGAGCTGTAATGTTTAATAACTCTCCATCAGATAGAATGATGATCTTCTAGTCGGTTTTCGGTTTTTCCAGGTCAAATTGATGGCAGCTGGATGCATGTGGTTTCTAAACCGTACTAAGAAATAAAATAATAAACAAATAAATAAATAAGTGGAAGCCTTTGGAGAGACTTATGTCCTATGTTAGTTTCTACGTCGATGAGTTAATAATATGATGTTGGTGATGGTTAATCTCTCTTTGATTAAAACCAATTACTCATAAGGGCAATTACATAGTTGCCTGCGTATACACTACGATAATTAAGTATATGCCCAATGCCTATTGACCTAGTAACTCTCTCCTAGATGCGATACAAAAAAATGTTACTCTTATTGCCACAGACGAAAAACACGTAAAACAATACAATAAGCGTGACCAAAGGTGGGGCACGATTCCGTTCTGACTAACCACGATTTGAAATGCTTGATTTGCACTTACAAAAACAAGCTTTTTACCAGCTATTCATCGATAGCATACCTATCTCTTTTACACGACTAGGGTATGGTGTAACAGTAGCACAAAGTTGCTTCAGGCGTATCCAGCCAGTCACACAAAACACGAAATGAAATGAAAAAATATTTATTCACACCTACGTTCACTGTACACTTTTCGAACGTCACATTTTTTCTTCCTAATTCGAAACTCCTACCACTTGGAACTCGTATACCCTTTTTCCCGACCTAATACACCCAAAAACATAACCGTCCGCTAGTGCAGTAGCACAAATTTGTGTATATTAGTAGCACTATATTGTTTAATGTACTTGTGTACATTTCTATGATTAGGTATCTATTTATGCTGAGGTGGCATATTCCACAGTATAGGTAAATTATATCGTCTGAATCCTATGTCTCTTTTCAGACCATTCACTGTAATATATTGCTGAGTTTCACACGTTTTGCTGTTGGATTTTATGTTGAAATTGCCTGCCAAATGCTATTAAATATGCTGTATGCAAATCCTGTATTCGTCGTCTAAAGATACTTAAATTGTGTTTAATGTTTGTCGTTTATGAATGATTTTAATAAAAGGGATGGGATTTATAAATTCTGAAATAGTAAAAGTTAATAAGTTCAGAAAGTTTTATTTAGAACATAAAGTAGTCGTATGTAAGCGGTGTATCTGTAACAAACACATTTTATTTAATAAATAAATAAATAAGTTTTATTTCAGATTTAGGATCTATATCTTAAATTCAGGATCCTTATTTTTTTATTTTTTTTTTATGGCAGAGGTGGCAAACGAGCAGACGGATCACCTGATGGTAAGTGATTACCGCCGCCCATAGACACCCGCAACACCAGAGGAGTCACAAGTGCGTTGCCGGCCTTTGATATGGGAGTACGCTCTTTTCTTGAAGGTTTGAATGTCGTATCGGTCCGGAAATACCGCAGGCGACAATTCATTCCACAGTTTGGTTGTACGAGGCGGAAAGTTTCTAGTAAAACGCACAGTTGTGGACTGCCAACCAAGTAAGTGATGGGGATGAATATATTGTCGCGTAGAACGATGGCGAAAAGAGGCGGCAGGGATCAGTCCGAACAATTCCTCGGAGCACTCCTCATTGTACAAGCGATAGAGAATGCAGAGCGAGGCTACATCTCTACGCAGCGCCAAGGAGTCAAGCCGATCAGAAATACATATGCTGGCAGCCGACGATTCGAGTTGCTCTCCGTTGAATGCGGTCCAGAGGGAAAAGCTGGTACTGGGGTGCCCCTGCCCAGAGATGAGAACAGTATTCCATGTGAGGCCGAACCTGTGCCTTATAAAGTTGCAGGCGATGGGCCGCAGTGAAATACCGTCTCGATCTATTGAGCACACCAAGCTTCTTCGACGCAAATTTAGCCTTACCCTCTAGATGACCACGGAACTGGACTTCACTCGATATGTCGACACCAAGGATTCCAATACTAGCTGAGGCATTAAGGGGAGTGTCCTCAAAACGAGGCGATACGACAAATGGCATTTTCTTGGCAGTGAACGCGCAAACCTGTGTCTTATTGGGGTTAAATTGGACCAAGTTAAGCCGACCCCATTCTGAGACATTATTTAAAGAGTCCTCAATTTCCGACACAAGTTTGTTTCGGCTCTCGATGACGTTTTCCCGAGAAATGTTAGCGAGGCCGGTATAGAAGGCATCACCTTTGCTGTCATCCGCATATAACAATGAGTGCTGCTGATTTGCAGCATATCATTGATATGCAGAAGGAACAGTGTAGGCGAAAGCACACAGCCTTGAAGGACACCAGCATTCACAGACATAGAATCTGAGCATGCACCGTCGACTACGACCTTTATGCTTCTGTCTGCAAGAAAACTAGTGACCCATTTGCATAATTCCTCGGGAAGCCCATAAGAAGGAAGCTTCGCAAGAAGTGCTTTGTGCCAGACCCGATCGAAGGCCTTCGCTATGTCCAAACTAACCGCCAATGCTTATACAATGAAAATACGAACAACTAAAACAATGATTACAAGAGACAATTTCTTAGCACGTTTTTCATTAATAACCGGTGTAAAATCCTAAAATAAATACCCTAATCGTGGTCAAGACTAATTTAGGTTAATGCACATTTCATTACTTTCAAAATTTTAGTTATAATTGTAAACGTCAGTGACATCTAAATATTGTAGCTAAGCTCTATGTTTTGCTTCCTAAAAAAGAAAAAGCCGCATTATATCGCCGTGAAAAAGTTTTTATATCAACATTAGGTAATAGAGTAGAATTTGTTTATGTTTAATTAAAATCGTTATGCGTCATTAACTTAATGACATTTTGGAGTTGGCACTGAAAAACTTCTTAAATTAAACATGAATATGTTGCAATTGCAAAGAGTTGCATAATTTTAAGTCGAAAATGAGTATTTTCAGTTACATGGTTGTATCTGCGCGTCTAATTCCGTCGTAACGAAAATTAAACCCTTTCCATTAAACATCTTACCAAAAACAAACATTGCAGCGCGATCCATGCAATTCTCTTAAGTGCATACCACAAGGAAGCATCTTTGGACCTGTGTCTTTCATGTTCTCATGTCAACACAACAAATATTTTGGCGCCATTCTTAAACAGATAGAGGCTGAAAATAGTAATACATGTAAGAAGAAATTATGAACGGTAGTTACAGATGTAAAGAAATGGCCGATTACATAGACTTGGCAAGGGTAACTATTTCCTGGAAAATTAGGGTAAAGTAAAGAAGCTCAAGTTGGTTAGGGAAAGTCAGTGAAAAAAGGGAAAACAAAATATTTTCGACTGTTTCCTCGAAAATGTTATTCTATTATAACCAGAATTGTTATTATAATTAAATAGAGCTCTAACTAGGATTTTACTATTGGAGGCTTTACGAAACATCTCTAGTATTCTGTAAAAAAAACTATTAATAAACTCATTAGTGATTCATAGTTAACAACACGTTATTTTAAAAAGATTTTGCTTTAAAATTAACATGGTTGGTCAGGGAAATATCTCATTTCATTTCATTATTAAATAAGAAAGTATGGATGTTTGTTTGTTCCACTTTTACGCCGAAATTACGGAACGGATGTGGATGAAATTTGGACGGTAGATAGATAAAGCAATCGGCTAACACATAGGATTAGTTTTTATCCCGGAAAACTCGAGGGTACCCGAAGGAATGGCTAAAACTGAAATTTTTAAAAGCAATCGGCAAACACATAGAATAATTTTTATCCCAGAAAACACGAGGGTACCCGAAGAAATGGCTAAAACCGCAATTTTTTAACCGACTTCAAAAAAAGGAGGAGGTTCTCAATTCCTCGGAATCTTTTCTTTTTATTTTTTTATGTATGTTCACCGATTACTCGAAGGCGCCTGAACCGATTTTGAAAATTCTTTTTTTGTTTAAAAGGGTATACTTTACAGGTATATATATAAATTTTATCGAAATCGACTCAGCGGTTAGCAAAATTGGAGTTGTTGCGGTTGAAGTCGGTTGTTTTTAACGTATGTATTCAGCGTGGTCAATTATACTTTGTCATTAGATCTCTCTGGCTGGACCCAATTCTGAAGTCCACACAGACGCAGTCGCGGGCGGAAGGTAGTTAAATAGTATATTACATCTGCGTCTGTGACTATCTTAATAGTCTCCATACCATAAGGAAACAAGGAAACAGCATATCGCTGTCGGCACGTGTCTTTACGAGTCCACACGTTGGTCTTCAGTTCGCAGTAGTCCGTGTAGTGTGGCGGCGCTACATATTAACCTTTATGATACCTAGCTAATGTCAGGAGTTTTATGTTAAGTATGATTTTTTTGACATTTCTCCTGTAGCATATTAAAACCACGCTGTACATTAAAAACTGATTCGTAGAGTTGAAAATTGTTTATTGTTTACCAAATATTTTAAGATAATTTTAAGACTGAGGTCTCCCTTTAGAGTTGCTTTTATACTATTAAATTATTGCTATTAAAAAAATGATACCACTGTAAATAAATCGAAAACCGCTTGACCGATTTTCGCCAAATACAGGAAATACAGAATGTAAAAAAATGGGCGTTTGACATTTTAAGGGGTTACTCAGAATCAACTATGGAATACAGGAAAAATATTGAAAAATCCTATCTACAATATATTTTTTCAGTTTCCCATACAAATTCTTGATTCACTATTCAGATTTAGTATGGGAAACGGAAAAAAAATGTAGATCAGAATTTTCAATATTTTTCCTATATTGTATGATTTGTATGCTTGATTGATATGCTTTTAAGTAAAAAAAGTCCACCTGTTTCAAAGCTGCGACGACATGCACAGACAGACACTTATAAAGGCTTCATATTCATAACACCTTGGTATGTATCTTCAAGTCAAAACTGAAACAGCGTTACTTGAGCTTGCGTATTTCGTCACTGTCCATCTGAGATGTAGTAAAACACACTTTAATTGCATAAATAAAAAAGTCTATCTCTTATATACGCACTTACTTCGTACCTAAGAACTTTTTTTTATTTGGATACCTTGGCCTTTACCATAAAATATAGAGCGTGTTTTTTCTGATTCCAAAAAAACTCAATATCTTTTGATAGTAATTTCTTCTTTGTAATTTCATAACTTCTAACAACCTAATTTAAAGTTCCGTTTACTTAATAACCCGTATGCCACATAGAGATACCATGCCACTGTCCCCTACCTTATATTATCCTTTATAATAATGTAATAAATCTTGATATTGTCCCTTTACGAAGTATTATTTATGCAGCTAGCTTGTGTGGTCTCTTTAGTACAAGATGCGCAGTGTCAGGTTACGACGCGACTATGAATATGACATTTGCATGTAACTACACTTGGTTATAAATTGATATTGCTAACCAGTATGCAATTATGTATGCACCATACTGCATAACGCTGGCAAAAAGCTGACTGGCTTTTATAATTGTGTCTTTTTTGCGATTCTAGCAAACCTTCTAGAGGAAGTGTGAAACTAATCACCAATTCTAAATCGGTTGTCTTAAAGAAAATCACTTCACATTTTAAATATTTTTAAGTACTTATAGGAAATAAAATTTGCTACAAACTTTAATGTGATGTTATGGTTAAAAAATAACGCTGGCACCTATAATTAAAAAAATATATATGTATATCATATATTTTTTTCATAAGTACTTTATATAGGGTGATTTTAAATTAGTTCTTGATACAAAAGGCTATGCATGTACTCATGATAACAAACAACTTTCCCTAAGAAACCCATAGTCAAATCGCATAAAAAATTTTGGACTCTCCATACAAATTGATCAACTGACCGGCCAAATTAGTATGAAGAGGCAATTTTTTTTGCGATTTGACCATAGATTCCTTAGGGAAAGTTGTTTGTTATCATGAGTACATGCACACCCTTTGGTATTAAGAAAAAAATTAAAGTCATCCTATATATAACGTTTTAAATGTTCCTAAAGACCTGGAAAGCCGAAAAACAAGAGTGAGATACTCTAGATTGAGCGCAGAAGCATTGTCCCAGTGTGACATAACCGTGGCTATTTTTAGCCAATCAGAGCGCGCCGCCGCCGGCGCGGGCGCACTGCAGGTGCATTCAGTGTTGCCATGCCAGCAAGCGCCGCGGTTTCGGATAAATATTCAGAATCAAAGTAGCTAAGTATTGACCTGTATTCGATAAAAAATCATTCTCGTCGTGCTTAGGTCAGTTTGCTAAAAACATTTTCCGCGTAATTTTCGCGTTTAAAACGTCGAAGGTCTGATACCTAGTTTATGTTTAAACTAAGCATGTAAAGGTACCTAATAATGTTTAATGAGCGATAGCTAAATAAGTCCAAAGCATACTGCATTCCGGCGAGTGGAACAAGATAGCCAGCGTAATGACCGACATAAGAGGCATTCCGTCTTCGTCATAAGAGCCATCAGCAAGGTATCTACTCTGACTAAACCTAGCACACGAATTTTTTTCCATTTATGCTAGAGGCGGTAATAATAATGGAACCGACATCGACACATAGAGTGTGGTGTAAATGGGGCTTTAACTCATTATACTGAACCTAATGAACAACTTCAGCTCTACGACATTGATGGAAACGCAAAAAAGATGACTCCATTTTTGTTTGGCTAGGCCAAAATTTTATTTTTGCGATATCAGCAAAATCGTAGAACAAAATTTGTACATTAAGATGAGTAGAATCCCCGATAAACGGATCCTCAACCTATATCTATTTTGTTACACACTGTATCACACTGTATGCAACATACATATATACAGGGTGTAACAGAAAGGTGTGATAATACTTCAAGGTTGGCTTTTACCCATTAAACTGAACAACTTTTGTTCTACAACTTTGTTGAAATCGCAAAACATTTTTTGGACCCTTCATACAAACTTGGTTCGCCAGCTGATCGATTTGTATGAAAAGTCCAAAAAATTTTTTGCGATTTCAACAAAGTTGTAGAACAAAAGTTGTTCAGTTTGATGGGTAAAAGCCAAACTTGAAGTATTATCACACTTTGTAACAAAGATAAGGTGTGATAATACTTTACGACTTTTGTTCTACAACTTTGTTGAAATCGCAAAGAAATTTTCGGACTTTTCATACAAACTTGGTTCGCCAGCTGATCGATTTGTATGAAAAGTCCAAAACAATTTTTGCGATTTGAACAAAGTTGTAGAACAAAAGTTGTTCAGTTTGATGGGTAAAAGCCAACCTTGAAGTATTATCACACCTTTCTGTTACACCCTGTATAAGCATGCATACACACTGTAAAAACCCTCCGCTTGGACACTCGGATAATAATTTCCACATAAAGGTACATTTATTAGCCACTTACCCTTTCCTCAATAATCAAGATACGAAATATTGCACCTTTCAGAATCTAGGTTACCATCGAGGTTGTTTATAGTGTTGAATTTATGACATTTTGGGTTTCGGTATGCGTTTAAATCGGTCCGGGATTGGTGCCAACCGCACTCAGGTGCAAGCCGTTGTCAAAATGGCATTCCGGTCTTTGGATAGATGTATTGGATCAACTATGTTTCATTGAGATAAGTAGGTAGGTAAGTTTGTCGTCATCATCCGATCATGAGCGATGCTTAGGAAAGCCAGTAAGACTCGTCTTGTGTGCGAAACTGCGATTACAAAAAAAAGTATCGCAAAAATCCCAATGATTGGAAAATACGAATAAAACAGAGTCCGTCTTAACGCGCTCTTATCAAAAAGGCTCTACTATACTGGAACAGTTTTCCGTATAGATTTCCTAAACTGTCTAATCAAGTCTAACACTGAAACCTGCAACTTTTCTGAGCGAAAAAAAAATTATCTATCTATTGCAAAGGGTATCCGGAAAAAATCTAATTACTCAACTGAAATCACAAAAAATATGCTTGAGCTTTCCGTCTTTTTCTATATTTAAGAGCAAAGCTTTTGACGGTGGAGCAATCTCTTAAGTGTTCCTGTCCTCAGCGTCCTCATCTTGACTTCCCGATACGACATTTCAGCGACCTTCTTTATCTGCTCCATATCATTTCGTCTTGGTCTTCCTCTTCTTCCCACTACACTGAAAAAAATAATTGTTAATATACATCAAAAAAATGTTTAATATTATCAAATCACTTGTTTATATACGAGCGCACAAAGCTTTGTGATTCCTGGAATCAAGCCTTCTTGATTGAGAAACGAAACAAGCATACATAGTACATTCCAATAAGTAATTGTCTGCTTAATCAATTCTAATCATTATTTTATAATATTTTATTTGATGAACTAAGTGTAATGTGTAGTAATAATAAAGCAACTTGATGGATTTAAATAAGTTGATGATAGAACTGACTATGCCTCGACATGAATAAAGTAAACTTACCTATTAAATTCAGCACTTTCAATTTGATAAACGTTCAATCATTTCAGCTTTATTGTGGCAAGAAACCGTCAATTATTGTTTTTGATATTTCCTTGAATAATTCAGTCATATTTTTTTCAATCAAGCAAGATTGTAACTTATTTAGCCATGTATTTTTTCAGTGTATATTTCCTTTTATTATGGTTTTTAGAAAACGTCGTGTCTTACGTATCCTATTATATTTCCTCGTGTATTCTTATTCTTTCCATACTAGTTCGATATTTTATCGATATCAGTCCTAGTCGTAGATACTCCATACCAGTGCTAAGTATTAAATGCACTATTTTAATTCTACCATGAACCACATAGTATTAAAATCTTCGGCAAAACACGTGTTTATAATTAGTTACCTACCTCTGCGTCTTGTCAGTACTCCGAACTGTATACATATCTGTGCTTTCAGTGCAAAACAACACTGTTTACTTGTGTTTCAAGAAGCGAGTGAGGAGCATGCACTTTCGCACACACTTAAAATGTTCGTTCTCTGAATATTCTCGTGATCTGTGTGCGGTAACAGATATACTGCACGTGACCGTAAAATTAGCATGAAATAATCGTCTTCGAGATTCTGGTCTTTTAGAATTCGAAATTTTCCCGAAAGAAATCGAGAGATGGGAATATCATTATGTTGGCTTACACTGGCGAAAACTGTGTTCCTTGGACTAATGCCGAAACATTCCTAACTGAAGATAAAATATCTTGTTGATAGTTACTTTCACCAGCTGGGCATTCCTAATTTCCCACAAGTGCTAATTGTACATCCCGATTCCCGTCCGCCAGCTAAACGGAAGCGTGAATTTAGCTTTTATCTCGATTCTTGACCAACAGAGTGGTACCCATCAACGCACGTCGTTCGAGTTTACAAACCGAATTGACGCTTTAAATTCGTTACTCTTTCCGTCAGGATGAAATCTTCTTGGAAATACATTTCCAGAAAGATCATTTATTCGGAAAATTCTGTCACTTTGTCCGTATCGGACAAAATTCTGGTGAAATTGAATTTGAGTGATTGTCTATGACATGGATAGGTCGACTCTACTAGTAGGCGGCTTCTACTCATGAAACTGATCAACTTTCTCTAGGGAAACTATAGTGAAGTCTTAAAAAAAACGGGATTTATTGTTCAGATGTTTTGAAAATTTTGTATGGGAAGTCCTTTTAGGAAGTGCTGAACCGAAACTGATTCGTAGTCTAGTGACATTTAAAAAAAATATACAAGCGATTTATAAATCATATGGAACAAACTCTATGAACAAATTTTAGTGTAGGTATAGGTTGTAGGAGCTCCCTTATATTATACTACAAGTTGTCACTAATCATGACCCCAATACATTACGTATAAAGGCCGGTCCTTTCTACGCTCTTCGCAAACTTCCGAAACGTTAAATGAACCACGTTCCAAAAGGTAGAAAAAGGAATGACTGTATAACGCATCTAGTTAAATAAAAACATTTTAAGTTTAAGAATGTACGACAATCATAACATCATCTTTAATTAACAAAACGAACATGCCAAACAACTGAAAAACCTACTTAAACCTGTAAGTTTTGAGAGTCACACGAAATGCTTTGCTCAATCGAGTATACTTAAGTAAATAAAAAACATCTGCCAAGAGATTCCGGTGTAAATGGATTTTATACAAAAACAACACCTTCTATAAATACGTGTGAGAGTATGTGAAAATTTCTCAAAATACACAAGCGAAGCGAAATGGCAACGCGAAGAGAGAGATAGGTCTGACGTATTGTAATGACTCTTGTTTATTTGGAGAAATGTATGAAAATGCCAATTTTAATAATAGAATAATCCTTTATCTTTGAACCTTTTCTACTTCATTCGAATGTTTTGTATCGCAGTAGGGCATTTTCTGAGCTTACCTGGCTATCTACCACCATCCTAGTCTTGTCGCCAAACTTTAATATCAACCAGCATTGGGTATTCCGGCGTGGAGATAAATTTCGTTGGGAAATCTTCTCAAGTCCGCTTTCATCTTTCGGCTTCTAAACTATGGTTCAATTTACCGCCATCAGAAGCCAGATTCACAGTTACACCGTCTTTTTAGGAGCTTTACATTTGTTGGTATGGCTAATACAACTATAGCAACTCTTTCCCGTGTTATCCCATTTAGCTCTTATGAAAAAACATCTCAGCCTTCGTCTCTACTTACTCAAAATCCATTCTGTGGACTCAAAACCAATCACCACAAGTGTAGTTTTCACTACTGCTGTAAGAAAATCTGTTAAAATAATAAATTGATGAAGAAAAATCAAGGAAGCACATATTCTCTTAATATTCAGCATGAAAGCCACTCCTCGCAAGGTTCAAAAAGAAGTTCTATATGATGCTGTACTTCTAAAATCAAATAAACACCTCCCCCCTCCTTTCATTAGTTGCGTGTCTTCGCCAGTTCAGCACCCTTTGTTATTCCGAACGGATTAGAGCAAGAAAAACACGAGAGTGTCGCGTTACCTAACGCGTTTAATTGGGCCGCGGGTATATTTAGAAGATTGAGTTTTTCGTGGCGCACGCGCAGGCGGTGTGTGATGAGCGGTAGCGTGGCGGGTTGTTTCGCAATGAAAAGTGCTACATGTTACTATATGTATAAGTGGAAAATGGGAACATGAAAGCTATCGTTTTCTGCTTGGATAAGATAATTGAATTGTACAGTAGTTTTTTGTTACGTATCCCTGATTGTAAGTATTCCCACTCCTTCTATATTTATCTATACCACCTAATCAGTCCTTTACGATTCCTTTTACATTATCTGTAATCTTTTAATTAATGAATTAAAGCAATTAAGAGATAAGCAAATCTTCTTGTTGTTTGACGCTCATTATAGCAAGATTAGCAAGGATTTCTGTCAAAAAAAAATGCCGTCCACAAATTTCTACTCTTAGCTGTCTAAGAAAATATATATAAAGAGCGTTAGACTGCCCTACCTCCAATGAAAGTAAAGAGGTTTCTGAACCCCCTCACAGACCCATAGAGGAAGGCTTCTTGCCATCTACACGTTATGTCTTTTCGACACCTTTTCTTATAAAAACCAAGCAAATTCAAGTTACGAAACCGCTTGCGCTTATGATAACTCTTCACTGTACCCTAAGCCTGCATTTTCTTCGCTGCCACGCTCGCCGCGACGTTTTAACACGCCAGGAGGTGCCGGGCGGAATGTGTTTTCAGGCTCAGAGTTCGAACCCGAACTATATGTGTTTTTACTTTTAAAACTCTTATTACATTTAGGTTAACGCGATAATAAAGTTTGATTCGTTTAGTGAAAGTTAGGTTAACGAGAGGTGTGGATTTGAATCTCGTTTTGGGTAAGTCTGTCTTTTTACGCTGTGGCGAGTTATGTGTTATTCTTTATCGAAATGCTCAACCTGTCTCAGGTCTATGTACTAAGTATGTATGTCTGTTTTGTTATCCTGTATCCAAAACGGCCTAATGGATTATGGTGTACAAGGTGTCGTTAATTTCGTCTTATCTTCGAGTTCAAATTGATATAAGACATAGGATACATTTTATGCACTCGTGTTTTTCCGTTAAATTGGTATTTTTGAAATATAAAGATATTTAGTAGAAAGGTTTTTATTCTTGTTTATTCTTCTGTCTTACATATTTGAGATCTTTGCCGACGTTATTATTGTATGCCTTGCATATCTGTTGTAAAGGATGCAATCATTGTAATCGGCGTCCGTTGCAAATCATCTCTTGCACAAATAAAAACTCCGATTAAAACCGATTCGGTCGCTTGGATAATCGGCTAGGTTAGGTGTAAAGAAAATTTATTCTCATAAAGACAAGTTTGCAAGTCACTTACATGAGAACAAAACTGTTTAAAAAAAGTTTAAATATAATCGTTCATATCATAGAGTTTTAAAGTGCTTATTAATTTTACAGTAAGTATAAAATATAAGTATACATAGAATAAGTTACATTACATTGAAGGTACAATTTAAAGATTAAGAAAGCAGTTATGTAGACTGTAGTGCCTCATCAGTGACATCTCCATAACAAAATAACACGATAAAGTTAAGTTGTGTTAATTTTGAGTAAGATTTTTTTAGGTTAACTTAACATATCGTAAAAAAGAGCTCCGCTTCGACCGACTCATGAGATTTCATGAGAAAATGGCTAGCCTGTTTGTAAAACGGCTAATATTACAATTTGGCTGCACTATATCGTATCGAAATGACATGCCAGATGACAGTGTGTGATTTTTCCGGGTAATTATTAATTATTTATTTATATATAACACTTTTCAAGCCAATATATTTCGTACATCGATTGTAGGCGTGCGAATATGTCTCCCGTGATTAATTCACGATTCCTCTCTACGTAATACTACCCACATTATGTACAATCATCAGAGCGTCAGCTGAATAAGCAATCACGTCTTATGCAGTTGAAAATAAAGTCTATCCTTCACGTAACATTGACCAAGAAGTAGTCATTTTCCAAAAATTATCAGCTATGTAATCCTAATGATTCAATAAGAAGATTCGTTATAAAAGAGAGCGCATGGTTCGAAAGCGTTCATTCTGAAATAGAGTGTGGAGACGGAACCACATAGAATCTTTTTACGAAGCGAAGGAACTTTGTAGATAACTTTTTTTAAATAAATACTCCTTTGTTTCCAAACATGCTGGCCACGGCACCACTTGGTTTTGGTCATAAATATTTTGGTACGTAAAACTACATTGTTTAATGTTAGCTTGCCAAATGTTCATTTACGTTAATTTAATCATATTTTTTCCTCATTCTGTCAAAACGTGATTTTCTTAGTAGGTATAGAATAATGTAGTCATTTTCCAAAATGGCGGTTACTCCGCCGACAAGAGCCTAGCTCTTACGATAAAGAAGAGAAGAAGATAGAATAATAAACTGGACAAAATTTTAGAATTTTTACCCCTAATTTTAATGAGAGTTTTATGTAGAAGATTTAATATTAAAACACCTATTTGTAATAATTACATATTTCTCGACATATCTGTTTTATTTTCTCCTTTAGTGCTTGAAACGCAGTTAGTGTAAAAGGAAAGTTTTACATACTGGAAACGCTGTAAATAGAACCTTTGTAAACAACCTAGCCTTTCAAGCACTATAAGAGAAAATAAAACAGATATCTCGAGAAATATGTCATTGCCAACGGCCAACTTGTACAAAAAGTTGTTAATTCTGCCTTAGGCTGTAAAAGGGTTTGAAATCGACTGACTCGGTGGCTAAGTGGTTAGCGATCCTGACCTCTGATCCGAGAGTCGTGGGTTCGATCCCCACACAGGGCAAACTTTGTTTGCTCTGAGTCTGGGTGTATTATATCTATATATTATGTATGTATTTAGTATATGTGTATGTACATCAGTCTCTGGTTCCCAAGATACAGGAAATCCTAGTTTGGGGCCAGATGACCGTGTGTGATTTGTCCCAGATATTATTATTATTATTTTATTATTTATTATTATTAAATGTTTTAGCTTTTCACAAGAATTTGATACTCGTACATTTTTTCTACTCCGATTCATAGTCTTACTGTATAGTAACTTATTCACTAGCTAAGCGACCCAAAGGAGAAAAAGTTAGGCCTCCGGAATCCGACTTTTTTTTACAAAATAAACATTATAATCTCCTTTCCAATTCCAGAGCACAAAATGGCGATGGCGACCGCTACAGCCACGATGGAGGCCTCGCAGACCCTCATACAGACCGAGTCCAGGGTGCAGAGGAGCTACAAGGAGACCACCACCAGCGCCAGCACCGCGGAGCGCGTCGAGAAGGTGAAGAAGAAGAAGTCGATGAGACGGCATAAGGATGAGGGCAGCATTTCTGTGGTGAGTTTCATTTGTACGTCATGACCAGTCTGTACTACGTATATCAATTTTTTTACAGTAATAATTGACCACGCTGAATACGTTAAAAACAACCGACTTCAATCGCAACAACTCCAATTTTGCTGTGTTTTTGTTGATTTTCTCAAAATCCGCTGAATCGATTTCGATAAAATTTATATGGGACCGCCTGTGAAGTATACCCGTTTAAACAAAAAAAGAATTTTCCAAATCGGTTCAGGCGTCTTCGAGTAATCGGTGAACACACATAAAAAAATAAAAATAAAGATTCCGACGAATTGAGAACCTCCTCCTTTTTTTTGAAGTCGGTTAAAAAATCAACCACTGGGTTTTGTTAGTCGAAGATCGAAGACTAGATGTTCCGTTTCTTCTGAACCGAATCGCAGGAGAGAGGCCCCAAAGTCAGTATCACTCCTTTTTAACCGGCTTCTAAAAATAACGAGGTTCTCAATTAGACTGGTTTTTATTTGTGTATGTGTGTGTGTTACGTGATATCTTCGCCAATTCGCTCATTTGGAGCAACAATGACATAACACTTTTTGTCAAAACTGACTTGACTATTCCACTTGAGATTTGTAAAGTTTGGAGACAAGTCGACGAAATTGTTTTTCTATAAACATCAGCTTCATGGCGTCACCGACATATAATTGTGTTAATTTTTCTCTGAACGTAAATAACAAGACTCAATACATGGTTTGAAATACGCAAGTCCATTTTGACAAAAAGTGTATTTACGTCGTTGTTGAACCAAATGAGCGAATTGTGAGCCTTTTTCATTCGATAAACCATGACTTCCGGCACAAAATAGACACAGAAGGTACGCTCAATACAAACCACTAAAATCGTAAGCATATACATTCTTATAGAAATATACGGTCGTTTGAAGCAAGGTCACGATCGCACAGTACGTGATCTAGCCTACAACGACCGTATACGTCTATAAGCATGTATGTGCTTAGAATTTTTGTGAGCTTATTGAGCGGACCTTCTGTGTCTAAGTGTTTTGTGCTTCCGGTGTGGTCCTATATAAACTGTATTAAAGTTAATTCAGTACTGTTTATGGCAATTGTCAAAAAAATTAACAGAAAAAACATGTGAAAACTGTAGTTGTTGAGATTGAAGTCGTTTGTTTTCACCGCTTTTATCAATTTCAATTACTCCCTGATACTTGGACTTGGATTTCTTAATATTAATGAGAATATAATAACATTCCACAAAACAATCACAACAAAAAATCATCCACACACAAAAATATAAACATAAAACCATTGTTTCCAAGGAATACTTCCTTCCTCCTTAACTCACGCCTAAAGAATTATGTAAACTCAGCCCATACGGATTTCATATCAAAAACAACCATTGTGAGTCCATTCAATGGCGATCTTTGCTCGGTGATAAAAGTGTTACGCATTGTTAAAATATTTTTTTTGTGAAGATAAAGTTGAAAGTGTCAGCGGAGGAATTTGGACTGATTTTAAAAGTGTACGGAATCATTAAAAACTGATGTGATATTTAAAAATGTAAGTGGGCTAATAGAGTAGATGACTGCGGTAAACAATATTGTGATTTATAAGCGTCGGTGGCTAAGCGGTATAGACTTCGACCTCCTAACCAGAGGTCGTGGGTTCAAATCCTGGCCAGTGCACCAATGAATTTTTCGAAACTTACGTACATTTCCCTACCGACTGCTTTAACGGTGAAGGATAACATCGTGAGGAAACCTGTACATCTGATTTCTATATATGATGGTCGCGTTGCACACGTCCGTAGGTGTAAATCTAAATACCCTACACGTGACCGCGGGTGATGCTAAGTGCAACACCACGCAACCGCCGCCTATACCTTGTGGATAGGGCGGTTAAATTGTGCCACACGATAAGAAAGAAAGAGAT
This sequence comes from Coleophora deauratella, assembly GCA_958295455.1. NCBI lineage: Eukaryota > Metazoa > Arthropoda > Insecta > Lepidoptera > Coleophoridae > Coleophora > Coleophora deauratella. Next base: position 9,008,483 of record OY282413.1, on the reverse strand, counting down.
TTATAAGCAATTTTTCACTAAATTGCTCTCATATAAAAATAAAACATTCGTTTTGTTTTCCATCCCTCCTTCAATTTTTTATGAATAACATCTACAAGTACAATATTGACGCTGAAAACCTATGACGTCACGACTTAGTAGTTCAAATATTTCTAGAACTAAATTTCGTTTTTGAACGTTTATAAAAAGTTACTCAAATGACTAGTAGTCATCTACCATACCCTTTGAAGTCATCCAACATTGTATACAAAAAATACTGCGCTACTTCTCAATCTAATAACATTTGGAGTTTCGCTTAGACTTAAGCTAGTTTTACCAAATTTCATAAAATAAGGATCGTTTTGAATACTGATATTGTCGTTAAATTTGAATATGTATTGGCCAGTTAGTAGAGAATGTTTATTTATTTTTAATTTCACCCGCCTTAATAACCCATCATTATCTTCAGCCAAAACGCCACCGCTAGATAAAAGCCTCCTTCCCCCGAGGGCATCTTCAGGATAGGCCTTGTTCAACCCTAAACCCGTTTCTTATGATCCATTTAAATGATAAATGATTTCTTATGATTGTACTTAAATATTTTCCTTCATTAATTACAGTCGAAGAGCTCCGAGAAACTGCACAAGAAGATGAAGGCAGCCTCCGAGCCAGAAGCGAACCCTCACTGCGAGAAGTGCTCACGGCCCGTGTACGTCATGGAGCGGGTGAAGGCGGAGAAACGCGTGTGGCACAAGGAGTGCTTCCGTTGTGTGCAATGCGGGAAACAGCTTACGTGAGTTCACAATAATACTTTTAAGTCTTCCAGTCTGAAGGGCCTTTGGCATACCTTAAAGACTGCCATCAAGTCATAAAAAACATGCACCATAGGCCTTAATAGTAAGTAGAGTCTTTCAAAAAGTATCTCTCGGTTTTTTTTTTATTAGAAACAAAAACGAATAATACAAAGGCGGATTTATCACTGTAAGAGATCTCTTTTCTTACCCAATCCGTTTACTTAAAATAGGGACAAGTAACACACAGAAATCTGAACGCAAACTAGGAGTCCACATAAACGTTTGAATACACGCAAAGGGCATTTAGATTTACACCTACGTTACGGACGTGCGCAACGCGACCATGATTGACGCATCTAGTTATCAGATTTGCAGGTTTCCACACGGTGTTTTCCTTCACCGTTAAAGCATTCGGTATAAAAATGCACCAAGAAAAGAACTAGTATGTAGGTGAACTAAGAACCTTGAACGTAAGTGGTCAGTTACATACATTGATGTGTCGTTCCCCAGAATTGTTGAAACAGTATTTGGCAGCGGTTTCTGCCGACCTACTTGTCACTTGTGACATTGAGAGGTTTCGCAAACTCATTATTGTTTTTCTCATGCACGTGGTTTGGTATTAGTCAGTGTCTTAGTTTAGTTCAGCCATGTTGGGCAGCATTCGGCAAGCTTCGTCACATATTCACGTCGCCAATACCGCAATGCCTGAAGACAAAAGTCTTCAACCCGTGCGTCCTACCCGTGATGACATATGGCGCCGAAACGTGGACACTAACTGTGCAGTTAGTCCACAAGCTCAAAGTCACACAGCGTGCCATGGAGAGAGCCATGCTCGGAGTTTCTCTGCGCGACCGAATCCGAAATGAGGTTATTCGCCAGAGAACCAAAGTAACCGATATTGCTCAGAGAATTAGCACACTGAAGTGGCAATAGGCCGGACATATATGTCGAAGAACTGACAACCGGTGGACAAACAGAGTGCTACAGTGGAGACCGCGTTTGGGCAAACGTAGCGTGGGACGCCCCCCGGCTAGGCGGAGCGATGATCTGCGCAAGGTTGCTGGTAACAGCTGGATGCGCGTGGCCGAAGATAGGTATAAGTGGCGTGGCGTGCCTTGGGGGAGGCCTGTGTCCAACGGTGGACTAACGCAGGCTGATGATGAGATGATGATGAAAAACTTTCTAACCCCCTTTTTGCTCGCAAAATATTGTTGGTTTCTCCGAGAGAATCACTTTATGACGCGTGATAAAAGATAGAATAAAAAAACTTTATTCATGGCATGAGGTACGTTACCTTCGTACGTTAGGTCACAATACCAATTGGAGAAAAGGAAACTTTACTGATATACTATTCAATTGATAAGCTGTTAATCTATATCCTTCTATAAATTTCGTTAAAATTGGTCGAGGTATTGAGGCGTCCAGAGGGAAATACAAACTCCTGCGGTCGGTATATAGAAATAAAACCATATTTCGAATTGCGACCACAGACTGGCAGACACCAGACACTCCATACAAATTGATGAAATACGTACCTAATAATTACTTCTTCTAGCCTTACTGTATAACAGTACTAGAGCTTGGCAAATGAAACCGTGACCTGGAATTTTCTGAAAAGTTTTATAAAATATCAATACAATTTTATAATTAAAGACCAGTGACATGATGGTAAAGACTTAGATCGCTATGGTAGTAATCACAGTATAAGTTTAGTTCTTATTTATTGAATAATATACGTACTATTGTATTTTGTAAATTTTGTTTGGCGAATACACATACATTATTTTTTTTCTTTCTGATGATGACTACGTTGTTACAGCGTGGAAACGTACCAGAGCGACCACACAACGCTGTACTGCAAGCCGCATTTCAAGCAGCTGTTCGAGCCCAAACCAGTGGAGGATGGGGATGATCAGACAGATGGTAAGCTTCTCCTCTAAATCTCCATTAAGCTGAGCGTCAGGCGGCAATCTTGTGCGTGCGGGGACTAAATAATACTTAATAAGGGTAGTCCATGCCCTCCCCGTAAATCTATTGCCTCCACAGTCCCCACACAGAAGGGTTCGGTAATTGCCGCCAAATTCCAAGGGCGGTGATAAAGAAAATAATTTTGAGCTTGATTTCGTAAGAGTACCGACAGAACAAAAGAACGTTTCACGTCAAGAATCATAATATTTTGTGAGTTATCAACTAAAACTTTCTACCATGTTTAAAAGTCCAATAAAAAAAAATCTTGGTCCAACAAAAAAAAAAGTTTGAAATACATTGGTGGACTAAAAAATCGACTCAAAGTTTGTTGCCAGACTTTTAAAAAAATAACTCAAAAAAACAAAAAACTGCTAAACACTAAAAACAAAAACTAGAAAACCACCAAATTAAAATCATAAACAGTGAACACAGTTTATGATTTAGGTTTTTTTTTGTTGCTAGATTGAGTTATTTTTTTAAAAGTCGTGCAACAAACCTTGAGTCGATTTTTTAGTCCACCAGTATAGTTTACTCATGTGAGATACCTAGTTTAATATGACTGATCGTCTTCTACACCTATAACTAGTGATCGGAAATTCGGATGCAATTTCGTTTTTAGAAAGAAAAGTATGGGTATGCCTTTCCCAATAAATTTATAGATTTTCATAGAAAAAATTCCCGGGATACTGGGATCGTAAAAAGGTTTGGGATTCTTAATTGTAATGATCTGATTGTAGTGAATGTTGATATTATTGAAAATTGTATGTATGCTATTATGTGTTTATATCCACAACTTATTTTATATACACAGGGTTACCGGTAATAGGCTTAAATGTGAAACATTTAACACTACATATGTATGGCCAATAGTTTCCAATTCTAATCAAAACGGCATGTCCATATTATGCTAGCACCCCAATTTTAGGTATAATTGCATCCGAATTTAATAATAATAATAATATCTGGGACAAATCACACACGGTCATCTGGCCCCAAACTAGGATTACTGTATCTTGGGAACCAGAGACTGATATATACTTCATTCCAATCAAAAAAAAGCAAAAGGTAAACAAACGTAGTATGCAGATGACATTGACATGTGTCAGTTCCATAGTAAGTTTGTTTACGTTTTGCTTTTTTTTGATTGGAATGAACCATACATACACATATTATTATACTTTTAAATACATACATATATAGATATAATACACCCAGACTCAGAGCTAACTATTGTGCTCATCACAGAAAAGTTTGCCCTGTGTGGGGATCGAACCCACGACTCTCGGACCAGAGGTCAGGATCGCTAACCACTTAGCCACCGAGTCAGTCCGATCACTACTTATAACTTACCCTAAAAATGGTTCTAGAAATACTTGGACTTGTATTTGGGGTAAGCAAGAGGGGTGGGCATAGATGAATCTCTGTCCAGCCTAAAGCTAAGCTAAAGCCTCGGGCCGCACTGCTTGAAAGCCTTCGCGTTAGCAATCCATATTCTTCCCACTGCTGGGTACGGGTCTCGTACCTCGTGGAGTAGGCCAATACTGTACACACGTGGGCCAAGTATGGATGATATGGAAGCTGGCCGACTGTATTTACTACAGAAGAACATAAATTTTATAAGGCTTACCGATGTATCTGCGAAGAAGACAAAATTTTGAATGCGCGGGAAATTGGTTGACCAATCAAGTAGCTCCATTGTCGCCCGCCGTTACGCGCGCCTAAAATCTCTGTCGCTTTTGGTTGATCGATTTCGCGCCTAATTCAATGAACATCGTCAGCTGTTAAGCCGATGTTACACGGTTCAATTTCCATTCAATATTGCTTTCAATTTAATTGCTTCAATGGCATTGAAACGTCTAAACATAGTTCAATGTGATTGCGCCATGTCATTGAAAGCTTAAATTTTTCACTAGCTTTCAATGCGATTGATTCAATATTGATCATCGGATCATTGGTCAATGCGATTGAACCGTGTAAACACGAAAATTAAACGATGAATGAATTGAATGACTCTTCTGTGCGTGGAAGCCTCCTACTCCTACGTTGTATCTTCGGCGTTCTAGCTGAAATGAGCATTGACAGTCATTTTATTGATTGACCGTGTAACTAGGTAAAGACGTTCAATGTTCAATGTGCAATGCCTTTCAATGAAATTGCTTCAATTCGATTGACTCGTGTAACATCGCCTTTAGACATTGCTGTCACCGTGCGTACTTTGTTTTTTACACTTAAGTGTTTCGGGTGTTTCCGTCGATAGTTTGTTCTTGTCTGAGCGAACGAAGAATACCGACGCGCCAATTTTTTGTGTACTATACAATAAAATACAAAACAATCCTTTATAGTGGTTTACTGTACGATTACTGTACTGTCTTGTTTGTTGCAGCTACCCCCAAGAAACATCAAATGATAATCTGTGAGAGCAATCCAGTTGAGTTACCACCGGACGTAGTGAGAGGTGAGAAAATGTTTGAATTTTACTTACTGTATTTTTACCCTTCTGTTCAATGGTGGTATATACAGGGTGTTAAAAAAGTGCTTTTGAAATTTTAATGGGTTACTCAGAATCAAGTATAGAAATCCACGAAAAATATTGAAAAAATCCGCTCTTCAAATTTTTTTTTCAGTTTTTGATACAAATTCTTGATTCACTGTTCAGATTCAATTCTTTAATACAGTATTGCAAATCATACCCACATACAAACATCAGCTACGAAGCGTTCGTAACCCTAAGCTCATTGTACCTAAAACACACAATTTATACGGTGAACGTCATTCTAAGTACATTATACCAAAACTAATAAACGAACTTCCTATTACATTAAAAGAAGAAATCAATCCTAAAAATATCAAAAACAAACTAAAAACACACTTCCTAAAACAACTTATATCACATTAATATTTATTACATTTCATTTAACTTTTCCAATCAACCTGTATATGACTCTAACCACAGCTAACGAGCACTCATTCACTAAGCATTCATTTCACTCAGTCATTCACTCACTCGACTCGTACAAAATTGTAAGTAAAGTTGTTTGTTATTATTAACTTGTATGCAAGCGAGCGAACTACCTGCTAACTTATGTTATGTAGCTATGTACCTACTAGACGATGAACCACGGTGTGCGGAAAAACTTAATTAAGTTTATGTACACTGTGCATTATGTGATTTTATGATATTATGTCATAAATAAATAAAATAAAAAAAGATTTAGTATGAGAATCTGAAAAAAAATTTGAAGAGCGGATTTTTTTTTAATTTCCCTGGGTTCTACATATACTTGATTCTGAGTAACCCGTTAAAATTTCAAACGCATTTTTTTAACACCTGTATAATGGTGCTCCAGCGCTTTTATAGTCATGCGGGTTTCTGCACGCATGCGTGCCGCCAGCAACCTATCGTTTCAGTATATTTTTAGGGCCCTTTTATTGTCATGCGTGTCGCACGTATGCGGGTCACCTTAGAAACGCCGCACTAATGCGGGCAGAAACCCGCGTGACTATAAAAGCGCTCTTCGAGTGCATGTATGTCCATTTCTTTGTAATATTTATTTTTTTGGAGTGCAAAGTGTCGTTAGATATGTCTTAATTTTTGATATATTGATATATTTTATGCGCTTTAAGCAATTCTCCACTGCTTAAGCGGAGGGTAATTTTTTAAAGCTTATTTTTATTTATGAAAGTATTAATGATATAGGATACATTTTATGCAGTTGAGTTTTTGTAAAATTGGTTAGGTTATTATTGTTCAACGTGGCAAAAGATTTACGGACGTAAAATTATACCTGTGGACATCTGTAACTCTAGAAATGTTTATTTCTAGACTTTCTGCTAATAATATGGAATGGTTCTTATGTCATAATTATGCTGGGTTATCCTAGAGGGCGAAGATAGAATGGCTCTTGTTTCATACATAATTATGCTGGGTTATCCTAGAGGGCGAAGATAGAATGGCTCTTGTTTCATACATAATTATGCTGGGTTATCCTAGAGAGCTAAGATAGAATGGCTCTTGTTTCATACATAATTATGCTGGGTTATCCTAGAGGGCGAAGATAGAATGGCTCTTGTTTCATACATAATTATGCTGGGTTATCCTAGAGAGCTAAGATAGAATGGCTCTTGTTTTATACATAATTATGCTGGGTTATCCTAGAGGGCGAAGATAGAATGGCTCTTGTTTTATATATAATTATGCTGGGTTATCCTAGAGGGCTAAGATAGAATGGCTCTTGTTTCATACATAATTATGCTGGGTTATCCTAGAGGGCTAAGATAGAATAGCTTTTATGTCATAATTATGCTAACTAATCCTACGTCTAATCGGGCTTAGATGGGATGGCTCTTATGTAATAATTAAATTGGCTATCTCGTGCTTATTAAACGAAATTGACGGTTAGTTAGTAGCATATTTTACGACCATTTTCTTACTTCGCCATGCTTGTTAATCCGTTGTGATGCGCCGGATGCCTTTTTTAGTTTTTTAAGAACCAAAAATGATTTTCTCAAAAAAGCATTAAGTTTCCCTATGTCATCTTTTAAATCTTAGATTAAGTACTTACACAATTTCTTACGTTCTCAGCATCAGACAAGCCGGACCTAGGTCTAGAAGAATTATCCCAGCTGGACGTGAAGTCTAGATTCGAGGTGTTCGAGAAGAAAGCTAAGACCCAGGACGAACCGCCGCCGCCTGAGCCCAGGGCCCCCAGAGAGAAGAGTACCGCTCTGCTTTCTAAACTTGCCAAGTAAGTACTGGTTTTTAAGACAGTTGACTGTATCAAAAGTAAATTATGAAATGTTGTTCATCAAATGGCAATTTTGTTGAAATTGCAGAAAACCTTCATCGGCATCATCTCGTCTGATTATCAACTATTTTATCTAAAGAAAGCGTTACTCGCTTTGAATTTCATTTCAACTCAGATGACTAAAAGTCAACTTGGTAACCCTTGGTGTCGTCTCATCTGATTATCAACTTTTTTTTATCTAAAGAACACTTCCGTGAGACTATTTCTAATAAATTTATAAATACTATTTATTAGTGGCTACTAGCTTTCTCTCTGCGTGACTTCGCTCGCAACCTTGTTACTATATGAATAGAAAAAAAAAACATTATTCGTGATATTTTATATACGTTGATATCACTACACCAGCTTATCAGAAAAAAGAAGACCAAACTTATACAGGGTGTAACAGAAGTGTGTGACAATACTTCAAGGTTGGCTTTTACCCATCAAACTGAACAACTTTTGTTCTACAACTTTGTTGAAATCGCAAAATTTTTTTTGGACTTTTCATACAAATCGATCAGCTGGCGAACCAAGTTTGTATGAAAAGTCCAAAAATTTTTTTGCGATTTCAACAAAGTTGTAGAACAAAAGTTGTTCAGTTTGATGGGTAAAAGCCAACCTTGAAGTATTGTCACACACTTCTGTTACACCCTGTATATCATAAACTTATATAAATTTTCAATTATTAAATATTAGTTAGATTTCATCTAAACGTATTGGAAATTTGGGACAGTTATACATGTTGTATGACCCGTCAACTGAGGCTTTTACTCATTACCGAACAGTTTTTGTTCTACGATTTTGCCAAAAGTTAAATCAAGACTTTTCATAGAAATCTATACCAATCTTTGTATGAGAATTCCCAAAGTTTTAATACCTTGTCCTGAAGTTCTACAGTCGTAGCAAATAAGTTTTTTTTCGTACGAGTAGACTTTCCAGTTTATAAATTTATTTTGTGATATCTTTTATAATCTTCCACCACGCCAGTAATCAAAGCTGTGAACTTGCTTCGTATATACTTATATGAGACACTGCTCAACGCAAGTCTTATTAATTACCAAACTCCCATATCGGTAACAAAACAACGTTACAAATGCCCTCCAAAATATTAAAATTAGAACCACAGATTACATAATAGTTACACTGCAGTGTAACCACATAATTACTGAACAGTAAACACTTGTCCCCTCGCTTGAAGCATAATTTTATCCACTTTCTTTTTTTACCTTCCTAACACTTGGCAAGAAAGTGAAAGAAAATAAAAGAGCTCCTAATTGTTACTTTATGTCTTGAAGACACAGATCAAGTTACTTTGGTCGTAAATTAAAAAGCTCACATGTTTGGTGTAGTGTGAATGAATAGTCTTGATACTTTGTTAATCGGAATGCAATATTTATGGAAACAAGAGATTTATAATGTTGTCTTCGGTTCAAAGTAACAAAGTATCAATAGTCTTGATACTTTGTTAATCGGAATGCAATATTTATGGAAACAAGAGATTTATAATGTTGTCTTCGGTTGGTGGCTTTTGAGTATGACAGCAGTCGCATTTTCGGTAATGAAAATCACTGGAAAAAAATGTTAGATATTTTTTTATTATCATTATTTAGTATCGTGTATACTATACTAATCAGCCCTGAAAGTCAACTGTCGAACAACACAACTGTTTTAATTTTTTTATTTACCAAAGTCGACATTTTCATAACGTGAGTACCTGTTAACCGAGTTATTTATTTAACATACATACTAACACATTACAGTCAAAGTTGCAATCTACTTTTAAATGTAAATATATAAAGACAGATAAAAACTTTACGTAAGTACTTTACGGATTTGTTTCTTTTTATTGTGTTATTTTATGTTTGTATGTTTCTTGTATGACAATAAAGAGTATTTGATTGATTGATTGTACTTTTACGAAAAATGCAAATTATCCTGTAGTTTGAGTGATCCGAAAATAAGAAAAAAATATATATTTATAACTAATATCCAAAGTATCAAAACTTTACATCGGCATAACATTACATGTTTTACGTCACACGCTGCGGCGTTGATTTCAAAGCTTCTATTTTTGTTACCCCTACGAACATCCTGCTACAAAAAGCCAAAACACTTACAATCCTATTGCTTGCTACCTACACATTACTGGTTTTGTATGCCAGAATAACTAAGGAATCATTTCGACGCCGCAATGTATTTAGAACAAATCGATAATGCAGTTTCTCTATACGGTTTTATAATAATCCGCTGTATTTCATCGAGTACTCGTAACAAGCTCTGTTTAGCTTCAGAAATTTTGCTTTTACATAAATACCAGTTTCGACTTTATTGGCTTGTAATAATGTAGATTGAATAATTTTACTCAAGATTAATGTTTAATGTAAGAATGTTTTGCGGTGATACTCGATTTTAAAACGTTTTATCGTGTAATAAGGTGGATTGTGCAGCTGTAAGGGAGGCATAAGACTAAAAAGTGAGAAGGCCAGGCCTGTCATTGTTGGAGAGTACTGCAAGAAATTAGGACGGATGTTCTGTGACAGATCTTTTTAGTCTAGTTTTGTGGGGAGTGCTAGTGTGTTAAGTACTTAACTTTAATTTAGAAATTGACACAGTGAAGTGAGGTTTTGTTAAAGTTCAATCATGAACAGGTAATTACCATTCTTTATCCTTATCTTAGCAGAAGGCTATTTATATTAAGCTTAGCGATTTCTTTTCCTAATGTTTATAAGATCGAGAAAAATATATTTTAATACAGAATACAAATACAAAATATTTTATTTGTGGAAAACACAGTAAAAATGATCTTACAGTTACTTACATATATACTAGGTATCATGTGTTTCGCCAACTAGCGGTATACAAAATAAGTTTATATAAAGGCACTAATTAAAATGTCACATTTATAATACGTCAATATTTAAAATAGCTCATGTCAATTTAATAATTACACGAAATTATAATAGTAATAAAAGCAAATAATTAATTAAAGAACTCATTCAAATTATAAAAACATTTTTTTCTAAAGCACTTTAGTGGTAGCTCCCTAAGGTCTCGAGGTATTTTATTATATATTCTAACTGACATAAAGTAACAGTTTCTTTCATATACTGAGCTTTTACATGTTGGCACTTTTAATCGCGTAAGGTAAGGCAATATTAATGCTTTTATTTATTTAATGAAAATAATCTCCTGAACATTTCAAAAAAATATGCTTAATACATAAGCCGCCGGGATAAGCCCGACTTTGTGCATCTATGTATTTTTTCATTAATTTTTGTTGTGTTATTTTGTCGTACAATAAAGAGTATTAAAAGTTGTACTTATATGTAATTAAATTCAAAGCGAGTAAGTTAAATAAAGAGTATACAAACAATACATATGTAGCCTTTCACCCCTCGAAATGAAGCTTCTGTCTCAATGCAATTTTGTAATTAAACTAGCAAGGTTAATAGGCATTTTTTTAAACTGTGACATATCTTCCACCACTTTAAATTGACATGTATTTTCACCACTTTAAATCGTAACCTTTAAATTTTAAACGCACGTGTTTTCGCACATTACATTCAAATCTATTATACAGGGTGTAAGGGACAGGTTTCCGAAAACTTTAAGGACTTGCTCAGTAGACGAAACTGAACAACTTTCCACAAGAAATTTTTTCAGGAAAAGAAAAAAAATTGGCTCCTCCATACAAAATTATAAACTTGATTGGACAGTTTGTATGGAGAAGCCGATTTTTTTTCGTTTCCTGAAATTCTTGTGGAAAGTTTTTCAGTTTCGTCTACTGAGCAAGACCTTAAAGTTTTCGGAAACCTGTCCCTTACATCCTGTATACTACTATCGTACAGGCAATGGCAACATCAAAAACCAGAAGTGCGGGTAAAATCCGGTGGCAGTTCCTTAGCTCAAGCCACGCCACGCAACGCAACGCACACATTTACGCGTGTACAAACGTCATATTTTTAAGTACATACCTAGTTGTAATAGGCAATTATAACGTGTTTTTGGAGTGTCCTTACAGAGTTATTAAAGTAAGTTTAATCTTTGTCCGGCAGATTCAAAGCGAAGGGCATGGACGTGGGTGTCTCCGACGAGTACCTGAACGGTGTTCCCGTGGAGGCTTCCTCCAGCGAGCCTGAGGAAGATGAGGATGGTGAGTGGCTGATTAGTTCTACCCTAATGCTTCTTTTTCTCCTGAATATTAATTATAATTTAATGAAATAATTATTGTACATCGAAAGTAATGTAATTTAAGAAAAATGTAATTCGAAAGTAATTCTGTCTTTCTGTTACGTTTTCACGCCTAAACGGCTGAACCAATTTGGATGAATTTTGGTATAGAGATAAATGCTACCTTGGAGAATACATAGGCTACTTTTTGTCGCGAAAATAAAACTTGTAGGGAGTTAAATAGGGGATGAAAGTTTGTACGGGGAACCAATCATTTCTCAAGTTATGGATAAACATGAATAAAATATCACGCAGAAGTCGCGGGTATCAGCTAGTAAATTAATATAATAGTAAATAAATTTCAACCTTCCAGACGAAGACTCAGTCCTCAAGAAGTCATACAAGCACACGACCAACAAGGAGGCCCCTGTATCCTTCTGCAACATGAGCGAGATAGTCGGCAAGTTCGAGAGCGGTCAGCACACGGCCAACGACCGCCATCGCGAGAGGAAGCAGGAGATACAGAACATCCGGAGCCGTTTGTTCATGGTGAGTGAGAGGGGAGATGCGGCGACTGTGTGAGTGAAGCGGGAGATACAGAACATCAGGAGTCGTTTGTTCATGGTGAGTGAGAGGGGAGATGCGGCGACTGTGTGAGTGAAGCGGGAGATACAGAACATCAGGAGTCGTTTGTTCATGGTGAGTGAGAGGGGAGATGCGGCGACTGTGTGAGTGAAGCGGGAGATACAGAACATCAGGAGTCGTTTGTTCATGGTGAGTGAGAGGGGAGATGCGGCGACTGTGTGAGTGAAGCGGGAGATACAGAACATCAGGAGTCGTTTGTTCATGGTGAGTGAGAGGGGAGATGCGGCGACTGTGTGAGTGAAGCGGGAGATACAGAACATCAGGAGTCGTTTGTTCATGGTGAGTGAGAGGGGAGATGCGGCGACTGTGTGAGTGAAGCGGGAGATACAGAACATCAGGAGTCGTTTGTTCATGGTGAGTGAGAGGGGAGATGCGGCGACTGTGTGAGTGAAGCGGGAGATACAGAACATCAGGAGTCGTTTGTTCATGGTGAGTGAGAGGGGAGATGCGGCGACTGTGTGAGTGAAGCGGGAGATACAGAACATCAGGAGTCGTTTGTTCATGGTGAGTGAGAGGGGAGATGCGGCGACTGTGTGAGTGAAGCGGGAGATACAGAACATCAGGAGTCGTTTGTTCATGGTGAGTGAGAGGGGAGATGCGGCGACTGTGTGAGTGAAGCGGGAGATACAGAACATCAGGAGTCGTTTGTTCATGGTGAGTGAGAGGGGAGATGCGGCGACTGTGTGAGTGAAGCGGGAGATACAGAACATCAGGAGTCGTTTGTTCATGGTGAGTGAGAGGGGAGATGCGGCGACTGTGTGAGTGAAGCGGGAGATACAGAACATCAGGAGTCGTTTGTTCATGGTGAGTGAGAGGGGAGATGCGGCGACTGTGTGAGTGAAGCGGGAGATACAGAACATCAGGAGTCGTTTGTTCATGGTGAGTGAGAGGGGAGATGCGGCGACTGTGTGAGTGAAGCGGGAGATACAGAACATCAGGAGTCGTTTGTTCATGGTGAGTGAGAGGGGAGATGCGGCGACTGTGTGAGTGAAGCAGGAGATACAGAACATCAGGAGTCGTTTGTTCATGGTGAGTGAGAGGGGAGATATGGCGACTGTGTGAGTGAAGCAGGAGATACAGAACATCAGGAGCCGTCTGTTCATGGTGAGTGAGCGGGACAGGAGATACGGTGACGTGTGTGAGTGAGCGGAACGGGAGATACGGTGACCGTCTAAGTGAGGGAGATAGCTAGTTAGGACTACATGTGGTTAATACAGCTAGGAGAGGAAGCAGGAGATACAGAACATCAGGAGCTGGCTGTTCATGGCGAGTGAGCGGGACGGGAGATAAAGCGATTGTGTGAGTGTAAGGGAGAAAGCTAGTTAGGCCTACATGTGGTTAACAGAACCGGGAAAGGAAGCAAGAAACAGTACATCAGGACTCATTGTGATTGAGTGGGACGGGAGATACGATGACCCACTGAGAGTGAGGGAGATAACTATTTACAATATTAGGAGCTGCCTGTTCATGATGAGCGAGGGAGATGGGAGATGCGAGAAAGAGTCATATTCTGTATAAATGTGTTTCTTTGTTACAGGGCAAACAAGCTAAGATCAAGGAAATGTACGAGCAATCTGTGCAACAAAGCGAGCATGGTGAGCCCCTGTATTCATACTCATAGATAAAACTTAATTATATTGTAGATATTTGCTTGTAGTTTATTTGTAAAACAACAATACAACAAAATAGTTTCACACAAATTGGATCAGTGGAAAGTACAAAATCTACGATTCCATCCAAGAAGCAATACAAAAGTTGATTCGTTTCATCGGTGTGGGTAAAATTCGTTCAAACAAATAGTTTCGTTCACTTGGGTTTCGTTCCAAAACCAAGGCAACAAAGACAAGAAAGAGTCTGTCCCGTTCACACTTAAAAGATTTACAATGGCATATCTTAGTCAGGTCAATAATTAGTCTTACGAAAGTTTTCTGGAACGCTTTCTCAGAACTCTGGTAATTAATCTATAACTGTAATAGATATTTTATAGAATATACTTAAGGAATTAATTAAAACTCTTGTCAACACATTTTGGTGTGAAGGTGGCGGCGGCTTGCATCATAATGGAATTCACAAAGGGAGCGAAACTATTTGAGCGAATGAATTTTATTATGAAGTTTTCAAGCCAAATTAGTTTAACAGACACTATTAATTTTTAATAGATGCAATGCAAATAATGCACATAAAATAAATAATGCACTTGATGTTCATCTAAAGTACAACAAATTAATTTAAGGCACTTAAATAGAAAAATGCTTCTAATTCCTTTCAAAAGATACATTATCTGCGGACACCTGCAGGAAATTTAGATAATAATAATAATAATATCCGGGACAAATCACACACGGTCATCTGGCCCCAAACTAGGATTCCCTGTATCTTGAGAACCAGAGACTGATACACATACACATATACATGTAAATACATACATATATAGATATAATACACCCAGACTCAGAGCAAACAATTCTGCTCGTCACAGAAAAGTTTGCCCTGTGTGGGAATCGAACCCACGACTCTCGCATCAGAGGTCAGGATCGCTAACCACTTAGCCACCGAGTCAGTCGATAAATTTACACCTACAGACGTGTAACGCGACCTTCACATACATCTAGTAATTAGCTCTAGAAATAGAGTGCACGTATTACTCATTTCAACAAAATTTACTGACTGACGTATGCACTTGCATACGACGTCGCCCAATACGATAATTTCGACACTTCATACAGACCAATTGACCAATTTGTACGGAGAGTCCAATTTTTTTGCGAATGTAGCTCAGTTCTAAGATTTATCTTAGAACGAAAGTTGTTCACCAACTATGATGAGTTACGAGTACCGGGTCCTACACCAACTTCTTTCGTATGCAAGTGCATATTAGTGTAGTTTTATGCAAATGAAAATTAAAACATTTCATTAGAAGTAAGTAAGTAGCAAAGTGCACTTTTCGAAGGTCTTTGCAGCTTTATCCCCTCACATGCCCAACAGTTTCAGTAGTTACCACGCTCCCTTTCCGTAGCTATCACCTCCGCGGATAAGATCGCACGGGACTTAGAGTTGGACGCGGAGAAAGCTAGAGCCATTAAGGAGCGGTTTGAGACGGGCGAAGCCTTTAACGATGAGAATCAGCCTCCGAGGAACCGCGAGATTGAAGATCGCTCGCTGTTCAATGAAGGTAAGAGTTCGCTTCAGGTGGTTTTTCAAAGCAATTGAAAATAAATTTATCTAGCAAATGATGTAATTTAAAATGTAAGGCCTATCTGCTACTATTGCACTGCCTTAACGAGGTGTCACATTGTACAACATTATAGTTATTAAGATCCACAATAAATGTGACAAGCAATTTTGAACTGAATTGACTCCACCGGAATTCGTACTAATTAATTATAAATTGGTTAAAATAAAATTAGTATTGTAATAATATATTTTTTGTTCAGGTATTGGCAAGAAGTCTCGCTCAATCTTTTTGGAACTAGACGCGAATGCGAAAAATAGTGCACCTTTGTCGCCGCCGCCTCAAGAACCACCCAAGAGAAAAGAGATTGTAAGCATTAACCTCGAAATATTGTTATCGGAAAGGTTAGGCCATACTCCACACACGGAGACCAAGTCCAGTTTTAGAAGTTTTCAAGCCGCATATAAGCCTCCGACATGGCTTAACGACTGCCATCCAGCGATAGCAGCCGGCACCAACGGCTTACATGCCTTGCGAAGCACGGAAACGGTCAAGATGAATGCCAACAGTCAAACCCATTCAGGTTATGACCATGTTTGTAGTCAGTTAACCTGCGTGATCGACGCGACCACGCAAGCTGCACTTAGCTACGACTGCTTCTTCCGTGTTCTGCTATTCATAAGCACATTATTATACGTACCATTATAATAATATAATAATATATACAGGGTGTAACAGAAGTGTGTGACAATACTTCAAGGTTGGCTTTTACCCATCAAACTGAACAACTTTTGTTCTACAACTTTGTTGAAATCGCAAATTTTTTTTTGGACTTTTCATACAAATCGATCAACTGGCGAACCAAGTTTGTATGAAAAGTCCAAAAAATTTTTTGCGATTTCAACAAAGTTGTAGAACAAAAGCTGTTCAGTTTGATGGGTAAAAGCCAACCTTGAAGTATTGTCACGCACTTCTGTTACACCCTGTATATATATATATATTAAATGTTTATTTTCCATTCCAGCCCTTCGTTCCCAAAGACGTAATCCGTTCCGCCGACAAGGTGGAAGAGGTGAAGATAGAGACGGCGGACATATCGGACCGGTTCCGGTTCTTCGAGACGTACCGCCCTAACAGCGAGAGGAAGGAGTTCCGGATGACGCCGCCAAGGCAGACGCAGGTATGTAGTCCAGAGTCCAATGCTAGCACTATAAAAAAAAACATTTGAAATTTTATTGTAAGTGGTTACTCAAACAAAAGGGATAAGTACAGGAAAAATATTGAAAAAATTGAAGATAAAAATTATAATCATCAATGTACAGACATAAAATAATGATAAGGAAAAGCGAGACTTCCTGGCAATAGGTACATTAAAATACCTAAAAGAAGGTCTCAATATGCATCAAGCTGTTTGTGCTTTGTTTACGGAAAATAAAATGATATTATTTTTTATTATTATTAAAATACATTATTGTTTCACAGTTACATCAAAATATTACAAACAAATAACAAATAATAGTATTATGATAAATAACCCATAAGCATCATTGTCATCATCGTTTTAGTCTGACTGGAAGAAATCGCTAATAGCGATAAGGCCGCCTTTTCACATTTTTTAGGTTAATTAGTTAAGTTTAAAATGTATTTTTTTTATGTTGATGTGCATAAAGTATATTTACTCATTTACTTACTTTTATTTATGTATTTTCCCATCTCCAGCGCCCCAAGTCCCCCTCACCAGAGTTATACCACGACCCGTCCGTGGTGCGCAGCGCGGAAGCTGCACCCGCGGCCGACGCAGGGCTGGCGGCTAATAGACACACGGCTTCCAGGATGATATCCGTCTTCCGACAAATGGAGGAGAACCTACAGAGGGCTGATGATAGCCAAGGTAAGCAATGATAGCCAGGGTGAGCGATGATAGCCAGGGTGAGCGATAATAGCCAAGGTAAGCAGGTTGCTGTCCTTACTAATAAACCGGCGGCCAACGCGGGGCTGGCGGCTAATAGACACACGGTCCAGGATGATATCCGTCTTCCGGCAGCTGGAGGAGAACTTGCAGAGGCCGGATAATAGCCAGGGTAAGCGATGATAGCCAGGGTGAGCGATGATAGCCAGGGTGAGTGATGATAGCCAGCGATGATAGACGCGGGGCTGGCGGCTAATAGACACATGGCTTCCTGGATAATATCCGTCTTCCGACAGATCGAGGAGAATATGCAGAGGCCTGATGATAGTCAGGGTGAGTGGCTGCTACTATCCTTACTAAAAATAATTCAACTTTACAATTAAAATTCAGTAAATCGTCTGTAACAGACGCAGATTGTTTGATTGATATCTGTACAAAGCCTAAAGCCTAGGCTCTCTCTCAACAGGTCCAAAACCGCTGAAACGCTTCACGCCGCCCCCGCCCGGGGAATCGATTCACCACGGCGATTCCTCAGAGGAAGAGGAATACTCCTCCGAGTGTGAGGAAGATAGTGAGGACGAACGTAGAAGGGTGTATCTGGAAGCTAGGCAGAGGGATGAGGCTCTTAAACAGGTAAGCGAACAAATCTCCAGCTGGTGTACTCAGGATCGTCAATTCGATTCCCATCCAGGTCAAATATATAGGTGTGAAAAATGTACGTTTGAAATTTTAAGGGGTTACTCAGAATCAAGTATAGAATACAGGAAAAGTACTGAAAAAATTTGATCTGCAATATATATTTTTTTCATTTTCCCATACTAAATCTGAATAGTGAACCAAGAATTAGTATGGGAACTGAAAAACAAATTGCAGATCGGTTTTTTTCAACCAATTATTTGCCGATAAAAACCCAACTAAAACAATTGTGTGTTCGAGTTTTTACGCAGCAAAAGCAATAATTTTCGTGCTGAGGTGAAAAAAAAATACTTATTCAAAAGACAATTTTATTTTTTAAGGAAAGAGCTAAGTCTTGTAAGGCTATACATCCTTGTCTGGTGTATACAGCCTTTACTTTATTTGTAAAGTCTAGCTAATAATAAAGAACAATGAGGGCTCATTGAATCCCGATTCAACCCTAGTACTTCACGCATACATTTACATGTGTACAAACATGAATGTCTTTGTAGTAAACAATGGCGCGAAATTTGTATGAAGTGTCCGGGGTGACCAAACCATCGGAGAAGAATTTTCCTGCAATCTTTCATGTCTTATGCACGTATTCGAACGTTCTCCCCAGGCGAAGCAGCTAGCGCGCACGACCAGCTTCCGCGACCGCTTCGAGCACTGGTCGGAGTCGGAGCCGCAGAAGTCTCCGTCCGCGGTCGTCATCGAGCGGCAGCAGTTCGAGGACGACGACGGCGAGTCTCAGCTCGAGACCGCTAAGAGGTGACTGTACTACAAATGGCCGTAGTTATGCCATATCGATCCAACTGAATTACATAAAGTACATTATCCTGTGTCAGTGACCCCAGCAAGCACTTTTTTCCTGTGGCTCCTAGGAGAATCCTCCTATCTCAAATTTTAGAGCATAATTACAGCAATCATCATGCCAAGGGAAAAAATTGCAGCAATCATACTTTTCGAGATACGAGCTCCTAAAGGTGTGCTTGCTGGATGGCATGCCATCCAGCAAGCACAACTGGTGCACAAAAACTACAAAGAGTTGGGAAAAAATTTTGATGCACAGATTTAGAGCATCATAAAGTGAGTCGGACTGCAAAGTTTCATGAATGTCATGTCTATAGTTTTCTCGCTAGAACGCAAAACCACGTTCTTTTCACGAATCTTTCTAGCAGTCACATCAGATCTCAGCAATTACAGCATCTTGGTTCAAAATTTTTATGCCAGGATTTAGAGCAACACTAAAAACCTATGCTGAATTATTTTTGAATCCCAAAAATCAGTACTTTTTGTGCTACGAGCCAATGTTTTTCCTTGCTGGGTGGACATGACAAAAGTGAAAAAGCTGTATAGCTTTGAAACTAATACGAATACAAGACTGGTTCTTATGCTCAGATTTAGAGCAAAATTACAGCATTCTGCTCAAAAAAAACTAGAATCCCAAACGTTATAGTTACAGCGGTAGACGCTAAAACTGATTTTTCCCGCCAATTTTTTGAATAATTACGGCGACTCGCGGCAGATTGCGACGTTGCCGCTCTTATTTTTTTCTAGTTCAAGCAATAACTGACTTTGTGCTGTGAGTATAAGGTACATTTGAGTTTCAAACTATCGATTGTCATTTACATTGATAGACAAGAAACAAGCGCGACAAATATAAATGGAAGTTGTTGGTGATATTACAATACGTAAGGTTTTAATATGACAGGAATTGGTATTAAAATTGTATCGAGCCGGACGACGTACTGCCATTTTAGTTGACAGCATCTATTATATCTTTATATTTTATAGCTTAAAAGACATGTCACGACGTCACTGAGTGTTAATAAAAAAATAACTCTTGAAAAGCCTAAAAGTAAGAGGAAGGGTCTCATTGATGTCGGCTATCGTTGTTTAGACTTCAGGGATCAGTGTCACAAATTAAACGCATTTAGGGCTTTCACATTTTGTTTAATAATCTGTGTTACGCAGCAAAATATATGGTTTTTTTTGTTTTTTTTTATGTGATAGGTGGCAAACGAGCAGACGGATCACCTGATGGTAAGCGATTACCGCCGCCCATAGACACCCGCAACACCAGAGGGGTCACAAGTGCGTTGCCGACCTTTGAAATGGGATGGGGGAATGGGGAGGGGGAGGGGGGGTTGGGCCTCCGGTACCCTCACTCACTCGGCGAAACACAACAAACGTTGCTTCACGCCGGTTTTCTGTGAGGCCGTGGTATCACTCCGGTCGAGCCGGCCCATTCGTGCCGAAGCATGGCTCTCGCACGTCTAATCATCCCACCTAATCTAATCCCACCATGTAGAATCTTTTTATTTACATAATAATTAAATTGTGTGTGAAAAAGTACCATGCCAAATCAACTCTATATTCAGTTAATATGTCATCAATTCTTTAACCTTTATACTAGTAAAAATAAAGATATTAAAAAATATATATTTTAGAACTAAGTTAAAAAACTTACACGGAACCCTACACTGCGCGTGGCCCGACACGCACTTGACCGCTTTTTATTCAGTCGAATTTATATGATTTAGTACGGTATATGAATATAATATGTTATATGACTAATGTGTTGGTCGAATGTGAGGATGTAGGGCGCTTTGCGTTTTGTTTTTGTACTGTGCTATATACAAATATTGGAGCATGGCTGAAATCGGAACGATGCCGCCACCGCCACCACCAGCAAAATGCAATGATGAGTCACAAGCGTTCCGTATTATAGGTATTCCGCTATCGTATGATTTACATGTATTTATTTATTTTGACTGACTCGGTGGCTAAGTGGTTAGCGATCCTGACCTCTGATCCGAGAGTCGTGGGTTCGATCCCCACACAGGGCAAACTTTTCTGTGATGAGCAGAATTGTTTGCTCTGAGTCTGGGTGTATTATATCTATACATGTATGTATTTAAAAGTATATGTGTATAATAATAATAATTCTTTATTTGTTTCTTAAAATTAGATACATATTTTGTGCCGCTCTAGTTCTCCCACTAAGATTCCCTGTGTCGGGAGAACTACTGTCTTCCATCGGATACAGAAAAAAGAAATGGAAACATTCTATAAATAAGTTTACAGAAACACAATAAGAAATCGCACTGGCCATCCAGCGTGGAAACGCGGCCAGCGTAATGGGTACGTTCCCACCGGGTGCGACTTGGGGCGGGCTTTTAGATAAGTAAGTTTGACGACTCCATAAATTGGATTATTATTTTTATCTTAAAATGTTTTAAAATTATAATCATGTGCAAAAAAAAAAAAAAAAAAATTTTGGTATCTATAAGAAATGATAGCAAAAAGAAAAAAAAGGACAATAGACATGTATATCAGTCTCTGGTTCCCAAGATACAGGGAATCCTAGTTTGGGGCTAGATGACCGTGTGTAATTTGTCCCAGTTATTATTATTATCTATCAGTTTATTTCAGGCACAAGGCCCATAGAAATATATAAAATCGCCCTCGTTTCTAGTCTATATCAATGTAAGTGACAATCGATAGATTGAAACTGAAATGTACCTTATATTCACAACACAAAGTTAGTTATTGCTTGAACTAAAAAAAATAAGAGCGGCAACATCGCAATCTGCCGCGACTCGCCGTAATTATTCAAAAAATTGGCGGAAAAAATCAGTTTTTAGCGTCTACCGCTGTAACTATAACGTTTGGGATTCTGTTTTTTTTGAGCAGAATGCTGTAATTTTGCTCTAAATCTGAGCATAAGAACCAGTCTTGTATTCGTATTAGTTTCAAAGCTATACAGCTTTTTCACTTTTGTCATGTCCACCCAGCAAGGAAAAACATTGGCTCGTAGCACAAAAAGTACTGATTTTTGGGATTCAAAAATAATTCAGCATAGGTTTTTAGTGTTGCTCTAAATCCTGGCATAAAAATTTTGAACCAAGATGCTGTAATTGCTGAGATCTGATGTGACTGCTAGAAAGATTCGTGAAAAGAACGTGAAGCAGGTTTTGCGTTCTAGCGAGAAAACTATAGACATGACATTCATGAAACTTTGCAGTCCGACTCACTTTATGATGCTCTAAATCTGTGCATCAAAATTTTTTCCCAACTCTTTGTAGTTTTTGTGCACCAGTTGTGCTTGCTGGATGGCATGCCATCCAGCAAGCACACCTTTAGGAGCTCGTATCTCGAAAAGTATGGTTGCTGCAATTTTTTCCCTTGGCATGATGATTGCTGTAATTATGCTCTAAAATTTGAGATAGGAGGATTCTCCTAGGAGCCCCAGGAAAAAAGTGCTTGCTGGGGTCACTGACACCATTATCCTTTGCTTCTTCAAAACGGGGAGTCCACTGTTAGTGCGTTTTCGAAACACTTTGGTGAAGTCTGGCCGAGTCAGTCGTTTCAGCAGTCCTTTGCTTACTTTAAAGTCAGTTGGATCGTTATGGCATACCTAACTACGGCCAAATACTCTCTAGCATCTCTCTAGTGAAGTATACAGGTTATTTTTTGGACCCCCCGCCAAAATTTCACAGTGGCTTGTACTCATGAAACTGAGCAACTTGTCCCAAGAATGAATGGTCAATTCGTAAAAAATTTTTGGACATCTCAATACAAAATAGGAAGAAGAAGAGCAAGAGGTGTGTTAACAACCCATATCGTCCCCACTGCAGGGGCATGGGTCTCTTCCCATAACTAGGGAAGGTTAGGCCGTACTCCACACACGGGGACCAAGTCCGGATTGGTGATCCGACTAAGAGGTGACTGTACTATAATTACTGTAGTGAAGTATATCGATAATTCTGGGCTCAAAGGGCGTATACCCCTAAGTTATATTTGGCGTATACGCCCTTTGAGCCCAGAAGTATCGATATGTTCCCTCTTCCCCTTATAAATATGTACTACTTAGAGACGTCTTTCCTTAAAAATAGTACTTAGTGAAGAATTAAGACGGCGAGTCCCAGCTGGAGACCGCTAAGAGGTGACTGTTCTTCTTCTTCATCTTCTTCTGTGCCACAATTGAGAATACGATATTTCTAATTATTGACCCCCAGTTTTTATAAGTAGGAGTTTATATGGGGTGCTTCAACTGACTACAGAAGCGGAACCTTGACGATAAAACGTATTTTTCTTTTTGCAGCCTCCGTGAAAAGTTCGAGAACATGAAAGTGCAGCAGTCGACTGTGACGAAAACTTTTGTGCCAAAAGTTAATAGATTTGTGGTGAGTTGATGTCTTTCATTTTGTCCAAATGGACACATATTTTTACATTGTAGCATAGTGTGCAGTATAGATATAGGAATTTTGATACGGTGCACTCGAGAGCGAAATTTTCGGAATCTCTGCACAAAGCTAGCAAAACGACTTATCTATTTGTATGGTCCAAATGTGTTTTCTGCGATTTCACTTCGATTTAGCAAAAGTCGTAGTGAAAGATTTCCAGTACCTTGACTAGAAGCCCCAACGAATGGGTCTAAAATCCATTTTACGGCTATTACTACATAATTATTTTGGTCTTTGAAATTTGTTCTAAACATTTTTTTTTCTTCCAGTGATAACCAACCGCAGCAGTCTATGAAATGATAAAATCAATTACCAAAGCCTTATTTTAATTCTGTATCGTTGTAAAGTGCGCAATATTAATAATTTTATGATACTTATTGTTACAAATACTTGCCAATTCGTCTAATCTCCTAGTTTGTAAGCAGAGGTTGTAATCTTTCTGTATTTCGACAATTTACCAAGTATTAGATAAAGGATATTTTGTGGACATTATTGAAACGTTTTTGAGACAAAATAAAATATTAAAAAAAACTAGAAAAAAATATCGATTGATTGTTTTGAAAAATTGACGATAAATGTGAATGTTATTTTGAAAGAGCGATTTTAAAGTATTATTTAACCGATATTTATTGATTTTCAAGAGTTATTTTTTTAATGGCAAATATGAAAATATCCAGGCTATTATTATTCGAGTTAAATGTGACGACTATTGTTTTACTATTTTTTTAAACTCTATACAAAAACTAACTTTTCTATGCAGTGTCTAATTTTTCTTTTATTTTTTTTAAAAAGTAGTAAAATAAACGTTGCAACATTCGCCCCGAATAATAAGTTTGGGTAGGTGATATATTCATATCGATCATTAAAGAAAACTCATAATTATATAGCATTTTTAATAACCAGTCAACTGCGGCGTGCGCCATTACTGCGTCTATCGCCATGTTTGAGCGGTAGAACTGTAACAAAAAAAAACCAAGTGCCTTATTTTAATGTGCAATGATACTCTAGAACTAGATAGTCGTTTAGATCTCTTAAGACTTCAATAAGATATACTTTTATATCTTTTATGAGTTCTTTTTTATACTATTTCATCATAAATATAAAATGATAGCAAGTCTGTTACTCATAGAAAAGTTTTAAATAACATGCCATAATTATTTATTTTATGTATATCTCTATAATTATTTAGATTTGTATCATTTCAATACTTACCGTTTTTTCGTTTCACTTGTAATGAATAAGTTATAATTTTCATGTAAACTAAAGAGATTTTATTTGATCTGACTGAGGCGAATCTGTATTTATTGTTTGTACTTAATGTTTTAGCAATATTTATAAATCAAAACTACGTTTAAGCTGAATAAATCATAAAAGTTATTAATTTGTGTATTATTTTATATTTAAATCTGTAATCAAATATTGTTTTAAAATAAAACTATAAAATACTATTATTTAACACTAATTATTTTCAATTATCCACCTGATCATAAAATGAATACAAAATCTCATGTTTAAAAAAAACACTTAACAACAGTTATTCAGACACTCGCTATACAAAATAAACTCAAGTTTTGTATGGTAAGTACACTCGATGCAAACAGACATGTATTCGATAGAGCTTTCGATTAAACACAGTTACAGCTCGCGTCACGTAAAAAGAGCGCTGGCGGGCGTTTCGAGGACACAACGGTTCACTCTGACAACAGGATAGCATAATATAAATCGCGTAAGTGTTCAGTGTTTTCTTCTCTTTCAAGAGAGGGTACTAAACTGCTGTCATAGTGCATCTTCGGAACGCCAGCCAGCGCTCTTTTTACGTCACGCGAACTATACTAAGAAACTTATAAGCTTACTCGTAATATAATATCGAGGGTTCACGGGCGACTTGTATTAAGCGACATTTTTGGAAACACAGGTAACCTCTACTTTAAAAATTTATTTCTTACAAAATACCTCACAAAAAATAACTTCTGAATAATATTTAAAATATTAAGAATATCGAGAATCTATATAATACTAAGAAATTAAATTTTAATGATTATTTTTCTAAGAAATATTTTTTTAAATCAGTCTCCTGAACATTTCTAAAAATGTCGCTTAATACAAGTCGCCCGTGAACCCTCGATATTGAATTTTATAATAACTGAAGATAGGTATACTTCTTTTTTTCTTTGAAGAACAATTTAATAAAACCAAATATTAAAAAAAAGTAAAATCATAATTTAAGGTTTATCCGTCGTTCCCGACTTCAGTACGGTTTCTGTCAGAAACTTCTCGCCAATATGATGTTTTCGAAGATTGTGACTTTAGCGTAGTAGTTATTTTAAAAAAATACTCCATCTATTAAATAACCAGAGACAACCTTTTCGTCATCATTATCTGGTGAAAGTTGATTTTAATTTCTGACCATAATGGATTCTGGTAAACGTGGACTAAATACTTAAGACTGCAGAAATTGCAAAATAGCTTTTAGTTTTCTCATACAAATGTATGTATGAGAGCACAGACTGGCACGCCGCTCCCGCGGAGCGAGAATATAAAACTTCTGAGACTTTTTGTATGAGAGTATGAAAATTGAAAAAATGTGGTTTTAGCAAACTCATAGAATAAACGTTGTCCAGTTAAATAGTAGAGGCGGCAGTTGCCCGGTCCTTTACCTATTTTGTCACTACCTGTGTATTTGGTGATTTAAATTAGAAATTTTAATTAACACTAAAGAAATAAGTATGAAGCGCAAATATGAGGTACAGCTCGCGTCACGTAAAAAGAGCGCTGGCGGGCGTTCCGAGGTTGCAACAGTTTACTCTGACAACAGGATACCATAATATAAATCGCGTAAGTGTGAAAGAGAGGGAACTAAACAGTTGCTGTCAGAGTGCATCCTCGGAACGCCAGCCAGCGCTCTTTTTACGTGACGCGAACTATCGAAGCCACGAATGATTAAAAAAAACCTCTGAAAAATTTGAACTGAACTCTTTTGAATTAACGTTAAAATAATTTAGGATATAGAAATGTTACTAGAAAAATTGAGGGGTTTTAAATAAAGACTTCAATTCGATCATGATATAAATCTTTATCCATTTATTAATTAGAAAACTGCAATTAACACATTCCTTATAAACTCGAATAAAACAGTAAAGACACATTTAATCTATTTTTCACATTATTATGTATGAAGTAAGTTATAAGTAACCAGATTGCGAGATGAATCATGTGTTTACTGCCATATCTTTCACATGAGTAGACTTATTTATGTTTTGTGGAGAAATACATGGTAATTCAAGTGACTAAATTTTTAGGCTGCCATGATTACAAAAAAAATGTTAACAAAAGTCGAAGTTTTCTCACATAAATAAGCCTAAACATAGAAAGAATAATTTTAAAAGTGAAGTTAATCTAAAGGTACAATAACAATATTTAATAATCAAATTTACAAAAATATACATCGCTGCCAATCGCAGGACTTAGAGCGAATCGTTTCGATCTTGAAGCGAATTTAATTTTTCTTATATTTTTCGTGATTTACGATATAAGATCTATTTTAAGAGTCTAATTTTGTACCTATTTCAGTATAAGTTTATGACTCATCATATCCTAAATAAAAGAATGATATCTGATAAATTACACTTAAATAAGTAGGAAATTATACAAAATATATTTGGATATAATATTTTGGGAAAATAACAATCGAACACTCTATCATAATAATGAACCATGGAGCCTTAACAATTTTTGAAATTCACCGCAAGATCGAAACGATCCACCTTAAACCTTGATCAATGATTTAAGAATAACGTAAGA
Organism: Coleophora deauratella; assembly: GCA_958295455.1. Lineage (NCBI taxonomy): Eukaryota > Metazoa > Arthropoda > Insecta > Lepidoptera > Coleophoridae > Coleophora > Coleophora deauratella. The sequence continues at coordinate 8,981,331 of OY282413.1, read as the reverse complement.
CACGAATCGATTGGATAAATATGTATCTCAAATATATCAGTCTCTTGAGCCGTTCTTAAATCAGCAAACAAGTCATTTTAACACAAACTCAAAACCTAAAACACATCAAAAACATCGTTTGTAATGTAACGACAAGTTAGGAAGTTATCGGTTTCGCATTTTCATAAATGTTAAAATAAATCGACTAACTATCTATTAGTGGTTTGGAATTAAACCGTTTTTATTTTTAAAAAGTTTTGTGGTAGGTATCATTTAAAAAAACTAATTATTTTGTAGAAAAATATAAAAAAATAATAATTTCAGTGTGCAATGTTCTTCATATTTTGATTGATTTTGGACTCAGATGCATAACAATGCTGACAAAAATATTTTTGGACTTCTCTATGTTTAAGTCTCCACTTAGACTTGCATAAAAATGCCGACAAATCTGTGTATTTTCAATCGCCTACAATTAGATAATAAAAACCTTACAACACTGACGATTGCTCAGCAAATTCTTGAAATTATTAGCTAGAAAAATTGCCAGTGCGATAGCATGGTCTTTTAAATACACAGAATCAGTACAATAAAAAATATTGGCCTAAAAATTTGTATGAAAATGTAAAACCAAAATTATATTTTTTTAATCTGGCAAGTATTTTCATAAAGTCTATCAATTTCTGCTATAACCATTAATAATAATACTGAAAATTTTCTAACTAAACTCCAATATACTGTATAGGCAGGTGCGTTTTTTTTACAGTTACTATTTACTTGACAGTTAGGTAGGATACGTATCGTTTTATGACAGGCTTTTTGCATGTAAGGTCCAACTACATCAGCTGAAATTTAGGGTGTTAAAAAAGTGTTTGAAATTTTAAGGGGTTACTCAGAATCAAGTATAGAATATAGGAAAAATAATGAAAAAATCTGATCTCCAACTTTTTTAACTGTCCCATACAAATTCTTGATTCAACATTCAGATTTAGGAAACTGAAAAAAGCTGTAGATCGGGTTTTTTTCAATATTTTTCCTATATTCTAGTATACTTGATTCTGAGTATCCTTTAAAATGTCAAACGCACTTTTTTAACACCCTGTATAGGGTCCTCCTATAATACCTGAAAAAATAAATTAAGCGTGCCTTCTACTCGTGAGACTGAACAACCACCAAGGAACCCAAAATCACAAAAAATTGTTTAGACTTCCCACACAAAGTTGGAGAATCACTTGATCAACGAGTATGTTAGATAAGTCCGATTTTTTTTTTTTAAAACAGTATAGGTTCTTTGGGAAAAAGTTGTTCAGTTCCGTAAGGTATTTTAGATGGACCTTATATAAACTGGAGCTTCAACTTTCTCAAAGGAGTCCACAATCAATTTGCAAAAAAGTCCACAATCACTTTGCAAAAAATTGCAAGCTTTTTATGGGAAATAAAATTTTGTATTACAGTTTACTATTGGTTCCTTTGGTAAAGTTGTACAGTTTCATAAATACATACCTCAATTAAAATTATTACAACAGATTTTTAAGGACCTTATATAAATAGGAGTTTTAAAATAATTTGGTAGGTATCTCAAAAAACACAATAATAAACTTATTTTACACTTTCAGAATAAATACTATTCATATTCATAGTGCAATCTTTTAGAAATATGTGAGAATAATTTTAATTATTTCTTATTAAAAATCTATTTTATAAATAATTATAATTAAATATTATAATATTTTCGTCTTCATAAAAACGTTTCCAAATCACAATCGCAACGCAGTTTCAGATATGTCCAAAAAAAAAATATTTAAATATCGAAAGAACAACACTTTGTTTGAGGTGTTTTTTTCCTTCCCAAAGAGCTGTTTCGTCCTAAACCAATGCCCAAGCAGTGGGAACACTATGGGTTGTTAATGTCAAATTATTTGAATAGTAAGAAAAAGAAGATTAGTATGAACCAAGAAGCTTATAACCAAACTGGAGAAAACACTCTCTAAGATTGGAATGAAGACAAAAAAATTGGCCTTGAATGCGCTTCTCTCTATCTTTGAAGGAGCTGCTGTCTCATTCTAAGTAGGGAAATTAGAATGAGACAGCAGCTCCTTCATATGAGACAGAAGCGCATTTAAGGTCATATTTTTCGTCTTCACTTGTTATTTCAAAGTGTTTCTTCCAGTTTGGTACATGTGTAGGTAAGCTTCTTGGTATGAACTAAAAGGACAATACACCGGTAGCATTAAACTGTTATGGTTATTTTACTACGTACATAGTATTTTTAGGAACTACAATATTCAACAAGGGACTGGTCACGGCACTGAAAGGTTTGAATATACTCGCATTCACTGATTTAAGGGAATTAAGAGTCAGGTATTGTTTTTGTGTAAAACGTCTGCCGAAGTTCAAACTAGGAGTTTTTACACATGCATTTGACCAATTAGAATTTTCCGTAAAGAGCACAGTCAATTCCCAAAATTTTACAACAGAATAATTTGCTACAAAATATGAAATGATTCAACACAGTCATACCTTATTTTAAATAAGGGACAAACGCAAATGTGACGAAAACACCAAAATTGCAGTATAAAAATAACATAGATCAGTCACTGGTAGTAAATCCAAAACTGCGCAAACTCAGCGGCCGGAATGGGTAAGTTTTTAGTTGAAATATGAAATGTACATACTGCTAATGACAATGACACTTTGTCTTCTGGGTGGTGGAAACGCCATATATTTTTCTTATTTTATAGTCCGTTCACCAAAAACAGCTGAAACTAAAACCGTAGCTCAAGGAAACCATAGTCAATTCCTAATCATTATGTTTTTTGTTTTTCCAACATTACAAGTGGATTAGTTGATCGGCAAATAAGTACGGGAATTGTTTTTTTTTTATCGCGATATAGCTATAGCTATAGGTTGAATCTTGTTCAGTTTCATAATTGGAAGCCCTAATTTAAATAGATTCAGTTGATTTTGTTAGACCTTATATTTACAAAGTGTTAAAAAAGTATGTAATAGTATGCAACTAAACTAACTATAACTTTGTTGTTTACCCGAATTATGTAATAGCATGTAAGAATTTAATTTAAAAAAATGTGTTGGAGGGAGTTTCTTTAGGGCCCGACGTTTCTTCTCTCTCCGCAAACACTTCCCGAAACGTTGGGTATACGAGTTCCGAGTGGTAGGAACTTCGTATTAGGTAGAAAAAATATGACGTTCGAAAAGTGTACAGAGACACCTACTTCGAATAAATATTATTTCATTTCATTTTATGTTTGAAATTTTAAGGGGTTACTCAGAATCAAGTATAGATAGAATACAGGATTAATATTGAAAGAATCAGATCTACAATTATCTTTTTCAGTTTCCCAGACAAATTCTTGATTCACTATTCAGATATAGCGTGGGAAACTGAAAAAAAAAATTGATCGGATTTTTCAATATTTTTCATGTATTCTATACTTGATTCTGAGTAACCCATTAAAATTACAAACGTATTTTTTTTAACATTCTGTATAATGAGAAGTGAATTTCTTTGTTACTCATTTCAAAACCGGCTCAAAGGAAAATCTTATCAATTTTCCTTTTGTATAAGGGGTTTATTATACTCCGTTCATTCTCCCTAATATTAAAACGAGAAACAATTGTAAATATTACCCATTCCAGCATCTGAGAAACATACATATCGATATCAATCATCAATAAATAGCCTCTATGAGACCCTTGGAAAACTATTTACAAAACTACCCTATGGTTTTAGGAATTAATCAGTGTTAGTTTCATTTCACTGTGCTGTGTTTTTTTTACAATTTGAAATCACACTTTTACACATTAGGTGATTCTCAACAAATGAAACAACAAGAATTTATTTATTGAGATCTTTAAGGACCTAAAACATCACTGGAAGAACATAAAATGAAATTACATGTCAGAATAGACCTTGGAATTTCACAATTCCGTCGCGCCATTTTGAAATCGATTTCAGTCGATCGAGCACCACTTTACAGAATAAAGGCCCTATTTTTCTACTGCAATGCTACAAAACTAACCACTTTAACCCATGAAACTGAACAACTTTCCCCAAGGAATATATACTCAATTCACAAAAAAATATATATATTTTAGACTTCTCATACTAATTCTGACTCGGTGGCTAAGTGGTTAGCGATCCTGACCTCTGATCTGAGAGTCGTGGGTTCGATACCCACACAGGGCAAACTTTTCTGTGATGAGCAGAATTGTTTGCTCTGAGTCTGGGTGTACAGATGCCGGCAAACTTCTTGAGTAATGACCTTGAATGCGCAGAAACGATTTTTAGGTCTCTTTGGTGGTGGGGTGCGGGGCGCGACGGCGGGAAGCGTGGTTTCGATCGCGTTATTGGTAGATCGGTCGATCCTTGCCTCCCGCTCCTCGTCCACGTCCCGTTGTCGCCCGAGTACATTTGCGTGCAGTGAAAACTTTGTTATTTTTGTTTGTTGACTTTATTGTTGTTTTTTAAGCGATCATGTCGTAGATTTAGTGATTGACGTATTTATCATATTTGCTGATGATAGTGACTCGGACGACAATGACGATGAAGATGAGGATGACCACGATGACGATACAATACCGAGCTTCAATTCTACTTCCGCCGCTAAACCAATGTCTAGCACCAGCTCTGCTCCTGGTTCTTTCGACCTGATGGAAGGAATATCTTTCCTGCCTCCAGATTAAATTGTACATTCAGAACTTTGTATTGATTTTTTATTTACTAACAATTTATTCTAAATATATTCATAGAAATATAAAAATATGCGTTTTTATTTATTTTCTTTTATAATTTGTTGTACACTATATGATAAACAACCATCCTTACAAAAGAAGTTTATAATAAAATTTTTTGATTGTGTACTTTATATTGCAAGTAAGTGTACATGCGCAAACTTTCCCCCACTTACGTCACCTATGCTCAAGAAGTTTGCCGGCATCTGTATTATATCTATATATGTATGTATTTAAAAGTATATGTGTATGTGTATCAGTCTCTGGTTCCCAAGATACAGGGAATCCTAGTTTGGGGCCAGATGACCGCGTGTGATTTGTCCCAGATATTATTATTATTATTAATTCGTCAACGTTGGATGGGAAGACCACTATTTTTTTTTTGCTATTTGAGTATAGTTTCCTTGCGGAAAGTTGATCAGTCACATGAGTGGAACCCACTGTTCATTATTATTTTTATTTTATTAGGACCCTCTATATTAAATACTAAAAGATTCAACAATCATTAAACGACTTACGTTTAAACAGCAGCCACAGGGAAATGAAACTATCACTCACACTAAATCAGTCCAAAAAGTAACACATGTCTAACAGTTTTAATCTGGTGGCCTATGCACCACTTCTTGTGCTACCTTGCTGTCCACCTTTGGTTTCGTCTCTTTCGCACTATCTCTCTTCTCTCTCTTGTCATCCGAAATCTTATGTTCCTTCCTATATTCTTTGTCCTTGTCTTTCCTATCAGATTTGTGGTGTGAAGACTTGTGCCTCGATGATGTAGAATGCCGCCTGTGATGGTCATGTTTCTCGGACTTTTCTGACCGATTCTCCGCCTTTTCTAATCGATTATCCGACTTTTCTGACCGATTCTCCGGCTTTTCTAATCGATTATCCGATTTTTCTGACCGATTCTCCGGCTTTTCTAATCGATTCTCCGGCTTTTCTAATCGATTATCCGATTTTTCTGACCGATTCTCTGACTTTTCCGGCCTGTGTTTGTCATCTTTGTGCCTGTGATGGCTTTTGTCTTTCGTCTCTATCCTATCAGTTTTCTCTGATTTAACTTCGAGTTTATTTTCTTTACTTTCCGATTTCTGGTTACTTCTTTCCGTTTTTGGGTCGACTTTCTCCTTTTCTGGCCTGTCGAGGTTAAATTCAGGTTTTTTTACTTTTTTCTCTTCTGATTTTGTTTGGACTTCGACCGTTTTTCTATTGTCTGCTTCTTTCACGGGAGTTTTCTCTTGGAACTTTGCACTAAACGCTCGCATTTCAATTACTCCAGTCTTATGTTTTGGTTTGGTGGATTCTGTAAAGAAATACTTTGTTTAGTACAATTTAAAAACTAGACAGAGTGAAACAAGGTTTCAAAGGTAAAGTAATATTTTTTTATATTATTATAAAATATTATAAATGCGAAAGTGCGGGATGTTTGTTTGGTTGTTTAACTCTCACGCCGAAATTACTGAACGGATTTAGATGGAATTTAGTAGGTAGATAGATAAAGCACTCAGCTAACATATAGGATACTTTTTATCCCGGAAAACTTATGGGTTCCCGGAGGAATGCTTAAAACTCAAAATTTACATTTCGTCACTAGATGGCGCCACCTTAAAATTCTATTTCTCTTTGGACCCAATTCTGCAATCTACACAGACAAAGTCGCGGGTGGAAGCTAGTGAATGACAACGCTCACCTGTGGGAGGATGGGTGTGGCGGGGGGGCGGCGGGGGTTCGGCGGGGCGCTCTTCAGCCGGCGACGACGCCTCCGACGACGGGTAGTACTGTTTCAGCCGCAAATGCCACGCTGCGACGAAACAATACGCATTTACTGACTGACTCGGTGGCTCAGTGGTTAGTGCTCCTGACTATAGAACCGAGAGTCGTGGGTTCGATCTCCACCCAACATTTTTGTGATGAGCAGATTTGTTTGCTCTGTGTCTGGGTCTATTATACAGGGTGTTAGGTAAAATACTGCAGATATTTAAATGGCACGTAGGGGCTGCAGAACCTATCACAAATAAAAAAGAGCGAAGTCTATATTCCCCTTAGTTTACGAGAAATAAGGGTGTAAAGTTGCCCTATTTTTTCTCAAATTTCCGCTTTGCACCCACTTTTTCAGGTCGAGTCAGACATGCTGAACGCTCACAATTAACCCCAGATTTTTTAAATTAAAATTTCCCCACAAAACTTCGATTACAATTTTTTTTTTAAACTGCTCCCGTGTATCGCCGCCCTTATTTGTTCCATCTCTTTCACGCACGTAAAATCAGTATCGCTGTCTTACTCAATGACGTCATGCAATAGGTACGCACGCAAACACACAAACACACGGGGCGACGACGTGCGGACGCCGCGGGCGGCGGGCGCGGGGATAACCGCCTGCATGGCAGAGCGGTAAACAATCGGGAGTCCATAGGGCAACAGTAATCACAAAAACGATATCCACCCAGGCGAAGCCGTGGGCGATAGCTAGTTAGAAAATATCAGGAAAATAAAAAAAATATGACCTAGCCCCCAATATTTTTATGAAGCCGGCGCCTCTGGACACCGGAGGCCGCGGTTTCGAATCCTACCGGGGTTCAACTTCGAAAAGACTCGGTTTGGTTGGTGGTAGGGCGTTTAACAAGTCGCCTAAGTAATAAGATCTCTTTCAAAAATAGCTAGCAACTACCAAAGTCTTGCCGCCAAACATAAATGTCGGGAATCGAACCCGCAATCTTTCCTTATGAAGCGAGCGCCACACTGCTGAGCCACGGAGGCGATCCGGTGAGATCATTAGCAATTTAAAAAAATATTGGTAGACAAGCCAGATACTAGTAGGGAAATCCAAATTAAACAATTAAGTTGTTATTTTGATAAATAGTTTAATTGTAGAGATGGGTAGATAAACAAATTCTAAGTAGATATTAGAGATTGTTCGAAATGCCCACCGTTTACATGTACACAGAGTCTAGCACGTTTTCGCACAGGTCTATGCAAGGAGCCAATGACCTGAGGGTCCATTTGAATAATATCAAAGGCCATGTCGATTTTGACTCGCATTTCCATTTCACTCTCACTTTCGAACTTAAAAACTAAGTCTTTCACGTGGTTCCACACATAAAAATCCAATGAGGTAAGGTCGGGTGACCGTGGCGGCCAAGCCTCTGATCCTCCTCGTCCTAGCCAGCGGTCTCCAAACTGCTCAACTGCTGCTCAAACTTCCTGCAACGCATGAGGACCATTGATGAAGTCACGGCCTTCTCTCCGAAGCGCTTGAACGATCCCGTCTATGGTGTTCACACTGGATATCTGGCGATTTGGGTTACAGTTTTCTGACGCACTTTTCTCCTTCTCCTTAGTCGGTCCCTCTCCCTCAGTGCTGAGGATCGTGACCCCCTTCAATTACTATTTTCCTGGATAGTGTAACGCCAAACCTCGCGGTTCATAGCTAGATTCGATGCCTCGTGAATCGATATCTTCAGCGTCTTCGTGACGAGATCGGGCCATCGACTTGCTCTGCGGCTCCACGGTCTGTTCTCTTCCACTTTTCCATAAAGAATGGATCTTTCCAAACTTGTAGGCTCTCTCCGCACAACGTGACCGAAATAGCAGTGTTCTTCGGATTACTGTAGACAAGAGTATCTCACTGTTTTTGATCTTCGACTCCTCCAGTACGGACTCACTTGTACGGTGACTTTTACTACTTTGGAAATAAACACGGAGTAAATCGATTGCTCCGAGGCAGAGTACAATGCGCGATAAAATTCTCATAGGTGCGCGTAACGCGAACGCACTTAGCAAAGTAAGTTTCGCTACTGACTACTGCGTCACAGTTTTCCATTGTGGCTGCGCTTTGCGTCGACCCGTGCCCGGGTGCGCGCTGCTATTGGTTGGTTATCGCGCGCTACCGCGCATGCGTCCCACGCTACGAGCACCGCTCAGTCCACGTGGACTAGGTACGTATGTTTGTATCTGCGAATAGTACGTAGGTCGTAGGTATAGTTTTTATAATTTAGGAAAAACAGTACGAGTAATATGTCAACTGATAGTAATCTAATGAACTGAACTTTATTATTACCGTCAAACAAGTCTTATCTTACTTCAATCAGGCGTACGACTAAACTTATGTGGTCCATCCTTTTTAATGAAATCAAATTTTTCTATTGCAATTTAGTTTTTAGGACTTTCATTTAGGACCTTTCAACCACCTCCGTAGCCTAGTGGTCGCGGGTACGATTCAAGGCGGGGTCCAACTTTGTAGAACTCTGTTTGGTTGGTGGTAGGGCAATGTTAACAGCAGTGATGTTTTCCGGCATGAAAATAAGGTAGCCAGTTCCCCATTGCGTTGGGAAGTCTCGGTAAGCTCGCCTCCACCTTCATCACTTACGAATTACCATCAGGTAAGATGATGCCAAGGGCTTACCAACTGAGGGCTAAACCAAACCTACAACCACTATCGTATTCTTTTACCCGTGTGACGCTCAACCAGTAGGTATCTATTCAAAGTGGCAACGTCGTCGTCACCCGCGAACCGTGCGCGCCGCGCCGCCCAGCGAGAATTTAATACCTACACTGTTGGTCTTGCTTCGCTGTGGAGTAGAGCTGTCGGGTTTTCTGTAATTTTATTGACTCTTGTTTAAAGACGCTGCTATTGCGCATTGAATTTGTTTATTGACTTTTTTTGGATTTTGTAATTTCGTGTTTGTTAATGATGCCGAACTATCAGTTTACAAATGTTGAATACACTGACATGGTGTTAGCTTATGGGATGACTCATGGAATCGGAGAGGAAGCCCTACGTTTGTACCGGGAGCACTTTCGTCATACAAACGCCATCCAGCGGACGAGTGATACGGAATGTTGTTCAGCGACTAAGGGACTATGGAACGTTCGCGAGGCCAAACCGTGACGCTGGTCGAGCATCGTCGGTTTGAACTTGCGGGATGCTATCCTGGAACATTTCGAAGAAGAGCCCGAGGATAGCACAAGATCGGCAGGAACGATATTTGGAATCAGCAACTGGAGTGTACACAAGATTTTAAAAGATGATTTGCAACATCCTTTCAAGGTAAAGACTGTTCAGCACCTGATAGAGCCAGACTTTGGAAATCGCGTGTCATACTGTCAGTGGTTGCTACGGAAAACCGAGGAGGAAACAGATTTAGTTCAAAATGTATTATGGTCAGATAAGAGCACATTCACGCGATGTGGAATGTTTAATCGCCGCAACACGCATGTATGAGCGCATGTAGGTCCGTTCTTTCTACCAAACAGGTTAACTGTTGAGGCATACAGCACGAGAACGAGAACTGGATCGGTCGACACGATCCCGTCGCTTGGCCAGCGCGCTCCTCAGACTTGACACCGATGGATTTCTTTTTGTGGGGCTACATCAAGGACAACGTGTCAGTTAAAGAGTGCGAAAAAGCGGATGAAATGCGTGCGCGACTAAACAGTGCATTCGAGAATTTGCGAGCGCGTTTGTGTGTGTGCGCGCGCTCGTTTCTGTGTGTGCGTGAGCCTGTCACTCGCTCTGCGCACGCGTGCATGTGTGCGTGATCTGTGCGGGCTATGACGTTATTTAAGGGCCGCCACTCACGGAAACAAAACCTTCGATTTTCTCAGTTATTAAAGCGAATATAAATTTGTAAATAGCATAAATGTACTGCATCTAGGGTCCCCTTCTAGCCCTTAAAAGATCTGCACTATTTTACCTAACACCCTGTATTTATTATATCTATTATGTTTAAAGACATACATATACAGGGTGTAACAAATTTGGTGTAAGACCTGTTAACTGGGGATTCTACTCATCGTTCGTACGGAATAACTTTTGTTCTACAAATTTGCTCAAATCACAAATAAATTTTGGACTCTCCATACAAAAGTACCAAAAAATGGCAAAACAGATGATCAATTTGTATGGAGTCCAAACATTTTTTTGCGATTTGAGCAGTCGTAAAACAAAAATTTTTCAGTACGATGAGTAGAATCCCCAGTTAACAGGTCCTACACAAATTTTGTTACACCCTGTATATGTATGTATTTAAACCTATATATCAGTGTCTGGTTCCCATAATACAGGGAATCTTAGTTTGAGGCCAGATGACAGTGTGCGATTTGTCCTGGATATTTATTAAAATATTACATTACTTTTCTACTGAACCAGAGTGCTAAGAGTTGAGGGTAGCTTAGGTGATTTCACGTTAGTGACTCCACCTCCTCCTAACCGTGTGGTCTCAGGTTCAAAGCCTGGCCAATGAGCAGTGGACGTCTTTCGGCTAATGATGATTATGATGATTCTCACCGACAGACGTGACGGCGGACACTGTCCGGAACTGGTGTATGATGTTTCTTGGCAGGAAGTAGATGTCATCGGAACAGAGCGGCAGTCGCGAGTAGCGCACGCCTTCACGTCGCAGCTGGTTTAGCTTAGCTTCCTCTAGCCTGTGGACAGAGACAAAATAATATTTTATTGTTTCATATTCTAACGTAGAACATATTTTATCACAAACTTCCTAAGACTAATAATTTATTTATTTAAAGTATGTATAACTGACACAGTCGAGCCAAACGTGAAAGTTACAAAGAGAAAACAAATAAAACAAACAGTAGAATTTCAGAATAAAAACAAAATAAGAACTTCAAATAACATACTTACAACTAGTTTTTGGAATAATTCAAGTCGCTAATGCGTCGATTAGTAAAGTATCATCGAAAACTAATCGTAACATATAATAAATATAATATCACGTCACCATATATCTTTCTTAACTTCTTGCTTATCTTGTATTGAGCTCTTAGCATAAGCTAATTTACTATTCAAGATTCTTTACTCATCTCTTTACTTACTTCAAGTAACTGTTCACTTATCCCGTATGTTTTCATTTATCCCGAGTTCCCGACATACTTTCACTTATCCCGACATACTTTTCACTTATCCCTTCATAGTTTTCACTTACCCCTTCATACTTTTCACTTATCCCCTCACACTTTTCACTTATCCCTGTATACTTATCCCTTCGTACTTTTCACTTATCCCTTCACACTTTTCACTTACCCCTTTTCACTTATCTTTTGTTCTTTATATGCTCAATCTCTTACCACGTGACACACTGCGATATGGGAGGCTCGTACAAGTCGAGCTGTAGCAACTGCACCAGTTTGTTGAAGTCCGCCGCGTGGAAAGCGACCACATCCTTGGTAATGCGCCCCCGGTCCGATTCGTCGCCGCAGTGGATCGCTTTTAGAACACCTGGGGAGTTAAATATATTAGTTGATTGATGATAAACCACTGATGATATTATAATTTGAGATGAAACAAGGATTCTTCCTTAGCTGGGACCTTAAATGATTATGGTAAGCATTGTGAAGAAGTAATCACATCACCATAACATATGTTAACAACCCATTACGTCCCCACTGCAGGGGCACGGGTCTCTTCCCATACATCGGGAAGGTTAGGCTATACTCCACACACGGGGGACAAGTCCGGATTTGTGGAGGTCGTGGGCCTAGTGGCCAACCCCAGTGTCAGAGTTTTCAAGCCGCCTTATAAGGCCTCCGACATGGCTTAACGACTGCCATCTAGCAATAGCAGCCGGCACCAACGACTTAACGTGCCTTGCTAAGCACGGAAACGGTCGAGATAAATGCCACTAACAGTCAAACCCATTCAGGTTATGACCGTGTCTGTAGTCAGTTAACGCGACCACGCAAGCCGCACTGAACCACGACCGCTTCACCATAACATAGTACAACTTTGGCAATTTAACTGATCGTTTCGTATGAGAACCAAAAAACTGGGAAAGTAGTTCAGTATAATAAGTCATACGGCTATTTTTTACATCCTAATGAAAAAATGGGGCTGAAAGCCCTACAACCTTCAGCTTGTGAAGCAAATAACATTTAAACACAGATTTTAACACTCATTTCTTTAAGCTCACATTTTTGGCCTATTCTTTTTTGACTGACGCCATCTTTGGACGAAAATCCGGTAAAATCCGGTACTAACCGACAGCGGCGGTGGTGATGCGGTCCAGGCCGTGCCCCACGTGGTCCGCATGGGCCCGCGTGCGGTCCTCGAATAGGAACTCTCGCGCTTCGCTGTAGCGGGGTAAGTACTGTAGGTTACGCAGCTCGTTTATACCGGTCCTGTGGATGGAAAATGAACCTTAACACAGTAGACAGAGTGACTGATATACAGGTTGTTTTGGTCGCCAATCCCCTTTTCAAGGGCGATAAGTTAGTATACATGAAACTAATGCCAAAAAGGTACCTTACGCCGCTAGATGCCGGAAGCGCAGGACCGGTTAGCGTGGAATTCTCGGCTGATACTATGGGCTCAGTAGATACAATGTCTTAGTTATAGTGTGCTCCAAAGGCACTGGGTCTCAGCCCTCATCCCCCCGCATACTGGACATATTTATTATTTATTTGTTTCAATTAGTTTATTATTATTCTTGTATCACTAATGTAGCGACCTTGCAGATTCCACAAATCTGCATATTATCACATATCCGAACGTGCTTGCAAAGAGCATACTAATATGTGTGACGTCAGTTATAATCTGTATAAATACTCTTACTTTATACCAATAAATGTGCAGTATCCGAGCAGTACCTGAACAGCAATGATGGAGTAATCACTACATCCTGTCCTCCGCTCCGCCACCAGGCGTCGAGATGATTACCTAGCTGCAACCACCTTCATCTACCTCACAACTCTGGCAACTCAAATTTACCACCAAATCGGCAACACACATATCGGCAAAACTAACATAGCTAGTTATGTCTTTACTAACATATTATACAATATTATGGACCTACATTGTCTCTACTAAATAAATCGTCTTATTCCTCGATCCCTCAATGCAGAAGATCGCGACCACAAATAAGGTCTCCCCATTGGCTGCATTGTAGGTGCTATGGACTGCCCTCTGTATGTTTCCTCCTACAGTTTTCTTCGCCACATCTATCCATCGGGGAGGTACTCTGACCCTGGCTCGTTTGCCATCCATTCTGACTTAGATTTATGTACTTACCAAACTATGCCTAGTCTCACTTATATTATAAATGCGAAAGTAAGGATGTGTTTGTTTGTTCCACTTTCACGCCGAAAATACTGAACGGATTTGGATGAAATTTGGTAGGTAGATAGGAAATCCATTCTTCTAACACATAGTATACTTTTATCCCGGAAAACTTAAGGGTTCCCGGAGGAGTGCTTAAAAACTCAAAATTTCTACTTTGTCACTAGATGGCGCCACCTTAACATTTCTTTCTCTCTGGGCCCGATTCTGAAGTCTTCGCCAACAAAGTCGCGGACGGAAGCTAGTAGTACTAAATAAATAAATAATAAAACGTTCCAAACTGACCTCCGCTTCTTGATGGGGCTCTTGCCTAACTCAGCGGTGGGCACTAGCTGCTCGCCGGGCCGGATCCACAGGATGGGGCCGTCGTTGGACTCCTGGGGGTCCATCTCCACCGCCGACATGGGGCCCCACGGCATCGTCTATGGCAGGTAACGGTAAATGGTTACAGTACACTAAAATGCCTTATAAATAATTAACATCGTAACAACTACCATTTTTTAATGATTTTTTAGTTTTTGTTGATTACTTCAAAAAGCACTGAATCAATTTTTATAAAATTTATATGGGACCACCTCTGAAGTATTCCCTTCCAAACAAAAAAAGGATCATCAAAATCAATCCATAACTGGCGGAGTAATCGAGTAACAAACATACAAAAAATATATACAGTCGAATTGAGAACCTCCTCATTTTTTGAAGCTGGTTAAAAAAACATTATAGTACATTTGTATTTTGTTGTGAAATGAAATGCAAAGCACTATTACTATTATTTTAGTACAACTGCCGTCTAAGAAAAGAATCCGATGAAAAGTAAATATTAAGAAAATTTTCTAAAAGATTATCAATAATTAGCAGTTTGTTGGATTGTTAAGTAGCTGTGTCAGGTGGCTAAGTGGCTCTACTAGGCTCCTAAATTTCTCTATTAGACTGCCAGGCAGGGTTCGTAATTATGAAGATAATTATTTTCTTTGATAATTATCATCTGATAATTATCCGATAATCACATTTGGATATAAGTAAAACAACATAATAGCTTTGCTTAGTTTGTTTTTATTTTTAGGGTTATTATTATTAGGATTATTATTATTATCAAGATAATTATCAAGGTATATTTATCAACATAATTATCAGTGATAATTATCAACTTCGAACCAACTAAAGTGCCTCTGTTGAACTGCTAAGTAGCTTGTAAGACTGCTAAGTGACCTTGTTGGACTGCTAAGTGACCTTATTGGGCTGCTAAGTGACCTTTTTGGACTGCTAAGTGACCCTGTTGGATCGCTAAGTACTTTGTTAGACTGCTAAGTAACTTGTTAGACTGCTAAGTAGTTCTGTTGTACTGCTGAATTCCTATGTCGGACTGGGCAGTGGGCACTGGGCACGCTAGACAGTGGCTAGGCAGCCGGAGGCCGCGCTCACCAGGTGCAGGAAGGGGCAGGCGGCCAGCAGCTGCAGCAGGCGAGGGAAGTAGCCGCCCACCTCCTCGTGCACCGTGCCCACCAGGGAGATCTGGTGCAGCGGACCGCAGCGGAAGGTGCCCGCCAGGTAGCTTTGTTGTACCTGCACACACAAGTTTAGGAATCAATGAATAAGTAAATGAATAAAAGCTCTACTGCACACGCCAAAACATATTCATTAATGATTAAATGAAAACTAAACGATATTTATACGGGGTGAAATTAAATTTGCGGACCAAAATTTAACTACGGTTTAGCTGAACATAAAACTGAGCAACATTCTCTAAGGAAACTTTTTTTTCTAATCGAGTAATCCCCTTATATCCAAAGTAACCTTTCTATAAATTACAAAAAAGCGGCCAAGTGCGAGTCGGACTCGCCCATGAAGGGTTCCGTAGCAGCAAGTAACATAATAATAATTTATTTATTTCAGACCATAAGTCCATAATGTGGTTAGTAGAAACAAAACAAAACTTAAACTATGTTAGTTACCCTATAAACTATTACAATCATACAACATTTTTATTTTATCGCACCGGTCACTATCCCCACCCAGTATTTTAGGAAGGGAGAGTCAACCCGTGCAGCCAACGTCTTCAGGATGCCGTTGTCACTGCCGCGCAACCGATGGAGAAGTGAGGACACTTTCTTTCTGATTATTGCGTGAAATCCATCGGTTCGCGCCTCCGCAAACATATGAGACGCGCTACAATAGCGCGGCAACCCCATGAGCATCCTGAAGGCGTTGTTAAATTGTACTCGCAGGGCGCTGTAAGCTCGTTGTGTGTACCTAACCCACAGACCGATCGAGTAGAAAGATGTGCAGTAAGCTTTGAAAAGAGTGACTTTTACTTCCACTGAACATCGAGCAAATCTGCGAGCCAGGACATTACTCCTTACTGCCAGCGCCCTGCGCTCCCTCTCTATATCAAGGTCATCTCTTAATTCTTCAGTGATCATGTGACCTAGGTACTTAAACTTATCGACTATCTGTAGAGCAGTACCGGACAGAATCACGGGAGGCACAGTTGTTGGTTTGCTTGTGCCAGACTTAAACACCAGTAGTTGACTCTTTTTTGAGTTGTATTTTTAAGCCCATGACTAGCCGCATATCGCTCACAGACATCGACAAGCTTCCTAATCGAGCCGATTGATGGGCCCAGCAGCACCATGTCGTCCGCGTAACTGATGTTATTGACGCAAGCGCCATCTATATAACAGCCGACATGGGTGCTACTGAGCTCCTCAATAAGCTGATTCACATACAGATTAAATAAGCTTGGAGACGACAACCCCCCCTGTCGAACTCCGCACTCAAGTCTGTACTCCTCCGACAAACCACCCGCCCATCTCACCAGATTAATTTGGTTTTTGTACCAGTACTTTAAAAGGAAGATACATTCTATAAAAGTACATAATATAAAAGTAGTAAAACATAATATAAAAGTTTTTGTAGTTCGTTGTAACTTGAATGAAAGGTAAATTGCGGTTTACGATTTATGACGTATTAAAAAAAACTTCTTACTAGATATCGTTCAAACCAATTTTCGGTGGAAGTTTGCATGGCAATGTACATCATATATTTTTTTTAGTTTTATCATTCTCTTATTTTAGAAGTTACGGGGGGGGGGGGGGGCACACATTTTACAACTTTGGAAGTGTCTCTCGCGCAAACTATTCAGTTTAGAAGAAAATGATATTAGAAACCTCAATATCATTTTTGAAGACCTATCCATAGATACGTATGGGTTTGATAAAAAAAAAAATTTTGAGTTTCAGTTCTAAGTATGGGGAGCCCCCAAAATTTATTGTTTTTTCTCTATTTTTGTGTGAAAATCTTAATACGGTTCACAAAATACATCTACTTACCAAGTTTCAACAGTATAGTTCTCATAGTTTCGGAAAAAAAGTGGCTGTGACATACGGACAGACAGACAGACAGACAGACATGACGAATCCATAAGGGTTCCGTTTTTTGCCATTTGGCTACGGAACCCTAAAAACAGAAACACCAAAAAAGAGGTAAGATGAAAACAATAGGCAATAGGATATTGTAGTTGACTGCATCAAAAGTAAATTATAAAATATTGTTCACCAAATAAGT
Organism: Coleophora deauratella; assembly: GCA_958295455.1. Classification (NCBI taxonomy): domain Eukaryota; kingdom Metazoa; phylum Arthropoda; class Insecta; order Lepidoptera; family Coleophoridae; genus Coleophora; species Coleophora deauratella. The sequence goes on along the minus strand of OY282413.1, from coordinate 8,963,969 downwards.
CTTTACTGAAATTGCAGAAAAACTTACTCACATTGAATTCCATTACATGTACAGTTTTTAATTTGAAAAAAATCCGTAATAATTCTAATCTAATTTCGATTAGAATTGAATCGACTAGAATTGAACTACTTACTTACTACTATATGTATTTCACCATGACGTCATGGTGTACAATTTCAAACATTTTTAGAACAAATTGACGTTTTTGACATTTGATAAAAAGTAACTCAGATGACTAACAGTCAATACGGTATTTGACTACTAGTCATTTGAGTGACTTTTTATCAACTCCCAAAAACTACATTTTGTTCTGAAATTGTACGTGTTACTGGCGTGTGACGTCACAGTCTTTGACGAACTTATTTTCTGATTGTAATGAATATAAAATTTAAAATGGGCAAAAACATTAGTCGAGTAATATTTTTCGCTATTCTAGGACAAATGCTATTTAGTGAATATGAAGTACCCTATTATATTAATCCGATGACGTCACTGACCTGTTGATAGTACCGACTGATGGTCGTAGTCTCGATGTCCGACGCGCGGGCTAGCACGCCCGCCTTGACCGGCAGGGAGGGGTGGGTCTCGGCTAAGTAACGGAGGAGACAGGGGAACGCCGCTGCCGCACCGCGCACCACGCCGCACACGAAGTGCGCCCATCCCTCGCTGTCTTCGGAGAACACCAGCTGTTGGGTACAGGTTTTATGTAAATTATAATAATACTGCAAATATAATAATATTTTGAGTGGAAATATAGTGGTTTAACAAAATTGGTGTAGGACCCGTTAACCGAGGATTCTACTCATCGTACTGAACAACTTTTGTTCTATGACTTTGCGCAAATCGCAAAAAACATTTTGGACTCTCCATACAAAAATGGCAAAACAGATGATCAATTTGTATCCTACACCAATTTTGTTACAACCTGTATAAGGTCTAAGTATATCTGACAAAATTAAAACAGATCTCGTGGTCCGAAGCTGAAGCCGCCCGACCAGAATCGCAAGGCAGTACCATCCAACATCTATGATACTATGTACATTAGTTATCGAGGACAACAACAACAGGCGGCTTGAAAACTTCTAACACTGGGGTTGGCCACTAGCCCCACAACCTCCACCAATCCGGACTTGGCCCCCGTGTGTGGAGTATGGCCTACCTTCCCTAAGTTTATGGGACTCTTCCCATAAACTTCGGTTCTCTAACCGTGCCCCCCTAATAGAGAAAATATGGGTCGTCAACAAAATAAATACAATGCAAAGGCGGCCTGTATTGTAATGAACGAGCGAAATTGAAAACGCAATGGAATAACGTGTCTAGCAATAGCAATAGCAATAAGTTTCGTACTCGTAGAACAGATAGCCGTCGGGGCATTAAAGTTCTCGAGTGGCGACCGCGCACTGGAAGAAGTAGCGTAGGCAGACCTCCCATTCGGTTGAACCTCCCACCGATGACCTCGCAATGGTTGCGGGAAGCCGCTGGATGCGGGTAGCGCAGGACCGGTCGATGTGGGAAGCCTTGGGGGAGGCCTTTGTCCAGCAGTGGACGTCTTTCGGCTGATCATGATGATGACTCGAGGAGTTTATTATGATGATGACTCGAGGATATATTAGTTTAATGGTTTTCTAGTTTTTTGCTTTTAGTGTTTATCAGTTTTGTAGACTGAGTTATTTTCCAAAGAAATGAGAATTTGAGAAAAATCCAGCAACAAATCTTAAGTCGATTTTTTAGTCCACCAGTGTACCGTGGAATAAGTAATCAGTATTTCATCTGATAACTTATTCCACGTTCGCACTACTCGGCTGCTTTAGATATGTCTGTGTGGGTTGTTTGCAATACCTTGAGGAACTCCTTGGCGAGCGCCTCTTGCTGCGGCGCACTCAGCATGTCCACGTCGCGTTGGTGAAGGTACACCACGCTGGCGCCGCCGTTCGGGTGCGTCTCCACGCGCATCAGTCTGAAGGGAACATCACAAATATGAGGGAATTTTCAGCAAAAATTTATAATATGGGGGCACGGTAGAACCCCCAGGCCAAGGTAGCACGACTGAGTTGAATACATGGCACTTTCAACCTTCCTGTCTCTTAGGGTGCGTCTTCACACGCATCAGTCGTGCGGCGACACCACAAACATTATGAGGGAATTTGCAGCACGAGTTTAGCAGGCCAATGTAGTGCGACTGAGTTTCATCCACTTCCAGATTGTACGGTTGTTATCTTACTACCAGTTTTAAGTGGCGTTTCATTTTCAATTTGAACTTCTATAGCCATTCACCTGTGAATTTCATCAAGCACCTTTGGCAGTAAAAATTAACTTTACATGTATAGGGGGCATTTAGGACTCACCTATGATACTTCAGGCCCTTGACCTCTGGAGTCTCTGCCAGGGGCCCCCACGTGTCGGTGGCGGGCAGGCCGGCGCGGTCGCGGCGGCACTGCACGCCGATAGAGCACCGCTTGATGCGTGCGCGCCGCCGGCAGTGGTGGCACGAGGACGAGGATGAGGATGAGTGGTGGCGCGAGTGGGAGGAGCTGTGGGAAAGATAACATAAATACTTGTGGCGACGTCTACCGTACTCGCCACGAACGAGTACAACGCGCTATCAAAGTTTCTTAGGTCTTAAGTATGTACCTATATTTAGTATCTTCTTCCAACCATCATCGGTTTGATCACGGCCGGTCCCCAGGCATACCACCTCGCCTGGCGGAGGTACCTCCCTTTTCCTCCGAAGAGTGGGAACATACAGTTCCTACATAATTTACGATAAGTATCAAGGTAGGAAAGATTGAAGGAAAGCGTGGAAGGGGAAAACCAAGGATAAGTTACATGGACCAAATTAAGAATAAGGTTGACGTCATATCGTAATAAGAAGCAAGGCCTTGAAAAGGAGTGAATGGTGTGAGCTGCGCCGTCAAGAACCCAGCTCTTAAATTATATAATTAAGGGATAAAAGACAGCCTATGTCGTTCTCTTTGTCACACGCTACGTGCATGCCAAATTCCGTTAAGATCGGTTGAGGCGTTCAGGTGTTAGAAGGAACTAACAAACCAACACGTTTATATTATTACGCGAGTGTAGATTGTGTGGCTGTGTTTTTTTGTTATTTATTGTATAAGGTAGCAATACAAAACGTGTTGGTAGAAGCAGAAAAAATAAGTCTTGATTTATTTTTAACTGATATTTTTAGGAGGACTCTATAGATAAAAATACAGAGGACATAACGAGGAAACGGACGACTAATATTATTACGGTGCACATTTTTAACCGACTTCAAAAAAAAGGCAGAAGTTTTCAATTCGTCGGTTTTTTTTTTATGTATGTTCACCGATTACTCGAAGACGCCTGAACCGATTTGGAAAATTATTTTTTTGTTTAAAAGGGTATACTTCACAGGTGGTCCCATATAAATTTTATCGAAATCGATTCAGCGGTTTTTGAGAAAATCAACAAAAACATATCAAAATTGGAGTTGTTGCGATTGAAGTCGGTTGTTTTTAACGTATTCAGCGTGGTCAATTATACGCTTACGAGTATATCCTTTGCGTGTTTGTATAAAGCGCATGGCACCTATCCAATTTCTTAATGTAAGTAGGTAATTACAAAATCAGAATGTTAATAACATCATTTTGTGTGATGGAAAAACCTTTTGGAGGGCTTACATCTATTGATGTTTCACCCTATTGGAGACTTCATAGTGAAGCGAGTCGAGGTCTTTAGAGCCTGTAAAGCGACTCAGATGTGTCTGTCAATTTTGTCTCCAATATATTTAAATGAATCTCGAGCCGTTTTTTGTATTTTTCACAGAATTTTTCAGTTTGTTCTTTTACAGTGTGTATTTCGAGATACAATATCTTAATTGAAACAGTATCATAATTAAAAGTAAAGCATTTACATAAGGTCTAACAATATCAACTAAACTACCTAAACTGGGGCTTCTGCTCCTGAAACTGAACAACTTTCCCCAAGGAAACCCTTTTTACATATACGAAATTAAAGAAAGAGCAAAAACATTAAATAAGTAACGTGAATATAAACCAATTCGCCTCGCCATTATGTGTATATCAAGCAACATATCCTATATAAAAGCAAAATAAAAAAAGCGGCCAAGTGCGAGTCGGACTCGCCCATGAAGGGTTCCGTAGCAGCAAGTAACATAATATAAAAGTTTTTGTATTTCGTTGTAACTTGAATGAAAGGTAAATTGCGGTTTACGATTTATGACGTATTAAAAAAAAACTACTTACTAGATATCGTTCAAACCAATTTTCGGTGGAAGTTTGCATGGTAATGTACATCATATATTTTTTTTAGTTTTATCATTCCCTTATTTTAGAAGTTACGGGGGGGGGGGGGTGGACACACATTTTACAACTTTGGAAGTGTCTCTCGCTCAAACTATTCAGTTTATAAGAAAACGATATTAGAAACCTCAATATCATTTTTGAAGACCTATCCATAGATACCCCACACGTATGGGTTTGATGAAAAAAATTTTTTTGGGTTTCAGTTCTAAGTATGGGGAGCCCCCAAAATTTTTTTTTTTATATTTTTGTGTGAAAATCTTAATGCGGTTCACAAAATACATCTACTTACCAAGTTTCAACAGTATAGTTCTTATAGTTTCGGAAATAAAGTGGCTGTGACATACGGACAGACAGACAGACAGACAGACATGACGAATCCATAAGGGTTCCGTTTTTTGCCATTTGGCTACGGAACCCTAAAAACATAGACAAGGCAAAGATTCTATATTCATATTCAAGGCGTAATGTTACGGCTTTAGTACTTCTTCTGACTAAAACCGGCCCTCTGAAGTCAAATTAATGGTATACGAGCTGTGTGCTTCTCTTATAGGGTTATGTATCTCAAAAGGAAAAAAGAGGTTTTATTGTAAGGATCTCAAATATATTTTAGTAATAATTTTAAAATAAATAATATAAAAAAATAAGAAAACAGACAAAATAGACTATTCACCCCCCTCCCCCCCCCCCATTTGAAGAAAGTCTGTAAAACAGTTCTTTTATAGATTACAGGCCAACCTATAAGAAGTCTAAAATCTTAAACCAAGATGGTGAAATCCTCACTATTGTTTGTTTGTACACCCTTGAACACTGGGTACGCGAGTCAGACTCGCTCTTGTCCGTTTCTTTAACGTGCGAACGGAGCAAGCGTGAATGGAGCATGCCAACTGAGTGACGACTGTATGAAAGCGCCACTAAATGTACCACTGGGAAAGGTATACTGTCGTTAGTACAACTGACTACTTTAGGCTGAGTGCTGTGTGTTAGATTGCCGCATGTTTATTTGCTCTGTGTCTGAGCGTTAAACATGTGTATATTTGCATATAAATGTGTAAGTTCCATATACACATGGAATATCCTACCCTAAGTGATGAAAAGTGGGCGTAGCTCGCCCGTGGGGTACAGACTTTAGCGGGGGCTAGGTGGCCCATACTCGCCTCGTACATGCACCTGCTTCCCTATTCAAACTCTGCCGCAAAGAAGGCCGCTAAGTATACGGAACCTTCATATACTTAGCGGCTTTATTTCTTATGAGGGCAGAACTATACTGCTCAGATTCCCCCCGACAAAGTTATTCAACTAAATTAAGCCATTAAAATAAGCAATAACAGCTATACAGGGTGTAACAGAAAGGTGTGATAATACTTCAAGATTGGCTTTTACCCATCAAACTGAACAACTTTTGTTCTACAACTTTGTTGAAATCGCAAAGAAATTTTCGGACTTTTCATACAAACTTGGTTCGCCAGCTGATCGATTTGTATGAAAAGTCCAAAAAAAATTTTGCGATTTGAACAAAGTTGTAGAACAAAAGTTGTTCAGTTTGATGGGTAAAAGCCAACCTTGAAGTATTATCACACCTTTCTGTTACACCTGTAGAAGCAAGACAGCTGGTCCAGTGAATGATATCACTAATGCTATTCTATTCAAATCACACAGTAGGATCATAGGCAAAAAAACATGAAAGAGAAGGGTTTTGTAACATAAATATGAGGCAAGTACAGACAAGGAAAAATACACAATAAAAGAAAAACTCACCGTTCACGATCCTTCTCCTTTTCCTTCTCTTTCTCCCGTTCTCTATCTCTCTCTATCTTCACTGTATCCGGTTCCACCTTCACCTGCACCGTTTCCACCTCCCTCACTTTCCTGATACCTGAATACACCTGAGGTTCCTGTCTCTCTTGTTTTATCCTGAATGGAAGCTCCAAGTTACCATAGCACGGCAATTCTCGCTTCGGTGTCGGATGGAACCGAATCGCTTTCAAACTAAGACTCAACTGAGTAGCTGGCCGTCGCGGGTTTGAACTTTCTAGTAGAATGTTAGTCCGTGTCACTCTCGGATACTTGTATCTAAACATCGATCGCTGGAAGTGTGTATTTATTATCCGGAGCTGACGCGAGACCGACGAGAAGATCCTCTTTGTGACGTCATCATTTGGGATAGTCTTTGATATTTGTGTTTGCCTCCATGAAGCATTTAGGCCACCAATCCAGTCTGTTTTTAAAGGCTCTTGGTTTATATCACTTAATCCGAAATCAGCTTGAGTTGGGTTGAAGAGTAATGCATTCGGCACTGGAGGAGACTTCTGAAGGACATGAAGGGTGAGTACTGCTGTGTTGCTATATCCACCAGAGTCAAATACTGGCCATATTTTGGTAAGTTTGGAAGGCCGTGTGTTCTCACCCCACAGACAAATGTCTTTGCTTTCTTCACTGCGCTTACGTTTTCTTCCTGCAAAAAGAAAAGAAAGAATGACGTTAAGTGTAGTTTGTAAAAACATAGACTTTTGAGTTTTTAAATTTTATTAAAAACTAACTAAATGTTCTTCAAAGATGTGAACACTGTAAATCAACTTAATTTCAACACAAACCACGGCATGGTCAGAGGAAAACAAACCGAAAAAATCGAGAAGACAAATTACAATAATTGGTAAACACATCCCAAGTCCTCTTCCAGAAGAGATATAGGAACAATGAGAAGAACAATTTCAAGATGTATTAGCACCAAAGAAACAATAAGGAAAAATATGACATACTAGAGAACGAGTTAAAATCAACAGCAAGTAAAGTAACTGTTTTGAAGCAAAGAAAGGATAAAACTGGTAATATAACAAGAGACCTCATACGGAGTAGGAACATACTAGATCTCAAGTACATAAGAATTATACAAGAAATATATAGAAATTAGAAGGCAAAAATACAAACTGAAAGGATATGTGAAGAATTTAGATTGAAAAAAGGAGTAAGACAGGGTGACCCCTTATCCCCAAGCTATTCTCATCTTTATTAGAACAAATATTCAGGAAACTTCATTGATAAATATTAATGGAGAAAATATACACCAAATGAGATTCGCAGACAATTTAATTTTATTGAGTGAAAATGCTAAAGACTTACAAGACATGTTGCAACAACTTGCAAAAGAAAGTGAAGAGGCTGGATTATCTATGAATATAGATAAGACCAAACTAATAACAATAATATAAATCTCGAAAACGACCGCGCCAAGCTCTACTGGGACCGAGACATCATCACGGACAGGTCTATTGATCATAATAGACCTGATATCGTGTTGATGGATCGGGCGCAGTCAAGGGTGTTTTTGGTGGATATCACTATTCCACACGACGAAAACCGATGCCGAAAAGAGGTTACGGTACCTTTACCTGGCGCACGAGGTTACGGATGTGTGGCAAGTGCAATCCACCGAAATCATTCCTGTAGTCCTGTCCGTTAATGGTTTGATCCCCGCTGACCTGGATCGTAACCTTAGGCGGCTGGGACATCGAGGCAGACCGATAATAGCGGCTATGCAAAAGGCAGTCCTCCTCGACAATGCCCGGATTGTCCGACTCTTTCTCTCCTCGTCGCACTGACCTCCAGCCGACTGTGCTTCTCTGCTGGAGTAGCTCCTGCCACTTCGCCTAGCGCGAAGTGGTCAGAGTACCCCAATTTATATTTCCGCATAATAATAATAAATTAAATAGCGTAGGGATGTGACGACCCCATCGCCACTGAGGGAGAGGCAGTAGTGGCAGCACAGCCTCTTCGTCAGTGTAATTAGTCAGTCGTTGTTGACCATGCTGAGCTCCTAGTTGACCCCGGGTACTAAAATATAGGGGTCCATAACGGTCTTTTGTACAAAGATGATGGAAAGTACAATAATGAATCGAATGAAGGATCGAATGTCGCTGCCCGGGGGCCGCCGCCCGGGGCGCGTCTGGTCGCGCTAATGCCAGGCGCGGCAGCAGCATTCAAGTTCACTTTGAGAATACACTAAATGGGATTGTATTTGCACCATTTGTCCAGTCTGTTTTTAAAACTATTTTTGGAGGGGGCATCAACCACATCTTGAGGTAACTTGTTCCATATTTTTGCGAATAATAAAAAAATCATATCCCCAACAAATCAAACACAGAAGGAAATTTATAACAGAATTAATAATTCATGGAAATTGTTCCGGTCTTCGAAGGAAGTAGTTAAAACGCACATATGCCAATTAAAGAAAAAAGTAACGTATTTAACACATGCATATTACCATGCATGGTTGTCAAACATGGTAACTAACTGAAAAGCAAAGAAATATACTGAGGGTTTGTCAAAATAAAATGCTAGTATGTTAAATATAAAACTTAAAGACAAGTAAGTAAAAGTAGCCGATATAAGTAACTTATGTAGTAAAGAAGCAGAAATGGAACTGGGCTGGGCACATGATAAGAGATAAAAAAGATATAAATGACTACAAAAGGTAACTTGGTATCTTCGGGAGGGGAAAAGAAAAAAAGGGAGACAGAGAATCAGATGGGAAGATGATATTAGAAAAGCAGCTAGAGAAACATGGAAGGCAATGGATAGACGTCTTTGGCTAAATCTGGGGGAGGCCTATGCCGGGAGGCAAACTGACAAGGTTGCCGATGTGTTAGATCAAAATTTAAAAACGAACTACTTAGTCAAATAATTTTGTACCTGTAATTAAGTCAGGCATATCTTTGTCGGTATCACACCATTTTATTGTAAAACTTTTTGTAATCAATAAATTACTTATTATTACAAATACAAAAGCCTTTACTGCTGATATTTTTAGGGTTCCCTAGTCAAATAGCAAAAAACGGAACCCTTATGGATTCGTCATGTCTGTCTGTCTGTCCGTATGTCACAGCCACTTTTTTCCGAAACTATAAGAACTATCCTGTTGAAACTTGGTAAGTAGATGTATTCTGTGAACCGCATTAAGATTTTTATACGAAAATAGAAAAATTGGTTTGAACGATATCTAGTAAGTAGTTTTTATATCGTAAACCGCAATTTGCCTACAACAAACTACAAGAACTTCTATATTATGTTACTGCTCCTACGGAACCCTTCATGGGCGAGTCCGACTCGCACTTGGCAGCTTTTTTTACTTATTTTGCCATTAGTAAAAAGTATTTTTTTACCTTTGTGATATTAATGTTAAGCAGAAACGCTTAAAACAAAAACAAGTCATAATCTGCCGTCTGTCACTTACTGTGTTCTTAATTTGTACGGCACACTATGTGGAATTTGGCCTAATTTTCAGACACCCTGTTTTTATTGCGGAAGTAGTTGGTTTTATAAAGCTGGAGTAAAACTCCCGTGTATCAATACTGCATAGAAAAGAGCGTACTCCCAAATCAAAGGCCGGCAACGCACATGTGACTCCTCTGGTGTTGCGGGTGTCTATGGGCGGCGGTAATCGCTTACCATCAGGTGATCCGTCTGCTCGTTTGCCACCTCTGCCATAAAAATAAAAAAATAAAAATAGTTTCGAAGCAGTGAGTTGAAAATCTACCTATTTAAATATCTATAACTATCTATATAAATATCTATAACTACAATACCAATCGAGATTTGCAGCCGATGTTTTTTGTAGATATAGTCCATGGTCAGGAGATATTAGTAATGTAAATGTGCAAACTCGGCTTGGTTTAAAAGAAAAAAAATATAAAGAAAAAATAAAAATATTTAATAAGTTGTGTTGTACTGACTATAGAAGGTTCGAAATAGCTTCATAAAATGAGGCTTTCATTATTGTTTTATATAAAGAAATCAAATTATCATTTAGTTCATGTGTCCATGACGCCAGCGGAATGTTGTAGCTAAGAAGGATGTGAGTATAATAGGGAATTAGAGCATCATTAGGACTAATTGTGCGCCAGCAGCGGAATTTGTGCGTCTTACAATTTCGGAGATATTCATAAAAAACCGATGCCGCCAGGGTAACGTTCCCTCAGCGGCATAATTTTGAAAAAGATGGTCTAGCTCATAACAAAGTACATGACTGAGTAGCTTTCGTCGTGTTATAAATGTGCGCAAATAGCGGAATTTGTGCATCTTACGGTTTTCAAATTATTCAAGATTCCGCTGCAGTAACGTTTTGGTGTTTTCTGTATCTCGAAAACGGCTGATAGGAGAAATTTCAAAAAAATACCACTAGTACACCTTAATTTGTGCGTAATTTGAGCAATGTTACTTTTTTGAAAATTATGATATTTTTTTAGTAATTAATTTGTTTAGAAAATCAGGAAATTCTAATATACAAGAAAACGAGTGAAGTTTCAATCGAATAAAGAGCACTCAAATATTCCTCTAGTAGACCCTAATAATGTGTGCAATTGTGGATTGTATTATCTAGGCAATTAGTGAGATATACCATTTAATTACGATATTAAGGTAGCGAAATTTTAAAGATTGAATTCAGTGCTCCCATAAGACTATATAACATGACATTTTACATAAAATTAGAGCATCCTGCTAGCAAGCTTTCCTGTAAGTTTCAGCTTTGAATAACGTTGATTTAAAAAGATTTACCCAAAAGAAGAAAGAACGAACATTTTCCCTATAACCCGACCAAATTAGAATGTATACGAGAAAGCGGCCGCGCCATACAAAAAGGTAACCTTCCTAAATTGGTAGCATACAACCAGAACTAATTGGACAATTAAGCAGAAAATTTTTTGTTATGATGTTTATAAATGTTTTATTATTTGGCTTCGTATTTAAATTAACTAAAATCGGGTAACATCGACAAGTTGAACAACAAACTTTTTGATGTATCTGCATAAAACTCAAAATGTTTAAGTGGATGCTTTACACATGCTTTTAAATCGTCAATATTTTTTGCTATCTAGTACCATAGAAGTAGAACAAATGCCATACCATAGAATAGCATAGAAGTAATTAGTACTTTATTACTTCTACCTGTTGAGGTATATTTCTCGCAAAGCAGATATAATCAAATCAATGCTTTGTTAAATTCTGATCAAAGTGTTTATCTTATCGCTTTGAACTGAGCTGCGCTCCTCGCACATGTAGCCCCCGGGGCACGGGCAGAGGGAATGAGCATTAAGCTCCCCCCGTCGCGCGAGTTCCCGTGTTTTCGAAACCCATCCGCCCCGCAGTGTGACCATTTGTGGCAGATTTCTGCCATTTGGGCAGATTTGGCTACTAAATTTTAACTCTAGCAGAATAATCTGACGATTTAAAAAAGTGTCAGAATTTGGCAGTTTTCAAGGAAATACTTTTTTAAATAGCAATAGAAAAGTTATAATTTTTTTTATGACTTGCTTGCTAGAAAATATTTTTAATTTTATTATTTTTATAATAATATAAAGTAGTACGGGAATTTCCCGTTTATTAATTTTTAAGTAGGTAAACCATATACATAATTATCCATAATATCGGGGTTCCACGTAGTGTGTCAGATTTTAGCAGATCTCTTCTTTCTTCTCTCAGAAGTCTTCATTGTTTCATTCTTCTTTTTAATTTTTATTTTAACCTTCTCGAACTATTAATCAGTATGCTAGAAACTAAACACTACTTAATGTTGCATTTTTTTTATCCTCTATTGGTAAGCCCTTGGCATCATCTCACCTGATGGTAAGTAATGATGACGCCGAAGATGGAAGCGGGCTTATCAAAGAATCCCCAACGCAATGGGGAATTGGCTATCTTCATGCCGGAACACATCCATGCTGTTAACATTCATGTTTGGCGGCAAGACTTAGATAAGATACTTACTATCTAAAAATCTTATTACAAGTATCTTTTATAATAGCTTTGTCCCGGCCGCTATACGAGTACGTAGGTACTAAGAAAACAATCGTCAATAAAACATTTGCACGCAACTGTACTTACAAAGCTTCCTTCAATATACCTTTCATTTAAGAAGGTTATCCTTTTGTATGGTGCGGCCGCTTTCTCGTATACATTCTAATTTGGTCGGGTTATAGGGAAAATGTTCGTTCTTTCTTCTTTTGGGTAAATCTTTTTAAATCAACGTTATTCAAAGATGAAACTTACAGGAAAGCTTGCTAGCAGGACGCTCTAATTTTATGTAAAATGTCATGTTACATAGTCTTATGGGAGCACTGAATTCAATCTTTAAAATTTCGCTACCTTAATATCGTAATTAAATGGTATATCTCACTATTTGCCTAGATAATACAATCCACAATTGCACACATTATTAGGGTCTACTAGAGGAATATTTGAGTGCTCTTTATTCGATTGCAACTTCACTCGTTTCCTTGTAAATTAGAATTTCCTGATTTTCTAAACAAATTAATTACTAAAAAAATATCATAATTTTCAAAAAAGTAACATTGCTCAAATTACGCACAAATTAAGGTGTACTAGTGGTTTTTTTTTGAAATTTCTCCTATCAGCCGTTTTCGAGATACAGAAAACTCAAAAACGTTACTGCAGCGGAATCTTGAATAATTCGAAAACCGTAAGATGCACAAATTCCGCTATTTGCGCACATTTATAACACGACGAAAGCTACTCAGTCATGTACTTTGTTATGAGCTAGACCGTCTTTTTCAAAATTATGCCGCTGAGGGAACGTTACCCTGGCGGCATCGGTTTTTTATGAATATCTCCGAAATTGTAAGACGCACAAATTCCGCTGCTGGCGCACAATTAGTTCTAATGATGCTCTAATTCCCTATTATACTCACATCCTTCTTAGCTACAACATTCCGCTGGCGTCATGGACACTTAGTTCATTAAGTTTGGAGCAATATTTTTTTTTTCTTTTTTCAGCAAAACTAGAAGGCAGATTTTCAAAAATTCTGTGCTTTGAAACTATGCAGTATTGATACACGGGAGTTACTACTTCCGCAATAAAATCAGGGTGTCCGAAAATTATGCCAAATTCCACATACTGCGGCAGTAATCACCATAATTCATATGATAATACTAATTTTAAAAAAACCCTTACTTTGGAAAGACTTCTTTTCTAATAGTTAAATAATTTTGAAAAACCCAGTTAAAAATAAAGTAATTAGATTTTATTATATCTCTATAAACATTGCGGATTTGGTGAAGCTTTCTTTAAATCTATTCTATTCTATTATATTTTTCTATTTGGCATTCCACATCTCATATTGAGCGTGATTTTGCCAATGTCGAGTGAAAAATGGGAGAATCTTCAATAAAAAAAAAACGGCAAAACGCCAAAGTCAAGTGAAACGGCTCTTAGGGTGATGGGCACTTAAAGACGCTCCATGTGGTGGTTTGCTGCTGGAACTTGGAAAACGGAGCTGTCTCCCAAGTTAATCCTCTTCTTATGACTGCTTATCTCTGAATCTGAATCACAGCTATTTCACCATCACAAAAATAACGTTGAAACTACTCTAAAACGGAAATAATTAAAAATTAACTCAACAGACGTGTACTCGGTACAAAGTCCCGGCAACCAACCTTTCTTTAAATCATTATGGAGTTGCATGTTAACAGCCACATATGACTGACTGGGAAAATCTTCAGATTGTCAAATATACCTACATATTCAAAAATTTTTTTGACATGCAAGAAATTATCAAAATAAGGAATTTCCACATTCTCAGTGTTGTTATATGGTAGATACTCGTTACTATTTCGATTCTATTTATATTTTTAAAATAAAAGAAAGAGAATAAAAACATAAAAGGCAATAAGAATATTAGAAAGTTATATTCAATACCACACAAGGTCAGCCATGATGAAATTTTACAACAATTGTACCAACAAGGATCAGAGACCTTTAACATGTAAAACAAAGAGGAATTTCAAGTGTAAAGGTTACGAAAAACAGGACAATATCTTCAGAGACTTGCAAAGAGTGTTTATCAACAAATGCCACCTCCATTTTCGTGATGTAATTGAACGATAGGTTACCAAGTTTCCCACCAAAATATCCTACAGATTTTTAGGCAGTTTCAAAATAAAAATTGGGAAGGATAGCCTTTGGGAGTGTAGGAAACAGATGCATGTGTAGATAATGAAGTATATACCTTTAGAATCGTTGGATAATACGTTTTTGTTACCGCCTGACACACTGGGATCATATCCCAGTTTCGACAGTTTGCGATAGTCGTGTGTCACACGACGGCGTTTGGTGCCCTCGCCGGCGTCCGCATCGCTGCTCAAACTGCTTTCATCGTCACGAAAATCACGATTTTCATCAACTTTTACATTGGATTCCTGTTCGCCATTCGACGCCATTGTATCCAAAAGAAAATTGGAATCCAAAGCAAATCACCACTGTTAGTCAATTAAAACATTGTTCCAGACACACGATTTCGCGACGACCAAGTAAATTATCAACAAAATCACACAGAACGATTAGAAATTCACCGATTTCGATAAAAAAACAACCTGCGACGCCATTTACGCTACCTCACCTTGTAATTTTTTTTTACGTTTCGTGTCACGCAATAGGCAAAGACGTTTCACCATGCAGCCGCTCTCCCTTTTTGAGAACGAATGTTCTATTTTACTTGATTTTACTATTTAAGCTAATTATTTAGCTATTTAATCTGTTAAATATTACAATTTCAATTTTTAAATCAAATTCAATTAAAAAAGAATAATGAAAATACCAGCTAGGGTCTCGTTCCAATACAAAGTAAGGTAAGATTTTCTGTTCCTTTTACGCATAATGTTTACTATCCCACTGTCACGGGTAAATTACTCTCAGAAGAAAATGTTCTGAAACGCTACCTATTAAAAAAAAAATAAGTAAAATAAGTTCCTTTGATGCTCCCTCTTTGGGGAAAGCTGTGAAGTTCAACTCCCACCTAGTAACACAAACAGCAGCCAGTTTCATATCAACTGCTAACAGATTACATAAGTTGCGTATAGATGGCGCTACTAGGCCAATTTTTTTCATTTTGCCCTCGCGTGCTAATCTTTTTTTTTTACTACTTACGACTTATTGAGGGTGCGCAGTGCGTGAGCCGCACTCAAAATAATAGAGTCCGTGCAGTGCTGCCGTGCTTACGATAAGAGCAGTAAGTATATTTTTGAAAGCAGTACCGTAAAACCACGCAAATATGATCCTGCTATACAACTATGGTCCAAAGAGATCGTCAGATTTCGAAAAGCATTATGTTGCCATTAGCGCCATCTTAAAGATTTCACGCGTATTAATTGTTACATTAGATATGGACGAATAATTTATGGCAGCACTTGACAGGTAGCAGCACCCGTCTTGCAATTACTTGTCAGTGAAGCTGAACAAGTTTTTACGTGTCCTTACGTTCTCTCAAACTTTTATTTTGAAAAGTAGGAAAATTTCATCGAATCCGCTCCGAATCATTACTGTTTTGAAGGTAAGTTTATCACGATATAATTGCATTATTGTTTCTATCGTAAATTCTCATACTTTTGTGTAAATTAAATGTTACTTGATTTTTCGTACTTTGTTTCAAACAATAGTCCTAACGGTTTTTTGGACAATATTTGAATTCGCTCGTAAAATGTTGCGACGTAAGGTTGGAGGTAGGCCCTATAAATATTATAGTGACCGCCAAATGGAGCTTTGTCTGTCAGAAATCGAAAATAAGACCTTAACGCAAAGAGAAGCTTCAACTAAATATAAAATACCAAGAGGCTCAATAATATTGAAAATTAAAGATCTGAAAAAAAAGATGATATCATTTTCTACCCAATTCAAGATATAAAATTCAAAATAAACGAGCCAAAAAGGCTAAGCTCTAAAAGGGCTCTGTCCAATGTACCAGAGCTGGAGGAGAGGTAAGGAAAACCTAAAAAATAAGGCCTCGTTTAAATATTTGTTGACTGTTTTGTATTTTTTAAATTTTGAATTTTAATTACTATAATTTGTTTAATTTTTGTGATTTAATATTAGTGTTTTTTTAAATAATTAAGATTAATAAACGATCTCATAATGAATGATATTTTTATTTAATGGATTTTTGTAATATAACCGATTTTTTCTCGGTTTTTCTACCTTATTTATTACCCTTGATGGATTATTCTAACCACAGCTGTGTTTATCTATAGTCCAGTTGAAGTTTTCATACGATTATGTGCAGTGTTATGAGTTGGAACAAAATTGTAAACAGCAAAGACAACAATGGTCCAAAATTAAAAAAAAAAAACAAACACTATCATTGCCTGATCAATATTAATTACTTCATGTAAATAGTTATCTATTTGACTAACTATTGGTCCATACCGGGTTTCTCTAACGCAGATAGTTTTTCTTATATTTAGTCGTGAATTAAAAAATAGGAAAACTTGGACCATAGTTGTATGGTTTTACGGTAACTAACTCCCTGGCGCTGCGTAGAGATGTAGCCTCGCTCTGCATTCTCTATCGCATGTACAATGGGGAGTGCTCCGAGGAATTGTTCGGATTGATCCCTGCCGCCTCTTTCCGCCATCGTTCTACGCGACAACATATTCATCCCCATCACATAGATGGTTGGCAGTCCACAACTGTGCGTTTCACTAGAAACTTTCTGCCTCGCACAACCAAACTGTGGAATGAATTGTCGCCTGCGGTATTTCCGGACCGATACGACATTCAAACCTTCAAGAAAAGAGCGTACTCCCAAATCAAAGGCCGGCAACGCACTTGTGACTCCTCTGGTATTGCGGTGTCTATGGGCGGCGGTAATCGCTTACCATCAGGTGATCCGTCTGCTCGTTTGCCACCTCTGCCATAAAAAAAAAAAAAAAAACTACATCTATTTCGTTATTTTTAATAATAGAATAACTATTAATAAGACAAATAAATAGATAAAAATCGTAATTAATATAATCTAAGGAAACAGTTCAGAAAGTGCAAACATGTGACGAAAACTCGAAAGTGTTTTCCACAGATTTACTGCCCTTATCGTAAGCACAGCAGAGTGATAAGATGTGCTTTCTCTACAGCCTCGTTGTCGGTGGTGTTCGGTGCCCAAAAGGTGCCAAGAACGGGATGCTAACCAAAAAAAACTGGACAAGAGCAGCTTTGACTCGCGCACCGAGGGTTCCGTACAAACAAACAATATTGATAACTTTACCATCTTATTTGAAGACCAAAGATTTCTATCTTCTTCTTTTCGTGTCAATTTAATGGCATACATCAATAACCCGTGTTTGGCTTCAAAAAGATCGAGTGCAATAAATTGGGGAGGTGAGCAAGACATCAAGTGTGTCATGGATTACAAAGCGCCCGCCGCACTCACAGGTTATAACTAGGTTACCCAGTAATCTATACAGGGTGACTTTAAATTAGTTCTTGATACCAAAGGCTATGAATGTGCTCATGATAACAGACAACTTTCCCTAAATAACCCATAGTCAAATCGCAAAAAAAAAATTTGACTCTTCATACTAATTTGGCCGCTCGGCTGATCGATTTGTATGAAGAGACCAAAATTTTTTTTGCTATTTGGCTATGGGTTCCTTAGGGAAAGTTGTTTGTTTTCATGAGCACATGCATAGCCTTTCGTATCAAGAACTAATTTAAACTCACCCTATATATGAATAATATGTATGAAACTGAACAACTTTTCCAAAGAACGAATGGTCAATTCGCAAACATTTTTTGAACCTTTTATACTAATTTGATCACGTGATCGGCCTACTTTGTATGGAGATGGCCAAAAATTTTTTTTCGAATTGACTAGTAGTTATTTTGGGGAAAGTTGTTCACGAGTAGAAGCCAATGTGAAGTTTTGGTGGGGGGTCCAAGAATAACCCTGTATATGGGGGCGATATGAGGATTTAGATATAGAAAATATATCTTGTTTTCATTGTGACTGTACACTTTAAACAAACGTCATTTGTAGGCGACGTGGTGGGAATCGATATGGTGAGAAATCGGCATAATGGGTCAGTCGACGTCGTGGGAATCGATATACTGAGAACAATTCCCGGATAATCCCCCCCATGGTAAATTTTCGTCTATTTAATTTTCTTATTTGCCCGCCAAATGTGCGTTTACACGTCCATGTTTGGGTCGATCGCATAAATCTATAACGTATGCTAAGTTTCACTTTAATCGGTCCAGTAAATTCGGAGCAAATTTGCTGTGACAGACAAACAGACAGACACAGGAGTGAATCTGTAAGGGTTCCTCATTCTTTTGAGGTACCTACGGAACCCTAGAATCGAATCAACGACGGTTCTGAACACAGGTCTATGAAAATCGGTTCAGTAGTTTTCGAGTTAAATAGGTATTTTACCTGTCATGTAATTATCGATTTTGTTTATCATCATCATACCTGTAACACGCATCGAACTATTCGGATCGAGCGGTCTAAAAGCCTTTATCAATATAATTCATTCATGGTTAGGTTCCTAAATCAAAAATACAATTTGCAAATTCTATTCACAAATCGAGGAATTTCACGGCCAATATTTAGGTACGTGTTCTGAATATAAATTTAAAAGCGTTTGCCGGGAATCGAACTTAGGAGTAGTGTAGCATGCTAATCAAATCAATCCACGACGTGTAATATTGAGAGCTTCTACTTGAACGATTGGCTCCGTCGTCGTCCATACGGAAGACACCAGTCGTCCGACTCGTTTGTCGTACACTTTGATTTATAAGGGTCCTTCTGAAATGCCTCGATAAACTATAATTATACTTAAGTAATAAAATTTCAAAAAAAAACCCATTAAAAATTGAGTTTGTCATACTTCCTGAAAAAACTTTCACTTTCATTAGAAGGTAAATATTTACAATCTATACTCATCGACAAAAATATCGACTCAAGGTTTGTGGCACGACTTTTGAAAAAATAACTCAATCTAGCAAAAAAAAACACTAAATCAAAAGTTGAAAATCTGCGTGTTTACTCTTTATGATTTTAGTTTGGTGATTTTCTAGTTTTTTGCTTTTAGTGTTTAGCAGTTTTGTAGACTGAGTTATTTTTTCAAAAGACGATCAACAAATCTTGAGTCGATTTTTTAGTCCACTATGGTGTAGGTACAATATCCAACATCAGGTGTTTATTTTGTATTTATGCACTTTTATGGACTTTATCGAATTTTGGTATGGAAGCGTTCACATTAAACATTAACAAACATTCCGAACGACAACTAGCCATAGAATAACATGACCACGCTGAATACGTTAAAAACAACCGACTTCAATCGCAACAACTCCAATTTTGATATGTTTTTGTTGATTTTCTCAAAAACCGCTGAATCGATTTCGATAAAATTTAAGTATATGGACCACCTATGAAGCATACCCTTTTAAACAAAAAAAGAATTTTCCAAATCGGTTCAGGCGTCTTCGAGTAATCGGTGAACATACATAAAAAAAGAACTTTTTTTGAAGTCGGTTAAAAAGAAAAAAGATATGGCCGGTAGTTTGTGTGGCGCGAACTCGGACCAATAATCATGCGCGAAAGCAAGAAAGAAGATGGCGACGACCGACAGCGAGGGAGATTTTACACGTATTTTAAATGTAAGTAGGATTCTGTGGTTCTTTATGAAGGGGTATAGACGACAGAACCTTTCAGTCCCGTTTGATGTTGTCCGGCTGAATGAAGCCTCATATTATAAACATATACGAAGTTGATGAATCAGCTAATCAGCTTGTCGTCACCTGAGTGCTTATTTGTTAAATCTCCATATCCAAAACTTTATACAACAAAGATTTACTGATTATTTCACGTAAATTAAATGATTTCTTACAGATTGCGTTGTCAACAGGTAATTCTATGTTTAATGTTCTAAAAGTCTAAATTATAAGATTCATACACAAATCGACTGGAAATTGGATAATATGATAACTGCATTTAAAAGTAATTTTCGTTAATATGGTCGAAAGGACAAATAAGCACTCAGGTGACGTTGTATAAAAAAATATTTTATTGCAATTTCTACAAATTCTTAGAACAATAATTATCCAGTTTATACAGATGTTAAAAAAAGTGCGTTTGAAATTTTAAGGGGCTACTCGAAATCAAGTACAGGATACAGGAAAAGTATTGAAAAAAATCCGCTCTTCTTTTTTCAGTTTCCCATACTAAATCTGAAAAGTGAATCAAGAATTTGTATGGGAAACTGAAAAAAAAATTGAAGAGCGGATTTTTTAATATTTTTCCTGTATTCTGTACTTGATTCTGAGTAACCCCTTAAAACAAATGCACTTTTTTAACAGCCTGTATGATGTAGTGAGATAATGTGGGCAGAAAAAATGGACGACAAATGGACGAACAGCTAATTTCTTCATTGACGACACATATCGTCCGTCCCCATCACTTCATGGGGGGGTGTCTTCGGAAGGTTAGGTCGCAAAGTATAGGTATATACATATCGATACTTCTGGGCTCAAAGGGCGTATACGCCTAAGGTCTATTTAGCGTTTACGCCCAGGGACGTATTTTAGATTTTTACGCCCTGGGCGAATACGATCGGGCCGCCTCTTACCCTCCATAGCCAACGAAAACAACAGTAAAACAGAATTAAATACAGAAACGAGCTTATATGCTGATTACAATGAGCGACAATGCGACATTTGTTTTGAAAAATCATCAAAATCAACTGCGTTCGTTAAATCAGCCTCAATGTTGAGGATTGCGAAATAATTGAGTCGTTTCTCATTCATGCGAGAGCGCATATAATTTTTAATTCTTTTCAACACTGAAAATGAGCTGTGATCAACTCGATGAAGAAAGGAAGCAATCACCGAATGGTAAGAGGTACCTTGAATCTAAAAATCAAGCTGGAAAGATGTCGACTAATGAAGCCCACGCTCCGACCAGCGCTTATCCAGCTCCAAAATCCCGATAACTTTCAGTTTGAGTTGTAAAACCGCTTCGAATGGCTAGGAGACTGCGAAAATATGGACGATTACTACGACAGGTTCGAGCAAATTGTATAAAATACTGGGAATAAATAAGGCTTTTAAAACCAGCCGTTCAAAATTAACATCTCTGATCACATCAGCAACCTCATAGAGGAAAGATGAAGCCTGAAGATGCTTGTCAGTATCAGTGACTAAACAGACAGGTCTCCAAGTCCTTGACTCGCGATATATGCCAATTTAATACTAATCGTATTAAAGAGGCTATCGAGCGCAATAAAGGGTCAAAAGTATTGGCAAGAGACCTGTCTGCTGGTCAAAGCCAATTGACAAAGCTGGAGACTGACGATGGGAGAATCGTGTCGTACAACCCTGACCTATTAGAAGAGGTCGAGAATTTCTACGGACACTTATACAAAACGACACGCTTACCTGTCAGTAATCTGGCTGAAGACCCGAGAGCCAGACTAACCTGAAACATACAGAAGATATCCCTAACGTCAGCCTGTGCGAGATTAGAATGGCTCCCAAAAAGTTTAAGAACAACAAGGAACTACGGGTGATGATGGAATTACGACTGAGCTTCCGAAAGCAGGTGGAGAACCGGAACTTATAGGTCTTCAGAGGCTGTTTAATTGCGTCATGCTCGAAGGACGAACGCCTACAGTATGGCACAGGAGTTGGTTACACCAGAGACAAATGGTTACACTCTCTCCAACGGAGCCAAATTGACTATCGATATATCGAAGTATTGGAGTGCCTGTATGAAAACGCCACCATGTTGATCCGCCTCCAGGATCAGAATTCGAAACTGGGTGCAGCGTGGGGTAAGACAGGGAGACATTACATATATCTCCAAAACTCTTCACCGCTGCCCTGGAAGACGTTTTCAAGCTTCTGGACTGGAGAGGACTCGGTATTAATATCAACGCCGAGTACGTAACTCACCTTCGATTCTCTGATGATATGATCATGATTCATGGCTAAGACCTTCGAGGACTTAGGCACAATTCAATGCCCGATGGACTAGTCTCCGAACAAGTGGGTCTCAAAATGAACAGGGCCAAGACAAAAATTATGTAAAATATCCGCCCACTCCTCTGAATGTTGGAGACTCTACACTCGAAGTAGTTGACGAATGTATACCTGAGACAAACTTTTCAGCTAGCTAGGTTAACTTAGAGAAAGATATCAATACTCATTGAGACTCCCGCGCCCGTGTAAATTGTACATTACCTAACATTTTTCGCAGTCAGCTAATGAAAAAATGAGAGTTTTTGGAGAACTGGGCGGGCCGCCCCTTGAGACGGGCCGCCCCGGGCATTCGCCCGAATGACCCTATGGAGAATACGTCCCTGTTTACGCCCTTTGAGCCCAGAAGTATCGATATGTTCTTGTAACTTGGATCAGTTTGAAATGTACCGACACATATGAAGTTTCCGTATACTTTGCGGCCTTTTTCCTTATGAGGGCAGATAGGTACTCCACATACGGGGACCAAATCCGCATTGGTGGAGGCTGTGGTGCTAGTGGCCAGGCCCAATGTCGCCTAGCTTAACGACTACCATCTATTAATAGCAAACGGCACCAACGGCTTAACGTGCCTTGGGAAGTGCTTTCGTAGCACGAAAATGGTGGAGATAAAGAGCATTAGCAATTAAATCCATCCAGGTTATGACCGTTTGTGTGGTCAGTTAACTTGAGAGATCGACGCGATCACACAATCCACACTGAGCCACGACCGCTTATACTTAGTCCATAAAATACGAGGTGATTTTTTAACGGTGGATACTGGATGGATACGAACATATGTATAATTTACTGTAAGTTCAGGATATTTATTATTTGGGTCAACTGTGACAACTTTAATTGTTCTGTTCTACCACGTTCGTAATAAACCTATTTTTTTTACTATAAGTACCTATATTAATCTACAAAATAATATACCTACTTACAAAACCATAATTCTTGTGAACTTTTCCAAATAAAATCTTAAAATGAATATAAAATTGGAAATTAACCCTTCAACTCCCAGTGCTTCCGTTTTAGCGCTATAAAAGTTGTATAAACTTGTTAATGGTTCATTAAGTTCATTCACAAGTTATATAAAAGTGTTGTTATTTCTTGTTTAATTATTTTTTGACATAAGTAATTATTGTCTCTGCTGTTACAATTCAAATTATTTGTATGAACATTTTGAAGTTAATACTAAATAATTATGTATATATGTATTATTTTACAGATTACGACATAGAAATGGACATAGAAAAACGGTCAGGTTTCGGTATTATACATATTGTATTTTGACCTGTCAGTATAACGTCACCAAGGAAAAATATGATAATCACGCGAGAAACTAATGTGTTGAAAAAGATACATATAAATTATAATATAAGTAACAAAGTGACTTTATTTCACGGAGAGACTTAGTATAAAGGAAACATATGTTAAAATAATATTAATCATATAGGTATGACATATTATTTATCAGCAGGATGTATATGTATATTTTGGTCATAAACAGCGAAATAAATTTGCATAGGCAATGAAGACAGGACTGTTCGGCGGCCTAGCACATGGCATAACCTCGCGAAAAATTTAAAAATAAAACCGAATCGTCTGGCTATGGCAACGGACCGTCCCGCCCGCGTTCCACATTCGAAATAATAATTGTATTAAGGAAACATGAGCACGGCGCATGTGTTTGTTTGTTTGTTTACCCGGCGGTGACGTCATATGTTTATTCTCGCGGGTGGACTAGGGCGAATACGACCACTACAATTTAATTAATTAATTTATTTGGTGTACTAACTACATATAAGAAGACCTAGTACATTAGTTACAGTACTCCTATAACTTAATGGCGAATATCACACCAATTCACCTATCTACCACCATTTTTTGACCCATTTAGTAATAAATTGTTTATTGCTGGGCGATGTTTAAAATTTTGTTAATTTAAAATAAATAATCGTCAACAACCCATATCGTCCCCGTTGCAGGGGCACGGGTCTCTTGTATACCTCGGGAAGGTTAGGCCATACTCCACACACGGGGGCTAAGTCTAGATTAGTGAAGGTACTGAAGGTTGTGGGGCTAGTTAGTGGCCAACGTGTCCGAGGTTTTCAAGCCGCTTATAAAGTCTCCGAAGTCGTAGCTATTTGACTATCATTAAGTAATTCATTCATTTTCCTTAATATGTTACTCAATGTGCGAAAAAATAAATTTAAAAAAATTGTTTGAAAGTTGAGTTTGTTATTTTCATAAATACCGTAGTTTAATTAAGTTTAAACGTTGATTAGATTCAAGATTTCTTTTTTTTTTTTATTGTGACAGAAACAAACAGTCTTTTTAATGTTATAACAAATAACTTTGTACAATATAGACCTATAGTTTCCTATATTTATTACGCTAAATAACAAAATATAAGTTTTTCGAGTTCAAATCTCGCTGTATGTATGTTGGAGGATTTCAGGAGTTGTATGCCTGACTAGTGGTTACTGATTTTTTTTTTTCAACTCTTAGCCTTACCCTGATTTTTAAGGCGGTATAAACATTATTTAAATAATTACAAATAGTGTTGTGTATCAAGCAAATCCAAACCCTTGACCTCCGCTTCAAGCCTTTCGCAAAGAACAATTTCTATTCGGATTGTGCGCCAGGATGTCATGTGCGAGCCATCGTGCCCCTTGTTTACACACGCACACAGGCGCACTCACGCACACGCGGCCTCGCCCGTCGAGCCGCTTATTTAGGTATATTGTTGTTTATTTTATTCGGCGCTATGCTCCGACACGGGGCGAGCCTTTCGACTCAGTTTTAACGCGCACGTTTTATGAAACGACAACTATGCGTCGATGCTCGTTCGCCGGCGATAATAATTATTCATATCGGAACCGCTTCTAGCGACCGAAATAGCGACGCGGTAAACATTCGCGATTTTTAGCAACAGGTCTTCTTTGTTTATCAGAATTATTGATAATTTTTACATGTTCTTTTATAACCTATTCGCCTGTCGGTCGCCGGTGCCGCTGCCGGCGCGAGTTGTCTCCGCGAATCTTAATAGCAGTTAATCATAGTTTATTTTTACCGCGCAACGTGTGTTAATAATTGTGCGGGGGCCACTTGTCGCGATTCTTTATTTTGCAAGTGTTTGTTTCGCGAGTTGAATTGCGGAAGTTCGGTGTGGACGTTGAAAAAAATCTCGCACCGGGTGATATAGACTGAAACGAAAACTATTCGCGTTAATTTTCACCTGTATACTAAAATTAGACAAAAGTTAAAATACTTACAAACAAGTTCATTCCAAATCTCGACCTCGATTTAAAATTCGCATTTTAAAATGACATTGCCAGAACTAGAAATACTTAGTTTAGCGTGTGTTTCCAAAAGTTTTCCGGGTATGAATTAAACTAAGTTTTGGCGCGAAGTTCACTGTTGCTGGGAGGTGCTAACAGAAGTAGGCTGCACAGAAAGTTTGGAAAAGTGTTGAGCACACATCGGATGCTGCCGAGTGTTTTTTCAACGCGTTTTCGAGGCTAAGCGCTAGTTGTTTGAACAAGTGTGTTTTCTAATGGATTTATTTTGAGGTGAGTTTAAATTTACTTGTGTGTTGGTGTTTGTATTGTTTGCTCTTGGTGTTTTGTGTGTGTTCGCGCTGGTGGCGGGAAACCGAATACCTAGCCGGTTATATGCATGTGTGAGTGTACAAACAATGGATGTGTGTGCGTGTGCGACTTATTGTCACTTTGTATAAGAGGGGAGACAAGGAGGGAGAGGATACTTGTCATGTATTTAGGCGAAGACGAAACTTTGATGAGTTTACATTTTAATTTATATCGGCCATCAGTTAAAAAATGGTAATAAAGAGATGAATCTATTTAAAATTATAAATCTTACATTGTTACTCACCAAAATATTTTGGTTCGATAGAGTTTTTATGCTAGATATACCTAGTAGATACAGTTGTATGAACTAGAGTGTGTAATGTGATACTCACATTATTTACCATTAAATTCGCATGAATGACTTGAATTTCATTCATAGAATATAGATATATATATATATATATATATATATATATATATATATATATATATATATATATATATATATACCTATATTGAGTGGGATTATTCATTAACCGCGTACTTGAACTGCCTTAATTTTTTTGGTACCTAGGTACCTACATGCATACATGTCAAATGAACTCTTTTGCTATTGTAACCTTTACATTAGATTAGATTAATTTATTTCATATTATCAATGTGAACTTACAAAATATACATACCTATTTAATAAGATGTCAGAGGATAATATGATCGTCAAAATAAAAATAAAATACTCATGTCAAACATAAAAAGAAATAACAGTGTCAATAAAAATGTCAAACATAAAATAAGTAACAAGTCAATAAAAATGTCAAATGATAAGTCCATATACAAAAATAAAATAAAAATACAAATAAGTAAATAAAAATAAAATAAATGAAATATTTATATTATTAATTAACAATTAATTTAGGTATATCGCAGCCACATTGTTTACATTCAAAATGTAGAGCAATAGGTACCTAGTTTGTGTAGTTTTCTTATACAATTTTTGGTTATTGGTTAGAATTTTGTAATTTGAAATATTTTTTAAACATATAAAAGTAAGTACATTTTTCACACTTTTATTTCATAAATTTTAAAAATATGCAAGTATGTATTTTCAATTGGAAAGATGGTTCCCTTAGCAGGTCGTAGTAAGCAACTCAAATAGTCGCATCGTTGCGAGCTGGGAAAGGCAAATAAAGGGATGAAATTATAAAAACAAGGGTTGGTTAGCTCTCGGTCTTGGCTCCTATTATTGTGAGCATTTTGTGACGACCAGTAAAGAAGAACGGTCAGAGTTGTATAATTAACAAAATTGTATACCTATAAAAGATATAAGATTCAGGCAGCTCTCAAAAGGGTTATTGGTATAATAGGTATACAGGATGTAACAGTAGTGTGTACTTCATACTTCAAGGTTGGCTTTTACCCATCAAACTGAACAACTTTTGTTCTACAACTTTGTTGAAATCGCAAAAATTTTTTTGGACTTTTCATACAAACTTAGTTCGCCAGCTGATCGATTTGTATGAAAAGTCCAAAAAAAATTTTGCGATTTCAACAAAGTTGTAGAACAAAAGTTGTTCAGTTTGATGGGTAAAAGCCAACCTTGAAGTATTGTCACACACTTCTGTTACACCCGTATAGGTACATAAACTTATAAAAATTAAAATTTAGGTACGTTTTTTCTTAATAAGGTAAAATAGAATTTATTATTAACGGGAATAATATGGTGTACTACCTCCTTCCAAATGTCGGTAGGTAAATTGTACCTATTTGCTGAGATGAAACCTTGAAAGACAATGTGGATTATGTATCAATTACTTAAAGTAACTTTAGTAAAGGTTATTACAATAATCGGTAGTTACTTACTATGTTTTTGCTATATTGATTTATCTAAAGTCCGTACCTTGTACGAACATATTATGATATACTTTTTTTATTAATATGTAATTTCATAAGCAAAGGATATCTCCGAAATGTTTTTTTGTAAGTAGCAAAAATAATATTATAATCAACAAGTTAAAAAAAAATTAAGAAAACTTTTTTAAAGTATGACTATACAGATAACTTGAAAATTTCACACTATTTTCTCTTTTTAAGGCAGGAATTAAATTACATATCACAGAAATATATGTATTATGTAATCAAAGACAAAAGAAACTAAAACAGTGCCATGTTAAGTTTTAAACAAACTAAAATGCAAAAAATAAAGGACAAGCTGTGATACACATAGTTTAAATGTGTAAAGATATAATGTCCTCGTAACAAGTTACTAAATTTATTTTATGTCGAATTCACATACATTATTCATTTCGCTTAATACAACAAGCACATCTGGGAGTAAATAATTAAAATACATATATAATATAATAGATATTTACTTCAAAATTAAAGTATACCTACATGATTTATATGCATGGAACAAATTGTCTGAAGTATTCCGTGTAGATACACTAAATCTAGGCGAATTTAATTCATAAATGTTGTAAATTGTGACATATGAATAATAGTTATAGTAATGTTACGAAATTTTTGTTTAATTACCTACTTTTATAAGACAAAGTTTAATAATTAGAAAAATGGACATTAAATATTTTTTTATAAAAAGACAAGTAGATTTTACCTAAAAAGATTTTAAAAAATATTTACATTATAACCATTCAACATTTCTACGCAAAATCAAAATAATTTTATTAAATAACTCCTAGGCTGTATTAACATATTATGTACTAGGAACAATAATTTTATAAACAGTTATGTACTAAGTAACTTTGTATTAGTTTTAAATAAATTAAATAATTTACTTGTCCATAACACTATAGGAATAATAATGATAAATTGTCATAGTATGAGTACAATGAGCATAACGAAATATAATGCTGTCTCTAGGCCTTCCAAAACATATTCTTAAAATTAATTATAAGTACCCAACTTAAAACATTTGCGGACGATGATGATACAGTCATACATAATATAATATGTATATACAATAGTCACATAACCAGATACCTACAATATTTAACGATTCGAATGACATCCAAAATTAAATTAAGTTTTAAACGTTAATTTAAATTAAATTCATAAAATAATTCCAAAAAACTAAGTACATATTCGTAAATTTCTTTACTATACATAATAACTGAAGTCAATAATATTATTACTTAAATAATAATAAACATAATAAGAATTATTTATTAGTTTATTTTAACAGTAGTTCATATTTTAATAATAGGTACTTTTTTATCTATCCATCTATCATCTATCTATCACATTATTAGAGATAGAGACCATAAAAATTATGACATATTTTCTATATAATAATAACACTCAGCGGGTTAAAACGAATATAACAACATCCGAATGGCAAACTTCTAAATCCATGAAGCTGTTTAAGACAGGAATATTTATTAAATAAATAGACATACATATACATTGAAAATGTTAAAATCCTTCTAGGGTAATCGGATAGAGAACGTCTATCTATTTTAACTATACTGTTTTCTAACCAACAGAATTAAGCTCATTTTATTTATTATGTGTAAAAACTAAAAAACAAGGCTCTATCTAAAAACTAGCTAAACAAGTAGACAAACATAAATTGCGTTAGTCAGAACCAAACCCATGCTCTATTCAAACAAAGCTCTTTTTAGGCAACTTAGCAACGTACGGTTTTTTTTCTCTATTTTGCATGTGTGAGTTGTTTGTTCGCGTGACTGTGTGCGTGTAGGCGTGATGGTTCGCGATAATGTTATCGGGTTGAGCCTTGCAAAAATACACAACAAACATGTACACAGTATATGTCGAAATTAAACATAAAGTACAGACTACAGGTGTGTTGTTTTAAAATGGCGATAATTTTTGTTAGGTAAAATTTGTTATGTAAATATTGACACTGAGTCGCGACATTAACTAGTATTGCTTGTCGTCAAATGAGTCTGCGTAAAATGCTTCAATATTTGATGATTTTATTTAAAACTCTTAGGTATGTCGTTTATAATATTATAGAAAATAGTACACTTTAAAGCGGTTATAGAACTTTTATACAACCTTACAAATATACAAATTTTTCATGCGTATTTTTTCTACTTTTATCTGTAATTTTGCTTGATACTCGACTCGACTGTGTACAAAATTGCGCCTTCCTACTGATAAAACAAAACGAACCTAAATAATGCTGCGACCTCGAAATCTAAATTAAATGTCTATCAGTGTGCTTCCGACCTCCTTTAGCTTCCTAAACACTCCGAAACCGGCGCGTGGCTTGTGTAGAAATAAATAAAAATATAAAATAATTAACATATGTATTTTATACTATATCTCCCTGTGGGGTAAAATCCCGTGTCATGTTTTAAATTAAATGAAACTAAATAAGTTTTTTTTTGAAAAAAAAAATTTGCTATCCAAGAACGTTTATCTACCTATACAATTTGCTCAATCCACTTATCTCTTAGAAGTATATGAATTACATTAAGCTGTCTGTGGTATAGTTCCTTAGGGAAAGGTAAAGTCATAGTTCATTTATAATATCGCCCATGATTTCAACTCCACCTAGTAGGTGACCACCTAAATCAGATCTTAATTGTGTGTGTGTTTTTTTTTAATTCTATTATTTGTGTGTGTTTTTGTTTATTCAGGTTTTTAGTGAAATAAAGTCCTAGTAGGTACTTTTGCTGCACGTTTATTTTTTATTTTTCTTGATGAAATATAAAATTGCGTATATAGGTACCTATAATTGTGTCTGCCTGCATGCATATAAATTAACAACCCTAATATCTTCCCCACTGCTGGGACATGGGTCTTTTATTAATTATTATGCGGACCAGACACTATCAGTAATAAAGACAGTATTTTCAAGTAATGATAATATACTGACATAATACTGACAGTGTAGTGGTTGGAATGATGGTCTGACGCATACTAAACTATGGAATGTCAATATACTGATGTAAAAATACTGTCATTATTACTGATAGTGTCTGGTCCGCTTTATAGCTCGGGAAGGTTAGGTTATAAATTATAATCCACACACACGGAGACCAAATCCAGATTGGTGGATGTTCTGAGCTAGTTGCCAGCAACTCTTGTATTAAAAGTTTTTAAGCCATCTGTAAGGCCTCTGTCATGGTTTAAGAAATGCCAACTACAGCACATGTGCTGTTAAAATATACCTACATATTAAATTTCACGTCGATATCATTTAATGTAATAATATTGAATTATACAAAATACGCATCTCTTGCATAGCCTATGCCTAACCGAGCATTGTCAAGATTCTGAAGATTTATTAAGCCTATCTCTTTCAAAATTTTTAAACTAATTTAACTTAAAATTAAAGTTATTTGCGATATTTACAATGGTTTTTAATACTAAAATATATGTGAATTATAAGTAGTATAAGTTATTATGGGATTGTACAGGTAGACGGTCATAATGGTCTCATTGCCATAATCAATCTCTTCCAGTAAGTTAAACTGCTTAGAATGTAGGTATTTAATTTTGCTCAGAGGATCAAAAACCACACCAAAATAAATCCATTACACTGTCTTGGCTGTTGTATGAAATTGACATCCTTACCCGATTCACTTGGCTGGGCCAGTTTATATTACAACATTTAGTAATCTTAAAATAAGGTTATACATAATACAAATTAAAAAGTATTCACCTTTCATCAGGTCACACCGACCTCGTCAATATCTCAGTACTAAATAAAAACAAACAATTTATTTACGTATCTATGTACTTACAGTAGGTACTGTTATATCTCGTAGATAGGCCTACAGCTTTAGTATATATAAAGATGAGTAGACAGTTTGACGTCACAGAATTCACCGATAAAGTATAATATACCTAACGTGTTCTGATAGTGATGTTATCTTCTTCCATGAATAATATCCATTGTAATTATTTTAAGTTTAATGATATCCGAATATATTTTTTTTGTTAAGGTTCTATTAAAAAATAATAATATGTATATCATAGAATTTTCTGTAACCGAACATCTGAAAAAACCTCCGTCGCAGTAAACACTGTTACGAAAATGGAATTTCGGAGACAATCGCAGGGTTAAATTAAATGGTTATAATTTAAAAATATTTTAAGATCAGTTTCTACTAAACCCTAAATCAAACAATACACTCTATAATTTATGAATAAATAATTTCACAAGAAATTAATAAATTATTTTGAGTACCTACCAAATTTTCAGGTTCACTTAAACAAAGTTCCCTTAACATACGTGTTGAAAACTAAAATAGAAGTTACGGTATTATCACAAAATCTTCAAATGTAAAGGTATTTCGATGAAATTACTAAATAGTTCTTATAGCAACCCTTAAATTTTCAATCTCATTCATTGATTTTCACCAAATGTGGCCAGTAAGAAAAGAAAAGTGCTCTCATTTTGGCAGTCTGTTTGCTTATGGAACGTTTTAAATTTTCCCAACACATTACATCAACCTAACAGCCCTAGTTCCGATGTACCTATTTGTTAGCAAAAAACAAAACAATGTTTACTTACGTTACACTGTGATAGTGATAACGTGGACACGCACGCTTGTGAACAAACTAGGTAGGTAGGTATTGAGGTTTTATAGCAGAACTGCTTCTTGTACTCCGATAAAGACTGGGCTAGATTTTCATTGGATTTGGATATGTTACATTTATTTTTAATCGGGCTAAAGTGGTCCGTTGTAATTTTGGCGCGAATTTTCCGATTTTCTGGAGTTCTCTGTAACGGTTTATCTGTAAAATGGAAAAAACTATGCAAATGGGGAAAAATGGGAAGGGGTGGGGGTCGGTGATCGGCGTTTTAGGATTCATCGGGGTTAAATTAGTTAAAAAAAATTAAAATACGATAAAAGTCTATTTCTATACACATTTTCCTAAAATGACTGACTATATTGTTATCATATTTTATTCTCAAGAATTGCGTAATTTGCGTATGCAGTAAGGTATTACAATTACGAATTTATCTTATCTAATAAAATAAATAATACAATGCAACTCATATTTTTCTATAATCACTATTATTTTGAGTCGTTCATATGAATGCATAAACAGAAATTGTGCAATCAATCACATTGTTTTGACAAAAAGCAAACTTAGTTCACGTGGTAACTAAATAGGTTTTTTAAGGAGACAACAATATAATGCATATAAGTCTTTGTAATATTATATACTTTTGAGAATAATAAACATGTTACTAAACCAATGATATTTTAAGCAGTTACGGCAGTATACTAACGAACTATGACACAAAATATAAAGTTGAGTGAAGAAAACAATATATACAACAGAACAGAGTTGTAATACTATTAATATGACTCTTATATAACCTTTATATAATTATGTAAGAAAAAGGGTTTACTCAAAAGTTTTCAAAGGTTTTCTTAGATGTACCTATTTTTGATTTGTTATTTGTATTCATGTAACAAAAAGTAGTAGCACCATAGAGGTTTATAAACCTCTTTGGTAGCACTCATGAACTGGAGCGTCTAATCATCAATCATCGTACTGAAAATATTTAGTTCTAACACTGCTAAAATGTATTTTTGGCCCATTCTTATAGCTTCCTTGTACAGCGTTGTTCAGTTCCTTAAAACAGTAAGTATCCAGCATTTGCCGCTTATCAACGAATTGAAAGTCATACATAATAAGGACATGTTAAAATATCTTGAGGTAATAGTTAATGTATTTTCCATTTCATTTGGAACGTATCTTTCACGTCTGAATGATATAAGATCATTGCACGCTAGTGTTAAGAAATGCGGACTTGTTCCCAAGCGCCAAGCTATTGTTTCCACGTTTCCCCATGAGTAGTGGTAACAAACAAATAATTGCGTAACTAGGTATTCAGGTATATTAGATCAGGTTATTCCTATTTTGCCACAGGTTATTACAAAGTATCTAATAAGATCTCTTTATTTGTTTTAGATTCTCAACTTTTTAAACTAGGTTCTTTAAGAATTACAATTTGAAAATGGAATTTTCATGGGCGACTTTCTATTTTAAACAGAAACACTCGTCAATTTTGTCATCAGAATTTGTAAATGGAATTAAAAACGAGTGACAAGAATGTCCTAGTATTAATGACAAATAATTGATTTCAAATTTAAGTAAAAAAACTATTTTTATAAAAAAATAAACTTATAATAAACCATATCGCATTCATTGTATTTGATTGCGCCAAGTACATACTTGCGAGAAGCGCTGAAAAAAAAAACTGTGCCGAATAAAAACTATGGCAAAAGTGGAAACTCTCTTCACATTCAGTGTTACACCTCATGATCTGACCCACCTGTTTTTGTCTATGAATGTGCAAAGTTACATATCTACTTGAGACTGTTTTAATTAAACTTTTCTTTAACTTATTACCGTCACTCGTGTCGTTTCGGGTAGATTCAAGCGAGTAGAAATAGCAACAGTTTCCTGTTAAATAAATAAATATAAAAAAATCTTCATTTCAGACCTGAAGTTATCCAGTTACAATTTTTGCTTTAATCTGTGTTAGAAGTTATGCAAGTAAAAATGTTGTTCAGTTTTTGTAAAGAAAAAAATCCTCGTTATTTTTCTAACTTAACTTTCTTAATTTAGGTGGATATTTATTTATTTATCATCATAATTTTGCTGCTTATATATACATATACGCCAAATCAAACATTTGAGACATTTGTTTTAGGTGTAGGGTTTTGTACTTATGAAAAGGGAACAAGTTTCGTTTTACGATTTTGAATTTTTATTAGTAGATAAGATACCCTACAATATTTAATGCAAACATTAGCAATAAGACTCGGCGAAAGAAAGTCTTTTTCTTCTTTAAGTCCTGTAAGACCTAGGTGTGCATAGGGACGAGACTACTTTTGTCCATTCGGCGAACGAAGGTAATGGGTTCAATTTATTGCAGTTTTTCTAAACGATATTATGTTATGTGTTTAGTAGGGTGCGAGCGCGAAATTTTTTGAATAGTTAAGAAATGCCTCTATTCATTTGCATTTTATAGAAGTTTTAGTACTTCGATCAGGCTTCGGGGGGGGGGGGGGGGGGGCAATTGCACCCATTGCCCCCCCCCCCCCCTGGATCCGCGCCTGAGCATAAATACACCGCGCTCAAAGTACAGTAGTACCATACCTATCTACAGGATGGTGTACAAAACTGGTTCAAAGTTCAAGTTAACTGGAA
Organism: Coleophora deauratella; assembly: GCA_958295455.1. Lineage (NCBI taxonomy): Eukaryota > Metazoa > Arthropoda > Insecta > Lepidoptera > Coleophoridae > Coleophora > Coleophora deauratella. The sequence goes on along the minus strand of OY282413.1, from coordinate 8,929,107 downwards.
AATTCTTGTCATCACAAAAGTTGTTCAGATGATATGTTTGCAACACCCTGTACTACTGGTCACACCGTGGACACTTCAACAAGCTGTTGCGTTAGAATTATCTAATATTACTACAACATAAAATTGTTAGGTTTGTTTGTATTGTACATGGTGGCTTGCGCTACTGAAATAACCGTCACCGGATATTACCCGCAGGAGCGGTAAGGGCGCCTTTAGAGGAGAAACGAGTAGCCATATAGTCCATATTGTACGACAGGTAGGTACCTAAATGAAAGGAGTCCTCCTTTTATTCTGGCCGAAGGGTGTGGTGTTTCTGAAATTCCGTGGGAGTTTGCCGACCTCTGCCACCGAAATACCTAGATACCTAGACCACTGCGTGCTCAACAGTTTTAAGTTTACCTTTATAATTGTATTCTATTTATACCTAGTATCTATTTTATAAAAAAAATATTAGTTTGTATTTATACTATGGGTCTTTGCTACCTGATTAAAAAAAAATGTAGGTACCTATCAGTACCTATACTGTGGTATTCTTATGTACGTGCGTACACGGCGCGGCGTACACAACACAGCACCTAGGTTCATTATGCAATAATATGTCCATACCACCTGGAATTTAAATTGCATTTAATTGTACCATATTTAAAGCAAATAAATACATTTCATTTCATTAAATTTCATAGGTATTTAATTTATTATTATATTATTCGAGTTACTGGAGACGCGGAAACATTTTTTTTTCTATCGTGCCATTCTTATTGGTACTTTAGCTCTAGGGTCCAATAGTATCTAGGTAGGTAAATCTATAGACAGAAATATTACTGGCAATATAAGTAAAACACTTTAAAATCTTAAGATTTTCGATTTCAGAATTGATCATGTTTTTCTTGACATCCTATTTCCTATCCCATCGCATGCTGATACAGACATCCACGACCCATAACCGCGTCTCAATACATTAAGTTCAGTTGAGCAGCCACAGAATTTATTACCAACTCTCTGTTCTGTGCAAACAACAACATTTTGTGTACCGTCCTCGAACTACAGAACATACATATACATATAGCGGCTGTGAAAACACAGAGCATCCATACATGCACACATACACACACCCATGCAAACACACACAAAATAAACCAGGAAACGTCTAGCGAAAAACAAACAAGGGTCTTTTGTGTTGTGTAAACAATTGGCAGCCAGACCCGACCGTGCAACAGGCATGACGATGATGCGACGAATAAAAAAAAACAATGCTAGAGGTTAACGAACACAGATGTCGCTCTCTGAACAACACGACACTCACTGCAGTGACGATTCGACAGTATAAAACGAGGCTTGGTGAACTTGTGAACCATACTAAGTAGTTCGCACAGTTATTTATAGATGGCGCTATTTTTAAATTTGCGGCGCAGAAATTATTTTTCAAACGATCTCATTCTAACTGTTCTCGTGCCTATATCTTATCAGTTAAATAAATGGCTTTGGTTTGTAAACATTTTGATATAACTGACCACTTTGATATAGTTTAAAAATATGTTTACAGTATTGAATGTAAATACTTGTCGCGTGCGTGACAGAAATGCGGGAGTGATAAGGTGACTTTACTTTAGGTACTTAGTTCTTATTACAAAAACTATAGCGGGTTGCCTTGTAAGATATTCAAGTATGTTGAGTCTAGATAGAACTCGTAAGATGACAACACAAGTAGTGATTTCTTTGCTCTGCATACGCAACTACAGTTAAGTACTTATTTCATTACAATTTTACAACTACCTACCTATTACAATAATTCGCTAAAATTGAAATGAGCTTCCTGAAGTTTTATTTCGTAACACTAGATGGCGCTGAAGTATTAAAACATATGAAACGGTAGACTTTATGTGGAGGGTCATTTGTTCTATCTCCACCCTATCTTCAGCCAGGCACAGAATACCCAACAGACCTAGGCCTATTTTTTTGTGGAACGAGAAGTTTTTTTATTTGCTTAGATCTTGGTCTTTTTGTGTATAGAATAATTGATACATACGTATTCTACTCATGACTTTGAACAACTTTTTCTCTACAACTATTGTGGAGTCGCAAGTTTTTTTACTTTTACTACAAACTTGGCCCCAAAGCTGATAGATTGGTGTGATACTTAGTTTTTTGAGATTTCAAGTAAGTTTCTGCGAGTTCAGTCTTCTTCTTCTTATCGTGTGGCACATTTTGTTGGAATATTACAAAAATAAATCTGTCTCGCTTTAACAAGTGGTTAAGTAATCTTTCTCTGTTGTACACGTATGTATTACTTTAATACAACAGCCCCTTGTTTCAAACAATTTGACTTTGGATTACATAGCGACGTCTCAGTTCTTTCTGATCCGGTCTCTTGTGACCGCGCCTCTCAGCTGAGAGCACACACACCTTTCCTAAATTCAGAATAGAAAAGAAATATTATTTTATTCGTCTTCTGAACTATTCTGCTAAACACGTCTTTCATTTGTTCACCCTAACCCAATACATTTAACCGTCCTATCCACAATTGCGGTTCAGTAATGAAGCCCCAGTTTACACAATTTTACCTGATTTATTTACGTTAAGAACTCATATCATCTCCACTGTTGGGGCACGGGTCTCTTTGATACTTCAGGAACGTTAAGCCATATTCCACATACGGTAGCCAAGTCTGGATTAGTAGGTAGAAGTTGTGGGGCTAGTGGCTAACCCCAGTGTCAAAAGTTTTTGAGTTACCTATAAGGCATTTATTATTATGATTTATTTGTTAGCTTACTTGTGTGTATCTCATATTATATTTAGTTGTTATGCTGATTGTTGGTTAAGTAGTGCAGCGAGGTGCTATTTCCTCGCTACGATACTCTTCCGTTCCTGGACCTCAAACACCTTTGGCCGCGAGGTGCTATTTCCTCGCTACGATACTCTTCCGTTCCTGGACCTCAAACACCTTTGGCCGCGAGGTGCTATTTCCTCGCTACGATACTCTTCCGTTCCTGGACCTCAAACACCTTTGGCCGCGAGGTGCTATTTCCTCGCTACGATACTCTTCCGTTCCTGGACCTCAAACACCTTTGGCCTTTGGTCTGTCATTTAAATTAAAAATTCCCGCCATTTCATTATTCCATTCCATTTTTCTCACTTCATTTCTAGACATCTGACCTGAAACATCGTTTTTCGACCTGATATTCCATTGTAAATACTGTATTAATTCTGTTTTATTTTATTACTAATTTATTACTCTTTATCTGGTGTAGTAAACCAAACCCATTAAACCAAGTTCGAACATCTATCTCTTTTTAACCGACTTCAAAAAAGGAGGAGGTTCTCAATTCGTCGGAATCTTTTATTTTTATTTTTTTATGTATGTTCACCGATTACTCGAAGACGCCTGAACCGATTTGGAAAATTCTTTTTTTGTTTAAAAGGGCATACTTCACAGGTAGTCCCATATTTTTATCGAAATCGATTCAGCGGTAATTGAGAAAATCAACAAAAACATAGCAAAATTGGAGTTGTTGCGATTGAAGTCGGTTGTTTTTAACGTATTCAGCGTGGTCAATTATTCTCCTCGTAAATTCACCCTCACATCGACTACGACTCGAGCGCTCAGAAGGCTCCGCAGTCCAGGTTAGTCAGAACCGATACCTGAAACGCTGACGAGGCCTCATCAGCCGCAGCAGTTCTGGACACCTCTTCTCACACTCTTCGTGTTTGCCACAATAGGCTCCCCTGGTACGGGCCTTGAGAGTACCAGGGAGCCGAAGCGCGACAGTAGCATCTACCTCTACTTAAATTTCTAAACACAGTCTTAAGTAACCAAATTCTGACACTACATTTCCTGGTTGTACTTATATTTACGGCTTCAAAACATCTACCGTTTGTTAGTTTGTCTTTTTTCGGGTGTTGTGTGTCATTGTATGGCCTTAATGTCAGAGTCAAGTGTCAGTTTAGTATTTTAGGCTTTCACGTATTTAGCTGTAGTACTTAATATATACAGGGTGTAAGGGACAGGTTTCCGAAAATTTTAGGGCTTGCTCAGTAGACGAAACTGAATAACTTTCCACAAGAATTTTTTTCAGGAAACGAAAAAAAAATCTGTTTCTCCATACAAAATTATAAACTTGATTGGACAGTTTGTATGGAGAAGCCGATTTTTTTTCGTTCACCTGTATATATTAAGTACTACAGCTAAATGTTCAGTTTCGTCTACTGAGCAAGCCCTTAAAGTTTTCGAAACCTGTCCCTTACATACTGTATATACATTTAAGATGTTAAGAAATTATTGATCATTACTTAAACTGGAGCTTCTACTAGTGAACCTGAACAACTTTTCCCAAGAGCCATAGTCAATTCGCGAAAAAATTTTTGTACTTTTCTAACAAGTCGGTCACCTGATCGGCCCACTTAGTATGGATAAGTTCAAAATTTTTTGCGAATTCACTAGGAGTTCCTTTGGGAAAGTTGTTCACTTTCATGACTAGAAGCCCCAGTTTAAGTAATGACAGCTAATTTGTTAACACCTTGTATCCTGTATATTCAAACTTCAAACAGACCCCTGATTATTGGGTCGATTTTATTTTAATGTTAATTTATAATTGTTTGTTATTAATATTGTGAAATAATTAAATTTAATTTTTTGCTTGCCATGTCCGGTAGAACATAAGAACATTGTACTTTTTTCCATCTTTTTACTATGTTTTCTTGCAATAAACATTTTGAGTTTGAGTTTGATGACTGCATGATAAAAAAATTATAAACTATCGCTCACTAAATTGATCTCGCAATAAAATTTCGAAAGACCTTTTATTTGTTTTGTTTTTCATTCCCATAACAGTGTATGATGGTACCACAGTATATTTGTATACAGGATGTTACAAAACTACCCCTAATGGTTGAAACGGCGTGGACTGTGAATCATTTTAAAATTTGTGTACTATTTCTTTATGCTGCATCAGTTCACGTTTCGGAGAAATCATCTATCGAATTTCTTCAAATATATCGATATGATATTTACAATTTTCCAACTCTAGCGATCATCTGGTCGCGGTCATGATCCTGCGCGCAAACGCGCTCATCATAGCGCAGCGGCGTATATGAACGCAGCCTATCATAGCACGACTATCTGTACTCCTATCATGAACTCACAGGTGAACACAATAGTGCTATGGTTCTACATAGTCGATAATCTTATTTATGATTGAAAATAATTAGTTTTCGCAAATTTTTTATTTAACGATTTGTTAAAAAAATATTACAGTGGACTCCTTACATGACACACTTTAACACCCTTAATTCATTAGGGCTAGTTTTGTAACACCCTGTATAGGATACATATAGATACATCCTAGATAGGATACAATATGTAGGTAGGTGCTTACTTATTTTCTGGTCGTACAACATGACAATGGATTATAATGAATTGATTAATAATAGGTACATAACAGGATAGATATACAGAATGATTACTTATAAACCAGACACCTCTTAGGTTGTACAATTACTCAATGAACTGTACAACTTTTCTGAAAACGAAAAATCTTTTCTCTAGCTAATACATTCGTATGTGACGCCCCTATCTTTTTTATAGAACAAATGGTTTTTCATTTATAAATAATAAAAAAGTTGAAGCTTTCATACAGGGTTATTTTTGGACCCCCCACCAAAACTTCACAGTGTCTTCTACTCATGAAACTGAGCAACTTTCCCCAAGTAACCAATGGTCAATTCGCAAAAAAATGTTGGGCATTTTCATACAAAATGGGCCGATCACGTGACCAAATTATAAGTACTGACACTGCAGATAAATAAGTCGATAAGTACATTATGGAAAAACAATTATGATCGTGTGTGCGTTACTGGTTACTCACTTTAACCTGCCTCTTAGCTATTTTATAAGCCCTCTATGTATGTTTCACCATAAACTAAATGTCTAACAATTTGTTGCTTTTCATCGATTTGGAATTCTGTAAAAATAATTGACCACGCTGAATACGTTAAAAACAACCGACTTCAATCGCAACAACTCCAATTTTGCTATGATTTTGTTCATTTTCTCAAAAACCGCTGAATCGATTTCGATAAAATTTATATGGGACTGTGAAGTATACCCTTTTAAACCAAAAAAGAATTTTCCTAATTGGTTCAGGCTTCTTCGAGTAATCGGTGAACATACATAAAAAAAACAAGATTCCGACGAATTGAGAACCTTTTTTTGAAGTCGGTTCAAAATATATTTCCATCTTGCATCCTACTTTACGAACTAGTTGTATGTACCCCACTTTAATACACGCCTTGTGTAGAGTATCATAATCATAAATTCTTTTCAGCGGTGAATGTTAGTCTTAGGATTAGTCATAGATAAGATTGCCAGTCAATATTTTAAAAATAACTATTAATTGTTTATACAAATGTGTATCGTAGGTTTATGCCTAGGTAATTGTAGTAAAGTGGCCAAGCTAGTTTGTTTCGATTGTAAAAGGGTTTCGTTTTTACTTTTATAATTTTATTTATGAGCATATATTTATAGTGCTTTATTGCAAGAAGTCGTAATTTTGTTTATAAACTTCCTAGAATTGAAAACCCGACCTTCTTATCGTTGACTATTTGTCTTAAAAAATATGCAAATAATCTATTCAAAATACTGTTTTTACCTTGATTCATTATTTTACGTATTTTATTAATAAGAACACACATCGATGGTGAAGAAGACAATCATTATAAATGCAGATAAATGAAGAAATGTATTTTTTACAGCAGAGCAGTTTGAAAAAAGTCCTATGATAGCTAAGCTATTCAAGTTGTAACAAAATACATATGTGTAAGAGCCGTTAACTTTATGTCCTACTCATAATGAATAAGTTCTGTTTTACAACTTTCTGAATTAGCAAGAAAATATTTGAAATCGATCAATTTTGTACGGAAATTCCAAATATTTTTTTCGAAATCAGTAAAGTAGTAGAACATAAATTGTTCACTACGAGTAGAAGCCTTAATTAACGGCTCCTGCACCTACTTTGTAACATCCTATATAAAGACGAAATAACGATTTATTAAAAATAACTTATATTAAAAACCATCCCGAAATTTCATAAAACTATCTTCCAGAATTTCACCAAGCGTTAGACCAGCTCCATTACCTTTGAACCCACAACCAAACACATAAACACTGCACCGTGTGCCACTACAGTTTATTATTGTTTTTTCTTTCTGTTGCAGGTTGTATTCAAAACATCGCCGCCGTCGCGGTCGTCCAGTCATATAGAGAGCACGGTACTGGCGTGCCGCAGGGCAGTGTACTCGGACCACTACTTTATATACTACACAAAATCAGTTGACATACGTTGAAGTGAGTGTGGATGACGGTGTGTTGTCTATATGTGCCTCCAAAGGGATGACGATGACTTAGATTTAGATGAATCGGTGAGTTAACCTGTACATATTTATAAAACTTGTATTTTGTCTATTAATATATTTATTATAATATACCTATAATACTTTTAATATTTAGAATAGATGCATTACTGACACGTTTAAAAAGGATTAGAAAGATAAAAACTAACCCAAGGACTAAAATATTTTATCAAATTAAATTTTAGATATACATAGATATAATTTATTTGCATAATCAGATAACTTTTTGATTATCTTAACTTTATAGGTTGTATTTAATAGACAAAAACAAACAACACAGACTAAATTCATCTTAAATCAATACGGTTATACGTTATTGCTTTCCAAGCGTTTTTGGTATACGATAAAAACAGATTACTTCGCAGGGCATAAAGGCTAGTTCATAAGTACTTAACAATATTTTTATATTGTAGCACATGAGGTGTAATCGTAGAATTTAGCATTTATACAGTTGGAATTAAGTAAAAACTTTTTGTTTAAAATAAGACTGGCATAATATACTAACTACGTGGACTTTAAAACCAAGGGACGAAGTGTTTTTGCAAACGGTCCAAGTGCAGGCACACATGTTGTTGTTTCATCTCATTTTAACCAAGTAAGATAAAATACATAAGATAAAAAGGGACAATTTCTACAAGCTGTTTTAAATTCAGATAAATTAGGATCGAATTTGATCTTTGTAGCTCTCACTACCGTAATACTGATGCATTATTAACTCCTTGCACTAATCTTATTTTAAGCAATTTCATTTCATTCCATTTGAATTTCTGTTTTCTCTTAATTATTCCAAAAATGTTTAATCTATAAGCACTGGTCACAATGGGCATTATTAATATTATGTAAGGTAAATGACGGAGATGAAAGCGTGCTTACAAAAATAAACAAGTGCGAATTAGGTCCAAAAACAGAATTCGCTCATTGAGCGAAAAAAGCTCATACCGCATTGAAATTGACATAGCTACTAAAATTCCGTTACTGAATAACTGACAAGTAACCAATTAAATCACAAAGATACCTATTTACGTAAAAAAAAACATGCACTCGAAAAACATTACTTTCCTCTTGGCAAGTCGGGTAAAGAATTTAGTAATGGTTGAACAATCAAAGGATAAAAAAGTTAGCTACGATGAAACGAACGGACTCGAAAATATTGTTTTAAAAATATTGCCACGTCCAAAGCAACACTTAGCTACAAAAGTGCTTAATATACCAATATCTTATGACAGACTAAAGAGTCCTTATTACCACATGGATGATATTGACAGGGGGCTACAAAAATTGACGTTTTACAAAATGGCGGTATTAGTTCCGATTCCGGCCACACGCCAATGTTCCGGCATAGAGATAAGATGGCCAGTTCCCCATTGCGTTGGGGAAGCTTGGTAAGCCCGCTTCCATCTCCGCCATCGTCATCACTTACCACCAGGTGAGATAATGCAAAGGGTTTGCCAACTGTGGATAATAATAAAAAAGCTACTATACCGATATGACATTCAAACCTTCAAGAAAAGAGCGTACTCCCATATCAAAGGCCGGCAACGCACTTGTGACTCCTCTGGTGTTGCGGGTGTCTATGGGCGGCGGTAATCGCTTACTATCAGGTGATCCGTCTGCTCGTTTGCCACCTCTGCCATAAAAAAAAAGCTTGGTCGCATTCCACTACGTGTATTTCACATCGTAGCCTTAACAATGGACCTCGTAGTCAGACTACGAGCTACGCATCTCTTTGTTCGTGAAAGTTTATGCCTAAGTAGCTATCTACGAAGGTTTAAAAAGCTCATCTTGGTAACATTTGCCATGTTGAAAATCTTACTTTTATGGCAGAGGTGGCAAACGAGCAGACGGATCACCTGATGGTAAGCGATTACCGCCGCCCATAGACATTTTTTTTTCTATTTGTGTGCCTAAAAACAGTTAATAATAATAAGTTTCGAGACAAACCATACACGGCAATCTGGCCCAAACTAGGGTCGCTGTATTATGGAAGTAACTGGTATAGATACTTGTATACTTTACGAAAAAAATACATTTATACACACGTACATATATATAAAATTCATTCCAATAAAAAAAAAAAGGTAAACAAACTTATTTGGCAACTGACGTTGACATCTGTCAATCCCATAGTAAGTTTGTTTACCTTTGGTTTTCCTTGATTGGTACAAGGTATACGTAATAATAATAATAATACTGTGTTAATATTATTTGCTTTAAAATACGTATAAGTGTGAAAGCACCCTTAATAAGCTTAGGGGAATTATGATCTCAATAATTTCATTACGTGACTCTGCGTTTCTACTGCGAAAACATGTTTTGATTTGCCTTCCTTAAAACCTTGCCAATAAAACGGTGGAAATGAAAAGAGGTGGGAACTTTCAGTAAGGGGACGATGAGTTACCAAAACGATAGCAAAAAATCTGTTTACAGCGATACGATATACCTAGATACCGATAATCGTCTAAAACTATAAACAGTAACACATTATATACAGGTTGTAAAACCCCTTGTTGTTGTCCCTTTAATGAAACTGAAGATTGGCCAATCAGCCAATTTTATATGGAGACTAGAAAAACTATTTTGAGGTTTCGATATGGGTTCGTTGGGAAAAGTTGTTCACTTTCATGACTGGAACCTTCTGTTTAAGTTTTCGGAATCGGTATTTTTACATAATTTATGTCTGTATATTGGTTCTGAAGATGATGTGTGGTTTTTTCCAGTCCCTGCCTCTCTGTAAAGGCAATCTCACCCCACGCGGGTAAGCTCCGGTGCCAATAGATTAGCTCAAGCAAGCCACGCTTTAGACACGAAACACTAAATTCCTGTGCTGCAAATAGATTAGAACCTTTTTTATTTTTTAATCATTTAACTTTTTCGATTAAAATCTTTTTAAAAACAAAAACATAACAATATCGCCTCGCAAAACGATAACAAATCTCCTTCGAGCAAAATGTTTTCAAAAAACAACTTTAACGAAACGTAAACTCAGAACAACCGAGAAGAGTAAGTAATCTAAACAAAATCGCTATCGATATATCGCTTTCATCGATTATTATAAACAAGAAAATCGATTGAAAACAAATATTGTAACGTTGCTGTAATCTGAAGCGATACACAAGCGTTTATTTTATAAATATAGCACCTGCTTGCTACCTTTGCGCTGCTAACTTTTACAGCGGTTGAGTTTTGCAATGGTATTCGGAGTTGCAATCTCTTTTGAAAATAGAAAAACAAAATCTCATTTAAACTACAGATTAAAAAGTTCTACCAATGTATGGACCAATAAGTCGCAACTCCCAAATTAATGGGAATTCGGAGCCATTCCCACGTATATGCATAAAACCCGTTATCTGCTTGAGTTTTTCATAATTTTCACTTTAATGACACAGTAACGACACTATAGATGATATTGATTGTTAATACACAAATAGTATGCAACTAAACTAACTATAACTTTGTTGTTTACCCGAATTGTAATGTAATAGCATGTAAGAATTTTATTGAAAAAATGTGTTGGATGGGAGTTTCTTTAGGGCCCGACGTTTCTTCTCTCTCCGCAAACACTTCCCGAAACGTGGGTATACGAGTTCCGGGTGGTAGGAATTTCGTATTAGGTAGATTAAAAAAAGACCTGCGAAAAGTGTAAAATGCTACCTACTTCGAATAAACATATTTTGAGTTTGAGTTTTGTTATCTCTTCCGGGCAACTGTTGTTCTTAAGGGATAAAAAAGAACACTTGCCTGGAAGATATTATTTAAGTGTATTTTTATTTTCTGTTGATAGTACAGTTTACGTCATTACAACACAGGGAATCCTAGTGTGGAGACCAGGGTTACTAATTGTACACTGATCTTAACTCTGTGTTTGGTTCAATAAATATTTTTTTATTTTGTTTTCTTTTTAAATTGCTAACATGTGATTTTGATACTCAAAATCAAAACATTACAAGGTCGTGGGTTCGATTCCCGGCGGAGTCCAGTTTTGTAGGACTACTTTGTTAGAGATTTTCTGAGCCTACCTGGCTATGTTAATATGATAAAACCGCTAAAGTTATGAAAATCTCAAGCAGATAATGGGTGTTTCTGTATACTTTCTGAGCGCCATAGTTTTGACTGTCCATTGATTTGGGAGTTACGATTTCGGTAGGTTATTAAGTTCATTCTATGGAATATATTGAGAAACAGTTTGTTCGAATCGATTACTGGTTTTTTTATACCATCACCTTTTAACTGTAGCCTAGTCATGCGTGACACTGAACAACTTTCTCTATAAGGAACCAAATCAATCGGAGCAAAAAAAAATTGGATATTCCATACAAAGAAGGGCTCAACTCATCGATTTGTACGAAGAGACAAAATTTTTTTTTTGCTCCGATTAAATTGGTTCCTTAGCAGAAACCACAAGTACAATTTGGTCTGCGATTTCAATTATGCTGAGTGTACACCAGTCGAAAGGTACGATTTATTTTATAATTTCAATCGCTTACACTTATAACGAACCAAAGCGTGTAGCAAGACTATTAATACCTATTAAATTAGTAGATTACTATGCGGTCGTGGCTCAGTGCGGCTTGCGTGGTAGCGTTGATCTCGCAGGTTAACTGACTACAGACACGGTCATAACCTGGACGGGTTTGACTGTTAGTGGCATTTATCTCGACCGTTTCCGTGCTTCGCAAGGTACGTTAAGCCGTTGGTGCCGGCTGCTATCGTTAGATGGCAGTCGTTAAGCTTTGTCGGAGGCTTTATAGGCGGCTTGAAACTTCTGACACTGGGGTTGGTTACTAGCCCCATAACCTCCTCCAATCCGGACTTGGCCCCCGTGTGTGGAGTACGGCCTAACCTTCCCGATGAATGGGAAGAGACCCGTGCCCCTGCAGTGGGGACTTAATGAGTTGTTAACGAACATACTATGTACATGTGTCCGTTAACCATACTTTTATTTACATGCACGGCAAAAACAGTTTCTTTCGTTCAAGAAAATATAGTTTCATATAATATGCAACATGAAATATTTTTTCAATGGAGAATAGGAGCTTCTTGAATCGGCCCTCAACAATGTCATATTTTTATTGTGAGAGTCGAAACTTTCGTTATATAAAATAATATTTCTGCAGTAGAAAAAAATCCAAGACATCAGAATCTCATGGTGGAAAGTAATTTCCAACTCTTTTTTTTTAGTGCAATCTGTGGTTTAACTTACTGCGTTTAGTTTAAACGGTTTAAAGAAGCCCAGATTACAAGGTGTGTATTTATTTCGTCTTCATCTCCAGACCAGAAGCCGCTCTATCTTCAGTGTCTGGCGTGTCATTTCTAGGACACCCTGTAGATTTTCAAAACAAATCACTATAACATTTAAATGCCAATGTCAGACGTCCTTATATTTAAGAAAATTGTGCAACGAATAAAAGCACTCCCTAAGAGTATAAACCATCGGCTAAGTTTGTAATATTATAAGTTTATCGTTTATAAAAAATCGATAGAATCGTAACTAAAACAAGCAAACAACCATGAATAACCTAGATATAACATTTTTGCGAAAGATAACATAACATTTTGTATGAGTATTATTTTATAACACATAACATCGTTCCACATTATCAGTGTTTATATAGCACGGCCTATCACGCCAGATAGAGCATGCAAACAAAAACAACACTATCTAACAAAAACCATAGTTTGTTTTATTTTATTATTCACTAGCTTCTGCCCGCGACGTCATCTGCGTGAACTTCAAAATTGGGTCCCTGAGAGAAATAAAATTAAGGTGGCGCTATCTAGGGACGGATTGAAAATTTTACTTTTAATCTTTCCTCCAGGAACCCTTAAATTTTCCGGGATAAAAAGTACCCCATGTGTTAGCCGAATGCTTTATCTATGTACCTACCAAATGTCATCCAAATCCGTTCAATAGTTTCGGTGTGAAAGTGAAACAAACAAATAAACAAACAAACTTCCATACTTTCACATTTAGTGAGAAGTGAGTGAGATGAGATGAGATTAAATTCATTAAAACACACTGCCTTCAAACTTTAAACAGACTCCTCCTATTGGGAAGATGACTGCATGAAAAATAAATTATAACTATCGCTCACTAAATTGATCTCGCAATAAAATTTCGAAAAACCTTATTTAAATTTTGTTTTTCATCCCATCTTAAATTTCTGTCAAAAAAGTTTAAAAATTTAATGCAGTAATACCACATAGTAGTTAATTCGTCTTGTAATGAGTACTTCACAGACTCTGCCTCTCTTCGAGGCCCAAACTGGTTTTGTTCCTTACCGGCGCCGACTGAAAATCTCGTAGCGTAGACGCAAACGTAGGGTAGATGACTAGACAAATCATTTAAATATTTTTTTAAATATCTATCAAAACGATAGTTTGGTCTAAAAATGTTTGAAATACCTAGACGTGACGTCACAGTTTTGCGGCGTCACTGAGCGTTAAATTTTTAAACTTTTTTGACAGAAATTTAAGATGGGATGAAAAACAAAATTTAAATAAGGTTTTTCGAAATTTTATTGCGAGATCAATTTAGTGAGCGATAGTTATAATTTATTTTTCATGAACTGAACTGAACTGAACTGAACTGAACTGAACTGAACTGAACTGAACTGAACTGAACTGAACTGAACTGAACTGAACTGAACTGAACTGAACTGAACTGAACTGAACTGAACTGAACTGAACTGAACTGAACTGAACTGAACTGAACTGAACTGAACTGAACTGAACTGAACTGAACTGAACTGAACTGAACTGAACTGAACTGAACTGAACTGAACTGAACTGAACTGAACTGAACTGAACTGAACTGAACTGAACTGAACTGAACTGAACTGAACTGAACTGAACTGAACTGAACTGAACTGAACTGAACTGAACTGAACTGAACTGAACTGAACTGAACTGAACTGAACTGAACTGAACTGAACTGAACTGAACTGAACTGAACTGAACTGAACTGAACTGAACTGAACTGAAATGAACTGAACTGAACTGAACTGAACTGAACTGAAGTGAACTGAACTGAATGGAATAAAATTGAATTGAATCGAATCGAATCGAATCGATCGATCGATCGAATCGGACCGGACCGGACCGGACCGGACCGGACCGGACCGGACCGGACCGGACCGGACCGGATCGGATCGGATCGGATCGAATCGAATCGAATCGAATCAAATCAAATCAAATCAAATAAATTATAACTATCGCTCACTAAATTGATCTCGCAATAAAATTTCGAAAAACCTTATTTAAATTTTGTTTTTCATCCCATCTTAAATTTCTGTCAAAAAAGTTTAAAAATTTAATGCAGTAATACCACATAGTAGTTAATTCGTCTTGTAATGAGTACTTCACAGACTCTGCCTCTCTTCGAGGCCCAAACTGGTTTTGTTCCTTACCGGCGCCGACTGAAAATCTCGTAGCGTAGACGCAAACGTAGGGTAGATGACTAGACAAATCATTTAAATATTTTTTTAAATATCTATCAAAACGATAGTTTGGTCTAAAAATGTTTGAAATACCTAGACGTGACGTCACAGTTTTGCGGCGTCACTGAGCGTTAAATTTTTAAACTTTTTTGACAGAAATTTAAGATGGGATGAAAAACAAAATTTAAATAAGGTTTTTCGAAATTTTATTGCGAGATCAATTTAGTGAGCGATAGTTATAATTTATTTTTCATGAACTGAACTGAACTGAACTGAACTGAACTGGACTGGACTGAACTGAACTGAACTGAACTGAACTGAACTGAACTGAACTGAACTGAACTGAACTGAACTGAACTGAACTGAACTGAACTGAACTGAACTGAACTGAACTGAACTGAACTGAACTGAACTGAACTGAACTGAACTGAACTGAACTGAACTGAACTGAACTGAACTGAACTGAACTGAACTGAACTGAACTGAACTGAACTGAACTGAACTGAACTGAACTGAACTTAACTTAACTGAACTGAACTGAACTGAACTGAACTGAACTGAACTGAACTGAACTGATCTGAACTGAACTGAACTGAACTGAACTGAACTGAACTGAACTGAACTGAACTGAACTGAACTGAACTGAACTGAAGTGAACTGAACTGAATGGAATAAAATTGAATTGAATCGAATCGAATCGAATCGATCGATCGATCGAATCGGACCGGACCGGACCAGACCGGACCGGACCGGATCGGATCGGATCGGATCGAATCGAATCGAATCGAATCGAATCAAATCAAATCAAATCAAATCAAATCAAAAAACAAAAACAATAATACAAAAAATTATTACAATTTATTCACTCTCCATGCAAAAATGGCAAAAAATGGCAACACAGATGATCAATTTTTATTGAGAGTCCAAAAATTTTTTTGCGATTTAAGCAAAGTCATAGAACAAAAGTTGTTCAGTGCGATGAGTAGAATCCCCAGTTAACGGGTCCTACACCAATTTTGTTACACCCTGTATAGATGCTCTATTAGATCGGGAGCCAGCAAGGTGTATGGGCCTAAACATATAAGAACGCTGGAACATATAAGCAGTCTATCTCGAAAGAACTTTTTGTTTTCAATCGTTTGGCTCGAGTCTTACATTCCAGATCGGTCACTGGTTTTTTATGACGTTCAGAAAAACTTAAAAAAGTCGTATTTGGGCCTAAACATATAAGACTCAAAATGAAATTTGGATATGAAAGTAAGTACATTGGACAACCCCCTAAAATATTTTTTTTCGCTGAAATCGGTCACCGTCCCAAATCAGACAGGGGTCAGAAATCGTAAAAAATCGGTTTTGGAACTAAACATATAAGATGTCTGCAACCAATGTAAATCGATAAAACACACTTCACTTTATACAAAAAGTTCAGTCTTACAACGCGAATCGGCCACAGTTCCAAAATCTGACTACTTTTATAGCTTAGGTTTTTTCGATAACGATGGGCGATAACTCGATAACCATTAAGGTTAGAGGTATAGTTACTTCGGCAAAAATTAAGTACATAAAATTTCCAACAAAAAAGGTTATATTCATTTTTATTGTGGGATTAATATATAATGAGCAAATTGTAAAACTGTTTCTCATAAACATCCTTTTCGTCTATTTCTCCATAACCTTTAAGATTACAGGTACTACGGTAAAAATAAAGTACATAAAATTTGAAACATAAAAGGTCATATTCATTTTCACTGTATAATTAATAGAAAAAGAGTAAATTGAAAAAAATATTTTTATATTTGATATTTTCATCTATTTGTTTATAAATTAAAGATTAGAGGTATCGCGGCTTTCAAAGAAATAAAGTTTAAAATATTTTCAACAATAAAGGTTCTATTCATTTTTATTATGGGATTAATAGATAAAGAGTAAATTGTAAAATTGTTTCTCATAAATAAAGTTTTTGCCCATTTCTCCATAACTTTTAAGATTAGAGGCATAGCATGAATATGGTAAAAATAAAGTGCATAAAATTTTCAACACAAAAAGGTCAAAGCAAACATTACAGAAGAGATGTCCATGCAATATCACGGTCTCTTTTTGGAAGAATCTTCGAAAATTTTTGTGCTCGTTTAGAAGAATGTCGAAATCGAGATGACGGTCATTTAGATGGGATTATTTAATAAAACCCGTCATATTAAATTTAAAAGTAAACTAATTCAGTTGGCACCTGTAGTTTAACATACTAGTCATACTTTTCTACTTCAACAGATTTTTCTTTGTTTTGTTTAGAAATTTATTTTAAGTTACAGCTCTTTTTCAAATTATTATATTAAAATCGACACTTTGTAAGTAATTATGAAAAATAATTTATCATTAGGCCCCAGGAATGTGAATAACTTACTTTTCTAAAATAGCACTTAAAAATTATGACAAAACTATGAACAAAATTTGGAAAGGATTAATTAATGATTATGACAATTCTGCTCGTTTGCCACCTCTGCCATAAAAAAAAAATATAATAAGATAAAATCAAAAACAAACAAAATCAACATTTCAATAAAATTTTACTATAAACCATGTCATCATCATCATGAGCTGAAGGACCTCCACTGCTGGACAAAGGCCTCCCCCAAGGATTTCCACATCGACCAGTCCTGCGCTGCCCGCATCCGGCGGCTTCCCGCAACCTTTACCAGGTCATCGGTCCACCGAGTGGGAGGCCTGCCTACACTGCGTTTTCCGGTGCGCTGTCGCCACTCTAGAACTTTACTGCCCCAACGGCCATCTGTTCTACGATCTATGTGCCCCGCCCACTGCCACTTCAGTTTAGCGATTCTGTGAGCTATGTCGGTGACTAGTTCTCCTACGTATCTCCTCATTTCTGATTCGATCACGTAGGGAAACTCCAAGCATGGCACGTTCCATCGTCTTTTGGGTGATCTTGAGCCTTCTTATGAGGCCCATAGTAAGCGACCATGTTTCGATTCCATATGTCATCACTGGCAACAAACACTGGTCAAAGACCTTAGTCTTGAGACACTGCGGTATTTTGGACGCGAAGATATTGCGGAGCTTCCCGAACGCTGCCCAGCCAAGTTGGATTCGATGATTGATCTCTTTCTCGAAGTTGGACCTACCTAGCTGGACTGTTTGTCCCAGGTATACATATTTGTCAACAACTTCAAGTGTAGAGTCTCCAACCTTCAGAGGAGTGGGTGTGACACGCACATTTGGCATGATTTTCGTCTTGTCCATGTTCATTTTAAGACCCACTTGTTGGGAGGCTCTACTGAGTCCATCGAGCATTGTGCTTAGGTCTTCCAGAGTCTCAGCCATGACCACGATATCATCAGCGAATCGAAGGTGAGAGATGTACTCGCCGTTGATGTTATGCCGAGTCCTCTCCAGTCCAGAAGCTTGAAAACGTCTTGCAGGGCAGCGGTGAACAGTTTCGGAGATATGACGTCTCCCTGTCTCACCCCACGCTGCAACCGGATAGGTTTTGAATTCTGATCCTGGAGGTGGACCGACATGGTGGCGTTGTCATACAAACACTCCAGCACTTCTATATGTCGATAGTCAATTTGGCACCGTTGGAGAGACTGTAGCACAGCCCAGGTCTCAACCGAATCAGGCTTTCTCATAGTCCACAAACGCCAAGCACAGTGGCCGATTATACTCTTCGGTCTTCTGAATAATCTGCCGGAGCGTATGTATATGATCTATGGCACTGAAGCCTTTTCGGAAACCGGCTTGTTCGGGAGGCAGGAAGTCATCAAACCTGCTTGCGAGATAATTTGTAATGACTCTCGAAAACAGCGATAAACCATGCAAACACTAACAATTTTAACTTCAAGACTTACACATATTTAAGTACATAATTTTCTATACTTAAAAATTCAAAGTACAAAAAAGTAAGTTATTCACATTCCTGGAGCCTAATAATAATATGAAATGGTGATGTAAATATGTTTTTTCATTATAACTAAGTGTTTAATATTATGAATGTGAAAGTATGGATGTTTGTTTGTTTGTTCCACTTTCACGCTGAAAATAATGAATGGATTTGGATGAAATTTGGTAGGTAGATAGATGAAGCACTCGGCTAACACGTAGGATACTTTTTATCCCAGAATCCTCGAAGGCTCACGGAGAAGTGGCTAAAAACTGTTATAGATGGCGCTGCCTTAACATTTTATCTCCCTGGACCCAATTCTGAAGTTTACGCAGACGAAGTCGCGGGCGGAAGCTACATATTATTTGACAGGACTAAACTAAATTTAAGCGTCCTTTCCTTGTTTTTTCGATATAGAAGGAAAAATACAGAACACTTAAACAAGGTTTAATCTTGTCAGATAAGTTTAATCATGAAAACCGAATCGACACCAATATGTCTTTTCCATAGTAGTGTTAAGTTCTGATAAATTCTTCAACGGTATGTCTTTTGCAATTTCAAAAAAACCGTGGTTCTTTTTTTTGATTCGGTTACCCTTGGTTTTTTTGGAGCTCCTTCATTTGATCTTTTAATTATTTGATTCGATTTTTTAAAGAGATCATGGTAGAGGATCATTGTTTCATTTTTTTATGTTTGACTTTAAAACATCAGTAATATTCGAAACATGGTGCCAAAAAATATTTTGCTGTCGTAGAATTACGGGAACAAATTTAGGAACTGATCGCATGGTTTATTTTTTAACTTGTAAATGTTTATTAAAAAAAATATGGGTGCTTGATTTAGAAAGTTCAAAGATTGCATAAATTAATTCGACCCTCATACAACGATCACTTAGAACAATTTGTTCCACAGGAGCATTGTTTTCCGATATGGTCGAATCGCCCAGACTATCCAGTGCTCTTCATATTTAAAAAAATCACACCCGGAACGAAATTTGTACATCTACTTCTTTATGCCTGAATAAGAAGGTAAAGCCTCCCCGTACACATAGCAATATTATCTTTTTACTTTCACCTTATTTTGATAAAACAACTCGACTGCATGATATTCGATTTATGATACGGCTGACCTATTACAGTTTTACTTGTACAGTAAATAAATAAAAAAAATACTGATCTCGTTGATTGCATCAGTGACTATTATCCGACTTACACTATCCAGAAATATAGCTTAAATCATCGCTATACAACTCTAAATATGTCAGGCTGGGAACTTTTGGCGCTGTCTACATAAAACTCGAAAACAATATTTAATTGTCTAAATTTAGAAATTTAAGTTCTATGCTTTAATATTTGTATACTTCACAGGGTATTGATATAATATTAATATTGAGTATACGTATAAAAGTATAAATAAATGCTGGTATTGATGAAAATAACAATTTTACTCACTTTTTTGTTGTACCTTAAGATTATTCTATAAAAACAGTTTGATTACAACTTAGTTTTTCAATTAAATTTTATCTATTAATCCTACAGAAAAAATGCAACAGTTTTGTTACATATTTTATGTATTAAATTTTTTCTTATGTCACAATACCTCAAATTTTTAATTTATCAACAAATAGATGAAAATTTGTAAAATAAGAAAGTGTTTTCAATTTACTTTTTATCTATTAATACAGTGAAAATGAATATAACCTTTTTTGTTGAAAATTTTATGCACTTTGTTTTTACCGTAGCAGTGGCGGACTAAGCCCGTCAGAGGCCCAGGGCGACAAGTGGAATGAGGCCCACGAGCTTTAAAAAAATGTAGTTTTGCAAACTTTTTATTCAGTTCACATTTGTATGTATAAATAAGTGTTTATGTTTATTTCGTTAAAATATGGCAAGTGAAATTTAAATTCGAATTAAATTATTTAGGCTAAATAAACATACATACCTACAATATGGAATGGATATGGGTGAGGAAAATAAAATACGAATCTATCGACAAAAAAAATAGATAAAATAAATCAAAGATAGTTTTTTACTTTTTGAAGCGTGTTATATGTATTTTCGTGCCTTCAATTTACTGAACTCCTCAATAACTTCTGTGAAATCAATTTATTTGGACATTTTTCTTTCTATTGAAAGCACGGTTAGATTAACCAGTCGCTCTTGACCCATTGTAGATCGAAGATAATTTTTAATTAGTTTGAGTTTCGAAAAACTCCTCTCGCATGCAAATAGTCAAGAAGTATTGAAGTATAAGCGATATACAGGGTAACGATTCACTGAAAACCCATTTTATTTGGCAGCAACGTCCATACTCGTATAGGTGGCTTTTACATGCCTGCGGTACCTTTTTATTTCTTGGGAAACTTGTTTCTTGTCAAATTCACCATAAATTTGTATCAAATTGTCAACTGCTACAGCCAGAGCGTCATCTGAAGCTTCTAGCATAAACATTCATTCAATGATTTGGAAAATATTATTGATTTGTTTCATGGCCCCGTATCGTGTCGACAAGTCTTGTATAAATCAGTCTATGCATTCATACATTGACCGACGTATTTCTTCTTGAATTGATAATCCAGCATCATGAGCTGATTCACCCGACATCGTTCTTTTTACCTTCCTTCTTCCTCGTTTCTCGATGTTGATGTCCATGTCATTGCATTTTTTATGCCAAAAACTACAGCATAGTCTACAATCGTGGTTCGTTAGGTCATTAAATACTCATTCAAGGCGTTTAGTTTGGTAATTCCTGTATCCAGAGTCATTTTTGGAGACTGCAAATATTGTTGAACTAAATTTACTTCCTCCAGTATAGAAAGCCAGAATTGTATATAGAAGCCAGAATCGGTCACTGGCTTCAGACGGACGTGAGATATTCAAGAAATATTCAAAAAATCCTTGTGGAATCCATAAGAAAGTGCTGACCATAAATACAACAACATCTGGAAGTCATTAACAATGTTGACGCAAATGAAATCGACAATGGGTGCTTTCGTAATAACATAATTGACCACGCTGAATACGTTAAAAACAACCGACTTCAATCGCAACAACTCCAAATTTGCTGTTTTTGTTGATTTTCTCAAAAACCGCTGAATCGATTTCGATTAAATTTATATGGGACCACCTGTGAAGTATACCCTTTTAAACATAAAAATATTTTTTCAAATCGGTTCAGGCGTCTTCGAGTAATCGGTGAACATATGATTCAAAGATTATGGAGAAATGGGCAAAAACTTTATTTATGAGAAACAATTTTACAATTTACTCTTTATCAAATCAAATCATTTATTCACCCTGTAGAAGATAATGTTACACTAGGTAAGTCAGTTTACAGCAGTACTTATTTCTATAAATTACATTATAACACTTATAATATTTATATTATTATATTAAAGTCTTTCTAAAAATAAATCTTCCTTTAGACGGGCCGACAGATATTCGTTTATAGTGTAATAGGGATTTTTTTTGAAAAAGTATTTGATTTTATTCAAAAATTCATTAAGTGGCAATCTTGTTATCTGTAGTGGCAATTTATTATACATTATAATTTTTATATGTAGGCCCTGTTTTTTTACCTTTTCTAGGCGTGTTATAGGTTGTCGGAGTTTTTCTTTGTATCTTTGTATCAATTAATCCCACAATAAAAATGAATAGAACCTTTTTTATTAAAAATGTTATAAACTTTATTTCTTTAAAGCCGCAACACCTCTTTAATTAATCTTTAATTTATCAACAAATAGATGAAAATTTCAAATATAAACATTATTTTTTCAATTTACTCTTTTTCTATTAATTATACAGTGAAAATGAATAATAATAATAAATATACTTTATTGCACACCAATATCAAAAATACATTTCAAACTTAAGGGCTAATTAAATAACAAAATGTGCAAAGGCGGCCTTATCGCTTTCAGCGATTTCTTCCAGGCAACCTTTAGGAAGTGATAGAAAAAAAAAAGTGAAAATGAATATGACTTTTTATGTTGCAAATTTTATGTACTTTAATTTTTACCGTAGTAACTATACCTGTAATCTTAAAGGTTATGGAGAAATAGACGAAAACGATGTTTATGAGAGACAGTTTTGCAATTTGCTCATTATCTATTAATCCCACAATAAAATGAATATAACGTTTTTTGTTGGAAATTTTATGCACTTAATTTTTGCCAAAGTAACTATACCTCTAACCTTAATGGTTATCGAGTTATCGCCCATCGTCAGCGAAAAAACCTAAGCTATAAAAGTAGTCAGATTTGGAACTGTGACCGATTCACGTTGTAAGATTGAACTTTTTGTATAAGGTGAAGTGTGTTTTATTGATTACATTGTTTGCAGACATCTTATATGTTTAGTTCCAAAACCGATTTTTTACGATTTCTAACCCCTGTCTGATTTGGGACGGTGACCGATTTCAGCGAAAAAAAAAATGTTAGGGGGTTGTCCAATGTACTTACTTTCATATCCAAATTTCATTTTGAGTCTTATATGTTTAGGCCCAAATACGACTTTTTTAAGTTTTTCTGAACGTCATAAAAAACTTCAGTGACCGATCTGGACTGTAAGACTCGAGCCAAACGATTGAAAACAAAAAGTTCTTTCGAGATAGACTGCTTCCAGCGTTCTTATATGTTCAGGCCCATATACCTTGCTAGCTCCAGTACTATATGAGAAATAGCCTAGGTACTCTTCGAGGAATACCTCTTCAAATAAAGTCATAGAAAAGTCATTGCCTGGACAGGTTTGAATGTCGCAAAAGTGAATCTTATGATCTACAAGTGATGACAATAACATTTTTCATAAGTCCAGATTTTGAATTTTAATTTACCAATAACCTTTTTTGTGATTTCTTTAGATAAATAAAAATACGTATATTTCTTAGGATTTTACATCCATTGTTTTTTTGCTTGTATATAAAATGTTGGTAGACTTTTTTTATGACATTTATGTGCCAGATTTTTTATTGAAGAATGGTAAACTGTCAGAAATTTGTATTTTGATTTAATATGAACGTACTTAAATTATGTTGTTTCAGAGACCAATGGTGCAACTACCTTTACTGGTAAGTAAAATCCTCCTTCATACTTTTTTTTATTTTTTTTTAGAACAGTGGAGAACTTGGTTACTGGCTTGGCCCCACCATCACCCCTTCCATTGAAGAAATATGTTAAGTTTTTTTTTTTTTTTTGTCTTCCATTAAAATCAGCACCAGATAATAGAATAGATACCTAATTGTTCTTCACCCAATTCTCAAAGGCATCTAACCTTCATGAAGGCATCAAATTTCTAATGGAGAAAAATAATATCAGCTATACAAGTTGTTAAAAAAAGTGCGTTTGAGATTATAAGGGGTTACTCAGAATCAAGTATAGAATACAGGAAAAATATTAAGAAATTCCGATCTTCTACTTTTTTAAATTTTCCATACAAATTCTTTATTCAATATTCAGATTTCGTATGGGAATCTGAAAAAAAATAAAGAGTGGATTTTTTCAATATTCTGGGTAAGACTGACTCGGTGGCTAAGCGGTTAGCGATCCTGACCTCTGATCCGAGAGTCATGGGTTCGATCCACACACAGGGCAAACTTTTCTGTGATGAGCAGAATTGTTTGCTCTGAGTCTAGGTGTAATATATCTATATATGTATGTATTTAAAAGTATATGTGTATGTATATCAGTCTCTGGTTCCCAAGATACAGGGAATCCTAGTTTGGGGCCAGATGACCGTGTGTGATTCGTCCCAAATATTATTATTATATTATACCCCTTAAAATCTCAAACGCACTTTTTTTAACACCCTGCATATCATAAGAAATATTTCATAAAAGACTTTTAAAAATTGGAGGTTATTTGAAATGTTTCAGCTCTTCGTCGCATATTTGTATTTTGAACCTAAATTACGGAATCATTTTATTCCATCCTGTTGCCTGAGAAGGTTACTTGTACTCTGACCCCATCCCCTTTCCATTATTGGTATTTAAGTCCACAGACAACAGTACTTATGTCCTAAGTCTCATAGAAAGGTCAAAATCCCAACAGACAAAGCTCAGACTAAAAAGGCTTTATTTCATGAGACGAAGTGAAAGTCTGGTAAATCTATTTTGTAAATAGGGGTGTATACTTATATACCATATACCTATGCGTATTTAAGATGTACTGATTTGCAGCAAAAGCCATTATGTTACAAGCAATAACCGAATTTGATCATAGAACGAACTCATTGGTCAGGAGAAAACTATCTTCAAAAGTTATATACCATATACCTATGCGTATTTAAGATGTACTGATTTGCAGCAAAAGCCATTATGTTACAAGCAATAACCGAATTTGATCATAGAACGAACTCATTGGTCAGGAGAAAACTATCTTCAAAAGTTATATACCATATACCTATGCGTATTTAAGATGTACTGATTTGCAGCAAAAGCCATTATGTTACAAGCAATAACCGAATTTGATCATAGAACGAACTCATTGGTCAGGAGAAAACTATCTTCAAAAGTCATTTTTTTTATATTATTAATTAGAATGCTTTTATAATATCTATAATATTTTTGTAATGTCAGTCTATTTTCTTCTTCAATGTATTTTCTGTTTTTGTGCAATAATGTTTATTTGATTTGTGATGCAAGTCAAAAGACTATTTTCCCCTATTCTTTTTTCCAAAGATTCCTAAGGGAAAGTTATTCAGTTTCATGAGCAGAATCTACAATTTGCCATTTTTATATAAATTTTATATAAAAAAGTCCTCATTACCGACATACCCAATAATGCCAATAAACGAAACCAAAAGGGTTAACTTTTACGATCACTAAATTCCGACTCAAAGACAGCAGTAACTACACGAATATAAAATAAAGAATTGCTGAGGAAGCAGTTTTTTTTACGATGGCGTTTCACAGGAAAAACAGTTTTATAGAGCTTTCAGTGCAGTTAAAGAAAGGGTTAATAAAAGCTATATGAATATAAGAATAAAAAAGGTAAAAATAGTCCGTTAGCAATATCGTCCCTCGCACGATTAACTCTCCTATCTTATTTTTCTTAAGCTTTTAAAAACAACCCTATTTTAATTAAATAAAGTCCAAACTCAATTCACCAAATATTTGAGAAAGGAGTGTTAGTCTTGCGAGGGACGATATTACATAAGTTCTCTGATTTCAAAATGAAAATGCACATGGTACGCCAGATTAGTTAATCCAAAATGATGAAAAGGAATTTCTTAACAAAACTTAAACACTAGTAATTTCAATTTTTCGCAAGACACGTGAAGCCGTTGGTGCTGGTTGCTGTCACTAGATGGCCGTCGTTACGCCATGTCAGGGGCGAAGTTAGGGTTAGGCGGCTTGAATACTTCTGAAACAGGTTGATCATTAGCCCAAGAACCTACACCAATCCGGACTTAGCACTCAGGTGAAGCTTAGAGTAAAGCCTAACCTTCCCCAGGTACAAGAAGAAACACGCAGGCGCGGATCCAGGGGGGGAGCAATGGGTGCAACTGACCCACCGCCTCCCTGAAGCCTGACCCTAAAAATTCTATAAAATGCAAATAAATAGAGGCATTTCTTAACAATTCAAAAAATTTCGCGCTCACTACGCTCGCCACTTTTATAGAAAATTTGATTGATGATTCGGTGGCTAAGTGGTTAGCGATCCTGACCTCTGATCCGAGAGTCGTGGGTTCGATCCCCACACAGGGCAAACTTTTCTGTGATGAGCAGAATTGTTTGATCTGAGTCTGGGTATATCTGTATATGTATGTATTTAAAAAGTATATGTGTATGTATATCAGTCTCTGGTTCCCAAGATACAGGGAATCCTAGTTTGGGGCCAGATGACCGTGTGTGATTTGTCCCGGATATTATTATTATTATTATTAACTGTATGCAGTGCTAAGTTTGAAACAACTTTATTAAGCAACAAAACACTAACTAGGGATATAACAAATATGTACCTTAGTACCCGTTTTTAAACGGGTGCTATATCTATTTTGTTACAATCTATTAACTATACTTGTTTGTAAAATATTTATTGCTATCAAAAATAAAATATAACAGTACAAAATATAATACAGAGTAGGAAAAATCTCCCAGCTGAACATTAACAAGTCTGCGACGTCAGTACTATAAAATGTATATCCACAGTACCTTTGCAATATTTATAGTACATAGTATTATTTGTAGTTACGTATACAGTTTTATTATGGAACAGAGACGGTAATATTTCTCCGCCATTAAAGAATAGACCAAGAGCTAGAGACATGTTATACAACTATTATTTTCTATAGTTTAGATTTTTTCGTTTCTTGAACGATGTTTTTGGTAAAAGAAATTGTATTTATTTATTTTAATTATTTATTAATTGACAAAAACTCGTCGCCCATATAAATGTATAAATCAATTTTCTTGAAACTCTTTCATTTTAAACGTAAGCTGTGATTCTGTTTAATACGAAATGAAGAGCGTAATAAAAATATAAAATAATATTTTTGTAATTATTATATTTAAATCGTATTTGAATTTTCATTCGGTTTAGGATATTCTATTTTCAAGAAATTTTAATAAAAGTTTTGCAAAGTTATAAATGTTTTTTATTTAAGTAGATGCTGTAAACGTTCTTTTAAATTGTTATTTCCTCATAGAACACAATCTTAATTATGAGGTTTTAAACATAGTATCTACTTATCACCAAAAATATTCAATTCTCTGCATCAGAAACAAAATACATTCTTAGTTTTTTTGTTATCTTATTCTTAAAGGTATTTTGGTAAAGTTAATAAAATATTTAGTTTTTTTAGTTTGCATAAAAATCAATAAAACAATCTTAAAAATATCTAGTTATAAAATTGAATGTTTGCTTTTATAATAAACAAATATTTAAAGTTAAAAAAAAAATCTTTTCTAACAATGACATTAATAAGACAAATAATGTTTATAATGAGACAAATTAAATTTGATTTTACTACTTATTTATTTAATTACTTTATTTTTAATAAAATATTAATTGCTAGATCATTTTCTGGAAGCCAGCTCTCGTCTCAGTAGGCGGACGCTTTTAAGCTCTGCTGGGCGTCGCTCTATAGAGGGCGGAGCCACGCCTACCCGCTCATCAGAGCCGTATTATGGAGATCTCGGATTCTAGTGCTAGATAATAGGGCCCAAGCATGACCTAGACTAGACTACAAAAAAATGTGTTAAAAATTCTTACTCTTCACAGCAAAAAATCTTTGTATTGTATAAATAAACCATACGATATATGACAAAAAAATCTTGTGCTAGACTATGGAGTCCAAGAAAGATTTAGGATAGAAGTAAAAAGTTTTTATGCCTAATAATAAACAGTAAATGTAGCAAACTGTAATAAACTTTTCGCTCTTCAGAGCTAACCAGCTTTGTCAAATTAACAACGAGGCTTGGATCTTGACATAAAAAATATAGAAGAGTGACTCAGTCTTATATAAAGTATTGGTTACAAAATGTTTTTTTTTAATACAAGTTAGAACTACCAGGTACAAAGATTTTGAATAAAGACTCCCAAAATTGCTTATTATAAGCAAAAGAACTCCTCT
This sequence comes from Coleophora deauratella, assembly GCA_958295455.1. Lineage (NCBI taxonomy): Eukaryota > Metazoa > Arthropoda > Insecta > Lepidoptera > Coleophoridae > Coleophora > Coleophora deauratella. The sequence continues at coordinate 8,900,803 of OY282413.1, read as the reverse complement.
CAAGGAGCCAAGGCACAAAATACCTCAAGGACTTATCATGATTTTTGTTTCCGTTACTCATTAATTATGCATTAATTATACAGGGTGTAACAGAAAGGTGAGATAAAACTTCAAGGTGGACTTATACCCATCAAACTGAACAACTTTTGTTCTACAACTTTGTTGAAATCGCAAAGAAATTTTCGGACTTTTAACTTGGTTCGCCAGCTGATCGATTTGTATGAAAAGTCCAAAAGAAATTTTGCAATTTGAACAAAGTTGTAGAACAAAAGTTGTTCAGTTTGATGGGTAAAAGCCCACCTTGAAGTATTATTCCACCTTTCTGTTGCACCCTGTATATTTTATCTTAAAAAGCCCATTTCCATTATCATAATACTACATTTACTCAGCTTTAAGTCACCATACTTTTCTTTTAACGAAATATCAAGAATAACCCTCACAGCTTTTTTAATTAGTGTCAAGCTTTTTTGCTTTACAAAGTTCTGCTTTTTGCAACCTAGATTTTATATTAAAATAGTTGAACGTGTCTCAGTGAAACTGTTAACTTTATTAAAGAGTTCTATAATAGAATACTAACTTAATTCATTTTTGAGTACAAACTCAACTGTTTCTAATGAATACGCACGCCAAAATCCACGTAAGCTTTAGGCTATTGATTAACATAGTAAAAAAACATACTTGAAACCTTTGTATAAACGTATCGGTGATATAGCTTTGTTTTGATTGTAATTAAGAATCTTTCAATAATTTACAAACAAAAATTTTTTTCCGAAAAATGCTGTTGACCTCCAGACGCAGTTGAGTAGAGATATGTTTTTTAATTGATTTTATAAAATTTTAATTTAACGTATAACGCGGTGCGACAATAGTATCACCAAAAAATCATTTTTTTCTAATCAAAGTAACCTGTAACAATTAGAGATTGCTGTAAAAAGTAAATGAAAAACTTTAAACCTTAAGAAAAAACACAGAATTATAAATAAGTAAAACAGAAACAGTTACCTAATGTAATCTCCTTAACAAAGTCCAGGAGTCGAACGCGGGAAACTTTGTCGGTCTAAAAGCCCTAAATTCTAATTTTCCCCAGCAGCAGTGAGTGGTGGAGACGCAATCGATAGCACTAAATCATCTGCCAATAAAAATGTCAATGGCCTACTGCCTAGACTTAGGGCAGATGTTACACCGAATTTCTGTGACGATTATATTTTTTTAATAGCGTTTTGCGCTTAGATAAATTGTCAGTGTTTTGGAATGCTTTACGTATATTATTGACGTAATATGATAGTACATACACTACTTCTATTATTAAAATACAGTTATTATTTACTGTAAATATATAAATTCACAAAAGTTTAGGAGGCTTCAGTTTTTAAATTTTATTTTGAAAGTAATTTTTAGATTTAAAAAGAGACCATTCAAATCAATACTGAAAAATTAAATTAATAATCAAAAAGTATTGAAAAAGTGTTTATTATTTTATTATCCAATTTTTCGATGTACATAAAATTTCTAAAGTTTTCATACTGGTGTAACGGCCATCTTGCGCATGCGTACAGACAACGTATTGGATTATAATTGAAATAAATCCACCTCTAGCCCCGCGGACTTACTGAAAGCTGATTATTTCTTATCTTATGCTTTTTGTTTTATGACATAGGTAACTCTAGCTTTTCTGTTAGTAGCTGTGCTGTGAACTTTAAATAAACTTTTCCATGATTTTAAAACTGGCTCTAGTAAGGTAGATGATATTGTAACAACAACATAAACAGAAAATTGTAAAAATTACAGAAAAAAACAAGTCTGTTTAACTTTCCTATATTGAAATGTAATTTAAAAAATGTATTCAAAAAAACGCGACGAATTTGCAAAAGTAAACATTTTGCATCGTCAATAACATTTTCGGTCTCATGCGGACTGAGCATGCGCACTGGGCGCCCATATCGACGCTGTTCCTGTCAAAAATATGCAAATTAATCTATAAAAAACCCATTTACTCTAACCATTACATTATTATCTAGTCCCAAACTTATAAATCAACTACTGATCATGTGAGAAGTTTGTATTTTGGCGTATTTAAAAACCGTTTTCGATGTAGCGTCGTCCCTTTCCAGGTTCACGGCGCATGCCCGGTTGTAATGTTTATATTATTTGTATTTGAGCTGTGTATCACGTAAACTATAACTACCACAGGCGTAGCTCCAATACTGAGGGCCACCGCCCCTCCCCGCTCCGGTAGTTAAATATTTCTTGCTTATTTCGACCTAGCATTGTTGTTGCCGCCGCGTCGAAGGCTGTTGTGTATTGTTTAGACGCGCGCTTTCCAAGCAAATATTTTTTAATATAAATAAAAAATATTTCTTTGAGCCATTTTGAAAGTGTACGTGTAGAAGTCGGGTTGAATAAAACAAATTGTGCGCGATGCAACGCGTTGCAGTCTAGTAAATAATTTGCATTGCGAACTGCAGTCGCATCGGTGCTTATGAGTGGTACATTAAGTCGCTTTTCAGTGTTAAAACTTTTTATTGTTTATTAATTGTTTCTATTGTTATTTATTCGTGTTTTGAATGAATGCCGTGAGTGAAAAAAGTATTCTAGATCTCTTTTTAAAAATAAATTTCAAAGTTTCTAATGTGTCAACGTATGATTAGGTATTAGTTTTTTTTAGGATATTTAACATTTGTAAATTTAACAAAAATAAAAAAGTAACAGTTTAATTTTTTGGATAAGAGGTTTAAATTTTTTCACGTCAATGAAACGACGGACTTCGCACAAATCGTAAGTAAAAACACACTTGCCGAACGCACTTTGCAGTTGTTTGTCCCGAACTGCGATAAAACGTGTTCTTTATTTAATTTATTTACTTGGAAACAAGACGATTTGTTTACAGAAACACGTCCAATGAATTATATAACGTATCGCAGCAACGCAAGTGACTTTTATCTGCTCTTTGAAATATATTATTAAAACAAAGCTTTAGATTAAAATTATCTACTATTTCTCATAAACATTTTTCTATTTAAAAATGAAAACTACAAAAGTTAAATGCAGTAAAATCTTTTTCGGAAAACGCAAGTGAATAAAGGCCTCGTGAAAAGTTTTGAATTTCGAATACGGAACTTATAAGCACGTGACCCGTCGCTCATGTGTTCCGCGCATCGACCAATCAGAGCGTCGCTTATAAGTGGGCCCGCCAATGGCAGACCGCGTCGAGCCGCTATAGAGCGCCAAATTTATCAGCTGATGAGAGATCGCTACCTGTTTCGCGAAAGTTACGTATGTATTGCCGAACTCAGTGATATGGTGCTCAAGCTCTTGGACTATATTTCAGGATGCAAAGGGTGAATTATTCGTCACATATCAATACTTAAATTATAATTCCGTTGTAATGAAACTTTCTTGAATAATTTGTAAAAAATATCGATTTCCCTAAATTCATTTAATTATTAAGTTTATTTATTTAGTTAAATAACTGATCAAGTTACAATTAAGTTAAAAAATACCATCACCTAATGAGTCCCATTTCATATTTTTAGACAAATACCCTAACAGGATACGTCTTATTAATTAGCGTTTTTTAATATTTTTTTATTACACTCTACCATTTATACAGATGTAACAAAATATGTGAAGTTCCCGTTAATTGAGGCTTCTGCCTTTACTTCTAAACCATTTTATTTTACTTATTAAACATTAAGGGGTTAATTATTTTATTATTATTATTTAGGGCTAAAGGGGTATAAGACTAAAGGTGGGTCCTATTGGATCACTGCGACCTGGGTAGACCTATTGTAATTACTGCCCCTGTTATATTATATCCTCAAGGCCAATAGTTCTAATGAACTGTAGGATGCACTTGGGATCGAGTTCCCTAATGACCTCTGGAGTTACCATCGGTCCACCTAGAGATCGGCTTCTGGCTTGGACTAGTGCCTCGCACTCGCAAAGTATATTAAGAGGAGTTTCCTCATCCTCGAGGCAGAATCGGCACTCGTCCGTATCTGTAAGCTTCATTTTATTAAGGTGTTTATTGAGCTTGCAGTGGCCAGTTAGAGTTCTGACTAGAATCCTAAGCCCAGACCCATAGCTTACTACTTCATAAAGTCGTAGAGCTCTAGATGTGTATTCCCGCTAAAAACCAGAAATGAGCGCTTTTGAATGCTTTTGGTCTGGTGCAATAGCCTAGAGTGCTCTACTCTGTTCATTAGCCCATTCCTGCAGCATTCTTTTTCCGGTGCAACGAGGGACTCCCACTATTGGTTCGAACTAACTACTCAGAATTCAGGAAAAATATTACTAGATTCTGTGTACGAGTAACTCCTTAAAATTTCAAATACACTTTTTTAACACCCTGTATTATAAAAAAAAAGTTTTCCTAAGACAATTCTCAAAGCGCAATTTTTTTATTATTCATGAAAAATTGCAAACTTTTTTTGATTAATCATGTAGTGTAGATCTTTATCAGATTGCTAAAAAACAAAAATAAAAACAGTTTGATAAGAAGAAGAAGCCATAGTTAACAGTTCCTACACCTTTTTGTTTACGCGGCATTTCTCGGTCAAATCATTTTCACTCTATCTTGTGTTTATTGTCTTTTGTCTATGCCCCAGCTCTGAGCTAGCGATCCAGCCATGGGTATCTTTTCCAAGGAAGGCGCTCTACAAATTTATTTCGGATGCACTGAATTCATGGTCAGTCCTATATAACGAAAATACTTATACAACAACAGCAAATTCATTCAACTCAAAAACATTTTGGATTTTCCATACATTAATTGTCCGATCAGTTTGTAGAAAAAGTTCAAATTTTTTTCGGATTCAGTATAGGTTGCACGATAAAAGTTGTTCAGTTTCATGAGTAGAACAACCTATTAAAGCCTCTTTTGGGTGTTTTTACATCTTATTTATACATCGAAATTTTTTTTACTCTCCATTTGGGCAATGGTAAAAAACTGCTTCATGCGCCTTGCCTATCTCGCACATCCTCAATATTAATTAGCAACTTTTTTTAAATTTGCATACAGATACATAAAGCTTCGTTATCCCTGCTCGTAATATATAGGGTCCTTATGAAATACCAGATTTTTTTTAACCACGGCTTCAACTAATGAAACTGAACAACTTTTTCCAAGAAAATTCACAAAAAAAATTTGGAGTCCTCATACTAATTGATCAACTGAACCGCCAATTTTGTATGTAAAGTTCCTAATATTTTTTTGCGAATTGAGTATAGGTTCCACAGGGAAAGTTCTTCTTTCATTAGTAGAAGCCACTGAAAAAAATATCAGCTATTTTCGAAGGTTCTCGAGTGACGACCGCGCACCGGAAGACGTAGCGTAGGCAAGCCTCCCACTCGGTAGACCGATGACATGGTGAAGTTTGCGGGAAGCCGCTGGATCCGAGCAGGGCTAGCTTCGTCGTGGAATTCCTTGGGGAAGGTGTTTGTGCAGCAGTGGACGTCTTTTCAACCGACTTCAAAAAAAGGAGGAGGTTCTCAATTCGTCGGAATCTTTTTTTTTTTTATGTATGTTCACCGATTACTCGAAGACGCCTGAACCGATTTCGAAAATTCTTTTTTTCTTTGAAAGGGTATACTTCACAGGTGGTCCCATATAAATTTTATCGAAATCGATTCAGCGGTTTTTGAGAAAATCAACAAAACATAGCAAAATTGGAGTTGTTACGATTGAAGTCGGTTGTTTTTAACGTATTCAGCGTGGTCAATTATAGCTGATGATATTTAAATCCTGTAGATAGGGCGACTAGTAATCTTGATATACCCTTAACATCGTTTACTTCCTTCACTGCGCTGGCGTTCGGACTCAAAGTGCATCTTGAATACCAACATTTTTTGCGCCATGCCTCCCGATACCAGGCCACTTCTTGCCAGTTGGCTATTTTTATTAGACTGATTAATAAAAAAATCAAAATTCATAAAAAATGGAAAATTTATAAAAGACAGAGTGACTATCATCATTTTTCAGATTTACGTAGAGAATCAAAAGAAATGGAAGCTTCTTGTTATAACTCTTTTATTTCCAGAGCGGAAAATAACATTCGTTTTAATTCTAAACATTTCTGGTCGTTCGTTAAACAAAAGAATAACAATAATAGTATCCCAAATACTCTTTATTTGGATGGTGAAACTGGATTTGATGGTCGATCTATAGCCAATATGTTCAACAATTTTTTCCAGTCTGTTTTCGAAGTCGATACTGGGTGTTTGACTTCAAGTCTTATAAGTAATCCCAAAGAAGCGCTGATAGGAACTGTTAACTTTACTTCTGAGGTAGTTCAAAAGTACTTATCTCGGCTGGACTCTACCAAGGGCAGTGGCCCTGATGGGTTACACCCAATTTTTCTGAAATCCTGTAGCGAACAACTCGCAGGTCCTATTTGTTCTCTTTTTAAGATGTCGCTGTCGTGTGGAACTATGCCTGCCACGTGGAAACGTAGTATAATTGTTCCTATTTTTAAAAATGGAGATAGACATAACGTCCGCAATTACCGAGGCATTTCTAAACTTTCAGTTATCCCAAAACTTTTTGAAAAAATTATCTATGATACTTTGTTCCCTGCAGTTAGACCGCTACTAGTCAATCAACAGCATGGATTTGTAGAAAGGCGTTCCACTGAATCTAATCTAGGCGAATTTCTGGATTTCGTACTGGATCATATGGCTGATGGTTATCAGATAGATGCCGTGTATACCGACTACTCAAAGGCTTTTGATAAAATTTCTCATGAACTCTTACTTCGTAAACTAGAGCATGTCGGTATACACGGTGATTTGCTTAGATGGCTGGAATCATATCTCAGAGAACGCACGCAAGCCGTTGCTGTTAAAGGCTTTACGTCATCGTTCATTCCCATTACATCTGGTGTGCCGCAGGGCTCTCACCTCGGTCCACTCCTGTTTAATATTTTTATTAATGATGTTGTAGAATGCTTTCACTATTCCCGAGTATTATTGTACGCTGACGATACAATGATTTTTCATAGCATAAAAACTATAAATGACTGCAAGGAATTGCAAGAAGATCTACAGCGTTTATCAGAATATTGTTTAAAAAACAGACTTCACTTAAATATTGAGAAATGTTGTACTGTCACATTTACGAGAAAGAAAAACAATATTTTTTATGACTATAAATTACATGATAAGAAGTTACAGAGGGTGTCCGAGGTGAGAGACCTGGGCGTGTACTTGGATAGCCAGCTCTTGTTGTCTCTGCATATTGATAAAGTTACGGCCAAAGCTTTCAGAATGTTGGGGTTTTTATTCCGACAAAGTAGAGACTTTAAAAACGTGAATACTTTAATTTTGCTGTATAATTCACTTGTGAGATCCCACTTGGAGTATGCATCTGTTGTGTGGAACCCGCAGTACTCTAAGTATATTGACTCTGTCGAACGAATACAACATAAATTTTTAAAACGCCTTAAATACCGTTTTAGAGATGTCGATGCATCTAAGATTACACCTTTGTTCTTGCGCAGGGAACACAGGGATCAAATATTTCTGTACAAATTATTAAATAACTACATTGATTCACCTTACTTAGTGAGTAGAATTCTTTTTAAATGCACCAGAGCTGGTCTGCGGTCGAATCATACTTTCGCTATACCTTTCTGTCGCACAAATTACACGAAAAATCGCTTCATCGTCAGAGCATGTTCTAAATACAATACAACTTATGAGCACATTGATGTTTTTTCATGTACACCTTCAAAGTTTGCAACTGCCGTTAAAAAGGTTACTTAGCTAGCATACGCCTTTGTTATTATTATTATTTTTTCGTAACCCACTGTAACCTTATCCAATGTAAGTAATCTTAATTTAAGTATAAAGTAACTTATTGGTATCAAATAATAAATAATAAAATGTTAAATAATAATAATAATAAAAGTGTTAAAACAATTGATATATTATACTACATGTGTCATAATATTTCAACGATTATGTACTAACAATTTGTGGAAACTTTATTGGCTTATGTTTTACTTAACATGTATTGTCATATTTGTATTAAATCAAAGCTGTTTGTTTCCCTAAATAAAGAAAATAAAAATAAAAATAAAAATTTTGAAGGCGAGATCTTTTAGAAGCTCACCTTTCCAGCGGTATCAGAGAATTTCTCGCTTGTTTCTCTCTTATACGCTTTTTGACAGTGAAATCCTCTATGGTATGGTCGCGACGATTACGTACGTTAACTGACTACAAACGCGGTCGTAAACTAGATGGGTTTGACTATTAGTGGTATGTATTATCGAAATTTTCGTGTTTCACAAGGCACGTTAAAGACATTGGTGCTCGTTGTTATCTCTTAGCTTGATAGTAGATGTAAAGCCATATCCCTTTATAAGTAACACTATGTCACACATTGGCATGGCAGCTCTTGAGACAGGTTGCATATTGATTTTCATTTTTAACCGACTTCAAAAAAAGGAGGAGGTTCTCAATTCGTCGGAATCTTTTTTTTATTTTTATTTTTTAATGTATGTTCACCGATTACTCGAAGACGCCTGAACCGATTTGGAAAATTCTTTTTTTGTTTAAAAGGGTATACTTCACAGGTGGTCCCATATAAATTTTATCGAAGTTGATTCAGCGGTTTTTGAGATAATCAACAAAAACAGCAAAATTGGAGTTGTTGCGATTGAAGTCGGTTGTTTTTAACGTATTCAGCGAGATCAATTATTTTTGTTATACTATCGTATAACGAATTCTTAAAATATCTGCCAGGGCTTAAACTGTGATTTCTAATTATGATTCTGAACAATTTTCTCCTAAAAACCATGTATGGACTCTTTAAAAAAAATCAATTTATTGAAGAGTCCAAAAATATTTCAGTGAATGACTATGTGCTTCCCGGGGAAAGTTGATCAGAATTATAAGTATAAAAGTGGAAGGTATTTTAAGAACACCCTATACTTTCTTTATACTGATTGTATTGATTTGATTACGATTATTAATGCGAGTCGAAAATTCTTAGAACAAACACGTACAAACATACGTGTTGTTTTAAATAACTTTTCTGACGTGATTTAAACAATGTTTCATAAATCATAAACCATAAGGACAAAACATGAATGATAGTTATGTATGCAAATAATAAATTTATTTTAATTATTAATTATAATTATGATCTCTTTGACGTTTTTTTAAATGTAAAAGACATCAACGAAGGATGATTTGTCTAATTTGTCCAAAAAAAATATGGTCATAGATGGATGTTGTTTCTACTCTATTTAACAATTTTCCTCCAGAAAGGGATTAGCTGAATTTCAATCGTCAATTATTGGGTTTCGTAGATAACTTTGTTAAGTTTGTTTGTTTGTTTTTATTAAGATTTCTATGGTTTTCTGCCATCTGTGAAATCGTCTAGTTTTTTATTTATTCTTTCGTATGAATTATGATTGGAATAAGATCTAAAATCATTCATTTTCACTTTATCATAACTTAACTGTCATCAAGTGTTTTTGTGTGTTGACTATTTAATTGTCAAACGATTATTCAGTAAAATCTGTTTTTTAACCGACTACTCAATCTGAGGGTAACGTTTTTCGTGTTTGGATGGATTTTTAGTGTGAGGTGCCGTTATATTTGTCACGATCCCCGACTTTCATGGGTACACTTTTAGCACTTGATTTTTATTTTTAATTAAATTATAGTAAGGTTCTTATGTTATGACATTCTTGGCCACCGCCTATACCTATAAGTACGTATTTATATCTCGATAATTTTCCTCGTGTATGGAGTATGGCCCCATATTTTTAAGACAGGAAAGTCCCATTCTAAGTTAGAATATTCTTTATAAGAATTTTCCTTTATTGTGTAAGTAATTCTTGTGTTGGTATATTAATATTTATTTTTGATAAACTTTCTCTTCAACGGATTGCCGCCAATTCGGTCTTGACCCATGGGTGTGGAGTATGGCCTACCTTACCGAGGCCAGCTAAGGGAAGAGACCTGCAGTGGGGACGATAAGGGTGGTTAACATTTGACAGATAACAAAAGTCTAGGGTCCCTCATTTGAGTACCTAGTTTTCATCAGAATTACATTCAAAAGACTGTAAATCTCCCATACAGACAATTTTTTTTTTGTAACTCACATACTTTAGCTTCAGACAGAGCTAAAGAGTGATTGTAAAGGGTAACAATTTCATACGAATTATATATAGGTATACAGGGTGTTAAAAAAAGTGCGTTTGAAATTTTAAGGGGTTACTCAGAATCAAGTATAGAATCCAAGAAAAATATTGAAAAAATCAGTTCTTCAAATTTTTTTTTCAGATTCTCATACTAAATGGGATAGTGAATCAAGAGTTTGTATGAAAAACTGTAAAAAAAAATTGAAGAGCGGATTTTTTCAATATTTTTCCTGGTATCTATATTTGAGTCTGAGTAACTCCTTAAAATTTCAAACGCACTTTTTTTAACACCCTGTATAGTGTGTGTATAGAATTATATGTATAGTGTTACCTTTTTTTTAGTTCCTATAAATAGGCGTAGGAATTTTATGTAGCTGGGTGCATAGCATAGACATCAGATGCAATTAAAATGGCCCCCATTTCTGGGAATGTACTATTATATCTTAAAGGATTTTTGTAATTCTTATCATGACTTACCATTAGATAAGATGAGATAACGCCAACAAGAGGTTCTATCCAAATCTGTATATCTATCTAATCTATCAGATAATCAAAGCCTATCTATGACAATCTATGTAGATCATGCATCATTCTAACTGTAGGCAAGTAATGCGACCTCTTTTTAAAGTTCATTGTTTTTTTTTTATTTGTTCATATTTATTTGACGTTCTTTTAGGCTCTCTCTGTATGTTTTTATTTTAATATTGGTATCTTTATAGCTGTATATATTTTTTTTATAAGTATAATGATACGTTTTCCTGTTTTACAGTTTGTTTTTTTTTTGTATTCTTTTACGATACAATATCTCTATTGCCAAATCAAGCTTGTTCAATTCAATTCTATATAAAATACTTTATTGCAAAAAAATACAATAGGAATTAAGATACAATGGGCGACCTTATCGCCAGATAGCAATTTCTTCCAGGCAACTTTACCTGACTTTATTATTGATCGCTTTAACTAATACAACAACGGTACTGTTCTGTATCCTTACAGCAGTAAATAGGCAATATAAAACCTCCTACAATATATACCCAGCGGCACACATCAAAAGGCGGGCGGCGATCTCTCAACAGCGGGTAGGCGTGTCTCTTTTCAGCGGCGGGCTCTGATTGGTCGGCGTTTCCTTTGAAGTCGCCGCTGCCTGCCGCTCAAAAGAGCACCGCCTCGACGCTTTTCAGGGGTGAAATAGGTACTGAAATTTATTAACATTTGTAGACGACATTTTGTAACATATTTAGTAAAGGAATTTGTAATTTTCGTTTTGTTAGAGTAAATACTGAAATAATTGAGACGGTTTATGAAGTTTTTAGGTTTCCACTTATTCGTTATTGAAATAGCTTTGTAAAGCTTGCTTTGTTATTGTTACTACAAAATACAATTTGTATTGCGTATGCTCAACAAATTCTGGTTCGTCATCATCAGCCAGATCAGGTTGACTGCTGGAACTTCTGGAATTCTGGTTATTTTTTGAAAATATTTACTGCTACTACATAGAAAACTGCAAAAGAAATAAAGAAAGAAGTAATATTTATTAATTTGCAAAACAAAACAGTATTTAAATTACGAAATTGTGCTTTATTTTGTCTTTATTCGTTTCACTCACGGCAACAAACAAATATGTATAAATAACTATAGACACACTATTTTCAGGGTGATAGTATATACGTTCTTAAATAATTATACAAAAATAAATATGTAATTGTTAAATAATATTCCTAAAACGGATTCTTATTACTTTTTTATCTGAATCTATCGACATGATCGTTCAAATTATAAATTTTTTGGCTTGAGTATACTATCATCCATGAAAAGGCGTTTTTCAAACTGATTTACTGATCAAAACAACATACTGTATGTTTATATCAGTCTGAAAACATAAATTCATTTCTTAATTAAAAATTTTCAGAAGTCATTCAAAAATGAAGAATTCAAGCCGATTATGAAATACCACATTAAAACAACATTTAAAATTAGTGAATTAAAATAAAAAGTATTAAACATGACTGATAGATTAGTTTAATTAGACGGCCGATACTAAAGCTAAATTAAAGCAATATTTAATTGATCTCCTTAAATAAGTGTTTAATATAAGTGAGTGAGAAAATTCTACCACAATGCTTTATGCAGTGAGACAGGTGAGTTTTAGATTTAAATGTCTGTTATTTATTAAGCTATTTTTAGGGTTCCGTACCTCAAAAGGAAAAAAGGAACCTTCATAGGATCACTTTTTTGTCCGTCTGTCTGTCCGTCTGTCTGTCAACCTTTTTTCGGGAACGCGTGGAGGTATCGAGTTGAAATTAATATCAATTCCTTGGAGCTGCAAAAAAAAGAAACTTCTACGTCAACGTAATCAAAATTAAACGTCCGTTTATGCCCCATATTTTGGACAAAACAAGGGAATCAATAATCATATCAAAACTATAGAGTACCTTCTTTCCGTTGACCTAAGATCTGAAATGCAAGAAGCATAATGTCTCATAGCATAAATAAAGGGAAACATCTGAAATCCACAATTTTGAAGTTACATCATAGAAAAAATACGATTATAAACTTATTTGCATTTGGGAAACTGACCGCGAGTACCGCGACCTATGTCGATGTTTAGGGACCACCGTTTTCCAACGGCAAAGTTAAGTTTGTCTTTTAATCCAATTTATTTTTTCGTTGCAGCAATGTTCGTTTTAGGGACTGACCGTTACAGCAATGTTCGTTTTAGGGACTGACCGTTGCAGCAATGTTCGTTTTAGGGACTGACCGTTGCAGCAATGTTCGTTTTAGGGACTGACCGTTACAGCAATGTTCGTTTTAGGGACTGACCGTTGCAGCAATGTTCGTTTTAGGGACTGACCGTTGCAGCAATGTTCGTTTTAGGGACTGACCGTTGCAGCAATGTTCGTTATGGGAAACTCAAAACATACTCGGAAAAAGCGGGAGAAATCTTCGAGAATCGATTCCCGTGATGGACGAACTATTCACATTTCTACAAGCTTGTACGGAATCCTAGGCGCGCGAGTCCAACCTCCACTTGGCCGGATTTTTAATTTTTAATTCATTCGTCAAGTTAGATAGGTCTCCACATCACACCTGTAAGTCTATTCACTAAAAAAATTGTGTCGAATTTAGCGCTGAAATAGTGATCATTGGCAACGTCTGGTGCTAAGTGACGATGATGCCGAAGATGGAAGCGGGCTTACTAAGATTCTCCAATGGGGAACTGGCTATCTTGTCTTCATGTCGGCACACGAGAATTTAACAATGACGGTTGGCGTCAAGACTTCCAGGCGGGCTCAGAAAAAGCTCTACCGCCATCAAAACCGAGGCTGTGTGAAACTCTTTAATCTTTTGACTGTGCCATAGTCGACAAGGGACGGACAAATAGCTTTCGTATCCTTGTTTTTTTTATTTTATTTATTACATTATTTTACATTAAGTCAATGCGTCAATAGGTCATCACATCAGCCATCAACAACCCTACTTGGTGACATTTTTTTTTCTTCCAGAGCCGACATTGGCGTGTCAGGAACGAGTTGTCTGTTAGGTGCGGCATGGGTATCAATAGGTTAATTTTCCCATCTTAGAATTTGGAGATTATCAACGTATTAGTTGAGCTTGCGTGTACCACTTTCTCATTCGATGAGATAGCCAAATGCTCTCAAGCTATTAGTAGTTAGAAAATCTAGGTACTCTTGAAAGATTATGGCAGATTATGTAAATACTAAGTATCATCTGTTCTTTGAAGTTCCTATCTAAAACATAACGCTGTCACGTCTGGCCAAACCAACAGACTGACTGTGACGTTGTTGTACGTGATTTAACGTATAAATACTGACGAAGCGATTTTGTTGTTATGTGTTGCAAAAATAAACAATAATTTGTTTATTAATTTTATTTGGATTTACCTACCTACTCGCGTTACGTAATTGATGGTTAGTTATTTAGTAGAGACAAAAATAAATGTAAAAGGAGATAACTGAATAGGCGTAGGAGCTGTTTAATTGGATTTATACAAATTTGGGATGGAGGGACAAACTTTACTTTCCCGTTGGAAAACTATTGTGCCCATACATGGACATAGGTCGCGGTCAGTTTAGCAACCGCAAAAAAAATTGTGATGTAACTACAAATTTACCGTTTTCAGATTTTTTCCTTCACTTGTGCTACTCTTATAAGACATTGCTTCTTGTCAAATTTCATGATTCTAGGTATCTTTTGATTGCGTTGACTTAGAAAATTGATTTTTTGAAAGGTCCAAGGGATTGCAAATCTGAGTAGTAAGTATTGATATACGTCCACGCGTGCCTGAGAAAAATGGTCTTGACAGACAGACAGACGGACGGACAACAAAGTGATCCTATAAGGGTTCCTTTTTTCCTTTTGGGGTACGGAACCCTAGAAAGGCGCATTTTTTGAGGCTTTTAAAAAGTGATGGAACAAAAATTATACGAGTGAAACCTTTTTAATCCATAATTGGTTAGCCCAGTGTTTTTCAACCTTTTTTAATACCCGACCCCTTTACAAGATAAAAAATTCTTGCGACCCCCCTAGGGCCATAAACATACAAAATGTTAGTGATTTGAAAGACTACGGTTATAATTTTCTTCAATTAGAAAATGATTAAGTTATTAAAGTCTCCAAAATAAAACCACGTTTTGACAAATTGTTAAAAAATAAACAGGCCCAGCCTTCTCACTGAACTCGTATTTTCTTATTACAGTGTAGGACCTATAAACACTTACTTTTTCTTGCACCCGCGACCCCTTGAGGAAGGCTTTGCGACCCCCCTGGGGGTCGCGACCCACAGGTTGAAAATCACTGGGTTAGCCCTTAGCATCAACTCACCTGATGGTAAGTGATGATGATGCCGAGGATGGGAGCGGGCTTACTTAGATTCCCCAACGAAATGAAGAACTGGTAACACACAAATGCTGTTAACTTATGGGTAACGACATGCCTAACATAAAATGGTGGTAGCTAGCCTCTTCCACCAACCAAACCGAGTCATAAAAAAGTTAGAACCCGCCGGGAATCTAACCTGCGACCTCCATCTGAAGCGAGTGACCTAACCTCAACGCCACAGAGGTAGTATTTATATTCTCTAAGCCTTTTTGTTATTTCCTGTACAATGTTTTTTACATTTCACTTACAGAAATATAATTGATCTTATATTCTATGATAAATGAAGTTAGACCAACAAAGCCCACAGTTTCCGGATAGACCTAGCTCTTTCAAAACAACCTAGACTTAGTGTAGTCTAGATCTACCAGTGAGGATGTTATAAAAAAATAGTAGGAACAATTGTTTACTAACTGAGCACACACTAGCGCCTCAATGATGTTTATAATAGAGCACATAATATTATTTTGTCAAAACACCATCTCCTACAGTTGGGTGACTTCATACTGTAAATATATTTGTTTTAAGTATACTATTATACTAACTATATTGAGCACTAGCTACAATGCTAGTTACAATAACATTATAGAAGTATTTTTTTTTGTTTACTTAACCATCAGGATGTGGATGGTCTATTGTTCAAATGCAAAGACTTCTTAACTGAGAATTTGAACTGGTATTATTTTTTTAAATTAAAGGGCGAAGGTAGGACGTCTGTTAAGTTCTAATTTTAGATTTAACTTGTAAACAAATAAGTACACCGATTGTTGTATCAACAACTATCAACTACTTACCAACGCAACGTTGTACCAGTTGTACTGATTATCATGAAATCGATTATTTATAATAATAAAAGAAGTACAACTTTTACTTGTATTTTTTTTTCTTGAAAGTAAAATGTGTAAGTAGTTCATTCATCTATGATTAAAATTTAATTTTGATAAGAGTGTACATTCGGACAATCACTGCAACGGAGAAACTTTTTGGATAATTATTTTTATCAACTATGTTATGTAACTATTTTCTTAAATTTTGTTTAGATGATAATCTTCGAAAAAAATCATCGGTAGCTCCAGTGTAGTAACTCTGACTTCCTAATCAGAGGTCTCGGGTTCAAATCCAGGCCGATTCAAATCTACCGATGAATTTTCTGAAATTCACGTACATTTTCATACCGATTGGTTTAACGGTAACGCAAATCATCGTGAGGAAACTTTCACATCTGATTACTAGATGTGTTTGAAGGTCGCGTTGCACACTTCCGTAGTGGGGGTGTAAATCACATGACCGCGGGTGATGCTTAGTGCAAAACCAGGCAACCACCTTCGGGATAAGACGGTTAAAATTTGCCACACGATAGGAAGAAGAAAACGATGTACTTTTGATTTGTGTAGTAACTGAATAGGTGTCATATCAGTGTAAGTTGTCTTTTTGAGATCTCAGTATATTGGTTTCTTAGGAAAAGTTTCATTTATGTTTCTGGGACTGATCTTTTTACACCCTGTAGTAGTTTTAATAAAATCAAATCTTTGATTTCAATACCGCGATCGAATTACGCGTCCGCTCGACCAATGCTAAATGTCAAGTCAAATTACTCATGTTAGGTACACAGTACCAGTAGGTACATTCACGTGGTTTGTTTTAACTAAACAAACCAACAATCGCATATTAAGTTTTGTGTATGCATAGCTCGTTAACATAAACAAATCAGAATGACATCATGGCTTTTGCTGCTCTAAAAATAATAAAATTGTACCACCCAGGAGCAAAGTGAGCGATAAAAAATATTTTTTATTGTAATTTTATTACAAGATTACAAGATGTTATGTATATATAATTGGTGTAGACAGGTTAATTAATTGGGCCTTCTGATTATCTTTCTGAAAAACTTATGTCTACGACTTTGCTGTAAACGTTTTTCTTGAAGTGTCATTTTTTTGTAATTTCATTATTTGAACTTACAAAATTACTTAACATAAGTTTGAAGTGATATCATAAAGATATTAGGTATGTTAAATAAATCAGAATTTTAATCAGAGTACGATAGAGCGTCGACTCAAACAATGAAAAAACCTCCCTCATCACTAAAGGTTGAATAACTCGAAACCGCTAAACCGATTTTCACCTAAGGACCAGCGCGATGTAAACCGCTTTCCAATGAAAAAAACTGCAATAAAATCTGTGCCCCCCTTTTGAGAATCTATTTTACTATGCTATAGACTGGAGACATGTAGGCATAGGCTTTAAACTTATAAAACCCCTCTTTAACGTCCGGGATTAGGTACAAATACATTTTGTCTTGCGGAACGAAATGGAAGAGGGTAAGGGGGTGGTCTAGCCAAGGTTACTCTTCCTTCTGGTTCGTAGGTGAGGGAAGAGAGAGGTCCAAAACACGTTATTATTACAACACGCTTTTATTTTTATCTTCAGTTTTAAGCCCTTGGTATGATTTCACCTGCTGGGGTAATGATGATGATGCCGCCTTGGAAGCGGCCTTCCAATATTTGATTGCGTTACATAATTTCTACCAGCTCTTTTTATTTATCTGTAGCATTTAGTGCTTAGATAGTTGAAGGATTTAACCACGTACGTGGCTTAGTGGGTAATCAGCAGCCTTTACAAGTCGCGGTTGCAGCCTCCAGAGTCATAGAATTGAGTCCCGGTGTGGTAGCTACAAAAGGGTAGTTTGGTTGATAGGAGTTTTTTAAAGATGTGAACCGAGCCTTGCGTCTATCTATGATAGTCACACCTACTATGATTTGAACAAAATTAGATACCTCACAAAATATCATTGTACCCCACACCTATTCTAAATCTTAACCAATTAGGTGACTCATTTTTCTTTACGTTAATTTTCACTAAACTATTTTTTATTTTGTATTGGCAGGGTCCCGAGCCTGCACTGAACTCTACCCCGGGTGGCGCGTCGAAGCCGCCGCTGCTGAACGCTTTCGAGCTGGAGCGTTGTCTGGACAGGTACCGCCATTTTGTTTATCGACGCCATCTTGTTTAAGAACGCCACCATTTTGAAGACTTTGCAAGTTGCAATCTCTGCTGCTGATCGTTCGTGCTGGAGCGCTGACTGGAAAGTATCATCATTTTGTTATATGTTTTCAGGATAACTGCTACATGTACCTGCTAACCTCTAAACTTCTTATTCTATTGATAAAAATGAAGAAATCCAACCCAACGAAAGTTATTCAATCTTATGCGTAGAATCACCGGTTTATATGAGGTTTGCAGGAGTACTAATCACTCTGTATACAATTACAAATGCCATCTTGTTTTAGTAGGCCACCATTTTGTGAAAGATACCTAAGTACAATGTTTTTTCTGCAAGTCCGCTGCTATAAAGTTTATGATTTTCTTTAGAACGAAATTCATTCGATTAATCGTCGAAAGCTCTCTGTCAATATATCAGTTGATAGGTCTTAAATAACATGATATTTTTCTTGTCGTAGAGAGGAGTCTGGGCGGTGGGGCGGCGATGCGGCGCGACGACGTCGACGCAGCTCGCCCCCCCGCCGCGCCTCCCCGCCGCAAGAGAATGAGCCCCTCTCGCTCGCCCGGGTAACTATCTGCTGCTTCTATCTTACCTTTCAACGCGACTTCGACACATCTTTCTTCGTCTTCAAACATAAGCACAATATATACATTAGTCCTATCATACATATGGATACTCCCTGTCCCTCCCTAAAGGCGACCTTACCACCCCTTGCGGGTTAGATCCGGTGAGTAGAGAAGACAAAATTAGCTTGTCGACTCAACAATTTATTACTTCCTCAGGCATCAGCCCCGACATCTCCCACCGCTGGCTCTGCGCACTCCAGTCCAGCACCAGTGTCTCCTTCTGGAAGCGCTGGAGCCACCCCCCGCTCCCCTCTACCGCTGGTCGCACCTGACTTGCTGGCAATGCAGTTGCTAGATCAGCACACGCAGCTGCAAGCGTTGATGAAACAACGGCTTTTTCATCAACATCATATGCAGAAGCAGGTAAGAGATAAAGCTTAGATTTTTTTTTCAGCAAATATGATTCAGGATGAGTACCTGTTCAGGTGGGGATTCTCAGACGGTTCCAACTTGGAGTGCAAGTGTGGGGTAGTTCCCCAAACAATGGAGCATTTAAGATCGTGTCCTGCGTGCCCAAACAACTGCACGCAGGAAGATCTAATGTGTGCTACGGATAGTGCGATTCGCGTAGCTGAATTTTGGGCCGAGACTACTCGTATATAAGCAGGTTTGTTATCGACTCGAAAAGAAGAAGTGCGAGGAAAAGGAAATATCAAAAAGATAATGCTCAAAAGATCAATAAGTGGAAGACAGGTAGTATTCGATTGAGTCAACTATTAAAGTTACACTTCTAATGTTTTCTAAAACGGCATCCTAATCATTCGATAAATATCCTTTTGTTGTTTGCCGACGACATGAAACTGGTAGAACTTTTTATTTCAGGGACAATCTCATCTAAGAATTTACCTTGACAGACTCGTCCCTTTTCTTGCAGCACATGTCTTCAGAGGCGGCGAAACGTCAGATGGAGCAATCTCGTCTACAAGACCAGATCAATCTGAACTTGTTATCGCAGCCGCATCTACCTCCGCCTGACGCCTCACCCGGTAAAAATCATCATTACCCTAGTCTTTATTTTTTAGGTTTAATTTATATATTTGTCCCAACCAGGTTTATCATTTGTGATTTCTTAATTCAGTCAACTTTTCATCTTCTTCGTATCTTTATCAACGTCTCGACATGTTTTTTACCTTTTCTTCTTAGACTTTCGTCGGATTGGTCAGATTAAAAATAAAAAAAGTTTTCTCATCTATTGACCAGCTACTGTATTATCCTTCAGGGTCATTGCAACAGCAACTCGGAGCTCAGCAGCAACAGCTAGTCCAGCAGTTGCAGGCGGTGCAGCGCCAGTACCTGATGCATGGGCCTCTGTCTGTGCCTCCCAATGCTCCTCCAGGTATGAAGATGACTAACTTTTAGGCGCTACTACTAGTGACTAGATGTTCAATATGCTTAAAGTTGACTGAAGCTAATTTAAATTACTTCATTCCATACATTTTTCTAAATTATATCAATAGTAAATCTACACTAATCCGGAGTTGGCCTCGTGTATGGAGTATTGTACCTCGTGTATAGAGTGTGTATACCGAGTATGACCCGTACCCGTACACTGTAGATTGTTAAGGAAAAGCCCAGCCCTAAACTTACGATGATAATATTTCCAGGACTGATGCTATGGGGCAGTGAGATGGAAGAGCATCCACTATTCGGGCGAGGGGTGTGCAAGTGGCCCGGGTGTGATGCCCTCGCTGAAGATTACCAGGCATTCCTCAAGTAAGACTGGACACATATTTTAATTCACAGTAACATGACTTTGTTTCCAACAATACATGGACCTGATCGATGATCAGATAAGATGAAATAATATGAGATACTACGAATCATCAAAAGATCAGTGTAGTGACAAAACTTGATGGTAATCAAAACTATCTGTTACAATAGGCTCAACCGCGAGGCTAAACTAACAAGGAGAGGGCACGGTCTGTGGAATTTACTTCGAGACCAGACTCCGCGTAATAGTAGTTCTCGATTAGGGTATTCAACCCTTAAAGTAATATCGCTAGACGCTCAGTCACTTCGGAGAAATAAGCCTTTAAAATTTCTAATGCAGCTTATATACAAGTAAGTTTTCTACCGTACCAGCAGCTAAATAGCGTAGTCAGTAACGTATCTGTTAATAGTTACTAAGTTTTTACTTGTTGAGCCCGTTTTATATGTATATATGTTGTTAATTTTTTAATATATATATTTTTTAAAGTAACGTTTGCCGCGTGGGCGCTCAGTGTTCGAGTCTCGGTCTCGACAGACTTTTTTTAATTATTTATTTTTAAAATTTTAAATTAATTATTAATTAAAATTTTAAAAAAATATGTATAATTATTTTTATAATCAAATAAATTTAATCAGTAAAACCACATTGTTAAGTATCAAATTATTTTTTATTTATTTTATTAATATTTTTTAAAGTAATGTTGAATAAAATGCAATTAAAATTTTCTACTTATCGTATTAATTATTTATAAGATTACTATCCTAATTATTAGTTACTTTATAGTTAAAAAGTATTGTTAATATAAGTAAAAAATAATTTAATAATTAAAATTAGAAATTTTAAAGGCTTATTTCTCCGAAGTGACAGAGCGTCTAGCGATATTACTTTAAGGGTTGAATACCCTAATGGAGAACTACTATTACGCGGAGTCTGGTCTCGAAATAAATTCCACAGACCGTGCCCTCTCCTTGTAAGTGATCCGTTCGAACTTTTTTTTGCAGCTAACTCATGGGTTAAGACAGGTTCAATTAAATTTTACAATCAAAATATAACATAATATATCTCCCTGGCAAACGTTTAGAATTAGCGTAATGCCGATGCCAAACGCAATGGGAATCTTGTCTCTAAGCTGGGACACATCAAAGCTGTCAATATGTCATTTATGTTTGGCATTAACTTAAACAATTAGGCACTTACCTAGATGTTGTTTCCAACAGGCATTTAGAAGCGGCGCACACGCTGGACGACAGGTCTGCCGCGCAGGCGCGGGTGCAGATGCAGGTGGTGGCGCAGCTGGAGCTGCAGCTGCGGCGCGAGCGCGACCGCCTGGCCGCCATGATGCGGCACCTGCACGCCGCGCGCGACTCCTCCCACCAGCACGCCAAGCACGCCCACAGTAACGCACACGGTAGGTGCAATTATTGTTAATTATGCAGATGATGCACGTCTCCTCCATTCGCCAAAGGTTGTCTGGAAGAAATCGCTCAAAGCGATAAGACCGCCTTTGCATATCAATGTTTTAAATATTTTATAGAATAGAATAGAATAGAAACTCTTTATTTAATGTAAAAACACAACACCTTAAAGTAAGACATGTTTATGTGTTTTCGTTGTTATTTGTACTGTTTTGGTATGCAATAAAGTATATTTATCTTATCTTATGATGCTCCAAACACGGGGGCCAAGTCCGGATTGGTCTAGGTTATGGGGCTAGTGACCAAGCCCAGTGTCCTAACCTTCCCAAGGTATTCGAAGAGACCGGTGCCCCTGCAGTGGAAATAAAATATGGGTTGATAACGATGCAGATGATATTATACTTTTGATGCAAGTGCTTAAGTTAGAGTTGGACCAACGTTTACTCTGTCTCCGCAAACACTTTGGGTATACTAGTTCCAGAGTTTCAATATCGTATTAGGTAGACTAAAAAAAAATCCTTCGAAAAGTTCACTTTGCTACATAGCTTTTACCACTGCTACCTACTAAATTCGAATAAATATTTTTGGTTTGTGTTTTGAGACTGACAATTTAATTTCTTATTCAATTGCTCAGTCTGAAGGTATGCATTCATAAGAAATAGATAATTCTTCTGTTTCGAACGCAAATGGTTCGGCTCTGAGCACAATGCAGACTTTAAACTGGTCGATACTGTAGTTGGTCTCACAACAAGTATGAAACTAAAAGAGTATGTGCATTTAATGATTAAAAATCTATTGAATAAACTAAGTATGTGATGAATAATATGCACCAATCCAACTCTCGGCCGACTGAATTCTGTAGTGCACTCAGGCTCCTGATTAGGTTCGGTGATACATACCACCAAACGTATTAAGAAAATATAGGAATGAATAATACCACGGTTTTTTTCTTTGTTTACTTTAATAGTTTATCTTTAATTGTTAGGTACGGCCAGTGAAGGTGCTTCCCCGGGCCCAGTCCGGCGGCGCGTCTCCGATAAATCCGGGGTTGCCATAGCTGGAGGTAAATAAAAAACTACTTAATTTACTTCACTATATCTCAGTAGATAAAGCAGAAAATACAATATTTGAAGCACTACTATTTATGTCTAAAGGTCTTCCCTATATGCTCGAAAGAGCAGGATTAGATGTTCAACAAGGTAACTTGAGTTATGGTAATGATCGATATTTCAAAAATCGTATTGTTTAAGAATTTTCAGAACCTTTTATACGTTAACAATATTTTTCAGAGATACAACGTAATCGTGAATTCTACAAGTCAGCGGATGTACGGCCTCCGTTCACATACGCATCTTTGATTCGCCAGGTTTGTATGAGATTTTAATAAGCATTCAAATGCAGTAATGGTTTGTTAAACATTATTTTCGTAAATATGTGTGCTCGTGATATTGTAAGCTTGCAAAAAATATTAATAAGAATAAATAAGTATTGCAAAAAATATTGCCGAATACTCCGTTTCCAATCTTGATGTAATAAATTATAAAGGAGTTCCTCAGGGTCGTATTCTAGGACCGGTATTTTATGTGCTTGCACAAAATATGAGTGATAAATTGAATAGGTATAATTTTTGTTTTTCAGGCGATAATTGAATCTCCGGACAAGCAGCTCACCCTGAACGAAATATACAACTGGTTCCAGACAACATTCTGCTACTTCAGGCGCAACGCTGCTACTTGGAAGGTATGTTTATTTTTAGCATAATTCATTTTTTATTAGATTATTGAAATATTAAGCTATCAACGCAGACTTAGTCTGCGTCTTTCTCCAAGTCTGTGGCTATCAATAAAAATAAACCTACATAATATTTCAAAAATTTCGTAAATAATGTATAGTTGTTTAACTATTTTTATTAAAGAATTAGGTAATAATAATATTATGCCACCATATATTACCAAGAAGTCTGATAAAAGTGTTACATATTATCTAATACATTTGAATATTATCTTTTATAAAATAACCTATAATTTCAATTATGAAGACAACTGATAATAAAAGGTAGGTAACAGTGATATCTAAGTACATAGCACTTTTTAATTAACTATTCATTACTTTTAATTTATCTTTCCATAATTTACCTAGAAACAAAAATCTTGTGTAGTAACTTATTAAAAATAAACATAACCGAACAATTTAATTTTTAAATGTGTTAAATGAGTAATCTGTTAAGATTTTAGGTAAAATTATGTTGTGTGGAATAATGGCACATTACTGTTCCTTAACTTGTTTTAATCATACCATCAGTTGCTTAATCTAGACTTTGTAAGTATACAAATTGTAACAAAATAGGTGTACGAAAGTAGAAATCTCCAGTTAACAGATCCTACATCCTTTTTGTTACACTCTGTATTTACTACAAAAATATATTGCCAAAAAACGTACAGCAACTTGCAACTAACAGAAATATCATAGATAGTGCAGTGCAGCAGTAATGGTTCATTCAAATATTTGTCACTGTGTGTATCACCCAACATCTTGTGAGCATATAAATACTAGATAAGTACACGAAACAGAACGCCGTCCGTCACAATCTCTCGCTGCACAAGTGCTTCATGAGGGTCGAGAACGTCAAAGGGGCCGTTTGGACCGTCGACGAGGTGGAGTTCTACAAGCGTCGGCCGCAGAGGGCTGCGCACGCGCCGCCGCCACCAGTGCACGCGGGGTACGGCCCCCGGCTATGCAGACCTACTCGATATTTGAATTTTCATATACTGATACACACAAACATTCAATCACTATTACACTGTTCTGATACTGACCGTTAGTTACACTATAATATACATAAGCAGACCTATTCGATATTTGAATTTTCATATACTGATACATACACCCATATTCAAACGCTATTACACTGTTCTTATACTGACCGTTACACTATAATATACATATGCAGACCTATTCGATATTTGAATTTTCATATACTCATACATACACCCATATTCAAACATCATTACACTGTTCTGATACTATCCCTTACACTATAATATACTTATGCAGACCTATTCTGTATTTGAATTTTCATATATTGATACATACCTACAAACATTCAAACACTATTACATTATTCTGATACTGACCTTTACACTATAATACACGAGTACGTATACAATATACATATTACCAATTAATACACATTTTATTTCATTATACACGCACATAACAAATATAACACATAAATTCTATCTCAATAGTAACTAGTTACACTGTGACATATGTATACAGTCTCATAACAAAACTGATACACTACCTCACACTACACTCCTTACAGTGACAAAATATACAAGTACCTATATAAAAGTACTTACACTTTCAACAAACTCTCTACAGCATACAGATTCACTTACACGCACACTTATGAATAATGTTTTAACGTTATCGATACCAATACTATACACTTCACCTAATTCTTTAACTACACAATTAACATTTACATCGAATATACGACAAACATCGACAAAATATACCACCTACCCACAAATTACAATACACACACTTCCATGTTTTATACTTGCATATGCTGACTTGGAATAAACATGTACTTACTAACTTTTTTGTTTAGAAAATTATAAATTACACTGCAATAATTTAATATACATTATGCACACAGTTATTTATAACAATGTACGAAAACAGAATAAAATACATTTAAACAAGAACACTATAAAAAATTGCACGACAATTCAGTCCTACTTATAAACTGAGCTGAACATACTATTCTACCAATATTTATACTTTATAATGACTGTATCAAAAACATTTCTAAACAAGTACGATACTATACATTGTGAAGAAAACACAACTACCTATGCTTATCCTCCTCTCTCTACTATTACATAATTTATAACAAATACTCGTAAATATGCCTTGCACTTTCATACAAATACACCTAATACTAAAAAATTCAAAGTTGTTATAATTTAAAACTGATAAGAACTTCCGAAAGAAACTGCATACTAGATGTTTCATTTTCTATGCAAAAATATCTAACAGTTAATAAACAGAAAAACACATCCACATAATGACGTATAACATTAACACTTTACACCTTTGAGATTAAACATTTTAATCTTCTCTTAATATTTTCTATCTTAACTAGCAATGTACCTAACTCTTATTGTGTAAATAAACGTTTACCTTGTTTCAGACTTGAATTTGTTATTATTTGTGTAGTGAATTTTGAATTGACTTTTGTAAGTAACGCCAAACTGATCCGTTTGAAGTTATATCAATTTTGGCGTTACCAATCATGTGAGGTCGAATTTTTTCGTAATTAGGATTTGTTATTTGTGTGTGTTCGTGGATTTGGGCGCGGTGGATAACGTTTTTCTCGCTTGCCTATTAACCTTCCTCCAGCCATTCATCCCTTCCAGGGTTTTTCTTCTGGACCGTCCAATCCTGCATGTATTGACTACGATCATGATATGAATCTCTACGACGATCTATCGTGCTTTCATCGTTGTTTCCATTAAACCAAATTTTACACTTTATAATTTATACCACTTATTCGTAAATTCAGACGATGGAAGCACGAAAGCTAAATTTTAAGTTTCAGATCGGGAGTATAATAAAATTTTTAATATTTACTAAAAGGAGATGAATTATAGAATGCGATCCGGACGAACCTGTCACTGCACAAGTGTTTCGTGCGCTATGAGGACGACTTCGGGTCGTTTTGGATGGTCGACGATGCAGAGTTCGTGAAGAGACGGCACCTGAGTCGCGGGAGGCCACGGAAGTATGAGCCTGCGCCGCCAGGAGCCGGCTCCAACCCGCCACCACCACAGTAAGGGCGCTGCGGCAGTAGACGTCGCGACCGTCCAACGAAACTAGATTAGCTAATCCACGTTTCTAGTTGGTGATTCAACACCCTTTTTTACCACAACAGCACCAATTGTAAAACCAGATAATTTCAATGTCTCTAACGAAGATATAAATTCTTCAGATCATCAAGTTCAGTTAATGTATTCTATTGTACAGAAAAACAAGCAAATGATGTTGAATCGCAAAGAGAAATTGATTATAAATAAATATTTGGTTGTGAAATAAAAATTTAAATGTCATCGTATATGCGGCACTTAAAGTTATTGATAATCATTAGTGTATTTAAAAACTAAAATATGAAACATCAAAAGCCCAGTCGTTGGACGATCGCGTCCAGAAATAGTGTTTTTGTACGTGAATCATCAAACATATCAAAAATTATTGTAGAGAACAAAAATAATTTTTGATTGTTATAGTTCGATTGATGTTCTGAATCATAATGTAAAGTGTATCACTGTGTAAGCTTAGTTTTATTCAATTTGTCATGTTAGTGTAACTAGAATCACAAAATATATTCCAATATAATGAATATAAGTTATACAATGATGTATGTCTAATCCAAGCATTCTTATATTATTGAAAGTTATTTATCATGCCATCACCTGTCTTAGATAAATATTATATCGTCTAAGTAAATTAGACATGCATCGTTATGAAATAGACTCTTAGAGTTCAAAGCTATAACTAATTGTTTTGCCATAGTTTTTAACACCAAAAATAACTTGTTTAAAAATATAGCTTTTTTCATATGTTGCATTGTAATTTCTGATATAATTTATATTTTACTAATAGGTATATGCATAAGGTATACCGAAAATGATGTTATTTTCAATGACTTTAATGTGCATGTAAATTGCATTGAAAATTATTTTATTGTATCGTAAAAAGGATCGTCGTTGGATTCCCAAGTAAGATTAAAAAGATCTTTTTACTCTTTTTCCCATATTTTTCATTTCTTGCATGTTTTATTCATATTTTACTATGCTTTGAGACAGGTAAGTCGCATTTCGCTTGGCATGTGCATTTTCGTCGCATGGTACGATATAGTTTTTCTTCAATTATTCCTAGCTTGCTATTATTAATTTCTATTTATCTTTTTTCTCATTAACATACACTGACACATCATATGCACACATAACACTTATACATATAAATTGGAATTTATATATATCAAAATTAAATACTATACAAATTTACACTATCACGTAATTTACACTATTAGCCTTAGTAAAAGTTCAAATCGAAGAAGTGGTCTGAAATGGTCGGGGTATGATTTTATATTTTTGTCTTTTCAATTAATTTTAATTTCATAACTTTTCAAATAAACAGAGGAAATAAACCGTAAAATTATATTAAAGTGCAAAAATTTGTGAAAATTCAGATGATTTTTTTTTAAAAATTTAATTTGTATGTATGGTATGTCGAAATTTTGTCTAATGGCACTGTAAACCCCACAGATTCATGGGTGCTCAAAGTCCACCGATGATGACCAGCCCTCATGGTTACAGCGAGGCTCTCAAGAGAAACCTCCAGGTTTGTTACATCTTCTGTTCTTCTTTAATGCATTACAATTAATATTTTTTTGATTACCTTGCAACAAACATGATTTTCTTTGACGTGCAGTGCTGATTACTTTAAAATACAATCGCTTGTACAATGGGGAGTGCTCCGAGGAATTGTTCGGGTTGATCCCTGCCGCCTCTTTCCGCCATCGTTCTACGCGACAACAATTTCATCCCCATCACTTAGATGGTTGGCAGTCCACAACTGTGCGTTTCACTAGAAACTTTCTGCCTCGCACAACCAAACTGTGGAATGAATTGTCGCCTGCGGTATTTCCGGACCGATACGACATTCAAACCTTCAAGAAAAGAACGTACTCCCATATTAAAAGCCGTTAACGCACTTGTGACTCCTCTGGTGTTGCGGGTGTCTATGGTATGGGCGGCGGTAATCGCTTACCATCAGGTGATCTGTCTGCTCGTTTGCCACCTCTGCCATAAAAAAGAAACAAAAAATTCATAGCTATTTGCAGTAATTACTTTACTATCAACAGAATTATCTTTGATATGAATTTCTAAATCATTTACTGATATATTTATTCCCTTCAAAATGATATTTTTTTCTATTATATTTCCCAAACAGGGCATGATGGACGACTGCAACCTCTCATACATGTCTAGTGAAGACCACATGATGCAAGGAGCTGACGATTATCCTTCTTCACATGATGACTACAGGTAAATGTTTAATCATTTATTGTATTATTATTTCTTTGTACTTGTTTACGTTGTTTAACAACAACGATTTTATCTATGACGCCAGCAGATAGTTCAAATCTTCACGCATCTGAAAAATCTAGGATAGTTTTTTCTGTACCTTTAATAATTTCAACATTACCGTCATCAGTTTGATCAAGGATTTTGAAGCAAGCTATATTCAAGGGAATTCCTTTCAAATACTTTTTCATTGCATCTTTCTTTTCCACAGCAGGCCTCCAATGATGAATGGTTATGGCAGCAGCAGTTCTTCTCATGACGTCAAAGCTGAAGACCTGAGCGCCAGTGAGACACAGGACATCAAACCAAACATATACGCTCTGAAGTCAGAGATGCAAGCCTCCGACTATTCCAACAAAGGTAATGATGATAATGATATTAAATGTACAGCTAAAAATATACTCAACACAGGTGTAACAAAAAATATTAAGGATACGTTTTCTGGAGCTTCTAAAGAATAGAAGAAAATACTATTGTAACAAAATCGTGGAACAAAACTTCTCTTAAAGTTCTCATAAGCTCAGGGTTCTACACTTTTTGTTACTTAAAAAATAAAACTGTTTTTCCTTTAGACTGATTGTAGCTAGCTTTGATTCATTGTTCTCAAAGTTCACTTTGTCGATTTAATTTCATATCAATTTTTTTGGTCCAAATTAGTCGTTGATGCCTTTTGTATGGCCTTCACATTTTACTTAATTTAAGTCAATTAATTACGACAAAAGCTAAGAAACATAAATATATATTTAAAACGACTTCAAAGGGAGTTACGGCCAACTACAATATAACATGACCAGTTCAGTCGAATACTTTTAAGTCGCTTTAATTTTTTTGTTTTTTATTGTATACATATTTTCTTTAAAGTGTAAAGTTAGGGCCTTGTTTTTGGTAATACATGTAGAAAGTCAGTAAAGTAACCGTTGATGTATTTTGTATGGCCGGCACAATTTACTTGATCTAAGTCAATAAATACGACAAAAACTTAAGAAATGAAAAATAAAACCTTCAAACCACTAAAACATCACAAGGCCTGCCAAATTCCTTTGAAGTCGCTTTTAACATTTTTGTTTTTGTACAGTATGCATATTTATATATATTAAAGTATGTATGTATTAAAGTGTTATTAGAACCCCTAAAAACAATTAATTTCTTTTCCAGTAGGTGATTACTCCAGTTCCAACAAAGAGAGCTCCAGCAACCGGTCTGGGGAAACCAGCCCTTACGAGGAGTACCCACGAGATGACAGATATCGCGCCTCCATATCCCACATCAAGGATGAGGCCGAAAACCTGTCCCTCAATGAACAGAGATCTGAAAAGTAAAAAAAAAAAAGTAAAAAGAGTTGAAATTTTTAAAATTTCAATAGTGACGCTTCGTGAGTGATGGATGACGTGACTTTTTGAATTGCGAATCGGAAGCTTGAAGTACTTATTAAATGATGTAGTTGTTAAGCTATTTAAAACCTTAATATCACAGTATGTTATACAAGTTTTTGTGTACGGGTGTAGTTATATTTTCAAGTTTAGAAACGGCGTTTTAAAAACTTGTAATGTGTTCACTGTTGGATTTTTTATATTTAGAACAGTAATGGTCGATCTCGAAGAGAGGAATTGTAAAAAACGGAATTTTTAGGAATAACCAAATATTTTTTTATTTTTTAATTAACCCGGTTTTATCGGGCGTTTTGAAGTATTATAGGATTTATGTTTTTTGTTTTCTTTTTTAATTATTATTATTATAATTATGTTAGTTATCATAGATAAGATATTTGAAACATTTGCTAGGTGATATTAAATAAGTGTTAGAAAATTTTAGATGAAAAGAAAAACGAATTTTCGTCGAATAATCGATCAGTCAACGATGTATAAACCTTTAAAGGCCCATATCAATAATCAAAAACATATAATCATTATTTGCAATATGCAAATAATAAGAACAATAAGTAGCTGTATCAAAATTTTTAGCAAAAAAAATATATGTAAAATTTAATGGCGTTAAAAATGTACGGAAGATGCTTTGACTTATTATTATTTGCCGTTTGTTTTTTTTATCAGATTTTACAGACTAAACAGCTACTGGACGTCAATCTTAATAGCAATCTACTTAATAGCAATCAAGATCTCATTTTTTAAACTAAAAGTCAACAATACTGTACCAGATTACAACCAGGAATTGATTTTGTAAATTTAAGTTTGATTGATGATTGTATATTTTTTTTAAATGATCTGATGATTAATTTTAATAAATTTCATATTTTTATAAGCTTAATTTTTTTAAGGACAGTCTTGTTATTTTTTTTGGTTTGCAACTTTTTAGTAAGTGTGCCATATTTTTCAGATGGTATCACAAAATCACTTTTTTTAGTATAGCTTATGTCATAATGAGTTTATATTTAGCTAGTGTTAAGCTGTAAATATTTATTATGACCGTCATGGATTGTAAATTCTTTATTTAATGGTAAATTTAGATTATCTACTGTAACGTATGTATGTATACATACTTGTCGACTATGGCATATTATTAAAAAAATCGTTCATGTTGTAGAAAATTTAGAAAATATATAGAAGTAGTGAAAAACATCATGGTAATTTGAAATTTCATGAATATGATTTACTTACCTACTTATAATCTCTAAAATCTCACTTTTCGTGCATTTCAATATTATTTAACCTCACACACTTTTTTACATATATGCATTTATTTTAATATATATATATACCTATTTTTTTTAAACATTTCAAGACTACTTATTTTAGATTTTTCCATACTTGATTAATTTAATATTTATAGAAATTAATGAGAGGGTGAAAATAAGTCATATCAGAAATAAGTATATGTAAGTATATTATACACTTTACTTACTATAGTAACATTATAAAACATACCATATATAGAACTGTAATAGCGAATGTAAAAGTGTATTCGATTTTGCAATAAACTTCATATAAGTAAATAAGCTATAAAGTATGAATGGTAAAAAAATTGTCATCATATATTTTGTTTATTTTAGTATTTTTACGTACTTATTTCTTTATTTTTTATTTGTTTTCCAATAAAACCAAGTACAATTACTACATTAAAAATATTACATTATTTTGTATATTTTGCATTTATTACACAAATAAATATGCACGGAAATGAAAAAATACAATACAAAAGAAACAATCGAAAAACAAATGTAATATTATCTGTGGAGTTGACATTGTTATTCATTATTTAATTTTATATTACGGAAATGTAAAATCGAAGTGAGAATACCTATCCCTCATCAATAAAAAGAGAGAGATTCGCGATTATCTATTATAGATCACCTTTAAAAATAGATTGACATCCAAATACTTCCATATCAAAGGCCGGCAACGCACTTGTGACTACTCTGGTGTTGCGGGTGTCTATGGGCGGCGGTAATCGCTTACCACCAGGTGATCCGTCTGCTCGTTTGCCACCTCTGCCATAAAAAAAGACAAGTATTTGACAGTTTAAGTAAATATTTGTTTGTATTTTTTTACATAAAATTTTAATATTTTTTTTTTCTAAAACATATAGGTTTTTTCTAAAAAAGCTTGTTTGTATGACACAAATGCAATTTTTTACGATATTATAGTAGGATTTATTTTCGTGTCATTTCATTTCTTCAACGGACTTAGGAAATTCGAGCGACGGAGAATTTCGGAGTGCGTCGAGTGTAGGCATTACGGAAAGCGTCCGAATTCGGATAACACACTAGAAGTTGCATCCCTTTCTATCCAACTATATTTACATTAGGTAAACAGGAACACAGTCTTACTAGCTGTTCTAGATTCAAATAAATTAAAACCGAATTTGATATTCGTAGCGCTGACTTCCTACCTTTAGAGAACTGAAGATATAAACTCCTTGGATTCGTATCAGTTAGTGGAGCCCAAGGAATTTATATGTAGTACAGATATACAAGTTCTTTGGTGAAGCCATCGAAATTCTAATTTCAAATTTTGATCTGGCAACTAAAACGTAAGCATATTTTAGATAATTTGAGGTTAACATACGAATACGGAGATAAGGAGCAAGTAACAACCTATCTGACTTCAAAAAAAAGGAAAAATATTCTCACTTCGATTAAATTCTGTATGGTGTCCCAGCGGGGCGTGAAAATCCTTTAAAGGTCATGTATAAATTATACTTAATTAGTGTTGTATTAAAACCAAATCATTACAATTAATTTAGTGTTTTATTTTAACAACATCAAATGCGTGTAAAACTCCGAAATAATTGGAAAGCAAAGAATTGATAGCACCCCTGGTGTTGCAAAGGCGGCGGTAACCACTTTCCATCAGGTGGCCCGTCAGCATTTTGCCAGCTTTTTTAATTAAAAAAGTGCGCCTTTAATTTCAATTTTAACTTCAAATTGTACAAGACATTAATGTAAAATGCAAGATTACAGTATCTCTTGGTTTAAACGCGCCGGAAAGATTTCGATGTCCGTCCCATCCCCTTCTATTCTAGGCTGTGGATATGCAGCATTAGTCATAGTATTGTAAGAATGACTAAAGACAAATTTGTTAAAAATAAATGCATAAAAAAATTGATGCGTGGCTCATATCCGCTTACACGCCACGCGTTTATGAATGTTAACTATTTTTATAACATCTTATCCGTATATGGTGTTTTTAATGTGCAGTCAATATTTAAAGTAGGTATAATTAAATACTTAACAGATTTTACGCAGAGGCCTCCCACTCGGTGAACCGATGACCTGGTGAAGGTTGCGGGAAGCCGCTGAATGCGAGCAGCGCAGCACTGGTTGGTGTGGAAATGCTTGGGGGAGGCCTTTGTCCAGCAGTGGACGTCTTTCGGCTAATGATGATGACGATGAAACATATTTTCAACAAACATAGCTAAAAAGCACCGCAATGAAACCTTCTTTAACCCGATTGAGAGGTTTGATGCAACGGACAGTCACACAGATGCCTATGTACAGGCTTCAAACTTATAATACAGGGTTATTTTTGTACCCCCACCAAAACTTCACAGTGGCTTCTATTCATGAACTGAACAACTTTTCCCAAGAACAAATGGTCAATTCGCAAAAAAATCTGAACCTTTCCTACTAATTTGATTAGGTACGTGACCAACCTACTTTGTATGGATATGTCCAAATTTTTTTGTGAATAAAACACCCTTCTTTTATTTAATTGAATACACTAACTGACTACAGACACGGTCATAACCTGGATGGGTTTGACTGTTAGTGACATTTATCTCGATCGTTTCCGTGCTTAGCAAGGCATGGTGTGCCATTGGTACCGGCTGCTATCAGTACATAATGTCGGAGGCCTCAGAGGCGGCTTGAAAACTTCTGACACTAGGGTTGGCCACTAGCCCACAACCTCCATCAATCCGAACTTGGCCCCCGTGTGCGGAGTATGGCCTAACCTTCTCGAGATATGGGAAACGACCCGTTCTACCGCAGTGGGGACGATGTGGGTTGCTAACGAAGGGATGAAGGTAGATTAGGTATTTTTTTCGATTTCTTTGTACACCTTTTAAATAAATGTAAACAAAACTAGTTTTTTTTTTAATATTAATTACTTATTTTAATAATTATTGGTGTGTTCTCATCATAATCATTGACACACACGCCCCAACCATAAGCTAATTTTGATTTATTATACGAAACAAGTGCATAGTGACGTAACTTAATTACACATTCTTTCTTTATCGATATTATAGAAAATGTCGATATCCATTTAAATTGTCATTTTTATACATTGATTGAATGAATTAGACAATATATTTAACCTAATATTTCGTAATTACTAAACTTACGTTAAAACGTAACAATAAACTAATCTTATTTTAATATTACACATTTTGTAAAATTAGCGAGGCCTTGTTGCATAAAGCAATTTATAACTGTATAATTGTAGGTACTTCTATCTACATATATGAGAAGTTTACCTGATATGCTAAATGGTACCCAAAAAATGTTTTACCCTGAAAGTCATTCCTTGGGTCTTATTTTTGACACTTGCTGCTTAAAATAACAAAACCATCATCAATTTAAACTCACTTTCTCTAAACGGAATAATTTTATCGAGCACTTAGTTGTATCCGCAACAGCCCTAAACA
This sequence comes from Coleophora deauratella, assembly GCA_958295455.1. Classification (NCBI taxonomy): domain Eukaryota; kingdom Metazoa; phylum Arthropoda; class Insecta; order Lepidoptera; family Coleophoridae; genus Coleophora; species Coleophora deauratella. The sequence continues at coordinate 8,865,738 of OY282413.1, read as the reverse complement.
ACCCATTGACATGTGGCCTTTAATTATAACACCATTCGGTATGACTACAAAACCACTGAACCGACAAAAAATCTAAAATAACCGTAACTCTTAATCCCGATCTGGTTACTGAACTTAAAAAGAAAGAAAAAACTTCTTTTTTTTATTTTCAACCACATGTCTAAGAATGGGTTAAAGTTTTTTTTTTGTGGAGAAAAAGTGTCATTTCAATTCGAAATGGAAAGTTAGGGGTTAATTTAGTATTCTCAAATGCGTTTTACTGTATTTTTGGAGTTTTTTCTTCTTTTTTTGTAGCAAGAGATGAGTAATGATGGGACACATGGCAATGATTTTGTCATACGAAACACGTGAGAAAGCTTTTTTCAGATTCGTCAAGGTTTGTTTAAAGATAGTCTAGACTCGAACATGTTTCCTAGCTGATGACTGTTCCCTATACAATTTCCGATACAAAAATTGCCTAATAATTGTGAAGAGACAAAGAACAGTTTTAGAACGCTCCATACACATAAAATAAATCATTTTTTGTGGAGAGTCCAAAACTTTTAACTTTATTTAAAAAGTTGTAGAATTAAAATTAATACATTTGGGGTTGATACATGCGATTTATACAGTAATATGGACATATTCACATTCGATATCAAAAAACATCTTGTACTTATACTGAATAATAACGAATAAATGATAACACCAATATATAAATCTTTCGAATTTTACTAAAACGCCTCCATGGTCTAGTGGCTATAGTTTACTTATTTCACATCAGGTATTCAGGAGGTCGGGAGTTCGATTCCAACTTTGTAGGACTCGGTTTGGTTGATGCTAGGGCAATTTCTGAGCCCGCCTGGCTAGCTACCATCATATGAGTCTTGCCGCCAAACATACCACCAGGAAAACGGCCTTTCGGTATCTCAAAGTCCATTCCTAAAAATAAAATTTGTCGTTTTCCAGGAGTTGTTATGCAAATCGTTAACCTGCATTATTCATATAAGTATAAAGGTACTTGTATTGTATTGTAAACTCTTTATTGTACAAATAAAACAAAAATACATAATATTTGACAATAAAAACATGTAAAAACTTGGTACTTTTTTCAGTTTATCACAAATAAGAGTATGTACAAACTCTATTTAATAGAATGATAACTAATAAATTCGACCTTAAACATTTTCTTTTAAAACCATTACTTTCTTAGTTAGAAACTTAGATCAAAATCCATCTTTCAAACTTCTATAAAAGTAAAAAGTACTAAAGTGCTAAAGTAAAGTAGGTAATCTTTAGATCAATTAGCTTAAAAAGTAATTAATAAATATCAACACATATTCAAAGAATCCCTAAAAATATTCCAACAAATCTCTAAAAACATATCATCAATTACTTTTTTCCGAATCCATGACCTAATACGTGGATAGAGCGTCGACTGGTGGACCGAGAGATGATTTATGAGGCTTGACGTAAAGTATTGTTACGTTATGTCTTATCTAGGCCGAGATGGTGAATGCCTTACACTTGTTCCAAGGAGGCGGGTGCTCAAAGTTTGAAATAAAAAAAAAAACTGGAAGTTTCATGATAAATAAAGGTGACGATTCGATGTTTAAGTTTAAACTTATTTGACAGGACTAAACTTAATTTATGCATCCTATCCTTGTCTTTTCGATACAGAGATAGAAAAAGACAAAAACATTTAAATTAAGTTTAGTTCTGTCAAATAAGTTTAGTCGTGGAAACCGAATCGATAACAATATGTAACTATATATGAAAGTACGATAGGTAATTCATGTACAAAAATATTTAAAATAATTTCTTTGAAATTTTTAAAGCAGCAGATGTTTCTTCTTCAAAATTTTGATTTTTCATTTTAGTATTACCTATACTCGTAGAAATATTAAAAGTGCTATTAAAAGGCAATTAATTATAACTGTTGTAAAAAGTACTGACAGGGTGACTTTTAAGCAATGAAAAACGAATAATGGTTGCTTCTCATTTAACTGAACATATTTTCGAACCAATACAATCAGGACGATATAAAAATTGCAAACACTTCCCGAAACGTTTAGTGTAGTAACTAGTTAAGTTCCGCGTGCTAGGAACTTTGTGTTAAGTAGGTAGAAAAAAACGACGATTTAGAAGTATGTGCAAAACATCTACTTAAATAACAAAAAAAATTGATTTTTTGATTGCTTCCCATAACAAAACGATTATTGACAGTTTCTGACTGACTCGGTGGCTAAGTGGTTAGCGATCCTGACCTCTTATCCGAGAGTCGTGGGTTCGATCCCCACACAGGGCAAACTTTTCTGTGATGAGCAGAATTGTTTGCTCTGAGTCTGGGTGTATTATATCTATATATGTATGTATTTAAAAAATATATGTGTATGTATATCAGTCTCTGGTTCCCAAGATACAGGGAATCCTAGTTTGGGGCCAGATGACCGTGTGTGATTTGTCCCAGATATTATTATTATTATTAGAATAATGGAGTACCTAACTATTAATTGCGGTTCTATGAGAGTATAAACTGGTATAATTACCTACTCTTTAAATAAACCAACTTGAAAATTAGCTTCAAAGCACTGACTGTATTGAATCGTCGCCAAAGATATTGTGTTAAACTCGTGTTTATAATTTTTGGCCCTCCTTTTTGGATAAAATTATTGTCAAAATTCCACGGTTTACTGGAAGAGACAACGTAAGGTATAAGTCCGGTTTTGTAATTTTTTAATCTATTTTGATTTGTTACATTTTATTTTTTAATACAATAAGAGTTTACAAATAAACAAACATACTTAAAATACGTGAAGTAAGAATAATAGTGAAACTGTGGCGAACAGTTTGGGAGTCAGAGATCGTCGCGGTGGTACAGTAGTACACTAAATTAACACTCGTATTGTCGGGGCTGGCCAACCTGCGGCCCGCTTTATAGTACCGTTATAGTTCATTTACCGTTGATATTTTAGAAGTTTTATTTTATTTTAAAAGCACTATATGTAAATGCGTAAATGGTGAAACAAATTACATGAAGTGCCCGTATATTGAGGTTTCTACTTATAATATGGATTCTACAATTTGTTAAATTTAAAAATATATTTTAGACTACCCAAACAGGATTGGATAAAATCAGGCAACCAGTTTTAGTCCATTCTTTTGCAATTTCTGATGAGTCGTACAAAAAAGTTTTTCGAAATGATGAGTACCTAAAACCATAGAAAAAAAATCTTATCTCTGGTAGAAACCACAATTTATATAGATTTTGTGAAACCTTAACAACCTAATAAAACATTTGTATACTTCATTCCAATAAAAAAAAAAACAAAATGTAAACAAAGGTAGTATGCAGTTGACATTGACATGTGTCAGTTCCATAGTAAGTTTATTTACGTTTAACTTTTTTTTTATTGGAATGAACTATACAAGATAAAACAAAAATACAAAATAACGTGTAAAGCATCTATTATACATTTAAAAAAGTAAGTACTTTAATTTTGATTTCGAGTGAAAGTAAAAAAGCGGGCCCGAAGTTGGGAATCCACCGATAGGTAAAACAAATGCGCTCGCGCACCGCACATGTTAACTTTACAGAAATAAATACAATAATGTTAGGAGAGCAATTGTGCCACACGCCTCTCGGCTGCATGTGGAAAAAAATGGAGCCACATTATACTTAATTATAAATAAACTTTCTTTGAAAAATAGATGTGGTTTTTATATCACGCGCTCACAATGACAAGTGTGGCTCTTTCTGAGTTTAAAGAAAACTTTAAGGATAATACTCTTTATTCTATTTTAAGGAATGATTACATTAGCATAGACTGAATGATTTTCTTTTATTTAGTAGTTCATGTTTAAAGTAGAAGTAAGCAAATTCTGAATACCAATGACGTGATTTGGCAGTTCCTTCTCTACAGTCTTAAGTGGTGGAGTTTTTATTCTTTAATGATGCCAGATGACCGTGTGTGATTTGTCCCGGATATTATTATTATTATTTGTACCTCAAAAAAACAGTCTTATTTTAAATCAGTTCACACTTAGTTTTCATGCTGCATTTATCAAGCTTGCTATCTATTTAATCAGCCCACATTAGGCCACTGCTAGGTATAGGCCTCTTCTTTTGCACGCCATTTGTCTCGGTCCCTCTCTAGTCTCGCCCAGCAACGTTAAGCTACACTAACTATGTCAACCGACCATCGGGCAGCTGGTCTACCTGCTGATCTTCGCCCTGGTCTTGGTTTCCACTCTGTTAAAACTCTAGTTCCCCTTGGCATTATCTTACCTAACGGTAAGAGATGATAAGCAGTAAGATCGAAACGGGTTTATTAGTATTCCCCAACGCAAAATAGCTGCAGTGAAGCTGGTGTCCTCTCTAAAATGAGACGGTACTTCACACCTGGACCAGGTTCTTAAACTATATCAAGTACAGATCCGATCATGTGTGGAGTACTGTTCACACCTATGGGATGTCTCGGCTCGCTATCAGCTGGATGCTATCGACTGACATTTTGATAAGTTTTGGCGAGGGGTTCAAAAATAGCCCTGTTACATGTACTGGAAAACCAATACCATCTTCTTGAGCAGTCCAATAAATGTGTAATGTAGTGTAAACTAATAAAAGTGTGTAAAAAATAGCCAAGATTCATTTCTGCAGAAACCTTGAGGTGCACATGTCAATTATAAACATAAGCGCAGGATTAAAATAACAATTGATTTCTTTTTATAAACAAAATAAAGATGGCTGCACGCATTATTATACTTAGCTACGTGCGAGTGTATAAAATTACCTATATACAGGATGAATATACATGAAGCAATGGACAATTTCTTTTCCACATTTGTCTACGAATAATACCTAATTATGTAGGTAAAATTGTTTAGGTATTGCGGTCTAAAATTCATTTGGGGAAACCACAGCCAAATAAAACGTTCATTTAGTCAAATTTTCAGTCGGCTGAAGTTCATTCGAGTACCTAGATTAAAAAAGTATAAAGTTTTCAGGGGAGTCTTTCTGCGGTCGAATGGTTTTCGAAAACCTGTACGGAACTCAATTGGTCGTTGGTCAAACCTCAACGTGGTTTATTTTTATTTATCAACAGATGTAACAAAAAATTAAAACAACTTCTATTTATAACGAACAAGCGAAAGAGAGTTCTACAACTTTGATAAAATGAAATCGCAAAAAAATATATTATATGAAACCTCAATTGGACGCTTAGATATTATTTCGCGAAGTTTTTTTTATATGATTTTTATGAATAAAACGTCGTTTAACGTATAAAAAAAACTTTTTCGTGAAATAAATAAAATCTCGTCTCCGGTAAATAGGTAAGGTGTATAATAAAAAATAAAAATGAGGGTAAACATTTTAAAATGTTGTCAGGGTCTTTGGTATACTCGGGTAAGTTATTCGTGTTCACTTTTATGAGTTGTACGAGTAGGTATAGGCAGTAGTTTTCATGCTTTTTAGCCTAATTTTTCAATTTTCATTTATTTAAGACCAACTTAGGATCACAATATATTGTTAGCATATACTTAAAAAATATGTTAGTTATCATATATATTCCAAAAAATTCAATTTCTTAATTTAGCAAAAACAGGTCCGATTACCGCCACGTGAACACTGCAGCAGTGATTCACGTAAACATCCAAGTAAATATCTTTTTAACACCATTTCCTATGCAAGCTATACAGAATTCGCAAAAGAAAATGAGCTTTTCATAAAAATGTGGATTTTTAGGGTTCCGTAGCCAAATGGCAAAAAACGGAACCCTTATGGATTCGTCATGTCTGTCTGTCTCTGTCCGTCCGTATGTCACAGCCACATTTTTCCGAAACTATAAGTACCTAGATGTATTCTGTGAATCGCATTAAGGTTTTCACACTAAAATAGAAAAAAACAATAAATTTTGGGGGTTCTCCATACTTAGAACTGAAACAATTTTTTTTTTCATCAAACCCATACGTGTGGGGTATGTATGGATAGGTCTTCAAAATGATATTGAGGTTTCTAATATCATTTTTTTCTAAACTGAATAGTTTGCGCGAGAAACACTTCCAAAGTGGTAAAATGGTGCCCCCCCCCTTGTAACTTCTACAATAAGAGAATGATAAAACTAAAAAAAATATATGATGTACATTACCATGCAAACTTCCACCGAAAATTGGTTTGAACGAGATCTAGTAAGTAGTTTTTTTTAATACGTCATAAATCGTAAACCGCAATTTACCTTTCATTCAATCAACTCAAATATAAAAAAAAACATTTAATTTCATAAACACAAAAAACTACAAGAACTTTTATATTATGTGCTGCTACGGAACCCTTCATGGGCGAGTCCGACTCGCACTTGGCCGCTTTTTTATGGTGAGTCCTTTGTTTTTAGAATTCAGCATAGGTTCCTTGAAAAAACTTGTTAAGTTTTATAGGTGGAAGACACCAGTTGAAGTTTTCTAAAGCTGTCTTTTTAAACCCGTGTATGTTACATACATTCTGTATAAGGCCTGTATAAGGTGCACACGTGGCATGCACAAGTGCATAGCGTAGGGAGATAATAAAAAATGCAGCTTGTGGTTACTGTTACTGAACTTTTATTTATTTATATTAATGATTAACTATAAAAACGTTTTTTTATCGATTTAGAAGACATTTAAAAAACATGGAGAAACTAAAACGTAAGTAATTATTTTTATTAAAAGTAACGCCAAAATAAAATAGTGGTTATTTCTTATATTATTGATCATTTATTATTATCATTGGTAGGTAAGCAGGTAATGTTATCTTTTATAGTTTATACAGCGTGTCCCAAAAAGATGCGTTAGTGACTTTTTCGCGGTCTCGGCTCTTTTTTCGACGGTTTTTAGTTCTGCAACTTCTGTCTCGAAACAGCGGGTATGCGAGTTCAAAGTGGTATGATGATTAGGCAGAGTTAAAAACGTTATAATCGAAAAGCGTTAACTGCTACCTGTATTGAAAAAATCTTTATAATTATCACTTCAAAAAGCGTCGTGCCTCCACGGTACAGACTTCTGGGTCTCTTTGACTGGAGGAGGTCCGCCTCCTAACCAGAGGTGTCTGGTTCATAATTGATCACGCTGAATACGTTAAAAACAACCGACTTCAATCGCAACAACTCCAATTTTGCTATGTTTTGTTGATTTTCTCAAAAACCGCTGAATCGATTTCGATAAAATTTATATGGGACTACCTGTAAAGTATACCCTTTTAAACAAAAAAAGAATTTTCCAAATCGGTTCAGGCATCTTCGAGTAATCGGTGCGGTGAACATACATAAAAAATAAAAAAAGATTCCGACGAATTGAGAACCTCCTCCTTTTTGAAGTCGGTTAAAAATACTTAATAATTTACCTAAGAGTTTTTCGGACCTTATATTTTCATACCAATTGATTCGGTGAAAATATCATGAGGAAACCGAAACCTGCACATCGGCTCACTAGGTCCTTACATTAAGGTCGCGTTGCACACGTCCTAGGGGTAAACACGGAAGAAAGAATTAAAAACAGCGTACACTTGACCGCGGGTGATGCTAAGTGCAACAGCAGGTAACCGCCGTCTATGCCTTGGGGATAGACGGGTTATTATGCCATAAGATAAGAGAAGAAGAAGAATTTCAGCCAGTCTGTTATTTTTACATTCTTGTTTGGCTGTGAGGGTTTTTGTGATTTACACGTGTGGAAATCTATTAAACAGATCAAAACCATTTCCTTCGCGCATAAATCGTCTAATAGTAATAACCTCTTGATAACTACAAAGTTGATGTTTATTAACAGTCAATCATAAACCGACAACATTCAAAGGTTAGTTCAAATAGTTACGATAAGATGTAGGATAATTGTTATTGCAGTTAAAAGCCAATGACACTAGTTATTACATAAACATAGGAAGTGCATTCTATGCAGACTATGCACTGCACATGTTTTGCAAAAAGAAAAAAAATCCTAATAAATACTCGTTATCCAGGAACTAGATCAACCGGTATGTACGAACGTGCGGTAGTAGCTCAGTGTGGTATGCGTGGTTGCGTCGATCACGCAAGTTAACTGACTACAGACACAGTTAAAACATGGATGGGTTTGAGTAGTAGAAAAGATCCAGTCGTTGTGGAAATCCTTCAGAAAGCATTTTTTAAATATCGATCCCTCAACAGTGATATTTGGATGTTAAAGTTGATATGGAAAAATGAATTTCTAGCTAGAAGGTTCGTGGGGCTTATTACCAGATAAACATACTTCCGAAGTCCTTGTAAGACGAAGTCGAGGAAACTATACTAGTATATGTATATGTCTGGTTGTTAACCAGATACGGTACATAATTAAAAGAATATAGAAACTTGGTTTAAGAAATAAAATAGTTTGTACCATAAATCACTAAATAAAATTGTAAAAACTTCAACAAAAACTGTCAAAACCACTTGCTCCACAATCTGAAAAAAGTTTAACCAATAAAAACGTTGACACCCGTGTCATTATGTCATCTACAGTCCTTTTGGTTAAGGGATGCGCAGGCGCACAAGTTGCATGTACTAAACATTAATTAGCTTCGTTAAGTTAGATTTCTATATTATACTTTCTTTAAACCCACAATTGGTAAGCCCTTGGCATTATCTCACCTGGAAGTAAGTGATGATGATTCCGAAGATGGGAGCGAGCTTTCCAAGATCACCCAACGCAATGGAGAGTTGGCTATCTTATCTCTATGCCAGAATAAATACTATCAACATTGATGTTTGGTGGCAAGACTTGACTACCAAGATGGTGGTAGCTAGCCAGGCGGGCTCCTGCATGGATAATAGACCTAAAAAATAACGATAAAAATGGTAGAACTTGTGGTACATATTGGTGTCTTTTTCATGTTAAAATAATTTTCGAATATTTTTTTAATTAATGTTCAATCTATTAGAGGATTTTTATTATTTTGGAGTCAATGCTGATTTCTATTGTACATTAAATAGGAAAAACCATGATAATAAATCTTTCATAATAAATTTTCATAAATCATCAGGAATACATACAGGGTGTAAGTGACAGGTTTCCGAAAACTTTAAGGACTTGCTTAGTAGACGAAACTGAACAACTTTCCACAATATTTTTTTTAGGAAACGAAAAAAAATCGGCTTCTCCATACAAACTGTCCAATCAAGTTTATAATTTTTTCGTTTTTTCGTTTTCTGAAAAAAATATTGTGGAAAGTTGTTCAGTTTCGTCTACTGAGCAAGCCCTTAAAGTTCTGTATATTTCAGTGATGTTCTTATATAAATGTGTACGAACTTAACTGAAACATAAGATGTGACACACTTTTTTTAAATTTCCAAAACATTTTTACCACAAAAATGATAAATGAATCAATAAAAGCTTCTAAATGAATTCTTAGGCGCCAAAGACTATAATCTCCTTTCTTACAAGTGTTTTATTCCTTTGGCAAAACAGCTTAAGATTCAAAATGGTCGTTCTGTTGTTACTAATAAAGTGCAATATACAAAATGGCAGCTATGCCTAACTGAAAAAGTATTTTTGTTAACTGAAAAGCACACATGTTTGGTTTAAATAGTTTTTTTCTCTAGCCCGGTAGCTAATGTCTCCTGTCTTGTAATTTCTGTTATTTTAAGTTCGATCTCGGGACAGTGTGGGTGTTGTAACCCTTCCCGCCAAATTTAAATTTATTTGGAAAATAGGTTATGTGTCAATCTGACAGTTTGAAGTGACGTTCGGAAATTAGTGTGTATTTTCCACGGGTTTTTCTTCGCGGGTGAGTTTTATTTTGTGATCATTTTTATTTTTATTTTGTGTTTATAAATCGGTGAAATGTTACTCTGAATATGTACACTTTTATTTATGATTATTTTAACTAACGTAAATTTTGTTCGATTATTTCAATCGATTGTTTTAATTTTAATATGATTTGATTACCTAGGTTTCAGTTTTACATGATTACAGTTTACTGATTACAGTTTTTTTTAATTATTATTAACTTTTAAAATAAAATTATTTAGGTAAGTACTTTAATTTCCAGAAAATCTTACATGAGTTTAGCACCCTTAACGTAGCCTTTACAGATATTTTTTCATCCACAATTGGTGATACTTTGGCATCATCTCACCTGATGGTAAATGATGATGACGGGGACAATGGGGAATATAACAGTAGACAGTAGGTAGTAGGAACGGAACAGTAGTAGGAACAGATAGTAGTTACAGAAGCTAGTAGGAACTAAGATAAGATCTTCACATTACAATTAATAATTATAAATGATTAGTACAGCTTACTGTAACAGTATTTTATTTTTCATAGTTATTAAATATTTTATCAGTTACTTATGTTTCCATAAGGTTGTGTTGTTAAAATTAAATAATTGATTGTTTAGGTATTCTTTTCAAAACGAAGTTTTTTTTTTATTACAAAAACCTACCTGTTTATATTAAATAACGTCATATTTATTCTAAGCATCATATACTGTTAAAGTTAATTAATGCACGTTCCTCGACATTATGTCTTGCTCAGAAACCCTTATAGCTGATAACCTGATAAGTGATAACAATAATAATAATTATTAGATCGTAAAATTACATATTTTAAACCCTTCTTTTTAACCGACTTCAAAAAAAAGGAGGAGTCTTTTTTTTTTAATGTATGTTCACCGATTACTCGAAGACGCCTGAACCGATTTGAAAAATTCTTTTTTTGTTTGAAAGGGTATACTTCACAGGTGGTCCCATATAAATTTTATCGAAATCGATTCAGCGGTTTTTGAGAAAAACAACAAAAACTTAGCAAAATTGGAGTTGTTGCGATTGAGTCGGTTGTTTTTAACGTATTCAGCGTGGTCAATTATAAAACTTGCATTTTTAATAAATGTACACGAATTGTTTTCCGAAATAGTTAATCCCTAAGCATAGTTAATTAGTTACCATGCCATACCCTAAATATTTGCATACTAAGTAATTATTGTTATACTTAAATTTAAAATTGTAGATTCAATGAAAATCCAGGAAAGTTTTTCTACAATTTCATTGAAAAAGCTATGAAGAAAACAATATGCATGTATAATATGCATGTTATGAAATTTTTAATCTACCATTTTAAAATTTTGTAATGTTATTTTAGGTAGGTACTGTAATCTTCTATGAGACTTGAGCTTAAAATAAAATAATTTTATTTTAATTTAATTTTTATTTTTATTTATTTTATATAAAACTCTCCATACAAATTAATAAATCAGATTGAACATTTTTTATGGAAAAAATAAACAGCATTAGAATGACATTGGCAATCAGTGGTTAGGCGAAAACGAGAACTCCCCAAAAAATAATTTTCATACCCAGGAACACATAAGAACTTGTTACTAGAAAGAAAAAAAGACGATTTAAAAGAATATGTTTAGCATCGTCTGAAATAAAAAAAAACAAATAAATATTTTTACTTCTGACCAAACATTAATACAAAACTAATCATGCAACTCAACACTTAATTAACTTCTAGATACAATAAAAATAAAGTTCTAAAAATAATTGAACATCTCAAATTACACATCCGTCATTATATCAATCAAAAGCAAAAAAAAAGCGCCAACTTCCTTAGTAACAACTCGAGACACGTGTCTTAAAGATGTTTTCTTACTTTAATAAGAGCACAAAAAAAAACAATTAATTTTACAATTCGCAGATGCCCGAGCAGCGCGTGATGGTACAGAGAGAAAGTTTATTTTTATAATAATAGCAAAACTTGAAGCCATATGTGCAAAGTAAACACCACATGTCAATTAGCAGAATAACCTAAGTGTACTGAACCCTAGGTAAATGAACTCAAAAACATGGCTGCCTACGATATCTTGTCAGCATACGACGATGATCTGTTTCAAGAAAAAACTGATGGTGTTACTGATCTACATGCTTATTACATGTCTCAATTCAATCTAGAATTAGAAAATGGTAATAAAAATAAATCAAGAGACAATTTTAAATATGGTGTTGAAGAGAGCTTTGATTTTGAAGTTTTGGATTGGAATAATGTTAATAATAAGAATGATGTTATAGATTTTGAAGCTATCGATCAAGTTATTGAAAGTAATGTCAGCGACCAGAACATAAAAGAGGTATTACTAGATTTAGACAGTATACAGTTTGAAAATAAGAATAACAAGAATGGAACGAATAGTACAGCCACCACTGAAACATGCTTTTACGAAAACAATACAGAATACATCGATGATGAATCTTTGATAGACGAGCTGTGTAGAGAAGACGGTGAATCAAGTAGATTGTCCCCTGAAGGATTTAACGACGAATATTTGATGCTAGAAACACAAAAGCACCAATTGCCGTCAATAGAAACCGCATTTTCGAAGAAATATTGTAACTACAGTAACACAGACGAAACCAATATTCAAGATATTTATTATAATAATGCTGTTCAAAACACTAATGACAACCAAAATTTCACAAGTATTGAACGCTACAGTTATCCAAATAATATACTATATAACTTGGATTCTGATAAAACGTATATTCTACCAGATACTCCAACTAGTGTAACAGAATTTAACTTTGAAAGAAATGAAAGAAAAATATCTGTATCAGAATCTATTGAAAGCGATGTGCAGAGTTCATGTCACTACGATGAAAACTCAGAAACGTTTGAGGAAGACGAACTTTTTGTGAATCTAGATGATTATGGGCTATGCTTCGAAAAGGATGAAGGATTCTCTCCTCTATCCGACAACAGAACTATCAATCAGAATGAAAGGAAGAATGCCAAGGATAAAATACAAGGTAACCTTTCAGGAAAAACCGAAGTCAATGCAGTATTGTAAACTTTTTCCTCAAATGCATAATTTTAATAACAGAATTTATTTTTCAGGGGAAAGAACGTGTCTTTGGGAGAATTGTTACGAACGATACCCGGACCAAACCACATTAGTCGACCATATCGAGAGGGTTCACGTGAATACGTACAAAGGTAATTGAAGTTTATATTGTGATATATTTTTCTGTTGCGGATATACTGAATCTACTGCAATGTCCAAAACCGCGTAGAAATCGAGTAAAAACAGCGTATCGAAATACACTGGTGGGCTAAAAATCGACTCGAAGTCTGTTGCCTGACTTTTGCAAAAAAAAAACTCAGTCTACAAAACTAAGTACTAAATATAAAAACAAAAAACTAGAAAACCCCCAACCTAAATCATAAAGAGTAAACACTCGGTTTTTGTACTCTTGGTTTAGTGTTTTTTTGCTAGATTGAGTAATTTTTTCAAAAGTCGTGCAGCAAACCTTAAGTCGATATTTTTGTCCATGATTATAGTTAAAAATTCAGATTTTGAAACAATAACATTACTTTTCCCTTATCCGTTATCATATTTATAATTTACGTCATCATCTGACTAATTGTCAGGTTTAAAATGTCTACAATCATCTGTTTTATTTTAGGCGATGAATTCAGCTGTCTCTGGAAGGATTGCACTAGAGCCCGTCGGCCCTTCAACGCTCGCTACAAGCTTCTCATCCATATGAGGGTCCACTCCGGGCACAAACCCAACAGGTGTCATGTAAGTTTGTTATTTTTTTATTTATTATTCGCAAACGTGAGGTAATAAGATTATTAGTTTGATTTTCCTTCTTTACACGTCGCAATGGAGCAACGGATCGACATGATTTGCACAGGGATGTTGATGGGATGTAGTTTATGGGATAGGAAATTACTTAAGCTACACTTTATCCCGTAAAAATATCAAATTCCACTGGAAATTTTACTGGGAACCCCAAAAATAATTAAATTTGACATAGCAACGTTATTTATTGCTATAACTACTCATCAGATTTTATTTAAAGACAAACAGCTTAGAGAGTGGAGAATTACCTATATATGATAGTTTTATCCCGAAAATCCGGTCTTGTGAATCGCTTGAGTCTCGCGCTCTGTACATCCTCAATAAAAGTCACAAAAACATCCACGCCAGCAGAGCTGAGTGCAAAAGCTGGTCCTAAGATAATAAAAATACACTGCCCTTCACACGATAAAATAAACTGGCACGTCTACGATAACCCTTGAATCTGAAAGACGACAATCATGGCTCACTACTTCTAACCCTCAACAGCACCCGGGCTGCGGCAAAGCCTTCTCTCGGCTAGAGAACCTGAAAATCCACGTCCGGTCTCACACCGGGGAGCGTCCCTACGCCTGCCTGGCCCCGCACTGCAGGAAAGCGTTCTCCAACTCCTCGGACCGAGCTAAGCATCAGAGGACACATTTCAATGCTGTAAGTTTATTTTACACACACACATAATATACGTTTAAATACATACATATATGAATATTCTAAAAAACGGACGCATAGAAAACATATCTGCTCGTCACAAAATTATTGGCCGTGGGTGGAAATTGAACCCACGACACTCTGATCTGTGTCAGGAGCACTCACCACTGAACCTTCGAGTCATTCTACTTCTTTGCAATCTTTTTAGCAAGCTCTTTTTAGCGATAAGACCGCCTGTATTCGGCCCATATCGTCCCCACTGCAGGGGTGCGGGTCTCTTCCCATATCTCGCTCGGGTAGGTTAGCCCATACTCCACACACGGGGGCCAAGTCCGGATTGGTGAAGGTTGTGGGGCTAGTAACTACCTGTATTACTTTTTTTCATGTACCTATACTGTTTATACAATATTTCCCTTTTGTTATGTTGTGAAATAAAGTGTTTTCATTCATTCTTCTTTTTCTAACCCCCCAGCGACCATACGCCTGCGGTGCTGTCGGCTGCGGCAAAAGGTACACCGACCCCTCCTCCCTGAGGAAACACGTCAAGTCGCACCCTCACGCGAACGTGCCCAGGACTTGCATACCACCAGCCAGACCCATCAGGAGGACTGAGGAGCAACTGGTTCCCAGCTCTCCCGCTAAGTTGGCGACTTTGCGGTGCATTAGGGATAAATTAACAGTGCCCAGGTTGCAGAAACTGTGAGCATTTGCGCACACGCAGTATACGCTATAATATCAATGAATATTCTTTAATGCTCATCACCAGACATACAGAAATATCCAAAAAAACACAAACAATGCAAAGGCGGCCTTATCGCTTTGAGCGATTTCTTTCAGGCAACCTTAACCTACGCTAGTGCAGGATAAAATTATGTTAGTAATAATGACATGAAAATCATTTCTGTCGTGTATAATATATGCTGTACAATAATGAGAGAAATTCCAGGTTGAGATAATGAGAGAAATTCCGGGTTGAGAGGTTAAAATTGGGACGTAATAAGATTTTTATGCAGTTCATTAAGGGTCGGATAAAATCCCGTATTTTTAGTTAATTAAAAAAATATACTACGTTTTGTAAAGTAATGATACGACTGACTCGTAATATACAGGTGTTTTTTTTATTTGCTGACAAGCAGCTGATGGTAGATGTTATTTAAGAAACTGAACAACTTTCCCCAAAGGAGTTGCAAAAATTAGAGCAAAATATAAATTAACTTTCCAAACAAAGTTTTTAAATTGACCGATCAATTATTGACAAAATTTTAAAAGGTACCTAATGGGTATATATTTTTTTCTCCACAGCATAAGTTCCTTGCGGAAATTTGAAGTATCCTACCATTTGCTGCTGGTCACCATAAAGCTGACCCTGTATAATAAAACTTATGCTCATATATTTGCTCAAAATGATTTTCCTTCAGAATGATAGCTGGAGGCTCTAAACTAAATTGGCAACTAAAATACCTTCTAATTAGTACAATTTTAAGCTTTTTAGAATTAATTTTATTTCTTACCATTTACATGGGACCAATAAGTAATTGAAACCATTAAGTAGAGTTAAGCAGTTCTTAGGTTATGTAATGGTGTCAAACACAAGTAAAGATCTCCTTTTAATAAAAAGACCAATTACTATTTGTAAGTTAGTGAGATTAATCTTCCAACATGCACCTATATTTGCTCAAATTACTTATACAATAATGATGTTTTGATGTTAAGGTATAATTTACGTAAGTTTATAAAGTTTATTATTCTTTGTATAAAAAGTTTAGTTTATATTTGATTTGATTCCTTTTAATAGATCTGTTATTGTTGCTATTAACTTTAAAAAGGAACTATAGTCAATTTGTAAAAAAATGGGCGTATCGTACAATAGTGACTTCTCTTAGGAGGTCGTCCATTAATCACGTGAGGCTCAAAAGGGGGGGGGGGGGGGAAGGGGTTCACAAAAAATCACGAAATGTCACAAGGGGGAGGGGGGTGTACTGAGATATCACGTCTATTTATTTTTTCGTTGAACGCGCGATTTCTAGAGTAATTTCCAAACGTCGGACTGTTATTGTTATGTTGTTTTTAACTCTTCCCAAGGTTCAAAATGGCTTCAGGCAGTCAGAAACAACCTGCAACCTTAATGTTTGTCTGGAAATTTTTATCACGGTGCTTAGTTTTCCAGAATTAAATTACATTATACCTGTATTTAAAGATCATATTTTGTTTCACAAAAATACACGTGATTTTGGGTAGTGGGTGGGGGAGGGGGGGTAGTAAAACCTCACCACGTATCACCAGGGGGGAGGGGGTTTAAAAAGTTACTAAAAAACATCACGTGATTAAGTACGGCCCCTATGTAAAATGCAATTTTAGAATTTCCATGAAAGGGCAAAAGAGCCAGCAGGTAATATTAACCTGAATCTGACCTTTGATACGTTAGAGATTTACAATAATTAATGGGCTAACCTGCTGTCAGGTCAATAAATAGAGGGTGGCCTAGAGAGAAGTGCACTTTCGGATGTGTTTTAGAACAAACTTTAGGTTGGCTTACTTCCCACTTAAGGTTAAGACGTCAGTCACCCCATTTCATACAAATTTACCTGGATCAACCTATAAAAATACACACACACTATATTTACAATACAATACAATATACTTTATTGTATAATTAATAAATAACATATAATATATACATATATTTTTGGTTTATCTGTCAAACGTAACTCCTTTTTTTTCTCTCCAAAATACCTTAAGGCGATGTTAACGTACACGAGTCAATCAAATTGAAGCAATTTCATTGAAAGGCATTGAACATTGAACATTGAACGTCTTAACCTAGTTACACGGTAAATAAATAAAATGACTTTCAATGCTCATTTCAGCTAGAATGCCGAAGATACAACGTAGGAGTTAGGAGGCTTCCATGCATAGAAGAGTCATTTAATTCATTCATCGTTCAATTTTCGTGTTTACATGTTTCAGGTGCATTGATCAATGATCCGATGATCAATATTGAATCAATCGCATTGAAAGCTAGCGAAAAATTTAAGCTTTCAATGACATGGCGCAATCGCATTGAACTATGTTTAGACGTTTCAATGCTATTGAATCAATTAAATTGAAAGCAATATTGAATTGAAATTGAACCGTGTAACATCGGCTTAACATTGTCGACAAGGAGACGAAGACTCGTAAAAAGTACAGTCAGAAAGAAAAGTAACGCAGTGATTTTAAAATCGCTGATTAATAAGATATGATTTCAAAATAAAGATTTTAATTAAAATTATGTTTTGAAACGATGAAAATATCGAAAATATTTTAACTTGTGACTCCTCTGGTGTAGCTTACCATCAGGTGACACGTCTATTGGCTGGCCACCTATGCCATTGAAAAACATTTTTGAAAAAAACACGTTTATATTTAATTTATTAAGATATTTTTTGCAATCATATTGTATTAGTTTTCTTTCTGACTATTCTCTCGGTTGTTTCTTTATTTAAATAAAATTCATTAGGAATTGTTAACTTATTAATCCTCTTTTTAAGCATCACTTATTTTTCGTACTTATATTTATCAGTGTAAGAAATAAATAAAAAATGTACAAATTGCATGCTTTCCAAAGAATCTCGTCTATTTTATTATATTTTTTCGGTTAGTTAAAATTCGTAATTAATTTTAAGATTATTTCCATGATAAGATCTCCTTTTGCTCATATTTTTATTGACGTTAAAGACAACTTTTTAAGATTGTTTTAATATTAGCATTACCTAATTGAATTAAAGAGCTAAAAATAGGAATAAATAATTTTATCCTTAGGTCTCTCTATTTTATTTTTCTACTCCCTATATAAGTTCCTTGTTTATTTGGAAGCGGTCGTGACTCAGTGCGGCTTAAATGGTCGCATCGTTCACGGAAGTTAACTTACTACAGACAGGGTTATAACTTGGATAAATTTGGCTGTTATAGTGGCTTTATCCCGACCGTTTCCGTACTTCCCAAGCCACGTTCAACGGTTGGTGGCGGTTGCTACCACTAGATGGCTGTCAGAGGCCTTACAGGCGGCTTGAAATTGAGACTGGGGCTGATCACTAGCCCCGCAATCACCACCGATCTGGACTTGGTCACCGTTTGTGGAATATGGCCTGACCTTTCATATGGGAACGCGAAAATATCCGTGTCCCAGCAGTGAGGGAGGACGTTATGGGCTATAAATAAACCGAATCTTTAAAGGCTTACCAATTGAGGATAAAAAAAACTTACCTGTACGGGGGGGTAAGGTCGCATTAGAGTGAATCACCAAACAGCCGTACTGTAATTACAATACTAATTTATACACTATGGTATGGTATTAGATGAATACAATATACGAGTTTCCTTTGGACTCGACGTTTCTTCTCACTTCGCAACACTTCCCGAAACGTTGAGTATACAAGTTCCGCGTGGTAGGGACTTTGTACCAGGTAAAAAAAACTGACGATTTAAAATAATCAATAAAGCATCTACTTAAATAAAAAACATTTTGAGTTTTGGTATAAACACGCGTCCAATCTACATGGCTTTACAAAAAAAACTACGACTGACATTAGAGGCTAGTCGATAGGTGTGAACTTACCTAATTTTAAACAGATAATATAGTACCACAAGTTAGGGTAACAATCCACAGAATCTACAGCAGTGTCTAACTAATACAGGAAGAAACTATAGTCTAATAAAGCCTGAATACATTTTATTGGAATACAAACCCAGACTACTGGCCAAGCAGCAGCAGAGAGCTTAGCTTAAAGTAAGCTGAGCCTATAAGTAGTATATTTTTGTCAATCTTTGTTCAGTAAAAACAAATAAAATATAACATAGATCAGGATGTAAAAATACCACTCTTGGAAACCTTAACAAGGTGTTTACTCATGAAACTAAACAACTTTACTAGGTAATTAAACTACTACGATGAATTTGCTTTAAACATTTTGAAATTTTATCATCCAATTTGATAGGTCAATCATAAATTTTATTTGGAGAGACCAAAATGTTAACGTTTCCGAGAGTATTCTTTTTTCATCCTCCATAGGTAAACTTAGCTTATCTTGCAGTGGGCTGCAGACCTGCATTCTTTATCAGATGCTACGACAATGTTGCACCACCTCTGACTCCTGAAACGCACATCTTTCATTTCAATGTCTATACCAAGTTATCAACGACATGCTTATCTATTTTGCCATGTAACCGTTTTGCAGATCAAAGATCGACGTTAGACCTGGTGGTCCACGTGCAAGATCAGTATATAAGGTTCAAGTATCACCGATGTCAATCAGAAGTCATCTTCTCCTAGAACCAAAAAGACCCGGTCCCGACAAGGACAGTTTGATCCATCATGAAGATTTTGGTTTTGACGGCGTTAGTCGGTAAGTTATATTTCATACATATTTTTATGAGGAAATTCTTCTTCTTCTTCTTCTTTTTTCTACGGAATTCCACAACAACAAAGAGTGATTTTGCCAATGTCAAGTGAAAAGAGATAAGCGAATATTTGGGAGAATCTTCATAAAATAATGGCGGAAACGCCAATATCAAGTGAATTCACGGTTTTAATGGTGTTGGGCACTTAAAGACAGTCCACGTGGTGGTTTTCTGTTGGAACTTGGTAAACAGAGCTGTCTCCCGAGTAAAGTTTATCACAATTTCCGTGAACAGATTTTTTGTTTTTTTTTGTTTATGGAGGGTGAGAGTTTGTAAATGGAATATGGCATTACCTTTTCGATATAGGTATACTCGAGATTATACGCGGGAATTTCTCGAACGATCCACTAGCTTCATTCCATCTACAGTTAACTATTCGTAGACAAAAACAAACAATCCCTACGAACTACGTACACCTTATTCCAATAAATAAGCAAAAACAACAAACTTAATAGGCAATTGACGTTTTCATGTGTCAATCAATTCCCTGTAGACATTTCTTGTAAACGCAAACATACCTTCGACCGCCCTTCGCCTTCAATTGAAAACAGACTCCAACGTTTTGAATAAATAACTATTTAAAGATTTTAGGGATAAAAATATCAGTCTCTGTTATACTTACTTAAATTATAATGTACAATAACTGTTTTTCAGTCGCTGTCACCTCAAGCCGGCTCAACGGCGAGGAGGCTGAGAAACAATCCACCTGGAGTCCCTGGAAAGTAGGCAAGGTCTACCGTTATGACGTCAACACCTTCACTCTAGCTCGCATGGAGGAGGGTTCCAGCAGTGGCTACACGTTCCTGGCCCGCCTTATCCTCCGTGCCAAGGCTCCAGGTCTACTCCAAGCCAGACTGGTTGATCCGAAACGCGCTGCCGTCCACCAAGAATTGCCGATAAACTGGAACAAGAATTCAGTGGACTTCAAATACGAACCCGTCAAGAATCTTGAGCAACCGTTTGAGATTTCTCTTGATGGAGGACGAGTTGTCTCCCTGAATTTACCTACGACGCTTCCTCTGGCTTACGAGAATATGCTCAAAGGTCTCATTGGTGCTATCCAAACAGATCTGTCGACACACCGCACTGTCCACCACTCTCAGAACTCCTACAACAAGGAGATCTTCCAGGGCCAGTTCAGGAAGATGGAAACTGATGTCACCGGTGACTGTGAGACTCTATACACAGTGTCACCAGTCGCTTCGGAATGGCGCAGAGAACTGCCCGAAATTATGGATATTGTAAAGGAAATGGAAGAACCCATTGAGATCACCAAGAGCAAATCTTACGGACACTGCCATCACAGGGTTGCCTATCACTTTGGAGTACCTCGAGGCGCCGAATGGACTGGTACCGCGCACAAAACCAATGAAGAGCAGTTAATGACCCGCAAATCGATCTCCCGTCTTCTTGTCGCCAAGCAGGGGCCCATCTTCAAAACAGAGACCACACACACTGTTCATGTGCACCCACTTTTAGCTGGCAAGCAAAAGGCTGAAGTGCTCAGTAAAGTTCTTTTGACTTTAACAGCTTATGAAGAGGATAAGGAGCCTGAATGGAAAATACCAGAAGCTACACGTCTCGTCAAGAATTTGCTGTACTCTATGTCGTCAAAGCAAGTTACCATTGATGACAACTCATCGTCATCTGAATCTGATGAGAGAATGGAACTTCCAGTAGAGGAATCGTACAGACAAAAGCGTTCTTATGAAATGCCTTCCAAAATTGTAACTATTAACAAAGTGATCATTAACAAGCGAAGTGATGATAATGGTGACGACAGCTCAAGCTCAAGTGATTCTTCCTCTACTTACGTCAATGATGATGTTCCCGATAGTAACGAACCAGTTTACGCCACATTATACTCGAAACAGAACCCAGTTAACGCTCAGAAACTTGTCCAGGAACTTGCTCAGCAGCTCCAAACCCCGAACAATATGCCAAAGAATGACTTCCTGTCGAAGTTCAACATCCTTGTTCGCGTGATCTCGTCTATGTCTTACGAGCAATTACAACAGACTAGCCGCAGTATCGAAGTCGCCAAGTCATCGAACAACAATGTCAAGGCTGATATGTGGATGATTTACCGTGACGCAGTTGTTCAATCTGGTTCTTTGCCAGCCTTCCAACAGATTCGTACTTGGATCCAGAAGAAGAGGATTGAAGGTGAAGAAGCTGCCCAAGTTGTAGCTAGCATGGCCAACACTCTCCGCTACCCTACTAAGGAAGCCATGTTAGACTTCTTCAAGATGGCTATGTCTCCTGAAGTGAGAGAACAAGAGTACCTGAATGGCACTGCTTTGATCGCTGCGACTAGATTCATTAATAAGGGACAAGTTGACAATGAAACTGCCCACTCTTTCTACCCAACACACATGTACGGTAGACTCGCACGTAAGCACGACACCTTCGTTCTGGACATGATTCTTCCACCTCTGACTGAAGCTTTGAACCAGGCTATCCTACGAGGTGACAGCCGTAAAGCTCAAGTGTACATCAAAGCTATTGGAAACCTTGGCCATCCCGCCATTCTT
Source organism: Coleophora deauratella (assembly GCA_958295455.1). Classification (NCBI taxonomy): domain Eukaryota; kingdom Metazoa; phylum Arthropoda; class Insecta; order Lepidoptera; family Coleophoridae; genus Coleophora; species Coleophora deauratella. Next base: position 8,843,511 of record OY282413.1, on the reverse strand, counting down.
GACGTCTTCACTCCTTTCTTCGAAGGCAAGATCCGAGTTACAAACTACCTGCGTGTCTTGATGATTGACAACCTTCATATGCTGGCACACCAAAATGACCGTTACGTGCGGTCCGTTATGTACAGCATCTTGAGGAACACTGCTGAACCTTATGAAGTGAGGGTTTCTGCTCTTAACATCCTCTTCCTGGGCCATCCCACCAGCGCTATGATCCTTGCTATGGCACAGATGACTCACGATGACCCCAGTGTTCAGGTGCGCGCAGCGCTGAAATCTGCCATTGAAACTGCTGCCGAACTCAAAAACCCTCGCTACTGGGACCTGTAAGTACAAGAAATCATGATCTTCACTTTAGCTATTTATACTTTATGTATGCTACATGTTTTGATTGACTATATCATCCGGTGTTTCTAGCTCCGGATGAATGTCAGTTATACTGATTGAGCTATGATTTATGCAACACATATGTTTTTACCAATGTATGCTTAACATTTTTATTTTTATTCTAGTACCAGGTCTGCACAAGCTGCAAGAGACTCGCTGACGAAACAAAGGTTCGGTAAACAAATGTCAAGCAAGATCCATAAGGATTACTTTAACCGTGACTATGAGCTTGGCATAATGAGTGACCTATCTTACATTGGTAGTGATGACATCTGGTGGCCGAAATACCTCAACTATCACGTGAGGAGCAAGACTTCTGGGTGGCACTCGGTAAATAACTTTCTAGTTGTTCGATCAAAAGTTCTAGCTAATTTTATATTATAAATAATTTTAGACCTTCAGCTTGTAGAACACTCACACTCATTGTTCTCTACACCCAATCGAGTAGAATGTAGAAAAAATACAATTCAATTCTTCAGCTGTAGATACGCATATTTGGTATCCTTCATTACACTTACTGTTAATTTTTCAGATTTCAAGTTCCATCTCAAGCGTCAAGGAATTTGTTGACTACATCAGTCAAATGTGGCAACGAGGCTCACCATCAGACCCGAACCACAAGTTCCCCGCTGGCAAAATATCTGAAATGTTGAACATCAAGCGTGATAATCAAAACCCTCTTGAAGCTTCCTTCTTCATTAACTTCATGAACCAGCAGCGATTCTTTGCTTTCGACGAGGCCACTATCAAACAGCTCCTTAGCAGAATGGATGAGACCCGGGCTAGTGTCTCAAAGGGATATGAAAGACACTACACTAAAGTCTTTAACCAAGCTAGTATAGATATCGTCTTCCCAGTAGCAACTGGAATGCCTTTCCTCTTCAATTATAGAGAGCCGATAGTCGTTCACATTCAAGGCAAAGTTAAAGGCAATATCAAGTTCCCCAGCAAGGAAGAAAGAGACTACTCAGCTTCAGTTGACAAGGAAATCCAGTTCACATTCGCCCGGAACATTCATGGCTCTGTTGGTGTCCTGGATACTCTTGGCCAGCAAGAAGCTACTGTAGGTGTGGTTAACAAGGTGCAACTCAACATTCCTGTCAAATTGCAACTGCAGGTAGAGTCAAGGCAGATTAAGATCCAACTTGAGCCTCTGCGCCCCGACCAAGACAACACCCTTGTTCACTACAGTGTATGGCCTTACAGCGCAAACCAGAAACACAACAGTCTTGTTCCAGTCGCCCTGGACCCTACGACCAAGCTCATTCTTCGTAACAACAAGGTCTTATCTGTCGACACCAAGTTTGGACAATCCACTGGTACTCTATTCCAACTCCAGGGCTACTCTTACTCTTCAGACTACAGGAACATTGGTAAAATGTTCCAGTCTGATGATATTATGTCGAACATCGTTATGGCTCTGTACCAGAGAGATGTGGCAATGACACACTACAACTTGAGGTCTCTGGGAAAGCAGACGCCGACTAAGAAGATAACATTAATCGCTACATATGGTGAGTAATCACATAATATTTACAATGTTATATTTGGGTCAATACAAGAGTAAAAAGTATTTAAAAGATAACTAATTTATTTTTACAGATAAACTGTACAACCAGAAACAAAGTGCACAGCCTCTAGTTGTCTCAAAGATTGAAGACGTGACTCCTAACAGCGAAGGTCGTCGTCTTGAGCTGGTTAAGCGGGTTTCTTCTGGTATCAACACAGCTACTGCCCAAGTTGTCGACCTGAGTGCCGTCTTTGAAGGCCAACAGAAAATGGAGTATGTCCTAACAGCTGCTATTGCTGAAAGCCCAATTGACAGCAAGATCCAGTACGCATTCTTCGCTAGCCAAAACTTACCCCAGCAACCCAACAAGCAGATCAACGCTGTTGGCACCGTCAGGAAACCTGAAATAACTTTCTTGAACTTCCTGCAAAGCCTTGAGAAAGACCAAAAAATGACCTTTGAAGCTGACATCAGATTCGGGCAAAACAACGAAGGTAAAATCCAAATTAAAGGCAACACAGACCGTACCAAGAAATACGTTGAAGAACTGAAGAAACACTACGTAGCTAAGATGTGTACCCAACAAATGGCACAAAACAACTACTACCAACCCGCCTGCCACAAGATGATTGTGATGGCACACACTCCTGACTACCTGAAGGCTTCCATTACATACAAAGATGTCAGCCCTGCTTTCAGATACATGGTATACAGAGTCAACAGGTTCGCTGAGCAGTTAGTAAACTGGAATGTTGACGTTAACCCTTTCAAGACCTTGCCCGATGGAAAATTAGAATTTGAAGCACAAATGAACTATTTGGAAAAGTACATGGATATGGTGATGAACTTCCGCTACGGAGAGGTTCGCTACAGGAACATTCCTATCCCGATGGCAACTGTCAGTGCTCTGTCGACTTACTCCCCAGTTAAACCTTACGAGCGCATTGCTAACTACTACACTAAACACCAGTACATGCGTAAGTACCAAGCCCTCTGCTTTTATACCTTTAGATCCTATTTTGGAAAAGGCATCAATCAATAGTTGTATGGTCTAATTTGCTGGATGTCAAATCGACTTCTAACTTGTAATTAACAACAGTCTTGATGAGCCACGATAGGTCTGCCCACTGTCTGATAATAGTAATCAATGAACTGCTTAATGTTTAGCGAAAAGAGTATAATTTGAAACATCACTTCCGCAGCATACTGCACCATCGACAGCAACATCGTCAGAACCTTCAGTGACCGCAGCTACCCGTATACCCTGAACAACGCCTGGCACTTAGTGATGCAGGATGACGTCAGACCTGACTCGTACCAGGATGACAAGCTGGTCGTGATGGCGAGAAGACCCAGTGAGAAGCAGCAAGAGATTTACGTTTCCTACAAGTAAGTTTGTTTTTTAAGAACCGAGAAATACCTCAGCCAAATCAATGGTTAGAGAAGTTTCTAGACAAATGGCTTTGAAAATAAATGTTTTTTCATGAAAGAAGCAAGAATTGTCTTTGACCAAAACTCCTCTCTCATTTAGAAGGTTATATTTAACATATCTGAATCATAAAATATTTTATATATCTATTTACTCACGGAATGTGAAAAACATAGAATTCATTAGAAGCCCCTAATTTCCAGGTCTAACACTGAAAAGGAACTGGAAATCGAGATCCGCCCAAACTCCAACAAGCCTGAAGTGAAGGTCAACACAAATGCTAAGAAGATCTCCGAAGGTGACCTCACCATGTACTGGGATGACGTAGCCCAGGTCCCGTTGCTGAAGTACTACACTCACGGAGGAGTTCTTATGCTGAATATTCTAGAGAACCGTTTCCGAGCCATGTATGACGGTCAGAGACTAGTGATTTTGACCAGCAAACATCGCAACAACACTAGAGGCATCTGTGGTTTCATGAGTGGCGAACCCCGCGACGATTACATGACACCTTACGGTTTAGTAGACCAACCAGATCTTTTTGCTTCACTTTACGCGCTGGCTGAAAACAGTGACACACTGAAACAACTGCAAGTGCGAGCGAAAGAGATGGCATACCAACCAAAATACAAATACACGATCTTCAGACCAGACAACGAGTGGTTAGCCGCCATGGTCTCTTCTGAGGAAGTAGGACAGTGGAACTCTAACGTCTACCGTACACGAAGCTACCTAAAAACGAAAGGACAATGCCAGCTTATGAAGCAGGTTCAGTACCATGAGAATCATGGGGAAATCTGCATTACCATGACTCCTTTGGACGCCTGTCAGTCGCACTGCAAAGGAAACGATTACAAGGTCAAAGATGTCCAGGTAGTTTGCCGTCCAAAGTTGGACCAGCAGTTCCAGATGTACAAGAACCAGATACGTCAAGGTCAGAACCCTAAGGTCGTTGGAACTCCGCTGACCAAGCAATTTAGGGTTCCTAGTACCTGTCTAGCTTAATTTATTTAAGTATGTAAAAGTAGTGAAAAATTATTTTGAACTTATTAATAGCGACCTGGCTTGAAAACGACACTGTTATTCTTATTATATAATATAAAAAACCATTTATGTAAGTATATTATTATTATAGATATTATTATATTGAACATTATATATGTATATTATCTTAAACTATTATGTATTAATTGTACATAACATAAGTATTTGTATTTACACAATATTTATTAATTCATGTAAAAAAATATAAATGTTATATATTATATTTTATTATTAGTATTTATTAATTTATTTTCGTAAATCTTAACGTGTATCTCATTGACATCATGATATTATCTAATATTTAAAGTATGTATGTAATTTTAAATTTATTATTGTATTATCATGTATCAGTGTGTATAGTATTATTGCAACTGTGAGATTAGAGTAGAACGAACGTAAGCAAATGAAAAATACAAAAATAAAAGTTATATGAATTCTAAGATTTTTTTGTGAAACTTTAGCAACTTTTTAAATTTTCCCGCGTTTGTTATTATCTCATGTCAAAGGACGTAACGGAACTGAGAATTAATAAAGAAGCGAGTTAAAAACTCCTTGCTGAAAACTGAAACCAGCCAACAACTTCAGTACCTGAGATAGTTTAAGACCGTTCCAAAAGATGGCGTCGTCAGAACAAGAAACATCGAACAAGAAATTGGTAATTTCCCCAACTTTTGAATGGATTCTTTTGATTTTCTATTGTTTCGTATTTTTAATATTTTGATAATAATAATCTTGCTAGCATAGCATTAAATTACATCAATAATTTGGGAACATGAGAAAGAAACAAGGTAATGCCAAGGGACGAAAGGCTAGGGTTGGGGTTCTGAACTTTGAAATCATAAAAATCGATTTAGAACTCAGGATCGAGATCAGCTTTTTTTTACTTTTCAAGGTTTAATTTCCATTATTTCCATGTATGAAAGAAATTATTACCCTGACAACAAGATATCCTGTAAAATCTTTTAAAAAGGGAAAAGGGAACTTGTCAGCTGTTACTTAAATCTTATGGAAAGTATGATTATGCAAACGGGACCCAAATCAGGTCAGCGGTGTGAAGTTAGCCGAAAAAGTTAGACGAAAATTATAACCCGACCAAATTAGGGAGTTCGAAATTTTAAATTGTTTCTAATTGTCTTAAATTTACTAGAAAACGAATAAATATGACGCTAAATCACAAATAATATTTTTTTTGAGTTGTGTTTAACTGTTTATATGCACTATAAGTTTTAAAAAGCATATTTCTTCTAAAACATAAAAGTGGCATTATATCAAGGTTTGTGCCCTGGTTTTAACCTGTTTTCCATTAAAAATGAAGAACGAATATACTTAACCTGCTCAGAAAACAGATATCGAAGAGAAAAATAAAGAATTCATTATGACGGAATCATGTTTTTTATTTACCTAGAAAAGCCAGTTCCATGACGATTTTAGGGTATACTGAACATATCAGGTTTATCGAGTTGCATATCGCTGGATAGTTATTAAAAATATCTATCAATTAATACCAGATTCAAGACTGTACGTCATAAGCGACAGGAGTTACGAGCCGCTGAAGTTCTTCATAACCTAGCGATTCAACCACTGATTCAGCAGCTCATAACTTCTTTCGCCTATGTCCTACAGTCTCAAATCTACCACCAAATGAGAGATAATTTCAATTGTTATCCAACAATATACAACTACATAAGCCTTATATGTTGGGTATACCCTAAAAAGTCACGGAACTTGCTTGTTCCCACCGCTGCTGCGAAAAAAGTTGAACAGATCATAGCGCCGCTCGCAGACAAGGTTCATTCTTAAAATGTGGTATAAATGAAAAATAATTTCAATAGCTGCTCTGTCGTGTCAAGCCAAAACACTGTAAACTTGAATACAGTGTTTTGGGTTTATAGCATTTATTTGTCTCGTTTCGAGGTCTGTCACACCATAATACTGCACTTTTTATTCTACAATGTTTCTTTATCAATATACAAGAAGGAACTAAACACTGTACTTTATAAATTCAGGGTTGTTGTCAAGGCATAACACTGCAATCCATTTTACCGTTTATTGGCTTGATACTAACGTTCACTCCTGCTTAGTACAGTGTTTGGTCACAGGACGCGAGTGCGGACGGCTGACCGGCCGATCGGCACGCGTGATGGTACAATTTTTTTATCTCTCTCTCACTTATGGAGCACTCAGCGTGTTGGAGAGATAAGTTGCGCGAAAGAAATGCAGATTTTCATAAACACAGGGTTTCGACGACAGGGTTTAACTGCTTTCAACGAGATTATTGTAAAAATTAACTTAAAAAATTATTCTTCAGATTAAATTAAAATATTAAAAATACTTAACACAAAAAAAAACAGAATCCACGTAACTCCCAGACCCAAAACTTCACTGCTTTCAACAAGATTATTGTAAAAATCTCTTCGCGTTGAAGGTATGTATTCGCACAACTTCATTATCAGCTTTCTTCAATTTGTTGATTCCTCTTGGTGCATCTTCAATTAAATATTATTTAAACTTTCGTGTTATTTTTAATATTGTAATTTTATCTGAAAAATATTTATTTTAAATTGAATCGATGCCTTCAACGCGATTCAATTCAATATTATCAGAATCAATTCAATTCTGATATTATCAGAATTAACATATTCCTTCAGATCCAAAAATCCACTGCTTTCAACATGATTATTGTAATAATCTCTTCGCGTTGAAGGTATGGATTCGCACAACTTCATTATCAGCTTTCTTCAATTTGTTGATTCCTCTTGGTGCATCTTCAATTAAATTTTATTTAAATTTTCGTGCTATTTTTAATATTGTAATTTTATCTGAAAAATATTTATTTTAAATTGAATCCATGCCTTCAACGCGATTCAATCAATATTATCAGAATCAATTCAATTCTGATATTATCAGAATTAACATATTCCTTCAGATCCAAAAATCCACTGCTTTCAACATGATTATTGTAATAATCTCTTCGCGTTGAAGGTATGGATTCGCACAACTTCATTATCAGCTTTCTTCAATTTGTTGATTCCTCTTGGTGCATCTTCAATTAAATTTTATTTAAATTTTCGTGCTATTTTTAATATTGTAATTTTATCTGAAAAATATTTATTTTAAATTGAATCCATGCCTTCAACGCGATTCAATCAATATTATCAGAATCAATTCAATTCTGATATTATCAGAATTAACATATTCCTTCAGATCCAAAAATCCACTGCTTTCAACATGATTATTGTAATAATCTCTTCGCGTTGAAGGTATGGATTCGCACAACTTCATTATCAGCTTTCTTCAATTTGTTGATTCCTCTTGGTGCATCTTCAATTAAATTTTATTTAAATTTTCGTGCTATTTTTAATATTGTAATCTTATCTGAAAAATATTTATTTTAAATTGAATCCATGCCTTCAACGCGATTCAATCAATATTATCAGAATCAATTCAATTCTGATATTATCAGAATTAACATATTCCTTCAGATCCAAAAATCCACTGCTTTCAACATGATTATTGTAATAATCTCTTCGCGTTGAAGGTATGGATTCGCACAACTTCATTATCAGCTTTCTTCAATTTGTTGATTCCTCTTGGTGCGTCTTCAGTTGGTTAGCCATCTTCCTTCCTTGATTTATAATTTCCTGTAATTCTTTTTTTACTTTTGTCTTCAGAAAACAGATTTCCTTGAAATTTTCATCACAATTATTTTGGTAAACATAGATAACGAGGGAAACCAAGAAAGGAATCTTATAGATAGCTTACTAACTGAAGACACACCAAGAGGAATCAACAATCTGAAGAAAGCTGATAATGAAGTTGGGCGAATCCATACCTTCATCGATTTTTACAATAATCATGTTGAAAGCAGTGAATTTTTGGATCTGAAGGAATATTTTGATTCTGATATTTAAATTTTTGTATTATTTTGAATATTTTAATTTGATCTGGACAATATTTTTTTAAGTTAATCTCGTTGAAAGCAGTGAAGTTTTGGATCTGCGAGAATAAATTGATTATGATATTTTTATTTCTGTATTATTTTTAATATTTTAATTTTATATCAAGAGTAATTAAATTTAATCTGTAATACCATTACTTTTTCTTTTCAGTGACGTTAAATAGTTATCTATTATGACAATAATGTACTGTACACAATCTATTTACTTAGTAATCCTACTGAAATTGCTATGCCGAAACATTGTGAACTGTGTTATACAGTGTAATGCCATGATTTATTTGAATCATTAGCCAGGCGCTGTCAAAGTAAAACACGTTTATAAGATTATCTACGTTATTTCAAACATTTTTGCAAAAATTTTTAAATGGCTACGTAGAATAAAGAAATACCTTTATTTTAGTGTTAAATTCAAGAAATTATCAAAAGAAATAGTGGTTAAAACTTGTAAAAAACAAAATAATACGTTTTTGCGCGATTACTCAAAACCGGTTTTCAAGAAATACAGTGTTTTGGCTTATCACGACAGAGCTATCCAACGATATACATCTCGATAAGCCTGATATGTTCCATATACCTTAAAAATGTCACGCAACTTGCTTTGTCCCGCCGATAGTGTAAAAAAATATGGACAGCTCATAGCGCCGCTCCTGGACAAGGTTCATTCTTTGAATATGGATCAAATGAAAGACAATTTCAATAGCTATTCAACGATATACAACTCGATAAGCCTGATATGGTAGGTATACCCTAAAAACTTCGCGGAACTTGCTTGTTCCCACCGCTGCTGAGAAAAAAGTTTGACAGCTCATAGCGCCGCTTGTCGACAAGGTTCATTTTTCAAATTTGTTTAACATGAAAGGTAATTTTAATAGCTATCCAACGATATACAACTCGATAAGCTTGATATGGTCGGTATACCCTAAAAACGTCACGGAACTTCCTTTCTCCCGCCGATGGTGTAAAAAAATTTGAGAGCTCATAGCGCTGCTCGTGGACAAGGTTCATTCTTCAAATGTAGTTTAAATGAAAGGAAATTACAGTAGCTATTCAACGATATACAACTCGATAAGCCCGATATGGTAGATATACCCTAAAAACGTTGCGGAACTTGCTTGTTCCCACCGCTGCTTAGAAAAAAGTTTGACAGCTCATAGCGCCGCTCGTGGACAAGGTTCATTCTTCAAATTTATTTCATATAAAAGGTAATTTTAATAGCTATCGAACAATATACAACTCGATAAGCTTGATATGGTCGGTATACTGTAAAAACGTCACGGAACTTCCTTTCTCCCGCCGATGGTGTAAAAAAACTTTGAGAGCTCATAGCGCTGCTCGTGGACAAGGTTCATTCTTCAAATGTAGTTTAAATGAAAGGAAATTACAGTAGCTATTCAACGATATACAACTCGATAAGCCTGGTATGGTAAGTATACCCTAAAAACGTCGCGGAACTTGCTTGTTCCCACCGCTGCTGAGAAAAAGTTTGACAGCTCAAAGCGCCGCTCGTGGACAAGGTTCATTCTTCAAATTTGTTTTAAATGAAAGGTAATTTTAATAGCTATCCAACGATATACAACTCGATAAGCTTGATATGGTCGGTATACCCTAAAACGTCACGGAACTTCCTTTCTCCCGCCGATGATGTAAATAACTTTGAGAGCTCATAGCGCCGCTCGTGGACAAGGTTCAGTCTTCAAATAAAGTTTAAATGAAAGGTAATTACAATAGCTATTCAACGATATACAACTCGATAAGCCTGACAGGTGTTACGAGCCGCTGAAGTTCTTCATAACCTAGCGATTCACCCACTGATTCAGCAGCTCATAACTTCTTTCACCTATGTCCTACAGTCTCAAATCTACCACCAAATGAGAGATAATTTCAATTGTTATCCAACAATATACAACTACATAAGCCTTATATGTTGGGTATACCCTAAAAAGTCACGGAACTTGCTTGTTCCCACCGCTGCTGCGAAAAAAGTTGGACAGATCATAGCGCCGCTCGCAGACAAGGTTCATTCTTAAAATTTGGTATAAATGAAAAGTAATTTCAATAGCTATCCAACGATTTACATCTTGATAAGCCTGATATGTTCCATACACCTTAAAAATGTCACGCAACTTGCTATGTCCCGCAACTTGCTTTGTCCCGCCGATAGTTTAAAAAAATATGGACAGCTCATAGCGCCGCTCCTGGACAAGGTTCATTCTTTGAATATGGATCAAATGAAAGACAATTTCAATAGCTATTCAACGATATACAACTCGATAAGCCTGACATAGTAGGTATACCCTAAAAACGTCGCGGAACTTGCTTGTTCCCACCGCTGCTGAGAAAAAAGTTTGACAGCTCATAGCGCCGCTCGTCGACAAGGTTCATTCTTCAAATTTGTTTAACATGAAAGGTAATTTTAATAGCTATCCAACGATATACAACTCCATAAACTTGATATGGTCGGTATACCCTAAAAACGTCACGGAACTTCCTTTCTCCCGCCGATGATGTAAATAACTTTGAGAGCTCATAGCGCCGCTCGTGGACAAGGTTCAGTCTTCAAATAAAGTTTAAATGAAAGGTAATTACAATAGCTATTCAACGATATACAACTCGATAAGCCTGATATGGTAGGTATACCATAAAAACGTCGGAACTTGCTTGTTCCCACCGCTGCTGAGAAAAAAGTTTGACAGCTCATAGCGCCGCTCGTCGACAAGGTTCATTCTTCAAATTTATTTAACATGAAAGGTAATTTTAATAGCTATCCAACGATATACAACTCCATAAACTTGATATGGTCGGTATACCCTAAAATATAGTATGGTATAGTATTTGTAACGGAGTACCAAAAAGGTACTCCGTTACAAATACTATACACAAAAAAGTGATAAAAATCGAAATCAATATTTAAATTACAACAGAATGCTCAAAAAGTGTATTTACAGTGCAAAAAAATGTAACAATAATAATTACATAGTAAATAATAAAAATTTAGCCAAGGCAACCTGGGACGTCATAAACAGTGAAACAGCCACAATTAGCATGGACAAATATATAGATAAAATTGATGATGATGGCAGTACGTTAACTGACGCAACGCAAATAGCAGAGGCTTTTAACAATTTTTACATAAACTTGACTAATACAACAAATAATGGCATTAAAAATACAAACTATAAAAGACAGGACAACTCAATATACTTGACTCCAATTGACGAATCGTGTGTAAGTAATATTATTATTTCTCTAAATAAAACAAATTCTGAGGGATATGATTGTATTTGTACGAAAGTAGTAAAGAAATGTAGAGAAGAAATAAGTAAAATATTGGCATATCTCATTAATTTGTCAATGGAGTGTGGTACTTTTCCTAACAAACTTAAATACTCGATTGTTAAGCCTTTACATAAAAAAGGCTCAAAAAGTGAAATGGGCAATTATCGCCCAATCACTCTTATACCAATATTCTCAAAAATTTTTGAAAAGGTTTTGCATAATAAATTAATGAATTTCTTCACTAAATATGATATTATTAATCACGACCAATATGGGTTTCAAAAACAAAAATCTACTACTTTAGCCACTTTCAACTTAGTAAGAGAAGTACTTATAAATACTAATGCGAAGTCTTATACTACTGTTCTCTTTTTCGACCTATCAAAAGCATTCGATTTCGTCTCACATGAACAGCTTCTGACAAAACTGGAGCGATGTGGTATTAGGGGTCCAGCTCAGAGATGGATATCTACGTACCTAAAAGACAGACGGCAATGTGTAGAAGTGATCAAACTTAATAAAAAATTCACAACCGAGACATACAGGTCGGAGTATAGGCAAACCACATACGGGGTACCACAAGGCAGTGTTCTCGGTCCTCTGTTATTCTTGGTGTATATAAATGATTTACCTGACATAATTAAACATAGGACTATACTTTTTGCGGACGATATCTCAGTAATAGTGACAACTAATAATAAATTGACATTAAATTACCATGAAGATGACATCAACAAGACTATCAATCTAATATATAAATGGTTATGTAATAATAATTTGCGTATTAATGTAGATAAATCGACATTTATTCATTTTAATAATCATAATTCTTATTTATTAAATATTTCTTGTAACGGACAAACTCTTAGGGGGGATACTAAGGTTAAGTTTCTAGGTACGATAATTGACGAGAAACTTGACTGGAAAGAACAGATAGAAAAGGTATGTGCTAAAGTAAATAGTTTTAGTTATGCCCTGTACAAATTAACGAAGGTAGCCACTAGACACACTGCTGTGACGGCATATTATGCCTACGTGGAATCGGTCCTTCGATATGGACTCATAATATGGGGAAATAGCACAAATGTAAAAAAAGTTTTCATCGCTCAGAAGAAATGTATCCGTGCAATATTCAATGTTGCACAAGATGTACCATCCAGTCCCCTATTTAGAAGTTTAAGTATACTACCGTTGGCTTGTTTATATATTATGGAAATGGCAAAATTTGTCAAACAAAACCAACACGAATTTTATAGGCAGATTAGAGAAGTATCTGTTAGAAATAGGAGGGACCCTACTAGGCTAGTTATTGATGAGATTCCAAAAACGACACGATTTAAAAAAAATTGTTACTGGATGGGCCACACAATATTTAATAAAATACCGCGTTCAATTCAGGAACTGCCATTTATGAAATTTAAAGTAGCACTGCATGAGTGGCTTCTTCAAAACATGTTCTATACGGTTGACGATTTTTTGAAACATAAACAATGTTAATGTGTATAATTATCTATGACATGTAAACTAATTGATTTGTACTGAGAATTTGTAATATTTTGTGTTGATAAATATTTGCATGCTTTCATTTATATAGCTAAACAAGAGAATCTATAATTTTATATCTAAGATCTCACCAATGTACCTTGTTTAAAAGCAAATAAAAAATATTCTATTCTATTCTATTCTAAAACGTCACGGAACTTCCTTTCTCCCGCCGATGATGTAAATAACTTTGAGAGCTCATAGCGCCGCTCGTGGACAAGGTTCAGTCTTCAAATAAAGTTTAAATGAAAGGTAATTACAATAGCTATTCAACGATATACAACTCGATAAGCCTGATATGGTAGGTATACCATAAAAACGTCGGAACTTGCTTGTTCCCACCGCTGCTGAGAAAAAAGTTTGACAGCTCATAGCGCCGCTCGTCGACAAGGTTCATTCTTCAAATTTATTTAACATAAAAGGTAATTTTAATAGCTATCCAACGATATACAACTCGATAAACTTGATATGGTCGGTATACCCTAAAAACGTCACGGAACTTCCTTTCTCCCACCGATGGTGTAAAAAAACTTTGAGAGCTCATAGCGCTGCTCGTGGACAAGGTTCAGTATTCAAATGTAGTTTAAATGAAAGGTAACTACAATAGCTACTCAATGATTACAACTCAATAAGCCTGATATGGTAGGTATACCCTAAAACCGTCGCGGAACTTGCTTGTTCCCACCGCTGCTGAGAAAAAGTTTGACAGCTCATAGCACCGCTCGTGGACAAGGTTCATTCTTCAAATGTAGTTTAAATGAAAGGTAATTTTAATAGCTATCCAACGATATACAACTCGATAAACTTGATATGGTCGGTATACCCTACAAACGTCACGGAACTTCCATTCTCCCGCCGATGGTGTAATAAAACTTTGAGAGCTCATAGCGCCGCTCGTGGACAAGGTACATTCTTCAAATTTACTTAACATGAAAGGTGATTTTAATAGCTATCCAACGATATACAACTCTATAAGCTTGATATGGTCAGTATACTCTAAAAACGTCACGGAACTTCATTTCTCCCGCCGATGGTGTAAAAAAAATTTGAGAGCTCATAGCGGTGCTCGTGGACAAGGTTCATTCTTCAAATGTAGTTTAAATGAAAGGAAATTACAGTAGCTAATCAACGATATACAACTCGATAAGCCTGATATGGTAGGTATACCGTAAAAACGTTGCGAAACTTGCTTGTTCCCACCGCTACTGAGAAAAAAGTTTGACAGCTCATAGCGCCGCTCGTGGAAAGGTTCATTCTTCAAATTTGTTTCATATGAAAGGTAATTTAAATAGCTATCGAACGATATACAACTCGATAAGCTTGATATGGTCGGTATACTCTAAAAACGTCAGGGAACTTCCTTTCTCCCGCCAACGGTGTAAAAAAATTTGAGAGCTCATAGCGCTGCTCGTGGACAAGGTTCATTCTTCAAATGTAGTTTAAATGAAAGGAAATTACAGTAGCTATTCAACGATATACAACTCGATAAGCCTGATATGGTAGGTATACCCTAAAAACGTCGCGGAACTTGCTTGTTCCCACCGCTGCTGAGAAAAAGTTTTACAGCTCATAGCGCCGCTCGTGGACAAGGTTCATTCTTCAAATTTGTTTCACATGAAAGGTAATTTTAATTAGTCGGGGATTTAGTGCGATGAACCGTTTTATTTTGGATCCGGCGCTCAAACTTGGCACAGTTATTCCCTAGGCCGTTCTGAGTAGATTAAGCCCGGGAGCCATCGGGAGCCATCCCCCGTTTGGCAGGAGGAGGGGGGGAAAGTTTGTTTCTGCCGCGCTCCATTTGTGGGCTTATATCTCCAAAACTATTGGTACTAGGGCGAGTGAGGTATCATTATCGTATGATTCAAGGATAAGGAATTCATTTCTGTAACAAAAAGAATGACTTTCCATATATAAAAAAAGAAATATTTGATAAAACGTATAAAACACGACTACCTTTTTTCCGCATATGTGTAAATTAATTTTTAATGGTCTAAGATATTAGCATGAAAAAAATATATTCTGAAAGCCACACTTCCTAGCATTATAAAAATATAATTTTCATTAGATTATCATAACAAATACTTAGTGAAAAAAATAAAATTCAATACGTGGCAGCGTGGCATAAAACGCACTGTCCGTGCGGTTCTAGATTTCAACAGTTATATTTTTTAAGAAACGTATATTTTTTGTTGCAAAGATGAATTTGTCATCCTTAAAATATCCGAAAATGATATCGGACTTGCCCTAGTACCTATAGTTATGGACATATAAGCCCCAAAAGAAGCGCGACCCAACAAGTAGATGATGAAGTGTGGGTGGTTTTTGCCACATATGTGTCGATTAATTTTTAATGGTCTATGATATTAGCATGATAAAAATATATTCTGAAAGCCAAATTTCCTAGGATTATAAAAATATAATATTCATTAGAATAGCACAGTAAATACTTAGTGAAAAAAAATATAAAATTTGATGCTCGGCAGAGTAGCATAAAACGCGCGGTTTTAGTATCTGTTGTTCGTAAGTAAATAAAATGAATAATCTAGCGCCCAAAAAAATGACTGTTAAGTAACATAATATAAATAGGTACATAATATGATTATTTAAATATTTCTCGCACGCACAAAATATTTGTCACGTAGAACAAAAAATATTTTCCTTAAAAAGCATATATGAGAAAAACCGAAAAATGTGACTATTTCTCATACGAGTTATGGTGGTTTACTATCTATCAGCCGAAAGACGTCCACTGCTGGACAAAGGCCTCCCCCAAGGATTTCCACACCGACCGGTCCTGTGCGGATCGCATTAAGCGGCTTCCCGCAACCTTCACTAGCTCGCCGGTCCACGGCGTCGGAGGCCTGCCCACACTGCATCTTCCGGCGCGCGGTCGCCACTCGAGAACTTTACTGAACCAACGGCCATCTGTTCTACGAGCTATGTGTCCCGCCCACTGCCACTTAAGTCTAGCGATTCTAAGAACTATGTCGGTAGCTTTAGTTCTCCTACGCATCTCCTAATTTCTGATCCGATCACGTAGGGAAACACCAAGCATAGCACGCTCCATCGCCCTTAAGGTACCTTGAGCCTTCTTATGAGGCCTATAGTAAGCGACCATGTCTCGGATCCATATGTCGTCTCATCACGGGCAACACACACTGTTCAAAGACTTAAGTCTTGAGACACTGTGGTATTTTGGACGTGAAGATATTGCGGAGCTTCCCGAACGCTGCCCAGCCGAGATTGATTCGACGATTGATCTCTTTCTCGAAGTTGGATCTACCTAACTGGACTATTTGTCCCAGGTATACATATTCGTCAACAACTTCGAGTGTAGAGTCTCCAACCTTCAGAGAAGTGGGTGTAATACGGACGTTTAACATGATTTTCGTCTTATCCGTGTTCATTTTAAGACCCACTTGTTAGGAGACTACTGAGTCCATCGAGCATTGCGCCTAGGACCTCCAAGGTCTCAGCCATGATCACGATATCATCAGCAAATCGAAGGTGAGTGATGTACTCGCCATTGATGTTGATGCCGAGTCCTCTCCAGTCCAGAAGCTTGGAAACGTCTTCCAGTGCGGCGGTGAACAGTTTCGGAGATGTAACGTCTCCCTGTTTCACCCCACGCTACAGCCAGATAGGTTTCTAATTCTGATCCTGGAGGTTGACCGACATGGTGGCATTTCCTACAAACACTTTAACACTTCGATGTGTATCGATAGTCAATTTGGCACCGCTAGAGAGACTGTAACACAGCCCAGGTCTCGATCGAACCAAAAGCTTTCTCATAGTCCACAAACGCCATTATACTCTTCGGTCTTCTGTATAATCTGCCGCAGCATATGTATGTGGTCTATGGTACAGAAGCCTTTTCGGAAACCAGCTTGTTCGGGAGGCTGGAAGTCGTCAAACCTGCGTGCGAGACGATTCATAATGACTCTCGACATGGCCTGTAGACATGGCTCAGGAGTGAGATGGGTCTGTAATTCTTCAGCAGAGTCTTATCACCCTTCTTGAAGAAGAGCACCACCACATTTCTGTGCCATGCTGTAGGCGTTTGTCCCTCGAGAATGACGGAAATGAATAGCTTCTGAAGAGCTATAAGTATCGGTTTGCTTTCAGAAGCTCAGCAGTAATTCCGTCATCACCCTGTGCCTTCTTGTTCTTAAGCTGTTTGAGAGCCATTCTTATCTCGCATAGGCTGACGTCTGGGATATCCTCGGTATAATGTCGGCTCAATCCGGCTCTCGGATCTTCTGCCAGATTACTGATAGGTAAGGATGTAGTCGTGTATAATTGTCCGTAGAACTTCTCAACCTCGTCCAACAGCTGGGACTTGGACGACACGACTCTGCCATCTTCGATCTTCACCTTTGACCAGCAGACAGATTCCTTGCCAATACTTTAGACCTTTTATTGCGCTCGATAGCCTCTTTAATACGATTAGTATTAAATTGGCGTATATCACGGGTCAAGGACTTGGAGATCTGTCTGTTTAGTCGCCATATTGACAAGCATCTTTAGAGGATTTCAGAATCAGGCTCCGTTTTTCATCCATGAGCTTGCTGGTGAAGTCCGACATCCGACATGTTTTTTTGTAACGTCTTGTTTTGAAGGCCTTATTCCCAGCCGTTTGGACAATTTTCACAAACCTGTCGTTGTATTCGTCCAGATTTTCACATTCTCCTAGGCATTATAAGCGGTTGTGCACCTCGAGCTGAAAGCTTTTGGGGTTTTGGAGTTATATAGGCGGTAATCGCAGCTTCATCAGTTGTCATGAAAATAATTTGACGTGGCTTGCGAAGCACGGAAACGGTTACGAGATTAATGCGCCAATGAGAGCCAAACTCATTATGGTTATATATGACGTTTTCTGAAGTCAGTTATCCTGAGTGATCAACGTGACCACGCAAGTTACATAGTAGACCACCATAATACAATGCAAGTTAGATAGTAAACCACCATAATTCGTATGAGAAATAGTCACGTTTTGCGGAGAAGCACTTTTGAATATAGGAGATTTTCATAATAAAATTCCAGCTTTAATCCTTATAAATTGAATTCAATTGATCGTGTACTTTTTCTAGAAACCTGGCAGCAGCTTTTATGTTCCATTGTCTTTAATAATGGCAAAATATTGTAATTTAAAACAGCAATTTTCATTCTGTAATCTTGACTTTATTTTGTGAACAATGATTCTGATGTTGTGCTTGAATATATGCTCGTCTAAAACATAGGTTCTCCTAATCACTCTGGTTTGAGGTTATGCTTACAAATCATAATTTTAAATAAAAAACTTAAAAAAATATTCTCTTGGGATTACAAACTTATTTTGAAATGTGTGAAAACTATGTAAACTTTTTATTGACAGTTAACCCAACACTAGGCTGAGACATGGATTTTATTGTAGAACAGTAGATAATAATGTTAAAATATTGTATTTATACAAAGGTAAGTTAAAATAGGTAAGTATAAGCTGAATGTAATTTATTTATGAATTATAATAAATTATAAGAGCAGAACTTTTTAAAGCATTTTTAAAATGCTTTAAAAAATAATTTTAAATAAAAAATAATAATAAACAAAGTTTAATTCATTTAGTGAATAAAATGCCATTTTATTCACTAAATGAATTAAACTTTGTTTGTTTTTAAGCACATACCTTATTCGGACTTGAAGTGTTTAATGTTAAAAATAAATTAAATACATGAAATGAGAGCTGCTGACATGATTAGCGGTGTGAAGTTAGCCGAAAAAGTTAGACGAAAATTATAACCCGACCAAATTAGGGAGTTCGAAATTTTAAATTGTTTCTAATTGTCTTAAATTTACTAGAAAACGAATAAATATGACGCTAAATAACAAATAATATTTTTTTTTGAGTTGTGTTTAACTGTTTATATGCATATAAGTTTTAAAAAGCATATTTCTTCTAAAACATAAAAGTGGCATTATATCAAGGTTTGTGCCATGGTTTTAACCTGTTTTCCATTAAAAATGAAGAACGAATATACGAGTACTTAACCTGCTCAGAAAACAGATATCGAAGAGAAAAATAAAGAATTCATTATGATGGAATCATGTTTTTTATTTACCTAGAACTTTACCTAGAAAAGCCAGTTCCATGACGATTTTAGGGTATACTGAACATATCAGGTTTATCGAGTTGCATATCGCTGGATAGTTATTAAAAATATCTATCAATTAATACCAAATTCAAGACTGTACGTCATAAGTGACAGGAGTTACGAGCCGCTGAAGTTCTTCATAACCTAGCGATTCACCCACTGATTCAGCAGCTCATAACTTCTTTCACCTATGTCCTACAGTCTCAAATCTACCACCAAATGAGAGATAATTTCAATTGTTATCCAACAATATAAAACTACATAAGCCTTATATGTTGGGTATACCCTAAAAAGTCACGGAACTTGCTTGTTCCCACCGCTGCTGCGAAAAAAGTTGAACAGATCATAGCGCCGCTCGCAGACAAGGTTCATTCTTAAAATTTGGTATAAATGAAAAGTAATTTCAATAGCTATCCAACGATTTACATCTTGATAAGCCTGATATGTTCCATACACCTTAAAAATGTCACGCAACTTGCTATGTCCCGCAACTTGCTTTGTCCCGCCGATAGTTTAAAAAAATATGGACAGCTCATAGCGCCGCTCCTGGACAAGGTTCATTCTTTGAATATGGATCAAATGAAAGACAATTTCAATAGCTATTCAACGATATACAACTCGATAAGCCTGACATAGTAGGTATACCCTAAAAACGTCGCGGAACTTGCTTGTTCCCACCGCTGCTGAGAAAAAAGTTTGACAGCTCATAGCGCCGCTCGTCGACAAGGTTCATTCTTCAAATTTGTTTAACATGAAAGGTAATTTTAATAGCTATCCAACGATATACAACTCCATAAACTTGATATGGTCGGTATACCCTAAAAACGTCACGGAACTTCCTTTCTCCCGCCGATGATGTAAATAACTTTGAGAGCTCATAGCGCCGCTTGTGGACAAGGTTCAGTCTTCAAATAAAGTTTAAATGAAAGGTAATTACAATAGCTATTCAACGATATACAACTCGATAAGCCTGATATGGTAGGTATACCATAAAAACGTCGGAACTTGCTTGTTCCCACCGCTGCTGAGAAAAAAGTTTGACAGCTCATAGCACCGCTCGTGGACAAGGTTCATTCTTCAAATGTAGTTTAAATGAAAGGTAATTTTAATAGCTATCCAACGATATACAACTCGATAAACTTGATATGGTCGGTATACCCTACAAACGTCACGGAACTTCCATTCTCCCGCCGATGGTGTAATAAAACTTTGAGAGCTCATAGCGCCGCTCGTGGACAAGGTACATTCTTCAAATTTACTTAACATGAAAGGTGATTTTAATAGCTATCCAACGATATACAACTCTATAAGCTTGATATGGTCAGTATACTCTAAAAACGTCACGGAACTTCATTTCTCCCGCCGATGGTGTAAAAAAAATTTGAGAGCTCATAGCGGTGCTCGTGGACAAGGTTCATTCTTCAAATGTAGTTTAAATGAAAGGAAATTACAGTAGCTAATCAACGATATACAACTCGATAAGCCAGGGCCCCGATCGCGCTAATTTCAATAGGTTTTACCTTACCAACGAAGCGTTTTTGGTTTTGGATCAGATTTTGTTCAGCTGATGTAAAAAATGGTATTGCGGTATTTTTTCTCAACGATTTAATCGTTGACGTTACCAAACCAAATCAAAACTTGTACCGAACTCAGAACGTTTAGAGCTTACCACTAGTATACAAAAATATTAGGTGTTATTTTCTTAATCGATGATCGATTATGCAAGCGCGCAGCACTATTCATATGTCAAATGTCAAAATGTAGTGTCTGCTCATTTCCTCTCGGGGTAAATTAAAACAAAAAAAAAATGTCTACTATTGTTATTAAAGGAAAAACGCAAAACAATGTGAAAAAAATCATATATAAACTGCAAGTAAAATTTTTTGTGGGTTAGGAGTTGAAACCCCACATACTGTCTGGATGTGAAAAAGACTGTAAACAGTGGTGGTAAAATAAAAAATACCTAGTTCCTTACACAATATTATTATTTATTATTGTATTGGTACTGTTTGTTTACATGTTTCGAATTTTGATGGTCTTGTCCTTCTATGCAAACTGAACATAGTATCTGCCAGTTGGAGGCAGCTGTTATCATGTGATGTGCACATCCAGCCTCAGCATGATCACCAAAGACGCTACAGCAGCGCTTACTTATTTAATGACCTTTTTATTGGCCTTGCAAAACTCGACCAACAGCTGCAGCTGTTCTAGGGTGCACGTAGCCGTGCCGGGCCTCCATCCACCTTAAAAGCATAGAAAATAACACATAAATAGCTGCACTGTCCACATTTATAAATTATTTCAGAAAACTACTACTTACTTGCAGTTTATATATGATTTTTTTCACATTGTTTTGCGTTTTTCCTTTAATAACAATAGTAGACATTTTTTTTTTGTTTTAACCTTTGGAGTACCGAAGTCGCGATATCGCGTCCTCCAATATTTCTCCTCTGCATACCGACGGCGCGATATCGAGTCATAAGATAGTGTTCCAGTTTTTTCAATATTGTGGTTGATGTATGGTATATTTTTATTGGAGTGAAGTTCGAATGAGTGGAGGATAAAACAGGCTTTCTATTGGTGCTTAGCAATGTCCACGGATTGGTCCAGATTTGCAAAAAAATAACACTGAAGTCAGCGGCGAAAATCTTTCGAGAGCGTTGGGTTGTGACTGTTTACAGTGACATTTTGTGTAAAATATCAAATAAACTGTAAATAAAATTACTTTTACTAATAAAATATTACATGACAGGCATAATTTTGATGAAATACACGTAAAATAACACTGGAATTCCTAGAAAACGAGCTTCAAAATAAGCATCTAAATGTATGAAGCAACAGTGGCCGCCATTTTGGCGCCGTAACTCACATAGAGCATGTTTATATTTTGTCTTTCTTTTTTTGTATTTTGTACGGGAATATGTTCCAAATAGTATTTATGAAACCAAATTACGTTTACGTTATAGATAATGAAGACCTTGAAATATTTTATTGTAATTACAATGGAATTTGAATTTTCATGGTAAAAAAATCAAACTTGAGATTTTAATGGGAATTGATTGTCTTACACTAATAGAGCCCAAAAAAACTAGAAAAGTAGTTTTTTATTCCATATTTTTTATTGAAGCATTACCTACATACTGATGGGTCATTGTGCAACAAGGAAATAATGATCAGCCTGTATGAGGACATAAGTAGGCACATTTCGTACCTCTAGCTCCCGCCGACGCGATATCGGGTCAGAGCGATTTCGAGCTGCGAATACCCCCGGGTTTCAACGGTGTTTGACAGTTCGGAACTACGGTATGGGAAAGGTTAATTTACCCCGAGAGGAAATGAGCAGACACTACATTTTGACATTTGACATATGAATAGTGCTGCGCGCTTGCATAATCGATCATCGATTAAGAAAATAACACCTAATATTTTTGTATACTAGTGGTAAGCTCTAAACGTTCTGAGTTCGGTACAAGTTTTGATTTGGTTTGGTAACGTCAACGATTAAATCGTTGAGAAAAAATACCGCAATACCATTTTTTACATCAGCTGAACAAAATCTGATCCAAAACCAAAAACGCTTCGTTGGTAAGGTAAAACCTATTGAAATTAGCGCGATCGGGGCCCTGGCTTATCGAGTTGTATATCGTTGATTAGCTACTGTAATTTCCTTTCATTTAAACTACATTTGAAGAATAAACCTTGTCCACGAGCACCGCTATGAGCTCTCAAATTTTTTTTACACCATCGGCGGGAGAAATGAAGTTACGTGACGTTTTTAGAGTATACTGACCATATCAAGCTTATAGAGTTGTATATCGTTGGATAGCTATTAAAATCACCTTTCATGTTAAGTAAATTTGAAGAATGTACCTTGTCCACGAGCGGCGCTATGAGCTCTCAAAGTTTTATTACACCATCGGCGGGAGAATGGAAGTTCCGTGACGTTTGTAGGGTATACCGACCATATCAAGTTTATCGAGTTGTATATCGTTGGATAGCTATTAAAATTACCTTTCATTTAAACTACATTTGAAGAATGAACCTTGTCCACGAGCGGTGCTATGAGCTGTCAAACTTTTTCTCAGCAGCGGTGGGAACAAGCAAGTTCCGCGACGGTTTTAGGGTATACCTACCATATCAGGCTTATTGAGTTGTAATCATTGGGTAGCTATTGTAGTTACCTTTCATTTAAACTACATTTGAATACTGAACCTTGTCCACGAGCAGCGCTATGAGCTCTCAAAGTTTTTTTACACCATCGGTGGGAGAAAGGAAG
The DNA here is from genome assembly GCA_958295455.1 of Coleophora deauratella. Lineage (NCBI taxonomy): Eukaryota > Metazoa > Arthropoda > Insecta > Lepidoptera > Coleophoridae > Coleophora > Coleophora deauratella. Next base: position 8,819,961 of record OY282413.1, on the reverse strand, counting down.
TTCCGTGACGTTTTTAGGGTATACCGACCATATCAAGTTTATCGAGTTGTATATCGTTGGATAGCTATTAAAATTACCTTTTATGTTAAATAAATTTGAAGAATGAACCTTGTCGACGAGCGGCGCTATGAGCTGTCAAACTTTTTTCTCAGCAGCGGTGGGAACAAGCAAGTTCCGACGTTTTTATGGTATACCTACCATGTCAGGCTTATCGAGTTGTATATCGTTGAATAGCTATTGTAATTACCTTTCATTTAAACTTTATTTGAAGACTGAACCTTGTCCACGAGCGGCGCTATGAGCTCTCAAAGTTATTTACATCATCGGCGGGAGAAAGGAAGTTCCGTGACGTTTTTAGGGTATACCGACCATATCAAGTTTATGGAGTTGTATATCGTTGGATAGCTATTAAAATTACCTTTCATGTTAAACAAATTTGAAGAATGAACCTTGTCGACGAGCGGCGCTATGAGCTGTCAAACTTTTTTCTCAGCAGCGGTGGGAACAAGCAAGTTCCGCGACGTTTTTAGGGTATACCTACTATGTCAGGCTTATCGAGTTGTATATCGTTGAATAGCTATTGAAATTGTCTTTCATTTGATCCATATTCAAAGAATGAACCTTGTCCAGGAGCGGCGCTATGAGCTGTCCATATTTTTTTAAACTATCGGCGGGACAAAGCAAGTTGCGGGACATAGCAAGTTGCGTGACATTTTTAAGGTGTATGGAACATATCAGGCTTATCAAGATGTAAATCGTTGGATAGCTATTGAAATTACTTTTCATTTATACCAAATTTTAAGAATGAACCTTGTCTGCGAGCGGCGCTATGATCTGTTCAACTTTTTTCGCAGCAGCGGTGGGAACAAGCAAGTTCCGTGACTTTTTAGGGTATACCCAACATATAAGGCTTATGTAGTTTTATATTGTTGGATAACAATTGAAATTATCTCTCATTTGGTGGTAGATTTGAGACTGTAGGACATAGGTGAAAGAAGTTATGAGCTGCTGAATCAGTGGGTGAATCGCTAGGTTATGAAGAACTTCAGCGGCTCGTAACTCCTGTCACTTATGACGTACAGTCTTGATTTGGTATTAATTGATAGATATTTTTAATAACTATCCAGCGATATGCAACTCGATAAACCTGATATGTTCAGTATACCCTAAAATCGTCATGGAACTGGCTTTTCTAGGTAAAGTCTAGGTAAATAAAAAACATGATTCCATCATAATGAATTCTTTATTTTTCTCTTCGATATCTGTTTTCTGAGCAGGTTAAGTACTCGTATATTCGTTCTTCATTTTTAATGGAAAACAGGTTAAAACCATGGCACAAACCTTGATATAATGCCACTTTTATGTTTTAGAAGAAATATGCTTTTTAAAACTTATATGCATATAAACAGTTAAACACAACTCAAAAAAAAATATTATTTGTTATTTAGCGTCATATTTATTCGTTTTCTAGTAAATTTAAGACAATTAGAAACAATTTAAAATTTCGAACTCCCTAATTTGGTCGGGTTATAATTTTCGTCTAACTTTTTCGGCTAACTTCACACCGCTAATCATGTCAGCAGCTCTCATTTCATGTATTTAATTTATTTTTAACATTAAACACTTCAAGTCCGAATAAGGTATGTGCTTAAAAACAAACAAAGTTTAATTCATTTAGTGAATAAAATGGCATTTTATTCACTAAATGAATTAAACTTTGTTTATTATTATTTTTTATTTAAAATTATTTTTTAAAGCATTTTAAAAATGCTTTAAAAAGTTCTGCTCTTATAATTTATTATCATTCATAAATAAATTACATTCAGCTTATACTTACCTATTTTAACTTACCTTTGTATAAATACAATATTTTAACATTATTATCTACTGTTCTACAATAAAATCGATGTCTCAGCCTAGTGTTGGGTGGGTCAGACATCACTATCGGATATACCCTCTCCTATATAGATCGGTATACATACCTCCCTACTTCGTCTTCATCTGCAGTCATACATACATACCTATCACATCAGCTGTTTGTCAAATCGCGCTGGTTCGCTTGTTGGCGAAACGTAAATCGCTGAATATATTAAATTCCATTGTGTTCATCATCAATTTCTACTCCAAAGTGAGATAATTCGTGATAAGTTCTTCTAAGGAAAAACAAATTTCGAGTGTTCAACGGACTGATTGTTCATTAATTTTGAATTTCGAAGACGAATCTCGCAGCGTCTAGTGACCAGTCTCATTGTAATATTAGGTAAGTGTTCGTTTCTTTATTTTCTGTTTTTGTATTTTTTTTATTTTCGGCCAGAAGCACTTTTGAATATAGGAGATTTTCATAATAAAATTCCAGCTTTAATCCTTATAAATTGAATTCAATTGATCGTGTACTTTTTCTAGAAACCTGGCAGCAGCTTTTATGTTCCATTGTCTTTAATAATGGCAAAATATTGTAATGTAAAACAGCAATTTTCATTCTGTAATCTTGACTTTATTTTGTGAACAATGATTCTGATGTTGTGCTTGAATATATGCTCGTCTAAAACATAGGTTCTCCTAATCACTCTGGTTTGAGGTTATGCTTACAAATCATAATTTTAAATAAAAAACTTAAAAAAATATTCTCTTGGGATTACAAACTTATTTTGAAATGTGTGAAAACTATGTAAACTTTTTATTGACAGTTGTCCTCCCATTTTTAAATATTTTTTAATTTTAACCGAGCCTGCATATTATGGTGATACAAAAGATAAGCATGCATTTTTCAAGGTTAAAATGTGACTGGCAGTTGGCGACGATGCAGGCCAATGTAATTAACATGTTGATATTATTGACAAGATATTTTTTTACTCCTAATTTTCATGTTAGTTGTATGGAGAACAGGCAAATTTAAATTCTCACACATTTTCAATTTTTTAATAATTTATAAATGTATGTTTCTTTAGAAAATGTTATTTTCGTTTATTAGGGTTTTGGTAGCTCGGCTGCATAGACCCTACTTATTTAAAAAAACGTCCTCAAGTTGAAGTCATAGAAAATCTCCTTTCCCAATAGAGTCTTTATAATGCTAATTATAAAAAAGTAATTGCCTTGAGAAATGCATAAGAAATATCATACCGGATTTACAGATAAAAATTTTAATTATAGTAAAAAATACCTACTGTTACCTATATTTTCATATTGGTAAAATGTTGCTAGACTTACTTTTTGCAAACTAGTTATTCCTTTCCTAAAATATACCTTTAAAGATAAAAAATAAAGAAGAAAAAACAAGTACCTATTACATCACTAAAGCTAATATAGTCACTGGAAAAGTAAATATACTAAAGCGCCAGTGTAACACTTGGCGCTTTAGTAGTTTTACTTTTCCAGTGACAATATCATTAAAAGGTGAATAGGTAAACATTGCTGCGTTGCCGTAAAAAATATAATTTATAGGTAATTCAATTTTTATTTAATGCACATTTGTATATTCTAATGAAATATCCGAAAGACATTCATAATATTTAATATCTTCATTCACATTTGAATTTTTAGACCGGTTTAAAATTTGCTTAAATGTAGTTATGATTTGTGCCATTTTGTGTAATATGTAAGTAAATAAATGGCTTGTTACGTTAAGTTTATCTGTAATTAACTATGCATCTGTACTGTATTTTACTTAAATCAAAAACTAAACTGGAATTGACTTATAGCCAGTAGAAAAAATGTTTAAGCTTAATATGTTTAAAAGGAGATATTTTTCACTTTGTTTCTTGCAATTCATGATTTTTATTTTAGTTTTTTACTAATTAAAAAGCCAATTTCAGAGTATCACTTATTCAACAATAAAAGAGCCTTACAATTTTTTTATAGCAATTAAACTTAAAGGTACAACCTATCTGATATGTATTATTAGCTTTTAGTACGACAATCAGTATTGCTTGTCGTACTAAAAGCTAATAATACATACTTTAATACTAACTTTAAAACATAAATCCTGATATATTTTTATTATATTTTGGTACCCATTGTTACTAAATATGATTAATGATAATGATTTTGAGGTGATTGTTTGTATGTATATCTGGTATTCTGTTACCATCTTAAGCCAAAATGACTACATAGATTTTTGTGAGTGAGGTGTCATAAGTTTCGTCTTAATCTCTGTTTTGATGTCGTGCCCAGATCGTAGATTAGCCATATTATGAAATGGCTGGTCATATCGTTGAGGGTTGAGGCGCTCCAAAAAAACTCAAGTTTAGGTTAGGTTACAGGTGTTATTTCATAATCTGGCCAGGATATTGATATAGGGTGCAGTTGGGATTTTCTAATTCAACAATAAATATAAAGGGAATTAAATAATGTACCGACCCTATTAAAACTGAGGCCTTAACTCTAAAATATGTATTTTCAAAGAAATACGAATCAATTCATAAAAATACTACCCTTAGAAGTATAGGTATGTAATGACATATAAAGTCAGGATTCCTAATTAAAGGTGTAAGAGCCTAAGACTGAAATAACTGAAAATATTCTGTAATTTCTAGTTTATAACTGAACAACTTTCAGAAGGAACAAATAGCTGATTTTTTGCACTTCTCATAAATACTAACTGATCAACTGGTTCGCAAACTTTGTACTTATGGTAAAATGGAAAGTCACTTTTTTGCGAATTGAGTAAGTATTCCCCCATCACCCCATGCCATCTCAAAGGTCAGCAACGCACTTGTGACTCCTCTGGTGTTGCGGGTGTCTATGGGCGGCGGTAATCGCTTACCATCAGGTGAACCGTCTGCTCGTTTGCCACCTATAACATAAAAAAAAGTATAGGTTGGAAAAAGTTGGGAAAAGTTGCTCACTTTCACGAGTTGTAGCCATAGCTCCATTTTTTCACGTATTTTAGAAGGAAACTTATGCTATTAATCAAGTCTGTGGAAAGAGCCTTTATGTCATGTCATTTTGCGTTCAGCAATGGTCATTTTCCGACCAATACAATGATTATTGAACAACCAGTAGCCGGTACATGTCCACACCCTTCAAATGACTTTGAAACGTCATTTCTATACAAATTCTCCGCAATACTTGCGCAAGCGCTGCGTCACGGCCGCGCCTCTTGGCTGCGCATTCTCATTGGTCGTGTGCACGTGACCTCCGCCACGCAAGCGTGTGCAGTTGCAATATGTCTTGCATTTGTGTAATGTGCATTTTTGATTTACAGTATGGTTGTCACAGACGATGTTTTTAAACATATAACTTTCTCTTTGAATCTGCTCCTAATGCACTATAATAAATAACACTCCTCCAGGAACTTAGAAATTATTTTTCTCTAACCTATTTATAAGCAAGCAAATCGCGTGATCAGTTATTTCAAGAATCAACGAAAAATTAAACGAAATTACAGAAATGCTTTAATTTTACAGAATGCAAACCGTAACTTCACGAAATAAGGTTTCAATCCGCAGAACGCGTAAATCGTATGAAACCAAAACAGATTGCACCTTGATTGCAGCTATACAGATACCTCATTATTTTTATTCCTATTTTAACAGTGTAGGATCCTTCTTAAAACCTAAAAAAAATTATAGCTTTTTTAAAGGGATCTAATACTCAGTTCACATCACAATAAGACCTTTTTTACCCTCTATTGGTGAGCCCTTGGCATCATCTCACCTGATGGTAAGTGATGATGATGCCGAAGATGGAAGCGGGCTTACAAAGATTACAGACCTGATACAAATTGTATGAAAAGTTTGTTTTTTACGAAGAATGGCTTCCACCCATGAAAATTTAAACTTTTCCAGGGGAACCTTATACATACCTTATACTTACCTTATACAAACCTTCTCAAAGTTGGCAAATTTTATTTTCTTTAATTGGGTGTTCCTTTATCCGAAAACACTCTTCTACGCGACGGAGATAAGCACCCGAAACGAGTCATTATTTTGCGTAGGACAAGAACCGTTCATCCCTACATAAAATACGATTACGGTAGAAAAAGTCGTTTCTATGATAAAAAAAGATACCTATATCTTGTATCTGTTATTATAGTTTCAAAAATATATAACTTTTCACTTTTATCACTTCCAATCTAGCAAGGAAAAAATGTTGGCTCGTAGCACAAATACAGATTACAGGGATTAAAGAAAATGAGCATAGGTCCTTACAGTTGCTCTTAATCCTTGTTTTAAACTAATATGCCATAAGGGCGCTTTTATTGTCCTGCGGATTTCTGCACGCATGCGGGCGTTTCCAAAGCGACCCGCGTGCCCTAAAAACATGTAATGTAACGATAGGTTGCGGGCGGCACGCATGCGGGTATGGCCCGCATGCGTGCACAAATCCGCATGACAATAAAAGCGCCCTAATTGCGCAAATCTGATGTAACTGCCTGAAAGATTTTGTCCCTGCTTTCTATCAAAATATTCCAGATTGTTCCAAAAATATAGGATGACTTTAAATTAGTTCTTGATACCAAAGGATATGCATGTGCTCATGATAACAAACAACTTTCCCTAAGGAACCAATAGTCAAATCGCAAAAAAAAATTGGACTCTTTATACTAATTTGGCCGGTCCGTTGACCGATTTGTATGGAGGGTCCAAGACTTTTTGTGAGATTTGCCTATAGGTTCCTTAGGGAAAGTTGTTTGTTATCACGAGCACATGCATAGGCTTTCGTATCAAGAACTAATTTAAAGTCACCCTATATTTTGGTTCTGGTGCCGCAGACGATGGTTTGGTCACGTCTCCACGTTCCACTTTCAAGACCATTCGTCTGTTTTTCACGTAGCTTAGCTAAGGCTGCGTAAACGCGTACATTGCGTGGTGTTACGAACTGAGCGCGCAAAGCTTATGAAATAAAATTATTGAATTTTTCCATTCAAGTGTACAGACAGCCACAAAGATATCTGAACCTCTCCGTATCACGTATGTATCACGAATAGCTTTAGTAGAGGTTCAGATATCTCTGTGGGCCAGTGTACTAATAATGTGTGTTGCCATTTACTTGGTAAATTGTAACTATTGCTTTAACAAAAAAATAAACCTTATAAAACGATGTAGCTATAAGTGGGTGGGTTTTCTTGCTGTAAAAAATTACGAAAAAATAAGTTCGATCGCGTGTATGAAATTTTTGCACTTTATTATTTTAGAGCATATGTATTTTAAGTTTTCATTAAAATTATTTCTATTTTTCTAATAATTGTTTACACTTCAGGTTCTTAAATTTTACCATTTTAAGAGATTTAATCGCTTGTTTTTATGATATATGAGCGCAACCTTATTTTTTCATAATTTTTAGGGCCAGAAAACCCCCTTATGGACCTATAACCCTCCTTCGATATACATTGCGTAACCGGTTTTAATCTTTCTAATCGACTACACATTACACAATACACGACGAAACTTTGTTATTTGTAAATTTTATTCTTAGTTTTATGAAACGGGCTTCTCTAGCTTGAATTATTTTTTGAACCAACTACGGTTAAACTTCATAAGTCTAGATTTTATGAAAAAAGGAAGATTTATAAATATTTCAGTGTATGCGGAAAAGGTCGTAGGTTGAGCAAGGTTGAAAGGTCAAAAGGTTTCTAATAAAGACACAGCCGCGTCATTATAACAAATGGTAATAATTTTGATTTCACGATACAGGCACTGCATATAGTGTGGGGTCAACAAAAATGTTTTGTAAAAAACTCTGTTTTTCAAAGTAAAAAAAAACGTATACAGAAACCAAACGCGTAGAACTATTCGAACACGGAGTTTGATTCGAAAACAAATATTGAAAGAAAGAAAATACATTTATTTGACATTTTAACACATAGGCAACAAGAAACAGTTATTTGTTCAACAAGTGAGCAAAGTTATTTTTTGCTACGAGTTGACTTTAAATCACGAACTAGCGAAGTAGTCTAGAATTGAATCACGAGCGTAGCGAGTGATTCTAATATAGACTACTGAGCACAGTGAGTGATTTAAAGGCACGAGACATAAAAATAACTTGTTCTCGAGTGAAACTTCACCTCGACCACCGAGAAAAGTCAAAACGTAGTTGATTAAATTCTCTTTAGAGACAATAAGTTTTTTATTATAATGTTTTTAATTTAAAAGATGCGTTCGGAAACTGCGTTGCTTGTCATTTTTATGAAAGCCTAAGATGAAAACCAAACATGATATTTTTAAGTAAGCGATATTCATGTTTACTACTACATATTTATTTTAAATATTACGTCTTTAAAAATTCAATAGCACAATTTTTAAACTTAAATTTCATTAAATAACAGACAACATTTTGTGCCTACGAGATAAATTGCTAGGCTAAAATGAGTTTCTGAACGAACTATCGCCCATATTTTTTTCAGCGCCGCGCAAAAGGTGGTGTTCGAAATTCGAATCACTTTTTCTCACGCTCGCAGTAAAAAGCGTTTTTGCTTTGAGTTTTAGGGACCAAAGGCATCCTTTTCGTGCTGGACAGGTGAAAACAAAATTTTTGGACTCTATACCAAGTTGGCCGATCAGCTGAGAAATTTCTATGAAGACCCAATTTTTTTTTTCGAATGCGGTTTTGGAGTCTGAAGCCTCCATTATTTTGGCTTGATCTCCAGATTCGCATAGGACATTGTTTTTGTTGTTAGGTTTTTATTTTCCAGTTAGTCAGTCGGTCAAGCTTTTAAAGTGTCTCTAGCCACAGAATACCCAAAGTCTAGCTAGTAGTCGTCATGCTAATCGTAAGCCTGTTGAAGTGAGAGAATCTCATAAACAACCATTAAATTTATTTCTTCAAAATAGATCTTTGGTTGGAGACATAAAGGTAAAATACACATTACACAGTTACTAGTTCCGCGTGGTGAGAACTTTGTACTAGGTAGAAAAAAATACCATTTAAAAGAATGTGTAAAGCTTTTGATGATTTTTTTTATGAGAGGTCTGAACATGTCCAGACTATTGACATGACTCGGTGGCTAAGTGGTTAGCGCTCCTGACCACTAATCCGAGAGTCGTGGGTTCGATCCCCACCCAGGGCAAACCTTTCTGTGATGAGCAGAATTGTTTGCTCTGTGTCTGGGTGTATTATATCTATATATGTATGTATTTAAACGTATATGTTCTATCAGTCTCTGGTTTCCATAACACAGGGAATCCTACTTTGGGGCCAGATGACCGTGTGTGATTTGTCCCGGATATTTATTTATTTATACAGGGTGACCTTAAATTAGTTCTTGATACGAAAGTCTATGAATGTGCTCATGATAACAAACAACTTTTCCTAAGGAACCCATAGTCAAATCGTAAAAAAATTTTTTGACTCTCCATACAAATCGATGAACTGACCGGCGAAACTAGTAGAGTCCAAAATTTTTGTTTGCGATTTGACTATGGGTTCCTTAGGGAAAGTTGTTCGCTATCATTAGCACATGCATAGCCTTTCGTATCAAGAACTAATTTAAAGTCACCCTGTACATATTATTTGTGTTAAATGTGACAACTTCTGTTTTATCACTTTTTAAATAAATGTCATAAGTTTTTGGACTTTCTGTACAAAAATTGCTGATCCCACGATCGATTTTTATGGAGAGTTAAAATGTTATGTCGTCACTGGCGCCGACTCCATAGGACCATAGGGCCTGGGGGTGCCCGAGCCCCCCCAATTACATTACAAACGGGGTTGAGCCCCCCCAATATTTTCTATGAAAATACTTATGTGGCTGGCTTGCGGCTCGCGAACTGCGCTCCCTCAACAATAATCACAAAAGATATCTGTCGCAGATGGATTGTATAATCGCTGTTTTACAAAACCGCTAGCGATTTTACAAAACAGCGCCGTTTTGTAAAACAGCTGAACGACGACGTTCAGATAGATTGCCATTGCGCTACGTTTTACAAAACTGCTAACCACGTTTACACGTATTGTAGAATGGCTTATCTGCAGCCACAATGAGTTAATAAGTTTGGTGTATAAAGGTATAAATCATCGTTACAAAATTACTTACTGTTTCCACTTGTGTTAGGATCATTTTCACTCATATTACTAATATTACATTATTTATTTTCGGCAAACTACTTTCTGTCTCGGACGCCATTATTGTTGTTATGACACACAGAGCCACGGGTGACAAAATTTAGAACTAAAATCTACAATCTTACGTTTTATTTCACGCTGTTTTACAAAACCTCTAATCGTTGACCCGCTGCATTGACGAACGCAAAACGTTTATGCAATTCTGCGTATTGTAGCCCCGTTATTATGGAAAACCGCTAAAGGTTGTTCAATATTTTTTTTTCTACCCTAGCCCCCCCTATATTTTTATGAAGTCGGCGCCCCTGTATGTCGTTACCTATTTTAAAGTCGTAGTACAAAAATTTACACATTTATTTAAATAAAATAGTAGCCTGGTTTTGTTCACATACGTACGCCATTAATATGTATATCATTTTGTATAAAAAAGTTTTGTATTTTAAATAAGTATGTTTTTGCGTCAATAACTATAACCACAGGCTGTATCTTCAAAATAGACATAGTATTTTGCTTTAGATGTAGTCATGAAAAAAACCTGTTTGAAAACATATAGGGTAAAACATTTTTAAATTACAAATGGCAGACAGGACATTTCATTTGATTCAGCAGATCTATGCATTATAATATAGCACACATTCTCAATTTAGGCTCAAGGCTGAATTGAATCTGCGTCTGCGCCGGCCACTGTTTACGAACGAACAATAACAAATCTAGATTTGCTCTGATTTTATTGTTTGTTGGTATAGCACCATCGTCATTCTGTTGACGATTAAAGTAAGGACATAGTTCGATTTGGTTAAAAATAATAAAAAATATAAATCTTTATTGCATTTAACGGTCGTGGCTCAGTGCAGGTGTGGAAACTAGTCAGTTAAGTCAGTAAAAGTCAGTTTTTTCAGAAAATGGTCAGTAAAGTCAGTATTTCCCAGAAAATGGTCAATAAAGTCAGTATTTCCCAGCCATATTTAGATGATCAAACGAACTTACCTCAAGTGAAGTTCGATCTTAATTATCCTTCCTTGTCGGAGAGATTTAATTGGTTAACATGTAGTAGTCCTCGTCTACGTTTGACCCACTCGCACGTAGTTTAGCGCCATAAGAGAAAAAGAGACAGCTAGGTACTCTCCCACCTCGGCGCCATTGCACGGTCCAAGCCTCATTCATTTTAGAGAATAAAAAAGGCAACCTACATACTACAACATTGGTATTAGGGGTTTTAATACTAGCATCCTAGTATTGTCTACTCTAGGGCAGGGAGGGACCTTAAATCTCTCCGACAAGGAAGGATAATTAAGATCGAACTTCACTTGAGGTAAGTTCGTTTGATCATCTAATTATCCTTCCTTGTCTTCTAGATTTAATTGGTTAACATGTAGATGTTTAGAGAGACTAACAATGTTGTAGGTAATATGTATGAGAATTATTGCAATAAAATATAATCTGAGAGATTTTATAACTGTAATTCAATTAACAGAAATTTATTTCTGGAAGAAATTTCTTTTAGAAACAAGTTGCACCCCTTGCGTATATTTGATGGTAAGCTTTTATATTATGCCCATTTTGTGTACACAATAAATTATTAAAAAATAACACTTCCTAGAAGGTTATCAAATAAACAATATGAAAATAAAATTAAATCTTGTTCAATTTTATAAATGTGATTGTTAGTTGAACTTGACGTTAGGTTCTGAGTGATGAGGTTACACTTAGCATAAGTGCAGCGATAGACGATAGTGTTTTATGAAAGGTATATGCAGCGTCGTTGGGAACCGACGTCGATGCATAGGGAACCTGTTTGACATTTCCATCCTTTTAGCTATTTGGAACATCTGTTCCAAGTCCAAAGAACTGCTAAGATGGTAATCTAATACGATATTCTGGTACCTTAATTACACTATGTACCTATCGTATTTTAACAAATATGGTTTTAACCTGTACATCTTTCATGTACTGCTTTAATAATTCACGTTGAACATCTGAAATTCATTTTTAGGTAATTTGACAAAAAATGTATCACAAAATAAACCCGAATAACTATATGTATACCCGCAATGGGGATGAGCCGTGAACAAACCAACGAATCTATACTCCTGATCGATAATATTCCCCCACTGTTTAAAGCTAGACGTGAACTGAAACTTTGTATTATCGACCAGTGATAGGAATTTTATATCCAGCACTGACGATATGCATTTGTTCGTTCCTTATACGAATGAATAAGTAAATATTTGAGACAATATTTGAAAATATAAGTTTCAGGTTCACTTATAAGAAATAAAATATAGATAAATTCTGATTTCATAACTGACCCTACGTCAGGTATGAAAACGGTAGTAGCTTGAGCAGCATTTTTTTTAAGACTTATTACATAATAAGTCATAATTTCGAAATAATAATATGAAGTTCATAATAATTGGAAAAAGTGGGAACCGTTGAAGATAACAACTTTACACAAATAAACGGAAACATTACAAAGATGTAAAAATGTACTTATTACATTTTGTATTTATTCTTTAAGTTAAAATTATTATTTTAGGCTGGATAAGCTTATTTAATAAGTTTTGGAATGCAGTAGAAAACATGTTTAGTATATTTATCTAAACTGTATCGATAACGGTAATTTCAGCAAGTTTTATATGTATTCTATTGTCAATACCAGCAATAGTATTCTATTGTCACAACTTTTTGACATTTTAATTTCTCGTTCTTTTGTTGTGTGTTTACTTAAAAAAAACTACCTGTTTGGTTTATAGAGAAAAAAATTGCTGTAATTTTATATAGCCACGAAAGTATATCGCGGTTAATAAACTTTCAATTGTAAATAATTTAGTTCAAAATATACCAGAAGTTTCACGTAAGCTATGACTTATAATAATTTTGTTTTTGCAAAATTCGCTGATGTTCACATTTTTCATTTTTAATTCATTCAACATATATTAATCTTTTTAATGTATATTTTGATTATAGGCGATCTTAAGCAATGCCAATAAATAATTTTCACCACCCTCACAAGGACATCTCCAGTGTGCTGTGGAGGCATCAACAAAAATTTTGATTATGCAAAGTCAAAATTTTGATTATCCACCATCTAAGAATTCACAGATTTCACCCATCAAACATTATTGTTTATTCTTATCTGGTGATTGCGGCAGCTTTATTAAGACTTAACCTGCATTAAACTTAAAAACAGGCACACCTATGAATCATTGTCATCTAGACTGAAGACATGGCTTCATAAGAAAAAATAACGTAGGTATATGTATTTATTATAATTAATACTTCCCAAAACGCTGTCATTGCAAGTTTCGTGTAAGTAGCAGAAGCTAGGTACAAAAAAGACAATTTTAAGTATAAGGTACAGAAAACCTTATTTTATAAAATACTTTTATTTTTCTTATTATAATTATTAACGATTACTTGTCAGTTATGGTAACTGTAAATCGAAAGGGTTTTGAATCGTATACCGAACTGGTTTCTATCAATTAATTATTTAAAGAATTAATGTGTACAATATTGTACATAAGTACAATTTAATTCGTTGATTTAAAATATATTTGGTGTTAAGTTTAACACCTCTCAATAAGATATAATAATAATATAATGGTGATAACATCCTCAGATGGTTCCAAGTTTTGTGTTAGCCTGGAGTTTAAGTGTGGTGTAGTTCCCCAAACAATGGAGTATTTGACGTCGTGCCCTGCATGCCCAGATAACTGCAGGCAGGCAGATCTAATGAGTGCCACGGACAGTGCAAATCGCGTGGCTGAATTTTGGGCCGAGACTATTTAGGTTTGTTATCGACCGAAAAGAAGAATAACATAGAATAATATAGTAAAAACAGATTGATAAAACTCCTGAATCTGTTCATAAAGTTAATGAACACTATAGTGTTCATAGGACTATAGTCCTATAAAAGTTGAGCACAGGCTGAAAGGTAAAACACAAGTACTTATATAGAAAAAAGTGTTTTAAGTAAGATAAAATCGTGCATGAGCACGAGGATATCGGCCTATTTTATTTATTGCTTTTACCATGTAACTGCCCTGGGCAACTGTAGGTACGATAAAAAAGATTTCAAATTATCAATATTCAAAATTTGATTAACATTTTAAATCCAGTATAAATTAAACTTGTCTTCACTTTTATGGATTATAAAAATAATACTCGAAGCAAAGAGTTTTTCATAGGGTTGCTGCGTTAACTTTTACAATTTTGATCAAAAATATACCATATTTTGGCCACGACTTGTCCAGGGCCAATAAATTCATCTGGGGTAATGAGAGTCTTTATCTCAATATTTTGTGTAAAATGGTCTAGTTATACCAAACAATACCTTTTTAATGCATCCATAAAATATTTCCATCTACCCGCTACCTTAAAATGCGGCTGAGCTGCGGAGGGCGCGCTTCGCAGCGATCGGTCAGCGCGCCAGCGCGGGGGCGGCAGCGCGTCGTCGGCGCGGCGGCGACGCGACGGGTTGCGTTTGGGCTGGCTGAGCGGCAGTGGCACATACATACATGCGTATCTCCCTGCTCGCTATCCGATGCAACTCAATTCTTTTAACTTTTTGTATATGCCCTTTGACATCTTCACAAAACCACCGAACACAACACCGAATAAATGTCTCCCTTTCGATTCCAGTGTATAAGTATCACAGAACACTATTACTCGCAGATAAGTATTTTATAATATGATGAAGAAATAAATAAAAGGCTGGTATATTACTTAATTAAACTGCACTGTGCACGGGGGTTTGCCGCGAAGATTGGCTATATTAGCTATTTTCGGGCGCCCCACAGTCAACAAGTCTACTAGGAGTCGAAGTGGTCGCCATGACTCATGACCGAAATCGGTCGGGTGTTTCATCATTCATTCAATCAGTTATATAAACTGAAATGACAGGATGTCTATTGTTTCAATAAATCAGGTTAGCGGTAGGTATTGGACATAAGCGTAAGGTTATGGTTAAGAAAAATAGCTATAATATCCCTATTTTTGGCTCTATCTTAGATTAATAGTTCAGCATCGCCTCAATTTCTGGAGTTATTGTCGGATGACAAACTCGAGAATTTATTTTTTAAATAGACCGTCCTTCTCGAGGTTGGTTTTGAAATAATAACACACGCGTTTGGAAACACTAGAAGGAATCTCAACTGCGGATAGTAGGCATCAGTATAAACGCACGATGGCGGTGGATATGTGCCGGAAGATTAAATAGACGTGATGGTGCTTATGGTACATATCACCTGTAGGCGGCGGCAGTTTTGGTGGCGGCGCCGGCAGCGGTTTTGGCGGACGGCGGTTACAGCAGCGCCGTTGGGGAGGTTTCGGGAGGCAATCCGTCCATCGTCGTTGTCGATTTTTCAGCATCGTTGTCAGCTGCATAAGCGGCGGTGGCTGTGGTGGCAGTGCAGTGATATGAGCCACGATGCTGCCAACGCTTCACCTGTGGCGGCGAGCGAGGGTTGATGGAGCAGCCGCATAAGCATTAGAAAGCTGGTGATTCCAGTTCATACGAAACAGGAATATTATAGTGTGGTTAATGTCTCGCAATAACTCTAATAAAAGTAGCTATTGGTCAATGTCTCGCATTGACTCGAAGCAAAACTGGCTATTGGTCAATGTCTCGCATTGACTCGAAGCAAAACTGGCTATTGGTCAATGTCCCGCATTGACTCGAAGCAAAAATAGCTATTGGTCAGCGTCTCGCGTTGACTCGAAGCAAAATAAAATTATTTGATATTCTCCCATCATGTTTAAATAAAAATAACTTTCACTGCACTTGTTTTTTTTTTTAAAAAAATGATTTTCGTATTTCCTTTCCACATAATCTCCTTATCTAAAAGTAACGTAAGGATTTATTTTCTTCTAAGCACATTTTTGCACACTTGTTAAATTCAAATAATTAACGAACTTTTTAAGAAATATTTTTTACTACGTGCGGTAGCCGTGCGCGCACGAAAATGAATGAGGCTTGGACCGTGCAATGGGGCGCCGAGGTGGGAGAGTACCTAGCTGTCTCTTTTTCTCTTATGGCGCTAAACTACGTGCGAGTGGGTCAAACGTAGACGAGGACTACTACATGTTAACCAATTAAATCTAGAAGACAAGGAAGGATAATAAGATGTTTCCGCCACAAAAACTCTATTTGCGTGCGAAAAACAATAATTTTACCGAATACTAAATCAATTATTTTTAAAGTACGAGCAAAAACCTATATCTTTTTTAAATAGATGCATTACACAAATCTATAAAAAAAATTAAACACCCAAGTAAATTTAAACTTTCCATGGCTCAAAAATCTTTGGTCAGTTGAAAACACATAAAAACCTACCTGTAATCTCAATGAATGTCGAAAAATTTTGATTATAATGTACACTGGTACGCGACCCCGGATTTGCCCAAGCTGCTACTTGCTACAATAAACACTGTATTTTTCTTATTAATGAATTTATCTCCTCTTACACTATACAAATTTTAGTCTTCAATAAAAGTCAGTAAATGGTCAGTAATTTCGAGTTCAGACGTCAGTAAAATCAGTATTTTTAACCTACTTCAAACAAAGGAGGAGGTTCTCAATTAGTCGGAATCTTTTTATGTATGTTCACCGATTACTCGAAGACGCCTGAACCGATTTGGAAACAATTTTTTCTTCACAGGTGGTCCCATATAAATTTTATCGAAATCGATTCAGCGGTTTTTGAGAAAATCAACAAAAACATAGTAAAATTTGAGTTGTTGCGATTTGAAATCGATTGTTTTGAACGTATTCAGCGTGGTCAATTATTAGCCAAGCATACCGTTTCCACCCCTGTCAGTGTGGCTTACGCGGTCGCGTCGATCACTCAGGTTAACTTATATTATAACGTGAATGGGTTTGCCTGTAAGTGCAATGTCCATGCTTTTCGTTGGTGCCTTTTGCTGTTACTAAATGACATTCGTTAAGCTATGTCATAGATAGGATCTTAAACATGACTTTCAGACAATTAGGTTGGTTGTCGGGACTTGTACCGAGCACACGTGTGCTGAGTTTTTTTTTATTATTATTTCCGTTTTAGAGTAGTCTCGACGTTATTTTTGTGATCTGAAAATAGCTGTGAAACCAATTCAGTGATAAGCGGTCATAAGAAGAGCATTAACTCGGAAAACAGCTCCGTTTTCCGAGTTCCAGCAGCAAACCACCACGTGGAGCGTCTTTAAGTGCCCATCACCCTTATGGCCGCGTCTTTCACTTGACATTGGCGTTTCGCGATTTTTTTATTGAAGATTCTCCCATTATTCACTTTATATTGGCAAAATCACGCTCGTTATGAGAAGTGGAATGCCAAATAGAAAAATAGAATAGAATAGAATCAGAAAATTATGCAAAATGACGTGTAGTGTAAAAAGTACTTTAAAAAAATTCCACCGTGATCGTGTCCTTTGTAAGTTAAATCAATTTAAAAGTAAACAAATTTATCACTAGCTTGTCTTCTTAGTGGAAAACACCGCTCTTTGTCTGTAGTGTTGGGAAAATGTCGATAATCCGATATTGATACGAGTAACAAAGAACAGTCAAAGTTAGGTAGGTACTGCAGATTTATGAGACATCGAAATATTACAAATGTACACATGTATACATATTTCACTTTTTTTAGTTATCAATAAGTAATTGTAATATTGATATTAGTTAATCTTTGGTTTAAGTAATATCTTTTTATAACTTTAAAATAAGAAAGAAATAACTAAATTTCTTATTCCTAATTTGACAGCAACGCCCTCTACTTAACGATAAAGAACAAGTATTTTTTAAAGAAAACATATTAGTTCATGGGTTATCAATTATCATATCAATGTATTTACCTACATCATACCCTCAGACTAAAAAAGGCTTTATTTATCATTCGTTACACCATATAGAATACTTAGATATTACGACAATACAACACTAGCAGTCACTGAGCTATCGATCTTAGTCCATCTATAGACTGTTTAACGATGTTTTTATAGTGTTGTACTTAACACCGTTTGTGTACTCGCCACTTGGATCAAGGAGTAAAGGTGTCATGCTGTTTTATAAACAAATCCATCGTTAAAATGTCAACCCCTACATTTCCATTTTCCTTACGCTTAGGTAAATGACAAATATTTCCATAGAGTTAAGACTTTTTAGTCTGGTTGTGAGTCATAGAGGAAGTATCATCTGAAAGCACTCTTCTTGGTTTCTATTTGGCAATCCACATCGATGTAAAGTGAATTTGCCATTGTCAAGTATAAGTATATGTAAGTAGTTCATTTCAATAAAAAAAAACAAAAGGTAAACAATCTTAGTAGGCAACTGAAGTTGATATATGTCAGTTCCATAGTAAGTTTGTTTACTTTTTGCTTTTTCTTGATTGGAATTAGATATGGATAAGCAAGTTAATATAGGTTTGCGGGAAGCCGCTGGATGCGAGCCGCACAGGACCGGTCGGTGTGGAAATCCTTTGTCCAGCACAGCAGTGGACGTCTTTCGGCTGATAGATAGATAGATAGATAAACAAGTATTTGAAACTAAAGACTTTTATTAGTCTAAGGTTTGGGAGAATCTTCGATAAAATGGCGAAGGGCCAATGTCAAGTGACTTAGTCACTGATCTAAGGGCGACGGTTGCTTGCTGGTGATTTGTGTCTAGAACTCGGAAAACGGAGCTGTCTCCCGAGTTAATCTTCTTACTCGTATGACCGCTCATTATTGAATCTGAACTGTAGCTTTTTCTTCATTACAAAAATAACATTGAAACTCTTCTATAATAAATCAACTCTTCAGAATATGTGTGCTCGCTATAGAGTCCTGGGAACCAACCCCCTGAAAGCTCTCTATAATCGTGTTTCTAAATTGACACCATTTCAATGTATGTTTTATCTATATAAAAGAGGAGATAATATAACACCCATTTTTTTGGTAATTAGATATAATCGATATCTTATCTATCTGCGATTCTATTCAGCCCACTTACTTCATCATCCTACTTGAAATGAGTCTTACTGCCTTCTTACTTGATAGTTTTTTACCACAAATTAAAAGCGCTCCAATTTAAAACTGAAAATCTGCCCAAGGGCACACGCCTACGGAAATCAGAGTCACAAGTGTAAGGTGGACAATGCAGTTTGTTACGTCAAAGTATTCGCATACGACGAAGCAGGTTATTATGCCTCGTTTGTATTGTACTTGAGGCTTTTATTCGAATTATAACAAGCAGACGGGCGAGACGGAGTGACCAAACCACATCTGCTCGACTGGTCATTATAACCAAATCCATATATAACCCAAGTATTTTATAATTTAACAACACCGACAACATCCTACAGTCAGACCCGGACGCGGACAAACTGAGGCATTCTAATTACCTACTACAACTACATTATATTTAAAAAATGACAATGTACACGCATAAATGTGTGTATCTAGCGTAAAGTAACCGTCAACGGATCTTACCTGCTAATTAATTAATGAGGTCAAGGGTCATCTTTAGAAAAAGACAAGGAACGTCCATTCTGTGTGTGTTAACAACCCATATCGTTCCCACTGCAGGGGCACGGGTCTCTTCCCAAACCTCGGGAAGATTAGGCCATACTCCACACACAAGGGCCAAGTCCGGATTGGTGCCGGCGTTATCACTCGGTCGGTGGCATATGGCAGTCGTTAAGCCATGTCGGTTGCCTCAAATATAGGTGGTTTGAAACTTCTGACTCTGGGGTTGGTTACTAGCCCCATAACCTCCACCAATCCATGCTGTGTATATAGTACTAAATATCGTATATTGTGGCACAGTACTCTACGCTTGTTGATAAATCAGCTACGAATATCAAAATTTTTAAGTTATTTATGTCAAGGTACTATTTACTTTGAAAATGTTAAAGTTACTTATATTTCTTTTCGTGGATTTTATTTGAATTATACCTTATTCTCAATTCAAAAAATTATATCGTTTGCTCGCTTATATATCACTTGGTCCACGCTGTCACATCTAAACGAGGCATAAAGAATTGCAAAGTAACAATTTGCAAATCTTGTGCAAGAAAAGTTTCGCCCTACTTATATGATAAGTAGGTAGTTTAATTATGTTATTTATTTGCTCTTGCAAAGCAAGCCTTTCTATGTAATTTGATATTACCGTTGATTAGAAAATATCTTGCGCTATTGCGCAAACTTCACTTGTGACTAAATTGTGTGACTCAACAGTCAGTTATGATGATTGACATGAAGAAAATAATAATATTGATGTAACATATCCATGAAAAAATTAAGTTACATATCTTTTTCGGCACACACTTGCATTCTCTTTTGGATATCTGCTTTGTGGATAACCTCTGGAAAGCCATCGAAATTTTTTGGAACGAATTTTAATTTTTTTCTTTGAATTCTAACTTTTTTTCTAGTTTTTGTATCTTCTTACCAGTTTTATTAAAACGACTTCTTTGATTTTTATCGGTTGCTGTTGGGGCTGCCCCGCTAGTGTAGTGCTTCCGGCATGTTTGCGCAAGCAAGTGTCGATGGGTTCCATGCCATACTGCGGAAGCGGGCAGCCTCACTGCTGAACAGACTGCGGGCTAGCCAGAACAGCATCCTGAGGGTAATAGCGGAGAGATATGACCCTCCACTGTTTTCTCATTTCATGCGTGTGCTGGTCAGGCAGGGGCCAGGCCTCCTGCAACTAGTGCATGCATGGAAGGTGAAAACTGGACTATTGTGTATTGCTATTTTATGCGAAGTCTGTTACTAACATTAGTTTTAGAATTTTTACTAACACCACTGGACCCTGTAGTCTGATTAAATAAAGATAAATAAATAAAGGGCTAGGCGCGGCTGTAGCTAACTAAATACACATTTTATCTCGATACCCAACACCTGCAGTTTTATTGGGAAGGCGGGTGTGGTTAGTTTCATCTACGATCAGGCGCAGTAAAGTGAACAGTAGACTTTCTAGTCTATTAGACTAAACGACATGTGTCTAGACTATACCTAGAACTAGCCTTAAATAGCTAGCTAGACCAACGCTCACAGCTGGATAACTTGGAATGTTGTGTCTAAGTATTTCTTGGGTAGGTTTACCTTCACTATATTTCACGCTTTCACGCCAAAACTGCTGAACGGATTTGGATGCTCCAATTCAAGAAATCACTAAGTCCAACAGTTACTTTTGACATAATGATGTTATTATGTTTTAATAAATGTGTACTGAAATAATATAAGTAGGTTAAAAAAATAATGAAAAATGAAAGTAATAGAAACAATTTAGCGGTTTTATTTGTTAAAAGAATCGTTACCTTAGTTAACAATAAATGTCGTGAAAAAAATAAAAAAGATTCAAAACCGTCAAATTTGGACTTAGTGATTTCTTGAATTGGAGCATCCATTTGGATGTTTGGTAGATACTCGATCAAGCATTGGATATACAGTTATACATATAGGCTAGTCCCAGCAAAATGCACGGTTCCCTTAGCTAATACTGCATAGAAATTATTTAAGGATGATTATTAATAATTTAATTTAATTATTAATGTTTTTTTAATTATGTATTATTTCATATAGGTAATTATTTCATATAGGTAATTATTTAAAATATTGTATTTTTTTTTGCCGAACAAACTTTTTTCTTTTTTTTTCTTCGAAATTTAAATAGTGTGTTTTTGTTGAAATTTAATTATATTAACTACAGTAGTCTGAGATGTGAGCAGCAAGCTCCTATTTATGAAGTCGCCTTTCTAATGAAAATGATAATGAAAATATTTTATTCGAAGTAAGTAGCAGTGTACACTTTTCGAACGTCATTCTTTTATCTACCTAATACGAGGTTCCTACCACTCGGAACTCGTATACCCACCGTTTCGGGAAGCGTTTGCGGAGTGAGAAGAAACGGCGGGCCCTAAAGAAATTCCCTCCAACACATTTTTTTTTAATCAACTGAAGATAATGACGGGTTGAAGGTAGACAGGTTTTACTTGAAAGTACTTATAGTAGCTAGCAGTTATAAAAACAAGTAAGCTACCGTGCACACTTATTTACTGGAAAAAAAACAAGTATAGGGGGAGCCCTTTGTCCCAGCAGTGGACGTCTTTCGGCTGATGATAGGGATAGGACACAACCTTAAAACACTTAGAATAAAAAAATAACCATGTATAGAAATGTGTACTGAATTATTAAAAAAAAAGTTTGCATTTAGATTGTTTATTCTAGTACTCATTAAAATTGGGAATAAAGATGTTAACTAACAAACAAAAAATATTTTATTTCACATGTTTGTTTACGAGATAACAGCGAATAAAGATAAATCGATATTTAAAAAAAAAATCCAAATGTTCTTTCTTGATTGCTGACAGTAATAGGTAATTCTTAAAAACTTTCCTCAAAGACACTGGCTATCGCTTAATGCTATGATGAAACAATTTCCACGATTGCATGCGCCTGGGCACGTGACGTCAAAGAGGCGCGTTACTGCCGACCAATCAGAGGCAGGCATTCCAGAGGCTTGGCGGTTGTCATGGCCGCCGAGTTTCCTCAAATGTCATGTTTCGATAAGCTATATGCTATATGTATGATAACTACTAGATTGCTAAACTATAATGAATAATGATCATATCGATTTACATAAGTTGTTTAGATGTGTCGCGTCGATAAGCTCAATAGGCAGTAGGCTTAATATGACTACCGACCTTTGCCTAACAATTATTATTATTTTTACTTGGAAGTCAAATCTATTATTTCAGTTTAATTTATTAATTATTAATAGGCTTTTTATACCTGGCTGCACAGGATTCCACCATCGTCGGTCCAGTGGATAAACGAAAAAAAAATTAAATGGTGCTTACTCGGCAGTTCGGACGTGATGACGAAATGACGAAGAAATCCCATGCAGTCAACCCTGCTCTGAAGCTTTAGCGCAAAATGTCAGTGAATCCCTCGATATGTTTTTGCTCTGCTGTTGATAAAATCTTCAAGTGAATTATACAGTTCTTCTGTAGATGGGATACCTATGAATGCCATTTGATTTATTCACTGTGAACCTTATTACAATTTCATAATTATTATTTGTAAAGCCCATCTCTAAGTCTTCAGTAACTCTTCTACCTATCGACATCAGGATGACTAGTACCAATTTTGGTCTTAAGCTGATAAATTTATATGAATGAAAGGTCCATCAGAACTTTTGCTTTTTTAAAGTTGTAAAACAGAAGTTATTCAGTTACATGAGTAAAGTCGCCAGTTGAGAGGTTCGCAGGTATGTACGTCACCCTGTATATGTTTTAATCTTCATAGGACTTGGTTTGGTTGGTGGTGGCATTTTCGCCTTGCTGTGCCATCATCTTTATCTGCTTCTTGTTGCCAAACATGAGTTCCGGAATTGAAATAAGATATCCAGTTCCCCATTGCGTTGAGGAATATTGGTAAGCTCGGTTCCATCTTCGGCATCATTATCACTTACCACGAGGTGAGATAATGCCAAAAGCTTATGACACATTACTACTGACAATCCACTTAATTTCTTTCCTTTTTGTTTGGTTTCCACATCAGTGATTTTGCCAATTTCAAGTGCTTACTGCGGACTCGGACTAAATTGCTTACTGCGGTTCGAGACGAGAAGGACCTGCTACTGCATTTGTCACCGGTTTCGTTGTCGCGCGCCATGCCACGTGTAACTCTGACAATTAAATGGGTTAAGTGGGGGAACAAGGCATAAGCGATGGGTAACGTAAAAAAACCAATGAAATATTTAACGGTTCTGAACAATTCTCACTTTACTGACTTTTGGGTAGACATATTAAGTTACGTATCGCTGTTTTATGCTCAGTTTTGCTGCATTGTCGTCGGTTTCATTCCCGTGCAGTCACGTGTAGTTCTCAGACAATAAAATAGGGCACACAAGCTATAAGCTTGCGCAAAAAAAAAGAAAGCGGTCTTTCTACTCTGACTTAATACAGCCTTGAAAAAATTCAACGGTACGTACTGAAGAATGCTCAGTTTACCAAAACTCTCATAGCATAAGGACAAAAGATTTCTTAAAAGATACTTAATGTATCTGTTATGATTTCAAGTAACTATATTGCCGTATGAAAAAAACCCTTGTTTTGATTTTTTTACAGGTACTTGCACTCGTCTAGAGCCTTGTTCATGAAACGATAAGTTTCTTAGAAAACCCACCGTTTTTTAGCGATAACAATATTGGAAGTCCTGTACTAAAGTAACCAATCAGCTGGTAGCCTTTAGAACATGGTTTCTTAGAGAATGTTTATTTTCATGAAAACAAGCCCTAAACTTTCAATCAAAACAAAATTTTGACAATTATTTACAATTTCACTAAAGTCATTGAGCGCGACATTTGATTACAATTTGAAGAAACAGGCTTACCAATAATTGACCGTCCAATCTCCATATTGGAAACCACGAATACTGGTAAGGTTTATACAATGATGATTACCCAACCAAAAGCCTGTTTTAAGAATCGCTGTGATTCTAACACTTGGACCAAACTACACCGGATGAGTATTAAATCCCTGATATTATACCTCCATGTGACTGCCGCCATTATGCCATTTATTTGCAGGAAATTGAATCTTATTGCATACCTGACAGCGCTCACTTTGCTGCAGACAGTTCAAGGTTATCATCACAATAGGATTGATTCAGTGCAAATATAGTTTACAGTGTAGTTTCGAATATTTTTTTTTGTCAGAATTAAATTGTAGAACAAATAACTTTGGGAAATGAGACGAGGGAGATCGATCTTGCCAACTTGTATTGAAGAGATTAGACTAGTTTTTAACACTAGAAGAAGAAGAAAATGGGTCATAGTTAATTCCCACATTGTATAGATAATTTTTTTAAGGGTCTTGAGACTAGCGCTTTTTCTCTAATTATTCTCTAAATAACTCGAGGTTCTCTCGCAAATTGGCCACGCTACAATTAACTCACACAACTACGCAATTGTAAAAAAAAAAACACAGAAACAGTATGTTCTGCTCTTGAAAGTGATTTTTTTCCTGTTCCAGGAGAAGTTATTTAACATTCTGTATTGTAGAGGCAGTTTTGGCTTAGTGCGGCTTGCGTGGTCGCGTCAATCTCGCAGGTTATCTGACTACAGATGTCATCAGTCATCACCTGGATGGATTGTTTGACTATTAGTGGCATTTATCTCGATCGTTTCCGTGCTTCGTTTGGTACCGGTCTTTGACAACACAGAGAACTTCATGCACTCATTATGACGTTTTTTTACGTTAACATTTTCAGTGATGTTATGTCCCTAAAACAACAACACAAGACCTAATGAAAGATGTAGATTCATCTCTATCATCGAAGGTTGTTACCATGCTAGCTGCTGAAGATAATCAAACGATCGTAAGATATGCACTGACCAATCAGAGACAGCCAATGGCACAACACATGCACACTTCAACGATCTATTATGCACTTGCTCTTACTATTGACATAACTAGTGAACTCCTGTACCATAGTATACATATTATAGATTGCGTTCCAGAACCAAAGATTTCACTCGGAGTGCTGCGAATTTTATCCTAAATCGTTCCAAAACGGAGCAGAGTCAAACCGAGGGTAACCAATAACCGAACGCTCACATGACAGTTCTCTATTATAATTTTTTGAATGTCTTCGTGACTTTTAACGCTGTTTGACTATTGTTAAAATTGACCTGACAAAAGCAAACATTTTCTTCTTCTTGCTTGCAAAGGAATTTAAGCCACAATTAAAGCAGAAGTCTATGTCGCAGGGATATGATAAAATCAGGGATTTGATCAAATCCCGGGTGATGTTGAAATAATAACACTATTTTGTCATTTACCTAAACAAATCTAGTGATTTAGTGAAATGAATTGTCATTTGAAACCACCTTTTGCCACCTCTGTCATGTGAAATGACATTTGTCATTTTTATCATTGGATAAAAATGCCGAACAATTCCTCGGAGCACTCCCCATTGTACATGCGATAGAGAATGCAGAGCGAGGCTACATCTCTACGCAGCGCCAGGGAGTCAAGCCGATCTGAAATATCCTGGCAGTCGACGATTCGAGTCGCTCTCCGTTGAATGCGGTCCAGAGGGAACTCGCCGATAGAGGCGCTGATATCGCTTGACTCATAACAATCATCACTAACTGTCAAAACGTATAAAAAAACTGTTTACGTGACATAAACATAATATTTATTAAAAAAATGCCGCGATGTGTGGCGATTGGTTGCAATAACAATGGAAATCATTAATTTCCTAAAGATTCTCGGATGAAGAAGACGTGGGAAAACTTACGTTTTTGGTCGCGAGTTGTTTCAAACAGTATTGCGCAATAAAAACGGGTTCCAGCTACATAAAATAAATAGTTTTTATTCGTACAAATCTGGTATCGCCCCTGAAAAAAAAAGACCGGATCTTTTTCAATATTTTTCCTGTGTTTTATACTTGATTCTGAGTAACCCCTTAATATTTCAAACGCACTTTTTTAGCATCCCTTACTTTAGTACTAAAAATACAGTATGGACACTCCTCGCCCCTCTCTAAAGGCTCTCGTACCCTCTGCGGGTAGGATCCGTTGACGGTTGCCACGTAACACACACATTTACTCGTGTAATACAAATGTATTTTTATGTAGTACTTAGTAATAACGTGGCTGAGTATCCGGGTCCAGTACAGGGTGACCCCAAGGTGTAACCAATGTTTCATAGGTCGTCTGCTTTTCGCCATTTTCACAACATAAAATATGACATAATGTTCTTAGGACGAATACGAAACAGCACAGCAATCAAAACTAAGAGGAAAATGAAAATGTACGACGTAATATCACTTCTGCAAAGATAACTGATACAAACAAAACGTAAAAATAGGAAGTTACAGATTATACTATAAAGTCATAAACACTTCTGATTCACGAACTAAATTTAATCAATTAATCAGAACTTATCAATAAAAAAACAATTTTATCAAATGAAAAGTTATATAAATATTACCATGAGGGCATTACGTAAGCTTACAAATTCAGTCAGAATGTGCCAATATACCTTTGATAATTGTAAAAGTATCAACAATGTAGATTATAAAACAGTTAACAGATCGAAAGAGGGACAATGTCCAAAACTTGACTCGGATCGAAATCATGCGCCATTGAATCACGTTGATTTGACATAACATACACACAACTACAGCTGTAAATTACCTGACGCGTCAGTTTTCACGATATTCGTACATGTACATACCTATGTGTGCATAGTTCCATTTCATACATCAAACTGTACAACAAGTAACAAGTCGGTCGGTCGTCCGTCAGTTGATATCTGACCGTCAGAGCGAGCGGACGTGTCACCGTACTCGCGAAGTTTTACGTTCAGTGATTTGATTTTGTGTAGTGTTTGTGATTACACGATCACATTTCTTGGTAAGTCGACAATGCTACTGTTGTTTCTGTTAATCACCGTTATCTTGTTCTTGGTTCTCGTCCAGAAATAAACGTGTTGGCAGTGAACACCGTTCTTTACCCTTGAAGGTTTGCAGAAGTTTTCAGACCGGAAGTATATCGACACTGGATGTTGTATCTTTTGAATTTTATGTTTTGTCAAAAACTTAGATGAAAAAATAGTTGCAGACTAACAAATGTAACATGGTCGCTTTAATAAAAGGAAAGTCGTTGACACGTAACTGAAGCATTCCTGAAACGTAAACGTTTCTTTGCAGACGTGCTTAGCTTATTGACGTCATTATTATTAATACTAGGTTCTACGTTCCTTTTTCGTTTGAATCACTTAAATGCATTCGTTTTATATTTTACTTACTATTTATAATAGCATAAAAAGTAAAGTCTTTCTCTGTCGCCGGTTCTGTATAATTCTAAGGTCACATGTTTAATAACCTTTTTATGATCGAAGCATTGATTCGTTCCGCAAATTATACTACTCTTTTATATGTATATTGACGTTCTAGTTCACGCAGTTTTGAATATCTTTTGCAATGGAATCCTGTCACATTCTTTATTTTTGACATGTGTTAGGAAAAAATGAAGGACAATTAAATCATTTTTTGCGTAACCCATGAACGTTTTTGCCTAAAGCAATTATATAAATTACTCTAGCCAAAGATACAGTTGCTACAATGGAAAGGTCTTTTTGTGACCTGTAATACAATTTTACGAGTAAAATTTTATTTAAATCATGGATTTACATTTACATGTGTAATAAATAATATGTATATCCGTCCACTGGACTGGATTCTGGTTACATCTGGCTTACTTTTGTTACTATGCAGACCGACGTCATCCATGTATAGTTATTTCACAGTGATATTACTTTACCTACAACATTTTGTTGATTTTGAACGGTAAAGGAAAATGCGCTTAGGAAATAATCAGTCTGATGTAAATAACAGTAACAAATATTAGAACGGTGATTACTCCAAGACCAGCTCTTCCAAAATTGAATTTAGCTGTCTGTAAGGCTGTGTTGCTATAGAAAGCTTTTGTTTTACTAGCTGAGAGAGATTAGGTTATGGTTCTCATAGATGATTGGTGACTTTTATACTTTTATTATAACATGACTTTTATTAGTCTGATATTTCAACTCTAGACTGACGTTTTAATAGACTCCGCCAAACTGGCTGCCCCACTTTCGATTATGGGTCTATATCTATAGTAAAGCCTCGATACCACAAAACACATAGATACAGAAGGTCCGCTCAATACGCTCACAAAAATCCTAAGCATATACATGCTTATAGACGTATACGGTCGTTGTAGGCAAGATCACGTACTGTGCGATCGTGACCTTGCCTTGAACGACCGTATATTTCTATAAGCATGTATATGCTTACGATTTTAGTGGTTTGTATTGAGCGGACCTTCTGGTCTATTTTGTGTCGATACTAACAACGTAAATACATATAATATATCAATGAAGTCTTTATGTTGATATAAATATTGTTTACTTTAGTCCTTTAAATAGATGAAAAGTATAGGTGATATTGTAAACTGTGTGCTTTTGATATGACAGTCCGAATAATATTTACATCCTTAGGTATATATTTCAAATTGATCAGCTGTTTTGCCAACAACAACCCTAGAAATTTGACATGTTAATATAAATAGACGCTTTCTAGTATCTTCTTTTCCTAAAGGGGACTAGACACTGTCAATAATATTGACAATATTTTTACATCAATATATTGACAATCCATCGTTTACTTACCGTCAGCCGTTCATTCCAATCACTACACTGTCAATATATTGTCAATATTCCGTCAATACTTGAAAATATTGTCAATAATATTGATAATGTCTGGTCCGTTTAACTGTGGAGGGTCATCATACTGACATGTACCAGATACAAAGTGATGTTTTATGGTGAATGTGAATAAACCCTGGCTGTTCGAGCCAAATATGACAAATCTATCGTCTTCGGATTGACCATTTTTGTATGGAAAGTCCAACGGTGGTGGTCGGTATGGAAATCCTTGGGGGAGGCCTTTGTCCAGCAGTGGACGTCTTTCGGCTGATGATGATAAAGAGAGATTGGATATTTATTTCCTTAACACCTTGTTTCGTCGATATAAGCACTTACTATATACAGTGTGTAACAAAATTGGTGTAGGACCCGTTAACGGGAATTCTACTCATCGTACTGAACAACTTTTGTTCTACGACTTTGGTCAAATCGCAAAAATTTTTTTGGACTCTTCATACAAATTGATCATTTTTTTGTCATTTTTGTATGGACAGTCCAAACATTTTTTTGCGATTTGACCAAAGTCGTAGAACAAAAGTTGTTCAGTGCGATGAGTAGAATCCCCAGTTAACGGGTCCTACACCAATTTAGTTACACCCTGTATAGCTACGTACGTTGACTAAGTATTCATGTACACTACGCAATTAACACATTCTATGACGATATGTACTTACATTTTCTACCAAAATTTCCAAGATTATCTCAGTCACGTGCTGTAGGGTAGGACTCTTCATCACTTCACGTAGTGAGTGACATACTCAGTTTAAGTGCAAACAAACGAGGTCTACAAAACTTGACATTGACAGATTACAGTTATGTCATTGACAAGATTTGACTCAAATCAAAGGGGTGTTGAAAATTTTGCATCGTTTTTTTTAATTTAATTTTTATTTGTAAGTTTATAACGCGCGTTGGCAACACTGAAAGTGGAGCCGGTCTTAGCAAGAATTTCAACTGCAGTGGTAAATAAGCTATCTTCATTGTCGAAGCAAATCAGTTCTGTTAATTATGACTAGTATAAGGTTAGATAAGATGTTGCTTTGTTTCAAGATCTTTGAGGGATCAAGAATGCGAAAGTGAAAATATATTATTAAGATTCGAATTTTTTTGAACTTTTATTCGATTCCATTTTCGCTTCCTTTTTTTGGGTGAGACTGTAGTCAAATTACTAATATCTATAATTTGCTCTATGGTTAGAGTAAAAAAAAACCTGTATCTACGCCACTTTTTTGTAAATTTTTACAATAAATATAGTGCGCTAAAAGTCAAGAACTTATTCGTAATCTTGCGATGTTTTTTTTATAAGCAGTTTCAATTATTTTTTTTGTTAAAAATTTACTATTTATACTCGATGTTTTGAACTTTAGCGGAAAAACTGATTATTTGTAGCTTTACATATTTTACTTGTTAATATATTGTAATAAAATTTTTCAAAAAAATACCACGGTACCGACATAGATATATCGAATCCAATTACAGGTATAAAATTACTTTAAAATCAGCCGGTTAGTTCTTTTTTAAATTCAAAGGCAAAGTTTTCACGAAGTCTTGTACATCCTTAAAAATTCGAAATCAGAATATGTAACTAAATAATATTGTATTTTTAATTCTTGTAATAAAGTAGTAATTTTAACAGACTAGTACAATTATATGACAACTATAGCTCAACCACAACCACTCAATCTTGAACATAGCAAGATGACGGCCGCATATTTTATTATGCAGTGCTAGACTGAAGACAGCTCATAACATCTGAATGATAAGTCTATTGCCAAAAAGTTTAATTGAGTGTCCAATTGCTATTTATGCATACGACAAATGTAATATAAATATAGACTACGCTGAAAGATAAGATAAACCGATTAATTAAGATAGAAATAATCTCAGTATCATATCCACAGATCATATCATACACTTCGGTGAATAGTGGAACATGGCTCTTATGAATGAATGTCATTCCAATACTTCTTAATATCACTAGATGGCGCATATAGTATCTGTAATGTACTGTATAACATTCAATCTCATCTCACTTATATTATAAATGCGAAAATTTGTTGATGGATGTGTGTTTGTTTATTTGTTTGTTTGTTCCGCTATCACACTGAAACTATAGATCGGATTTGGATAACATTTGGTAGATAGATAGATAGATAAAGCACTCGGCTAACACATAGAATACTTTTTATCTCGGAAAACTCGAAGGTTCTCGGGGGATTGGCTAAAAAGTATCAACTTAAATTTACTTCGCCAGTAGATGGCGCTGCCTTAACATTTTATCTCTGGATCTAATTCTAAAGTTTACGCAGACGAAGTCGCGGGCGAAAGCTAGTTAAATATGAACAAAAGTAAAAACATTACCATTCGCTTGGAAAGTCGTTTAAAAATAATGTTAACAAGTATTTTGAACTCTTGGCTTTAAGTTATAACTATTACATTGTTTCGCTTATTTCAATCAGAGTTCACGATTCTGTGACTGTTTAAACAGTTTTTTATTCACTTTATTTTCTATTGAATATTCGAGTCTCATTTGACTTCCAACAATAGCGTGCAGACAAATGGCATCAATGTTAATGAACTGGAAGAATTTAAACGTATTTTAAGCTTTAAATATGTTTCGAAGTTTAAATATTTGACGGAATACACTTTTGACATTGACAGCACACGATCTCGTGATTATCATGTGCTTGTCTGATGAAATGCTTTTAGATTTGGAATACATACCGAATGTTCGGTTGCACAACGACCAAGACATTTACGTGGAGATAGTACAGATACAGAGTGTGAAAATTTGGTATCTTATTTATTTGTTAACTTGTTAAGATAGCCAGTTCCCCATTGCGTTGGGGAATCTTGGTAAGCCCGCTTCCATCTTCGGCATCATCATCACTTACCATCAGGTGAGATGATGCCAAGGGCTTACCAATTTAGGGTAAAAAAAAAAAAAAACTAGATCTTCTTCTTGTTATAATGAACAATTTTACCGGTAAATGAATGAATGAATGAAAATATTTTTATTCGAAGTAGGTAGCAGTGTACGTTTTTCGAACGTTATTCTTTTATCTACCTAATACGAGGTTCCTACCACTCGGAACTCGTATACCCACCGTTTCGGGAAGTGTTTGCGGAGTGAGAAGAAACGGCGGGCCCTAAAGAAACTCCCTCCAACACATTTTTTGAAAATGTCTTATATTCTATTACATCTTAATTTAGGTCAAGAAATAGTTAAACAGTTAGTAAGTACCTACGATTGTGTTGAAATTGCAAAAACATTTTAGATTCTTCAATCATATTATTGATCAGCTTTTTGGTCAGTTTTGTATGGAGGGAGGGTATTTTTTGCGATTTCAGCAAAGTCGTAGAACAAAAGTTGTTCAGAATGATGATTGACGAACAAAAATCCCAGTCAACGCAACGGGTCGAGATTTTTGCTTAATTATTATATTAAATGGCCCATTTTTAATAGATTTGCGTACTATGTCGTCTCTGCTATTAAAATGCAACGCAAATAAAATTCTTTGACCGTTTTCATACATGTAATGTCGGTTGATGGTTTTTCTTTATCTTTTAACATAAAAGAAAGTTGTTACTTATAACTTTTAAGTTATAAAAAATGTGTACAGTATAATTTTTGAACGTTTTTCCTTCTGTGGTACTCGTCAAAATTAGATTATTCCTGATTATTTTTTTATAAATTCTTATTTTAAATAAAATGCGCAATTTTCATATATTTTTGTCATCAATTTTTTAACACTCAATCATTTTTTTTTCTTTAAACGATCACGCGCTTCTATAGTACACTCTATTTCTAGTACACACTATATTTGTATATTTGCGTAACGAGTGTAGTGGCATATGAATAACTCTTGGCACCGATATTGCAATCTTCAGTTCAACGCTTTCTTCTGATGTCCTTGGAACTATTTTTGGATGTCCACTGCAGTAAATTGTCACACAGCAATTGTACTGATAAATCTATTGTACAACCAACAGCAGTTTATTATCAGTAACTAATATTTTTAATAACAAAAAAAACACTCCGTTAGTAAAAGTTTATTTTTCACTACAAACCAAATACCACTCGCGACATAATCTATCTATCTATCTATCAGCCGAAAGACGTCCACTGCTGGACAAAGGCCTCCCCCAAGGATTTCCACACCGACCGGTCCTGTGCGGCTCGCATCCAGCGGCTTCCTGCAACCTTTACCAGGTCGTCGGTCCACCGAGTCGGGGGCCTGCCCACACTGCGCCTTCCGGTGCGCGGTCGCCATTCGAGAACTTTACTGCCCCAACGGCCATCTGTTCTACGAGCTATGTGCCCTGCCCACTGCCACTTAAGTCTAGCGATTCTGAGAGCTATGTCGGTAACTTTAGTTCTCCTACGTATCTCCTCATTTCTGATTCGATCACGTAGGGAAACACCAAGCATAGCACGCTCCATCGCCCTTTGGGTGACTTTGAGCCTTCTTATAAGGCCCATAGTAAGCGACCATGTCTCGAATCCATATGTCATCACTGGCAACACACACTGGTCAAAGACTTTAGTCTTG
This sequence comes from Coleophora deauratella, assembly GCA_958295455.1. Classification (NCBI taxonomy): domain Eukaryota; kingdom Metazoa; phylum Arthropoda; class Insecta; order Lepidoptera; family Coleophoridae; genus Coleophora; species Coleophora deauratella. Next base: position 8,786,177 of record OY282413.1, on the reverse strand, counting down.
AGGGACTGCGGTATTTTCGCGACATAAAAAGTAGCTTAACTCAAAAAGCACTAAACCGATTTTTATCAAACTTAGCTAATAAGCACCGCAATAAAACTTGCTTTTAAGTGAAATAAACTGCATTTAGATCTTTCCTCCGTTAATACTCGTAGCTACGTTCCAACAGAAGCATATACAAATTTTTCTGCAATATCTTTAGGCAAATTATTTAAAACGTAAAGCAGTTTCAATCCAAGTATAATGTCGCCCACATGATGATAATGAAAGATGTATTACAATACAGTAAAACAAAAAAAAAACTTGTAATTCAAAAACAACAATCACTACAAGTAGTAATGCGAACTATACTACACAAATACTATACTCATGGCCAAAAAAATCGACTCAAAGTTTCATGCACGACTTTTGGAAAATTAACTCAATCTAGCAAAATAAAACTTTTTTTTTTTTTTTTTTTTTTTTTATGTGATAAGGAAGGCAAACGAGCAAGTGGGTCACCTGAGTGATCACCACTGCCCATAGACACCTGCAACCCCGGAGGAGATTGCAGATGCGTTGCCAACCTAGAGGGCTAAGATGAAATGCCTCTTGTGCCTGTAATTTCCTCGGCTGTCTTACTCTCCACACCGGAACACAACAGTGCAAGCACTGCTGCTTAGCGGCAGGATTAGCGAGTAAGATGGTGGTAGCGATCCGGACGGACCTCGCACAAGGTCCTACCACCCGCAAACTAAACTAAACTAGCAGTTCAAAAACTGTGTGTTTACTGTTCATGATTTTAGTTTGATGGTTTTCTAGTTTTTTTGCTTTTAGTGTTTAGCAGTTTTGTAGACTGAGTTATTTTTTCAAAAGTCGAGCAACAAATCTTGAGTCGATTTTTTAGTCCACAGTGTAGGTACTACGTAAGACCTTGATCTTCACACACAGAGTAACCGCCTAAGACCGGTTTCACTAATGCTATTGCTAACAGCCAACAGTGTGTGGAAAACTCCACCATACAGAAATACATACATACATAACCTGTACATACAGTCTCGCTCTACCGTAGTTCACACATAACAATAATCTAATTGAATGGTCATACAGTTCATTTCTTGATAATTTCTAGTTGAGTGGATTAGAGTAGGGGATAATTCCGTATTATTTTGGCAAATATTTTTGGAACTCATCGTTACGTATACGTATATTTTCCATACTGATTGCTTCAACTGTGAAGGGGAACATCATGAAGAAACCTGCACATCTGATCGTTAGATATGTACGAAACGAAGGACGCGTTGCAGATTCCGTTGCACTTGTTTCCATCCATTAGTTTTTTATACATTCGGGTATTTTTGTTATTTTTATTTGAGTTTTGAATGTCATTTTCGTTTATTTTTAATGAAAGCAAAAAGAAAACATTTACTTGACAGTAACAGATTCGCCGTTCGCTCCTCTGCCGATTAAAAGTTTATTTATAGAGAAACTAAATTAATTCTATTTCTATTAAAATAACATTAATTCAAGGTCGTTTTCAATCAAATTGGTCGTCATAACACTATTATACAACAACCTAAAGAATTGCGCCTGTTAACAATGACAACACTAAATTATGTGTATGTATGTTTCTCTGGTCGATCTGAAAATTGGTCTAATTCGATCTAATTTTCTTGTTACCAGCGCTTACGCTATGTACCTATGTCTGTGTTGTTCCTTTTTACTGGCAGTCTGACATTGTCCCTGCAATGTCCCAATTTTCCCAAATCAAAATAGTGTCATTTCTCCAGGTAGAGCTGCCACTACGCTACAACCTTAAAAGGGATCTAATATAAGGTGCTACTTTATTAGTGCCCGATATTTTAGTCAGTGCTTCTGCTCCTGATTCTGATCAACTTTCCCCAAGAAACCCATAGTCAAATCGAAAAAATATTTTTGGACTCTTCATACAAATCGATCAGCCGAGCGGCCAAATTAGTATGAAGAGCCCAAAAATTTTTTTGCGATTTGACTATGGGTTCCTTGGGGAAAGTTGATCAGAATCAGGAGTAGGAGCACTGACTAAAATATCGGGTACTAATAAAGTAGCACCTTATATTAACGCCACTGCAGTTCTGAGCAATGCAACTCAGCACTGCACTCTTAAAGTTTAAGGTTGATCTAACATTGGCGCTTTCATAGTTTTCAAGGGTTTTCGTGATTTACGCCTCCTTATTGTCCTATTTATTACGTCATAACAGCGTCAAAACTATTTTGCTACAACCTTACATTATTTCCTACTTAATTAAATGTATATGTAAGGTGGGGCACATAGCTCGTAGAACAGATGGCCGTTGGGGCATTAAAGTTCTCGAGTGGCGACCGCGCACCGGAAGATGTCGCACTGTAGACAGACGCTCCCACTAGGTGGAGCGATAACCTGGTGAAGGGTGCGGGAAGCCGCTGGATGCGGGCAGCGCAGGACCGGTCGGTGTGGCAATCGTAAGGGGAGGCCTTTGTCCAGCAGTGGACGTCTTTCAGCTGATGATGATGATGATTTGATAAATGTCATTAAAATAAAAATAAATTAAAATAGAGTGAACATTGTAAGAATTTCTCAAAATAGATCTAAAACAGATCGAAAGTAATAAATATTCATTATTTACGATGCCATGGAAAACATGGCATCGTAAATCACGAAATTCCACGGAAAATTTTAGATTTGCGCCAAGATAAAAAAAAGGTACTACGTACTGACGTCATAACCTATGCGCTCGCGCATTCCGCGGTAAGTTTTTATTAACCGACCCCATTATTGAAAAGTAATGAGGAACTCTTTATTATCGTGAGGCGTTATAAACCACGCGAAAATATATGATATTTAAAAAACTTTTACCTATGCTACATCTTAATTTTAGGACAAGAATCTTGATTGATGTATAGGTATTATAAAAAATATAGGATTGAAAAGATTTATATTAAGAGATAAAAAACGTCATATGTGATAAAAAGAAATAAAAGATATAAAAAGAAGCTAACGACTAACAAATTACGCAATACCAATAACATTTTTCATTTGTTTTTCTGTCAGTGAGAGAAATCAATCTTAATAGGTATTAATATTACGTTTTAACGTTCTTAAGGTAGACTACTAGTCATTTGAGTTATAAAGACATTTCGTTCTAAAAAAAACGAAGACATCGTCATCATTTTTCAGCTTCATTAATGCTTTACTTTTAAATTTTTATTAATTGAAAAGTAAAGATTTTATTAATTAAAAAGTAAAAGGTATTTAGTGAAACTAATTTATGTATTTTTGATGCAGTCGTTGACAGATAATTCAGGTTAGTTTCTATCAGATAACTGTCACCGTGTCACATGCTTGAGCTATTAAGTCGCACTTTGCACTTATTTTGGGACATTTTTATTTGTTCGTACAATTTTATCTAGATAATTATAATACTGATTATACATGAGTCTGGGAGTAAATAGTCGGTATACCTGGTTGTGAACATTTTTGTTTTTAATCTGTGGCACAATCAATAGGGTTTCTCACCATTTTTTGAAAAGTATCTCAAATTGATCATTAGGTGGGAAAAAGTCAAAAATTGTTTTTAATTTTTTTTGTGAGACCTATAAGTACCCCAAAAACACATTTTAAATTACCATTCCCAATTAGCGCGCGAAAACGCTAGCCGCCATGATGTTTACGTCGTGACGTCATTTTAGGAGTAAACAAAACAGCTCTGTACTAAAATTTTGACACATATTGCGAACAAAATGTCATCGTTTACCACTATTGTGACGTCACATGACAACCAGCATGGCGGCTGTCGTTTCAGATATTTGCATAACAGATTAAAAAACTAGATTTTTGTAAATCAAAAATAAAATGTTATTTCTCATTTTATTATATAGAAATCATATTAATTTGATTACTTATTACAAATACCACAGTAAATAAGCAGTTTTAGATTTTATCTTGTATACAGTAAAATACCCTATTGTCAATCCTCAAGCTATACATACCGGTTGCCTGGTGTTGCACTTAGCATCACCCGCGGTCAAGTGTGTTGTGAGAGCTTTGACAATACCGCACAGTGTGTCGAAAATTTAGTTTACTTTACCCAACTGCCCTGAAAGAAGGATGATGTTATCAGGTGCCTTAATTAATAAAATCGGTAGGCAAGTCGCTGTATGGTTGCTGTGTACAATACTCTGATAAAAAAGTGACGTTATGATGGATTAGTTTTTTACCATAGAGAAGACATGAAAGGAGATGTAAGTACATGATATTGCGTCATCGAGGCGTGGACGGTATGACAAAAACATAAGCGTGTAGGTAATGGAAAAAGTTTTGTACAAAAAGTGAATGGTTTTTTTGTAGGTACTGACTTTGTGACGTCGGACTTCATAAGTTAGACTAAAACTTTAAATAAACTTTTTCAGAAAAGAAAAAACTTGTAAACTTTTTCGTAATCAAAGAATGAAAAAAATCAAGAAAAGAGTTTGTAAGAAAGAAGATCCAAAGGTTCAAAAGATGAAAATAGTTTGTACGTAACGCAACAACAAATCTAAACACGTCTATACGACCTTGACCAAAGAATACTAGTTGCGAACCTGGCCTAGAGGTGGTGAAAGTAGATCCAAAGCAAGGAGATTACAAATCTACCACTACCAGCCTTGTCTATATCTGTAAACTCAAAGCTGATGGGTAAGAAGTTTTTTTAAGTTTTAAATGAGTAGCTTTTTTTAAAGTTTTAAACTTAAAAAGAACTTAACTTAGGCAAACGAAACCATAACTGGGTTTCAAACATGAAACAAAAGTACGGGTTGTTACAGTATTTACGTCGCTGTTTTGAAGTAACGAATTAACGACAAAGAAATATTACGCTAACAAGCCAAATGAATTTGTAAAAGCATTTTTTGCGTGGAACATTCCTTTTTAACCCTAGGGAACGTTGCCAAGATAATTCTTGTGTCAACAGTTAAAACGTAGTTTGGTAATGAGGTGAACTGAAGCGAGATTTGCGGAGGTGGTTCTTGCCTAATGTTGCTAGTTGTTATTCAGTATGTCAGTATGAACCAAAGAGTATATTACAAAGGAGTTTACAACTCACTTACTTAAAGGTAGAAGAGAGCGCTACGATGATCAAATCCGATATTAATTTATTTGAATTTAGAACGGCTCGTAGGACTATTTCTCTTTTTAACCTATGTAAATATACTTGGATAGAAAGGGATGAAAGCACGGAATATGTGTTTGAACTCATAATGAATTGTCTCTTCTATTCGTCCCTTATATTGCAGCCTGTCAAAAATAAAGTCTTGCGAATGAATGACAAAATGAAAATGAAAAAATGTTTATTTTCCTTTTTTAAGTCTTACAGCTAGTACAAACACGGTTGAGACTTCCTAGTAAGTATGAAAATACCTGTATCAGGAAGCCTCGCTCTTCCTTAACAGAAAGTAAAAGAAAAATAATAGTGGTCTGCAAAATTTAAATCGGAACATAACAAAAGTATAAAGAAAAAAATTATCTATTAAGTATTACTCTATAAATTATATATCTATAAATTAATAATACAAGGCTGAAGGGGTATATGTGGTGTGTGTGTGTGTGTGTATGTGTGTGTTTGTGTGTGTGTGTGTGTGTGTGTGTGTGTGTGTGTGTGTGTGTGTGTGTGTGTGTGTGTGTGTGTGTGTGTGTGTGTGTGCGTGTGCGCTTCAAATAAGGAAATCGTGTTAAAGTGTTAAAGTTATTCAATATACTGAAATAATTCCTCGGTTTTATCATAAGTTATAGTTTTGAGCCAGTTTATCAATTTTGTTTTACATTCATATTTATTAAGGGTATAATATGTTCAGGATTTTATTAACGAGTAGTTCCCTCACTGTTAGAAGGTCACTAAAATTATACAGTTCTTCAGTAGGAGTTCTAAAGGGCAAGAAGAACATCACTTTAAGCAGTCAAATGAATGAGGGTGCAGTTCGTTCTTAAATGGCAACATTTGAGTAAATTCAACGAGTGAGGATTCCGAATTTTGGGGTTACTACTTATAAGAGATATGTATTTTTTTGTTCCATCGAAATGCCGTATAAAGGAAACGAAATATAGACTGCTGCCTTGGTCGTAAAACAGTTTTGGGACCTGACATTGAACATAGTTATGTTAGTATGGAATACCCTATTCCATAATAGGATCACATTTTTGAGAAGCATATTTTTGGTTGATTTATTTTAATTATTAATATTACGGAAAGTGTTTATTATTTGTTGATTTAATTATTACTTTTCAAGAGTGATTACGACTGCATTTAATTGTAACCCATTAGACTGATTAAAATAAAACTATTGTACTTACTGATTTTTTTAAGAATGTGTTTATGTATTCCATATTCGGTACTTTTCCTCTATTGCTCTTCCTGATAACTGTATTGTTGATAACATACATTGTATTAGTAATTAAGTATTATTTAAAAAAATGTGTTGAAGCGAGTTTCTTTTGGGCTCGACGTTTCTTCTCGCTTCGGAAACACTTCCCGAAACGTTGAGTGTACAAGTTCCGCGTGGTAGGTACTTTGTACTAGGAAGAAAAAAAAGACGATTTAAAAGTATGTGCAAAACATCTACTTAAATAAAAAACCTTCTGATTTGATTTTGATTTTGGAAGTCTGATTCGACTGTGTGTGAAGATCTTGTTATTGCTTTGAAAGATAACATTTTAGAATTAAATTATAGTAGTTTTAGTATTGCATTATCTGTGGGCATTATTGTAGTATATTTAAAAAAAACATCATCATCGGCCAAAAGACGTCCACTGCTGGACATAGGCCTCCCCCAAGGATTTCCACGATTACCGCTCTTGCGCTGCCCGCATCCAGTGGTAGCTCTGCCTACGATACATCTTCCAGTGCGCGGTCACCACTCTAGGACTTTAATGCCCCAACAACGGCCGTCTGTTCTACGAGTTATGTGCTCCGCCCATTGTCACTTTATGTTAGCGATCTGTTATCTACGTCGGTTTGTTTAGTTTCCTATCTCCTTATTTCTGATTTGATGGTGAGATAATGCCAAGGGCTTACCAATTCAGGGCTAAAAAAGATCACGTAGAACGCGTTAAAAATTATACTTAACAAAATCACATGACTTTGACCAAACAAGTAGACGGAACTTCGTTTGACGTCGCGTCACGACACACCCCCGAGTTTACGTAGTTGGCAGTTTGACAGCGTCTGCGTACGCGCTTGTTCGTCGTTTGAACGATTTTGTTTAAACATTATCATCATACTCGTAATTTAAGACTATTCGTACTTAGCCCCCTTGTCTAAAGTATTGCCTTAGTTACCCGTGGTATGGAAGACTCGTGGCTCAGTACTGGGGACGCTACAACTGGTTAAGAAACACCATAATTTCACTAGCAAGATTTGTTGGTGCGACTGTAGGAATGGAATAATCCTTATCTATCTATCAGCCGAAAGACGTCCACTGCTGGACAAAGGCCTCCCCCAAGGATTTCCACACCGACCGGTCCCGTGCGGCTCGCATCCAGCGGCTTCCTGCAACCTTTACCAGGTCGTCGGTCCACCGAGTCGGGGGCCTGCCCACACTGCGCCTTCCGGTGCGCGGTCGCCATTCGAGAACTTTACTGCCCCAACGGCCATCTGTTCTACGACCTTAATAATCCTTATACTTATATCATATTACGTAACTATTACTAGGCATTTAGCTCAAACCATATTCAGTTTAAAAAAACAGAACTTTCCAAAACGAAGTACACCTTAAGGTAGGTCATGGAGGACTTCTCAATTTTTTTTAAGATCATACCTGTGGATATGCAGTAAATAAATTTGAATTTAGTTTTTTTTTGAAGCTTGCTGATTACTTGAAAGATTTTGAAGGAAACGTCATTTGTCGGCGGGTGTCTATGGACGGCGGTAATCGCTTACAGGATCAGATGATCATTCTGCTCGTTTGCCACATATCACATTAAAAAAAACTGTGATTTCTTGTTCACTATTTAAAAATCTGACTGAAGTAAAGTGCCACTGCTCCACCAGGTTTTGACGTCATTGTCGAATTGTACATACCGTCAGAAATTATATGTATGCATGCATACACGTGACTAACTGTATCTAGAATTCTAGAACACATATATTATAACTTAAACCATACTTTTGTTGATCATAGCTAGTTTTATGCACGTGACTTACCTATGTCTGGTCTAGATTCTAGACATAGCTTGCAGCTGGTCTGAGACATGTGTCTCTGAATTTATCATGGCCATTAGACAGGATGCAATTTGTAAAAGATGTCGTGTCGTCTTCAATTATACTGAAAATATAAACTTTCCATTATACTGAATCAGAATGTACAATAGGTATACAATAAAATAATAATAATAATAATATCCGGGACAAATCACACACGGTCATCTGGCCCCAAACTAGGATTCCCTGTATCTTGGGAACCAGAGACTGATATACATAGACATATATATTTAAATACATACATACATAGATATTATACACCCAGACTCAGAGCAAACATTTCTGCTCATCACAGAAAAGTTTGCCGTGTGTGGGGATCGAACCCACGACTCTCGGATGTGTCAGGATCGCTAACCACTTAGCCACCGAGTCATACAATACGACAAAACAGTATACAGGATGTCATATATTATAACTTGCACCATACTTTTGTTGATTATAGCTAGTTTTATGCACGTGACTTACCTATGTCTGGTCTAGATTCTAGACATAGCTTGCAGCTGGTCTGAGACATGTGTCTCTGAATTTATCAAGGCCATTACACAGGATGCAATTTGTAAAAGATGTCGTGTCGTCTTCAATTATACTGAAAATATAAACTTTCCATTATACTGAATCAGAATGTACAATAGGTATACAATAAAATAATAATAATAATAATATCCGGGACAAATCACACACGGTCATCTGGCCCCAAACTAGGATTCCCTGTATCTTGGGAACCAGAGACTGATATACATAGACATATATATTTAAATACATACATACATAGATATTATACACCCAGACTCAGAGCAAACATTTCTGCTCATCACAGAAAAGTTTGCCGTGTGTGGGGATCGAACCCACGACTCTCGGATGTGTCAGGATCGCTAACCACTTAGCCACCGAGTCATACAATACGACAAAACAGTATACAGGATGTTAAGAAAATGCGTTTGAAATTTTAAGAGGTTAATTAAGTAACCTATGATACAATACAGGAAAATCATTGGGAAATTCCGATCTACATTTTTTTTTCAGTATCCCACACAAATTCTAGATTTACCATTCAGATTTAGTGTGGGAAATTGAAAATATTTGAAGAGCGGATTTTTTAATTATTTTTCCTGTATTCTATAATCTATACTTGATTCCGAGTTACCCCTAAAAGTTTTAAGCGCACTTTTTAAATTTTAAGCACACTGTCAGTATCCCTCTCTAAAGGCGACCTCACCCCCTGCGGGTGAGATCGGGTAACAGTTGCTAAGCTGAGCCACGCAACACACACATTTTGTATAAACGTCTTATTTTAATGTAGTAGTAGGTATTTGTAACGCGTCAATTTGTGGAAGTGTCCGAGTGTGACGGCAATTACTAATAAAATAACCCTTTTCCTCTTAGTTCGTAGTTTACAAATCTACAATACTGAAAATGTGCTATCTGTATCAGTAGTTTACCTATAGTTCATTCCAATCAAAAAAAAGCAAAAGGTAAACAAACTTACTATGGAAATGACACATGTCAATGTCAAATGCATACTATCTTTGTTTTTTTTGATTGGAATGAACCATACATTGTTGTTTATACCAACTAATATTTTGTATTTGAAGAGCGGATTTTTTAATTATTTTTCCTGTATTCTATAATCTATACTTGATTCCGAGTTACCCCTAAAAGTTTTAAGCGCACTTTTTAAATTTTAAGCACACTGTCAGTATCCCTCTCTAAAGGCGACCTCACCCCCTGCGGGTGAGATCGGGTAACAGTTGCTAAGCTGAGCCACGCAACACACACATTTTGTATAAACGTCTTATTTTAATGTAGTTTTGCTTTTTTTTGATTGGAATGAACCATACATTGTTGTTTATACCAACTAATATTTTTATTTTGTTTACATAGGTACGAGAAAATATATTACGTATTATAAATCATTTCATGCCGTGGCTCTGTATATTATACAAACATAAGTAATAGGTCAGAGTTATCACCAGGTGAGGTTACCTCGATAACTGAATGTACTAGCGGTTTCCCTTACTACTCTAGATAAAGGTTACTACTGCATATTGGTGTTAAAATATTCAATTTTAAAGTACTAAGTTGAATGATAACTGTGTTATGATGTACGACAGTTTAGACTTGGGATGTTTGACCTCCCAATTTTTCATCTTTCTGAGTGTTGTCTTCATCTTTTCATAACCTAAAAGCCATATTACTTTTACCCCATTTTAAGTTACTGTCTGAAGCTTTTTAACTTTTTTATGTAAACAGGGCATAGTTAAACCCATTGGAACTCCAATTTTCTATAGTCATTTAAAATGCAGCTACTATTACACTTTATCTTACTTAATATCGTTATATTTAATTTTAACTTCCTCGATCATAATTATTTTGTCGCCTCATAATACTGTATTTTCATCAGTCCGGATTATTCCAGAGATGGTGAAAAGGGAAGGGAAAATTCAAGGGAAAATTCCGCAATAATATCCGGGACAAATCACATACGGTCATCTGGCCCCAAACTAGGATTCCCTGTACTATGAGAACCAGAGACTGATATACATACACATATACATTTAAATACATACATATATAGTTATAATACACCCAGATCAAACAAATCTGCTCATCAGAGACATGTTTGCCCTGGGTGAGGATCGAACCCACGACTCTCAGATCAGTAGTCAGGATCGCTAACCACTGAACCACCGAGTCAGTCAATGTTCATGTTAATCACATCAAGGTTCAGTCTGGATGTGACAAGGTCTCACTCTCAGTTTAGAATGCAAAGGATCCTGCCCTTAAAGATTCCATTAACATTTTAGTCTAGGGTTGCTATGTTACTCTAAAACAACAATGTATAGGATTCGTTTTATGTATAGAATTAGTAGTTTTGACTTTAATATAAGATGTCATTTTCTTTAGTATTATCGAGGCAGTTAGTAAATTTACAAGTATACAGGTTGTTAAAAAAAGTGCGTTTGAAATTGTAATGGGTTACTCAGAATCAAATGTAGAATACAGAAAAATATTGAAAAAATCCGATCTACAATTATTTTTTGTTTCCCATACAAATTCTTGATTTCCTATTTCCAGTTTTTTCCCTGTATTCTGTACTTGATTCTGAGTAACCCCTTCAAATTTCAAACGCACTTTTTTAACATCCTATATAGAAGGCTGGGTTTTAAACGTAGATATCTGCCTGTAAAGCTGCCCTTCCTTCTACCAGCTTCTACTCAAAAACCCTATCCTGGAGAATTATCACCAGGTCATAAAAGACCTTTATCCCGTACACGGAACAACATGTGTATCCGTCATTTGATTTACGATCTACCAATTGTGAAGACCAATTGAAAAATTGTTACCTTAGACCAACCTTGTGCCAACAATGTCCTTCTGGACGATTCCAAATGTAGGAGCGAATGTTTGCATACGTCACGAGACCGGCGCTTGCGCAGAAAGGAGATATAAAAGATCTATTAAGATCTGGTTGAGCTAAACTATTGTTTGGCGAAGAATGTTCAGGAACTTAATGACTTGTTTGCGGTTTAGTTTACATACGCTTTGAGTGTTGTCAATTTGTGATTGAAGATAAGATATAGAGATTGATGATTGAACTGAATTACCAGTTAACACTTATCGAACAGTCCCGGGTAATATGTACAATCCCGTTCCCTACCAGGCAGTATACCTATGTACTAGTAGCAAGGATGCAGGTGGTGCTAAAACTGCACGCCGAGGTGCAGTGCTTGCTAACTTTTGACCTTAAATCATCAATAAAAGTCCAGATAATAATTACACTTCTTCCTAATTCCTAACAAGCAATGCACAGGTATTGAGACAAAAAATGCCCTCACACCTTCTAGCATCTGCATACTGTTAGGGATGAGAGTATTTTTTGTTACTTTCATTCAGGATCTCTTTTAGAAACTGTTTTTGTGGCGCAACAGTTAGTAAACTCGATTCTTCCAATCCTGGCAAAATAGTAATAAATCAATCAAATAATCCAGGCCGATGTCGGCCTCGGTGACTGCAATCACTTATTAGAGGGACGTTCGTGTGCTTTAATGTGACTGACGTAGCCAATTTTAGCTGAGCATGTGCGGACACACTCACAGCACGTCAGCAATCATCCGACGAAGTTATAAATAAGAGAGAGAGAGACGAGAGAGTAATAAATAATTATACATAAAAAGTATAATTGAATATTGATGATGATTGAATCTCATCTCCAACCAACAATTTGTACTTCTTAATCATTCCAAGGCATCATCGGAATCTTTGTAAGCCCTCTGCCATCTTCGGCCTCTTCAACACTCACCACCAGATGAGAAAACACACAAGTCTTACCAAATGCGAATGAAATAAAGTGTTGTTTAGCATTTCATTCTTCTTCTTATCGTGTGGCACATTTAAGCGTTCTATCCACAAGGTGTAGACGGCGGTTGCCTAGTGTTACACTTAGCATCACCCGCGGTCACGTGTAGGGCATTTAGATTTAGTATTCCATTCATTATTCATCTTACTCAAAGTAACCCTGCCATCTTGGCGTCCTGTTTGCAAAGTTAATTTAACTCATAAATTAATCATAACTCAAATCAACGCGAATGGGCAAGTAGGTCACCAATGTAAAAGCAATTTTAGTCTGAATCATGAAAACATATGAAGGTAGTATTTTCATCTCATTCGCTCTTCTAAAGTAGGTTAGGTATCCATAAATTATAAAATTGAGAAGTATGGATCTACATATATCTGAAAAATTTATTACTTTATTTAGAGAAAGTATGTTTTGCAAAGTAATCAAATCGCTTATTCCTTTTATTATTCTCATGTTCGTCCTCATCATTAGCTCCTATGGTTATAGCGTCTTCAAAGGTATACTTTTCTCTCATGTCAGCTGTAAAGAGGTCAAGCAAGCTAGCGCCTTCTACACCTGGATTAGAAGATCTTCTAAACGACCTTTAGAGACTACACTCTAAATAGACTCAAGATCTTCTTATCCAGGCGTAGACAAGACTCTATTCTTCAACGATCAGGTTATTGTCCTTACCATTATATTATGGGTGGCCTGTAATAATAAGAACCATATCGTCCCTCGCACCACTAAGTCACGTATCTCAGTTTTTTGATGATTTGAGTTAGGACTGCCGCTGACTTCCTTGTGTCGTTCTCTATGATTTCCTTTAACTCACGCTTCTGTATGAATAGTGGTTCTCATGATATTGGTATTTACATAGTTAACGTATCTCATAAAAATCCAGGAAAAAATTCCACTAAGTGACGTAACTCACTTAGGGTAGGGTTTTTAGTCAAAACCTGTTTTAAGACTTTGATAAAATATTATATCCTATATTATATAGGATTTTTAGTGAAATGTTATTTACTTAGGTAATGAGATACGATACGATATTATTATACTGTTCTTTAATTTGGCGGGAGATAGACGGTTAATATGCTGTTAGGCCGCGGGTGCACTCATCTGATCCGGTCAGATCCGACAGCTTAGCCCCGCCCACCTGTCGGTCCTCTTAAAACTGTCGGATGTACGCGGGTGCACTGGTCCGGTAAATTGTCGGACGGAAACAGTCATGCCACCTTTTTAGCCATAAAGTAAGCGTCGTCGCGTCGTTTTTATTGAATAGTGTTGTGCGCAGTACATGTGTGCCCGGCTTTTAGCCAACGCCAATTAGTGACGTTATTGTTATTAATACAGTGTAGAAGTATAAGCATACCTATGCTTGATTTATGATGTATTAAAACACTTGGTTACCTACCTAGGTAACCAAGTGTTTAATACATCTAAAATTGTGGTTATATCATACAACGTTTCATATTAAAAATACCATATCATTATATGAAACTGCATATTCTAAAAGTGTATGTTAATTTCTATAGGTCCAAAAATAAAAACGAACCTTGTATTTTTTATTAAAAACACATTACATTAAAACAAGAAGAGGCTTGGGTGGCTACAGTACAGAACCTAAATATGTAAATATTATTGAAAATCAAAGTACTTTTTATCTAAGAAGATGCTTTGCACATTTTCTTAAACCGTATTTCTTTTCTATTAATGCTAAAATACCATAATATACATACACACATATACATTTGAATATTCCATAAATTTATATTGATTTCTGCAGGTACCTATAAAACATTATCATATTAATATATGTGTAAATCGATAACTAAACTCTACATGTCGATGAATTATGCACAACACTTCGTCTCGTCCTGTAAGGATGTCAGTGTCCGACTGTGTCGGATGAGTGCAGCACGTTCATAGAAAATATACAGCGACTAGTGAGAGCCGATAAAATAAGATCCGTTTTATAAGTTACAAGTCCGGTAAACTGTCGGAGTCGGATGAGTATACTCGCCCTTATACAAAATGTACAGCGACTGGATCGGACTGTGACATCATTTCGTCGTATCCTACGAACAAGGGCGTAATTGCAAGATGACAACTTTTCAGGAGGAGGTTTTAACGTTCTATTTTCAACAGAAAGTGTCATTTTTTAAGTGTTAACATTCAAAACATCGCTTAACTATTCTAGGGTTGTTATTATTATTATATAAAATAAAATCAAAAAAGCCAACAATCACTAAGTCCAAAAGTTACTTTTGACATATTGATGTTATTATGTTTTCACTTCCCGAAACGTTGAGTGTACAAGTTCCGAGTGGTAGGAACTTTGTACTAGGTAGAAAAAAAGACGATTTAAAAGTATGCGTACAGCATCTACTTAAATAAAAATTATTTTGAATTTTGAATTTTAAAATGTGTTCTAAAATAATATGCGCATGTTAAAAAAGTAATGAAAAATAATAGTAATAGAAACAATTTTGCGGTTTTATTTGTTATTTGTTAAAAGAATGAATGTCGTGAAAAAAAATAAAACAGATTCAAAACCGTCAAATTTGGACTTAGTGATTTCTTGAATTGGAGCATCCAAATGCCGTTAGGCCACCCATTATTCATACCGATACCATGAAAAAATTTCGTGGAATATAGCCACAAAAGCAATAGTGTCTTTTTTCTACGAGGATGTGAACTATAACTGTTTAAAACTGTCCGCGGAAAAAGGGCTGAGTGGCGCTCGTGCCCCGCCCTCCCCCGCGCAGCAGGGAAGAAAATAGCCACTGTGGCTGTTGTGGCTGTTTTCGGCGGGTATTTCAGGAGAAAGCAATAATGGCATTTTTTAAATGCTTATTTTCTAATCGATGGAGATCGCTTTTCTGTGATTTTTTGATTGAATATGATGTAAAATGGGTAACAGATTTTAATTATGCAATAAAAATAAAAAGCCACAACAGCCATTGTGGCTTTATTCGTAGGATACGATGATCTGTCGGATCTGATTGGATTGGATGAGTGCGCCTGCGCCTTTAGGATGTTTGCGGGGGTGAACGACGGTGGCGCAGGGAGGTTCTGAAGTTCTTTAATGATTAGTTATGTTTTATTACATATAGGTTGAAAACAATACTGTTGCTCCTACCACATAAGGTTTGATGATGCGTACAAACAAAGTACAAACTAATATTATGTAACAAATCTTTTATGTGGGAAATTTTCATATTTTCATAATAAAACTATGATCAGTTTGGAGTGTTTATTTTCATAAACTAGTGTAACTGTAGGATCGTAAGTGGAAAATGATTCGGATATTGCAAAACAAAGTTATCACAAAGTCACGTATCTGTTTTCAAAAATCCAAAAAAATATTACTAATACAATTAAGTGAGTAGGTAATATATCAAATGAAAGCAGAAACTTTCCTCTATATATAGGTATATTAGTTTTATTTCAGCATGTCCTTGGAATTAAAATATAATTAAAGTTTGAAATTCCCTAACTGAAAAACGGTTGTTTTGGAGAACTTGCAAAAATGAGATACGTGAGTTAGTGGTGCGAGGGACGATATACAGGGCGACTGGTACGTACTTGCAAACCTATTAACTTGTAATTCTACACTGTATGTCTGAAAAGTTCCCGAACTAAACTCATAAAAAATACAAATTAAAAGGTAAACAAATTTATTCACATCAGCCTTCTACATAGGAACCTTCTCTAGTAATACCTCGTTACAGCGCCGCCGGTAGAGTCCGTCGAACTCATTTTCATTCATTTTCTGAGATCGCTTTCAGCTCCTGGGTGCAAGCCTTCTGGATAGCTGAAATGTCATCATAAATCGTTCTTTCATCTTCAATTTCAGCTTGGGGAACAAAAAATAGTCGGCCGGCGTCAGATCAGGTGAATAGGGCGGGTAGGATAAGACGGTGTGAGCCGACGCATTGTCATGCAGCATGGTGATTCACCATTAATTCGTTTCGACTGGGAAAACTGTAAATTCTACGTTCTATTTGGAGGTTATGAAACGCCTACCACACCACATTCATCGGATCCGGCCCAAGTACCGGGATCCGGGTAGCTGTACTCTGCTGCATCACAATGCGCTGGCTCACACTGCGACCCTTCTACGCAGCTAATCAAATCACCGTCTTATCCCACCCGGCCTATTCACCTAATCTGGCGCCGGCCGACTATTTTTTGTTCCCCAAGCTGAAACTGAAGATGAAAGAACGATTTTTTGATGACATTTCAGCTATCCAGAAGGCTTGCACCGAAGCGCTGAAAGCGATTTCAGAAAATGAATGCTCCAGAGCGTTCGAAGGAGACTACCGGCGCTGTAACGAGTATATTATTAGAGAAGGTTCCTATTTAGAAGGCTAATGTGAATTTTGTTTATCTTTTAATTTGTACTTTTTATGAATTCAGTTCAGGAACTTTTCAGACATACTGTATATATTGATCATCTGTACAATATTTTATCCAAAAGCTTTGCTGAAATCTCATTAGTGAGTTTGTGAGCGAAGTTTGTATGAAAAGTTTCAGCAAAGAAACTTAAGCTGTTCTGCTTCATGAGAAGAATTACCAGTAAGAGTTTGTAGGTATATACCAGTCATAAGGCGTAGTGCAATCAAGAGAAACAAAGGAAATTGACCTCATTAGCCACGGTTCAACCTCACACGTCATGCAATGCAAACAGCTTCGCGTGCGGTCGCCGATCTGTCCAATATTTTAATCAACCAATGACGTGAATGTGACGTCATTGCGGCGTATTGTTTAGGGTTGCCTGTTTAGCTTCTGAGGTGTTGTATTTTGCACCATATGAGGATCCTGAAGTTTAGTTCCGTTCATTCGCGGATTGACAAGTCTTGAGTCATGTTTTTCATTTTCATGTGTAGAAGCCTCACTTGAGAGGTAAAAGAAACATCCTTCGTCGTCGTCACCTTTATTTATCGAACTCCTCAAAGGTGCAGTTACCATCATTCATTTACTCTTTGCTTGTACCTATACGTATTAACTCTCAATCTTTGCTCTGTTTATGTCGTCCGTCACCCCTACATTTCGAGGAACCATTATCCCCTCTCTGGCTTGCGAGCGTATATCCTGTGACAATTCGCACTAGAGCAGCTCTGCTCAGTCAGTGCGTCAGTTACAATTTAGCCCAGATTGAACAATTGGCAGACTTGGAATTGTCTTTCTGAATTTGTTTGTTTCCGGCTTGACAGGATATTAGGGGCTAAAAATAACTTGTTCAGGTGGAAGAATTTTTTGCAAAATAGATCTTCTTTCGTTGCATTAGCGACCATTTCCGTCTATCTCTCGCCCTCTCCGTCAACTCCTGGTACGACTGACTACAAGACCATAATAATAATAAATAATGTTAACAACCCATTACGTCCACACTGCAGGGGCACGGGTCTCTTCCCATAACTCGGGAAGGTTTAGGCCATACTCCACACACGGGGGCCAAGTCCGGATTGGTAAAGGTTGTGGGGCTAGTGGCCAACCAGTGTCAGAAGTTTCAAGCCGCTTATAAGGCCTCTGACATGGCTTAACGACTGCTAGCGATAGCAGCCGGCACAACGGCTTAGTGTGGCTTGCGAAGCACGGAAACGGTGGAGATAAATGCCACTAACAGTCAAACCAATCCAGGTTATGACCGTGTCTGTAGTCAGTTAACCTGCGTGATCGATGCGACCACGCGAGACACGACCGCTTCTTGAAATACCTGAAAAAATTTAATTGTGGCTTTTACTAATGAAACTGAACAACTTTCGCCAAGGAACCTATACTCAATTCGCAAAAAAATTTGTTGACTTCCCATACAAAATTGGCAGTTCATTTGATCAATTAGTATGAGGACTTTAAAAAATTCTTTTGCGAATTGAGTATAGGTTCTTTGGGGAAAGTTCTTCAGTTTATTGAGTAGAAGCCATGGTTAAAAATTTTCAGGTATTTCATAAGGACCCTATAATAAATAATAAATTATTTAATAATACCGTTCACTTTGCCTCAAAATAGATCAAAATGTAGTTCAAGTTGAAGTAAGTTGAAGGCAAAGAGCCATATGTATTTGTTTACATTTATATTTACTAGCTTTTGCCCGCGGCTCCCTATGCGTTTTTGTGCCTGTCCTTGAGTTAGGATGTATGGAAATGTTTCACGTTTCGAGTGATAGGAACCTTGTACTAGGTAGAAAAAAGTACGATTTAAAATAATGTGTACTGCAAACTCATACTAAAGAAACTTTAACGGCACATTTGGTTTGATTTTGAAAGATTTTGACTATTTGACTGCTTTTAGAAATATGACGGGATTTTTAATTTATTAGCTGGCAACACTGCAGGTGTTTGACAATGACATTGACAGATACGATCAAAACGAGCAGTGTTGCCAGATCTCCCGATTTTACAGGAGATTTCCTGTTTTTCTCAAATATCTCCTGTTCTTCTGTTTTTCTACATGAATCTCCTGTTTTTCTTTGAAATCAAAGTAATGGAAATATGTGGAAAGAAATGGAACGTAAAACACGTCACACGGGGCACCATTGACCATTGGCCATTGCATGATGACCGTGTGTGATTGCTCCCGAGATATTTATTTACTTTCGAGTCCTCTAGTACTAAATCTAAACTCCTAAAAGACTCATAAGTGTCGGATTGTAAATGGCTGCTACTACCTACTGTTTTATATCGACAATTGTTTACTTTTTTCTCGGCTGGATTGCGGTTTGTGACTTTGTGTCGTAAACACAAATAGCATGTGAACACAATAATTTAAAATCCGTGATTTCATTAAAAAAAAATATCTCCTGTTTTTTCCTGCAGCTCGTTCTATACATCTACTGTTTTTTTCTGTAACGCCTCCTGTTTTATTTAAATCCGGTCTGGCAACACTGAAAACGAGTTTTGTTTGGTGTTGTGTTTGTTTACGTGATTAATTAGTTTAAAAATTGAATAAAACGTAATAATTGACGATATATAAAGATAAAACATGGATGCGCCTACAAGCATTACAAAGGATTCGAGTTTCAAACAAAAGTTTGAACAGAAACTTACAGAATATGAAAAACAACATCAAGGTACCTATTACAACTGATTATTATTTTTAAATTGCATATATTTTTTTAAGTTCCATTTGTATGAACTTATTTGTTGACTTAGTGGCTGTAATGCTGAGAGCCTTAAGTTCAAATCCCACCCAGACCAAGACTACATACCGTGCCTGTACCGGGCTCACTTCATATGCTGGGTTTTTTCTTAGCCCCGCGTTCGTCGGTCTCCTAATAAACAGAACTTCGTTTTACAGTGAGACCAGGCAAACTAGTCTATTAACATAACCTAAAAACAACTAACCAATCTATGAGGTTAGTTGTTTATAAGGCCTCCATGTGTGGTGTTTGTCCTAACCTTACCGAGGTATGTTAAGAGACCTGTGCAACTACAGTGGGGACGATATGGGTTCTCTTTAAGTGTACTCGCACAGTTATGTTTAAGAGTACTTTAACCAGTTATGTTTGTTGCTCTGCATCTGGAATTTAAATTTATTTAAAATTAAAATTTGTTTGTATTTAAAAAATAAGAACCTATAGGTATACAAAGCTACTTTTTAAAAATACTCTTTAAAATCGGTCTCTAATTCCCTCCCATAGAACAGGGAATCCTAGTTGGGGTGGAGTTAGATTATCCTGTGTTGTTAGCTTCTAGATATTCATATTTAGTGTTTCATTCTAGGATCTAAAAAAAAGCCATGGACTCAAGAAAGAATATTGGAGGTTATAAACCACCTTAAACAAGCTAAAACTAACATGGAGACTAAAAGCAGACGATCTTCAATGGAATACTACTGGATGTCCAAATATGAAATCATGACCACAGACAATGAAGAACATCTAATATTTAAAAAGAAAACTGAAAAAGATCCAACAATACAGATTATACCTCGAGAAGAGTATTTTGAGATGTTAACAAAAATTCATAACGGTTGCGGGCACGGGGGCCGAGACAAAATGCTAAGTAGTTTCAATACAGAGTATTACATCACAAAGAAAGCCGTTGAAACTTTCATTTCACTCTGCCCTACTTGTGAAATTAAAAGAAATAAAAAAGAATGTATTTCCAAGAAACAAGACTTAGTACCCCAAGATTCGTATAGCATAGGAGAAGTTGATATAATTGATCTTCAAGCCTGTCCCGATAGTGACTACAAATGGTTACTCAAGTACCAAGACTGCGGTACAAAGTTTTTGAGCCTTCGACCTCTCCATACAAATTGGACAAATGAAGTGGCATTGGAACTAATGAAAATATTTACGACTTTTGGTGCACCTTACATGTTGTATTCAAATAATAGTAGGGGATTTTTAACAGATGTTATAAGAGAATTAACTGTTATATGGCCTGCTTGTAAAATAATTCATGGAAGCTACCAGTCGCAACAAATTCAAGAAAACATCGAACAAAATAGTCAAGCCGTTGTAAACATGTTGCGGTCATGGATGAATGAAAATAAATCAAGAGAATGGTCTTTCGGTTGCTATTTCGTCCAGTACCAAATGAATTCTTCACTAAACAGTGTCATTGGAAAGTCACCCTATAAAGCTTTATTTGGTAGCGAACCTAGTTGCGCTTTAAGTAATCCTATTCCTACTTCAGCACTTTCAAATATCAAAAATGAAAAACTAGATGTGAGTAATGATATGCCAAACCAAAATACCAGTGAACAACAATGCAGTGACAAAAAAGTGAACGAAAATAATGTCAAACAGGAATTCCATGATGATATGCTTAATCAATGTATTAAAAAAGAAATAAAACATGAATTTGATGAATGGGACTCAACTGATCATGAGGTAAGCAAAAGTGAGGATGTTACTGAATCCCAAAGATTTGAAGACGACAGAGGAATTAAACGTGAAATAGAAAGAAATGAAGATAATAATATACCAAAAAAGCGGCCACCATTTTCTGTCAGCGATATCGTTTTTGTAAGCTTGCCCAAAGCATAACAGGGACACTAAGTAAAAATATATATACTATATTAATATTCTGCTCTGTCTAAAGCTATTTATTTGTAATAATAAGCAAACTGTTATTTTATTACATATGGAAATTTTCCATATCATGTTTTATTTGCATTCATTTAAATTAGTTAGTATAAGTATTGGTCTCTTAAATAAAGTCATTGTTTTTCTTAGATTTTCTAAGTAGTTTTCTTTATTTTGTGTTTCATTGTAATAAAAAACATTGACACTTTATGATGTATAAGATATACCTACCTAAATCAGAAATACAAATCAGTTTAAAAGAAAATATATTTATACAGTTTATAATTTAATTTCATCAATATCAGCCATAATATGTTGAACATAGACCTTCCCATAGTATATTTTTCCACTTAGCATGGATTTGAGCCATTGAGTGACTTTCTGCAAACCTGACTACATCGCAAGTTGCTTCTGGTCTATGTGGCCTAAGTATATGAATTTGATTAAACTTACAATGGTTATGGTTAATGCTTAAGTTAAGGCTGAAATTGTGCTGTATAAGAAATACAGTACAATTCAAATTTCAATTTCAAAGTCATGATTGTTCCAGTAAATCCAGTAATAACTTTTCTTCATTACATTATATTTTTGGCCAGTGTCATTCCTTAAAATGCAACGTCGTAGTTATATGAAAAATATTAAATCTGGACTTGATGTTTTGTTGGTAAACGTTCTGGGATTGGTAATGTACCTTTATTTATTACTTACTCTTTAAATGCGTCGCGTCGCGTCGTAAACCGTTTAAGAATTTTTCTGTTGACAAAACAAAATCACCCAGTTATTTTTAACATCCAGCTTCGATGCTTGAATTAATATGACTCTCCCCATACGCCGTATCATAAGGTAATCAGATTCAATTGGACATTGTTTCGTAACAAAACCAATACAGAACGCAAGGAACAAGTGCCATATTTTTTTAGGAACGTTTCTATATAATAATAATAATAAATAATAAACGTTTATTTCAAGGAACTTAAAAATAGTTTACAAAATATTTTTTGTTACACTAGCTCCTCCACTAGGATCCCCTGTGTCGGAGGGTATACGTATAGTGTTCTTACATCATTTGGCAGACTGCTCAAATAATTATTTGTGACATTTTAAAAGTGTTCATTCATTGAATACCTACGTTAGGTGGAAGGAAATAAGATTGGAGGATAAATAATATGCCGTTAATTTTTACGTTTCTGTTTAGCTGTTTTCCTACTCCCAACACGTTTCTACCATTGGGAGAGCCGTGCTTCGGCACGAATGGGCCGGCTCGACCGACCGAAGTGATACCACGGCCCCACAGAAAACCGGCGTGAAGCAACGCTTGCGTAGTGTTTCGCCGAGTGAGTGAGGGTACCGGAGGCCCAACCCCCCTCCCTCCCCATTCCCCCCGTCCCCCCATCCTATTTCAAAGGTCGTCAACGCACTTGTGACTCCTCTGGTGTTGCGGGTGTCTATGGGCGGCGGTAATCGCTTACCATCAGGTGATCCGTCTGTTCGTTTGCCACCTATCACATTAAAAAAACGTAAAACCAGCTATCCTGTCCGTCGTTTCGAAAATGTTTGCGTAGTAAAAAAGAAACGTTGGGCCTAAAGAAACACAAAATATATAGGTATTGAGTTTTAAAGAAAGCTTCCATGTCCATGTTCATATCAGTAAAGCGTCACTATGCTGAGTGGAGGCTTTTTCTTGGTATGGAAGTGCTTAATGCAACACTAGTTAACAGCAGCATAGCATAAAGTGGCTGCAAAATAGTATAATAATAATAATAATAATAAATTTATTTATTTAGATTAACAGATAAGTTTACAACAACTTGTATATAAGGTGCTACTTTATTAGTGCCCGATATTTTAGTCAGTGCTTCTACTCCTGATTCTAATCAACTTTCTCCAAGGAACCCATAGTCAAATCGTAAAACAAATTTTGGACTCTTCATACTAATTTAGCAGCTCGGCTGATCGATTTGTATGAAGACTCAAAAAAATTTTTTGCTATTTGACTATGAGTTCCTTGGGGAAAGTTGATCAGAATTAGGAGTAGAAGCACTGACTAAAATATCGGGCACTAATAAAGTAGCACCCTATATAAGTTATGTTTTCTTCCTCTCTAATTGCTGTTGTGCTTCATACCATAATGTATATTTTTTTCTATTTTTGTTCTTACACGGTCTCAAAAATCCTTTATACATATTTTTTTAATATGAAATTGCAAAATATTATTAACTACGTAATTTTCTTTTTCTTCTGCCGAGTCGATTGCGACATTGTTTTATATATTTTTTTGGACTAAAACTTCGCTACCATAACATCTTTTTTTTTTGTTCCAGATTAAACTCAACACCCTGGCACCTCGGGTGCCCTCATCTGGTCTTCGCAACCGTCGCCATATCACCCAAAATGACACACACACAATACCGGGGCAAACCGTATAAGCGACTACGCACCTATTTAAATACATAAAAACATTTTAGTACAATTTACTATTGAACCAAAAGTGATATTAATTATACATATACTAAATTTAGTTATCAAATAAGTGTTTTGTTCCTATAAATTTTAAATAATTTATTGAAAGTGATATTAGTCTTAAGTAGTGTTGTGCCATTTTAAAATATTATTATAAACAATGTGTGTTATGCGGTGGTTAAGCGTTTTTGCTTTGGTGATGGCTGTTGGGGCAGATAGGAGTAAACTGCCACCCACCTGTGATAGGTAAGTGCTATATAATATATAATATTATACGTTGTTTCATTATCTATAATGACCACGCTAAATACGTTAAAAACAACCGACTTCAATCGCAACAACTCCAATTTTGCTATGTTTTGTTGATTTTCTCAAAAACCGCTGAATCGATTTCGATAAAATTTATATGGGACCACCTGTGAAGTATAATACCCTTTCAAACAAAAAAAGAATTTTCGAAATCGGTTCAGGCGTCTTCGAACTTCGGTGAACACGAATTGAGAACCTCCTCCTTTTTTTGAAGTCGGTTGAAAATGTCCGTCATGATTCGTCTCAGCGCATTATGTTACCAGGCCTTTCCCTAATGTTTCGTCGATCGAAAGTAAAAACGACATATTAATAGATATGTACTCATATTTAGTTTTAAATGTATTTTTAAGACCACTATTACCATATATTTAGGTAGGTAATTTATTTTATTATTTTATCACGTAGGTATATTTATGCAATTTTCATTTATTTATTACGAAAACTATTATTTAGTCATATTTTTTATGACAGCAATGTTCATTAGGTACTTTTAAGTAAATTTGATTAATAAATATACAAAAATACGACTAGGAAGATAAATATTATTGTGAATAAGCAGTTTGAAGAGGAACCTGTTATTTTTAAGTGCATTTAGCGATTGTGGTCACGTGTACAGCATTCAGTATAACACTTACAGTTATCAAGTTTCTATGGCTTAAACCTACTCTATAATAAAATAAGGATAAACCTAAAGTACTGTTGTCGACACTTCACCAATAATGACAAAACAGGACTTTATTACCTTTACATAAGACCGGCTACACGTGTTTTTGTGTGAAAAGACCGGAAGCTCGGTCCCATTGTGTCCTTCGCGGTCGTGCAGAGTCAGGAGGAATCTAGAGAGTGATTGAAAAATAAAGAATACAATAGGCTTTTTTCAGTTTATGTCTCTGTTTTATTAAAAATAAATCATAATCAGACATTTTTTATGACAAAGTTATTGGTTAACATTTTCTAAATAACGTCCATGAATTACATTGTTTTTTTGACAGGGGGGGGGGAATAGATTACACTATATTCCACCGACGTTTTGGTCAGGAAACGGTCAATACCTACATAAAGTAGCGCTCGATGGACGTCCGTTCCAGTCGTTGGTTCGTTCTTTCTTTTCGTTTGACTTTTTTGAAAATGTAATTTTTAATAGAAATCGAATTAAAAAACTCCGTAAAAAAGCTACGTTTCTAGGGAGAAGATCAAATCTATTTAAAGCAATCGACGTTGAGTTTGCAAAAAGGACTCACGTGGGTTGTGAGCGCTCCAACTAGAAAGAAGCAAAAGTGATTGTTAGATTGTAGTTTAGATAAGCATAATAAATACAGGGTGACTTTAAATTAGTTCTTGATACCAAAGGCTATGAATGTGCTCATGATAACAAACAACTTTCCCTAAATAACCCATAGTCAAATCGCAAAAAAAAATTTTGACTCTTCATACTAACTTGGCCGCTCGGCTGATCGATTTGTATGAAGAGACCAAAATTTTTTTTGCGATTTGGCTATGAGTTCCTTAGGGAAAGTTGTTTGTTTTCATGAGCACATGCATAGCCTTTCGTATCAAGAACTAATTTAAACTCACCCTATATACAAAAACAATATTTGTCAGTATTTTCAACAATCAGAAAACATTAACAATTATTAAAATATGATCGTAGATACCGTAGTCTCTATCACTACGCTGACCTATATTTTGAATCAGTAACTATAAATGCACTTACTATTGCGTCCAGCCAGTTCTCAGCATTTCAGTGAAATCAGTTCATTGTCATGTAAATATAAAGTAAAGCTATTATTGTTAATTCTGTATTCTTTTTTTACACGTGATTACTCCCGTTTTTCACAGACATTGGTTTTTGTTGCTTTAAAATAAGGTCATTTACGAGTAAAGTTTAATGTTTTTTTGCTGGTATAAATGCATAATGGGTGTATTTTGCGTTTGTGTAGGAATTTGGAACCCAGATGTTTGT
Organism: Coleophora deauratella; assembly: GCA_958295455.1. Lineage (NCBI taxonomy): Eukaryota > Metazoa > Arthropoda > Insecta > Lepidoptera > Coleophoridae > Coleophora > Coleophora deauratella. Next base: position 8,759,841 of record OY282413.1, on the reverse strand, counting down.
GTTAACTACCCATATGGGGCTACAGGTTGTTTCCCATATCTCGGGATGGTTACGCCGTAATCCACACACTGGGGCCAAGTGCGGATTTATGGAGTTTGTGGAGTTAGTAGCCAAACTCTGTCAAAAGTTTTTAAGTCGCCTAACAGTTGCACCTGGCACCCAAGGCTAAACAACTATTTACCTTAAAATATAAAAAATAAACAGTCTACTTCAAAAACGTTTTGAAAGCCTAATACACGTGTCAGTTTAATATTAATGTAAGTAATTAATAATAATATAAATAAATAAATAATATCTGGGACAAATCACACACGGTCATCTGGCCCCAAACTAGGATTCCCTGTATCTTGGGAACCAGAGACTGGTATACATACACATATACTTTTAAATACATACATACATATATAGATATATATAATACACCCAGACTCAGAGCAAACAATTCTGCTCATCACAGAAAAGTTTGCCCTGTGTGGGGATCGAACCCAATGCAGTAGTTTTATTCATTATAGCGAGTTTCTGAACGATAATAATGCTCTTGTTAATTAAGGATTACTTAATTAATTAAGTGATGTTTAATCTTTCAGTTATCTAGTGAGCATAAGGATTAGCTGAATATTAAAAAAATCTGCTTAGTTGTCTTATATATTTTTTATAATAATGGTTGCAAATTTTTCGTTGTTACATTGAAAGGAGACTATACAACCGATTTCGGATACTTATTTTTATTTTTATGTCATACGCAGATTTTTTTAGAAATAAATTACATCAATATAATTTATTGCAATAAATTGCTGATGCTAGTCAGCAGAGTCATTTTTTAAAGAATGTCAAAAACAACAATTTGTCATTTGAAAAATGTTTGAAATCAACCTATGACTTCATACTTTGTAAAGTGGTTTCCACACTAATTTCGATTTTTTAGAAACAAAAAATTGCACGTCTAAATAAATTCTAAGCCATATTTAAAGCTGTATATCAAGATTTTTTTACTGTTTCAATAGAATAGCTATTTATTGAACAACATTTCATAATTATTTGTGACAAGACTCAGCTGTGACAAGTCGTGGCGATTTCAAGTAGGTACAGTTTACACGCAATAAACCATACGATGGTCTGTCATTGTTACAATGTCAACAAAGAGCATTGTTGTGAGATCAACCTTTTCCAAACATCGCTTTACGGTTCATACTAGATTTAATGGCTGTATATCATGTTCACAGACTACCTCGTTTGAACATATTATATCGACTATTTCCGCTACAAAGGTCGTAACTCCAAAATGCATAGTTTTGGCAATAGCCAAAAATGTTAAAAATACATACTAAAAAAATGTCTAAATAATCAAAGAACCATTAGAACCAAATTTTTATAACTTTAAAAACATTTTTTTTTAAATATATATACATATAAGGCGCTACTTTATTAGTACCCGATATTTTAGTCAGTGCTCCTACTCCTGATTCTGATCAACTTTCCCCAAGGAACGCATAGTCAAATCGCAAAAATTTTTTTGGGCTCTTTGGGAGTAGGAGCACTGACTAAAATATCGGGCACTAATAAAGTAGCACCTTATATATTTTTGGTTTTTTGGCTATTGCCAAAACAATGCATTTTAGAGTTACTGCCTTTGTAGCGGAAACAGTCGATATGTATTCACTCTTTTTAAATTTATGACTACTATGGGAAGAGACCCGCTATGGGTGTTCCCCATGTCATGTTTCACTAAGTAAAGAGTATCAAAATCATAACCCTCCTTTTTGCTTCGCCGTAGTCGGGTAAAAATAGGGATATCCACCCAATAGAGACTTGGCCCCCGTGTATGCAGTATGGCCTAATCTTCTCGAGATAGAAAGAGACCCGTGCCTCTGCAATGGGGACGATGTGGGTTGTTAACAAGTGGTAAGAACGAGTGATAGGAACTTTGTACCAAGTAGAAAAATAAAACGATTTAAAATGCGTACAGCATCCACCTTAACAAAAAAATATTTGATATTAATTTTTGTTTTGACTCATAATGACAAAATAATTACAACAATAGCATTACCGGAAAATACGACTTGAAAACTTTTGCATTGTATTGTAAAATTAATTGCTGACGACACGTTATTAAACAATTTGATACGCTACACGTGTAAGTTATGTATAAAATAGTAATAAAGCAACTTACATTATGTTAACGAGTTATTTTAGAGATGTTTTGACCTTTGCATTATGTTAAAGACACATTTTAGAGAGGTTTTGACCTTTGACTATTTTATTAATATATCAATATCTAAATGTCAGTCGTAAAATTTTCGCCTATATCTCTGACTGATTAAAAATCTCCTTTTAGCAATTTTGATTTAAAATAATGTTAGTTTAGGCTTAAAATTCGTGACAACAATATCCTAAACCTGTTGTTTCCACCTTCCAGCATGATCTACTGCCACGGGCCGCTGCTGGACACGGTCCAGATGGCAGGCCTCTACAATGACTCCAAGACCTTCGTCGACATGAAGATTAAGAACTCCCCCAACATCACCATGGAGAGGTTTCTTGACTTGATGAACAGGTAATCACTTAGATTCACCTATCAAAAAGATTGTGTAGAATAATTCCACATACGTATTATGAATAGCCATTTCAAAACTTCAATTCTAGAATCATTTCAAAGTATAGTAATATCTGTGACAAATCAGACACGGTCATCTGGCCCCAAACTAGGATTATGTAGTATGGATTATGTATGTAGTTTTAGATGGCCGTTGGTGCCGGATGCTATCGCTAGATGGCAGTCGTTAAGCTCTTACGCCGGGGTTGGCCTCTAGCCCCACAACCTCCACCAATCCGGATTTGGCCCCCGTGTGTGGAGTATGGCCTAACCTTCCCGAGGTATGGGAATAGACCCGTGCTCTAGCAATGGGGACAATATGAGTTGTTAACGACGAGTTTTTGATAGACATGGAATTTCACTAATGAATGTAATGTATATACTCTTGCAAATAAGAATCCAATAAGTATCTAATTAGGAAACTAAATATTTTATTGAAAAACTGACAAACAATATTAACTTGTAATTAAATATATGGGTTTGAATGGAGAGTCCAGAAATGATAGTCGTTTATTAAAAAAGTTGTAAAACAAAAGTTGTTATATTTGACCCGAATAATACTTATATGGACAGGTGATGTTTTAATGCATCACCTTGAGGGCGCAATAAGTTTATTTCATGAATACACGCGTAATTTAGACATAGACATTCTTTATTACAGCATGGACTTCGCGATTTTCTGAAATTTCGTGAAATTGCGCGTCTATTCGTGAAATAACGGGTTAGGCACGCGATCTTACATACAGTGACTTATCCGCTTTAGCTGCAGGTGACAATAATATGTGATCAATATGAGATAATTTTAATGTCGGATGTGAATTATACAGGATGTTAAAAAAGTGCGTTTGAGATTTTAAGGGGTTACTCAGAATCAAGAATAGAATACAGGAAAAAATATTGAAAAAAATCCGCTCTTCACTTTTTCTTCAGTTTCCCACTACAAGTTACCAGTTACTACAAATTCTTGATCTACTCAGATTTAGTATGAGAATCTGAAAAAAAATTTGAAGAGCAGATTTTTTCAATATTTTTCCTGTATTCTATACTTGATTCTGAGTAACCCCTTAATTATCCCAACCCCACTTTTTTAACAACCTGTATGTTTAAGGTGTAACAGTTCTACCACTTTTCAAATAAACATCAGAAACGTTTGGACTCCATACAAATCGATAAATCGCATTGATCATTAAAATTTGTTAATAATAATGCTTGTATTCCTCCAGGACAGGTTCCCGTCCGACCAAGGCAGACGTCCAAGAGTTCGTCAACAGCAACTTTGACCCTGAGGGCTCTGAGTTTGAAGACTGGGAGCCCACTGACTGGAGAGATAACCCTTGTGAGTTTTGTCATTTTATTCATGGACAAAAAAATCTACTCAAAGTTTCATGCACGACTTTTGGAAAATTAACGCAATCTAACAAAATAAAACTAAATCAAAAGTTCAAAAACTGTGTGTTCACTGTTTATGATTTTAGTTTGATGGTTTTCTAGTTTTTTTGCTTTTAGTGTTTAACAGTTTTGTAGACTGAGTTATTTTTTCAAAAATCGAGCAACAAATCTTGAGTCGATTTTTAGTCCACCAGTGTATAAAAGAAAAACATCTAAACAATACTTATTTACTGTAATATTTGATTTAATTAATAGAAAAACGTGGTTTCTATTAATAATAAAAACCATTTTATAACGCACGACGAATAATAATGTAGTCGAAAAAGGCTTACATATTTTTTTGAAAACCCACGACTGAAAAGAAGTAAAGAAACGAAAAGGATTATTAGTCTTGAGGTTTGTCGTTTAAACCGCTAATTTCCTTAGTTATCCCTCCGTTTGTGTACATATTTGTTTGTCGTAGAGATAGAGACAGCAATAATAATATCAAATATATAGGTACAAGTACATACTACACATATTCACCTGCATGCTTGATACAAACCCAAGAAACTCTGTACAGAAAATAATGTAGAAACCATATTTTTTCGATTACTTATTGCAAAATTTACCTTAAAAATGCATGTTTAGATTTAGAGAAAAGACCCTACTATAACTAGTTAATGTCCTTAATTTCGACATGGAGGACGAATACATGCCAAGCACACCCGGGACTCTCCAACAAACTGTGGCTTTACAATTGCCTATTAATTACTGCTACTTTTAAATATGACGTTTGCACAAGCGTAAAGTGTGTTTTTTGGTATGCGATACGCAACTAACAACGGATCTTACAGGGGGGATGAGGACGCCTTTAGATAGGAGTTAGGAATGCCCATATTGTTCGACAGTACTAATCTAAGACACCCAAAGACCAACCTAGTTGTTTTCCAAAATTACTTTACTTCAAACTGTGTCTGTCCTCAGCATTCTTGAAACGGATTAGAGACCCGCTACTCCACCAATGGGCTTCAGAGCTGAACCGGCTGTGGCTGCAGCTAGGGCGGAAGATGAAGGACGAAGTGAAGGAAAACCAGGATCAGTACTCCATCATCTACGTGGACAATCCAGTAATTGTGCCTGGTGAGCTATTATTTTTGGTTGAACTACAAACAACTGTATGTTATGTCACAATCCTTGTTAGTTGATCTACAAACAATCCTATAGTATGTCAGGAAACTTCTGAGATTGGGGTCACTAGCCCCACAACTTACACCAAACTGGATTTGACCCCTGCATTCTGTGTGGAGTGTAGCCTAACCTTTCTATTAGTCGCAACCCTTATAAATTGACCTTCAAATAACTGAATGCTATGTCCCAACCCTTGTTAGTTGACCTACAATAACCATATGCTATGTCCAAACCCTTTTTATTTGACCTTCCAAAATCCGTATGCTATGTCACAAGTCACAACCCTTATTAGTTGACATACGAACGGCCGTATGTAATTTCAGAAACCTTATTATAAGAAGCTTAAACATTTCTGACACTGGGATTTGCCACCAGCCCCTCATCTACCACTTGGCCCCTCATCTACAACTTTTCCAAGGTATAGAAAGAGAACATTATCCTAGCAGTGTCATTGTCCTCTTGTCCCTTTGTGTCAGGCACTGACATCTTGTGATTTCTGCTGTTCCATTTTAGTTTAGCAGTCTTCGTGCATTATAAATATACTTATCTATGCTCGGGGTGATATTGATCTCATAAATTTAACCGATCTAAGTAAAATCGATAAAGAGTATTCCATTGTACAATAATCGCCATAGCTAATTTGCGCTTTGCTTTTACATTGTATGTATCTGACTTGAAGTTCATTACTTTCACGTTTTTTCTATAGTTATCCACATTATCGTTACGAACGTGAATAAAGAACCGTAAATATCCAAGTATGGTGTATGTTGATGTCATGTAATTTTGTCAAATCCAGAGTACAGGTGACAGCAATACTTTCATCATCAGCCGAAAGACGTCCACTGCTGGACAATGGCCTCCCCCAAGAATTTCTACACCGACGGTCCTGTGCTGTTCGCATCGAGCGGCTTCTCGCAAGCTACACCAGGTCGTCGGTCCACCGAGTCGGAGACCTGCCCACACGGCGTCTTCTGGCGCACGGTCGCCACCCGAGAACTTTAATAAATCGAGATTTAGCAGTGTTATCTCAAAGAAAGAGAAACTTCGCATTATCTTCACGTCCAAAATACCGCATTGTTGAACAGTGTGTTGCCTGCCAGTGATAGATGAAATAAGGGACTGAGAGAAGATCGCTTACTATGGGCGTCATAAGAGGGCGCAAGGTCAGCCAAAGGGCGATGGAGCGTGCCATGGTCGGAGTTGCCCTTCATGATCGAATCAGAAATGAGGACATACGCAGAAGAACTGAAGTAACCGACACAGCTCACAGAATCGCTAAACTGTAGTGGCAGTTGGCGGGGCACATAGCTCGTAGGTCAGATGGCCTCCCAGGCCCGATGACCATTAGTGATTTGCCTTTGAATATTACTTTTTATCACTGGGAACACACACTGGTAAAAGAACTAAGTCTTGAGACACTGCGGTATTTTGGACAGCGTAGGACGGTCGGTGTGGACATCCTTGAGGGGGGCCTTTGTCCAGCAGTGGACGTCTTTCGGCTTATTATGATTACTATTCATATTTCATCATTAACAAATTTCGTAAACAATCTGAATGTGTTACCTGACCATCATTTACCCTTTCCAGGTGGTCGTTTTCGTGAGTTCTACTACTGGGACTCCTACTGGATCATCAAGGGTCTACTGCTCTCGGAGATGAAAGCCACTGCTCGCGGCATGGTCTCCAACTTTCTGGACATCGTCGAAAGGATCGGCTTCATTCCCAACGGCGGGAGAATCTACTATGCAATGAGGTGACCGGTTTGGTTATTTTTTATTTATTTTATTGATTCGGTGGCGGACTGCGAAAAGTCCTAGGTTCTTTTACTATTTAAAATATTTTTTCTTATTTAAGAGACATTCTTTTAAGGCGGATAACAAACTGCTCAGGAATCTGCACCGGTGTGCGGTTTTACTTGTCACTTTCCATAGTAAAAAAAACCGCCGCACCGCACACCGGAGCGGATTCCGGAGCAGTATGTTATCCGCCTAAATTGTAATTTTACTATATCTAGTACCAAGTTCCTACCACGTTAAACTTGTAAGGACACTCAACGTTTTGAGAAGTATTTCTAGCAAGTTGAAGTGGTAATAGGCAGGTTGTATCTTTATAGCTCGCAGAACTGATAATAGATAAGCAAGAAAGTAATCTCGTTTAGCGACCGTAGGCCGGAAGACGTAGACTCTGCCGGGCCCCCACCAGGTGGACTGATGATCAAGTCAGGCTTGCAGGAAGCCGCCAAACGCATGTGACTTAGAACCGTGCGTAGTTAGAAATCATGGGAGAAGCCTACGTCCAACAGTGGACATTTTACCGGCCTATGACATCGCTACCGGCTCCTAATTATCATGACCATTCAACCAATTATCTCACACGGTTTCAAAGAATAGAACAGTTACGCCAGCATTTCTGGGCAATGTGGAGTAAGGAATATGTCGCTGAACTCCAACAACGAGTCAAATGGCGATCAGGAGACAGTCCATTGAAAGTGAATGCTCTTGTTCTACTGAAGGACGATAATCTTCCGCCCTTGAAATGGAATCTGGGTCGTGTGGTGGCCGTCTATTCTGGCTCTGACGGCCAGTCAAAGTTTTGACATTCATTGCGTGGTTCGAAGAGCCTTCAGCAAGATTTGCCCTCTTTTGCACCCTGATGTTTCAACGCCCGCCCGGGGGAATGTTGCAGCGCCTATGATAATATGATGGGAAATTACTATGTCTTCTAGCTTAGTATTCCGTTTACTGTAGGCATTTTTATAGAAACGTCACTTAGCCTTGGTACTCAATACAGTGTACATCGCATTCCTGATTTTTATTTTTAAAATTCCCCAAATAACCACTTCAATTTCTCAACAGGCTAATATGGTAGTAACGATGACCCTAGCCTTGCTAAAGAGAAAGGCATTTATTTCCATAATTTGTCAACATTTTTAATAAAACCAACTTCCAGGTCCCAGCCCCCGCTGCTGATTCCAATGATGCAGCTGATAATGGATGACTTCTTCGACACCGGTTTCCTGCAGCAACACATCCACACCCTGGACAAGGAGTTTGACTTCTGGATGACCAACCACACGGTTGAGGTGGAACACAATAGAAGAAAGTAAGTGTCAATTGTGACTGACTCGGTGGCTAAGTGGTTAGCGATCCTGACCTCTGATCCGAGAGTCGTGGGTTCGATCCCCATACAGGGCAAACTTTTCTGTGATGAGCAGAATTGTTTGCTCTGAGTCTGGGTGTATTATATCTATATATGTATGTATTTAAAAGTATATGTGTATATATATCAGTCTCTGGTTCCCAAGATACAGGGAATCCTAGTTTGGGGCCAGATGACTGTGTGTGATTTGTCCCAGATATTATTATTATTATAATTTAAATGTCTCACAGCAGGATAGCTTACTGTAATTCTTTTAAGAGTAAAAAGGACTTTAGGACAGGTTTTTTTTTTTGCAAAGATGTAGCCAAATTTTTACTTGTTTTTAGCGCAAAATATTGAACTTTTATTCTTAATAATTAGACAATAGACAACATTTATTTTCGACACCACATTAAAAAGAAACGTAAGTAATTAATAGTTATTTGTTAGTTATCGATTTCAGTAAAGTTTTTCAAAAAAGTGGTACAGTAACGACATAGAATTTTGCGAGCTTCTTATACATCTAGTCAGATGTACCGATTTCCTCACAGTGTTTTCCTTCATCGTTAAAGCAATATGTATGAAAAAGTACGTAAATTTCGAAAAACTTACTAGTACTAGTACTAACCAGGATTTGAACCCGAGACCTCTGGTTCGGAGGTCCAAGTTATTTTAGTAGCTTTTATTTTAGTACGATTAGCATTTTCACTAACTTTATGTGACTCTTATTTTTAGTTTTTGTTATTTACAGGTTCAAGTTAGCTAGGTATAACGACCAATCTCAAGGACCAAGACCGGAGAGTTATAAAGAAGACATCGATTGCGCTAAGTAAGTTCATATTTTGCTATTTGAAACAAAAGTACAGGTCCCGTCAATCTTTAAGATCGCTGAAGGGTACTGAGTGGGGGAAGTGTGCGTTCACTTAGAATCCTCATGCTCGAATTTCGAAGTAGTTCCTTGGTTCCAAAGATGAGGCTGCCAGCGAAACATTCCGCTAGCAGCCTCAGTGAAAAACTCGATTTTCTCTGAAACTACGATAGCACATTGTTTTCCTTTGGGCACTATTAGACAATAAACATTGGCATAATCAGAATATCAAAATTCGAGCATGAGGATTCCAAGTGAACGCACACTTCCCCCACTCAGTACCCTTCAACGATCTTAAAGATTGACGCGACCTGTAATCAAGAAATATTTTGTTTAAATATTACACCATTAACGCCAAAAACCGCGAAGTTCCCGAATTCCCGAGATATGTCGAAAAACTATGACGAAAATTTGAAGTTTTTGAATTCCCGAGATATGTCGATAAACGAAACTCGCTTGCGCGACGCTTTGGTAGAAATAAATATTCCAACACTTGTTTAGAACAGTGTTGCATGCTTAAACTTGTAATAGCTACTAAGCTAATCTATTTAAATAACTTATGTACTGTACAGTAATTCATTTTACATTGTGTATATCTGTCTTTGGTTACAAACAAACCTAGTTTAGGGCCTGATGATCATGTTCAATATACATACATACATATACTCACGCTTTATTCCCATAGCTGAGCATTAACTATGGATCGCTCCTGTTCTGACAAACTTCTATTGCTCCTTCTACACTCAATACTCTTTTCATTATTCGTGTTTGATATATCCCTGTATACACCGTGAAATTTAATTTGTTGTACTCCCGCTAACTCTGGTTTCTACTTATGACACTGGACAACTGTGCCCAAGGAACCTATAGTCAATTTGCAAAAAATATTTTGGCGTCTTCATACAAATTCATCAGCTGATCGACCATTTTTGTATGGAGAGGTCAACAATTTTGTTGCGAATTGACTACGGATTCCTTGGGCAAAGTTGTTCAGTTTCATTTCGTAGAAACCACGGTTAACGGGAGTACAACGAATTAAATTTCACCCTGTATTTATTTATTTCGGTGGACCGACGACCTGGTAAAGGTTGCAGGAAGCCGCTGGATGCGAACCGCACAAGACCGGTCGGTGTGGAAATCCTTGGGGGAGGCCTTTGTCCAGCAGTGGACGTCTTTCGGCTGATAGATAGATAGATAGATTTATTTATTTAATAACGAAACCATTTGTACCTTCTTTTCCAGATTCTTTGACAGCCACGACAAAAAGGAGGAACTGTACGCTGAACTAAAGGCAGCCGCCGAGTCCGGCTGGGATTTCTCTTCCAGATGGTTTATACTCAATGGCACAAACAAAGGTCGGTTTTTTACTTCAAGTTTCTTTATATTTTAAAGATTTTAGTTAAAGCACAGAATAACAATGCTTGGTTGGTTAAGCTGGCTATATAAGGTGCTACTTTATTAGTGCCCGATATTTTAGTCAGTGCTTCTGCTCCTGATTCTGATTAACTTTCCCCAAGAAACCCATAGTCAAATCGAAAAAAAATTTTTGGACTCTTCATACAAATCGATCAGCCGAGCGGCCAAATTAGTATGAAGAGCCCAAAAATTTTTTTGCGATTTGACTATGGGTTCCTTGAGGAAAGTTGATCAGAATCAGGAGTAGGAGCATTGACTAAAATATCGGGCACTAATAAAGTAGCACCTTATATTTAAGCTTTTTAGAGCACAGTAAATAGTTCTTCTAAAAGCAGCAAATATCTTTATCGAACCTACACTTTTCTTTGCTTCTTATTATAATATGCAGGGTGAATTTTGATTTGCTAAAAGCGGCAAAAGCTGCTCATTGAACAAAAAAGACTAGCTTTCCAAACTGATACGATATTTTTCACTTAGTGAAATCCGTTTCTTTTTATAAGTTGTCGAAAAAGATGTTACGTTCTGAAACTATTCTTGATAAATAAAAATGACGTCATACTTATATAAAAAAATTACGAACGAGTAAGATTTATGTTTCTTACGGTCCTATTTCTGATAAGTATTTAAAGATATATATTCACATTTTATTTGTCATAGTATAATATTCCCCAAAAGTCGATTTGCAAACATGTATGGTACAGAAAGTCAAGTAGTTTTTGCTTATAATATCACTCTGTATTTATATATTGCTTTTTAACATTTTACAAACTCTTTTTTATTTATTTCTTATTTAAATGCGAACTCTCTGAAAGAAAAAAACAATAACTATTTTATTGCAGATGTTTTTATGAGAGGCCCTTTCTGTGAGTTTGGGTTTTCTACTTTTTTATTTATTTTTGTATTAGAATAGTATTTTTTGTGTAAACTAACTTTGAAAAACCATTTCTGCAAAGCCAGAACAGAAAATAAAAACCTTAAAGTAGGGTATTTTGGGTCAATTCCACAACATTAAAGCATGCCTTTAGAGTAAAAATTTGGCGATTGGGAATTTGAATGGTGACGGAACTCTCTTATTTTCCTAATGCTTTATAGTTGGCATCGGTACACAAAAGCAGTGTTGCCATTTTTTTTAAATTTGTAGTTTAATTAAACACAATTGCCCTCAAATTAACTGTATTTCTCAAACAATTTAAACAATAATGCGAAGGTTTTTATTTTTCTGATTCGCTTGTTTGTGTTAGTTTATAGTTAGTAGTTAGTTCAGTCCCATTTTAGATTAGCTTACCTGTGTAGTATTTTTTAATATAGGCAGCCATTACAATATTACTATGTGCAATATTATAGTTTTTTAGTAATTGTGACGTTTAAATAATTTACTGTTGTACACAAAGCGAAAGATCAATTTTTGCCTTCTATATAAACAAAAGTTTTGCATCTTGTCGAGTTTTGACGTGTGTGTGTATACTTAAATCGACAGTGAAATGGTGGCCAGTTTCAAAACATTACAGGGATGATGTTGTTATAAAAGTCACAACTCGTTTTCCACAAGGTAAACTTCTTAGAAAAAGAGGAATGTTTTTTTTGTAAAAAAAAAAACGGAACCTCGTCGTGTAAGTGGCTTCCGCCTTGCTGGCACCCGATCTAACCCTCAGAAAGGGAATGAGGTCGCCTTTAGAGAGAGCCAAAGAATGCCCATAATAACGACAGAGTAATTATATACTTGTCATAGTCTTTGGTGATTTCATTTGATGATGAATTTTGAAAATAGACAAAAGTATCGTCGGTTTTTGAATATTCTATGAGGAATCATCATCAGCCAAAAGACATCCACTGCTAGACAAAGGCCTCCCCCAAGGATTTCCACGTCGATCGGTCCTGCGCTGCCAACATCCAGCGGCTTCCCGCAACCTTCACCAGGTCATTTATGACGAAATGATTCCATGACGAAATTATTTTCCCGATACGAGACGTTCTTCTCGCTCTTATAACACATCCCAAGCACCTAAAATAATGTATGTACAACATGTACATAAATACAAAACTTTGATTATTCTACCCCATTAAAAAATGTATTTCCCCCCATACAGGTAACCTTACAAACCTGAAGACTCGGTCCATCTTACCGGTGGATCTGAACGCGATCATGTGCTGGAACGCGCAGCTAATGGCCGATTTCCACGGCCGCCTGAACAACAAGGACAAGGCTGATTATTACAGGAACGTGCATGCTAGGTTCATGGAGGCTATTGAGGAGGTACGCTACGTTTTGTATATGGTCCTTGTTTTTTAACCGACTTCAAACAAAGGAGGAGGTTCTCAATTCGTCGGAATCTTTTTTTTTTATGTATGTTCACCGATTACTCGAAGACGCTTTAACCGATTTGGAAAATTCTTTTTTTGTTTAAAAGGGTATACTTCACAGGTGGTCCCATTGAGAAAATCAACAAAAACATAGCAAAATTGGAATTGTTGCGATTGAAGTCGGTTGTTTTTAACGTATTCAGCGTGGTCAATTATTTAATTGTGTGAGATGGCAAAAGGTCGACCGCCCACCTGCCGGCTATGAGCATGAGCATCTTTAACCGCGGAAGGTTTATCAGTGCATTGCCGATCTTGAGGGCTAAGATGGAATGCCTCTTACGCCGGTAATTGCGCTGGCTATCTCGCCCCCGCCGGCACAGCGCGCTGCTGGCGGCAGGTATAGAGCGAGCAGTGGTACCCACCCAGTCAGACCTAGCATAATAAGTCCCTACCACTGGTCACTAAACTGGTCATAAACACATACCTACAACGCCCACACACGACACATATACACACAAATGCTAGGTTTTACGATATCTGGTATAATGTAATTTTCTTTCTCTAAGCTTCAAATTCGTGGGATGGAATATGTCAATCTGTAATGCAGGATAACAACTTATCCCAGTACAGATGCCAGTCTCACAAAGGAGCTTTTATTCTTAATTCCTTTTTTATACGCCACGTCTTACGGTGCGCGGTCGTCACTCGAGAACTTCAATGCCCCATCGGCCATCTGTTAACGAGCTATGTGCCCCGCCCACTGCCACTTCAAATTAGCTGTGGATAAAGAACACGAGTCTCATTTAAAATTGGTCCTTATTCCCAGGTACTATGGCACGATGACGTCGGTGTGTGGCTAGACTACAGCCTGGAGTCCCAGCGGCGCCGGGATTACTTCTACCCGTCGAACGTAGCTCCGCTGTGGACCGGGTGCTATGATAAAGCTAGAAAAGACTACTTCGTTGGACGGGTTATCAACTATTTGGACAAAGTCAAGGTAATTTCTTGTATATAAAACGTGGATGAATTTCAGTGTTGATGACATTCATTTCGAGCGTTTTCTTGCTTTGCAAGGCCTTATAGACGGCTTGAAACCTTCTGTTACCCACTGGGGTTGGCCACTAGCCTCACAACCAGCAATCCAGACTTTGCCCCCGTGTGTTATGTATGGTATGGCCTATTCTTTCTGAGTTATAGGAGCCCTAGGTGTAGGAATAATTAATGATTAAACGAACTTACCTAAGTGAAGTTCTATCATAATTATACGAAGCGCTTCGTCCGAAGAGATTAGTAATAAAGGCAAGTATATAAACACATGTAGTAACGCATATATGCCACCACTCCTGCACTTAGTTGAGGGTATGTTATGAAGATACAATATTTTCGATTTATTCAAAATACGAAGGTAGGTTTACATCACGCCACCTCTTCCGCTCGCTGGGTTCGTCATTTCGTTGAGGGTCTATGCCCAGGCCAAGATATTTCCGGAACCGCTCCACGCTAGGGCCAGGCGACAGACGCGGGTGGGTGGGTGTTACTAATCTCTTCGGACGAAGCGCTTCGTATAATTATGATAGAACTTCACTTAGGTAAGTTCGTTTAATCATTAATTATACTTCGCGCTTCGTCCTCGAGATTAGTAATAAAGGCAAGTATATAAACACATGTAGACCTTTAGAGTAGGTTCAGGAAATATGAAAAAATAAGCAAATTGTTGATTATCAGTAGTACCTTTTTAATTAGAATAAACAAAGTCAGAATATTCTGCAGTAAGCTACATTAGATTTATAGTTAAATATAATGCACATTACAAATATCAATATCTTGATTACAATCATAGTTAGCATAAATCACGTCACTGTATTATAGCTCTAGCTACCGAATCATTTTGCGAATCCACCATGATATTTCGATGGTAATACTTAGCGAACGTATTAGACGTTCCGCTCCATCCAGCCGTTTTCCTAATTTGGTCTAGGTTGACACCCAGGCGGTACGCGCGCGACGTGGCGGCGTGCCGCGTGCTATGCGCTGTGAAGATCGATACATCAATTCCACAGTCTTTTAGAGTCCCTTTTATCCAACGGCTTAATGTCTGGGAGGTAACCTTATCGTGTGGTTTTTTGAAGCTAATGAATAGGTTATCCGTTTTACGTAACGTCCTGGTTTTGTTAAGGTAAACTAAAATGGTTTTACCTGGACATATTTGGGGCTTTTCTTCAAAAAATGGTATATATAGTAGAGGTTGTTTAGCTCCTACTCGAGATGTTTTTATTAAATCCGGGATTTTGATTAAAAGTTGAGTGGGACTGCGTTCTATATTTTTTATGTCAATTTTGGACAGAGTTTGAACTCTGTGTGTTGTGACCAGGGCTAAGAGAGTAACACATTTTTTGGTTAGTTGTTCTAGAGATAAATTTTCGTTAGGGAACCATGTACTGAGGTGATCAAGGACAAGGCTACAGTCCCAGGTGACGTCGTATTTTGGCAAGGGGGGTCGGAGCCGAAATACCCCTTTGAAAAATCTGGATATCAAACTATCTTCCGAGACAAAGGGGCCTAAAATAAGGGCTAGGGCTGCTCTGCAGCTGTTCAAAGTGCTATATTGGCTGCCATTTTGGTACATCTCCGTTAAAAAATCAAGAACTGTTGGAATTGATGCCTCGTATAAACTTACGTTTTTTTTATTGCAAAAACTGAACCATTTCTTCCAACAAACATTATATTGCTCCATCGAGGGTTGGGAGATGGAAGCGAGCATGATGTCTAAGGATGCTGATGGGACATCTCGTCGTATTAGCGCCTCCCGGACAATATGCCGGCCACCAGAATAAGGCCGGAGTGGATATTCCGGTTGCTGGAATGAGAGACGATGGTGTTTTTACTAAGTTCCAATTTGATTATATCTGAAACTAGCAAGCTGGTGTAGACGGGATACCAAGGCTGTGTGGGCCACAGAGGTATTACCACTATACCTCGTGCCCGGTCCGTGATAATTTTCCTTAGGACTTTTAATACCATTGCTACGGGAGGGAACGCGTAGAAAAATTTTTTCGACCAACATATGGTAAACGCATTAATAGCCAAAGCATCAGGGTCTCTATGCCAAGATACGTAATCTATACATTTTTTATTAATACGGCTAGCAAAGAGATCAATTTCAGGCAGACCGAATGTACTGACTACTTTTTGGAACGAGCGTTCTGCTAATTCCCATTCGATATCTGGGTGAATCCGCCTCGATTCTGCATCGGCAACCGTATTGTCTAATGATTTTATATAGGATGCGAAAATAAAGATTTTTCTATATTCGCACCACTGCCAGATATCTTTTGTTATTTGAGTCAAGTGAGGGAACTGGATTCCACCCATACGATTAATATAAGATATCGCGGTAGAATTGTCTATACGCATAAGGACCTGACAATTAGTTAATTGCTTAGCGAATGTTTTGAGAGCGAGAAACGCAGCAAGCAGCTCGAGGTAGTTGATGTGGCGCTCGCTCTCGGTTTTGGACCACGGCCCGCTGGCGGTCTCTGCGCCGCACGCTGCACCCCACCCCGTAGTTGAGGCGTCAGAGAATATTTCTAACTCGTAGCAATCATCTTTAATCCTATGCGAGGAATTGTCAATCACATTCAACCACCAAAAGATATCTGATTGCAGTGAGACCGGTACGTTCATCCACCTGTCATAATCATCGTGACCTTTTAAGTTTAAATATTTACACCGCTCGAGTCGTTTCGTGTAAAGAAGCCCGTACTCCACGGCGGGGCAAGCGGACACTAGTAAGCCTACGAATTGAGCAAATGTTCTAATTTTGCAACGTCGCAGTTTGACAAACTTCTTAATCTCGGTTTTAATGTGCTCTCGTTTACTTTCAGGTAACATGATTTGCATTGAATGAGAGTTGATATCAAAACCCAAAAATTTACATGTTTTAGAAGGGGTAAGGTTACTCTTTTCCTCGTTGATGATAAAACCCAGGGCACTTAGTAATTTTACTGTAGTGTCAATATTATCTATGCAAGTTTTTGTGTTACTGCCTAGAAGAAGTAAATCGTCTAAGTACACTGTAGATAAGTGACCGCATGACCGCAACAGTTTTACAACAGGTTTCATTATTTTAGTGAAGATATATGGCGCTGTGTTCAAGCCGAATGGTAACACGTTAAACTCAAAGAGTTTTTCATTCCAAATAAACCTTAAAAACTTTCTAGATTCAGGATGTATTTTAATTAAAAAATAGGCGTCTTTGAGGTCTACGGTAGCCATAAAGCAATCTTTGGTTACGAGTTTAACAGCAGTTCGCAGGTCTTCGAGTTTAAAGTGATTTGTTTTTATGAACTTATTTAGCTTCTTTAAGTTTAGAATAAACCTCATTTTACCATTCGGCTTGGGACGCAAAAATATGCTCGATATGAACTGTCCCTCGCATGGATAGCACTCCGTTATAGCTCCCGAAGTTAGGAGGTTTCCGATACTTTCTTCAAAGTATTTAACTTCGGTTTGTGAGAACTGAGATTGAATAGGTATGGTGTGTTGAACAGGTGTTGAGGTGAAATTTATTTTGTACCCTTGTATCCATGCGAGTATTGCGCGATCTTTAGTAATAAGTGACCATTGTTCATAGAAGAGTGACAATTGACCAGCGTACATTACCGGGTCTAGCGGCGGCGCGTCGGCCGCGGCGGATACGACGGCCTCGACGAGGTCGCGGGCGGGCTGCGCCGCGAAGCAGGCTCCCTGCTCCTCTGCGGGCCCGGCTGCCTGCGCGCTGGGGCCGGAGTCTTCCAGTTTAAAGCCTTTGTTGGTTGGGCTTTCGTCGCGTTGGCTGCGGCAGCACGTGGTTTTTTGGTCGGTTTGTTGTCAACTTTCAGATCAGTCCCGGACTTGTTAACGGCTTTGGCCGTTTTCAATGCTTCGGATAAATTTTCGCCAAATAGATATTTGTCTATTTTGGTGTGTTGGAGGTGTTCTTTCATGTCTCTTTTTAAGGCGTACATGGCAAAGCTCCTCCGTGTCGTCGATTTAGCGTGCTGAATATCACAAAGTAGGCGTCCGGCGTCCACGAGCTTCTTTATAAGATCGTGGTTCTTTTCCTTGCAAGTGAGCTGCTCCGTGGTTAATTCGGCTAAGCAGGAGATCGCTGTAGCGAGTTGTTTTTGTCTTGCCTCTATACCTTTATCTCTTTTCTGGAGAGACTCTGGCAAGGCGGCCTTAATCTCTGCGTTGAGAATAGGGGCTCCAGTACAAATACAATTGTGTGGAATGAGATATTTTTCAAACAGTTCTTTGCGAGTTTCCTTTGTAAGCCCCGTCGTAGCAATATGTTCAAACCTGCTGGCTAGTTCCTTGTGTATTCCCTTTCCGTATTCGGTAGTTGCCGTAGGGTCCTCTCCCAGTATCTCCAAAATTATGCTGTCCAATGCTTCGTCGTGGCGCGAGTCGTCACCGTCTTTGACGTCAGGTGGTTGCGCCGCGGTCGAGTCTGGCGCGCCTGCCGCGGGCGCCGGCCCCGGCTCGGTATCGGCGGCGGCGGCGGCGGCGGCGGCGGCGGCGGCGGGCGGGGCGCCCGCGTCGAGGATCTCGCGCAGCAGCGAGTCGCGCGCCGGCGCCGCACACCGGGGCGCCGCCGCCGCGCTCGGGGGCGCTGCGTACACCTCCGCCACCGTGGTCATTCTGGCGTCGAGCTGGTGTGCCTCGCGGGCTTCACTATTTCCTCCGTCTGTAAACACGATATAGGTGTTCTAATAAACGTGTTTTTATGTTTATAAGTATTTATATTAGCAGTTCGACTTTTGTAGGTAAGCTTGTTAACGGTGAGGTCTTATTCCCACAGAATAAAACGCAAACCCAAGCCAGTACTGTTCATACGACCAGTACGTAGGTAAAAAAGACCTGGGTACGAGAAAGTGTTATACTTCCGCAGAATATAACGGTACTCGTATAGTTTAGTGTTTTGAGACAGTCCCTAAGACTGCTCAGGTTACACGGTTTTACACTAAGTAAGGTAATATTCCCAAAGAATAGAACGCAAACTCATTTAAATGCTTTGGAACAGTCCCACAGACTGCTCCGGTGCATTCGTGACGTCATGTAGGGCTCGATAGGTGTAAGCATCGTAAAAATGCACGGTATTCACCTGATGGGTCGCTCGGTGAGGACGTGGGGTCCCGTGAGGAAGCCTCGCTCGACGACTCGATGACACGGCGGCGGCGGCGCCGGCCCTCGCTCGGGCAGCGCCGGCGCCGGGATCATGATCGCCGATACGTGTTCTTTATCATATCTTCTAGCTGCTTCAACCGTTTGTTAATTGTTTCAAATTCGATGGGGTCAGACTGTTTCCTTTTAACAGCCCTTGGCATTTTCAATATTTTTTTTATTTCCAACACTTGAAACACTTAGTTTTTCACTAAAATCTCTTAATTTGTTTTAAGTTGTGTCGAGTGAACTTGAGTGGCGTAGCACTAAAATGCGAATGGCGAACCCAGCGAGCGGAAGAGGTGGCGTGATGTAAACCTACCTTCGTATTTTGAATAAATCGAAAATATTGTATCTTCATAACATACCCTCAACTAAGTGCAGGAGTGGTGGCATATATGCGTTACTACATGTGTTTATATACTTGCCTTTATTACTAATCTCGAGGACGAAGCGCGAAGTATAATATGTATTATAAACTAAGTAAGAATGACATATGCCGCCTCGAGACTTTACAGAAACATAATATGAACCGCCCGTCAATTCTATTTAAAATTCTTTTTTCATATAAACTTGTAACTTAAAAGAATGTGAATGTAACTTGTAACTTCATTTATTCCACATTCCATTTATTACTAGATTGTCCTTCTGATACGGAGGGTTTAAACTTTTCACTATTTCACATCTCAGGTGGATATCTACGAAGGCGGCATACCGACAACGTTCGAGCACTCCGGCGAGCAGTGGGACTATCCAAACGCGTGGCCGCCGCTCCAGTACATGGTGGTTATGGGCCTAGCCAACACTGGAGTACCCGAGGCTATGCGACTGGCTAACGAAATAGCCACCAAATGGGTGCGCTCCAACTTCGAGGTGTGGAAGAAAAAAACTGCTATGCTGGAAAAGGTGTATAAAGTTTTTATCTTTTGTAATCTTTCATTACTACATAATTTGTAACACTAGCATCCGCCCGCGACTTTGTCTGCGTGGATTTCAGATTTGAGTCCAGAAATAAATAAAATTCTAATGCAGCGCCATCTAGTGACACAGTAAAATTTTCAGGTTTTAGCCATTCCTCCGGGAACCCTCGAGTTTTTCGGAATAAAAAGTATCCTATGTGTTATGTTAGCCAAATGCTTTAGCTATCTATGTACCAAATTTCATCCAAATCCGTTCAGTAGTTTCGGCGTGAAAGCGGAACAATCAAACAAACAAACAAACATCCATACTTTCGCATTTATAATATTAGTGAGAGTATCCTATGTGTTAGCCAAATGCTTTAGATATCTATTTACCAAATTTCATCCAAATCCGTTCAGTAGTTTCGGCGTGAAAACGGAACAAACAAACAAACAAACAAATAAAGAAACAAACAAACATCCGTACGCATTTATAATATTAGTGAGATTGCATCTAGATGCGGGCAACGCAACACCCCGGTCGTTTTGGAAATTGTCGTTGACGTTTTTTGGCTGATGATGGTGATGATATTCTTACCGTGTGGCACATTGATGACATACATTAGTACTACAGTACGTACAATATGGACATTGGACACTCCCTACCCCTCTAAAGGTGCATGAGATCTCTTTTATGACCTAGTCACAAAATACACAGATACAGAAGGTCCGCTCAATACGCTCACTAAAATCCTAAGCATATACATGCTTATAGACGTATACGGTCGTTGTAGGCTGGGTCACGATACTGTTGTGATACTTTCCCGCGTGACCTTGCCTCGAACGACCGTATATTTCTGTAAGCATGTATATGCTTACGATTTAAGTGGTTTGTATTGAGCGGACCCTCTGTGTCTATTTTGTGACCTAGTGAAGGTCGCGGAAAGCCACTGGATGTAGGCAGCACTACACTGGTTGTTTATTTTATTTGCCTTTGCAACTCGGACAATATTTTTTATTATTTCATCTTTGTAAATTACTTACCAAAGAAGTTTTATTTCATCGCTTTTGAGGGAGGTGCAAGATGCATGTCAGGCTAAACTTGAATGATGAAGTGTTGTTAGTTGTTAACAACCCATTACGTCCCTACTGCAGGGGCACGGGTCTCTTCCCATCACTCGGGAAGGCTAGGCCATACTCCACACACGGGGGCCAAGTCCGGATTGGTGGAGGTTGTGGGGTAGGGTGGGCCGAAAATCAACTTTTTTTGATTTCTTTATTTTAATAGTGACAAAAAGATGCTAGGTGGGGTGGAAATGACGTGTGTAAAATATTATTAGTCGCTATTGTCATAAAGAGCCTCCGGATTCACTTTGAAAAATCAGAAAAAATAATTTTTAGAACCGATTTCAAGAGATCATATTTATTAATTGAATTCAAATATTTTATTATTTTTTGCATTATTTGGGAGCAAATACGGAATATTTTCATAACAAAACAAAAAACTTCTTCTTTTCAATAATTTTAGACGTTAGGTGAGGGGTCAGGGAGGTGCAGATTGTACTTTATTGCGCGACCATTTTACACTTCAGTAATAACGCTATGGCTAATTATATTAAAAGAGAGATTGTTGAAGTGCACCCGAAACGTTACGATATATGTCCTGTTTTGCGCAAAATGTGATATGAGTGGTCTAGTTTCAAACCCCGCTAAAACATAATTTTACGAATATTGGAATAATGCTTTCAAATTACACTCCGTACTTTTCTCTTCAAATTTCATTAATAGTCGTTTGCAAAGCACCCTAAAATCCTACGAAAATCAGCCTACAAAACCGCGGTTCGTTGCAAACACCGCCAAAACAACGTCTTTGCTTTTCATAACCCGCTAAAATTGTTTAGACCAATGACAGCGCGGCATTTGAATCACCTGACGTTTAAACAGTATGGCGTTTTCTTATGAAACGGCGAAACAGTGCTGCGGTTTTTAATCATTTTTACCTGTAAAAAATGGAAGAATTATCACAATTTATAACAAAATGTGATCCTAAACATTCCCGGAAAAGAAAAAGTGATAAGACAACATGGAAACGGACAATAGAGCAATCAAAACGGTAAGTACAAATCTGGCATCAAACTCATGTATAATAGGGTATTTTACTCTATACAAGAAAAAATCGAAAACTGCTTATTTACTGTGGTATTTGTAATACGTAATCGATTTAATATGATTTCTATACAATAAAATGAGAAAAAACATTTTATTTTTGATTTACAAAAATCAAGTTTTTTAATCTGTTATTCAAATGTCTGAAACGACAGCCGCCATGCTGGTTGTCAGGTGACGTCACAATAGTGGTAAACAATGACATTTTGTACGCGATATGTGTCAAAATTTTAGTACAGAGCTGTTTTGTTTACTCCTGAAATGACGTCACGACCTAAGCATCATGGCGGCTATCGTTTTCGCGCGCTTATTGGCAATGGTAATTTAAAATGTACTTTTAGGGTACTTATAGGTTTCAAAAAAAAAATAAAAAAATATTTTTTACTTTTTCCCACCTAATGATCAATTTGAGATACTTTTCAAAAAATGGTGAAAAACCCTATTGGCGGGTAAAGGTGTTATGCAAAATAAAGCAGAGGTTACCAGAGGTGAAAAAAAGTTTATAATTCGAAATAGCTTATTAAACTAACCATTGGTTGGAATGCACTAGGAAGGGATGGTTGTTGTTTTTTTTATAAGCTATGCTTGAAAATCCACACTAATATTATAAAGAACGTGATTCTGTCTGTCTGTCACCTCATTACGCTTAAACCACTAACCCGATTTGGATGAATATGGTATGAAGATTGACTAAGACTCGGGGAAGGGCATAAGCAAAAATTTTTTGCATACATATTATATTATAAAGCTCACGCCTTGGTCTCACAGGTGTTGGCAGAGACGATGGAGCTACTTTTAATAGCGGGAAAACAGCTCATTTGCATGGTGTTATCTAAATTCTTTCAAAATTGTTTCAGGTATGAAAGTAAAGGTTTGCCTAAATTTCCGCAATGTCAACATAACAAAAATGCATTCAAATGCGCTAAATTAACTTCTCAAGATATTAGAAGATTCCATGCAAATTTTTACATGTGTAAAACAAAAATAGCCCAGGATAATTACATTCTTAAATATTGCACAACAAAGAAGGCAAACAATAAAAAACGAAACAGTAAAAGACAAATTGCTACAAAATATTACATAATAAATAGGCATACTAAAATGATTCCAGTATGCCAAAAAACATTTTTGGATGCGCTGTTAATTAAGAAAGACAGAGTTAAAGGAATTGTGTACAGATATTACACTTCTGGAGGCACTCATGCTGTAGAAAGACGAGGCGGGGATCGCAAGTCTGCACATTACGAAGCAAAACGACTTTCGGTGCAATGGTTTATTGAAAAATTTAAGGCTGAAGAAAGTCATTATTGCCGCTCACAAACAAAGCGATTGTATCTGTCACCGGAGCTCAATATCCGCAAAATGTGGCGGATGTATAATGCAGAACGAGAAAATGATCTCAAAGTAAAACAAGGATTCTTCAAAAAAATATATTTTGTACCGATTATAATATCGGTTTTGGATCACCAAGAACCGACGTATGCTCGACATGTATTTCACTACAAGAACAGATAAAAGCTGAGACTGATACTACAAAAAAAAAACCTTCTTATGACTGAGAAAAGAATACATAGGTTAAAATACCAAGCATTTTATAAGATACTTAAAGAAGAAGCCGAATTCGTGAAAACGATAACATTCGACTGTCAAAAAAATCAAGCATTGCCGAAACTTCCCGATCAATCAGCGTATTACAGCCGCCAATTCAGCTTTTATCATTTTGCCATCGTAGAAGGGAATTCCAAGGCTAAACTCAACAAAGAAACAGTTCATTCCTATTACTGGACAGAAGCTGATCATAATAAGGGAAGTAACGAAATAATAAGTGCAGTATACCATTACTTGCAACAAACAACATTCGAGGAGCAAATTAAAGTATTTCGTGTTGTGTGCGATGGTTGTTCTGGACAAAATAAGAATACCGGTATGCTTGCTATGTTGGGTAAATGGCTTGTGTGCGAAGCGCCAAGGCATATAAAAAAAATTGAAATTATATTCCCTGTCGTGGGTCATTCATTTATTCCACCGGACCGCGTATTTTCTAAAATAGAAAGAGATCTCAAAAAGAAGGAAGTTGTCACTTCTCCGGCGCAGTATGTATCGGTACTTAAAGAACACGGAACAGTAATAGAGCTATCATCAATTCCGGTGTATGACTGGAAATCCAGTTACGAACCTGTTATTAAGCCTACAACATCATGGACTTTTCCATTTCAAAAATCAAAGCGGTTCTTTTTGACCCGAACAAAAACCCAAAATGTTCTTGTTCAAGGGGAAATAAATTATAAGAGCGAAGTAAATAAAAAAGTGCTTATAACAAAAAAAAATAAGAAAATTACGATGATAAACCCAACAACTATTGAACCAAATACTATTATCCCAAAAGTAGCCAAGTTGAAAGATGTCACCAAATTACTCGAAAAACATTTTGGAACTGGCTGGCGAAATCTATCTGATTTAGATTATTATAAAAACCTAGAAGTAAGACTGCATGGTGTTGATTCTGACAACTTTGCAAATGACGTATCAGGAATAAACGAAAATGATAATATGTTATGTGAACATGGGTTTGAGGATGTTAATTTACAAATATAAAAATTAATAGCTACGTACATGTTAAACTAATCAAATATCTATTGTAATGTATTTCTTACATTACAATAGATATTTCATTTTTTCTCTTTATTTAAAAATGTTTTTTATTACCTATGTGAGGATGTTAATTTTTTTTTATAGCGATATGTTAAACTGTGTCATGTCAGTATTAATCACATTACAATAAATATTTGATTTCATAATAATACTAAAATACATATTATGTATTTTTCTTTTTATTCATACTTTTAATACCTATTTCATTAAATTACTTATAACGTACAGGCAGTACTGGATAAAACCATCCTTAAGGCAAAACTAGTTTACATCAAAACCCGCTAAAATTCAAAATGTCAGTTGCAAACCCCGCTATAATTGAAAGTTTACATCAAAATCCGCTAAATCAAAAATTATTTCTCTTATTTTTCCGTTGTTGATACCATCTTAAAACTAAAAATGTGTTCAAAGTGTGGCCAACCGTCAAATAAAGAACCAAAAATGAGAATTCTTGTGAAATTCGATAATATATTGAGTTAAACAATGTTTTTTAGTTTGCAGTCATTTTATGAAATCGTTTTTAGCGGGTTTTGAAACTAGACCACTCATATTAAAAAAATATATATTGCATATCTATGAAGTATTACCAGTAGGCAAGGTGACAGTTTAAATTCAACAAAAATTTGAAATAAAAAACTTTAAAAAAATTGTGGAAGATAAAAATGAAAATATTTTGACAAAAGCATCAAATTCCGTTATTATACTCTACAAATGTTACAGACATATCATGTAAAATGCATAAATCTACATAATGTCTCTTTCCAAATTGCCACGAAAAATCACGAAGAGATTCAGCGTAGTAGCAAAGCTTTGTTAGACATTTCTGCTTGTAATTGTATGGATTTGGCAAACTGTACCTGCCCCAAAGCTCAGAAAAAACCGAAAATACAGCGCAGCCTTTTCATCCATTAACTTGCTCAAGAAAACCTATGATTTAAAATGTCGATGTCTGTGGTACAGAGCAAGCCATAAAATGTTCATATTGGAAGCTCTAAAAGCAAGAATTTATGCTAAAATGACAAAAAACACGCAACAATTATTCTACAACGGTTAAGTTTGATGATTTCTCATACATACATTTCAATGAGCCCGTGGTGGCAATGAAGTGCTGTTCTAAAGGAAAACAGCTACTCAAATGACTGATGCCAGCGTGAAATATTCCATGCTCACCAAAACTCGTGATAGGTATGGTGAATCAGACAGAGCAAGGCCTCATTAAGGCAGCAAGAAGCTGCACTGATTTTAAGCACTTTTTGAGCTTTGGGGCAGCTACAGTTTGCCAAATTCATACAATTACAAGCAGAAATATCTAACAAAGCTTAGCTTCCTACGCTGAAACTCTTCATGATTGTTTGTGGTATTTTGGAATGAGATTTATGTGGATTTATTTATTAACGTGATATGTCTGAATTATTTGTGAAGTATAATAACTGTCACAATATTTTGAAAGTTATTTTTTGTATTTTTGTTTAATTTTAACTGTCACATTGCCTACTCATAACTTTTCATAGAAATGCAATATTTTTTCTTTAATATCCCATTTTGCGCAAAACAGGACATATATCGTCACGTTTCGGGTGCACTTCAACGATTTTTCTTGTAATGTCATTAGCCATAGCGTAATTACTGAAGAGTAAAATGGTCGCGCAAAGTGCAATCTGCACCCCCCTGACCTCTCACCTGACGTCTAAAGTTATTGAAAAGAAGAGGTTTTTTATTTTGTTTTGAAAATATGCCGTATTTGCTCCCAAATAGGGCAAAAAATAATAAAATAATTGAATTCAGTTAATAAATATGGTCTCTTCAAATCGGTTCTAAAAATTATTTTTTCAGATTTTTCAAAGTGAATCCGGAGGCTCTTAATGATAACAGCGACCAATAATATTTTACACACGTCATTTCTACCCCACCTAGCACCTTTTTGTCGCTATTAAAATAAAGAAATCAAAAAAATTTGTTTTTGGCCCACCCTATTGTGGGGCTAGTGGCAAACCCCAGTGTCAGAAGTCAGCCTATAAGGCTTCCGACATGGCTTAACGACTGCCATCTAGCGATAGCAGCCGGCACCAACGGCTTAAAATGCCTTGATGAAGTGTAATCTAAACAATTATGTTTCTCAACAGTATGATGCGACAATCTTCGGCGGCGTCGGCGGTGGTGGTGAATACGTCTTGCAGACTGGGTTCGGGTGGACCAATGGGGTTATAATGGCGCTCCTAGACCAATATGGTGGTGAGTACGCGGGTTTTGTTGTGGGTTTTGGGGTGGGTGGATGGGTGGGTGGGAAGCTTCTTTTAGCCAGGTGAATCTTGTGATGATAGTTGTTAAAATGGATAAAATATTTAAAAGGTGAAAGTAACACCGAAACGTTGAGTATTCAAGTTCTGCGCGATAGGAACTTAATACTAAGTAGAAAAAACATGACGTTTTAAAGAATGTATCCATCTGTTTACTTAAATAAATATTTAAAAAATATTTCGGATTTTATGCAGGGTAACAGGTACAACTATCTGCAAAGTGCTCTCTTAAGTGGGGATTCAACTCAAAACTGAACACCTTTGGTTCTACAACAATGCTCAAATATATTTGGAGTTCTCATACAAAATATTAGTTTGTATGAAGAAACCAATTTTTTTGCGATTTTAGCAAAGTTAGAGAAAATAGTTGTTCAGTTTCAAAAGTAGAGTCACCAGTTATGTAATGATGTATCTCGTTCTGTAAAACGTGTAACAAAATCAGTTAAAATCTTTGTCACAATATCTATGGCTTTGACAGGTGTCATTGTGAAAATTACAAGATTCGCCTGGCTTTATAGTACACTCGAACGCATGTCAGCGATATCACTTCGTGGACTCGCTCTCTATGAAGTTTCCTCTAAAGCGTATTTCAAATTATACTGGTGGTATTCGCAGTTGCTTGCGATCGACTGTACGTGGGTATTTTTTTAAAAGTTTGATTAAAAATCCTTTTCGAAATTTAGTTTCAAAGGAACTCTTTGTTAGAAAGAAATAGAAATCAATTTTTTGATTTCCAAATTGAATTTATCTTTAAAATTCTGTTCAGAAAACGACTAGTCAAACTTTAAATTAATATGTGCTAGTTTTTAAATGTGATTTTAAAATGTGTGTGAAAGAGTCTAAATTCCATAAGTTTCCAAAACTTTGAAAATATCAATTTTGGAATTCATTGAACGCAAAATAAAAATATATTTTTGTGATTTGTTTTCATATTGTTGCGCGTAAACAGCATTTTGTGGTTTTATTTTGACGCCAAGTATAATAAAAGTGTGTGAGAATACTCTCTTGACTGATATTATCATCTACATGTAACTAAATGTTGTCTAAGTATGTATGATAGTTTGTTACATCGTACAAACTAAACTACTGAACCAATCATAACTACTGAGGTGAAATTTATCCTCATGGTTGAGGAAATATCCTATGTGAAATACAACATAATATGCCATGACTGGCATCATTTTCCGTAGTCAGATTATAAGCTTTGTGTTTCCCCTTGTTTGCATATACAGGATGTAAGGGACAGGTTTCCGAAAACTTTAAGGGCTTGCTCTGTAGACAAAACTGAACAACTTTCCACAAGATTTTTTTCAGGAAACGAAAAATTATCGGCTTCTCCATACAAAATTATAAACTTGATTGGACATTTTGTATGGAAAAGACGATATTTTTTTAGTTTCCTGAAAAAAAAGTCGTGTGGAAAGTTGTTCAGTTGTGTCTACTGAGCAAGCCCTTAAAGTTTTCGGAAACCTGTCCCTTACACCCTGTATAAAAATGTCACAGTAATTTTGACAAGATAAGACAGATTTTTCGCCATTTTCCCTACGTTTGTTTTGCTGCTGTTATCTAATTATAATTAACTTTGTTCTTGCATTCACCGCCGAAGTTGGTGACATAGGTACGTGATTCACATTCACATTATTGTTGTTAGATTTAACCACAGGTAACTCTCTATAGATACCGCATACAAAGTGCCGAACACGACTCTTTGACCAACACGACTCTTTGAATAAAATGTCCAAAAATACAATTAGGTAGTTCTTTGCAATACTTTATTTTATTTTATAAAAAATAAAAATAAGAAAATAAAGAATCTAATATCAGCGCCACAGTTCCTCTCAACGAATCCCGCGCTTGTCACCAGTTTCAGTAATGTTACCAAAACATAATATTATTCGCCATTTTTTTTTTGACATGCGGTAACTATTGCGGAGTATTTGTATGAGATTCGTTGTGTTGCGTATTGTATGTATGTATTTATATTTATTAAACTTAACTGATAATAATTATGTGGGGTATTTTTAACATTAGATCCTAAAGTATAAAGTTCAGTAATAACCAGTGATCGGAGTAGGTAGATTGAATTAGGGTCAATGACCGCAAACGTATATGTTAATATGGACATGCCGCGCGGATTCCGAGTGTTTAGCATTTCTTTTAAAGACAAAAACAAATATTTATTATGTTATTCTACATATAAATATATTGCTTCCTTCAGAATTAATTGATTGAACCAGTTTTACTTTAATAATACTCAACTCTACCCGGAAATACCGAAACTTTCTTGAAAAAGGATTATCCATGTTATAAAATCACGATGCAAGTACCAAAAATCAATCTACCTACTCCGATCACTGGTAATAACATAAAGGTAAGTTCGATTAATATTATTTAGTTTTTATTCTTCTTCTGTTAAAATGTAGGATTCTGTGTAGTAACTTTTTCTCTCTCTTTGGATAACATTTTATTTTTATGTGATAGGTATTTGAACCTCGATCCTACCCTAGTAAATCACGCACACATTTACATGTGTACAAACATGAATGTCTATGCAGTAAACAATGGCGCGAAATTTGTATGAAGTGTCCGGGGTGTGATTTACAACTTAATGCACTTTGTTTCTGAGTAACTACAATGGTATATTGAGTGCAGAAGGGTGCAATGACAGAAAGTTGCGACTTGCATCTTTTTGTTATGTGTTTTGAGGAGTTTACTCTGTAACTTAAAATTGATTATCTGCCAAAAACAATACAAATTTTGTTTATTTTTCGATGATCAGAGTGACTTTTTATACGCCTACTTTCCATACAATCATTATCAATAATTGATCAAAAAGTATTGATCGGTCAATTTGCGAATTTTGTATAAGAAGGTAACTTTATTTCTGTTTCGATTGCATATTATGTTCCATATATAAGGAAAGCTGCTCTGTTTCATGAAGAGCGTCTGCCTTTTTATATTTGTTTTTTTTTTTTGAACAGTAGCAAAAAGGCTCGCCTAATGGAAAGTAGTTGCCGCCGACTATTGGCATTAGCCTCTCCTTGGTGAATAAAAGGTCACTCTGTATAAACTCTGCTTTAAATAAACCTGCGGCACACTATAATGGACGTTTTGAGACATTACAATACGTCACCTGAGTGCTTATATGTCCAATCGACCATATAAACGAAAACTACTTTTAAATGCATTTATCATAAGGTTTAAATTTCCCGTCGATTGGTGTACGATTCTTATAATTTAGACCTTAAGAAAATTAAAAATATAATTACCTACCTGTTGAAAACGCAATCTGTAAGAAATAATTTAATTTACGTGAAATAATCAGTAAAAACTGTGTTGTATTAAGTGTTGGTTAAAACGCTAAGTATAGCCAAATCGCAATATTCAATTCAAATTCTTTAAATAATGGTTAAAGCTGTCAACATGGAAAAAATATATAACATACTTCAAACAATGAAAAACAAATTGTATTGAACAGAATCATAAAAAACACAAAAACTTTGATGAAAAAAAATATCCTGTAGACCCTGTATTTTGCATTAATTGCAAATTCTCTCGGAAACACAATATTTGTTTATGTTGAAACCAACACACAAAAATCGGCCATTTTAATACCTTCAATTTATCTTGAACGGATTTTTTTAACTTATTGAAAGCCAAGAAAAGTAATAAAAACATCGAAATCTCGAGAATTTTGCGTTCGGCCTTGACGTAACCGCCGCGATGGTACCCACACTGATCTGAACTTAAAATGAGTAGGGCGTTACGGTCGATATTATATTGTCACACATCAACCTGCTCAGATTGAGTGTACTTCGCGCCTTAAGGACATTGAACGTGACGTGAAATGTATGGACTGAAATTATTGACAGTAAAGAACAGCAATTTCTCCTTCAAACGTAAACGTAACGTAACGTAACGTTATTAAATTAAACGAAACTTCATGATTGGGCAAACGTCAAAACGCCATCATAACGTGCCGCTGGTATAGATTCATCTCACATTGGTATATTGGGTATTATTTTAATTGATTGATTTTTAATCTCTTTTCTTTTTTATAGCAAACATTTCTTCATGAATAATGCATGTTTGTATGTTGGTGGGCGAACTTGAACTAATAAATGATTGTAGGGGTTTAGTGCTTTATTACAATATTATATATCTCTTAATTTTTTTATTAGCAACAAAACAACGCTGCAATCATTATTTTGGGATTTAAAGTTAATTTTATCTGCTTTATTGGTTAATGCCTTATTTTCAGTAGAATAACCAAAATTATTAGATAAGCTTATTAATTCAAGAAATATTAAATGTGTTTTATAGTTACAACGTAATATATACGTTCCCAAAATATGTTAAGTCATTGATTTCAGATATTTTAAAAACCTATATTAAAAATACTCAATTTGTTATTCCTTCGGAGCATTAATGTTCACTCTTAAAAGTCATGTCCTTCTAAGACGGACCAACAAAATTGCTCATACCGAGCGTCCTTTAGAAAGGACAAAATATATATATTTTTTATATCTTATTTTATTCTGAATCTAAATCCACAACCACCTCAAGTCGCCCACCAATCAGCTGAGCTGATTCCCGGGCGCTTCACAGAGACCTTGTCGGCAGCTGACGCGTTCGGCTCCGCGACCGACTCCGGCGCAGTGTACGGCGCGCAAGTGGGTGCGAGCGGGATAGCAACAGCAGTGCTCGTTGTCTTCGCGTCTGTCGCTGCCGGTGCTTTAGGGTGAGGTGAGTAAAGGATACCAAATTTTTACTATAAATAGCCTTTAATCTATATAAAATACTTTTTCAAAAAACAACCTGAAACATCATCCATTCTGTCGATAACCTGGAATGGAATAGAGGATAATGTACAAATGACCACAATAGAAAACACTATAGACCTCTGATGTAATATTACCGTAATTTCGTTCAAAATTTTTTGTTTGGTTTGATCGTATCTGTCCAGTCATAATTTAAATCCAGAGTGGAATAATTTTAAACTTTAACGATGAAGTCACTGTATACGAGTATTTGATTTAATTTATTTAAAATGTATATTTTCAAACATGCTTAGAATCAAATTCAAAGTCATTATGATAAATAGCAATTTCAAAAAATTCATTAATGCTTACTCACCAAAATATTTGACAACGGGCTTAGAATGTTTTTGCATATTTTCGAAAATAAGGACAACTACAATAAAACACATTATCTTTTGTTTCAGATATCATTTATTATTCGACATTGGTATTATTAAGTACCGTACGAAGGACATGAGGCCCAAAAAAGTAAGACCATTCCATTTTTATTACATTCTATTCTATATAATAAAACAACACCCTGTATTATAATCAGTATCACGCAGTTACCAGTTACTTATACATCTCGAACATGTAAACTGCAAAATATAAAGATTCGTATTTTAGTAGCTCATATTAGTTACTTATAATAGGAGATATGTTGTTGGCAGTCTGTATAAGGATAACAATAAGAATAGTGTAAAACATGTTGCAATAGTTCACTCATCAAATAGTTGTGAAAATATTGCGACACTTTTTTGGTAACTCAAACTCAAAATGTTTTTTTATTTAAGTAGATGCTTTACACATGCTTTTACATCGTATTTTTTTCTACCTAGTACAAAGTCCCTACACTTGTATATTATAATCCATTGAAATAGGGTATTTGATTGCATCCAGATTTAAATATTAAATATATTAATTAACATTCCTCCTAAAACACCGGAAAATATTTTATTTTAATCCATTAAAAAAAGATAACAATCATATTTCAAGTGCCAGCAACACAAACAATTTTAGAACAAATAAAATAAAATAAATAAAATTTAAATAATTCTCTTCCTCATGAAATCCGTGACAGCGAAAGCATCTTCTCCTTTAAAAACAAACTTAGGAAGCACTACCTCTCTTTGTCTTCGTGAGGTTGATAAGCCATGTATACATAACATATATTATTTAGTATATATTTTATATATGTATATTATTATGTATGTATGTTATATATTTATATGTGTTATATATTGATATATCAATGAACTATATAATAATATTTGTGTACATGCTGTACTGCCATCTCAGCTACAATTTCTCCTTAACCCGGGTCTGCTGGAAGAAATTTCTACTAGAAATAAGCTGCACCCTTTGTGTATATTTTATGTTAAGCCTGTGTATTATATCTATTATGTGTACACAATAAATTGTAAAATAAAATAAATAAAATAAAATAAAATAAATATTGTTTTTGACAGTTGATAAAAAGTGAAGGCAATAAATAGTAGTCAAATACCAGATTCTTTGAAATGCTTTGGGAATGTATTTTAATCCTAAAGCTGTATTATATAACTTCTGTAGCCCCCGGGTGGACGGTTAGGTTAGTTCACCATATCTTATGAAACTATAAAAAAGAGATCAGCTCCCGCGCTTTTAACCCCTTTATGGCACACATTTTCCTGGATGGGGAATCAATGGCCTGAGTTTCATTGATGTGATGGCACATGAACGCGGCCAAACGCGGGCAATTTGGGCCCGTCATATGCCTACAATACCAGAAACAAAGCAGAAGCAAAAATGTTTTAGATACTCAACAGTGTTTTTGAGCTAGGTCTCATAGGCAAAAACATTTCTTTAAGTAAAAATAGCACGGATATATAATAATAATACAAAAGCATGCCATCCCTATCCTGGATATTCTTTATAATAATAATAAATATACGCTGTATAATACAGATTGCCTATAACAGATAACTTTAATATAATTTCGTTAATACATATTTTTATCATAAGTCCTAGCCTACTATTTAAATTTTTTACAAAGATGTGTTAGTTGTTAGTAGCTAGTTTTTAATTACTTATTAAAAATGTTAAATTATACTATATTATATGCTACCTACCACCTTTTAGGAAGGTAAGAATGAAATAATTATTATACAATATTATATACTTAATAAGTTAAAAGGTTACAAGATAAGTTAATATCTGTATATTTTTATTGAAGTATCATAAATATTTAGAATTTATCAAACATTATTTTAAGGTTGTTCCTTTTAAAATGTGATATAAAAGTATTCAGTATTCAATGCTTAAAGCAGGGTAGATAGTTAATTAATATACCTAAATAAATGTAATGTTATAAATAGTACAATGGTAGACAATAATATATAATATTAACTAGCAATATACAGCATGTTTATACTAGCCCAATCCTTATTTTATTCTTAAAAAAAGTAGTACCTAGTATACATATTTACTTATGCATTTATTTTAGTTTTGACTTTTGTACTGTAGCAGGTACGATTATGAAAATAAAATATTATATACCATATTATAATACAATAGCAATGAGTTTGAAAGGGACAGCAGTGGTATACTGGTATGAGATAAAATCGCCGGTAAAAAAGATAACTTCATAAAACCAAATATTTTGCGATCTGACAAATGCATGTTTTCCCGCGTTGAAATGTCTATAGAACACTATTTAAATATGTAAGGAATAAGATTACTTGATTATCTTTATAAAAATTGGGAAATTCAAAGTATTTTGCATTCGTTGTCATAAATAACACGGGAAAGACCTAAACAGAACTCACTTATATAAATTATTCACACATAACACACTAACATAATACGGATACAGTAATAGGAACATTTCCAGACTCTTTCCAGAATCCTCACTTCTCGCCAATCGCGCCAGATAAATCCGGTTACATCCGCTTGCGCACGCGATCCTTTTTAATGACAGGTAGAGATAACACACCAGGATGGACTGACACACATCCTGGCAGATGTATTTTTAAACTAGCGTCTAGCTAGATAGCCCATTTAGCCTTGGTTGTAATTTGTTTAGTATTTTGTCATGCAATACTTTGCTTTTTTCGGCTACAAAATTTGACCATAATTTCTTTTATCTGTGGCAGCTTTTTGTTTCAAAGTAAAAAATTACGTCATATTTTTTTAATGCTTTTTATTTATTCTTACAATTAATATAGACTATAACACTCTAGGTTCCTTTAACTAATACAAGAACATTATTTATTAGGTTTTTATTTGGAGGAAAATAAAATAAAACTGCTAAATTCGGACATCTTGTTCTTGATGATTTGAATAAAAAATAAAGTTACTTTTCACTTAAAACTTTACTGATTACGTAACAATAATAAATGCAATAGTTGCATACATTCACAACAAAACAAGGTTTAACGTCATATACTTAATCCCGATACATTCAAAGTCGAGACCTTTTCCAATGTCGGCCCCGCGTCCTTTTGAAAGGACATAAATTAAATATAAATAGCAATGAGGATTTATTGCACTGTTCTTAATTTAGAACCATTATTTCCTTTTTGTAACCATCTTTTACTTAGTGGCTTTGCTTGATCATACAAGACTCCAAAATGTATAGGTAAAACACAATTTTCAACATAACATTGATTGTATAAAAAAATTAAACCATACAAAGTTATTTAAGGTGTACCAAGAGTAGAACCATCGTATACAGGTGTAACAAAATAGATTAAGATGGTTTACTGGGGTTTCTCAACAGTGTACTGAAAAACTTTTGTTCTATTCGCTAAATTTGCAAGAATTGTTTTGCGAATTTTGTATGTCGGGTCCATTTTTTTCAGTATGATTAGAAGAAGCCCCAATTAATGGCTGCTACACCTATATTGTTACACCCTATATATTTATATTACATTTTTTGCCATTTTGTAAGAAGAGTCCAAATTTTTTTTTGCGATTTTAGCAAAGTTGTAGAACAAAAGTTGTTCAGTAAGTAGAATTCCCAGTTAACGGGTCCTACACCAATTACACCCTGTATAGTCATAGGGGTATCTTTACTGAGGTATCACGCATCAGATTTAGATCAATTTCTCCTATACATTTATTATTAAACTACAAAGTCATTGTTTATTTGTATTGTAACAAACTTTTTGTTCAATGAATTCGTGATTCAGTTAAAATTACAGTAACAAAAAATACAGTATGTTTTTATCATTGCTTGTTTAATCAAATAACCGTTTATTTTGACTATCGCAATAAGGATACCAGATATGATTTTATTTAACCTTCAAGTAATATTAACATAGAGTTAATAATAAAACATACAAATTAAATTATCAACTACAAAAATAACATTCTCTTGACCTTGTTAATTTTATAGCAAACACAATGATGCTATTTTAAATGTTCTTTTACTACTGATTATTTCTGAGGTTTCGTTTTGAGAAACGAATTCGGGAAGTTAGGATTTCGTTTCATGATGTCTCTTAAGGCTACTTTTTTCTACCAGAGATATGCGTGAAAGATGAGCGATGGTTTTGGACTGCAGTTTTCTTATTTAGACTCTTTTTCTCAACCGACTTCAAAAACAGGAGGAGGTTCTCAATTCGTCGGAATCTTTTTTTTTATTTTATTTTTTAATGTATGTTCACCGATTACTAGAAGACCGATTTCGAAAATTCTTTTTTTTGATTGAAAGGGTATACTTCACAGGTGGTCCCATATAAATTTTATCGAAATAGATTCAGCGGTTTTTGAGAAAATCAACAAAAACATATCAAAATTGGAGTTGTTGCGATTGAAGTCGGTTGTTTTTAACGTATTCAGTGTGGTCAATTATTTATTTATAATAGACGTAAGACGTATAACCGTGCAGGTTTAGTCGACTAGTTTAACTTCCTAGCACATCTCTCAATTAGCAGCCTTGTTTACGTTAAGTGCTAACTACTATATTATTACTTAAGTTATGCTTATTACTTACATTCTGTTCCTATATAATATACGCATAAAAATCCTTGAAACTGTACCATACCATATCATGTCATGACGAACAAAACATAGTCATCATTGTACATAAAACTACAGAGTTAGGGGTATCCCAATAAAAAAATCTAAAAGTTTTCTATTTTGATTCTTCTTGGTTGCTTCTGAAAGGACAATAAGATGACAGTGATTTGATTTCTTCATTTATATAACCTACATTTTTATTTGGCTAAAAAGCTGCTGATTGGAACCTCTCCTAAAGATGTGGCTCCCTTCGCCCACATCTCTTATAAGAGCATCCTTCAACATTTGGTAATTCTTGGTGAAAATTCATATTCAAATTTTTTCTTAGCCCCTTGGAAGGCAATAATTGCTTTCTTATTATCACACTTAGTTAGGAACCACATGCATCCAGCTACTTCCTGCAAGTTTCTCCAGATCACCAGTCCACCAGGTAGGCAGCTCTCCAATAATGTCTTACCAGTTGCGGTCTCCACTCGATTACTTACCTTTCCCATTGGTTATTAGGCCCATTTCCGCTTTGACTTTCTTCTACTTCGACTTATTTATTACAATTTATTAGAGAAAGAGAAGAGATTCCAAAAAGAAATTTCTTGATGTGGGAGAGCCATGCTTCGGCACGAATGGGCCGGCTCGACCGGAGTGATACCACGACCTCACAGAAAACCGGCGTGAAGCAACGTTTGTTGTGTTTCGCCGAGTGAGTGAGGGTACCGGAGGCCCAACCCCCCCTCCCCCTCCCCATTCCCCCATCCCCCATCCCATTTCAAAGGTCGGCAACGCACTTGTGACTCCTCCGGTGTTGCGGGTGTCCATGGGCGGCGGTAATCGCTTACCATCAGGTGATCCGTCTGCTCGTTTGCCACCTATCACATAAAAAAAAAAAAAAAAAAAAAAAAAAAAAGAAAATGTAGTACACTGGCCCACAGAGATATCTGAACCCCTACTAAAGTTATTCGTGATACATGGTGTATTACGGAGAGGTTTAGATATCTTTGTGGCTTTATGTACTAAATATTAGATTACTTCTAGATAGTATATTGTTAATAAATAACCATAGAGCCTTAAAATTGTATTCTGGCTATAAAAAAATAGGTCTGCACTTTAAACCTGGTCTGTGAATTCATTTAAAAGAGTAATAGCTCTCACCGTAGGAGTATTACTAGTTCTTCTACCAATTTCCTCGATTCAGTTTTCAGGCTATTCGTTTATTACCAAAATTTTTTGCTGCTTCTGCTTAGTCCTTGAATAAAAGTTCAGTTTCAGCGGTAAGAGCTTATTTTTAACCAACTTCAAAAAAAGGAAGAGGTTCTCAATTCATCGAAATCTTTTTTTTTATGTATGTTCACCGATTACTCGGTGACGCCTAAACCGATTTGGAAAATTCTTTTTTTTGTTTAAAAGGGTATACTTCACATGTGGTCCCATATAAATTGCTTTTCACTACCTCCTGTAGAATTTCGACGGATATACAGCATTTTGTTACGCTGTACCATATGCCGTATATTTCCCACCGTCATTCTGACACGAATTATTGGCAATTATCACGGCGACGGACAAGGGCACGTATTCTGACGGCCTGTATTGTCATACTCACAGTTTGTAGCTGTAACTATTATGTGTTGAATGATAGAGTACATAACATAACCTACATTACATTATAATAATATCAGGGACAAATCACACACGGTCATCTGGCCCCAAACTAGGATTCCCTGTATCTTGGGAACCAGTGACTGATATACATACACATATACTTTTAAATACATACATATATAGATATAATACACCCAGACTCAGAGCAAACAATTCTGCTCATCACAGAAAAGTTTGCCCTGTGTGGGGATCGAATCCACGACTCTCGAATCAGAGGTCAAGATCGCCACCACCACTCTATCGAACCACTTTGCCACCGAGTCAGTCATTAAAAACGTACACCAGCGCATATTTAGAGGTTTTATATCATCGTCATATATTATCAGTCGGAAGACATCCAGTTTTCAAACATAGGCCTCCAGATTACACTGAAAAACATAACCCGGTTCTAAGTCACATGTATCCAGGAGGTTACTTTGAAGTCTCGCTAGACCATCAATCCACCAGCTGCTGGGTCCGTCCAGCTCTATGTCTTCCGACCTGCTATCTCCATTTTTCTTACATCAGTTTCTGGGTCGAATCATTGTTCTTTTTTTCTTATATAGAAATGACAGTTTCCTCATTTCTATGACATTATTTTTAAAATGCAGGCCTCAACGGGCATACATACGCATACCTGTTCCTAAATCTATAACTCTTAACAATTTTGATTTAAATTTTAAAGTTACGCCATTTTAATGTACAAAATAGCGTTACAACCTTGTGTCCCCGATTGTCTAGTCTTGTTTAACATTGTTATCTTTATTGTTGGGATTGTTTAGATCATCCATTGTTGTGTGAGCAGTGATGCTCATCATTTCATATCCTCCAGATCTGATGGGAAGATTAAAGGCATTGTACTGAAAAATAATTAAGTAGGCGTATTTATTAGGGTCTTAACATCATCAAAGCACTGACACTGTTTAAACTTATAAAACAGAATGGCATTATTTTTGAATTTTTTTGGTCTTTTCTTAAATTGAATAAAACTCAGAAATAAATCAACTTCGCGAACTTTTTATGTTGTGTTCAATATCGTTTTGCCAATTAACTATGATTTTTCAACAGGAAATTGTTCAGTTTCATTTGCTTCCACCTTTGTCATCATCACTTTTCATCAAATGAGATGATGCCAAAAACTTAGAAAAAGAACCTCAGCTACAAAAGTACTTTTAAAATATTATTTTCTTTAATTTTTTGTATGAGGTATAAAGATTCTAATAAAAGATTCTACTTCTTGGCGTATGCACTATGTAAATGAACGAATGAATTATTTAATTAACTCTTTTTTCATTATTTTGTCCTTTATTGAAATATATTTCCTAAATGTCTCGGTAGATTTATGTCCTGAATAAAGTCCATAGGTCCGTTAAAAAGGACTATGGGCAATACAAGTCCAACTATTAGACTGAAAAATTGTATAACCTTTTAAAGAACCCTAATATCAAAGTATTGTTATTGATTAGTAAAGTCCATATACATATTTGTCCTTTAAAAAGGACAAGACTGAGAACTAAGGACGAGCAAGATAGACTAAAAAATGTTTTTTTTTAATTTATTTTCCTTATAACAAAGTATTGTTATTAACTGTGCTTTATCCTTGAAATCCATCACAAACTTTCAAAGATAAATATTTGTATACTGTGATACCATGTGTTAAATCGGATTTAAAAGCCGTCCTACATAAACTGCCAATATTTGTAAGTGTCTATATTAATGACATAAAATTTAAAATAACGTACAGGTAACAAATTGTGTTCTGCAACTTTTCTGAATCATCGATTTGTATGAAAAGTCCAATTGTTTTTTGCAATTTCAACAAAACCAACTTTTTTCAATTTCATAAGTAGATTTACTAGTTAAGAGGTTTGCAGGTATTTACCCAGTGTAGTATAAAATTTTGTAGTAGTTAAGAAGTTGGCGAGGAGTAGGAAAGAATGGCGGTTGTTCCACCGACAAGAGCCTATAGCTCTTAAGTTAAAGAAGAAGAATAAAATTGGTACTACTTGGATGGGTTTTCGCAAAAAATGAAACGCACAAAAAATTGAAACTTTATTACTTAACTACTAGTCACTATGACTAATTGCACTTCCTGTAATTTAATCATAAAATTAAGATAACTTACATAAACTTAATTTATCGCACTAGACAAAGTGTACCTGTAACAAAAAAGTAAATATTAAGTATTTGTAAAATCGTAAAGTATAATAATATCTCTAAGAGTTTCGTGACTGATAATGTTAACGATTGAAAATAAAAATATAAAATTTGGAAAATTTGTATCTTAAGAAAGCATAGAGAAGTAATCAGGTTGTCTTTTTTTTCTTCAAAATCTATTAAAGTATTTGTGGAAATCAAATCAAATAATATTTATTGTTATACCAATTAAATGATTTTTTTCGCAAATGGTGAATTTAAAAGTTAATTATTTAAATTTTATATTATTATGATCAACAGCGATTCTTATGTATGAAATTGTTATTATTTTATTTTTGATGAAAGAAATTGGAACAAGCATGTGTTGATAATTGTGCATAATATCTAAAATGTAAAAAGTTTTAGATACACTCCACAAATAACAATAAAAAATACACACTCAATCCGGTAGTTGACTGCTAGTTATTTGAGTTACTTTTTATGAAATGTCAAAAACGGCATTTTGTTCTAAAAATGTTGGAAATTTTGTACGATGACGTCATTGTACAAAATAGTAGTTTGCATACTAATTAGGAAATTCTTATATATTAAAAATTGAAAATGTAATGAAAATTAAAGTGATTACGTTTTTTAACAATTACAATTAAAGAGTTATTTGGTCAATAATATTTCGCAATTTATTTTTCATGTAGTCAACTCCCGGATTTGTAAAATGTTCTACTGCACAAAATATATTACGAAAATAAAATCAATATCGAGGGTTCACAGGATCACGGGCTATTTGTATTAAGTGACATTTTTGAAAACTTCTACTTTAAAAATTAATTTCTTACAAAATACCGCATAAAAATTACTTCTGAATAATATTTAAAATATTAAGAATATCGATAATCTATATAATACTAAGCAGTTTAGTTTTAATGATTATTTTTCTAAGAAATATATTATTGAAATAATCTCCTGAACATTTCCAAAAATGTCGCTTAATACAAATAGCCCGTGAACCCTCGATATCATATAAACGTTTTTAAGAAGAAAGCTGGTACTGCATACTTACATTATAGATAATAAAATCTTCGGTCGATTTTATTCCAGTTTTAAAACTAAACCGGTGCGCACCGTGGTACAGTTACAGAACAACTGAGACAATTTGTAGATCAGTGCGCGCGAGTTTCATGTGATACAATTATTTTGCCACTGCGCATGCTACAGGGTGATCTAGAAGTTGACTCCTTAATATCATTTTCCTTATTATTTAGTTGAAATTTTTGAGTTTTCATATCATTTTGCTTGAGAAATTATGCAAATGTTATTATCATTCAAATAATCTATGTCTTATAGTATCATTTTGAACTTACACAGTATTTTATGAATGAAATTATGATACTTTATAATTGTCATCGTAGGTTTTATGTTTTATTCTTAGGTTTGAATGTAATATTATGTGCTTACCTATGAAATTGCAGATTAGTTAAAAAAGTTCAAATAGAAAACTAATATTAAACAATTAAGGTTTTAAAACAACTAACTATTTCCAAAGTACCATTGGACATTTAGAAATAAAATAATGCTTGCTAAATGCACATTGTCTGAATATTTTGAGAGCAAAGTGGTGTAGAAGCTATAAAAATAGATTTTTTCGTCACTGAAAATCGCCATTTTTTTCATTAAAAAATGCTTCTTTTTTATTTTTGAAGGCAACGCTTACACCAGTGTGTTCTTCGTTACCATATGTTTTTTTGAACATATTGCGTATAATATTTCACGATTTTCAGATAATTTCGATTTTTTTTGGTAGAATTTTGCCCAAATGACCTCTAAGAAAACGCCAATACAGTATTTAATAGAACCCTACTCAGTCAGTTTTCACTAATTTATAAAAGACCTTGAATGTACCTAGAAAATTATGTAAATTAATAAATTAAATTTTGGGGGAATATCATCTGTTGAACTTTCAAAACTGAAACGGCAATTTCATAGGTAAGCACCTAATATTCGCCTGTATTGAGTCAAATGTTTTATAGAAAATTATAAACATGCTGTATACAAGTTTAATATTTTGCGAACAATTACGTCAGATAGGCAGGTATTTTTTTCTGTTTTTTTTGTTAATACTAGACTCAATTGCACAAACTTTTTGCGCGAGGTTTAGAAATAACATGTAATTAGATTTTTTGTTATAATAACGAAGATTTGATTAGGAGTGATACTAGTTGTTATTTTTTATTATTATTTAATAATTTACTTATCTATTTTTTAGCTGCAAGGTATAACACAGTGTGTAGGATCCGTTAACTTGGGTTCCTACTAATCACATAGGTAACTGAGTTAAACCCTGGGGTGAGAAGGATAAAGATAACAATTTTGATATCGCGTAAAAGCAGAAGATGTATAAATTCTTCAAGGTTTTTGTAATTTTTATTTTACAAATTAAAAACAACTTCTTTATAAGTATTGTATTGTACTTATAACTTATATAGGGACTGTTATTGCTAACATTAATGTCGAGCGTTTTCTGAAAAAACATCGTAAGCGCCATTTTGCATTTACTTTAAAAAAAGTGTAAAGTTTTTTCTC
The DNA here is from genome assembly GCA_958295455.1 of Coleophora deauratella. Classification (NCBI taxonomy): domain Eukaryota; kingdom Metazoa; phylum Arthropoda; class Insecta; order Lepidoptera; family Coleophoridae; genus Coleophora; species Coleophora deauratella. Next base: position 8,716,579 of record OY282413.1, on the reverse strand, counting down.
AAACTTTTATATTAGTGGTGTATACCTATATAATATGTTTCATTGTTATAGTAATATTCCAACTACAAATTCATCAAAAAGATAGCTTACGATATTGACAATTACCTTATACCTTACTTATATTGTTCCTGAAAATGCTCTACATTATATGTAATAGGTATTAAGCACTGCGTAAACGTACCACAGAAAGCAAGTCCGCTATTCTTGATTCCTCATCCTCATCATGCGCGGTCGCATACAAAATTACGAATATCGTGACGACTATGATCTTGAGACGTCAGTGATTATACTAGTGACATTTGCAACACATCTGCCGATGTTTGCCTCGATCGTTCAGAGCTAGCTTTGTAAACAGTGGAGTTGTTTGTAATCTAGTGTAAAGTACTCATACAAAACGACAAACCTACCCAGTGCCTTTTACACAAACCGGCACATTAAGTTGCACCCCCTATACATGGTGATTTTTAATGGCGGTAATCAACGTGGGTCAAATGTGTAAACTTTTGTTCTGCCATTTTTTTAAAAAAAAACGACAAAAAATTTAACCGACTTCAAAATAGAAGAGGTTCTCAATTCGACTGAAGTTTTTTTTGTGTTTGTTACGCATTTATTCTGCCAATTATGAATTGATTTTGATGATTCTTTTTTTGTTTGGTAGGTCATACTTCAGAGGTGGTCCCATATAAATTTTATCGAAATTGATTCAACACTTTAAAAAAAAAAGAGCATAGCAAACTTTGGTTGTTATGTTTTTGACATGTTACGGTATAAGATATTTATTTCTCAAAAAGAATTACAAATTCACTTAACTTGAGAAATACAATATAAGTGCTTAAAACTATTTGTCGTGAGCGTCGGAAGGACGGTAGAGAAAAGTATTATGTAAATCATAAACAAATAATCTGTCGGTACATTGGAATATACATCTGCTCCATTACATGACTTGTTTTATGAAAGCAATTGATAGGAACCATATTACTATGGTTGGGTATAACCAAAAGCTAGATACAATAATACATTTAAGCAAGCTTATGCAAATTTTAGAAATATAAACACATTAAATATTATATATATTAAGTATATGAGAGAATTACAGTATTAAAATCTAGAAAAATCTTTCAAGATGTGGTGTTTCAAAGTCCTTCTGTACAAGTTAGAAGACTGAATTTCTTTTATGTCGTTTGGAAGTTTGTTGTATAACTGAGCTCCTTCACAGAGTATATTCTTTTTTCCATAGTTAGTACGAGGAAATCTTAAACAAATGTTGTTTCTCTGTCTAGTTTTACGTTGTTGGATGTGGCCTTGTTTGGTAAATGATATTTTAGTATGTATGTCTTTGTTTAAGATTTTTCGCACCAGTATGCAAGTATTATATTTGTATAACTGGGATAGGGTCATTATCTTTGTTTCTTTGTAAATTTTTTCAGTAGGGGTTAAAAAGTTAAAATTAAATAAGGTTTTGATAATTTTATTTTGCATTCTTTGTAAAGCTTGTAAGTTTGTTTTAGCCGCAGTACTCCAGATCTCAATTAAATATTCAAGGTGGGATTTTATCAACGAATTGTAAATAACATATTTGACGTGTTTTGGGAGACAGCGAGTGATGCCACGTAGTGAGCCTAAAAGAGATGATAACTTGGAATGTAATTTTTCTAGGTGGGGTTTCCATGTTAATTGACTGTCTAGGATAAGCCCGAGATACTTTTCTGAGTTAACTCGATTAATCACCTCATTATTAATAGTCAGAGGGTCAAAGGTGCCAATTTTTTTATTTTTTGCGCTAAATATAATGAAGTTTGTTTTAGAGACATTAATTGTTAGAAGGTTGCTTTGAAACCATGTGTTCAATATATTTAAATCTCTTTGAGCTTGTTCGGTTATATGTGTTATTTCTCTACCGAAGTAAAACAGACTTGTGTCGTCAGCATACAACGTGATATCTCCATGCAGCCCCAACTTGTTTATGTTATTTATGTAGATTAGGAAAAGGAGAGGCCCCAGGACGGATCCTTGAGGGACACCGTAAGTTATAGGTTCAGGTTTGCTTTGAGTATTAGCTAACTTAACAACTTGAGATCTGTTTGAGAGGTAAGACTTGAACATGTCATAGGCAGTTCCTCGGATTCCAATATTGTGTAGCTTTTGAAGAAGCAGGTCATGGCTTATCGTGTCAAATGCTTTCTTTAAGTCAATGAACACACCAAGTGCAATGTTTTTCTGATCTATATTATTCTTTATATTTGTGACTAGGTCAATAGTGGCAGAAAGTGTGTTGCTTTTTGGGCGGAATCCGTATTGCTTTTCCGAGAGAAAGTTAATCAATGTTAGGTAGTTATTTAATCGTTTGTAAATTATCTTTTCGTATATTTTAGAGAAAATGGGGAGTACTGATATGGGGCGATAGTTTCCAGGATCGATTTTTTTACCACTTTTATACACCGGACTTACTTTTGCTACCTTCAGAGAATTAGGGAAGTGACCATTAGACAAACAATTATTTATACAAGCTGTTAATTTTTTAATTATAAGATTTTTAATACATTTAATAACTTTGCAACTAATACCATCTAGACCTGTACTAGTGTTAGGGTTTAGATCATCGATAATTTTAGCTACTTCTTCTTCAGTCGTTGGAGATAGGTCATGCAACCCAGAGGAACCCGGGGAATTAGGATTGGTAGGTGTATTCATTTGGGTTAGGTTTCGGTGGTGTGTTTTATCAATTTTGTTTGCTAGTAATGATCCTATGTTAGCAAAGAAGATGTTAAAGCATTCACATATTTCTTTTGTTTCTGTTATTGGGCCTATTTCTGTTTCTAATTTGGAAGGAGCAGAGTTAGTTTTAGTTTTATTATTAGCAAGCGAAGTTATTAATTGCCACATCTTCAAAGGTTTTTTTTCACAGTTTTTGAAAGCTTTATGATAGTAACTACTCTTCATTTCTTGAATTCGTTCCTTTACCTCACTTCTTTTGGTCTCAAGGTCTTTCTTTACAGCTTTATCTTCTGGATTTACTATGTGTGCCTTCCATAATTCATTTTTCCTGTTTATGTCTGCTATTATATCTTTGTTCACCCAGTCTTGTCGCGGCGGATTTTGTATTTTCGTTTTCTTAGTTTTGGTGTTATCCAGGGCTTCCACTATCGTCTGCTCAAACTTTTCGTGATCATTTTCATATTTACTATGATCCTGGTTTTCTATTAATTTATAGAGCTTTTCATAGTTCACAGCTGTATATTCGATTTTCATTTTTGTATTCAGTGTATATTTATCAACTTCCATGTATATTTGTTTATGGTCGGACATTGATGACTCTACTATTGTAAGATTAAATTTGTTGTTCTTTATGTTGCAACATACGTGATCAAGGATTGATTTAGTGCTGGACGTTTCTCGAGTACAATATTTATCAGTAATCTTATTTAAAATTTCATAACCATTTTCAAGAATCATTTGTTTGTAGTTCTTTGTTGTTTGATTGGGCTTAAGTAGATTATAATTGAAGTCACCGAATACTACTGCCCTTTTTTTATTCACTGTTTTCAATTATTGTATGGAGAGTACAATTATTTCTGTCGTTTATTTAAAAAGTGGTAAAAAAATGTCACATTTAACCCAAATTATAGCGTGGATATTTTTATATCTGCGACTAAAAAGCTCCATGTACATATATCCATAACTACGCTAAGTACAATACTAAAAATAGTACAAAACATGAATAAGTTTGATTGTTTCAGATTTATTACTAAACTTGTTATTGCAAGTGTAAAAACTATTCATCAATTTTAGTATTATATATTCATTAAACCTAAAGTCCACATTATTGCTAAATCTTTTGTAATTTGCGGATTTATTACGTTCATTTATTGTTCAACTAAATGGAGTGTATAAAGCGATATAATATAAAATAATTTTATTGCTCCATTTGAGATAGCCAGAGCGAGTTTGAGAGATTATAAATGATTAATATTTATATTTTCAAAACCTATTCTCATTCTAGATTTTTTATAAAATATTGTTCTTAATAGATTGATATTTACTTTATGATTAATGCACATATTTTTTTAACTGTAACTATTAATATTTTAGTTTTTCATATGATTATTGTCCGGAGTCGAAATTTTATTTTTATTTAGAAATATTGATCCTTAAATGATGGGATAGAAAACGATATTTTTAATTAATTACAAATGAAAATAGTTCTTGATACAGACGAGATAGTCATCACGTCATTCGCTTTTGTTTTTGTGTGTTAATTTAAGCAAAGAGATGATAACATCAACATTTACATAAGTATTCGCAGGGCTCTGCAATTATTTGCCAACTTATAGTTGGCAGTGTATTGTTTGTGCAGACCCGCATTCTCTGATAAAATATACCGCGTTATCTTGCCAAGGTTTTGTTATTATTAACATTAATCATTTCGTTTTCATTTTTTCATTCATTCATTCAGTAGTAAAACAAAATTTTTGTGACAACCTTTAAAAAATAAGGCAAATTATACCTAATACTATGAAAGGCTGCAAGTGCTTCAGTGCAAGACTCTTCATACTAATTTGGCCGGTTCGTTAGATCGATTTGTATGGAGGGAGATTCCAATTTTTTTTGCGATTTGACTCTATGGGTTCCTTAGGGAAAGTTGTTTGTTATCAAGAGCATATGCATAGCCTTTCGTATCGTGAACTACTTTAAAGTCACCCTATATACTACTGAGTATCATAAATTCATAAATTTCATAAAAATAGTTCTGTACATATAGTTTGTTTCTAATTTTTATTTACCTAAATCTTTTTTGTTTTTGTAAATTATTGTCGGTCAAATATTTGAATGTGTATGTCATAATATTTAATAGAACAATAACGTATCACGCCCACTGAATTAGTTTTTTTTATCTCGTAAGACCCAATGTTGTAAAGACAAAAGAAACGACAATAAGATTGGATTTGAAATGTCATTAAGCGTATTCTTATATTTTTTCCTAATTTATAAAGTCAAAGTCAATTTTTTTTATTTTTAAGTAGATGCTGTACGCATACTTTTAAATCGTCTTTTTTTTCTACCTAGTACAATTCCATACCATCTAAGTGCCTTAAAATAAGGCAAAACCTATAAGTTTATGATTTTATATACGATATCCGCTTAGTCCTTTCTCTAAGACAAACTATTTGAAATATTGAAATATTAAAAATGAAGACTATGTCAGTTAGACTAAAGAAGTATATCTATCTCTTTTATATATAATTTTACTAAGCTTCTATCTGTTAGTATATTAGTCCAGTAAAGAGGCCTCATGTCTAATACTATTTATTTTTATTTTTAAACGCACAGTCACTATAAAACATGTTTGATTTGATTTAGTAATTTAAGTTCGAGATGTACGTTTTTAACAATTATCTATCTTGCCAACGCCAAAACAACCCCCTTAGGTTTAATGGTGTTGTTATGTACAATATTTTGTCAGTTTTCATATTATTGGAAATAAATAAATAAAAAATAAATGATTATAAAATACCTGACAAAATTTATCTGTGACTTCTACACACGAAAATTAACAACATTCCTCAAACAACCCTATACTCTATTCGCAAAAAAGACTTCCCATATAAAATTTCGGATCAGTTGATCAGTTACTATGAAAATTCAATTTTTTTTGGGTTTGTGGAAAGTTATTCAGTGTCATGAAAAAAGATATAATTGCATTTTTATCAAGGATTTCATAAGGACCCTACTACGTTCTCTCTAATTCCCTTTTTTTAACGTCATCTTCTTTTGTCATTCCAGGCTTATGGTGTACAGAAAGAGACAGGGCTACCAACCGCTGAGTAGCGGGGAGAACGTTCGGTTCATACCCCGGAAGGCCTATACCGAGCTCAAGAGCCTCAACGGGGCCACTGCAGCCTCCAGGCTACGGTGAAGACATCACCACTACCATTGATTTGGTACGACAACGGCGAATTTTAAGTGAGAACTCGATGAGTTTTACTGGCGAGGTAAATATATTTGATGTTTATAGCGAAATTGTCATTTCCAATATAATATACTATAGTATATTTAAGACACTACAAACACATGACGTCATATCTTTGTAGTGTTTAAAGTGTATGTAGAAAAATATTGTCGATATCAATAACTAATAATTTCTGTATTAGTTTAATTCGCCGAAAGAGAATACAACGTCAAGCAAGTACTCTGGGTCTAAGAAGAGACGAGAAAAGGTCTAAGTCTAATATATCGCACTACCTTAGAAACTAACTAAAATAAACTAAACTGAACTAAAATACAAATCCATGTGTATTGCAACGCTAAATATAAAAATATTCTTATAGAAATTGTTTAATGTCGTTTACATGGTAGTGCTTTTAATAAGGGTGTCACTTACGCCCTCTGTTAAAATAAATTGGCAGTTGTATTCCCTATTTAAATTACTATTACGAACTTTCAAAATGAAGAGTGTATTCGAGTCGAGTTCTCGTAGTAAATTTCGTATAAAAAAGTAAGATTTTAGAAGTTAATTGCTGTCCAACAAGTAGTTATACTAAAAATCTTTCAGATTTATTTACAAATGTCGAAATTTTAAGACGGTAATGTTAAGAGGCCTCATTGAACCTATACAATCTACACAAAGTAATAATTATTTAGGTTTCTCTAAAATCATCATCCCTATTTTAATACAATGTAAAGAACATAATATTGTCTAATTAAATAAAAACGCATATTTTAAAATTGCTGCCACCATCTAAAAATCTTTTTTTCTTCTTTCATAATTATAAAAAAAAACATTCAAATCTTTTAATTTTTGAATTAAAAATATGGCACATGTTTCAGTTAGGCCTCTTAAGAGACGGAAATAACAAATAAGAATGGACACTAAAATTATAGTAAAACAACGCGACGACGTTTGTAAAATACCAGTTCTTAAAGTGCTGTGAATGAATTAAGCTCTTGTAAATATAGATATTATATACAGAAGTGTGTGACAATACTTCAAGGTTGGCTTTTACCCATCAAACTGAACAACTTTTGTTCTACAACTTTGTTGAAATCGCAAAAAATTTTTTGGACTTTTCATACAAACTTGGTTCGCCAGCTGATCGATTTGTATGAAAAGTCCAAAAAAAATTTGCGATTTCAACAAAGTTGTAGAACAAAAGTTGTTCAGTTTGATGGGTAAAAGCCAACCTTAAAGTATTGTCACACACTTCTGTTACACCCTGTATAGATAGTATAATGATCATTATTCATTATACTTTGACCTGTATTGTATTTTAAGAATAATCATGGTATAACATGTTTTAAAGGCAGATCTTGGTTTAACGTAAATAAGTTATAACCGACTCCTAACTTCGAATTTCAGAAAGAACTTTTCATAAAAATGGCGTAAATGAAATCGTCGCACTTCAATGATGGCTACTACTCATTACACTAAACATCTTTCCTCCAGTAATACTAAATTATATTTTTTTTGACATTTCATACAAATTAGTCAGCTTTTTGGCTTTTGTATTTTTTTTTTATTTTTTTTTATGTCAGAGGTGGCAAACGAGCAGACGCAGCACCTGATGGTAAGCGATTACCGCCGCCCATAGACACCCGCAACACCAGAGGAGTCACAAGTGCGTTGCCGGCCTTTGATTTGCCTTTGTATGAAAAAAAACTATTCGTTTTTGAGAAATTATTATGTGTTTCTTGGGGAAAGTGGGGCAGTATGATGAGTAGTCCTTCGTTTAGGTATCCGGACGAGTACTTTGTATTTTATCAATATTATTGTCACTATTTAAACTGGGATTTCATATGACACTCGACCGACAGCTATCTCCAAAAAAACCTAGCTTGTTCGCAAAAAAAACGTTCCATCCAAAATCCATCAGCTGATTAATTTGTTGGAGAATTTAAATTTATCGCATTGCCTAACGATTTTTTGGAGAAAGTTGTTCAGTTTTTATCAGAAGTCCTAGTTTAGATAGTGTCAAAATCTTTGGAAGGACCTCCTATGGTTCCATCTTTTTTTAAACTGTATCAGTAGAAAAACAGTTAAAGTCAATATTTTAAGAATTCGATATTTTTATTAACAGGTTAAAACCGAGATGTTGTCTTGTTAGCTCAATTTAATTTCATTACTTCTATGAAGCAATATAACGGTATACCTTTTGCATGTTTTTAAAATAGAAGTTTTGAAATCACATTTTATAACTATGAAATAATGATTTTTTTTCAAATATTTTTGTTTTACGCAAATGTTTTTTTACATCAATTGATATGTTTCTTTATTTATGAACAAAATCAGCAGTTGAATCGTATACTTTTTGTATTACCAAGAGTATTATTAGGTATACCTTTAGTTTAGTAGATGGTAGATAGTTTTAAGTAGACGATTTTATGTTTTATTTACCTGTAAATAACCTATTATTTTTGTAGCGTATATTTTTGCATTTATTATTAAATTGTGATTCCAAAACTCTATTTTCCTTTTGAAAGACGCTTAAATTTTAATGTTCTGTAGAGTAAGTAGGCTTTGACATGAATATAATTTATGTATCCTATGATTAAAATCAGCTTTTCAGCCTCTATGCTTAGCTTACTTAAAAATATCATTAAAACATGTAAAAGATAGCGTAAAAGGTATGCGAGATTATTATTTTTATATTAAGTTCATATTTATTATCATTATTAGTATAAAAATTGAGCTTAAAAAAAAGTGAAAATTTTTACTAGAATCCTTAGGTGCTGGACACAAAATTTAGGGATTTCAATTTTTATATTATTTTCATTATTTGTAAATAATATAAGTAAACTGTCATGACACTAATGAATTGTCATTTAGCTAGATATGTTATCAAACTTATATTTTAAGGCAACAATTTAAATATATGTAATATCAATCAAATATTTTCCAATGATATCTTTAGAGTGTGTTATGTACTGTGAATTTTAATTTAGCAAAATTTTTATTTTAAATTGTAACCTATTTATTTTGGTGTATTGAAATCTCATCTCATATAGAAGTGTTATTATTTTGTTAAAGCATCATGTTCTGATAATAAATGTAGCTTACGATTAAATGATAGAATTCTAATGAATACAAAATGTAGAAATACAGAATAACTGTTTAAGGAATTAATATATTTTGGTGTTAGCAAATCTTAAAGACTAGATCTGTTTTTTTAATCATACCAATAGTGCACCTCGAAACAGCTTACATGTGATATTTTTTGTTGTAAATATTAATTTTAACAAACTCAGATTACTAAGTTTTGTGACTTTAGCGATTTTGTTCCTAGGCGTTGTTTTTAGATGTCAGTTTATTCTCAGTTGTTTTCGTTAAGTAATGGGTTACAGCGTTTTGCCAATGAGCCGCGGCGCTGTGAAACCGACACGTGATGCCATTGTGTTTAGCTATTATTAGTTTTTAGAATGAATTTTGACAAATAAATGATAAAAAATATAATTTATCTGGTGGTTTCATTGCTTTTATGGTCAAGGCATAGGGGTACTTTCATCAGCAGTGTAATCAGAACTTCTGTAGACTCTATTTCTATATTTCATGATAGAATCAGATACCATAAACATCTATAACATGTTATATGCAACCTCTTGTCAATTATTTACCTTTTGAGGGTTAAAACAATATAGGTACTTAATTTGTTCAATTTGCAAAAGTATGAAACATACATAGCCACTGCTTCATAACTGCATTTAAATATGTTTTGTTGTAATTGAACAATAGAAAAAAATAAACGTTTGTAAGAATTTCACCTTTCTCATATTTTAACAGTATTATGTAGTTGGAAATGATTATGATTTTATATGAGCAAAAACATTGATTCGCCCATAAAATATGTAGGCCTCTTATATACAGAATGTTACAAAAGGCCATTTAAAATTTTAAGGGTTACTCAGAACCAAGTACAGAATACAGGAAAAATATTGAAAAAATCCGCTCTTCAAAATTTTTTTTAGTATCCCATACAAATTCTTGATTCACTTTTCAGATTTAGTATGGGAAACTGAAAAACAAATTTGAAGAGCGGATTTTTTCAATATTTTTCCTGTATTCTGTACTTGAGTGTGAGTAACCCCTTAAAATTTCAAATACACTTTTTTTAACACCCTGTATTATAGCTTCACTATGCATAATTATAAAATGAAACCCGAAAAGAATTGTCTGTTTAACAGTTTTTATTTTTGCGGTATTAAATATCATTCCATATAATGTATCATCAGGCGCGGATCCAGGATTTCATTCAGGGGAGGGGGGGATTTTCAGTGTACCCTTATTTATGAAACGGTTCGATGTTATTAGACCGTCAACTTAAAAGTCGCGATAGTTAAGAAATGCTTCTATTTATTAGCATTTTAAAGAAATTTAGGAGTTTGGTCAGGCTTCGGGGGCAATTGCACCCATTGCCCCCCCCCCCCTGGGTCCGGGCCTGTGTATCATTAGGTATTAATGTGGATTATAGGTGCCTACTTATAAAAGTGCTTACTCATTAAATGAACGACCTTATTTTTCCACCATTATTCTGTAGTCCTACAAAACACAGCAAGCAAACAACTAAGTGCCATATAAATAATGAAGTTGATAATTTCTTTAATTATAACTTTGCTTCATTTCCCATTTATCCAGTGTGAATTCAATATATCCGATACTTTGTACAAAATGAAAAATATAATGAACAGCTACAAAAATTCCAGATGCAAAAGGTGTGCTTTGAACACTAAAATGGAAGAATTTGTCGGTAAAACGGTGAGTTTCTTTGACAGAACTCACAATTTTGGTGAATATCTTAAATTTTATAATGTCAGTGAATGCGTACGTAGGAGGGAAGATGGTGAATTTGGTGAAAGTTACGTGAACAGTCATATTTTAAATGGTTTGTTGGTTAGCGATGAAGTTCCAAACACTCATTGGCTTGAATATAAGGTAAGACAAATATTATAATTATAGCTAAACATTTAAATATAAAATAAACAATATAAATACACACAGCAGATTTTTTAATTTGCCTAATTAAGTACTTTTATTCTACTTTTTGGCGCCACTTTTACGTTTCATTAAGCCGATGTTACACGGTTCAATTTCCATTCAATATTGCTTTCAATTTAATTGATTCAATGGCATTGAAACGTCTAAACATAGTTCAATGCGATTGTGCCATGTCATTGAAAGCTTAAATTTTTCGCTAGCTTTCAATGCGATTGATTCAATATTGATCATCGGATCATCGGTAAATGCGATTGAACCGTGTAAATACGATAATTGAACGATGAATGAATTGAATGACTCTTCTATGCGTGGAAACCTCCTACTACTCTTACGTTGTATCTTCGGCGTTCTAGCTCAAATGAGCATTAAAAGCAATTTTATTGATTTACCGTGTAACTAGTAAGGACGTTCAATGTTCAATGTGCAATGCCTTTCAATGAAATTGCTTCAATTTGATTGACTCGTGTAACATCGCCTTTATTAAGTACTTTTATTTTACTTTTTGGCGCCACTTCTACGGTTCATTGCGGTTGGTGGACCGGTCGGTGTGGAAATCCTTGGGGGAGGCCTTTTTCCAACAGTGGACGTCTTTCGGCTGATTATGATGATGGACAGACACTGGGAACTGTTTTAAGTAACGATAGACCCATCTTTGGATTTTTTCTTATCGAGCAGAAATTGTCGAATCGTGTTTCGGATGCCGTATGATCGTAGGAAATATAATCAAAAATAAGTACCTATATTTTTTTCAGACATGACATATTTTCTCGTAAGTTTACATCATTAGTGTGTTAAAAACGTCATTTTGGTACAAGAGCGCCTTAATAAATGTTTATACTTTCAAACACAGTTTTTTTTTCTTACAGTCAGTTCACAAGAAGGAATATCCTTCAAAATGCCACGAGAAGTCGGCGCTGCAAAAGTGGCGGGAAAACTTACGAAGAGTCGCCGAGCACAATCGCCAGTTTTTGGCTGGAAAGAGATCTTACTCGCTGCATCTTAATCTTTTTGGTGACTTAGTAAGAAGCTATGGAAAATCCTAATTAAGATTGCATGTAGAAAACGGTAGAGAATGGCCTAACCTTCCCAAGACCCCGGTTCCCGAGACCTTGGAAAGAGACCCGTGCCCCTGCAGTGGGGACTATATGGGTACTTTCTTTCTTCTTTGCTTTATGTTTAACGATAACAATTTTTTCTTCTTCTTTCAGATAGGTAATTTGTGATGGACATGATGAATATTTATTTATAAAGAGTCATTTTTTGCGAATGCATCTAAAGTTATCTAAACAAAAGATACTGATTTCACCAGTACATTAAAAGCCCAAAGCCTATTTTGTAACACTGTATTCTATGTTTCAGGATTCAACAGACTATTTCCAGAACATTTTGAAGCTGTTCGAAACGAAACCGGTTTACGACCCAGCCGAGGATCGCCAAAGGAGTGCTTATAGGAAACAGTTGAACAAGAGGGTGCCTAGACGTGTCAGTTTGAGTTTTGATCTTGGATGTTTTTTTTTTTTATGGCAGAGGTGGCAAGCGAGCAGTCGGATCACCAGATGGTAAGCGACTACCGCCGCCCATAGACACCCGCAACACCAAAAGAGTCACTAGTGCGTTGCCGGCCTTTGATATGGGAGTACGCTCTTTTCTTGAAGGTTTGAATGTCAAAAAAACTTGGAATTCCTCTTAGGTTTTGTTCTAATAATAGGTCACTGGGGTTCCTTACATGGAGGTTGACTGTGGGAAAGCTTTGCGTTTACTTTTGTAGTACAGCAAACTTTGCTCGCAGCCTCTTTGTTATTCAAAAATGTGTCCTATTTAATTTTACATTTCATTACAAGGGAGTTCAGTTGTTTGCTACTATATTTTTTTCAATAAAGAAATATTGTAGAGAACCCTATAAATTTTACAAAAATAAATGAACCCCGACTGCATAACTGTATCCTGTATCAATCCAGGCAAACAGAAGACGATTCTAAGAGCAAGGTTACATGCTCAGTCTGGCATCAGTCTGGTCCATCAGTCTTGACTGACGCCAGGATGATGGTTGGCCAAATGGTGGTCCAAAAGGATGGTTGGTCCAAAATCAATGATCTCCTTTTGACATTTTTAGTATAGGTGTTAAGAATTAAATGAACACACATACACACTCGAAAAAACACTTCCAACCGCATGCAGTCGGGCTAAAACTCTTTCCTTCAGCAGACATACTTATACAAGTTTCAAATACCGTATTCTTATTTTAAATAGCAAAAAAATATTTTTTGTAGATAGTGTTTAGTAGTTATTTCGATTAGTGCTGTTTCCAATCTCCAGGTGGACTGGCGAGCCAAAGGCTTCCAGCCACGTCGGGAAGAGCAGCACCAGTGCGGCGCTTGTTACGCGTTTGCCATCACTCACGCGCTTCAAGCACAGCTTTATAAAAAACACAAAAATTGGAAGGAGTTGAGGTAACTCATAAGGGTGTAACCTCATAAGGGTGCAGGAGCAAAGGACGATATTCAAATTCAAAACGATTCTTGCGATATTCAAAACGATTACAATTCCGATTTCTCAAAAAAATCTTTCTTTTTTTCCTCGGTAAGCGGCAAAAACCGCCTCCGTGGTCTAGTGACTAGTACGCTCGCTTCACATCAGAAGGTCGCGGGTTTGATTCCTGCCGTGGTCCTAATTATAGGACTCGGTTTATCACTGGCGTGGAGATAAGTCCCTTTTCATTTGAACCCGACGTTTCTTTTGTCCCCTGAAACTCTGGGCTCGTATATGTATATATATAGGGTGACTTTAAATTAGATCTTGATACCAAAGAATATGCATGTGTTCACGATAAAAAACAACTTTTTCTGAGGAACCCATAGTCAAATCGCAAAAAAATAATTAACTCTTCATACTAATTTGGTCGGTCCGTTGACAGATGTGTATGGAGGGTCCAAAACTTTTTTTGAGATTTGACTATGGGTTCCTTAGGGAAGATGTTTGTTATCTATCACGAACACATGCATAGCCTTTCGTATCAAGAACTAATTTAAAGTCACCCTATATACGAGTTTCAAGAAGAAGAAACTTCGTAGTGGATAAACTGAAAAAATACTTACATTCGAAACGTGTACTCGTATAATTCTGTCTATTTTAAATAAATATTTTTTTCATATTTGTTTTCTTGTTATTCACCATATATATTGCCATCTCCAGTCCTCAACAGATCGTAGACTGCAGCTCAGGGGACGGCAATAGTGGCTGCGACGGTGGTTCCCTTCGGGCGGCCCTGAAGTACGTGGCAAGGGAGGGACTGGTCTCCGAGACATACTATCCTTATAGAGGGAAGGTAGGGGTTATTCAGAAAAATGCGGCAAAAGTCCCACTGTGAGAAAAAAACATCCTAAGAATAGGTTACTCAAAGTTGTGATAAAAGATCATTCTGTTTAACACTTAAGTAAAAAGGTACGCAAGTGCTATTGGATATACATACGGGTAAAGTTGTTCAGTTTCTTATTTAGAAACTTATACACAGAATGGTAAATGAAACTGCAAAAGTTGACTGTGACTACTGCTTATCAAACAATGCATCTGGGAAACAGTCGCAAAAAAAAATATTTTCATGTAGTTTATCATGAATTTCTCGGAATAAGTTGTTTACTTTATGAGTAGCAGCGACATTTAATTTTTCTCCTCATATTAGGTTTTTATCACCCGATATTATTACCATAGTGGACGGGGCACATAGCTCATAGGCAGTGCCGTAAATAGCCTTTTTTGCGCCCTGAACGAGCTTCTATAACTGCGCCCTTGTTTTTTTAGATATTATAGGTACCCTAGAGCAATGCTATGTATGTATAGGCCTATTTTATTTCATTCAGGGTGATAAAATAAAACTTGGTGTTGGTGGACCAATTATGTAATATTTTGCGCTGCCAAAAAAATTTGCGCGATGTTTTGTCTAATTTAATAGACGTTTCTGATGATACTGGCATGTAGGTACGTATGTGTTGGAATCGAGCACTAGGGGCGCAGCGGGAACTTATCAGGAGCAAACCGAAAAAATAATAGTCCTGCCTGGTCTGGCCATTCTTGCGCCCCCCAGAGTCTACGCCCTGTGCCTGGGCACCGGTGGCACCGCCCTATTTACGGCACTGCTCATAGGTATCATCATCTCAGGTAGCCGTCGGGGCATTAAAGTTCTCGAGTGGCCACCGCGCACCGGAAGACGCAGTGTAGGCAGGCTCCGACTCGGCTGACCGATGACCTGGTGAAGGTTGTGGGAAGCCGCTGGACGCGGGCAGCACAGGACCGGTCGCTGTGGAAATCCTTGGGGGAAGCCTTTGTCCAGCAGTGGACGTGGACGTCTTTCGGCTGATGAAAAATAATCACATTCCAGAGAGGCCACTGCCGATACACTAAGCTATTTCCTCGCGTGCGCCCGCGCCGCTGGGCCACGCTGCCCGCTGGAGACGAGAAGGCTATGGAGACAGCTTTAGCCACGATCGGCCCTTTAGCAGTCGCTGTTAACGCTGCCCCTTTCACGTTTCAGCTTTACAAGTAAGTCTTCTTCTTATCGTGTGGCACAATACAACCGTGCTGTCACAAGGGATAGTGGATTAGTTGCCTGGTATTGTACTTAGCATCATCCGCGGTCGGTTTAGATTTACATCTACGGACGTGCGCAACGTGACTATCATAAACATATATTAAACTAGCATCCGCCCGCGACTTCGTCTACGTGGACTTCAGATTCGGGTCCAGAAAGAAAATGTTAAGGTGGCGCAATGACGAAGTGCAAATTTTCAGTTTTTTAAGCATTCCTCCGGGAACCCTTAAATTTTCCAGGATAAAAAGTCTCCTATGTGTTAGCCAAGTGCTTTATCTATCTACCTACCAAATTTCATTCAAATCCGTTCAGTAGCTTCGGGGTAAAAGTAGAATAAACAAACTGTACAAACAAAAAGTAGAATAAAAAAAGGCTTTGCCTAGTGTGGAGACCAAAATGTAACCCATGTTTTCTGTTTTTCTGTGGTAAATAAAGAAATTTGTAAATTTGTAATTTGTAAATTTGTAAATTTGTAAATTTGTAAACAAACAAACAAACATCCATACTTTCGCATTTATGAAATTTTATAATATTAAATTAGATTAGATCAGATGTGCAGTGATGCTAGTCCTACTGGTCCTACGATGTTTTTCTTAGCGGTTCCCCAAGTTCCAAGGTTAAAACCTTCCCCAACGCAATGGGGAACTGGTTATCTTATCTCCTTATTGGAACGCATACGACTTTGATCGCTATTACACTTATATCACTGGATGGAACTGTTTGTTTATTTCTTTTGATGCTGAATACATGAGATATCATGTGCCATCATTTTGTCATCAGGAGCGGTATCTACGATGACCCGTTCTGCGTGCCATGGACTCTAAACCATGCCATGCTGCTGGTAGGATATACCCCCCAATATTGGCTTCTGCTCAACTGGTGGGGAAGGAATTGGGGGGAGGATGGGTACATCAGGTAACTGTCACCTTATCTACAATAGGTTAAATAATTGATATAAATCTTAGTTTCTTTGTAGCAAATATGATAAACGGCACAATTGATAATCCCTTGGCATCATCTCTATGCCGGAACACAGCAACGCTATTAACTTTCATTTTTGGCACCAAGACTGAGATAAGATGGTATTAGCTAACCAGGCAGGCTCAGAAAATGCCCTACCACCAATCAAACTGACCCCGCGACCTCCTGACATAAAGCTAGCGGACTAGCTACTAGACTACGGAGGCTGTTCTTATATTTATTTTGTATGCTCTTTTTTCTCGTAGTATTTATTAGCTGGCCATAAAAAACCTTTACAATAATATTAGGTAATTAAGTGATTAGGTCTTTTGTATGACTTATGTATCAGTATTCTTATGTAATTATAATTAAATATTAAATGCAAATAAAAATTTTGTTACCTTTATTATTTTCAGAATAAGAAGAGGATTTAACCGATGCGGAGTTGCAAACTTACCTACCTATGTTGAACTATAAGTATTTAATGAATAAAAAAATTAAAAAACTTAAAATATGTGTTTAGTATTTGATTACCACGGGTAGTAGAGTAGAGGGTTCGAATTTTGTGACAGATTAGATAATCTTCTAGATAATAGACATTTATATTAACTAATAGTTAGGAATTACGAGGTGTGACAAGACACAAGTAACTCACTTTTACTGCTAAATATGTATGATTCCCTAAAAAATAATAATTTTATCGAAAAAATATGTACTTAAAAACCAATGTTTCAAAAGTTTGAGTTCAGACTTCACTTTTTTGAAAATCCTTATCAATACAGTTAAAAAAAGTTACTACGATAAAGCCTATTTATTTTACTTTATAAAATTTAACACTTTAATGTATATAAAATGTACTTGCTGGATAAATACTATCATCAGGAAAAAAACATGTCATTGTGTGCTTCGAAGTACCGAGATCGAGAGGACCCTAAAATATCTACAACTTGTCTATTATACATCTTTGTCTTTAGTGAGACGAATACCTATAATTCCTTTTATCGAAAGTCGGTATCGTGTCGTGCGGTATGAAGGTGCCTACCTGCCTGTTCCTCGGTCCCTGAGGCTACCTGATAAATGACCTTTGCGGGGAAAAAATAACATTAGTTATCCTCGCGTCCTCCCTGACACCTTGCGTCAGAGCCCGCCCCGGACGAGAGGATGTAATGATCTTAAATGGTAGAGTTGTATCTACTATAGTAGGTATTGAACGGGGCATCTGTTCATTTGACATTCGAATATTTTAACCCCAATTTTCATGAATGTTTTATGTAGAGTTAAGATAGTTATTGCCTGCGGCTCCGCCCGTATGGATCTCGCTTTATGACTGTCTCTAAAGCTGGCGTCCGCGTCCTTCCAGGCCGCGGCACCATGCATTTTCCTGAAAGAAAAAGTAGCATATGTTTTAATCCAGTGTTTGATATATCTACCTACCAAACATCCAAATCCGTTCAGTAGTTTCTACGTGAAAGCGGAACAAACAAACAAATAAAAACAAACATCCATACTTTAAGAGCGCTTTTATAGACACGCGGGTTTCTGCGTGCCGCTCGCAACCTATCGTTTTAGTACATTTTTTAGGTTCCTTTTAGTGTCATACGTGTCACACGCATGCGGGTCGCCTTAGAAACGCCGCACGCTTGCGGGCACGGCCCGCATGCGTGCAGAAACCCGCGTGACTATAAAAGCGCTCTAATTAATAATAATTTAATTTAATATTAGTAAGATAAGATATGCAAAAATAAAACACGCTTATTTTTTTATAGTTAGATTATTTCTTGGGATAATGAACTTTATTCACCGTTAAACTAATGTATATAGGGTATGAAGCCTTCCTATCAGGTCGAATTCCCATTTTTTTGCACCCACTTTGCATTATAGGCATGTTATTTACCCCTTCACCTTGAAACATGTAAAAAATGGGGGTAAAAAAAAGTTTTTAAGTTAAGAACCTATGACAGAACCTAAGAGATGAAGAACCTATGCCGTCTCCATACAGACTGAAGCTGAAGAATCAAGTACAATAACCCTTTAAGGATTTCAGCTACATTAAGAACTATTAAGTAGTTGTTTAGTTTTAAAGTTACATCCGATACAATGTGATTTTTAAAGTTAAGGTTTTAATTCTAAGCTTAAATTAAATAAAGGACCTGGAGGATCATCGGATTGACCATTTTTGTAAGGAGAGTCCAAAAAAATTTGTCACTTATTTAAAAAGTGGTAGAACAAAAGTTTTCTCATTTTACCCGAAAAATAGTATGAATACGTTTAAATCCGCCATAAGAAAAAAAGCTGCGTTTATTCTTAACGAATTCGCGAGAGCATTTCCGTGTAAATTTGCGGAGTGTCAAAACAGCGCTAACTGCATTTCCGACAGTATTCCCATAATTGCCAACCCAGCCCAGACAGGTAGACGCATTATGCACATTAATACTCCAGATGAAGACGTTTAAACTAAGGACTGGGCTGCACCTTGTATCATCATCCTTACTGACCGTTTGCGTCTCTTTTTTTCTCTCTTAACGTGCAAAATATACGTGTATTTTCTTTCTTTCAAGCCATAAACGGCGATTGCCCGGTGTTGAATCTGCCGCGTTTAGATTTTGCGCCTAAGGACGTGTGCAACGCGATCTTCATTCGTATTATGCACAGAGCATTGAATCGCCCTGCGCCGGGCGGCGCATGCACAGAGCATTGAATCGCCATGCGCCGCCGCCCGGCGCAGGGCGATTCAATGCTCTGTGGTATTTATGCATGTTTACAAGACGTTTACTCGTGATGTTTTAAAGCAATCGGTATGAAAATGTAGGCAAGTATGTAAGTTACTAAAATTCTCATCAGTACATTGGCTATCCAGGTCCAAGATACCAAAATGAGGCATCGTTTACAACATGATATTTTAGTCTATTGCAGACGATGGGTACAATGGGTACAAACACACTTCGATTATATGTTCCTCCACACTGCACTAATTTCTACTCTAATTCTTTTGCTCTTCATGCTATCTCCTTATGGAACTCGCTTCCAGAAACTATTCAGCGCTGTCCGTCCCTTTCTGTCTTCAAATCTCAGGTCAAATCTTTTTTCTCTCTTTTGTATTTTTCTGTCATCCGTTTGTTTTTACCATTTTCCCATTTTTGGTTGCTGGACGAAGTTGTATTTTTTTAATGTATTTTGTATTTATATATAATAGTTTAGTATTTGTATGTATGTATAGCTGATATATACCTTCATATATGTATTTATATTTATTATAAACCAGATTATATATATAATTTCATTTTTATCAGTCTACTATAAATATTATGATGTTTTGAGTGGATAAATACTCTACCCGTATTAGATATTAAGTATTTCATGTTCTCCTCTACCTCAAGGTTGTCTGGAAGAGATTGCTTATATATTATAGCATAGCAATAAGACCGCCTACCTGTACAGTCCCATAATTATAATAATAATAATAATTTTAATAATAATAAATAAATGTTTGTCCACTCAGCAACGTTGAAGTGTATTTTTTTCAGACACTATCTTAAACTGGTTTGCCATTGCAACTTGTCTAGGCGACCTTCTACATAAATAAATTACCATAATTAATAATTATAGTAATAAAAAACTTAAATTTCATAGAAATTTGATTTTGGAAGTACGTTTGTCACCTGTTTTATATATTTTTAGTTTCTAATAAAACTTGTTTAACCTTATTTATTATTGAAGTTATTATTTATGTAAAAGATTTAATTGCTAAAGTATTTTACATACTTTCAATATCTGTATATTTTTTTTATAAATTGCATGGATTTTTATATACGAAATACGAACTCGTTGATAATACAAAACATAACTATCTGACAGACAGACAGTAGTTCTCAAGTCTTAACCAAATTAAAGCTACCTTCAACGCTGATGACCCTGTCCTTAGAAATCAATGTCTTTGACTGCAGTCTTTTGAATTTTTCAACGAGTTTAGAATAGCTCAGTTGGTTTGGAAACTAGATTTCAACTTTAATTATGATTGATTGATTTGATTTAATATAGATATTTTAACTGAAATGAAACTGTGAATCGGAACGGTGGCTAAACTAAATTTTACCTTAACTAGATCAGTATTATTTCAAAAAATATAAGTAGGTAAGTATCAGCTCTTTCTTTTAGGTATCTGCAATTGTTTATCAAGCGTACTATAAAAATCAAATACTTAAATCGCGCGTAGGGGCGGCGAGCGCCGCATTTTTTTACCTAGTGTTATTAGGCGTCGATGAACTGCACTCAGGCCTCGTTTATGGAGACGCGGCGCGTTGCACGGCGCGTCAGGCGGCGCGTTGCACGGCGCGTCAGGCGTCGCGCGGTTAAAAAAACATATGGTAATCTATTAAAATTTTTGCCTCAAGTGTCACGTTTAGGGTGAATTTGTACTTTTTTCAATAGTATTAACAATATGTGATTACTTTATCTAACTGTATACGTCTAACCCAGCTAAAACGTCATATAAACAAATGTTATCGTATGAAGAATGAAACCCGTACATACAGCAAGTCAGCAACAGTGCAATATTACTATTTTGCACAGGGCCGGAATTTGGGTCGTGCCACCCGAGCACACACAGGGCATCGAGCTTATGGGGGCGCCAAGCACCCTGGTAGGTTGAAATGACGCTGAGCGCTCCAAGTAAAAGGGTTTTTGTTGGTTTAACATAAATATTCTTAGATATCTATAAAAAAATTTGGCGCGCTCGCTTCGCTCGCGTTTTTCTTTCATAAATTGCATATGTTCGTGACTGCTCACCCACGGA
This sequence comes from Coleophora deauratella, assembly GCA_958295455.1. Taxonomy (NCBI): domain Eukaryota; kingdom Metazoa; phylum Arthropoda; class Insecta; order Lepidoptera; family Coleophoridae; genus Coleophora; species Coleophora deauratella. The sequence goes on along the minus strand of OY282413.1, from coordinate 8,695,258 downwards.
AGTATATAATGCGCTCACTTCACATCAGGAGGTTGCAGGTTCGATGTGCGGCGGGGTTTAGTTATTATTACGGATTTCCAATTTAGCTATATTAGCAATCGAACATGACATACACATCGATTGTATAAAAGATTTAGCTTTAACAAACACGAAGAGTACATTTTTTATTGATTACAGAATTTGGCTGTTTTTTTTTTTTTTTTTACAGATGATGAAAATAGAAAGGGGCGGCAAATTTTCGATGGGCCCCGGGCGGCGAAAACCCACGCTACGCCACTGTACTTACCTTCACAGACTGTAGGGACTAGTAGGGTGTAGGTAGGTACCATGGCGTAGGTTTCACTATCAGACCGCATTGCAACCAGCATGATAAATACAATCTCACCCACGGCCCTGCCCTACGTTAAGACCTCGGACCAAGAATCATAATCTTGGTCCGAGGTTAAGACACTGCTGGCGCACGGGTCGATTTCATAGCTCCGAAAGGCGCAGTCCTAGGGGAGGGTCATAGGGGTCATGACCCCCCCCCCCCCCACGTGCAAAAGAGAACGTAAAATTGATAAAACTTCTTAAAAATATAGTTAAACTGTCGTTTTTACTTTGAAAAATTAAAAGTTTTGCACAGGGACGTGCAAAAGAGAACGTAAAATTGATAAAACTTCTTAAAAATGCAGTTAAACTGTCGTTTTTACTTTGAAAAATTAAAAAAAATTTGTCTTTTTTTTTATAAATGGGCAAGTAACCTCTGCTCCCTCGTTAATAACTGAAATACAAAGGAGGGGTAAACTTAAAGTAAAACTTCCTAAAAATGCAGGAAATCTGAAGTGTTTAATGTAATAAAGTAAACATTTTTGCGCTTGCTCCGCTCGCGCCTTTTTATGTAAGTAGGACTGTAGATTCTGCTACCTCGTTAATTACAATACTCGAGGAACATGCAGAGGAGGACGTTAAATTTACATAAAACTTCTTAAAACGGGAATCTTAGATACTTTAACTGATATTTTTTTAATGCCGCAAAGGTGCAGGTAAAATAAAAATATTACCCCCCCCCCCTACATTTTTTGGCTGTGACCGCGCCTGAGCTCCGCAAGGTTAAGCCACACTTCCGTACACGGGGACCACGTCCGGATTGTTGGAAGTTGTGGGGCTAGTGGCCAGCCCCAATGTCAGAAGTTTTCAAGCCGCCTATAAGGCCTCTGACATGGTTTACCGAGTTGCATTTAGTGATAGCAATCGGCCCCAACGGCTTAACGTGACTTGTGAAGCACGCTCGAGTTAAATGCCACTAACAGTCAAAGTTCAAATCCATCCAGGTTATGACCATGTCTGTACTCAGTTAACTTGCGCACTGAGCCACGACCACCTCCATGCATACAGATATGTACCTACTGTCTTTGGTACTAGCAGTGGGTAAACAAAATTTATTTTTCCGCGCGACTTCCTCCGAAGGCAATTTACTTCCATTTCTGGAACGTCATCTGTAAACACCTGTAACGGCTGATAACAGGTTGATAAATAGTCGGAGAATTAAGCTCTGGCAATATTTTGCGGCTTCCGCCAGAATTTAGATGCCGTTCCAGAATGAAGGTAAGATTTATCTGTCAAGAGTCTGTTCTTTTTCACACAAAAAAAAATACAATAGTCTATCCTGTCGTCAGGTTAAAAATTACTCTCACGAAAATGTTTTGGTACACATTCTTAGACGAAATCCTAGGATATTTTAGTTACAGTTCCGTGAAGCATACAAAAAAAATGCATAAAATTTTGGTATCCTACGTGAATCTGGAGATCAATATTCAATATTCATCTAAATACGTACCTCGCATCAGTCATTCTCCAAAATTTATCAAATGGTTTTGTCTACAGCAGCCTGTAACAATCCATACACCCAACTATTGGGTATTCTGTGTTACACCCAAAACCATAACTTCTACTGGGTTTGAGGCGGTCGGATAAAGTCAATTCCTAAGTATTATTTAACGTATGAAGTGTTGCTGATCACTATTCCTGGATTGTTAGAAAATCCAGGTATCAGATCGATTTAAGGCAGGTCCCACTGGGTGACTGAAAACCAGAAAAGTAGAGATGCAAACCCTAGTCTACTTATCGTGTGGCATAATTTAATAAATCGTGGTAGTTGCCTGGTGTTCATCTGGTGTCGCACTTAGTATCACCTGATTACGATCCCGATCACGTGAAGAGAATTTCAATTTTACCTTACCACGGACGTAATACTATTTAAAATATGTTGGTGCAAGTCTGTTTTTAACCGACTTCAAAAAAAGGAGGAGGTTCTCAATTCGTCGGAATCTTTTTTTTATGTATGTTCACCACTTGAAGACGCCTGAACCGATTTGGAAAATTCTTTTTTTGTTTAAAAGGGTATACTTCACAGATGGTCCCATATAAATTTTATCGAAATAGATTCAGCGGGTTTTGAGAAAATCAACAAAAACATAGCAAAATTGGAGTTATTGCGATTGAAGTCGGTTGTTTTTAACGTATTCAGCGTGGTCAATTATTTACAGAATTATATGTATTTCGTCAGTCATGTTTTATATACCTACTCCTTCCTTGGTGTGGTCTTCTTCCTATCTTTTATTACTCCTAAAGAGCTGTAAAACTGGAACACCTGTCTATTCATCGTTAAAATACCAAAAAAGCTATTAAATTGAAACTTTTTAATGTTCCCTAGTGTTTTCAATTGCATTCTAAAATATTTTATGGCAGTTCCAAGTTATTTTAAGTTATGATATGACCGGTTCCACTGAAAATTAATCGCCGATGGATGAAACGCTTTTCGCCGTAAATGTAAATGAAATTGTTTGAAACATACATGCATGACGCACACGCATAAATTATTAATCCACTAATCAGATTTAGTATGGGACACAAAAAAAAGTTGTAAATTTGAATTTTTCAATATTTTTCCTGTATTCTATACTTGAGTCTGAGTAACCCCTTAAAATCTCAAACGCACTTTTTTTAACACTTGAATATGCAGGGTTAAAGGTAAAGCAAATAGCTGAGGCAATTTCTTATTCACTGTCTCATAGAGACGGGAAAAAGTTAAATCTGTCTATATGGAAAAGTAAAAAAGTTTTGAATTTTTTTATTATTATTTTGTAAGGGCTAATAAAACTCAATAACATTCCCCCAATGAGCCTCCTACAGTCAATTTGCGAAAATAATTTGAATTTTGACGGCCCATAGGACGATCAGCTGATCGACTTTTAAGAGAAAGGCTCTAAGACTCTAAGGTTTACTAATTACTTAGGGAAAGTTGTTTGCAGTTTGGCCAAGTTTTTAGAGTTTGTTAGATCTTAAATTTTACCCGATTCTGTAATGTACCCCTAATAATGAAGGCTGTAAATCTAGTCGTGCGCGTGCGTCAAATTTAAATCAGTACTTCTACTCCTGATTCTGACCAACTTTCCCCAAGGAACCCATGGTCAAAACACAAAAAAAATTTTTGGACTCTTCATAATAATTAAGCCGCTCGGCTGATTGATTTGTATGAAGAGTCAAAATTTTTTTTGCGATTTGTTTGACTATTGGTTCCTTGGGGAAAGTTCATCAGGATCAGGAGTAAGCACTGATTAAAATTTGACGCAAGACTGTATAAAAGTTATTTTTAACATCCAGTATTTATCGTGTAAGGTTGACTTTAAATTAGTTCTCGATACGAAAGGCTATGCATGTTCTCATGATAATAAACAACTTTTCCTGAGGAACACATGATCAAATCTCAAAAAAAAAATTGGACTCTCCTTACAAATCGATCAACTGACCGGCCTTAGTATGAAGAGTTGAATTTTTTTTTTTTGCGATTTGACTATGGGTTCCTTAGGGTTTGGTTATCATGAGCACATGCATAGCCTTTCGTATCAAGAATTTAAAATCACCCTATACAGGGTTTAAGGGACAGGTTTCCGAAAACTTTAAGGGCTTGCTCAGTAATGTGGAAAGTTGTTCAGTTTCGTCTACTGAGAAAGCCCTTAAAGTTTTCGGAAATCTGTCCCTTAAACCCTGTATATTATTATTATTACACACATATTGGATTACCCAGGTATTTCCCTCAGGTCACCTGGTCCTAGATGATGTTATGCAGTAGGTATCTAAGCAAGCCACGCAAAACATCTTAGAAAAACATTTCAGGCATTTTTATCCACAAACCCTTTCTTGAAATGAATAAAGGGCAAAAATTTAGGCTAAGCAGTGTTAAGTTTAAACAATCTTGGAGGGTCCACATCCACCAGCGGTAGGACCGTATTATGCAAAGTTCGACAGGGTGGGCACCACTGCTCCTCTATACCTGCCGCCAGCAGCGCGCTGTGCCGGCGGGTGCGAGATAGCCAGCGCAATTACCGGCATAAGAGTCCATCCATAAATTACGTTAAGGGGGAGGGAGGGGTCTACGAAGTGTGACATTATGTGACAAGGGTACGGGGGGTCATAAACGTTGTGACGTCACGTAATAAATAATAATAAAAAATTCTTGTATTCCATCTTAGCCCTCAAGATCGGCAACTCGGCAAGGCACTAATAATAACCCTTCTGAGAATGCCGCCTTCCATCAGGTGGGCCGTCAGCCTTTTGCCACAAAATATACAAATACAGAAGGTCCGCTCAATACGCTCACTAAAATCCTAAGCATATACATATTTATAGACGTATACGGTCGTTGTAGGCAAGGTCACGATACTGTTGTGATACTTTTCCGCGTGACCTTGCCTCGAACGACCGTATATTTCTATAAGCATGTATATGCTTACGATTTTAGTGGTTTGTATTGAGCGGACCTTCTGTGTCTATTTTGTGCTTTACCATCTCATACAATATTCAATAATATTTAAATACAATGTTATATTGTTTGATGAATAATAAATGAAAAATGAAATACAGAATACACCGTTCGACAGTTAGCCGTTATTAATGAAATGAACAAACATACACCTTGTAAAAATTAAACCTGACTTTTTTTAAATGTCTTCTACATATTTCTGGGTATCTATAAATCAGTTCTTAGTCTTCTACTGATATGAATTGTATTTAGTTGTATTTTTTATGAAGTTTTTTTTTAATGTGTTGGGGCAAGTTTTTGGCCTCGACGTTTCTTCGCTTCCCGTGACGTTGAGTGTACAAGTTTGTTTGTTTGTTTGTAAACTCTTTATTGATAAAATAAAATATGTACAAAACTTTAAGTTCCGAGAGGAAGAAACTTAGTCATTACTAGGTAGAAAAAAATGACGATTTAATAAAAGAATGTGTACAGCATCTAAGTATTTACACATAAAAAAAAACATTTTGACTTTTTTTTCATCAAGAAGACTTTTACTATAGGTGCTTACCTTTTACTCTAGAATCTATAGTAATTTTAGCTGTAATAATGAAAGAATTCATTCATATACTCGTTAACTTTACTCTAAGCTTGAGAAATCGAATAAAACAGCGCATAAGGGAACCCTAAAACAACGTTCTGACCCTTGTTCTTTGTAGGATCGTTTGTCATCCAAGTAGACAGCTAGTGGAAGGTGAGGTGAACCTCTATTTTGTTTATTTACGTGCCTACTAAATATAATATAGCTAGACTTTTTCATTCGTGTGTGTTTTTAAACCAGCATTGCCTGTTTCCACCAAGGAATTTGTAACTCACCTACCCTAAAGTGCGCGAGTGCTACCAGAGACAAGAACGATGATCAAATCCCGTCCTAATTCATTTGAATTAGAACAGCTATTAGACAGAAAGGGATAAAACTCCTGTAAGTGTGCTGACTGAATTTGGACCGATATGTATGTCATTTCAAATAAGCTATCATTAATTTACTTACAATCATAATTATGTGTTTTTTTATAATATTCAACATTTTTCAGAATCTTTTCCTTCAGGTAAATATCTGAAAATCTTCAACTCTTCAGTTGGACCATCTCTATCATCAGTACTGTCGATACTCGATCACTATTCAAATAGAGGTCGTTAAAGTCATTTATACAGATAGAAAAGCGTCGCAAAAAACTATTAGCCCCTAATCTCCACAGCCCAAACTGCAGGTAAACGCCTCCCTCCCTACTGGGGATGCCCACCGAATCACCGAGAAACCTCCGAAAAACGGAAACAAACAAAATCAATCAATCAATCAATCTTTTTTTCTCTTCTTCACATGAAAACATAGTTTCGAGAAAATCTTTTGTGTCCTTGATATTCTCGGAAACTACCTAATTATACGTCTTACGTAAGTTATAGGGCGTAAACCTAACAGGGTATTCTATTCATAAAACGAAATAACTTTTTCTTTCGAACCTATACCGAATTCACAAAAAAAATATATCAGCCAGTCCGCCAATTCTAACGGAGAGTTCAATTTTTTTTCTATGGTATGGGACCTTGGAAAAAGTTGTTCAGTTTATGAGTAAAACCCACCATTTACGATGCCAGGAGTAGTCTTTTACACCTGTATACTGAAGTATGTTTATAGTTTGTTTATTTGAGTTTGCGTACTTTCCATCGGGAGAGATGCAGTCAAAAGCACTCAAATTACTAATAAAAAAGGTTTCTGAATCATCTAATATGGGAAAACCTATTTCGTGCTCAAAGTAAAACCTTAATATTATCATCTATGTTATGGTATAAGATCTATATGAATCCATAAGAAAAAAGTGAAAGTATTTTTTTTATTGCCAAAAAACATAATAATTTTTCATAGTTTCCTGTTTCTCAACTCCTAGCCAACATTTTCAACGTTTTCGAGGGATACAGAACATGTGGCCACACCGAACCACCCCCTCCCCCTCCGCCCAAGAGGTCATTTATCAGTATGAGGTTGACACCAAGAGACGTTGATGGGACGCGGCAAGAGACCCAATTTTTGTTTTTCTCAGGTAGTTTGCGCTGAAGTTTGGTTAAATTATACGGCTCGAATTTAAGATCCGTGTATGACCCTGTCAATTAAAAAAAACTTACACCATCTTATACGTACATAACAGTAAATTGATTAAGATAAATGTCGCTGGAACTAGAATTAGAAAACTTACATTTATTTGTTGAATAATGTAACTAATAAATAACATAAAGAGAGATACGAGTAGTATAGCTTTTGGTGAAATTAATAACAAACACATTCATTAATGAATAAAAAATTTAACAAAAAAAGACAATCTTCAATGAGTTTTGTACTTCTGCAGATGGGAAATACTACAGAACTCGCTGAAAGCGGTAAATAATTTTCAAGAACTGAACAATCGATTTTCAAACTTTGTACAGAAAGTTTTTTTTGATCCGAATATTTTTTGGACTTTATATACATATCGAAATCGAAGATCAAAAGGTGTTCAATTTGACAAGATTAATGTATTGCTACACTAAATATCGGTGTCGATTCGGTCTTTACGATTAAACTTATTTATAATAATAATAATAATATCCGGGACGAATCACACACGGTCATCTGGCCCCAAACGAGGATTTCCTGTATCTTGGGAACCAGAGACTGATATACATACACATATACATTTAAATACATACATATATGTATAGATATTATACACCCAGACTCAGAGCAAACAATTCTGCTCATCACAGAAAAGTTTGCCCTGTGTGGGGATCGAACCCACGACTCTCGGATCAGAGGTCAGGATCGCAAGCCACCGAGTCAGTCACTATTTGACAGGACACGTTATTTGACAGGACTAAACTTAATTTAAGCATCCTATCGTTGTCTTTTGGATGCAGAGATAAAACACTGAAATTAAGTTTAGTTCTGTCAAATAAGTTTAGTCCACTTTAATGCTAAATACTTGCAAAATCTTTTCATTACACATTTTACAAATTAATCAATATCTGCCCAAGTACAAATGATATCAAAATACGTGACTCACTAAATACTTATTTCGAATGATTTCCTTGGCATACAGATTAAAAACATAACAAAGTATATAAATACAAATAAATACAAGAATATGCTGTTTAAAATACAAGTTAATTTGGTCCAAGCCACAATATTTGAATCTGAATCTTCAAGAAATGTATCATTTAAGTTTGGCCATATTACATATTTTATTAAAACTCTTCTAGCACACACAAATTCATTTAAAAGTCCCATTTTCGAGGGGAATGACATTTTCCTCCGAATCAAATATCTAAAAAGCAATGATAAAGCTACAGTTATTGAAGTTAAAATATTCGATACACTGACAAAAATCAGAACGTATGGCGTACCAGCATTATACTTCGGTATATAATCGTTTATTTCACTTAATAAATATAAATGTAGAAGTAGAGTGAAGCATCCAATGAAGAGTCTTATTTCACTCATCACTTCTAAAAATAACACGGTTATAGTAAGCACGCTTACTGTAAATGAAGGCACTATGACCATAGTAATTAGGTCTTCTGCTTTTCTTTGCAACACAAAAGCCATAGACATTTTTACATCTTTTTTTAAATTTTCGTTTTCCTTATAATCCTTCATACTCCATCCAACACCGAATGATGCACCTCTTCTTCTAAGTGCGATAAAAAAAAACTCAATATCGTAATCGACTTTTGTCGAATTCTTAATGTAAAAAGTGCATTTTTGAATATCATACGGCCAGTACTTCAAATCTGAATCGCAGTACGTTGTCTGTTCCACTGAAAGAGGCCATTGTACTTGTCCATCGTTGAATATGTTACAAAATGACTTACTGTTAACTACACCGCTATCTAGGAAAGAGAACGCTTCTAAATTAGGGGTCCATATCATGTAATCTGGAATTACCAAAGAGGAAAGTTCACCAAAATCGTTCTCATTCCATATCAGTCGATCGTCTTTGTATCTGATCAACGCATCAGTGTAAATAGTGAGTAGTTCTTCTTCTGGATCAAAGGCAAACTTGCTGGGGATGAAGTAGACGTCCACTTCAACTTTACTCGTATTTGACGAAGGAGTATTTAATAGATCACATTCTTTAAGATGTTCATAGAGTTTCATTTCCCAGATGTTGGTTCTGTCTTCTATGTCGAAAACGCAGTCTTCGCTTCGGGACAGGTGAAGGAAGCACAAAGCAACAAAGCAAGACAGGCTGAATGCCATGTTGACAACTAAATGAATACAACACTGATTAACTATTACCTTGGCTAAATTTTGTAGGTCACATGGAGCGTTTAGTTACTGACTGAAAACTAGTTAGAGAATCATATTTTTATGCACAGTAGGATTATAGCTATTCCAGTTGGCGCTTGAAGTGATTGCAATTCATTCGACAATTTTTTTTTGTTTTTGTATTCAGAGTAATTAAAACATTCTTCTGAGATGATATAACTTACTTATTTGGTTCTATTATTTAATTGCATTTATAGAATGTAGCTGAAAAGCATTATTTTTTGTATAATTACATAGCTGGACTAAATAATAGCGAATAAACGATATTTGCTACAGTTTCCAAAGTTTTTAATGACAATTAATGGAGGTAAACATAGTTTTCGAGCAGGTTAAAGCGCGACGTGTTTAATTAACATTTTGGATTTATTACTAAGTATATGATTTATCATTGTTACTAATAAACTCCGTCCACATTAATAAGCGCAAAACATCATCTCGTCTGATGGTAGCAGAAGATGGTAGCGGCCTTACCAAGATTCCCCAATCGCAAAAGGGAACGACCATTCATAGCAGCGAATAAATTGTACGTAAGTAGACGAATCTGAATAACTTTCTCGCAGGAAAATTGAGTTTTCAGAAAGTTTGCAAAATGGGTATTGACTTAAAAAATATTAAAAATAAGTATGGATAGGATCAAAACTACGTTTAGCTCTATTTGTTTATGTTTAATATGTAAGTTAACCTGTAAAACACTTTTCTGAGAAATAAACTTTATTATTTATTTATTTATTTATTTTATTCCTTGGGGAAAGTTGTTCAGTTCCATGAGCAGCATCTTCCATTCTACTGAAATACCTGAAAAAAATTATTGTGTTATTATGAAGGTAGGTATACTAACTTGTTTCAAATATGTTTGCAAACGAGGCACCAGCTGTAAATTAATACGAGTTACGCCCCTCGACTAAGTACCATTTAATTTTGGTACTTACAGTCGACTAAGTAGGCATAATATTTAATTATATAGATAATCGTTTAATCTAAAACACAAGAAAAGCTGTGTAAATCAGCATGTCATATTTAAAATAAACACTCATTAAAAAGATTATTGTAAATACAAGTACTCAGAATATATTGATTTTGTAAAATGAAATAAGACAAAAGAATCCCGTACAGATTTTCGATAACCATTTGACCGCAGAACGAATGAACTTCAGCCGGTGAACGTTTGACCGAAAGAATGTTTTATTTCGCTGTGGTTTCCCGAATGAATTTTACCTTTAAATAAGAACACTAAGGCATAATTTTAGAAATACTTATTTTGAATTTGATCGAAATGTTTTTTCGTAATGTACATGACGTAATGGACAATTTCTTTTCCACATTTGTCTACGAATAATAATTAAGTAGGTAATTTTTTTGGTAGGTATTGCGGTCTAATATTCATTCGGGAAACCACATCAAAATAAAAACGTTCATTCGGTCAAACGTTTACCGGGTAGAATTTTATTCGAGCAGATTAAAAAAGTATAAAGTTTTCAGGGGAATCTTTCTGCGGTCGAATGGTTTCGAAAACCTGTAGGACTCAGATTTTCACATGCCAAAGTGACAAGCTCCACATAAAAACAAGATGGTCAAACGAGTAAAAAAATATTTAGGAATGAAATAAACTTTTTTTCATATTATGGCGTGGCTTATACCAGAGACATTTTATTTTATTATTTTACCCCGATTATACAGAGACACAGAGGATATTGTGTTATTGTTTACCATAGAAATTTGACATAAATTCATGTCTGTACACGTGTTAATGTGTGTGTGAGTATCTAGGGCTGCTTAGGCTAAGGCTTCTTGGTCATACCGCCCTGTCGTAGGTTACACTTCTTTTTGTTATGTTGACGTTTTTAGTAATTGATATTTCCGAAAACAGTAAATTAACGACAGATATGAACATAAACAACAGAATTTTACAATAGACATTTTTAATGAAGTGACTTCTCTCCTTATGAAAATAAATTTGTCTTTGGTTTGCCAATCACTTGACAACTGGTCACTTGGAAGTCACACAGGGGGGTTTGAGGTACCCTTCAGAGAGCGGCAGGGAGTGTCCATACTGTATAATGTCCTTAAACTACTGTGGGTATATAAATAAACCTTTGTTATCTCCACGTTAACCCGACGACGTTAACCCGTCTTTCGTGTTTGTTTTGAGAATATATCATTTTCCTTAAATATAAAATCGGTGCGTTGACCGTCTATGCCATGATTTGATTTAAAAAAAATATTTCACAAGAAGTTTATAACTTACCTACTTCAGTCCACAAGAGTTTCCTTAGAAAAGGATTGAGGGACTACATTTTTTTTTCGGAGCGCTTTCTCCCTTAGGTACAATCTGGGTACAATCTCCTTGGACAGTATGTGCTGGCTGCAAAATTAAGAGTTTCAAACGCAAGGGTCGCTTCCAATTAAAAAGTTTGTACCCCAAATTGGCACGTCGCCGCGCTGACATGGAACCTTTTTTGTTCAAACTCGTGGATTGAAACAATCCTCACTCTGGCTGGTTGCTGGAATGCCAGCGACACAGGCTTTTGGTTTTTAGAGGAAGTTTTGCCATTGTTTTTGTTCGTGTTCGGGATTTCAGAATTGCTATGTTATGAACCGAACCTTTTCCCTTATAAAATTTTTAAATTAATTTTATAACATTTTTTAACTGATTTTATTAGACGAGACATTTTTTAACAGAAAAATCTGCCATAATGCTCTATCATCACAAAATTGTTCTTATTTTATATGGTAGTGGTAGTGTTGTTTTTAGAGGTAAATAATTCAAAAATTAAGTGTCTACATCATACATCATAATATTAAAACCGAATGTAAGATCTTACAAGGCCCGTTTGGGCCACCCACCCTGTATCCGCTCTATACAGGACGAAATTGAAATCACTGAAATTCTGTCTGTCTATCTGTCTGTCTGAAATAAGTCATGAAACTGAACAAACTCTAAGGAAGCAATTCAGTCGAAGCAAAAAAAAAATTTGTACGTTCCATACAAAGTTGGCTACTCAGCTCATCGATTCGTATTTCGTATGAAGAGCCCAATGGGGAAGAAAACTGACAAAGCTCGCCGATAGAGGCGCTGATATCGCTTGACTCATACTAACTGTCAAAACGTAGGATAGAAAAAATTGTTTACGTGAACTAAACATAAGATAATTAAAAAAATGCCGCGTTGTGTGGCGATTGGTTGCAATAATAATGGAAATCATTAATTTCCTAAATGTTCTCGGATGAAGAAGACGTGGGAAAAGTTACGATTTCAATTATGTACTTTTCAACCTCGTCTTTAATTGAGGAACAGTCCAAGTCACAACATTTTTCCATTTCCGGGAGTTGACTGCATGAAAAATAAATTACGAAATATTATTGACTAAATATATATTTTATTGCAATTGTTGAAAAACTTAATCACTTTAATTTTCATTAGATTTTCAATTATTAATTTATAAGAATTTCCTAATTAGTATGCAAACTACTATTTTGTACAATGACGTCATCGTACAAAATTTCAAACATTTTTAGAACAAAATGCCGTTTTTGACATTTCATAAAAAGTAAGTCAAATGACTAGCAGTCAACTACCGGATTTTACAGAAAAAAAACTAATTTACAACACCTCAATAATAAAAAACTGGAACTAATTGAAAGTTGTTATGAGTCAAGCGTCCGTTGCGCCATCTGCAAATAGCTTTGCGTTTTCTTCCCCATTCAATTTCATCCTATATTTTTTTCACATGGAGTAAGTCAGTCATCGCGAGGGCAGCAACTGTGATAGGTATGCAGGACTTTTACCGGCTTAAACCTTACGGTGGTGTTATGGAGTCACCATTGGAGGAAAAACTCCAACTCCCTAACTCCACGGGATACCAAAAAAATTGTTTTTGGATGTGCAAAATAATATTTAATAAAATTCCACAGTACATCAGGGTACTATCGGTAAAGAAATTTAAAATTGAATTGAACATATTTCTTCTTCAATATTCTTTTTACTCAGTGACACAATTCCTGGAGCACAAACAGTAGGCAATAAAAGTGACTGTTTTATGTTTATGGTATGTTTGCATGCTATGAATTTATGGCTGAGCTTGGCGGACTTTCTTTTTTATATAATTTCTTAAGATCATTATGTACCCAGTTCAAGAGTAAATAAAGATTTATCTTATCTTATCTAACATTCTACTCGAACGGCAAGCTTAGGTGAATCCCTGGTATTCTGCCAACAGGAATGCCCTTAGGCGGCTATTGCAAGACCAGACGAGCCATCAACCTTTTACCACTTTAAACACAATAAATTAAAATAACCTCCTTAACCAGTTTACAAAAAAAAACGACTGCATACCTATATCCTATGCCAATTTAGAGGTATAATAACAAAACCTCGAACTTTAAAATACATCTGGTCTTTATAGCTATATAAAGTAAAATGAAACAGATTAACATAACATAATAATCTGGAGAAAATTACCCTTCATCTGGGGCATCTGGGCAGACAGGCAAAAACAATAATGTTTACCGTATCTATCTAATAACGATACATACGTATTCATAAATGTTTATTAGGCAGAGTAGCCATCTTGATATTTATCTAAAACCGAAACAAAGGTAATAATTCGATTGTGCCTCAGAGCTGAGTTGAGATCGCAAGATTTGTCGAGTCTAATTTAAAGTTTCTTCGCTGCCCGAGCTCTCGGCCAGTGACGCCTTAAGGACTTATAATTTTATAAATTAAAATAGGTTTTAGAGCGATTTTCCAGTACTATTCGGAAAGTCTTATACTATTCTTATACCTATCTAGTATAATAAAAAAATAAAAAAATTAAAGAAAAAAAATTAAGTAAATTATAAGTACAAAAAAATAAAGATTTAATTAACAAAATATTTGAGAGCAAATTTTTTTAATGTGGAGAAGCGGTTTTCGGATAGACAGCCTATCGTAATAAAATGACAGTGGCAGTGCCAGAAAAGTGAACTGTATTTTTGATAGGGATTGTGAGTGAAGAGAAAGAGGCAAGCGCTGTGAAGCAGCGATGTTTCGATGTGGAGCAGCGATCCAGTTGGCGACGTCAACTTCCGTGACGTCTGATTCTCCAATCGCGTGGGGCTCCAAAAGTGTAGGCGCTGATGGGCACTTCCAGTTTAATAACTAATAATTCACAGTTTCTTACCGTTTTTACGTATGGCGAAGTAGGTACCTACTCAAAGTAGTGTTTTTCCTTCCATTCAGCCTTCTTCTTCAGCTTTCGACGTGTGAGCGAGAAGCTGCTACGACTGAGTACCTACTAATTTATAAAAAATCTCTTATGACTTGGCACTATTGACAAGAATTAACCTGGAGAACATTATAAACGTCACTTTTAGGACGCAACGAGACTCTCACATGCAAGACATCTTCTTAACTTAAACAGAATTCGACTTTTCGTTAAAAACTGCACGGACATCTATCTATCAGCCTTAAGACGTCCACTGCTGGACAACGGCCTCCCCCAAGGATTTCCACACCGACCGGTCCTGTGCGGCTCGCATTCAGCGGCTTCCCGCAACCTTCACCAGGTCGTCGGACCACCGAGTCGGAGGCCTGCCTAAACTGCGAACTCCGGTGCGCGGTCGCCACTCGAGAAGACTTCCCAGATAGCATTTTTTGGTCGCAAAATATTTAAATCAGTAACAAATTGACAAAGTTCCGTTATTGTTTCGAAACAATGCAACTATGTTTGTTTCGGTTTATATGTGTGGTATCAGTGTTTACACAGTTTGACCGGAACGTGTTTCAGTAACTCTTTGTAGTCATTGTGTCGACAAAATATGTATAAATTTGTGACGACTTTAGTTTGGTTTACATGTGTTGTAACAGTGTTAACACAGTTTGACCGGAAAGTGTTTCAGTAACTCTTTGTAGTCGATGAGTCAACACGGTATGTACGGATTTGTGTCGACTTTATTTTCTACACATTGCGTTGAGTTTTCAACACACGAAAGATCAAAGATTAACTGTGTTGTAACGGTGTGGCAATTTTGTTACTGGAATAACATCAATGTACACAATGTTTCGTAATGTTACGTCATAGTTCCGAAACAAAATTTTACCAAAATAAGCTTAAAAATATCAACCAGCTGCACCTGGTTCTCAATTATTTCTGAATTGTATGCCAACTAAACATGAGTAAGCAGCCTAAAAAACGTTATTTCCGGACCACATCAACTTACTACAGGAAAATCAACGATTTATTAGTAAGACACAATGAAGCTCCAAGTAAGTAATTGCTTAATTTGTAATATAATATACGTTGATCATCTTTTTCTTCTTAAAACATAATAAATTAAAATTGTCTTGTAGTTGTTTTTTTATATTTGAGGATATTTACAGTATAGGATATTTATAGGAAATTAAATTTACGTATTGTTTCAGGTAATATATCAAATGCACGGTCTTCAGCATCTGACAATCAGAATAATAATACAAATAATTCAGGATTACACGATAATATTTTGATTCCTTCTAACGCCGTTGTTGATGCAGCTTCTGTAAATCCAATAAATAATCCTGAATCAAGTGGTGCCGAATTATCAAATATTTCTGCCGATGATGACGGTTCCGATTCCAACAGCATATTGCGAACCACTGAAAACATAAAAATACATAGTCTCCATTTTGTAAAAACAGTTTGTCTCGACACAATGAACCATGGATATCATTTGAGACGAACCCTCTTCAGTAAGGACAATTGAGAATGGCATTGTCAACAGTTTGAGAACCGCTAGAAAGAATAAAGTGAGAGACACCATATTATAAATTCAGTAACTTTGTGTCTACGCAGTCGACGCAGTGTCGTAACTTTTTTACCAAAGACAACTAGAATAATTTTACTATAAAAACAAATGTTTTTGTAAGTTTATGGATTATTTTTGATTAAATATCATATTAGTAGCATGAAAAGTGCACAGTTTGATTAAACTATAAGGTCTGGAGTACAGAAAATAAACAAAACTTGTAGTGAAAACCATGTAAATATTTCAATAAACTGGTTAAATTGCAATCATATGACGGCCCATCGATGATTTTCAATATATTTTGTTAAGTAATACGACAAATTTCTTTTCCCACTAATATCACCATATCACAACACATTTAAAACTAATTAATTTTAAAAATAAACTTACGCTGTGAAAATAATAATGGCGAACCTTTCAATTGTACGAGTTTCCTTTGACATTTTACTTATTGTTTCTTTAGGTTGGAAAGAATGAAGAGAATTGACGAATGAACGAATGATTTCTGAAATAGTAGGAGCAATGTTACCACACAGCGTCGTAACTTTAAAACCAAATGTTACCGTGTCGAGAAGTGCCCCACTTTAGTAGCACCGACCGAAACAAAGTCGTAGCAGCGACCAAAAATGTTACTGGTGTCGTCTTTTCCGTGTCGACTGGTTTCGTAACGGCTACCAAAAAATGCTATCTGGGTTATTCGTCAACTCGCTAGCCATAAACTCGCTACAGCTAGCGAGTTGGCACCTTCCAATTTTGCCTATTGTTTTCGTCGTCAAATCGCTAACAGTTATAAGTACAATCAGATAAAAAAGGATTAAAGCCAAAAACTATACAAAACTATTTCCCGCGGCTTTTCCCGCGCTGGCTGAACCGGTTACTATTAATTTTATATATATAGGTAGGTAAATATATTAGCATAGTTTTGCTCTGTAACGATAGTTGTAAAAATCATTTAAAACAAACTGATCTGTGATTTACAGTTCTGTTAATAATATTAATGTTGATTTATAATATAATATTTTTCTTTAAAATAAAACAATCTTTCTTTAAAATAAAATTCTTTAAAATCAATTCTTTTTTAAATAAAACAATTGTTTTATTTTAAAGAAAAATTATACACATAAATGGCACTTCTAATATGGGTGTGTTCAATTTAATAAAACTTTTTGTAGCTGACTGTACATATATATATAACCTTTAGCGAGTTGACGACGAAAACAATAGGCAAAATTGGAGGGTGCCAACTCGCTAGCTGTAGCGAGTTTAAGGCTAGCGATTTGACGAATAAGTCCTCGAGAACTTTACTGCCCCAACGGCCATCTGTTCTACGAGCTATGTGCCCTGCCCACTGCCACTTAAGTCTAGCGATTCTGAGAGCTATGTCGGTAATTTTAGTTCTCCTACGTATCTCCTCATTTTTTATTCGATCACGTAGGGAAACACCAAGATCATCATATCATAATCATAGGAAAACATCAAAGAACTTAAACCGCAAAAACTGAGTACGTCTCTGGTACAGACACAAAAATTTATTAACTCCATCCACCTTGTTACGAGTTATAAGTTCGCCTTTGCTGTTCAGCAACTGTGTCCATTTCAACAAGAATCCTTTCAGTCTACCACTACATATCTTTTTATTTGTTTTTATAATGAAATTGTATTTTGTGTGCAATACAGAGTATTTATCTTATCTTATCTAGTTAGGTATAGGTACAATACGTTTTTTTTTGCGACTTGACCATGAGTTGCTTGGATAAAGTTGATCAGAACCAGGAGTAGAAGCACCGATTAAAATATGACGCACGACTAGATTTACATCCTGTATAAGGTGCTACTTTATTACTGCCGGATATTTTAGTCAGGTTTCTACTCCTGATTCTCAACTTTCCCCAAGGAACCCATAGTCAAATTAAAAGCAGGAGTAGCACTGACTAAAATATCAAGCACTAATAAGGTAGCACTCTATATAAGGTCTAACAAAAACGACTGAAATTGTTTACACTGGAGCTTGTGTGAAATTGTTTACAATTGGGCAAATCAGTGGCGTAGCGTGGCTTTTCGCCGCCCGGGGCCCATCGAAAATTTGCCGCCCCTTTCTACTTTCATCATTAGTAAAAAAAGTCGAATAAAGCAGCCAAATTCTGTAATCAATAAAGGCTTTGCCACACCAAAAGCAGGTCAGTAGCAGCGCAGTTTAAATGCGGGCCCGCGCATGTTGTAATACAAGAAATTATATGAAGTACGTCACACCTAATTTGAACGCGGGCCCGCGCTCAAACTGCGCTGCGCCGCGCCGCTCTGCAACTGCCGGACGACAAACCGGGCAGCTCGAGCGCGGGTCAGAAGCAGCGCAGGCGCGGCGCGGCGCAGTTTGAACGCGGGCCCGCGCTGCTGTATAACTATGGCAACCATGTTAGCATGCCACACCGGGGGCGGGGCGGTCGCAGTGCAGCGCAGCGCGGCGACGCGGTTACACAGCAGTTGTATTTTTTTACAACCGCTTGATGGATTTAAACGAAAAAAATATCGAATTAATGCGTGGGAACAAAAATATATACGATTTTCGAGACAAATATTACAGAAATGTAACATTCAAGTAAAATTCTCTTTTTTGACTTAGAGCCAAAAGCAGCAAGAATCCGTTCGACATCTTGCAGCCAACTAACCTCCACCCGTCAACGTCACACTGAACGCGGTTTTAACGCGGGCCCGCGTTAAAACCGCGTTGGAACTGCCGTCTGCATTCAGTGTGCCGTCTCCTGCGCTGCTACTGACCTGCCTTTGGTGTGGCAAAGCCTTAAAAAAATTACTCTTCGTGATTTTTAAACATTTTTTTTTAAACTACCGATGTGTATATCACGTTCGATTGCTAATATAGCTAAATTGGAAATCCTTAATACTAACTAAACCCCGCCGGACATCGAACTTACAACCTCCTGATGTGAAGTGAGCGCATTATACGAGTACGTATGTATATTTCCGTGGGTGAACGGTCACGAACATAGGCAATTTATTAAAGAAAAGAATTTTTTTAAGATATCTAAGAATATTTGTTAAACCTCTGGTTAAACCAGCAGAAACCCTTTTACTTGGAGCGCCCAGCGCCGTCTTAGTTAGAGTAGGTACCCCACCTACCAGGGTGCTTGGCGCCCCATAAGCTTGACGCCCTGTCTGTGCACGGGTGGCACGACCCAAATTCCGGTCCTGTGTAAAATAGTAACTATGCGCTGTCGCTGACTTGCTGTACGGGTTTCATTCCTTATATGATAACGTTTGTTTTCGTGACCTTTTAGCTGGGTTAAATATTCAGAGTTAACTCGAAACGTGGCACTTAGAGGCGAAAATTTAAGAAAAGTCGGACTTTTTACCTATTTTCGGAAAAACATATTTTATGTTTATGAAAAACCAAGTCGTTTTTTTTAAATAAACTTTATCCTATGCGGTGGGATGTTCGATAATGTATCTACCATAGCAATTTAATTCACCCATTCTGAGAGACCCTATGAATGAACTTTGTTTTTTTTATCATATATTTCGATCGCTTAATTTGCCGCCTCCCTGGACGTGACTCGACCTTAGGTAATTTTTAATTAAACTTCAGTATAGAAAAGCTTCTTTCAAAAGTGGCATTGCTAATGGCAGCTGTTAAAAATATTCTTAACATTATGAAAATATTTGGTAAACCCTCTTCAAGTTTATAATATATGTATTTTAGTAAGCTTCGTGAGCCAGACATAATTATGTAACTCTTTTTTAAAGTCTGGATCTGTTGCAGCTACAAAAGTATGAATACGTAAACACCCAAGTTTGAAATCTTCTCTATTAATATCTTGAGGAGCGTGATCTAACTACAGTTCATCGAAGCCAAATAACACTAGGTAAAAAAAATACGGCGCTCGCCGCCCCTATCCATGTGCCTCCTGGGGCCATGCCCCCCCCCCCCCCCACGCTAAGCCACTGGGGCAAATCGGTATGAGTTGTCTCTATCCCATGGGAGACAAATCCCTTGGAGGCCACCTCCTCAGTCCTTTCGTAAGGTTAACGAAAGATTCTTGTTATTCTGATTAAGGCAGGTTTTTATGTCAGGAACTGAACCCACACTCCGGGAATAGACTGCATCAAAAGGACAATGGGTAAGAGCGTGCCCAAACACAAGGTGAATTGTAAGCATTATGAACTATGTCGGTATGAGTCGCCCTAATGGAGCAGTTATTAATAAGGTAGCAACCTATATAAGGTCTAACAAAATCTGCTGAAATCATTCACAATGGAGCTTGTACTCATGAAATGAACAACTTACCCCCAAGGATAGGAACCGATAGTCAATTTGCGTTTTTTTTTCCTAATAAATTGGGCTTCATACAATTTTCAATTTATAAAAATATTTTAATTACATATATTGAATAATGACGTCATTAATCGCGATTTCAATCGTTTTTTGAAGTTTTTGTGGTAAAAATAACTTCAATGACTATAGCTGTATGAACCTAGTAATAATGTAGTGGGACCACGATAAACAAGTATCCCGTGGGAACCACCCGTGGAACAAATAGTGGGTCCACGAGAAAACAGGGGAATTATCGTTGTGATCGATCCAGTCAAGGCAGCTACATCAATCGAAGCTCAAATTTAATGTCACTGTATTGGAAGTGCTGGTGTCAAAATTTATGTATTTCTGGAGCCACCGAAATTCTTGTGCCTACCGATTATCGAGGGCCAGCTGGCGACTCTAATAGGTACCAATTTCGTTACACCCTATTATACATCCATATAGACTTCTCACGTTAGTTCAAAAACCGATCATCGCCTCAATACAAATACAATTTCAAGTTTTTAATGGCAAATTTTCCCTTGGGAACGTTGGAACCGGTTCGGTTTATACTTCCGAAGCGGTTATCGAAGTCCATTCCAGTTTTAATACGATTTTCCAATAGCTCCTCCCTTCTACCGAGTATTGGTTCGCAAACTGTGCGCCCACTGATATGACAAGTTGCTAAACTTTTATAGGACTGTTTCCAAGCTGAAAAAAAAGGTTATACCCACTACCTACTCGCAGAAAGGTAAACTTAGTGACTGTATTATCTTTTGTTTGGTGACCGCGGACCAGAAGTCACACTCAGGCTGAGTTTTCTAAAGAGTAGTCTAAAACCTCACCACGTATCACCAGGGGGGACTAAAAAGTTGCTAAAATATCACGTGATTAATGAACGGCCCCATAGATAGATGATCTAATGGTGTTTTAAGAAAGACACTGCTGGGATGCGTATAGAAATTGGCTCATTCATTATAGCATGTTTTACTTAGATGGGTGAACATTTTTTAATTTATCAAAGATCTGAGTGCGTGCTGATGTAATATTTTTTATCCTTAATTGATAAACCTTTGGCATCACATGATGGTAAGTGAAGATGATGCCGAAGATTGAAGGGGCTTACGAAGATTCCCCAACGCAGTGGGGAACTGGCTATCTTATCACCATGCCGGAACACATCAATGCGTTGTTAACATTTTATATTTGACGTCAAGACTCAGATAAGATGGTGGTAGCCAGCCAGGCGGGCTAGGAAAATGTTCTACCAACCAAACCGAGCCCTTCAAAGTTCGACTCCTCCTGATATGAAGCAAGCGAAGTACCCACTAGATCACGGAGGCGATTATACCTATACATCAACACGAACTCAAATCTAGGTATTACCACAAAATAGACACAGAAGGTCCGCGCAATACAAACCACTAAAATCGTAAGCATATACATTCTTATAGAAATATACGGTCGTTGGAGGCAAGGTCACGATCGCACAGTACGTGATCTTGCCTACAACGACCGAAATGGTCGTATTTCATGAAATGGCCAGCTAAAACTGACCATATCGTTTAAACGTCAACGTTTAATGATATATCCATCCACGTTTGGCCATATCATTAATGTACCTTACATTATATTCCATGATATCAAAGGTTTAATAAAAATTTAAAATACGTTGAAAGGTTACTGGGTTTCTTTAAATCTGAGTAATCTTGGTTAACAGATAAATTATACATTTTTAACACTTAGCTTTTAAGATTGATATCCAACCTATCAAATAGGTACTTTCCGAACTTCAAGGTTTTTACGTTGCGCTCGTTTTTTGATTGACTTTCGAAAAAATATTGTAGTTTAGTATCGTAACGACATTTAACTTCTATTTTATCTTCAATTGGGTGCATTATTAATAGCCTTTTTTTATTATTAATTGTACGCCGCCATGATCCATCATAAAAACCAAAAGATATCAGCGCCTCTAACGGTGGATACGGTAACTATTTTACGATTTGATTGCTTTTGCTTGACCATTTCATGAAATAGCCGTGCGTTTAGCTGTATATCGTCAAACGTTGACGTATTCATTGATCTGGCCAGACCATATCATGATGTGATCAGCGGATATTTTCCATTTCATGAAATACGACCATTTCATTTAATGGTCGGCCACATCATGAAGTGATCAATTTTATGATCTGGCCACGACATATACATATCAGGGTTGTTACAGATGCAATTTTTTTTTAAATCCGCGGATGCGGATGCGTATATTTGAAGGCTCATATCCGCGGATGCGAATGCGGATGCGGATCTTAAGATTTGTATGGGATCACATAAATAAGTAAAAAACGTACTAATCCCGATGTTTTTTATGAATACCTACTTAGTAATCAAAGTTAAAAACTGGACCATTATATTTGATAAATAGTAACTTTGCTGCCTTTTGATGGTATGATTTACTTTGGTACTTACTTGAAAATAATAGACAGAATGAAAAAAAAACGTAAGTACATACTTCTGTAATTAATTCTTATACAACGTGCAAAATTAAATTCCTGAAACGAAATATTACAATTATTAGCTATGCCGCCCTAGATCCGCATCCGCATGAAAATCAGCATTGAATATTGCGGATGCGGATGTAAAATCCATGCGGAAGTTCCGCATTTGCGGATATTCGCAACACCCTGATACCTATACACAGGTGTAACAAAACAGGTCTAGGACACGTAAACTAGTGTTTATCAAATTTTTTGATTTTTTGCAATTTCAGCAATCTTGTAGAAACAGGTTGTTCAGTTTCATGAAACATGAATGACTCATGAGTCGAAACGCCCATTAAGAGGTTTGCAAGTATGTATCAATCACTCTGTATAATATTTGTATATTTGTATTGTATTTTATACAGCAATGTATCCTGCTGCAGGACCAGCCAGGAGTCAAAATCAAAAAATCAAAAAACAGGCAAAACAAAGTTATCTGGAAGACATCGCTTAGTTAGAACAATGACTTAACACAGAAAAAAAATACATTAAAAGGCAATTGGTTTTTTAATACCTAGGGTAGTTCAAAATTAATTAGGGTATATTTTTAGGGTTTCGTACCACAAAAGGTAAAAAGGAACCCTTATAGGATCACTTCGTAGTCCGTCCGTCTGTCTGTCTGGCTGTCTGTCTGTCAAGACCCTTTTTTCAGGAACGCGTAGACATATCAAGTTGAAGTCTATATCAAATACTCAGGCCTGCAATCCCTTGAAGCTATCAAAAAATCAAACTTAGTAGTTTATGCTGCATATTTGGACACTCACATGGGAATCAAAACCTATAGAGTGCTTCCCATATACCTAAAATCATGAAATTTGGCAGAAAGCAATGTCTTGTAGCACAAGTAAAGGGAAAAGGCCGACAACCAAAAATTTTTAGTTACATCACAATGTTTTTGTCTGGCCTGAGAATTTGATACATATTCAAGACGTGTGAATATGAATTTATACGGAATATACGGGTGCGCGAGTCCGACTCGCACTTGGCCGGTTTTTTTTACTAAATACATAGCTCTTTTATTGATACAATGGAAAAAGTTATAATAATAATAAAGCTTTTTTATTTCCATACTGAGCAAAAATGACTATTACATTTGAAATGAATAAGTTTTGTTAGCATTAAGTTCTAATTATTAGTATGGAAAAAGTTACTTGCTAGGAATTTCATTACATGTGCAAATTTTTAATTAGTAAAAATTTTGTAATGAGTATGGAATCAACAAAACCAAAGTATAACATCACAGGTAGCAAGTAACTTATATAAATTTTTTATGTCATTTTTGACATATGAATAAGTAACTTATGTGACGAGCAGCCCATTCACTGGCACCAACTTCATAGGGCCTGGGGGTGCCCGAGCCCCCCGATGACCTTTTCTATAATCTCCTGAATTTTGTCCGCCACTGGTAAACATTGAGTAAAATGTTGTGATGTCCTACTTATGGTGATGGTGTGGGATGCTGACTACTGGTCTGGTATTCTACCTACCTTTGTCATTCTTTTAAAAAAAAATACTGTTCTGCTATCAGAATTATTACATTTCATTTGTTTATTTGTTTGTCATATTATTTAAAAGTATACTGTATGTAGGGAAGAGACCCGTGCCCCTGCAGTGGGGATGTAATGGGTTATTAACATAACATTGTGTGTTGGATGTACGTTGTATGTAGCATGTAATATACAGGCTGTAACAGAAGTGTGTGACAATACTTCAAGGTTGGCTTTTACCCATCAAACTGAACAACTTTTGTTCTACAACTTTGTTGAAATCGCAAAATTTTTTTTGGACTTTTCATACAAATCGATCAGCTGGCGAACCAAGTTTGTATGAAAAGTCCAAAAATTTTTTTGCGATTTCAACAAAGTTGTAGAACAAAAGTTGTTCATTTTGATGAGTAAAAGCCAACCTTGAAGTAATGTCACACACTTCTGTTACACCCTGTATTATGTATATCGAGGGTTCACGGGTGACTTGTATTAAGCGACATTTTTAGAAATGTTCAGGAGACTGATTTAAAAAATATTTTTTAGAAAAATAATCATTAAGGTTAAACGTTAGTGCTCCCTGGTTGAAAAAATCCGTTAGATGGCGTTAATCTGACTATAACTTGGTTTCTCGATTTAAAAATAGTATAAATAACCCTAAACCATACTACGTAAAACAGCGAGCAGTTACAAGATCAATGTACGCTAATAAACCATAATAATGTTAATTAAATAAGGATTTCGATATATTTGTCCCCTTACAATTATAGTTTTGCGTTTATCTTGTATGAATAAGGGCTCGAATTACGCACACATACATAATTTTTTTACGTATATGATGCTTATTTTTGACTTACCTCTATAAGTAGTCCGTAACCCAGAGGTGCAAGCGGCAAATTTTATACGAACCTTTTTATGTTATTGCTTTTAGGTCCGGGTTCGTATCCTACGAGACTTTGTTTTTGTCTTTTAATTTTTTTTATTTAGTATGAACATAAATAAATATGTAAATAACAAGACCCAAGAGCGATAAAAGAAAAGATTTTTTAAAAGAAAAAAATCATTTATTGAATAACAATGTCGCATAGCAATCATTCATAGCATTGGCCTGCAAGGAGATATGTATCACGTCTCCCCCGCGAATCAGGACACCAGGGAAAACAGCAGCAGCTGGTCGAGGTGACGGATCCACAGGAGTCCCCCATCGGTTCTGACTTCATAATGTACTCCACCCAGACGTCGGGTTATTGTGCCGAATTCAAACTTCTGGGCAAGAGAGGAGTAACTCCTGGCCACCTTGTCTCCAGGAGAGAAATGTCCTCTCCTTGTCCTCTGACTACGTGGCTCCGGTCTAGGTATGGGACTACCATGGCATGTAGCTTAGTTCTAAACTCTTTTCCAAACATCAGTAGGTAGGGAGTCCCTCTTGGAGTTTCTGTCTGCCTCAAGCGGACTGAGGTCTCCCCATGAGTGGTGAAGTAATACTTAGTTTTCGTAATGTAGTTTTCAGTGCTATACACAACTCCTCAAACTCGAATCTGTAGAAGGTTTCTTCCTCAAGATGTTCATCTTCGGTTTCTAGTTCTATGTTGTTCTGTATTTCGTGAAATTTCTTTATTGTTTTGTCGAGTGACTCCAAGCGGGGCTATATACTTACTTGGGTCTTGAGTGTCGAGCACATTTTCTGTGCGCGTTAATAAACTGTACTGAGCTTCTTGTACGTTTTAATTTCTTTAAATCTATTGAATTGGCCTCGTCGCCAATATTAAAAACATAAAATATCTGTTCAGTCACATAACATTTATTGAATAACAACGTTGCCTAGCAATATCCTGCAAGGAGATACGTATCATGCAAGGAGATACGAAGTGATGTCGAAAATTTGTGGAGGCACGGCCTTGCAAGCCTTTGCAAGCCAAGTCTTACGCTATTTGGAGTCACGGCCTCCGCAAGCTAAGGAGAGTATCAAACTTAGGAATCACAGATAATTTTTATGTATATGTCATAGGGAATGGCCCCCTTATTACATCCGTGAAGTGGCAGCATGAAATTCGTTTTCATTGTCGAGAAAAATAGATTCATTTTTTTATTAATTTTTTCAATTTATTTTATCCATACAGATGAAAGTTTTTCAATTGATAAAATTGATTAAGAAAAGTTGATGTTTTGTTAATTAAAATAACATAATTATCAGTATAATCATTCAAAGAATAATAAATTACTCCAATATACATTTAAATTCAGTCACTCACTCTCACGGTCTCATCAGATTGATTGACAATAACACATTCGCTGGGATGATAACCATCATAGTTACTTAGTTAACAACCCAATATCGTCCCAGTGACTGAATTTAAATGGGTATTATAATTTTAAAATAATTCATTGTAATATAAATAATGATACTGATAATTTTCTTATTATATTGAACTAGCTGGGAGACCGAGCGTCGCTCGTTCAATCGGAGTTTTTATAAACTAAGATAACTTGTTTAGTAGTACATATAAGATATATTTTCTATGAAACATTTTGCAGGGTGTTGTTTTAGTCGGTAGTGGCCTTCTAAGGGACGAAAGGACAAGCAATATTTGTTCTGAAA
The DNA here is from genome assembly GCA_958295455.1 of Coleophora deauratella. Lineage (NCBI taxonomy): Eukaryota > Metazoa > Arthropoda > Insecta > Lepidoptera > Coleophoridae > Coleophora > Coleophora deauratella. The sequence continues at coordinate 8,668,427 of OY282413.1, read as the reverse complement.
ATATCTATAATTTTTTTTTATAATTTGATTCTATTGAAAAAAATACATGCAAATCATCCTTTTTTTGTAAAAAAAAATAGAAAAATATTTTATGATACGTAATATTAGAAAGTTGTTCATCGTTTATAAGTCAGTAATATCAATCAGTTTTGGCGACTTTTTAGAGATTTTCTTATTGCAAAGGTTATCAGCGCCATCTGGTTGAGTTTAGAGAAAACCGTGGAAAATTTCCTATTTTCAAACACGGGACAGAGCGGCACAATCACCAGGTATGTAATTAACTTATATGGCCAAAGATGGCGCTATTTGTCTCTAAAATACAGAGGTTAAAATATATTTTTTTATCACTCTTAAGTCTTTTTATTTATTTTCATAATATTTACATAAGTTCACACAAAATAAAAAAAAATAAAAAACAAAGAACTATAAAGTCTCATGGGTGGTATTCGAATCCGGACCTAAAAGCAGCAAAACGTAAGTGGCTCGCACCAAAACCGCTAGTCTACCGATGTACCTATAAGCGATGGTTAAATTTAAGCATCATATGCGTTCTCCTTCTATGTAATTTCGATCATTCAATGATTTCTCCCTTAAATGAATCTTTTCGAAGATAATTCCCTCATAGATCTGGACTTATGGTGATTTTTAACCCCTAATCCTAGATTTTCATCAAAAGGTTTCAAGCCGTTTTCGAAATCGTCGGGACACTTAACTCGTTTAATAGTATAGAATAAAGCATCTAGTTATTTAGGGTTCCGTAGCCAAATAGCAAAAAGCGGAACCCATATGGATTCGTCATGTCTGTCTGTCTGTCCGTATGTCACAGCCACTTTTTTCCGAAACTATAAGAACTATACTGTTGAAACTTGGTAAGTAGATGTATTCTGTGAACCGCATTAAGATTTTCACACAAAATAGAAAAAAAAATAACAATAAATTTTGGGGGTTGCCCATACTTAGAACTGAAACTCAAAAATTTTTTTTCATCAAACATGTACGTGTATGGTATGGATAGGTCTTCAAAAATGATATTGAGGTTTCTAATATAATTTTTTTCCAAACTGAATAGTTTGCACGAGAGACACTTCCAAAGTGGTAAAATGTGTGTCCCCCCCCTTTAACTTTTAAAATAAGCGAATGATAAAAGTAGAAAAAATATATGATGTACATTACCATGCAAACTTCCACCGAAAATTGGTTTGAACGAGCTTTAGTAAGTATTTTTTTTTTAATACGTCATAAATCAAAATTACTTTTCATTCAATCAACTCAAATAAAAAAAATATAGAGTTCAAGACATGTGTGATTATGAATTTATACGGAACCCTCGGTACGCGAGTCCGACTCGCACTTGGCCGGTTTTTTTGTTGTACTGATGATAAAAAATGTGTTTTAAATGTGCCATTTGTAACTTCTGTTCTGAAATACATTTAATTTTATTTGAATTCTGGGTACACAAGGTATTTTTTTTAATGGCGGATATGAATATTCTATAATTCATAATAATTCATAATTCATTTATTTTCTCTGTACAGGATAAAATACAAAAATACAAGGTACCTAACATAGCACAAATAATTATTTTGTTTTAAAAAATCTTCCTTCACTGTTGGCACCTGAATAGTGTAAGCTTATATGTATCCGAGGTCAAATTTTATGATTAAAGAAAACCACTTGGCACACGTATATGGTACATAAATAGAAGCTGATTTAGCCCGGTAGCCACCCCACACCCCCTGGCAGGTCTATTTGACCTATTATCTTGAACTTGGTATCGTTTTCGAATAAACCGAGAATGGAGCTTTCATTTTTGTATTACTTTTGTTCAATCTATTACTCTTATTGTGAAAAAATCTAATAAAATAAAAATAAAAAAAACCAACAAGATGCTATAGTTTAAAAAATGTGCACTAATGGCATATTTTTTGTAGAAAACCAAACTAATCAAAAATAAAAAAACAGAAACACTAACTGCAATTACTAAATAAAAAGCTTCAGAAATAAATTTTGAACGTTGCACGGCGCAAGGCATGCGTGAGCGTTTTAATCTGCCGCGCTTCAGTTAACTATTATATTGGGCAATAATCTTGAATTTGGTGTAGTTTTCGGATGAACCGAGGACGCAGCCTTCAGTTTTGGATTGATTTTGTACCATGTCAGACAAAAAAATTAAAATTTACAAAAATCGAACCTGCTATTTTTGATAGCGATAAGACCGCCTTTGCATATCAATGTTTAAATATTTTATGTGTTTTCGTTGTTATTTGTACTCTTTTGGTGTGCAATATAATTTTCGTATAGGTAACTAATTTAAAATAAAACCTTAACATGCTGCGATTTTGACACAATTTTAAGAACATAAAAAGCAACAATGCTGCCCATACTTCATGCTCTGATAGGGAGTGATACTGTTTTTTAGCCTTTAATTGAAGAGAAAAGAAAACCGCGTTCGAAACCTGGAATGCCTGTCTTGTGGAGACATTAAAAGCGCCAAAATACTTTGAAAAAAAATATCATAACCATGTTTGACAAGTGAGTTTGAATAAAACGAGGTTTTTGTACATAGACGATTACGTTTAGGAATATATTTTGGTGACAAAAATTATTGTGTAAGTGAATAACTGTTTATCCTTTTGTGAGAAATAAATTATTCTATAACCTGAAACTTGGTGCTACATAGCGGGGATTCATTACTTTTTACAGTCGAGTCTATAAATATTGACGTGTAAGACTTTTTACTTGATATGTGAATGTTTTTGTCGGGATTTTACTTTCCGTGTATGAAAATCTACATATCTAAGGTTCGGGTTGTATCACGTGGTTGCTGGTAACTACTTACTTTTTGTCAAACGAGACAATAATAATACACCCGGAAAACCGTCTCCGTTGTCTAGTCGCTCGCTTCACATCAGGAGGTTGCGGGTTCGATTCCCGGCAGAGTCTAACTATAATATGTAAGACTCCGTTTGGTCGGCGGTAGAGCATTCTCGGAGCCTACATGGTTAGCTATCATCTTTTTTTTTACCCTCAATTGGTAAGCCCTTGGCATCATCTCACCTGATGGTAAGTGACGATGATGCCGAATACGAAAGCGGGCTTACCAAGATTCCCCAACGCAGTGGGGAACTGGTTATCTTACCTTCATGCCGGAACACATCAATGCTGTTAACGTTGATGTTTGGCGGCAAGACTTAGATAAGATGGTGACAAGACTTAGATAAGATGGTGCCTCGTATTTACAATACATCTTTTAGTAAATTTGACCCATTTCATACATCAAAGCCGTTGTTTAAAAATCTCATAGTAAGTGACATTTTGAATACATAAGTACTATTTAGTCAATTTTATTGCGAAGTATGTATCCACTAATGTTACGAGCGTATGTATCCACTATTTATTTTGTTAGACCACAAATACCTACTCGCGAAAAGAGATGGAGGACTTATATGATTTACTCATACATATTTATTTATATACATATACATATAATATATACCATATTTATATTTATTTTCTTATAGTTATTATAATATCTGATTCTTTGGATTTCTTTTAATATCTCTTTTTTCCACAACTAAGTACTTACACTTACACTACTTATACTACATACATAATACAAAAGAATGCATGTATATACCTACGACTAATATTGTTATTACTTTTTGGTTTAATTAAGGGAAACCTATTATTGGCTTGTACTATTATTATTACTAATTTTAAGTTATCAAATATGTAAAAGCTGTTGGTTTGCTAATAAAAAAAAAAAAAAAAAAAAAAAAAAAAAAAATATGCCAGGCGGGCTCAGAAAATGCCCTACCACCAACCAAACCGAATCCAGAAAGTTACACCCCGCCGGGAATCGAACCCGCGACCTCCTGATGTGAAGCGAGCGGACAAGCGGAGGCGGTTAAAATTTGAAATGGGGCATGGTATGAGTCTAAAAATTTTTGAATGCACCTTATACAGGCTGTAACTTCCGGAAACTTTAACATACCAACCCATACTAAATTCGCATAAAAATGAAGTTTTCATATAATATGGTAAGATAACCGACCAATTTTGTATGGTGTGTCCAAAAATTGGCTTAAGTATTCAGCATTCTTAAGGTTCATTCGGAAAAGTTGTTCAGTTTCATGAGTGGATCCCATAATTTAAATTTCCAGGAGTGATCTTTTTACATCCTGTATAAGTAAAAATATCAGTCTGTATGTAAAAATATCAGCCTGTATATCACAAATATCGAGCTGAAACTCACAACTAGACCTTGTTGGGTGAACAATATTTTCGTCTTTCAGATGTCCCTGACGTGAGACTGACAGCGTCTTTTTTTCTGAATATAACAAAAGTTTGCCAGCATTAATTACTCAGACTAAAAAGTCTTTATAATAAATTTGCTACTTTGGTAATGCTCAAGCAAAATGCAAGATGGCGCTAAAAACTAAATCCTGGGCTAAACAAAGCTTAACAGACCAATTGAGATTGTAGTTACTGTAATATCAGAAAGGTGGTGCTGAATTATACACCACTACATGCGTAAAATTTATGGTATTTTACTGCAGTTTTTAATGATATTACAGAAATAAATAATACAGTGTGTCCCTCGATAAAGTGCACATACGAAAAGGGGTTGAAGTAGATCGAAAATTATCGACAAAAAAAATATTTAAAAAATTTAAAATCAATTTGCTTATTTTTTATTGATTTTTTTTTGTTTATTTTTTAAATGACGACCGCCGGAAAGTGAAAATTAACATATCTTTTCAACAAAGAGGTGTATTGCTTTGAAATAAAAACGGTAGTACTTAGTAATGTATAGACTATGCATAGCAAATCATAAAAATACGATTAAACTAGCCATGTACTTATGAATAAGCTTTTAATCACAAAAGAAATGACAATTTTATGACATTTTGTTAAATTTTGACGATTTTCTTAAAATAATAGCCTATTTATCATATTTTTTTAGTAGTTTACGGGCGGGGAAGGCAAGGTCAAGTCCGGCAGGCCTGCCCGCACAAAAAAACTAGTTCAGTTAGTCGCTCCGAATCATTCGCCACGGTTACTACTTTTCCGAAATGCCTTTTTTGTCTGAGTTTTCTCCGAGAGAGATAGCCGATATTCATTATTATTATGGTTTGTGTCGAGGACGTGCGAGAGCTGCTCGTATTGCCTACATAGCTGCATTTCCAAACCGTCAACTAATTCCATCTCAAAGGAATTTTCAGGAAGTACACAGAAGACTCTCAAATATCGGTCTCGGTGGATCGGGTCGGGATAACCGCGAGCAGGATTCTGTCGTCATTGATAGCAGTTTAGAAGAAGCTGTGTTAAATAATTTATTTGCCGACCCCACGACAAGCATAAGACGCTTGGCTACACGGCATGGCATATCGAAATCTTCTGTGTGGCGCATATTAAAAAAAGAAGATTTACACCCATACCACTATCAGCGAGTTCAGCACTTACATGAAGGCGTAGATTAGCGACCCAGATGCGTCATGTCCACCTGGATTTTAAGGAAAATAAGAGATAATCCCCAGTTTAGCGGACAAATTTTATGGATGGACGAAGCAAAATTCAGTAGGCATGGTATAACAAATTGCAGAAATTTGCACGAATGGAGATACGAAAACCCACGCCTCAAAAGGTCAAGTACGTTTCAAGTGCAGTTTTCTATCAATGTGTGGGCAGCACTAATCGATGATAGGCTGATCGGCCCAATTATTTTGCCATCAACGTTAACTGGAGAAAGTTTTCTATCTCTTTTAAGAGATGACTTACCCATTTTATTGGAAGACATCGCCTTAAACACAAGAAGGCATATGTATGTCCAGATGGATGGTTGTCCCGCCCACTATGCCTCAGCTGTGAGAAATTATCTAAACGAAACTTATCCCAGTAGGTGGATTGGCCGACAGGGACCAGTTGGATGGCCTGCGCGATCACCAGATATGACACCCTTAGATTACTTTTTATGGGGTGTCATGAAGCAACGTGTATACCGTACAACGGTAAACACAGAGGCCGAACTTCGCGACAGAATTATTGAAACTTCAAACAAAATAAAAAGCGACCCACACATGATTCGTAGGGCTACCCGGCAAATAGCATTACGTGCAACAATGTGTCTTCAACAGCGAGGTGACCACTTTGAACAATTACTACATTAAAAAAAAACACTTCAAATTTTATGTAATCTAAGGACAAATTGTATTAAAAACCATTTGATTTTTTGGTGCTTGGTGTAAATAATAAACATTCAACATGCAAACTTGTTTGATTTTTGTTTATCTGTTAAACCAACGAACTTTGGTATAATGAAGTTAATGACGCTTCCGCAATCACTTCAATTAACCGCTCATAGTAAAAGTTGTGTTTGGGATAAGGTGTTGAAATTTTTTTGTTAGGGAGGGAATACGATGAGGTTTAATTAAAAATACTAAAAAAGTATGATAAATAGGCTATTATTTTAAGAAAATCGTCAAAATTTAACAAAATATCATAAAATTATCATTTCTTTTGTGATTAAAAGCTTATTCATAAGTACATAGCTAGTTTAATCGTATTTTTATGATTTGCTATGCATAGTCTATACATTACTAAGTACTACCGTTTTTATTTCAAAGCAATACACCTCTTTGTTGAAAAGATATGTTAATTTTCACTTTCCGGCGGTCGTCATTTAAAAAATAAACAAAAAAAATCAATAAAAAATAAGCAAATTTATTTTAATTTTTTTTAATATTTTTTTTGTCGATAATTTTCGATCTACTTCAACCCCTTTTCGTATGTGCACTTTATCGAGGGACACACTGTATAATTATATACATTTGGAGAAAATAAAAGGTTGCAAAGTTTACGTTGGACAGATAAAATCGAAAATATAGTGGTTATTTGTGTAGTTAATAGCCAGGTAAATTTGTATGAAATAGGGTGACTGACGTTTAACCTTAAAACTTAACTTCTTAGTATTATATAGATATTCTTAATATTTTAAATATTATTCAGAAGTTATTTTTTGTGAGGTATTTTGTAAGAAATAAATTTTTAAAGTAGAGATTACCTGTGTTTCCAAAAATGTCGCTTAATACAAGTCGCCTGTGAACCCTCGATATGTACTTATATGTAAAGGAGTATTGTAGGTGTGAGTATCATCACAGGTATCAAAACAAGTAAACATTATAAAATACTACAAATCAAATTGTTTTGCCAGTGGGTACTTTGTGACATCAAAACTATATTTATTGAAACCAAATATTTAAATTATATCAATTTATCTGCAGTGAAAGTAAATATTCAGAAAGATTTTTATAACTACAGTCCCCTAAAAAAAAATAGTCTATGCCAGCAAGATTTGCTCTCGATCAAATGAAGGTATAGTTACGGATGAAACCAGGCGATATAAGTATTTTTTTAATTTAATAATCACAATGAATAGTAAAAAAACCACTCTACTACTTATAAACCACTCTCAGAAGCAACAAAAACACAACAATACAATCGCCCGTCATTTTGACATTTCTTTGCAGTGTGGCTACATCCAAATATTTAAATGTACTGAACTTAAAATCAGTACTTCTCTCGTCCGTAGGTACTCCGTACATCCGTACGTATCTAGTCATGTATCTACTGCTCTGAAAAAGTTTAGTGATTTAATAATTCAAAAATGTGTGTAATACCAGCACTTAAAATCAGTACCTCGCTCGTCCGTACACCGTACATCCGTATCTAATTACGTACCCCTTGTACCTACTCTAAAAATGTTTAGTGATTTAATACGAGTATATAATACGGATTCAAAAATGTGTGTGATACCAACACGATAGCGAGCTCGACCTTCTAATAAAGCCAATGAAGGTCTAGCTTAGAAATACCTATGTGGTTTTTTGCACCCCTTGCTCAGCCATAAATTGTAGTGTCATCTTCAAGAATTCGATCTACGACTTGCAATATATAGTCAAGTCAAAAAAAAAAGTGTAATCTTTATACAAATCGATCAGCCGAGCGATCGGCCAAATTAGTATGAAGAGTTCAAAAATGACGCACGACTAGATTAACACCCTGTATACTAAAATATTTAAAAAAGTGCGTTTGAAATAAGAGGTTAGAATTTAGAATCAAGTATAGAAGAACCCCTAAAAATTTTAAATGCACTTGGGAACTACAGACCCATTTCGATCTTGAGCACTTTTGCGAAAATATTTGAATCCTTAGTATGTCCGCACGTTCAATCCCACTTTAGTAAATTTCTTACTGAGCATCAACATGGTTTTGTTAAATCGAGATCCACATGCACAAACCTGGTAACCTTCACTGATAGTCTAATTGGATCGATGGATAAAAACCAACAAATTGACGTTATTTATACAGACTTCAGTAAAGCGTTTGACCGTGTTTCCCACTGTATCCTTCTAAAGAAATTGGCCATTTATGGTTTTTGTGGATTCTTTCATAGCTGGATGAAATCCTACTTGGAAAATCGTTCTTTTTATGTAGTCGTTAATGGATTTAGATCTAACACATATGCTATTACGTCTGGTGTACCACAAGGCTCGCACTTGGGACCCATTTTATTCAATATTTTCATTAACAATATAACAGAATGCTTTTTTTCTTCAACCCCCTATTTGTTTGCAGATGATTTGAAAGTTTCTAAAGTAATTAATTGTTCTGAAGATGTGGTAATGTTCCAAGAGGATCTAAACAGATTAAGTGAATGGTGTAATGCGAATCAAATGGAACTAAACATTAAGAAATGCTGTCATGTTAAGTTTACTAGAAAGTTAAACATAATTGAATCCAGTTACAACATTAATGGAGTAATTCTACCAGAAGTGGATACAATCAGGGATTTGGGAGTAATTTTGGATAGAAAATTAACATTTTTGCCTCATATCGAACACATCGTAACCAAAGCATCTAGAATGATGGGATTTTTTATTCGAAACGCAAAGGTCTTTAAATCAATCAAAGTTAAAATACTGCTTTATAACACTTTAGTACGTAGCGTTTTAGAGTACTGCTGTCCAGTTTGGCGACCTCACTATGCTACTCACATTCTGCGATTAGAGAGAATCCAGAAAAGGTTCCTATGGCACCTTGCATTTGCGAATGGTGTCACTAAAAGGATTAAGTCCTATGCAAAAAGACTAATTAATTTCAACATGGCCACACTGGAAAACCGTAGGAATCTTCTTGACTTAATCTTTTTGTATAAAATTCTAACTGGTAGCATTGATTGCCCACTATTACTTTCTAAATTTAATTTCCGTTCTCCCTCGCGGTACCCAAGGAATCCTATCACTCCACTTGTTCCTCCACTGAGAAGAACAGTGCATGGAGCCCACTCTGCCATCCCTAGACTTTGTAGATTGTATAATGAGCGTAGTGACACTATAGATATATTTAATGATACCCTAGCAGGATACCGTAGAATCATTACGTCAACTTGAATTTTTAAGCTAGCTAATTATTTTATTAGTATACGTTTTTTCTTTTACAAAGTTAGCGTTGTTTATTATGTTTGATTAAATTAATAATTATTCTTTCTGTTGTATGGTGCATGCGGTATTCACCTGTAATTGGTTGTACATTAAGCATAAAACATTATGTAGTAAATTAGATTATAAGAATTATTGTAACAACTGTTGGTGGATCAATAAATAAAAAAAAAATAAATAAAAAAAATAAAAAAAAAAAATAACATCTCATCTCATATATTATAAATGCAAAAGTATTCATTTTTGTTTGTTTCACTTGCACGCCAAAACCACTGAACGGGTTTGGATGAAATTTGGTAGGTAGATAGATAAAGCACCCGGCTAACATACAGGATACTTTTATCCCGCAATACTTAAGGGTTCCCGGAGGAATGCTTAATAACTCAATATTTACACTTTGTGACTAGATAGCGCCGCCTTAACATTTTCTTTCTCTCTGGACCCAATTGTGAAGGCCACTCAGATGAAGTCGCAGGCGATAGTTAATCCTGTGTAATAAGATCATTAGATAAAGCGCCGTCCCTTGGGAATAAGATTATTATTACAGTCATGGTATATACTAGTAGGAACTTTGTATTAGGTAAGTAGGTAGAAACAAAATTATTTAAAATAATGTACACTTCCGATTTTAAACGAGTCTAACGTCTCACCCCAGTTCACTTTACATACCAACATTCAAACCCAAAAACATTACCTTTCAGTTGAGCAGTTGAAGAAATAACTACCTATTCGGCACGAAGTTCCAAGAACCAACTTTCAACTTTTTAGTATAAAATATCAACAAGGCGATGAAAGTGGCAACACTAGTCTCAAAAAAAAAAAGTGTTATCAGCACAAAAAAATATAGGGTAGCCAGTAGATAAACACGTAAATGGTCACTTGTCAAAGAATCCTATATTACTCAGTCAGTGTAATAAAAGTATTTGTTAATTGTTTTACATAATAAACATAACGAATATTTTCAAATTGTTAAAATCTATCCAAAAAAATATTTTATAATATTATTGTTCAACTAGTGCCCTCTTGTGGTAATCCGGTGTAACTGCGCGCTAGTGAAACATGGCCGTCGTTGTTGTATTTGCGTGCCGAATGTTTCTCCGGTCAGTTTTTACGATTTTTTAAGTTTTTTCCGTGTAAAAGTTCAGTATTTACATGAAACTACGTGGAAATTACAATCAGTTTTTATCTCACAGTGTTTTCGAATGCTTCTGTGTTGAGTTTCACTCATAAAAGTTGTTGAACGTCTTGTGTGCAAGTGAGTTCAAACAAGTTTTGTACCTAGTGTTTTTGAAAGGAATGTGTTTATGAAATCCAAGTGGATTTGAACTCTTCAAGTGGAATTTTGTATTGGAGTCTGTTCTCTCTCTAAAGGTAAGTTTGTTACATAATAATTAATGTCGTTTGAAACATAGCAAAAGTCTGCAAAAGTTGGACTTTGTTTATTTACATTTCGAAACCTCGCAACGCGCATGTCCATTTTTGTCTTGAAAGTTTTAAGTATCCAGTTCAAATACCTACAAAGAACCTAAATTACCTACTAGACACAGTCCTGTTTACCTGCAAAACAACTTACAATGAATGAATGTTCAATCTGTGTAGGTGTTAGGCACAAATATGTATGGTAAGGGGGTGGTGGGGGAAGCAAAGGAATCTCAAATTTTGAGCTTTTGTTTCAAATCTTTTAGGAAATATTTTCATGAGTAGAAGTTACAGTTAAACTTTTTTAGGGTATTTTAGTATGATACCCTGAACTGAACATACACCTAATGTATAGTCATATAATATATTTTACTTTATTTAAATAAGGTAGGTATAGGTAAGGTTGGCCACTAGCTCACAACCTTCACAAATCTGGACTTGGCCCCCATGTATGGAGTATGCTTAACCTTCCCGAGTTATGGGAAGAGACTCGTGCCCCTGCAGTGGGGACGATATGGGTTGTTAACAGCAAATGTTGTAAACATATCAACTAGGTATTTTCCTATCAGACAAACAGTGCATGGAATCACTTCATTTGCCACAAATGGAATCTCATTCACCTTGGTGCTAAGGTAATATTAATTCATAAATTATTTCATTTCATTCCAAAAGGTTTGTAATTAAATATAATGCATATCAATGATTTTAAATAATTTTTGTGTTTTCATTCTGTTATTTGTATTATTTTGGTGTGCAGTAAAGTAGTATGTGCCCATAACATCCATTTCCTAAAATATTCTTATCTGATATGATAAATAAGTCTCAGCCCGTGCACTATATACCCCAAGGTCTTTTAGACCCTGGATCAGGCGGAGAGTTAAAATGTAATAGAGGTAAAACATCTAAAGATTTATCTAGGAAGTATGAAAACAAAACTGATGCTTGTACACTCTACCTATTGCTAGGGAGGGCTACTATAGCTGGTTTACACTCAGCAGTAATGCAGTCACATAACTAAATTCTGTCTCTCTCTCTTAATTTGTGGCGTCTCTGAGAAGAATTAAACCTCTCACAATCAAGAGATGTGGCACACACAGCTTCAATATAGTTTTTCACTTATTAATTCAATGCTTACTGAAATGTTTAAATTTAAATACAGAAAGCAATCCAGAACGTAGGTAGATACTAAAAATGCTTTTTATTTTAATTTTTTAGAGAGTTTACTGTAGACAGAAATGTATGGATTACAATGATATTTTTCTGTGGAGTTTTTTAAGAGTATGTGTAGAAGACTATCTTATACACAAAAATCTTTGCTCATACACAATTTTTAACAGCCCTTACTTACTTAATTATAACAATAATATTTTTCTTTTTATTGAAATCCTCAGAATACCTCAGAATAAAATAAAGTATAAGTAGGTGTATATAAAATCCAAAGTAGGCAAGCTAAGTGCAAAGAACTTTCAATATAGTACCTATGCAAATTACTTGGCTCTGTAATAACTAAAATCCTATAAGACTGCTTTTGAAACCGATTGAAAATAAAATTACCTAAATCAGTGTTTTTCAACCTGTGGGTCGCGACACCCCGGGGGGTTGCGAAGCCTTTTTCAAGGGGTCGCAGGTAAAAGTTAAAATATAGGTTTTACACTGCAATGAAAAAATACGATTTCAGTGAGAAGGTAGGGCCTGTTTCTTTTTCAACAGTTTGTCAAAACGTGGTTCTATTTTGGAGACGTTAATAAGTAATTAATTTTCTAATTAAAGAAAAAATCTAATACACTACAACTTTGTATGTTTATAGCCCTAGGGGGGTCGCAAGAATTTTTGTACCTGTAAAGGGGTCGGGTATTAAAAAAGGTTGAAAAACACTGGTCCTAAATAAACAAAAACTATTGTACAATCATTAATTACAATCAGTCTCTTTAGTTTATTTTATAAAAAAAAACTTAATTATTGTTGTCTTTACTTTGATTCAATTCAACTACTTAGAATTGAAATTGAAAATGGGACTAAAAAATTGTATAATTTGTATAATCTATTTTACTTTCTGGATAATTTTTAATGCGACTTGGACAGGAATATATTATTACTACAATAAGTTTAGCATTGCAACATGGGACTTCAAACGGGACACGGCTTCTCTGCCCGCCAAATTTTGATGGTAAACATTATTTTTCTTGATTTAAGTACAAATGATTATGAATTGAAACGATGGTTGGGAATTCGCTTTGTTTTATCCAAGTGTTAAATTTATATAGGTTTGACTAAGACTGTAGCCTACACGGCTTGCTGGAATGCTACTTGTGTAGGTATTACTTACTTAAGTTATCAAACAAATTTTTTTTTCGTGATTTTTGTCGAAAACAAAAAGTTAATATCGAAAAGTAGTTGTTAAATAGTGCATTTGTAATATACGTAATAAATCAATAAAGGTTTAGGTACTGGATTTGACTATTTTCTTGAAATTTTATAAAAAAATATTGTTCACTCTTTTCACATCCTTTACTCCTATGAAATCTGACAGAGATAGTGTATTTGCTCCTAACTGTAGTTATATTTTAATATATTTTAATATAAAAGCTTTAGCTTTTATTCATTTATTTTTCTAGTGTGTTTATATTTCTTTTTATAGTAACACGACTAACACCATTTTATTTTTCCCAGTTCCCACACCGAAACAGTCAAGAAATCCCTCGAGACTCCTGAATTCTGATGCACCCCATAACCATCCAATTCCAGAACTAAATGCCTGTATGACAGCAAAATGACCGTCATCATTTAAATATTAACTAAAACATATATTTAGTGAGATACATCAACTTTATAATATATTTTTTTATAGACTGTTTAATAATTACAATAAGTTTAGCCAATGGTAGCCAAATGTAGCATAGATGGGAAGATGATTTGAGGATATGGTTGGTTGTTCTGTAGCCTTATCAACAATAGGTCCTACAGAAGAATAAAAATTAAAACTAAATAGTTAATAGTGATGTAGTTCATACGACTATACATAAGTACATTAAACCTTTCTTCTATCAATCATTGCACCCACATGGTTTTTTGTAATGAACCCCAAAAATTCGGCAATGATTTTACTTTTAGAACAGATTTTTTTTATAAATATAATTACTTATGTGGAAATAGCAAAAAATTGGCTTTTTTATAAAATCTTGACTCATCATCTGACTTTGTATGAGAAGCTCGAAAAATTGCGATTTGAGTAAAGTTGTAGGTCAGAATCTGATAACTTTCAGAAAAATCGTTAATTACTGTATACAGTAAAAAAAACTAAATGCATAAATTTCACCTTACCGAATGTTAAAAATATAACTCAAAACGTGTCATTAGCTAGCAGTGTTTTAGAATTCGTACCAAAAACAGTTTTCTTAGGTATAACCGTAGATTCAAAACTTCAATGGGGTCCTCACATAGAAACTTTAGCAGGCAGGCTTAGTTCAGCTGCCTATGCTGTTAAAAAAATTAGGCTCCTGACAGATATAGAAACGGCGAGACTAGTATATTTCTGCTATTTCCACAGTATTATGTCTTACGGTATACTTTTATGGGGGCATGCAGCTGATATAAATACTATTTTTGTACTACAAAAAAGGGCTGTTCGCGCGATTTACGGAATGCGATCTCGAGATTCACTTAGAGAAAAATTTAAAGAAATCAATATTCTAACGCTTCCCTGTCAATATATTTATGAAAATATAATGTATGTGCGAAAAAACTTAAATCACTTTACACTGAATTCTGACAGACATACTCGTAATCTCAGGAATAACAGTAAGCTTCAGCTTGTATCTACTAGGCTCAGTAAGGTTAGTAAGTCGTTTGTGGGACAATGCATACGAATGTATAATAAAATACCAGAAGATATTGTAAACCTAACAGAGAATAAATTCAAAATTTATATAAAAAAGATACTATGTAATAAAGCTTACTATAAGACATGTGAGTACTTAGATGATAGAAATGCTTGGACGGTAAGTGTTTCTCCAACCAACACAGCAACACTTTCATGACATATTGTGAGACAATAAAGATACAAACTCTATTGTGAAAGAACTGAAGGGATTCGGTAAGACATTTTCTTCTCCTTTTTCTTTGTCCATTGATCGGAGTGGTGCATGCTCGCTTAAATGTTCGGATGGTGGCGTATCGGGAGCCGGGTCGTTCCCTTCCCTCAAATATGGTTGAGGGGAGCGATGGCTGACTCTCGCGTTATACTCGTGATCGGGTGCTGTCCGTGTGAACTGGCCTGCTCTTGTCATTGGTTTTTTGGAATTTGTTAGTCATTAGCTACAAACAATTTTTACTTTTATCTCTTTTGAATCCATCTTTATTCTTATTTTTGTATATTTTAATTACAGACATGACATTGTATAATTCATTTATTGATCTAGCATTAAGATGTAATAGAATATAAGACTTAAAAAAAAAATGTGTTGGAGGGAGTTTCTTTAGGGCCCGCCGTTTCTTCTCACTCCGCAAACACTTCCCGAAACGGTGGGTATACGAGTTCCGAGTGGTAGGAACCTCGTATTAGGTAGATAAATTACGTTCGAAAAGTGTACACTGCTACCTACTTCGAATAAAATATTTTCATTTTCATTTTCATTTTCATTTCATTTACAGTTTTATGTTTCGTTAAAAAAAAAAGTTAATTTGTTCATAAACTGCAAAATAATAGAGTTAGTAATAAAACGGAAATATTCAAAGTAAAAAAATATATATTTGCTCTTATTTCAGCTTTGTAACTAAAGTTAAAGCTGCAAAATAATAGAATAAGTAATAATAATATACGGAACTATTGAAATTAAAAAATAATTGGTCTTATTTCAGCTTTGTAACTAGAGTTACTTATTTATTGCTTCAGATTAGAACTAGTCAAATCGCATCTGTATTCACAATAAAATGCCATACTAATTGTGTGTGCCTGCATGGAACGCTGATCGGAATCATTTTTATTCCGTATTCGTCCGCCACTGCGATTGGTGTATGAATTATGTATGAACACGTATAATAAAAATGTTGAAAACTCTTGCTTTTGATTTCTACACAGTTGTTTCTACCTAATTTAGATAGCTGATAGAGTAATGAAGCCTATTTAGGAACCATGCTAGACATAATTATCAATATACTTAAGTAGATAACTTTTTTTTTATAGTATCTAGATGTAAAGTTACATATTATGTTAGTTATGGTACTCAAACTACTTAAATAACGTTCGGCAAACAACGATCTTAAACAAAATTCGATGCAGAGATTTGTAACATTTTGTTTTATGCTTTTATAGGGGGTTTACACATTGGGGAAAAGATTATACCCATGTTACTATTTTTACTACTGATCACAGAAAAAAGCTTTCGCTCGTTCCTCGTGGTTGCATTAGGCGTAACACCAGTGTAAATATGAGGAAGACCCAATTCTCTAGATAATGTACATTTTCGACTATAAGAGAATATCATAGTATGACAATCTGCTTATACAAGAATCTGCTATTTTGAGAACAAAGGATAGCATTTATCATGGTTTTTCCCCTGTTTTCTCGTGGACCCACTATTTTGTCCCACTGGTGGTTCCACGAGGGAGACTTGTTTCTCATGGTCCCACTACATTGTATACTGTGAACTAAGTATATCTTAATTGGACAAAGCATGGTGAA
Organism: Coleophora deauratella; assembly: GCA_958295455.1. Taxonomy (NCBI): domain Eukaryota; kingdom Metazoa; phylum Arthropoda; class Insecta; order Lepidoptera; family Coleophoridae; genus Coleophora; species Coleophora deauratella. The sequence goes on along the minus strand of OY282413.1, from coordinate 8,651,828 downwards.
TAAATTTTCCTCATCATATCTTAAACCAACAATCACCATCTTTATTTTATTATAATTAAATTAATCACCAAATGATTTGTAAACAATCTTAACGCGTAAACAGGCGATAAGAGATACTTTAGTCACGGAAATGATAATTCAGAATTCAGACAGCATTACATCGTACTTTCTTAATCAAATTAATTAAATAAAATGTGCGTGAGAAAATGGTGGCGTTCCTTTTAGACTCGGTCGGGGTAGCATTAATTTTAAGCGCCAACTAGTCGTAATTGTTTAATAAGAGATGTGTATTTTGAAATTCTTTCGGATTCCTTTGTTGCTGTTTAAAAAGAAGATAATATTAGATAGGTATTCTATATGAAGCTTCGAAGAATGCGTATTTGTTGAAGTATTTTTTTAATTTATGTATGGTTCCACGCCTTCCATGGAGAACGATTATTATCTCTGGTTTACTAATTTGGATCCTCAAGACTAAAAAGAGTCATTTGGACTAAACGCGCGACTCGTCCATAGACCAATATCACCTTGGACTTATCTTTGAATGGCTTCCCCATCTCGGGGTAAAATAAAACAAAACAAAAAAGTCTTTGAACGGTAACTGCGCAACACTAACAACAAATATGATACGTTTTTTATTTAGTTTTATTTTCATGCGCGCATCACTTACGTGATTTTCACACTATCCTACTAAAGTTAACGTTAGCTTAAGATTGCTTGAGATTATGTTTTTGTGGCATTTCTGTCAATGCGCTGGTCCCCATCGCAGTGGAATTTATCACCACCAGCTAAAGCCGAATTGGTCTCGAACCACCTAGTTTCAGAGTCGTTCACAAAGAGTTGCAAGCTGGAATGTGGTCCACTCAGATTTTTTCCTCGAGGACTTCAGTATGGGACATCAAAAAAGGAATTGAAAACCTTCTTAAAGATCAGTGTTGCTAACACTTTGGGCAGTGCACTGAGAAGAGCCCTGATGATGGATCAGCGTAGTCGCTACCGAAAAAAACTAACTTTGCGCTCAGCTTTCCTCGTCATTATTGCTACCTAGCTACCTAGGGACTTTGGAGGCTCCTCAAGTTCAGTACAGGTAACTATATTACGCTCGTTGTAGCGAATGTAGCTCATTGATAGGTACTTTATATTGCTCATGTACGGCTCAGCTAGAGTTATCGCGCTGCTATAATAATAGTTTCTTTCAAGCTTAGTTGTATCTGCAATCTTACTTGAATCCCCTAAATTCCTAGCACTAGGGATTCTACACCACTTGGTACTCGTCTACGCACTCTGAACCGTTGAAATAATATTGCAAAAATACTTATATTTCCACCGTGTAATCTTCGTGTACATGTCTTAGCCAGATCAGTAGAGGAGCTCCGACAAAACATAGTCAAGGGCTCCTTTATACGGTAACATCTAACACCGGCAACCTAACCTAACCTAAGCTAGAGTTTTTTAGCCCTCTTCAACAATATGGCTAGTCATTTCATAATCTGACCACGACATTTACGCAAACCCCTGTTAACTCACACGCCTAAGATGGTAATATCCTAAAAGATTCACATTCTAGAAACTCTTTACCCATGTCGGCTTTATTAAGGCAGGTATAAGTATAACACTTTATTAAAGGAATGTATAAAAGGAATAATAATTATATTATAACTCATTTCACCCTGTATAAAAGGAATTTTACTAATTGAAATTGCCTAACAACTAACTTACACTTTTCATAAGTGCACAATAACGATACATCTGTGTTGACATATTTTTTTAACGAACGAGCGGCCGAATAATAAAAACCAATTTATCGCCAAAAGCAAATATAAGCAGATAATTTACGACACTAGTTAGAAAGGGTTACATCGTCACCCATAAATAGTTCTTAACAAAACATACGTAAGGATCAAAATTGGTCATTATTTGCCACAATATACGCTTCATGCGTGCAAAAATGTAATAAGCAACATAAATCTATAGGAGATTGAAATAGAAAAGGCATGGACAGCAAAAAAACACTCTAAAGTTATGTCAATAAGGTTTGTTACCTACTGTTTGTTTTTCTTGGATTTTGCACATTATGAAAAACACCCCAAGTTTGGGCACGTTAGGGTTAATAAATGGTTTTTGTACGTATCGTCGAATATTGTTATACCGAATTATGGCGGTACTGACGCGCTGTAACCGCATCGAAAAACGCAATTAAGCGAAGAATTGTTTTCACTGATACTGTTAAAAAAGTTTTAGCACGATTATTACACAAAATCTCGCTTGCAATGGAATACTTATGCCTTATGTCCAGGATGAATGACTATTTACTTTTGCTAAAATATTCGTAATTTGAAAAACACAAATTCAAGGAGATCCTTTCTTCTGGTTCAAAAATTAACAAAATCAAAATATCATCCTGCACAAAATCGATTCGATGAGGGGTTATCGGCCCGGTTGTTTCGATGTATCGTTATTCGATGCTCCTTTCAAAACACGTAACATACCAAACCCCATTAGGTATTTATTGCAACAGTGTGGGGTAAAAGATTATGTTAAAAGTTTATGGATACGTGTGCTTCTATGTTGTTTCTTTACCTATTCTGTTTACAGTTCAGACTCAAATGATTATTATATCTGTAACCTAACTTTGATAATAAAAAAAAACGAATAGGAAAGTATTCCCAGTTGTCAAAATTTGTGTAACACAAAATGGATAAAATTTGACATACTACTAACTTAAATAATGCTGGATCTTCAATCCTTGGAACAAACATATCTTGGACCATCATTCACCTACCTATGTTTTAATTACATTACATTCATACACACACATGTTCCAATTAAATATAGAATAGGTACATGACTGCTTTACTTTTTGTCCAATATCAAAAACCTTTTTATACAGGTGTTAAGAAAAGTGCGTTTGAAATTTTAAAGGGTTACCCAGAATGAAGTATAGGTAGAATGCAGGAAAAATATTCGAGTAGAAAAGTATTCTATACTTAATTCTGAGTAACCCCTTAAAATTTCAAACATGCTTTTTTGACATGCATAGTCGTTCTTATACTGATAACGGTATTTTTTTCTGCGATTTCAATAAAATATCTATTTAGTTAATACACTCGGCTTCAAAAAAATCGCACGTCCGTAAAAATAGGCTTCAAGCACTGTTAATCCTTAAGACAAGCAGTTATTCGTAGCAATATTGGTATCATTTGAGAGCCCTATAAAAACTCTTTAAAAAAATATCCATTTCATTTGATTAAAGAAAAAGCTTGACACTTTAAGTCACTGTGAATGACAATGGAACTGATTCTCCTCTTCAAATTTTGTTTGTATTGTTTTGTTTTTTGGGTATAAAAGGGTCGATACAGCTTATCGGGGGATAAATTTGCTACCAACAGTCGAAGAAGACACAGAAGAATATCTTTCATCAGAAAAACGTCCTTGAAGATGGACACTATTGCTGCTGAAGCCGCCCAAGTTATCGCACTACTGCAATCAGGACTACGTCAGTGTGATGTTGCTCGGCAATTGCACTTGAGTCGCTTTTCTGTTCGAAGAGTGTACCAGCGGTTCCTGCAGACCGGTGGCTTTGTCCGAAGGCGTGGGTCTGGTAGAAATCGCTGCACTTCTGCGAGAGATGACCGATTCGTCGTATCGAAGTCTTTGAGAAATCGGTTCTCTAATGCTGTTGAGTTGCAACAGCAGCTTCAAGCAGTTCGTAGAAGGGCCGTGAGTGTCTCTACAGTTAGAAGAAGACTAAAGGAGAGAAATATTGTGGCTAGAAGACCTGCCACGGGTCCAAAATTAACCGCAGCGCATCGGCGAGCACGCCTGCAATTTGCTCGCGCCCACGTCAATTGGACCCTGGACCAATGGAGAGCTGTTCTCTTCTCAGACGAAACGAGAGTGTGCCTTTTCTGCAACGATAGACGCAAAAGAGTATACAGAAGACAATGGGAACGTTTTGCCCAAGCCTGCATCCAAGAGACGGTAGAATACGGGGGCGGTTCCTGCATGTTCTGGGGCGGCATATCTGCCGACGGCAAAACTGAACTTTCTTGCGTCTCTCGGACCGGCGGTGCTCGCGGGCAAGGGTCGATGACTGCTCACCGGTACATCACAGAGATCCTGGAAGAACATGTGGTCCCCTATGCTGGATTTATTGGCGACGGGTTCACATTAATGCACGATAACGCTCGCGCGCACACTGCTGGAATTGTGCAGGGCTACCTTCAAGAGGTTGGGATCCCTGTCATGCAGTGGCCAGCGAGAAGTCCAGATCTGAACCCGATAGAGCACCTCTGGGACCAGCTGAAACGCAAGGTTAGATCCCGTGATCCCGCTCCCACGACTCTTCAGGAGCTCCAAGACGCCGTTATTGAGGAATGGGACAGAATCCCTCAAGAAGAGGTCCTAAAGTTGGTGCGATCCATGAGGGAGCGCATGGAAGACGTCATTAGGGCTAGGGGGGGTAACACTAGGTTTTAGGTTAGTTTTAAGCAACTTTGTTTTGAAAAATTAATCAGATTTCATTTGGGTTTTTTAAGGATTTTTATTGTTTTGTAAATTTTTCTCAGTTCCAATAAAAAACATTGAATGAATTATTGTTTTTGCATTCTCTGTTTCCTTACCTTTCAAATGATACCGAACATTACCAATATTTCATAATACAAATACGATTGAAAGATGTTTAAAATAGATTTCTTAAAAGGTGCCATTTTTTTGAAGCCGAGTGTAGTTCGTAATAAAATTTTGATGTATTTTTCTACATTATTTCCTAGCATTGACGATATAAGACCGATATTTAACCCTTGCATAGTCGAAATGCAAGGGTCGAGCCTGCAAGGGTGTTAGCTAGCTACTCGCTATAAATATTCTATTGAATTCCCACTTGAACAGATGTTAGGGCCTCCAGAGAAGAAATTTTATTAAATGCATCCAATTCTGAAGTAGAATTTACCCGAGATTTTACTTATGAATAGAAATATAAAGGGAATAGTATAACGTCCTTTGGGAGTTAACCCCTTATTAAATCAATATAAATGTTGCATTAGTTATTATTCTTTGGGTTAATGCTGGTAAAAGGTTAGATGTTCTTTTCAAATGACAAACTCAAAGTTAACCTAAAACCGTTAGTTTTTTCGAAAAACATTGTCGTCACTTAAATCTAGTCATTAATTATTGTTTTAGTTATTGATTTAAAAAAATATATGTTGTGTCGCATATAAATTCAAATTATTTATGTGCATGTCGCAGATGGATTGCAGAAGCCGCTGTTTTACAAAACCGCTAGTGATTTTACAAAACTGCGCCGTTTTGTAAAACAGCTGAACGACATTTAGCGGTTTTCCATAATAACTAGGCTACAATACGCAGAATTGCATAAACGTTTTGCGTTCGTCAATGCAGCGGGTCAATGATTAGAGGTTTTGTAAAACAGCGTGAGATGAAACGTCATATTGTAGATTTTAGTTCTAAATTTTGACACTCGTGGCTCTGTGTGTCATAACAACAATAATGGCGTCCGAAACGTTTGACGAAGTCGTTTGCTGAAATTAATAAATAATATAATATTAGTAATATGAGTGAAAATGATCCTAACTCAAGTGGAAACATTAAGTAATTTTGTAACGATGATTTATACCTTTATATACCAAACTTATTAACTCATTGTGGCTGCAGATAAGCCATTCTACAATACGTCTAAACGTGGTTAGCAGTTTCATAAAACGTAACGCAATGGCAATCTATCTGAACGTCGTTTAGCTGTTTTACAAAACGGCGCTGTTTTGTAAAATCGCTAGTGGTTTTGTAAAACAGCGGATTATACAGTCCATCTGCGACATGCATACAAACAGGTCAGAAAAATAGGCAAGTCTCATCTCTTTCAATTCAGACTTTTCAATCATTTTGAATCCTTGAAACATTCTCAAGTGTATTTTTTTTTCATCTCCTCTCATGCTCAATTCCATACGCAATTCACCCGGAACCTTCGGATGCCCTAAACTTAAAGGTATTAAAAATTCTCTCCCATCCGAATCTTGGCAACATGAAGCAAGATAAAAGCATATAAAAGCGACTTTGAAAGAGTTTACTCCACTTTGCTCCAACTGTGATAACGTTACCGATTAACGAATGAGTAAGATTCGAAATTTAAATGATGCTGGAGGTATTGTAAGGAAGATTTTATTTATGACATTAGTCAACAAATACCTTGCCGATTTAGAAAATCCTGTAAAAGGTCAAGATAGATTATAGTGTTTTCTCTCTATAATCATATGGCACAATTAGTATCGCACTTACCATCACCAGCTGTTTCGACAGGATATATGTCAATGTCGCGACTGAATTCAATGAAATGAAACGAACTCTCGGAACTAAGTGGAACAGTTTATGAGACGCCACAGTAGTTCATTATACGTCCCATTAAGCTATGCTAGGAGTATGCCGAGGAGTTAATCCCCTTATGCCTACGCTACGCCATGTTTCACTTTTTGATAGTCCCCCCTGACAGGTTAAGTGAATAAACAATCTTGGGTTGATATCGGTAATAGTGAATATATGTATAGCTCACAAAAATTACTGGCTATATAGTGTGATGACCTTTGTCAGTAAGAAAAACTTTTTGTATGTTATCTCTATGGTATGTTCACCTAAACTCTCCCTCAATTCATTAAACTAATCCAGACCAGTTAAACTCATAAGAAAACTTTTCTCTAGGCTTGGGCTAGTCGACAAAACATACACAATGACGCGAAAAACCTGTGAGTAAATGTAGATTACTTGAGGAATCTGGATAAAAAATATACTTTTCCATGTCACATTCGAGCATGCCAAATTTCGTCAAGACTGTTTGAGGCAATTAGGCTTTAACCAAAAGGGAATAAACAAAAACATTTTCTTTCATTAATATTATACACTTCCGGATACATCTATCGGCCCACCTAGCTTTAAGTTCTAATGGACTATAGCTAAAAATAAATGTTAGGTTAAGCAAAAAGGTTTTATGCAGTTTTGAAGCCGGGGACATTAGCAATCTTTTTTGTATGCCATTTGTTCCAAATTTAAACTCAGGAATAGCCTATGGTTTTATCAATAGGCTATTCAAACTTAAAATCCTAGGTGGGCCGATAGATGTGTCCTGAAATGTAGTTAGTATAAAAGATACAGTCAAAAAGCGTATTCCAAAATCAAATACTTCACGCGTCATTACTCTCATATTTTTTTAAATGATGCTCTAATCCTCTAAACACTGGCTGTTTCACTATTAAAGCCCACATTTGACACATCCGTCTCGTATCGTTGAAAAATTGTTTCGGCCCATTAAAATATCTCGTCCCTAAGCCTCTAAAAATAACGCTACGTTATGGGCTTGTAAAGTGACAGCTAAATGTTTGTTTTGTGGGAATCTCTTTTAGGGGAATAATCGTGACATTTTTGTCTGTTGTTTTTACATATTTATTGAACGTCTGGATTATTTTGGCTTTGTCGCCGTGCTTGCTGTTATAAATGTTGCATTAGATTTATGTCAAATGGTCAACGACCTTGAAATAAAAAATAAATGAAATAATTCGACCAGTCTGTCAAGCTTGTTTGACAGCTGTCAAATGACATAATTAAGCACGTGTGTTATCTACGCCGTCACGCGTCGTTTGTGAACTACAAACAAGACTTTATCTGTCCGAAGAGCGATGGGACCGGTTGTTTGTTTTAAGAAGATATCTTATCTGGCCAGACCTTTGTGTAGTAATTTGGGGTTAAGAAGGGCTAGGTTAGATTCTCATTTAAAAACTTTTAACATTTTATAGATACATTTTTAGGGTTCCGTAAGAGGTACCTGCAATTTTTTGAGAATACTCTGTAAGTTTTTGGAGAAAAGTTGTTCAGGTTCATAAGTAAAAGCCCCATTTTAAATAGTGTCAGTGCCTTTAAAAATACCCTATCTTATACTGCGTAATTTTGTTAATAAAAAAACTCTTTTAAAGTTATTTCATATATAAAAAAAAATTTATAAACAATATTTTTGAAAACATTGTAATATTGTATATTACGTAGAATTTAATAATACTGTATCAATGAAAACGTTTCGTGTGGAAAGGCGTAAAATGGGCCGAATAATGAGTATCGGGAACGAAATTACAAGCTTTGTGAACACATGTTCTTTATAATGACGGGGCGTGGACGAGAAGGCAAGAGCGGCAGGTACAAAGATATTTTTTTAAACATTTTTTTCTTTTGGCAGAACGGATAATGTGCTATAATCCATGAATGTTACTGTTTCCGAATTCAAATTGAAAATAATGAAAGCAAGTACCTTATCGGTACAACACTGAAGGTATAAAAGCTCTTTGGATGAAAGTGAATCTTGCCTGCTGCAAAAAAACTTGTCTGTAGACTTTTTTATGGGGAAGAAAACGCAAAGCTATTTGTAGATGGCGCTACGGACGCTTGACTCATAACAACTTTGAATTAGTTCCGCGTTTTTTATTATTGAGGTGTTATAAATTAGTTTTTTTTTCTGTGAAATTGTTAAATGGAAAATGTATGCTACTTGGACTGTTCCTCAATTAAAGGCGAAGTTGAAAAGTACATAACTGAAAACGTAACTTTTCCCACGTCTTCTTCATCCGAGAATCTTTAGGAAATTAATGATTTCCATTATTATTGCAACCAATCGCCACACAACGCGGCATTTTTTAAATAATCTTATTTTTAGTTCACGTAAACAATTTTTTCTATACGTTTTGACAATTAGTATGAGTCAAGCGATATCAGCGCCTCTATCGGCGAGCTTTGTCAGTTTTCTTCCCCATTGCGTGAGGTGCCAAAAGCCTGACCTGAAGGCCAACCTGATGCCAAATGACAGCAGCCGTCTATGGATTTAAGTAACCCCAGAAGGATCAACAATACCTTGTACGAATCTTGAGGGCTAAGATGTAATGCCTCGTATACCGATATGAGGGAGGAGAATGGATGTCAAAATGATGTTATGTTCTAGGGCATATTTTTGTTAATTTGATGAGTTTACTTATAAAAGTAAGTGGCAAATTGAACTGAAACATAATTTCTTATCATTATGATAATTACTAACACTTCCCAAAACAGGTCCCGAATGGTAAAAAGTAAGATAATAAAAAATTAATAAGAAATTAATTTGTGTTGAAGCGAGTTTGTTTTGGGCTTGACGTTATTTCTCGATTGTTTCACTTCCCGAAACGTTGAGTGTATAAATTCCACGTGTTGAGGACTCTTTACAAAGTAAAAAAAAAGATTTCAATAAATGTGTAATCTAACCTATTAATAGAAGATATTGAATTTTTTTATCTAGGCCGGGTACGTAATTACTAATTACATATTGGAAAGTGCCATCTTAAAAATTAATACTTACGAGTACATTAAAAGTCCCTATCGTACCCTGTATGTCAAATGAAATGAAATGTAATAAATAACTAATATTCCCTGTGGTAATTATTACAAAACTAGCTTTTGCTCACGGCGCCGCCGCCGCCTGCTTGGATGTTGTTTCTATGGCTATCGTTGAGGAGTTGGGAGCACGAATATGACTTTTTCGGGATAAAACTATCGTACGTTGTTCTCCGCACTCTATCAAAGTTCTTTTTTTTTGCCCAATTGATAAGCTCTTGGTCTCATCTCACCTGATGGTAAGTAACGATGATGTCGAAGATGAAAGCGGGCTTTCCAAGACCTTGCGGGCTTATGTACATTTCAATTAAATCGTTGAGTAATAATTATAGCAATAACTAGCATTGCTTTCTCAAGTTCCATTATTTTTTGGTTTCCGGTGTGATACAAGATTTAATATAGCCTATGCCCACCACGTTAACTATACCTTGATTTTTAATTTTTAACTAGTTTGACATTTGGTGGGTTACCAATTTCAGAAAAGAAAAAATAGTCATGGGGTGCTAGTCTACTTTTAATATCGACAAAAGTCGATAAAATATTTTCATAAAACAAAATTGCTATATATAAACTATCTATGTCTGTCTGTGCAAAAAATCGCATCGATTCGTTGCTTCGTTGCGACGAAAACGAAAGGCCGGCAACGCACTTGTCACTCCTCTGGTGTTGCGGGTGTCTATGGGCGGCGGTAATCGCTTACCATCAGGTGATCCGTCTGCTCGTTTGCCACATCTGCCATAAAAAAAAAATGTGAAGGAAAGACAAATAGACAAACACACTCTCGCATTTATAATATTACAAGTAAGGAAGTAAGGCTTGCTAATACACAACGCTGCTACACTCTTTAATGAATCAAATATTTATGAATCCAATTATTCTAATGACTGTCGCTTCACCTTTTGCATTCTGTCTGAGTGAATGAAGTCCCTACATTAATTATATAGTAGCAATAGTAGATCGTACATGCAGGGACATTTTAGACACTTGGAAAATTCCGTAGGTTGTTATTCAGAGAATGAATAATACAATACTACATGACTTACTTATTTGTATTTTCCGAGGAATATTAATTATACATATATCTGTAGTAATTCTGTAATTATATTTAATATTTGAGTTAATTTCATTAAAAATTGTAAGTGATACTAATATTAGGATAGAAATACGGAACCTGCTCTTTTAAAAATAGTTTTAACTAGCTTCCGCCCACGGCTTCGTTTGCGTGGACTTCAGAATTGTTCAGAAAATGTTAAGGTGGCTCTAGTAACGATGTGGAAATTTTGAGTTTTTAAGCATTTCTCTGGGAACCCTTAAGTTTTCCGGGATAAATAGTATCCTATGTGTTAGCCGAGTGCTTTATCTTTATCTATCTACCTACCAAAAACAATAACAACAGTAGAATAAACAAACAAACATCCATACTTTCGCATTTATAATATTAGTGAGATTTAATAACGTCAGAAAAGTAGGTAAAATACTTTTTTATACTTATAGTGAAGTTTTTTGGAAAATACATGAAGCAGCCTAGCTTTTGTTATGACAAAGTGTGACGTACTATATCTTTGTGTATTTTGAAATACACAGAGTATACAGAAATAAGTGTAGGACCTAATAACCGGGTCGTCTCCTACTCTTCGACTGATCAACTTTCGTTCTACACATTTAAGATCTCTTTGGTTCTACGACTTCATTGAAATCGAAAGAAAAATATATCTGACTACTTACAAACATTGGCCAGTCAACTGATTGATTTGTATGGAAAGTGTGTTCCATCAGCGTGATGCATCGATATGGGAAAACAGTATATGCGGTTAATATTCCACGACATCGTAGTCGCTGATAGTGGTTCGCTCCACTATGATAATTCAGGTTATATCTCTATGCCAGTGTTTTTCAACCTTTTTTAATACACGACCCCTTTACAACTTAAAAAATTGTTGCGACCCCCCTATGGCCTTAAACATACAAAATGTTACTGATTTGAGATTTACGTTTAATTATATATTTTCGTCAATTAGACAATGATTTACTTATCAACGTCTCCTAAATAGACCCACGTTTTGAAAAATTGTTAAAAAATAAACAGGTCTAGTGTAGGTAGGTAAATACTGACATTTTCTTCTACCCGCGACCCCTTGAGAAAAGCCTCGCGACCCCCCAGGGGGTCGCGACCCACAGGTTGAAAAACACTGCTCTATGCTAATACAAATTTTTGGGTTTTTTAATCTTACTACAAGCTGTTATATGTCACTAATAGATAAACAAATAAAGGCATCAACTTTATGGATATTAATTCAAAAACATATATGTTTAACAAAAACGAGATCTTGTAAGTAGTTTTTTTAAATACGTCATAAATCGTAAACCGCAATTTACCTTTCATTCAATCAACTCAAATATAAAAATAAAATAAAAGCATTTAATTTCATAAACACAACGAACTACAAGAACTTTTATATTATGTTACTTGCTGCTACGGAACCCTTCATGGGCGAGTCCGACTCGCACTTGGCCGCTTTTTTTTGTTTCTTAGTAAAAAATAAAAGGCTAAGCAACATAATATGGCAAAGATCGTATACTTATTACGCTCGCTATACTTTTACGTATGTATTTTTATTTAGTGAAATGTTTTATTTATATGTATTAAATATGACATCAGAAAGTATTTGCATACCAAAGAGGGTATGCTAGCGCTGGAAACACATGCGTACGACAATTTCCATATTTGCATGAAAGACATGACAGGGTTAAAAAGTTATTTTCAAAGAACGTTTACAAAAAGAATTTTTGAAATCGGTTCAGGCGTCTTCGAGTAATTCCGACGAATTGAGAACCTTCTCCTTTTTTTGAAGTCGGTTGAAAATAGGTAACAGTAGATCAAATACTTTTGAAAAGTTTATAATAACCTCAGGTTTATTTATTAATACGATCAAACGAATTTTTTATTATCCACCTAAAAAAACCACTTTTTTATATTTTCCTAGCCAATATTGTCCCACTGCTGAGCAAAGCCCTCCCCTCTACTTAAATATAAAATAGTTACATAGTTACAGTGAACTACGTATTCGGAGGAAATATGCCCGTTAAAATGACAACATTAAAAACATATAAAAAAAATACCTATTAGGTTCTCACTGCTCATCACAGATTAGTTCGAACTACATTTTTAATTTTCTTTATTAAAAATAATTTAGCTAGCAGCTTGCAGCTTCACGGATATGGCCAGCATTTATTTACAGTAAGTGTACATGTACAAGCTATCTAAAATTACGTTCTATTCGTTTTTATAAAAATCCACCGAGGATCATTTACAGTCCAATAAAACTGGCCATTTCTAGCTAACCGCCCGTCGCCTTACCCCGAGCCATAAAACTAGCTACTGGCGGGAATTAAAAATAAAATAAATAAATGTCAAGTTTCACTGTTTTACTTGACTCTTTACTAACCCACAATTTCAAAAATTTCTACATTTGTTTGACATTCCAACTTATCTACTTATTTATGCTCAATATTATACAGGTCTAACAAAATCGGTGTAGGACCCGTTAACTGGGGATTCTACTCATCGTACTGAACAACTTTTGTTCTACAACTTTGCTCAAATCACAAAAAAAATTTTTGGACTCTCCATACAAAAATGGCAAAACAGATTGACCAATTTATATGAAAAGTCCAAATATTTTTTTGTGATTTGAGCAAAGTCGTAGAACAAAAGTTGTTCAGTACGACGAGTAGAATCCCCAGTTAACGGGTCCTACCCCAATTTTGTTACAGCCTGTATAAGGTGTAAAACTGAACAACTTTTCCCAAGGAACCGATAGTCAATTCGCGAATTTTTTTTTGTACTTTTCTAAACAAGTCGGTCACCTGATCGGCCCGCTTAGTATGGGAAGTCCAAATTTTTATTTGCGAAAAGTTGTTCAGTTTCATGAGTAGAAGCCCCAGTTTAAGTAATGACAACTTATTTGTTAACACCTTGTATACTTTCTATTTTTTTCTATAGGTACCCTAAAACATGAAGCAAACAGTTAGAGCTTCATTTAAGTCCTTATTGGTTCTGTCAGTATTAGTTGGCCCCGGACCAAAGTGGATTATTTAAAAAAATAAAAGAAAAGCTGCCTACTCGACCGTTCCAGGTTTTTACAGAGTATCTGGTAGTGTTGCTATAACAGTTAAATCGAAAATATCGAAGATTTTTATAAGGAATTTAAGGTTTGCTCGCTATTTCCATTGATATGTATTAATGAGTCCTTTATAATAGCGTATCCTTGCGTACCATTTTTTCCGTATTTTTTTGTTTCTGCTGATTAGTGAGATGTCGTTCTCGGTTCACCGCTAGGCCTAATGACAATCCTAATTCTGAAGTCCCATCTTAGTCAGTGAACTATAAAAAAATGCATTTTAATCCCTTGTTCTTCGGGGCGTTGACGGGTTCAATTATCAGCCTCATCAGAATTATTGTACCAAAACTGAGCTGTTGTCTAGACGTTGTAGAGTCTTCAATATTTATCCTAAAGGCTTCTTACCGATATAACTATCGATACCTGCTTTGTCGCGTCACTACATGAGATATGATTTTGCTGAGAACGCGCGCGCTGAAAGGCATTATGCTAACGACGTGCTCGGTTTTGGAGTTCCCGCGCTTTTCCCGGTTTTCCCGCCACTACATTAGCGCGGATCTAAGTTCCACGATTAACATTTATCTCTTAGCCTTTTCACCGAGCTGCTCTACTTGGATAACCTTTAACTCTATAGTGTCAAACCCAGTTATTTTTTGATAGGGCTTGAAAATTTTGATTGTGACATTTTTTTTTTTTTATATGAGAAACTCTCTTAGCCCAATTCTCAGTAACTATAATATGTTCTTTATTCAAAATTAACGCGACAAACCTTTTGGAAAAATGAAAGACTTGAAAGAGATTTTATATTGAAACGCGAACTTTCTAGATGTTTTCTCACGTATAAACACTTTGAATGTAAACTACTTGCAAAAACTCTGTTTGGTATCTATATGAGAATACGCACCCGAGACCACCAGAGCCCTACAAAGGTTTAGTAGTAATATGTTTTCTTCTATTCTTTTATAACTTGGTAGGTACTAACGTGTTATCTTTCTAGCTATTTATCTACATAAAACTCAAATTTGTTTTCCTTTGTGATTCCGACAAATGTAAGTAAATTTTAATGTCAATTTACATCTCGAACATTCAAATTATTGTCACAGCAAATGACGACGAAGAAAATGGCGTTAAATATTCAATCCGTGATTAGCGATAACGAGTGACAAACAGAGGCCTTCCCGATTTACGGACCGTCTTGATGTTTCTGGGTCGCAGGGCTGACATTGACATATGTCAAAGTCATTTTGACATTGCCATCTGCCAAAGTCATTTTGACATTGACATCTAATATTGTTTAATGTTCGTAATTCGTAAGAACTTAAGATATTATTTTTAAGGTTTAAAAGGATGACAAGTCTAAATTTTGAAAATACCTACATTGAACCCTATAAAGTAAAATAGTAAATCCCTAGTAGCCAGTACCGCTGACTACCAGGGGAGTTCTCTTGATTTGAACTAGGTATTTTTAAGAATTTAATTTAAAGGATGCAGCACAAATAAATACTCATTTTCTATAAACCAAAAATTATATTTTCTTAGATTTCTCGTTAATGTACATTAATTTATGGGCTTTTATTTTTCCTAGCAACACTCGTCACTGTTGTACACGATTTATATCGAGTCAAGAGAACAGCCCTCGTGGCCCTCGCAGTTTTAATTACATAATGAATCTCACGAAAAATGGCTACCAGGGCTGCCAGATAATTTTCGACTAGTCATTTGAGTTTTTTTATCAACTGTCAAATACGGCATTTAAGTCTAATATTGTTCGTGTTACTGGCATATTATGACGTTATAATCTTTGATAAACTACAATAATAATAATTTGTTTGTTCCTTATGCATAAAATTGAAAATGAATTAAAATATCAAACGAAACAGTTTTTTGTTCTTTTAGGGTGCATTAATGGATAATATTTTACAATATAAGTAATTTATTTTTGATGTAGTTAAATACGAGTACCAGCATAGTCGTGCAAAGCAAAACAGATTTAGGTATCCGCATGTCCGCAAGTCGTAAGTAACTTTCATTGGAAGACTAACTATTCTATTCCCATAAAAATCCTTCAAAATGTAAGTCGTATCGTCTGCGAAGTCATTATAGGAGAACGATTCAAATCGTGTATCTGGCAACCCTGACGCAACCCTGTGGGCGCGAAATACAAAATTAGAATACGCTCGGCAATTCAGAATGAGAATTTATACGTTACTGTGGAATTAGCATCGTAGTCGTTAGAGTTGTCACGTCATTGTGTTCCAAAGGGATTAAGGTGGGGGTAGCTTTTCCAAAGTGATTGAGGCTGGGCGTAGCGTAATTAAAGGGTTTTTTAGTTTCTTTTTAAGTTCATTGATATGAAGTTCAGTGTTATGGAGGATTCAGAGCAAAGATAATATGTATTATTACTATAATTCTAGTCTGAATGGATTGCTTTTGCTTACCTTTATATTATAGTGAGAATAGCCTCTCAAATATTTTCTTAAAACTACGTAGATGCTGCCAAGTAGTTTGTATGTAGTAGTATGCTCCAAGCGGGGTTATAAAATGCTCTCTCGCAACAAACAAACCAACCAGACCTCCAACCGCTGAACACCGCCGGGAATCGAAACAGTCAACGCACAACGACAAAATTTCCCCCAAAGTCCGGGCCTGTTATGACGTCACAATCGCATATTTCGCGATTATGCAAACCAGACTTAACAGCGATAATTGCCGCGCGACCGTCCTCTGAAAATGTGTTTGACGTGTAATTTCATTATTTTATTGCGGCTGAATTGAATCGTGTTACGTACGGGACAGGCATGTTTGGATCGCATATTTCTAAGTATGTATGTTGCCATTACTACAGTCGCACAACAAAATGCTTAACACCAATCTTGTGCACAACTTTCAACCTTTATTATGAATTTTATAGACAAAAGATTCTTTAGACTTAATTGTATCTAAACTTAGGTTTATTAAGTAATAAACTTGTTTCTTTAATAAAAGATTTTTTGGCGACACAACAAGGACGAGTGAATGACAAAATATGAAGTGTATTTTTCATCGAGAAAAGCGTTTTTGCTCGCTCTTTGAATAAAGTGCTAGTTTAGAGACTCTAAACGTTTTCTTTCCAGTCGCTAACAGATGATAGTGTTACTTGAATAAAGCCCAAGAACCCAAAACAGGGCACCTAAGAATACAATTTTAACCCTCTCACTGCCGCGGTGTAGTCCACTTTGTCTGTCACATCCGTTAAGTGTGTCACGAAGGTTCTTCACCAATTACCGCAAGCTTTTAGGAGGCTCTAGTGACTAGAGCCTCCTAAAAACTAGAGTCTAGTCTATCAACTAGAGGTTAGTTACTCAATGTGGATTGTATCAAGATTGTGACAAAAAAGGAAATTAATTGATGTTGCTCACATTTTTGTGCAGTATGACTATACAGCCTTCCATAAAAAAAAAACTGAGATAAATTTGTCAAGTTACAACTGTTACGTTATTTAAAAAAGTCATATACATATCTTGAAACTTGGAGAAAAAGTCTACATGTCTGTGGTTCTTATTCTAGGTATATGTATATGAATGCCATAAAAATGGTGGGAAAAAATAGAAAAAATACGGTACTATTCTACTCATGATTTGTTCATATCTCAAAGAATACACACAATCTACGGAGAAAAAAATTATAGTTAGAAATAGTTAAAAAAATGTTAACCACAATTTGTTTAATTTAAGGCTGATCCGTCACTGTGTCTCTATATGTAGTTTTTTTTATGGCAGAGGTGGCAAACGAGCAGACGGATCACCTGGTGGGAAGTGATTACCGCCGCCCATAGACACCCGCAACGCCAGAGGAGTCACAAGTGCGTTGCCGGCCTTTGATATGGGAGTACGCATTGTAGTAGTTTCTAATAAGTTACCTAATAAGAAAAAACATATTGTTATTTTGTGAATTGTCTTCTATCGAAAGTTTCACGTCATAACCTACCTCGTTCGCTTTATTTGCTGTCCGTCAGAAATTAGTAGGTAAGCAGTTGTGTCGCTTTGTGTTTGTTTGTACTCAGCAAGCCGTGATATTTGACGTCGTTGTTAACTTACCTACTTTATGTTTTGACAAGCGTTTAGTTGACTGAGCGTTTGTTGACATTGACAGGTGGAGAGGAGCTCGTCTGGTTGTAGGCAATTATGGATGTTTTCAAAGAAAACAAATTTATTTCCGTTTCGGCGGGTGGCGTGAAATAGCTAGTGTAATTACCGGTAGACGTGGCTTAACCCTTAAGTATTGGTAAGCCACGATTACCCTTATTTTAAATCCCATACACTTCATACAAATAGTCAGAGATTTTAATATACTTTTATTAACTTCTATAGCAAACATATATTTTTTAATTCAATACGTGATGGATGATAGATATACGGGGCAGTATTGTAATTACTTAACTGGTCGCACCTTTTGTCCAATGACTAGTTCAAAAATTTGAATTAAAAATAAATAAGGTGCTACTTTATTAGTGCCCGATATTTTAGTCAGTGCTTCTCCTCCTGATTCTGATCAACTTTTCCCAAGGAACCCATAGTCAAGTTGCAAAAAATTTTTTGGACTCTTCATACAAATCGATCAGCTGAGCGGCCAAATTAATGTGAAGAGCCCAAAAATTTTTTTGCGATTTGACTATGCGTGCCTTGGGGAACGTTGATCAGAATCAGGAGTAAGAAGCACTGACTAAAATATCGGCCACTAATAAAGTAGCACCTTATATGTACATATATTTGCGTTTACAGTCAAGTTAAAATATTAGTAAAGTTAAATGCTTGCATACGTATGTCTTAAAAAATTAAAGTTAATTATTTTATAATTTGTAATGCGTAAGAAAAGCGTTTTTCTAGTTTTTTTAACTACGAGTACATAAGCATAAAATAAAATGTAACGTGTCGTAAATATTATCGTTTTAATGAATCCTTCCTGAGTAACATGATAAAGAATGTTGCGAAATTGCAAAAATAAAAACTTTTTCCTGTACCTGTGTTTATTTTTATTGTTTATTGTCCCTTTTCCCCAATCAGATTATCTCTTCAGCTACCCTCTTCCTTGTCACTTACAACAACAACAACCCGAATCTTGATTATCCACTAATGAAGTCGAAGCATATTAACTCATTGACTTGACAAGTCGGAGGCATGTCGGCTTCCCCAAGCTTCGGGGTACGTCTTGGCTGCTTGCACAGGCACAGGGTTGCCATGTACAAAAAATAGTATTGGTAATGATTTTTTCTGTTGCGTCTTCAAATAATCATTGAATGCCGGATCTACACTTTACTAATTTAAAAAAAAATATGAGTTGACAGACTAGTTTCATTTTGACAGCTTTCCATTTTGATATTTTTGTGACGTACACGGACGTATCTTAAAATCAAAAAGATAAATTTAGTAATAAACTTGTAATGTAATGGATCAGATTTGTTTTCAATACAAATACAAATACAAATACAAATAACTTTATTTGCTAGAAAACAGTAAAAATATAGTTCTTATTGAATATAGCGTACACAGTGTTTTCAGCTTAATATTATATAAGCATGCAAATTTTTTTCATTAAAAATATTTAATATTATACAATGTCAAAAGAATAGAACGTAATGTCAAATAAAATGTCAAAAATAAAATAAAATTGAAATAATAATAAATTCAAGTTAATAATAAATTACAATTCTGGTTTATATTCAAAAAATTCCTTAACACTATAAAAACAGTGCTGAAGCAGCCAATTTGTCAAATTGCATTTAAGAGCGGCTTTATTCATTGTCTTGAAATTGTCAGGAAGTTTATTGAAAATTAAAATGCACATGTTGAATATGTTTTTTCTGTAAATATATTTAAGGGCAGGAGGTTGGTATAGCATGTTCGTAACCTTTTTTCTAGTTTTCCTCTGGTTAATTTCGCCTCCAATGTACCGACAGATTATTTGTTTACAATGTAAATAATATTTTTCTCTACCCTCTCTCCTCTTCCTACCGACGACGCGACGTTCACGAATATAAATAATTTTAAGCACTTATGTATATTATATTTCTTAAGTTAAATGATTTTCTTATTCTTTTTGAGTAATAAATATCTTAAACCGTATAAAAGTGATACCTTTACACTTAACACTCAATACTGACACACCGGTTATGTATAACAAAACTATTTTGTACTATAAATACGAATACTAACGGGTAAGTTATAAGAGGAGCAGATTGTATCAGAAAACAATTTCGCAGGTTTTTGACAGGGGCTTCTCAGATTCTAAATTAATTATGCAAATGCCAATATTGCAAATATTAACCAAGTACTTTCTTTTGTAAGGAAAATATGTGTAAATTTCACGGATTATGCATGCGACGGCGGTGTCTGTCCCCAGACATATCTTTGTTTTGTTCTACGTATCCTAGTACATGTACGCGCGAATACCAGGAAATTCATTTTATTTTCCATTACTGGCAACCCTTGTCTGTGTTATCTTGGCGCCAATGTGACATATCTTGACGCTCTATTAGGGAATTACCTTGTCGCAGCGTTTGAGTGGTTAAGATATTAGTTTTGCAAATAATGACAGATGCATGCACGAGTGACTAATTGTAGTGTAGCGTAGTGGTGGAATGTAATAATAGGTACCTCAGACTAAATTTCTAAATGTGAGGTTACGACTTTATTTACTAAAGCGCTTAAAACTGTTTAAAATATTTTAACTCATTACCCAACTGTGTACGGTTGGTTTTTTATACAAATTATCAGTTCTTTGACAAATCGACCAGTCAGTCGACAAAATGACCCATAAAACTGAACAATTTTAAGTTATTTATTTAATTACATATTTAAAGTTTAAAGGCTTCGCCACACCAAAAGCAGGTCAGACGCGGAGCAGGTCAGTAGCAGCGCAGGAGACGGCACACTGAATGCAGACGGCAGTTCCAACGCGGTTTTAACGCGGGCCCGCGTTAAAACCGCGTTCAGTGTGACGTTGACGGGTGGAGGTTAGTTGGCTGCAAGATGTCAAACGGATTCTTGCTGCTTTTGACTCTAGGTCGAAAAAGAAAATTTTACTTGAATATTATATTTCTGTAATATTTGTCTCGAAAATCGTATATATTTATGTTCCCACGCATTAATTCGATATTTTTTTCGTTTAAATCCATCAAGCGGTTGTAAAAAAATACAACTGTTGTGTAACCGCGTCGCCGCGCTGCGCTGCACTGCGACCGCCCCGCCCCCAGTGTGGCATGCTAACATGGTTGCCATAGTTATACAGCAGCGCGGGCCTGCGTTCAAACTGCGCCGCGCCGCGCCTGCGCTGCTTCTGACCCGCGCTCGCGCTGCCCGGTTTGTCGTCCGGCAGTTGCAGAGCGGCGCGGCGCAGCGCAGTTTGAGCGCGGGCCCGCGTTCAAATTCGGTGTGACGTACTTCATATAATTTCTTGTATTACAACATGCGCGGGCCCGCATTTAAACCGCGCTGCTACTGACCTGCTTTTGGTGTGGCAAAGCCTTCAATATGAACTTTGAAATACGACGAGTAAAGTAATAAAATTTTGTATTAACGTTTAAAACACTCAGTGGAACTTTCCAAGAAAGTCTTTTCTTCTGTCACTGCTTCTGACAGTTATACTAAACTAAGTAATTAGCGAAATCAAGTAAGAGGAAACGTCAGAAGTGTACGTCGAGATTTCGTCGAGTCGAGTGAATATCGGATTTTACGGTTACCGCGTTAGTGTCAGTACGTCCCTGCTGTGTTGCATTGATTTCATTTTCTAAAATAATATTAATTATTTACAATTATCGTATTAAATACAAGCTTTTAACAGCGACTACGCTCGCGTGTAGTTAAGGGTGCGCAGTGTGTGCGGAACGGATATAAATCGGTTGTGTAGAATTATTTAATTTCTGAGGGAATTCTATATTTTTACAGGATAAAATATAGCTTATGTCACTTCCCAGTCAAATCTGTGCAAAAACAGTGTTGATCCGTTGCTTTGTAGCGACAAATAAACTGACTTTTGCATTCTTTAATTATAATACATATTAAGAAGGGTTTATTTTAGTACTTACCTATAAATAGAAATACTTTGAAAGGCATATATTATGTAAAAGCACTTTGCGTGCAGAGACGTTTGGTGTGAGTGACTTTTCAGCGTTCTGTTGCCCTTTTTAATCTTTCCAAGGAGCGAACTTCGCGACTTCGCACTTCGCATTCGCAGTAATGTTTTTTGGTGTAACATTTTTCGCTCTTGTATTTTCACACCTACATAAACAATACAAGTAACCGCGTAGTTTGGATTGTTATCTTATTATTATTGTTATTATTATAATCAAATGTCTGTATTTTTAGTTCCTTCATTATGAATAAAAAGCAGGTATCGATCCCTTCATAATCAACGATCACTACCTAAATAATGAAGGAACTAAAAATACAGACATTTGATTATAATAATAACAATAATAATAAGATATGAACACTTTCTAGTTACTTTCTAACGCCTTTACAACTCAATTTATATCTTCTGTTTCTTGTCACTTATAAGCTTTTTATTATTAATAAAAAACAGGGATCATTCCTTTTATAGTCAACTACAACCACTTAAAATAATGAAGTTGAAAATACAATATACTTTGTACAATAATACATACAATATATCAACCACTTTGTGTACTTTACAACTCAATTTCTTTCTTCTTTTTCTGTGACAAACCGACGTATAATTTATATTCCTTTTTTTACCTGTTCGCTGTTTATATCGTTTAAAAACATTTTCCTAACCTCAAAAAATATTTTCTTACGTCACTTGTTTACCTTTCGCTCTCTCCTGGGGCGTAATTATATTCCTGTCATGTCGCATCTGCCCGTTTGCTCAAATGGAAATTGTTACGAAGTCTCGAAGGGAATTTCCGAGTCATTGGGCATATTTAATACCCGATATGATTTTGTTAACAGTTAGACAGGTATGCTTAAAAGGGTGCGTACACATTTGTTAGGTCAAGTTCGCAGTAGCAAGGTCATGGTGACAATATTTATTTATTGGTCAGTTTAAGAATAGTGAGGTTGTTTACTGGCTGACGGTTTCTGAAACATTAATGGCAGATGGGCAAAAAAGAGTACACATAACAGATTATAAAGTTATGCCTCCCGACCGTTAAAGTTGAGTACCTGACTTGAAAGCTACGGACGGTTTCAAGTTAGGTACTCAACTTTCCGAACTTCTATTCATTTAGACAAGAATAAAAAAAATATTCAATGAGACTAATGTGAGTATGTTTATTTTTGATATTTTAACGCCATAGCTCAAAACTATTTTCATGTATTACATTTATAGTATTGTATTACTCGGTTAAAGAACAAAAATGCATTTACAATGTCAGAACGTTATGATTAAGAAAAACGTAAATAGACTCAAATTAGGTATTTTAACAACCGTTATCCTTAGTACTGGGTTTACCGACTGCAACAGATTATATGTAAAATTACGTTTTTACTACGGCACCACCGGTGCACTCTGTTATTTCAATTTCAAGAAATCTTACGATACGTTAGTTTTCATAGATACCCATCATTAAATTTCTTTTTTTATACTTGGACTTGAATAGAATATACATAATATAAAATAATATATTTATTTGCAAAGAACATACGTAAATAAATACAGATGTTATATGCTTATTATATAGGGTGACTTTAAATTAGTTCTTGATACCAAAGCATATGCATGTGCTCATGATAACAAACAACTTTCCCTAAGAAACCCATAGGCAAATCTCAAAAAAAAATTGGACTCTTCATACTAATTTGGCTGGTCCATTGACCGATTTGTATGGAGGGTCCAAAACTTTTTTTGAGATTTGACTATGGGTTCCTTAGGGAAAGTTGTTTGTTATCATGAGCACATGCATAGCCTTTCGTATCAAGAACTAATTTAAAGTCACCCTATATAAGTCGTTTCAATATAATGTACCACGATAAAACATATCGGTCGATATTGTCGCATTTCGGTAGCTGAACCCAATTTCGGTATTCGACCGAGGTTCGGAAAAATACGAGTTTTTAACTATTGAAAACCACTAAATAATTTATCATTAAATATACTTGAGAACCACCACAATGAAAAACCTTTTTGTTTTACTTATCTTTTCCGTTTAGGGCCAAAGCTTAAGGCGATTGGCTTCCACTTCTTAAAATGTCTTCTTCTAGATTTGACCAGTTCTGGATTCGACCACTTCTTGTTAAGGCCAGTTCTTAGGACGTCCATTTCTGGATTCGACCACTTCTTCTTATGTCCACTGTCTGTACGGTTTTGCAGAATCGATTTAATACATTTTGGAAATTTTACACCACGTTCACTAACTACATTACTTAATTAAAACTTTTCCACACCTTTCTTTTAATTAGGTCCTAATTAAATATTTGACTCATAATCGTCGACTTACCAAATCGTTCGACTTAACAAAACTTGATCTGTACTTGAGATAATTATCATTTCTCCCCGCGGAGTGATAATTATAACTTGTAAGTATAACGCGCCAAGTTACGAGTAATACTGAGAAGGCGTGTATTGCATATTAAATTATTAACCTTATCTTCGCCACTCTGCTTTTGTTTAACGTTAAGGGTCTTTTAGAATGGGGTTTAAAAGTAATATTAAATGTAAGATCTTGCTACAGTAAAATTGTTATGATTAGTATTATTATTTTATTTAGTTTATTGCATTGTATTGTTAAATAAAAATAAGGCCAAATAACCGACGCGTCGGGGAAGAAAGTTCTCGAATGGCGACCGCGAGCTTAAAGAAACTGTAAATTTTAATGTTTATTATATCTACCACATCTTTAAAAGCTGCCCCTCTAACCCCTAGAGAAACTTATCCAAAATTCTCTGTGACATTCAGAATTATTGTACTATTTTTTGGTAGGTTTACAATATGTTTTTGGTGTACAATCCCTTTTCGGATAAGCATACAATGACACAGAAAATATTTTAAAAAAAAACCTTTGTTTTTTCAAAAAATATTCGACTCATAATCGTGAATAAAAAAATTACCATTATTAGGCATACTAAATTGTTAAGAAA
This sequence comes from Coleophora deauratella, assembly GCA_958295455.1. NCBI lineage: Eukaryota > Metazoa > Arthropoda > Insecta > Lepidoptera > Coleophoridae > Coleophora > Coleophora deauratella. Next base: position 8,627,224 of record OY282413.1, on the reverse strand, counting down.
ATGAAAAAAATATACAGCTTGTTAAAAAAGTACGTTTGAAATTTTAAGCGGTTACTTAAATCAAGTACTTAGTAGAATACAAGAAAAATATTGAAAAAATTCAAGTAATTTTTTTTTTCATTGATTCTAAGTAGTTTTTTTTCTAGTGATTATTTTTTTAGGCAGCGCAAGACCGGTCGATGTGAAAATCCTTGGGGGAGCCCTTTGTCCAGCAGTGGACGTCTTTCGGCTGATGATGATAATTCTGAGTAACCACTAAAATTTCAAACGTGCCTACTTTTTTGACACCCTGTATATTGTAGAAAGTATTTTTTCTAAATAGAACATGTGGCATAGTCATTTATTACTTACCTAAGTAGGTATAAATCCTGAAAACAGTTTTTCGTCCAAAACCCTACCCTGTCAGTAATAAAGTCATTTCTTTTTTCATCACTTGTAACTTCACTCCTTAGAACAACTATCCCCATACCTGTACATATTTATTCATAAATCAAATGTTACATATTAAGTTCCCCGCTCCATAAATTTTCAACAGCTGCGTTTTAAAAATGGCGCTTATCCGTTGGGTCTGGGTAGCCCCTATTACTCACATGCAATGCCGTTTTATTTATGGACGAGGCTTTGCCGTTCGCTTCCTTGATATGACAGGCATTTCTTTTAACTTTATTCGGACGCATTTAAATAATAGTTACTTACTGTTTTTTGAATTAACCATGAATTAAGAAATAAACTTGCCCCTATATTATATTTATATTATATTATTCTCGAAGTATGGCAAGAGACCTGTGTCTCTGCAGTGGGGACGATGTGGATTGTTAAAGAAGAAGTTAACCTGTTAAATTATTTATACCAAAAATAATGAAAAAACAACGTTCCTAAAATTGTATTTGTGGCTTTTCCTACAAGTCGATCTTCTTTGGATGAAAAGAAGAAGGATGGTCCTCGGTAGCATCGTCAGTTAACATTACATACAAGTAACCCATGAGATGGATAATTTCGATCAAAATATCACGCTGTGCGCATGTCCGTACCGTTCGGAAATTTTCCTTGTCGTCTACGACGAAGCCAAGTCCATAGATGTAATGTCGGTGCTTACATGAGTTGAAGCGAAACAGGTTGAGAAATAATTGAAAACTCACCTGCCCTTAAATTTTTGATGTTCGCATTCGCACACAGAGAGAAACAGTTTAAATTATTTATGGCCATTATTTTCACCGCTTGGCGCTTCTGAAAATGTTTTGTTTTCTCAGTCTGAAACTTTTGGCGGGAAAGCAGATTTGGCGCGTCCTCAGACCGCGGGAAAAATACGCGGGATTTTTCTGGGAGGTGGGGTTATTTCTTTTCGAATTGCGCCATCAAAATTCCACTTTTAAATACTCATGCAGATATGACGTGCGTTTCTATTTAAAATTAAAAAATACCATAGAAATTCTTATTTCAAAATGTAATTCAAGTAAATTAATGTACACTAGCCGGGAGACCGAGCGTCGCTCGTTCAATCGGAGTTTTTATAAACTAAGATAACTTGTTTAGTAGTACATATAAGATGTATTTTCTATGAAAAATTTTGCAGGGTGTTGTTTTAGTCGGTAGTGGCCTTCTAAGGGACGAAAGGATAAGCAATATTTGTTCTGAAAATATCTACTTATAATTTCTTTTTATAATTTGATTCTATTAAAAAAAAAATACATGCAAATTATCCTTTTTTTTTGATAAAAAATGAACAGAAAAATATTCAATGATACGTAATATTAGAAAGCTGTTCATCATTTATTATGATATTGGTCAGTAACATCACGTCACCTGTGTGCTTATTTGTCCAATCGACCATATTAACGAAAATCACTTTTAAATGCAGTTATCATAAGGATTAAATTTTCTGTTGATTGGTGAATGATTTTTATAATTTAGAACTTTAGAACATTAAATTGTGGGTAAAAAAAAATATATATCATTACCTGTTGAAAACGCAATCTGTAAGAAATCATTTAATTCACGTGAAATAATCAGTTAAAACTTTGTTGTAGAATGTGTTGCTTATGGACATTGAACAAATAAGCACTCAGGTGACGATCAATCAGTTTTGGTGATTTTTTACGAGATTTTCCTATCGCAAATGTTATCAGCGCCATCTAGTTGAGTTTAGTGAAAACCGTGGAAAATTCCCTATTGTTAAACACGGGGCAGGGCGGCACAATCATCAGGTATGTAATTCACTTATATGGCGAAAGATGGCCATATTTGTTTCTAAAATATAAAGGTTAAAATATATTTTTTTATCACTTTTAAGTCTTTTTATTTATTTACATAATATTTACATAAGTTCAACAAATAAAAACAAAAAAATAAAAAGACAAAAAAACTATAAAGTCTCATGGGTGGGATTCGAATCCGGACCTAAAAGCAGCAAAACGTAAGCGGCTTGCACCAAAACCGCTAGTCTACCAAAGTACTTACAACTGATGGTTAAAAATAAGCATCATATGCGTTCTCCTTTTATGTGATTTCGCTCATATCTCCCTTAAATGAATTTTTTCGAAGATAATTCCCTCATAAATCGATTTCTGGTGATTTTAAACCCCTAATCCTATATTTTCGTCAAAAGGTTTCAAGCCGTTTTCGAAATCGTCGGGACACTTAACTCGTTAAATAGTATAGGATACAAAATCTAAGTTGAACCGATCTCAAAGTATCATATTTATCATTTAAAATATATGATTTGGGTTTAAACTTCTTCTGGTGCTGTGTTTCTCAACGAAAGTTGGCGACCATAAAAAAACACAAACAAAAAACACAAGTATCCATTAAAAACTCCTTGCTCCTTTTCTCTTTTCTCTGACACAATATATTACTACGTCGTACTCCGCAATTTTCTCCTGTCACCTAGGTAAGCTCGATTTCCCTGACATAATTACACGTTGTACAATGGTTTACACCGGCGAGCACACCGCAGCTATGATATATTATCCGGGAACGAAAAAAAGGACAAAACCCGTGACGTACAGTCGGGCTTAAAAGTGAATTACTAGGAGTGCATACGGCGACACAAGCCGGAGTTTAAACTATTGAAAGTTGAAAGCGACGATTCGTGCGAGAGTAGGCGGTATGTTTTTAGGGTTCCCTAGCCAAATGGCAAAAAACGGAACCCTTATGGATTCGTCATGTCTGTCTGTCTGTCCGTCCGTCCGTATGTCACAGCCCCCCTGTAACTTCTAAAATAAGAAAATGAAAATGAAAATATTTTATTCGAAGTAGGTAGCAGTGTACACTTTTCGAACGTCATTCTTTTATCTACCTAATACGAGGTTCCTACCACTCGGAACTCGTATACCCACCGTTTCGGGAAGTGTTTGCGGAGTGAGAAGAAACGGCGGGCCCTAAAGAAACTCCCTCCAACACATTTTTTTTTTAAGTCTTATATTCTATTACATCTTAATGCTAGATCAATAAATGAATTATACAATGTCATGTCTGTAAATAAAATATACAAAAATAAGAATAAAGAAAGGATTCAAAAGAGATAAAAGTAAAAATTGTTTGTAGCTAATGACTAACAAATTCCAAAAAACCAATGACAAGAGCAGGCCAGTTCACACGGACAGCACCCGATCACGAGTATAACGCGAGAGTCAGCCATCGCTCCCCTCAACCATATTTGAGGGAAGGGAACGACCCGGCTCCCGATACGCCACCATCCGCACGAACATTTAAGCGAGCATGCACCACTCCGATCAATGGACAAAGAAAAAGGAGAAGAAAATGTCTTACCGAATCCCTTCAGTTCTTTCACAATAGAGTTTGTATCTTTATTGTCTCACAATATGTCATGAAAGTGTTGCTGTGTTGGTTGGAGAAACACTTACCGTCCAAGCATTTCTATCATCTAAGTACTCACATGTCTTATAGTAAGCTTTATTACATAGTATCTTTTTTACATAACTTTTGAATTTATTCTCTGTTAGGTTTACAATATCTTCTGGTATTTTATTATACATTCGTATGCATTGTCCCACAAACGACTTACTAACCTTACTGAGCCTAGTAGATACAAGCTGAAGCTTACTGTTATTCCTGAGATTACGAGTATGTCTGTCAGAATTCAGTGTAAAGTGATTTAAGTTTTTTCGCACATACATTATATTTTCATAAATATATTGACAGGGAAGCGTTAGAATATTGATTTCTTTAAATTTTTCTCTAAGTGAATCTCGAGATCGCATTCCGTAAATCGCGCGAACAGCCCTTTTTTGTAGTACAAAAATAGTATTTATATCAGCTGCATGCCCCCATAAAAGTATACCGTAAGACATAATACTGTGGAAATAGCTGAAATATACTAGTCTCGCCGTTTCTATATCTGTCAGGAGCCTAATTTTTTTAACAGCATAGGCAGCTGAACTAAGCCTGCCTGCTAAAGTTTCTATGTGAGGACCCCATTGAAGTTTTGAATCTACGGTTATACCTAAGAAAACTGATTTTGGTACGAATTCTAAAACACTGCTAGCTAATGACACGTTTTGAGTTATATTTTTAACATTCGGTAAGGTGAAATTTATGCATTTAGTTTTTTTTGCATTAAGGACTAGGTTGTTCACGGTGAACCAATTGTGTACTTTACAAAGAGTGTCGTTTACTTCGTCAATCATATCAGTTTGTCTGTCAATTTTAAAAACTAGAGATGTATCATCCGCAAACAACACAATTTTAGACAGCGATTCAACCATAAAAGGTAGGTCGTTGATATAAACCAAAAACAGGAATGGTCCCAAAATAGACCCTTGAGGCACACCCATTTTAACGCGTGAGCCTGACGAATTTGTACCATTTATATGCACCTTTTGAGTTCTATTAACTAAGTATGACTCTAACAAATTCAAAGCCTTATTATTGACCCCGTAATGTTCTAGCTTTAAAAGTAAGGTTTTATGTTCGACGCAATCAAATGCTTTGGACAAATCGCAGAAGACTCCTATAGCATTTTGCGATTTTTCGAACGCATCATATATGTTTCTTATCAGTTCGACTCCTGCGTCGGTTGTCGAACGCCCTTAAGTGAAGCCAAACTGTAGATTATGAAGCACTTTATTAATATTGAAGTGGCTTAACATTTGAGTAAGAATTATTTTTTCAAAGATCTTACTAAGTACTGGCAGTACCGAGACAGGTCTGTAATTACTAGGGTTAGTTTTTTCTCCGGATTTGAATAAGGGAACAACTTTACTAAATTTCATAAGATCCGGAAATACACCACTATCTATGCATATATTAAAAAGAGAAGCAAGATAAGGGGCTATAGTATCAATAACCGACTTTAACAAATTAACAGACATGCCCCATAAATCTTCAGTGTTTTTAAGTTTAAGTGACTTAAAGGTTTTTACAACTGTATAAGGGTAAATTTTTCTAAATTGAAAACATTCTTTACACTGATCTACATTTTCAATCAGTAAACGTTGGGCGAGTACCGGCGACGAGTCAAGGCTTTCCGTTGTTTTGATGGGAATATCAGTAAAAAAAGTTTCAAAAGTTTCGGAAGAGAATGATAAAACTAGAAAAAATATATGATGTACATTACCATGCAAACTTCCATCGAAAATTGGTTTGAACTAGATCTAGTAAGTAGTTTTTTTTAATACGTCATAAATGGTAAACCGCAAATTACCTTTCATTCAATCAACTCAAATATAAAAAATATAAAGTTCAAGACATGTGTGATTATGAATTTATACGGAACCCTTGGTTTTTTTCTCATGTGCCGCGAAGTTAGCGCGGTTCAGTTCTCTTTATTTTTGGTAGCGTATGTACGAGTACCTATGGTTATGTATGAGGTGGAGCTTGATGTCGACTTGTGTACATTATTTCCTTCCTTTAAAAACTAAACGAAAAGTGTTTCCATCGTTATATAATTTTCGGCTTACAACAAACAACAGTGACGTCCTGCGATAAGGGGCAGTTTGGTTAGTTTTATATCCACTCGTTTTTGATCAGAAGGCTGCGGCATCGATTCCTGGCGGGGTCTAGCTTTGTTTGACCCAATATTTACTCTTATATCTTGGTATTACTTCCAAACATCAATATTTCAGTATCATTATTAAATATCATGTTTAATTTGTACGCTATTGATAGAATAAATATTATTCTCATTCTTATCTTAGGCACTACCATATTATACAATCAGGTGGGACCACAGCAAGGGCTTACCAATGGTGGATTGAAAAGCAAGACCAATTATGCACCGCCGAATAATAAAATTGTGTATGCACTTTTGAACTCTACTGTACCTAGTAATAGGATTTTTCTATTCCCAACGATAACGTTTCTTTGGTGCTGAATGTTTAATGAAATAATACGTATTTGTTGCGACAAAATATTTCAAGTTATTTTTTTGTAAAAACATTTTCAGCGGGCTTAAAAATAATGTACATATAAGGTATTAAAAAATTTGCTGGTACTATTTAAACTGGGACTTCTACTCATGAAACTGAACAACTTTCCTGGAGGAACCCATAGTCAATTTGCAAAAAAAAATGACTTCCTATACTAACAATAAGTTGGCCGATCAGGTGACCGACTGGTTAGAAAAGTACAAAATATTTTTCGCGAACTGACTTTGGGTTCCTGGGGAAAAGTTGATCAGTTTCACTAGTTGTATAATGTTAATAAAGCTGTTTACATCCGAACTCCACAATTCTAGCTTCAAAGCTATTCTTATTGGTAAAAACCGTTAGAACTGCAATAACCATAGACTAAGACTGACTACGCGTATTCGCAAGTTTTATTTTAATTCACTATTGTTTATAGCCCTTGGCATTATCGGATAGTAAGTGATGATGATGCCCAAAATTGGAAACGAGCTTACCGAGCTTCCCCAGCGTAATAGGAATCGGCTGTCTTATCCCCATGCCTGAAAACATCAGTGCTATTAACATTGATGTTTGGCGCCAACACTTAGATACGATGGTGCGGTAGCTAGCCAGGTGTACTCAGAAAATGCTCTACAACCAACAAAATCTCGTCGTGCCAACTTTGACGCCGTTGGTCAAAAACTCGTAGTACTTTTCTTGCTCGATCTTTCCCAAATCCAAATGGATTTTTATTTTATTAGCTTACCAAATAAGAGAGCCGTTAAACTCACTTATCTCACTCAATCGTTTAAATTGAAAGCACAGAAGTCGCTAATGAAACCAAAAACCAAAACCACATGCATAACATTTAATTAAGTTTGTCCGTCTGTCGCGTCGCCCACATCTAATAAACCGATCGTAAAAAGTAAACTGTCGCCGTAAATGTTTATATGTATACCTACGAACACCAAAATGACTGATGTGATGACGGACTTAAAAAAAACATTCTGTATAACTAAAAAAAACAAAGCACCAAAGTACAATATAATATAATAAATACAAATAAATATCCGGCACAAATCACACACAGTCATCTGGCCCCAAAGTAGGATTCCCTGTGTTATGGGAACCAGAGACTGATATACATAACATAACCGCCGTGAACATAGCCGCCCCATTTCTTGAAACCCGCGTTTTTTAGCTTAAATCGTTAGTTCTTCGTTAGTTCCGATTTGTTCAGGCCAAATTTCGTTTGTTCCGTCACGCGAAATAGTGATTTTTTAAAAATTAATATGGAGGCGGCTATGTTCACGCTAGCCGCCCCATTCCAGCTTTTTTGATTTTTTTTCGCTATAACGATAGGCATTCGTTAGTTCTGATTTGTTCAGAAGGAAATTCGTTTGTTCTAGTAATAGTTTCCGCGAAAAAAAATACCAAAGTGGGGCGGCTATCTTCACGTGAACATAGCCCGCCCCAAAGGATTTTTTTAAAAAAAAGTATACCATTCGATAGATATTCGTTAGTTCTGATTTGTTCAGAAGAAATTTTGTTTGTTCTAATAAGCATTTCTGAGAAAACAGCAAAAAACCCTCAGTTCATTTGCCAATTGAAATTAAACTCTATACACTGGAGATATGGCTCAAAATACTTATCATATGTGTCGACTCCTAAGATTTTGGTCATAGCAACGAATCAATCGTAGTAACAGTTCATGGATCTGAACATAACGTCAAAAATAACTATGTCACTTTGCTTAAGTAAGGATATTGATTCCTCACCAGATTAACAATGCATAGGACGAAGTTGTAAAAAAATAATATAGGCTGAGGACAATACCCTAACTTTGTACCCACGCTCGATTTAAATAATTAGCAAAACATTTCGTTTGTTCTGGTATTCCATTCTAGTCCAGTGGCGTATTTAGGCTGAAGACGATTTTCAAATACCACACCAAGAGGGGTGCGTTTGCTGTCTAAATTCTATTTGTTCTAGCATTGTGCCCGCTATTTATCTTCAAACACATGTAGAACTACCTATTGGCTAACGTCAGGCAAAATATTTCGTTTGTTCTATGAATAATTTCATGACCAAAATTTTTTAAACTGAGATACACGGTTTTCATAGAAAATTTCTATAAGGTAGGACTGTAGTTAAATTTATCATTTGTTCTAGCCTTGTGCCCGCATTTGAACCTAATAACCATGAAGGATGGTCTATTGGCTCACGTTAACCAGAATATTTCCTTTGTTCTACTATTCTTATCGTATCCAGAGACGTATTTAGGCTGATGGCGATTTTCAAATATTGTATCATAACAAGTAGGACTACCTACTGGCTAACGTAAGGCAAAATTTTTCGTTTGTTCTATGAATATTTTCATGTCCAGATTTTTTTTACTGTGACTAACTATTTTCATAGAAAATTTCTATAAGGTAGGACTGTAGTTCACTTTATCATTTGTTCTAGCCTTGTGCCCGCATTTGAACCTAATAACCATGAAGGATGGTCTATTGGCTAACGAAAGACAGAATATTTCGTTTGTTCTTGCATTCGTTTCGTGTCCAGGGACGTATTTAGGCTGAAGATGATTTTTAAATACCATATCAGTAGGGGTAAGTTTGATGTCTAAATTCTATTTGTTCTAGCATTGTGCCCGCTATTGATCCTCATACACATGTAGGACTACCTACTGGCTAACGTCAGGCAAACGTTTTCGTTTGTTCTATGAATATTTTCGTGTCCAGAATTTTTTTACTGTGACAAACTATTTTCATAGAAAATTTCTATAAGGTAGGACGGTAGTTCACTTTATCATTTGTTCTAGCCTTGTGCCCGCATTTGAACCTAATAACCATGAAGGATGGTCTATTGGCTAACGAAAGTCAGAATATTTCGTTTGTTCTAGCATTCGTTTCGTGTCCAGGGACTTATATAGGCTGAAGATGATTTTCAAATACCATATCAGTAGGGATAAGTTTGATGTCTAAATTCTATTTTTTCTAGCATTGTGCCCGCTATTGATCCTCATACACATGTAGGACTACCTACTGGCTAACGTCAGGCAAAATTTTTCGTTTGTTCTATGAATATATTCGTGTCCAGATTTTTTTTACTGAGAGAAACTATTTTCATAGAAAGTTTCTTTAAGTAAGACTGAAGTTCACTTTATGATTTGTTCTAGCCTTGTGCCCGCATTTCAATCTAAGAAACATGAAGTATGGTATATTGGCTAACTTCAGGCATAATATTTCGTTTGTTCTAGCATTCGTTTCGTGTCCAGGGACGTATTTAGGCTGAAGATGATTTTCAAACACCATATCACTAGGGGTAAGTTTGATGTCTAAATTCTATTTGTTCTATTACTGTGCCCGCTATTGATCCCTATACACATGTAGGACTACCTACTGGCTAACTTCAGGCAAAATTGTTTGTTCTGTGAATACTTTGGTGTCCAGATTTTTTTTACTGTGAGAAACTATTTTCATAGAAAATTTCTTTAAGATAAGACTGCATTTCACTTTATGATTTCTTCTAGACTTGTGCCCGCATTTCAATCTAATAAACATGAAGTAGGGTCAATTGCCTAACTTCAGGCAGAATATTTCGTTTGTTCTAGCATTCGATTCGTGTCCAGGGACGTATTTAGGCTGAAGATGATTTTCAAATACCATATCACTAGGGGTAAGTTTGATGTCTACATTCTATTTGTTCTAGCATGGTGCCCGCTATTGATCCTCATACACATGTAGGACTACCTACTGGCTAACGTCAGGCAAACTTTTTCGTTTGTTCTATGAATATTTTCGTGTCCAGAATTTTTTTGCTATGACTAACTATTTTCATAGAAAATTTCTATAAGGTAGGACTGGAGTTCACTTTATCATTTGTTCTAGCCTAGTGCCCGCATTTGAACCTAATAACCATGAAGGATGGTCTATTGGCTAACGAAAGTCAGAATATTTCGTTTGTTCTAGCACTGATACAAATAATCAGTGTCATTACTGTCGTTAGTAATAGACAAATTCTATACCTTTCTTATAACAACATCTATGCAACAACTTAACTAAGTACTTCCTGTTTCATTAATCAGATGAGTCATTCATTATAATACGAGTAACAAGGCTCTTGGACTATCACCCTTTCTTATTTTGAAAAAGTTTTAAGAAACATTATAAACAAATAATTCAACGTAGTTAAGTACTAAAGATAAAAAATATACCTATAAAATCACACCATCCAAGCGATAACTCAACTTATTACTTCAAATCTTTTTTCTTAAACTTTATATTAACACCGCAAACTTAACACTGCAATATCATTTCAAACCTTTTAGCCTAAATCATCTTCAGCCTAAATACGTCCCTGGACACAAAACGAATACTAGAACAAACGAAATATTCTGCCTGAAGTTAGCCAATATACCATACTTCATGTTTATTAGATTGAAATGCGGGCACAAGGCTAGAAGAAATCATAAAGTGAACTGCAGTCTTATCTTAAAGAAATTTTCTATGAAAATAGTTTCTCACAGTAAAAAAAATCTGGACGACAAAGTATTCACAGAACAAACGAAAAATTTTGCCTGAAGTTAGCCAGTAGGTAGTCCTACATATGTATAGGGATCAATAGCGGGCACAGTAATAGAAGAAATAGAATTTAGACATCAAACTTACCCCTAGTGATATGGTATTTGAAAATCATCTTCAGCCTAAATACGTCCCTGGACACGAAATGGATGCTAGAACAAACGAAATATTCTGCCTGATGTTAGGCAATAGACCCTACTTCATGTTTATTAGATTAAAATGCGGGCACAAGGCTAGAAGAAATCATAAAGTGAACTGCAGTCTTATCTTAAAAAAATCTATGAAAATAGTTTCTCACAGTAAAAAAAATCTGGACACCAAAGTATTAACAGAACAAAAAAAAAAGTTTGCCTGACGTTAGCCAGTAGGTAGACATGCGTATGAGGATCAATAGCGGGCACAATGCTAGAACAAATAGAATTTAGACATCAAACTTACCCCTACTGATATGGTATTTGAAAATCATCTTCAGCCTAAATACGTCCCTGGACACGAAACGAATGCTAGAACAAACGAAATATTCTGCCTAAAGTTAGCCAATAGACCATACTTTATGTTTATTAGATTCAAATGCGGGCACAAGGCTAGAACAAATGATAAAGTGAACTACAGTCCTACCTTATAGAAATTTTCAATGAAAATAGTTTCTCACAGTAATAAAATTCTGGACACGGAAATATTCATAGAACAAACGAAAAAGTTTGCCTGACGTTAGCCAGTAGGTAGTCCTACATGTGTATGAGGATCAATAGCGGCTATCAAGCGGATCAAGGCTAGAACAAATGATAAAGTGAACTACCTTATAGAAATTTTCTATGAAACCGTGTATCTCAGTTTAAAAAATTCTGGTCATAAAATTATTCATAGAACAAACGAAATATTCTGGCTCACGTTAGCCAACAGACCATTCGTCATGGTTATTAGATTTAAATGTGGGCACAAGGCAAGAACAAATGATAAAGTGAACTACAGTCCTACCTTAAAGAAATTTTCTATGAAAATAGTTTGTCACAGTAAAAAAATTCTGGACACGAAAAGATTCATAGAACAAACGAAAAATTTTGCCTAACGTTAGCCAGTAGGTAGTCCTACATGTGTATCAGGATCAATAGCGGGCACAATGCTAGAACAAATAGAATTTAGACATCAAACTTACCCCTACTGATATGGTATTTGAAAATCATCTTCAGCCTAAATACGTCCCTGGACACGAAATGGATGCTAGAACAAACGAAATATTCTGCCTGATGTTAGGCAATAGACCCTACTTCATGTTTATTAGATTGAAATGCAGGCACAAGGCTAGAAGAAATCATAAAGTGAACTGCAGTCTCACCTTATAGATATTTTCTATGTAAATAGTTTCTCACAGTAAAAAAATTCTGGATACGAATATATTCATAGAACAAACGAAAAATTTTGCTTGACGTTAGCCAGTAGGTAATCCTATATGTGTATGAGGATCAATAGCGGGCACAATGCTAGAACAAATAGAATTTAGACATCAAACTTACCCCTTCTGATATGGTATTTAAAAATCATCTTCAGCCTAAATACGTCCCTGGACACGAAACGAATGCTAGAACAAACAAAATATTCTGGCTTTCGTTAGCCAATAGACCATCCTTCATGGTTATTAAGTTCAAATGTGGGCACAAGGCTAGAACAAATCATAAAGTTAACTGCAGTCTTATCTTAAAGAAATTTTCTATGAAAATAGTTTCTCACAGTTAAAAAAAATCTGGACACCAAAGTATTCACAGAACAAACGAAAAATTTTGCCTGACGTTAGCCAGTAGGTAGTTCTACATGTGTATAGGGATCAATAGCGGGCACAGTAATAGAACAAATAGAATTTAGACATCAAACTTTCCCCTAGTGATATGGTATTTGAAAATCATCTTCAGCCTAAATACGTCCCTGGACACAAAACGAATGCTAGAACAAACGAAATATTCTGCCTGAAGTTAGCCAATATACCATACTTCATGTTTATTAGATTGAAATGCGGGCACAAGGCTAGAAGAAATCATAAAGTGAACTGCAGTCTTATCTTAAAGAAATTTTCTGTGAAAATAGTTTCTCACAGTAAAAAAAATCTGGACACCAAAGTATTCACAGAAAAAACGAAAATTTTTGCCTGAAATTAGCCAGCAAGTAGTCCTACATGTGTATAGGGATCAATAGCGGGCACAGTAATAGAACAAATAGAATTTAGACATCAAACTTACCCCTAGTGATATGGTATTTGAAAATCATCTTCAGCCTAAATACGTCCCTGGACACAAAACGAATGCTAGAAAAAACGAAATATTCTGCCTGAAGTTAGCCAATATACCATACTTCATGTTTATTAGATTGAAATGCGGGCACAAGGCTAGAAGAAATCATAAAGTGAACTGCAGTCTTATCTTAAAGAAATTTTCTGTGAAAATAGTTTCTCACAGTAAAAAAAATCTGGACACCAAAGTATTCACAGAACAAACGATAAATTTTGCCTGAAGTTAGCGAGTAGGTAGTCCTACATGTGTATAGGGATCAATAGCGGGCACAGTAATAGAACAAATAGAATTTAGACATCAAACTTACCCCTAGTGATATGGTATTTGAAAATCATCTTCAGCCTAAATAAGTCCCTGGACACGAAACGAATGCTAGAACAAACGAAATATTCCGCCTGAAGTTAGCCAATAGACCATACTTCATGTTTATTAGATTGAAATGCGGGCACAAGGCTAGAACAAATCAAAAAGTGAACTTCAGTCTCACCTTAAAGAAATTTTCTATGAAAATAGTTTCTCACAGTAAAAAAATTCTGGATACGAATATATTCATAGAACAAACGAAAAATTTTGCTTGACGTTAGCCAGTAGGTAGTCCTTCATGTATATGAGGATCGATAGCGGGCACAATGCTAGAACAAATAGAATTTAGACATCAAACTTACCCCTACTGATATGGTATTTAAAAATCATCTTCAGCCTAAATACGTCCCTGGACATGAAACGAATGCTAGAACAAACGAAATATTCTGGCTTTCGTTAGCCAATAGACCATCCTTCATGGTTATTAGATTCAAATGCGGGCACAAGGCTAGAACAAATGATAAAGTGAACTACAGTCCTACCTTATAGAAATTTTCAATGAAAATAGTTTCTCACAGTAATAAAATTCTGGACACGGAAATATTCATAGAACAAACGAAAAAGTTTGCCTGACGTTAGCCAGTAGGTAGTCCTACATGTGTATGAGGATCAATAGCGGGCACAATGCTAGAACAAAAAAAATTTATTCATCAATCTTACCCCTACTGATTTGGTATTTGAAAATCATCTTCAGCCTAAATACGTCCCTGGACACAAAACGAATGCTAGAACAAACGAAATATTCTGCCTGAAGTTAGCCAATATACCATACTTAATGTTTATTAGATTGAAATGCGGGCACAAGGCTAGAAGAAATCATAAAGTGAACTGCAGTCTTATCTTAAAGAAATTTTCTGTGAAAATATTTTCTCACAGTAAAAAAAATCTGGTCACCAAAGTATTCACAGAACAAACGAAAAATTTTGCCTGAATTTAGCCAGTAGGTAGTCCTACATGTGTATAGGGATCAATAGCGGGCACAGTTATAGAACAAATAGAATTTAGACATCAAACTTACCCCTAGTGATATGGTATTTGAAAATCATCTTCAGCTTAAATACGTCCCTGGACAAGAAATGAATGCTGGAACAGACGAAATATTATGCTTGAAGTTAGCCAATATACCATACTTCATGTCTATTAGATTGAAATGCGGGAACAAGGCTAGAACAAATCATAAAGTGAACTTCAGTCTTACCTTAAAGAAACTTTCTATTAAAATAGTTTCTCTCAGTAAAAAAATTCTGGACACGAATATATTCATAAAACAAACGAAAAATTTTGCCTGACGTTAGCCAGTAGGTAGTCCTACATGTGTATGAGGATCAATAGCGGGCACAATGCTAGAACAAATAGAATTTAGACATCAAACTTATCCCTACTGATATGGTATTTGAAAATCATCTTCACCCTAAATTTGTCCCTGGACACGAAACGAACGCTAGAACAAACGAAATATTCCGCCTGAAGTTAGCCAATAGACCATACTTCATGTTTATTAGATTGAAATGCGGGCACAAGGCTAGAACAAATCAAAAAGTGAACTTCAGTCTCACCTTAAAGAAATTTTCTATGAATATAGTTTCTCACAGTAAAAAAATTCTGGATACGAATATATTCATAGAACAAACGAAAAATTTTGCTTGACGTTAGCCAGTAGGTAGTCCTCCATGTATATGAGGATCAATAGCGGGCACAATGCTAGAACAAATAGAATTTAGACATCAAACTTACCCCTAGTGATATGGTATTTGAAAATCATCTTCAGCCTAAATACGTCCCTGGACACGAAATGAATGCTAGAACAAACGAAATATTCTGCCTGAAGTTAGGCAATAGACCCTACTTCATGTTTATTAGATTGAAATGCGGGCACAAGGCTAGAACAAATCATAAAGTGAACTTCAGTCTCACCTTAAAGAAATTTTCTATGAAAATAGTTTCTCACAGTAAAAAATATCTGGACACGAATATTTTCATAAAACAAACGAAAAATTTTGCCTGAAGTTAGCCAGTAGGTAGTCCTACATGTGTATGAGGATCAATAGCGGGCACTATGCTAGAACAAATAGAATCTAGACATCGAACTTACCCCTACTGATATGGTATTTAAAAATCATCTTCAGCCTATATGAGTCCCTGGACACGAAACGAATGCTAGAACAAACGAAATATTCCGCCAGAAGTTAGCCAATAGACCATACTTCATGTTTATTAGATTGAAATGCGGGCACAATGCTAGAACAAATCAAAAAGTGAACTTCAGTCTCACCTTAAAGAAATTTTCTATGAAAATAGTTTCTCACAGTAAAAAATTTCTGGATACGAATATATTCATAGAACAAACGAAAAATTTTGCTTGACGTTAGCCAGTAGGTAGTCCTACATGTGTATGAGGATCAATAGCGGGCACAATGCTAGAACAAATAGAATTTAGACATCAAACTTACCCCTTCTGATATGGTATTTAAAAATCATCTTCAGCCTAAATACGTCCCTGGACACGAAACGAATGCTAGAACAAACGAAATATTCTGACTTTCGTTAGCCAATAGACCATCCTTCATGGTTATTAGGTTCAAATGCGGGCACAAGGCTAGAACAAATGATAAAGTGAACTACCGTCCTACCTTATAGAAATTTTCTATGAAAATAGTTTGTCACAGTAAAAAAATTCTGGACACGAAAATATTCATAGAACAAACGAAAACGTTTGCCTGACGTTAGCCAGTAGGTAGT
Organism: Coleophora deauratella; assembly: GCA_958295455.1. Classification (NCBI taxonomy): domain Eukaryota; kingdom Metazoa; phylum Arthropoda; class Insecta; order Lepidoptera; family Coleophoridae; genus Coleophora; species Coleophora deauratella. The sequence continues at coordinate 8,610,910 of OY282413.1, read as the reverse complement.
CCTACATGTGTATGAGGATCAATAGCGGGCACAATGCTAGAACAAATAGAATTTAGACATCAAACTTACCCCTACTGATATGGTATTTAAAAATCATCTTCAGCCTAAATACGTCCCTGGACACGAAACGAATGCAAGAACAAACGAAATATTCTGTCTTTCGTTAGCCAATAGACCATCCTTCATGGTTATTAGGTTCAAATGCGGGCACAAGGCTAGAACAAATGATAAAGTGAACTACAGTCCTACCTTATAGAAATTTTCTATGAAAATAGTTAGTCACAGTAAAAAAATTCTGGACACGAAAATATTCATAGAACAAACGAAAAATTTTGCCTGACGTTAGCCATTAGGTAGTCCTACATGTTTATGAGGATTAATAGCGGGCACAATACTAGAACAAATAGAATTTAGACATCAAACTTACCCCTCTTGCTGTGATATTTGAAAATCGCCATCAGCCTAAATACGTCTCTGGATACGATAAGAATAGTAGAACAAACAAAATATTCTGGTTAACGTGAGCCAATAGACCATCCTTCATGGTTATTAGGTTCAAATGCGGGCACAAGGCTAGAACAAATGATAAATTTAACTACAGTCCTACCTTATAGAAATTTTCTATGAAAACCGTGTATCTCAGTTTAAAAAATTCTGATCATGAAATTATTCATAGAACAAACGAAATATTTTGCCTGACGTTAGCCAATAGGTAGTTCTACATGTGTTTGAAGATAAATAGCGGGCACAATGCTAGAACAAATAGAATTTAGACAGCAAACGCACCCCTCTTGGTGTGGTATTTGAAAATCGTCTTCAGCCTAAATACGCCACTGGACTAGAATGGAATACCAGAACAAACGAAATGTTTTGCTAATTATTTAAATCGAGCGTGGGTACAAAGTTAGGGTATTGTCCTCAGCCTATATTATTTTTTTACAACTTCGTCCTATGCATTGTTAATCTGGTGAGGAATCAATATCCTTACTTAAGCAAAGTGACATAGTTATTTTTGACGTTATGTTCAGATCCATGAACTGTTACTACGATTGATTCGTTGCTATGACCAAAATCTTAGGAGTCGACACATATGATAAGTATTTTGAGCCATATCTCCAGTGTATAGAGTTTAATTTCAATTGGCAAATGAACTGAGGGTTTTTTGCTGTTTTCTCAGAAATGCTTATTAGAACAAACAAAATTTCTTCTGAACAAATCAGAACTAACGAATATCTATCGAATGGTATACTTTTTTTTTTAAAATCCTTTGGGGCGGGCTATGTTCACGTGAAGATAGCCGCCCCACTTTGGTATTTTTTTTCGCGGAAACTATTACTAGAACAAACGAATTTCCTTCTGAACAAATCAGAACTAACGAATGCCTATCGTTATAGCGAAAAAAAATCAAAAAAGCTGGAATGGGGCGGCTAGCGTGAACATAGCCGCCTCCATATTAATTTTAAAAAAATCGCTATTTCGCGTGACGGAACAAACGAAATTTTGCCTGAACAAATCGGAACTAACGAAGAACTAACGATTTAAGCTAAAAAACGCGGGTTTCAAGAAATGGGGCGGCTATGTTCACGGCGGTCATAACATACACATATACGTTTAAATACATACATATATAGATATAATACACCCAGACAGAGCAAACAATTCTGCTCATCACAGAAAGGTTTGCCCTGGGTGGGGATCGAACCCACGACTCTCGGATTAGTGGTTAGAAGCGCCAACCACTTGGCCACAAAGTCGGTCTCAAAAATATATAAAGTACCTATCTATTAAAAACACTTAAGCTTTGTTACGATTAACAATTTGGTCAAGTTTCAAAATGAACAATGCAAATCAGTGTATTGTGTATTGTTTTTGTATTGTGTATTGTATCAAATATTGTACTTCTGGAATAGAACGTAATGTAAACATTACATGAACTTTCATTACAAATAATGTCAAAATAAAAAAAAATCATCAATCAATGACGTCTACGTGTATTTTAGGCATAGATAATTTACTGCAGTATCTTGGCGCCTATTTCATCAAGTAATATCAAAAAATATTTTAAATATTCAGTATAATATTTTATTGAGAAACTTAATAAATTTTACAATCATTACCATAAATCAACAGTAAGAGCGCTTTTATAGTCACGCGGGCTTCGGCCCGCATGCGTGCCGCCCGCAACCTATCGTTTCAGTACATTTTTTAGGTTCCTTTTATTGTCATGCTGTCACACGCATGCGGGTCGCTTTGGAATCGCCGCACGTATGCGGGCACGGCACGCATGCCGGCAGAAACCCGCGTGACTATAAAAGCGCTCTAAGTCCAAAAAAATTATGTCAACAAATAATAATTTAACATAGCATATCTCACGTAAATATGGGTTTTAAAAAAGGGGTTACTCAGAACCAAGTATAGAATACAGGCAAATATTGAAGAAATCCGATCTAAAATTTTTTTCAGTTTCCCATACTAAATCTGGATACTGAATCAAGAAGTTGTATGGAAAATTGAAAAAAAAGTGGATCTGATTTTTCAGTAATCAGTATTTTTCCTTTATTCTTGTACTTGATTCTGAGAAACCCCTTAAAATTTCTAACGCACTTTTTTAACACCCTGTATTTTTCAGCCTACTTGTGTCGTCTTTTGTTACACAAGATATGAAACAGTAGGTATATGTATTATGATTGAAAATTATATTTTGACCTAAATTTTTGAAATTGCCCACCGCGGCGATGAATAGTAGTGTTCAGTTCGTTATCTCTCTGACTCTGATCAAATATTGTTCTCTAAATGGGATTCTAACCTTTTTCGCAAATTAAATTTCGTACGCCGCCGACCCTTGTTAACCATTTTTTTGACATCTGTACCGACTTCGTTAAGTTAAAGAATATGCTCATTGTACGAGCTTTCGGGAAAAAGCTCGGGCTTTCTCTGGGAAGAAATTGAAGAAATACCTAAATGAAAATAAGAAAAAATATGTTTAGAAATTTCATGATAATATGATTTTGCTGTTAAGTACTATTTCTTTTTTGTACCTACTTATTTACACTTTCCGTGAGTATTTTTTTTAAGTTATTATTTTTCAAAATCAATTTTCCAGCAACAACTCCAATTTTGCTGTTTTTGTTGATTTTCTCAAAAACCGCTGAAGCGATTTCTATAAAAATTATATGAGACCACTTGCGAAGTATAACCTTTTAAACAAAAAAAGAATTTTCCAAACATACATAAAAAATAAAAATAAAAAAAAAGATTCCGACGAATTGAGATCCTCCTCCTTTTTTTGAAGTCGGTTAAAAAGAAAGATTCCGACTAATTGAGAACCTCTTCCTTTTTTTGAAGTCGGTTAAAAATACGCTAATTGCGTTTCGTGAGGACAATTTTCGGAAATTATTATTTCATATTTCCAAATGGTACATCAAAGTATGTACTAACTTATCTGATAGATATTATGATAGATATTATTTCATATTTCCAAATGGTACATCAAAGTATGTACTAACTTATCTATGACTTGAAAACATAAAACATTATTCTGCAAAGTATAATATATTCCGGGTATCAATTATAACTTTGCGGATAAAATTTTGTCAATTTGTACCCTTGTCATTTCATTTCCGAAATGCCTAATAATAACCACACCTCGAATAGAAATAATTAAAAAATACCATGTTTATTATACGATTGGATTCTGTTTTGATAGTGGTTCGTTATCTTACTGACAAATATTGCAATTATCGAGATAAATATCTGGACATTAAGATTTACACCTAGGAACTTTCCTAGGTGTAAATCTTTTGTATGCAACGCAAGATCGCGTTCACACATATCCAGTGATCAGATGTAAAGGTTTCCTCACGATGTTTTCCTTCACCGTTCAAGCAGTCGGTATAAAAATGTAAGCTATCTTCGTAAAAGTCTTTTTAACATTGGCCAGGATTTGAACCTGAGATTATTAGGAGGTTCGAGTACTACCGCGAAGCACGCCGAAGCGACGCGCCGCTTTAAAATAATAATTGTAGGATAACAGTCGCCATAGCAGTCATTATTTATTATATCGAGGGTTCACGGGCTATTTGTATTAAGCGACATTTTTGGAAATGTTCAGGTGATCCGTGTGCTCGTTTGCCACCTTTCACATAAAAAAAAAAGATTGTTTAAAAAAAAAATCTAAGAAAAATTATCATTAAAACTAAACTGCTTAGTATTATATAGATTCTCAATATTCTTAATATTTTAGATATTATTCAGAAGTTATTTTGTAAGAAATTATTTTTTAATGTAGAGGTTACTTGTGTTTCCAAAAATGTCGCTTAATACAAATAGCCCGTGAACCCTCGAATATTTTTTAATTAAATAGAAAATAAGCAAATTCATATATTGTCACTTAATACTCAGAATAATTACAGAATAAGGTTTTAAAAATAATTATATTTTAATGACAAAAAAAGAAAAAGCGAATGTACCGTCAACACCAATTTTAAATACAGGATGTGAAAATATAGTGTTGTATTTTTTATCACCAAAGAAATGGACCGCGTGTATTTGCATACTGTAATTGATGTTTCGAGAGCCGTTTTTCAATTAGGGACCCGTTCTACGTCAGAGATAAACGTGTGGGTTCCATTAAGTGAATTCAACGAATTTCTTTATATTATCATTTTCGAAATTTCGATTATTATTCTAGTTTAGCTTATATTTTATTTTATATACAGGCTGTTACAAAATAGGTGTAGGATTCATGAACGAGGGCTTCGACTCATCAAAACAACGTTGTCATAAATTCATACAGGGTAAGCATCAGCCGTCAGCAAATTTTATATGGGAATTCCAAAAATATTTTCATCCTTACAATCCTGTACAAAAGATAGAATTTCATTAGCGGTTGTGTTGGATTGTGGCCCAAGTACTTCATCATCTACATTTCTAAATATCGAGGGTTCACGGGCGACTTGTATTAAGCGACATTTTTGGAAACACAGGTAACCTCTACTTTAAAAATTTATTTCTTACAAAATACCTCACAAAAAATAACTTCTGAATAATATTTAAAATATTAAGAATATCGAGAATCTATATAATACTAAGAAGTTAAGTTTTAATGATTATTTTTCTAAGAAATATTTTTTTAAATCAATCTCCTGAACATTTCTAAAAATGTCGCTTAATACAAGTCGCCCGTGAACCCTCGATATGATATATTGTCCTCCCTCATACACTTGTGCTAGTACGATCCTGAGCCAGTAATTCAGTGCTTTTTAGGGTCCCGTATTCTTCTTACAGTGCATTACAAAGTCGCTACCACGCGAAACTTGTACATTCATATCAAAGCGTACTCCCATATCAAAGGCCGGCAACGCACTTGTGACTCCTCTGGTGTTGCGGGTGTCTATGGGCGGCGGTAATCGCTTACCATCAGGTGATCCGTCTGCTCGTTTGCCACCTCTGCGATAAAAAAACACTGAATTTTCGAGAAGTGTTACCGAGGTGAGAAGAAACGAAGAGTCCTAAAGAAACTCCAATTCCCCGTCGATTATCAGTTCTTTAAAGCTACCCATTGCCACTTAAATTTTATCTCGCCATTACGCCAGTTCTACCGAGCTCCTCATTTTGGATGCAATCACATAAAGAAGTAGAAACTCTAGTCATATTATTTTTATTAGGTACTGTACTTTAAATCGCATTTTTTCTACCTAGTGCAAAGTACTAGTAACATTTGACGTACTCCCACTTCAAAGGCCGGCAACGCACTTGTGACTCCTCTGGTGTTGCGGGTGTCTATGGGCGGCGGCGGCGGTAATCGCTTACCATCAGGTGATCCGCCTGCTCGTTTGCTACCTATGCAATAAAAAACGTTAGCAACCATGTTTCATGCATCCCAGTTTACTAGAGATTCACGGGTTCCTGAAATCATTAACTATCCCCATTATTCCTCATGTCCATTAACCTGTAGTAGCCATTAACAGCTTATTAAACAGCACTGAACCTAACCACAAATAGCCAATTCCACTAAAAGACATTCCGAGGCACAAAACGAAAAGCAATTCCCGTAAATATGGAGACCTCGAACTAATAAAAAATGTATTAGTCAAATAAACCCACAAAAGTGACACTAAATTCGCCGTAATCATAAACGCTAAAACTGAGACCTAATATAGATACTTATCAGTTCGTAAGGACAAGCCAATTGTCATTGAAAATGGGGCCGTTATAATGGAGCCCGTACTGTCAGTTGTAGTGCCTGTCAATTTAAATCTTAACTCAAGGTATGAGGGACATAACTTCTTCACGATAAAAAATATGGTAATTTAAGAGCAATGTTCTTGTAGATGGAGCAATGTCCAACTTTGCCTGTCCTCAGCCAGCATCTTGACCTCCTGATACGACATGACATCAGCGATCTTCTCCTTTATCTATTCCATAATAATTTATTTTAATCACTGTATTATCTAGCTATAGTATGACGTAAGTCGTGACTGATTATAAGTGTTACTTACACACCAAAGTGTAACTGATAAAAAGTAAAGTGCTCATAAAAACGATTGTAGATTTAGCTAACTAAATCTTTGAGTCTGGTCCATAGTTAGAGGTCAAAGGTCTAAACTAACCTAAAAAATCGGTCGCATCCGTTGCTCGAATTTACTTAACACTTCGACTGACAGTAAGAGAGGCATAAAAATTCGTATAAAATTGCCCTAAGGGATTTTTTACGAGGGCAACACAGGTTTGCCGCGCGCGCCAAAAGGTATTTTATAACTTTGTGCGTGTGTGATTTTGATGCCTTTGGATAGTTTTTACTCGATTACGATTTTACATTGCAGGAAGATAAAAAAATAATACATTAGTTAGCTTAGGGTTATATATACAGGATGTTAGTTATATATACAGGAAAGTACGCAAGTGTTAAAGAAAAGCGCAGGGACTTATGATGCTGAACGTAAAAAGACACCAAGTTAAATTTAAAAAATATTAATATATCTACATTCTACAATATACTTTTTCACGTGAAAAAAATGATATGAACATCCTCATACTCCATACTCCAATAAGGTGAAATCTACTTCAAAACCACTATAAATTCGGATTTTCGATCGCTAAAAAGTACTTATACGTGTAATCTTTGTATAGTAAGTACTTTTATATATTTCAAGAGATTTTTGGAAATGTGAGGTAACATATGAACATACCATCATGCCAAAATCATAACCCACCCTCCACGCTTTGCCGTAATCAGGTAAAAAGATTATAATTTTCTGACTGAACCTATTTTTAACCGTCGACCATTATTTTGGTGTGAAATTCATAAGCGTATAAAAATTAAGCAAAACAGCCATGAATTATGAGTGTTGCCAACGAAACCTCGCATTTCTTGAATTTTCAGTTTTAGCGCAAAATTTTATTGCAGGAATTATGATGGAAGATAAAAGTATTTTCAAGTACAATTTTATTACTTTTCGCATCCATATGTGAATATTTTGTCTAAAGTGTAGTCTAACTTTTAGTCTTTGGTTTTAAGATGTTCGGGAATTTGTTTATGGTAAAATCGTAATTTTTCGTAACAAAGATATGACTGTGTAAGATGTCTTATTTTTAAACAAGGATTTTTGTTTTGACTTAATTATAAGTGGACTTCCAAATAACGGGTCATAAACTTATAATGTATGTATCTATACCGAAACATGTAGATTTTTTATACATCTTTAGATAAACTTTTCAGTGGTCAGTTTTATTTAAAAAGAAAAAACACATTATCTCCGTACAAAACGTTATTCTGCAAACAAAATTTAAAATTTCTTGTAAAACGAATTAAACTTATCTATCATTGTCAAGGTGTCCACCATGCGTTTTGCAGTCACAAAACATTTTGTTACACCAAATTTGACCTTGCCCCTTATTACTTAAGATTCTCCAAGTTTTGAAAAGAGGTTCAAGTTATTTGTTATAAAAACCAAATGGAGGCAAATTGTGGGAAATGAGTCTTTCGGAGGTGTCGGTGTAATTACATATCTTGTTCGTTCTTCCGTCCGTCAGTTGATTTCAGAAGTTCCATGTAGCCAGGGACTTTATTTACTCGTATGGACGGTCCCTATCTGGATGGCTGGTTTTGAAAAAATAGTCTCCTAAGCTATAAGCATTAAGTCGATTTTGTTATTTTCGGAAAATTTAAAATGGCAACCCCAGTTTCTCTATCCCAAACGATAAAAAGAACAATCTCAGTACCTCTTGTTTGACGGGACTATGAGGACTTTTCCGTAAAGGATAAGTCCGCCTTTGTATATGTTTTTTTTTTGTATGTTGTATTTTATTTTTGATTGCAAAAACAAACTTTTAAATTCGGAAATTAGAAAAACGGGTCTAGTCCATAAAGATTTTGTGTAAGGTCTTTGCAGTAGTTCTACCGTGAATAATGTATAATGCTTGTGCGGTGGCTGTTTCAATCAACTGTTGACATGAGAATACGTTTGTTTTACTTAAAAAAAAACTTTTTTTAATGTATACTTGCTGCAAACTTTCAGGAAACACATAAACATATATGTATGGAAGACATCTCACTTGAAAGTAACTAATGATGATGGTAAAGAGATAGAAGCGTGCTTACCAAGATTCCCCAACGGAATGGGGAATTGACCATCTTATTTTCATGCCGGAACACATCAATGATGTTTAGCGGCAAGAGTTAGATAAGATGGTGGTAGCTAGCCAGGCAGGCCCCGAAAGTCACCAAACATAATCCTACAAAGTTGGACCTCGTCGGAAATCGAACCCGTGACCTCCTGATATACTTCACCACGGTGGCTGTTAAACAAATCATAATATTCACTTGCTTCGTCCTCTTTTAACGCTATTTCTTTTATTTCTCACTACAGCATAATACCATCCACACTAATGTACTCTTATTACCGCAGTACGCTAATTTGGTTCGGCTCCGGGACTAATCTCCGGTACAGACGCAACGTAAAGCTTAATGATGTCATTAGAACAGGAGCCCGATGAGACAAAAACTGCACTTTTTTGACATTTGTTTGAAAATGGAATTCAAAACGGAAGTCTTGCTTCAAATGAGTGTAACCGTTTCTAATCTGTAATAATTCTGTATGAATCAGTGGTTTAATGAAGCGTTTTAGTGGGAGATAAAACCGCACAATGTGTTATTTTATAAACTATAACATTTACTGCTCGTGGCTTCGCTCGCAAACAAAACGGGAGCCGCTGAAAGGATCGGGATGAAATATAGCCTATCTCTTTCTTCACGTCTCAGGTTACAAGCTTGTCAAATTTCATCTAGTTTAATCCAGTCTATTAGTTTACACGTGAGGCCATTGGAAGGACCTTATTATGCAAGGTCTGACTGGGTGGGTACCACTGCTTGCTCTATACCTGCCGCCAAGCAGCGTGCTGTGTTTCGGCGGGTGGCGCGAGATAGCCAGCGTCAAACGGTGCGCCGCGGCGCTCTGCAGGCTGCGCGGCAGTGCCAACGGCATCCTGGAGGTGCTGGAAGCCAGGCTGGACGGCGGTATTGTGCGTCGGTGGTTGGAGATGCACTCATCTGTTGTGTCATACTCGTGATGAGTGGGTCTCCAGCCAGCGGCTCTTACTTTATTTTTATTTTATCTTTATTTATTTTAAACTTCTGTACTAACATAGATTTTAAGTCTTGCGAGTGTTTACTAACCATATTATGTAACGTGTTTTTCTATGGACTTAAGGGTCTGAAATAAAAGATATTTTTTTTTTTTTTTTTTTTTTTTTTATTTATTACCGGCATAACAGTAACTCCATCTTAGCCCTCAAGATCGGCAAGGCACTGATAACCCTTCTGGGGTTTATAGATAGATGCTTATAGGCGGCGGATGCCACGTTTTTTTTAATTCAAGATTTGGGATTTCACTTTCCATCTCATGCTCGCTTAAATGTTCGTGCGGATGGTGGCGTATCGGGAGCCGGGTCGCTCCCTTCCCTCAAATATGGTTGAGGGGAGCGATGGCTGACTCTCGCGTTATACTCGTGATCGGGTGCTGTCCGTGTGAACTGGCCTGCTCTTGTCATTGGTTTTTGGAATTGTTAGTCATTAGCTACAAATACTTTTTACTTTTATCTCTTTTGAATCCTTTCTTTTTTTATTTTTATTTTTTCATATTTTATTTACAGACATGACGTTGTATAATTTATTTATTGATCTAGCATTAAGATGTAATAGAATATAAGACTTTAAAAAAAAAAATGTGTTGGAGGGAGTTTCTATAAGGCCCGCCGTTTCTTCTCACTCCGCAAACACTTCCCGAAACGGTGGGTATACGAGTTCCGAGTGGTAGGAACCTCGTATTAGGTAGATAAAATAATGACGTTCGAAAAGTGTACACCGCTACCTACTTCGAATAAAATATTTTCATTTTTTATTTGCCCTGTTACACAATAAAGATAAAATAAAATAAAATGACATTGAGGCGTCAAGTTGGGGACATACATATAAACAGAGACATTTGCAGTATTAATTTTGTTGATTAGGGTAAAAGTTAGGAAGGTAAGTAATAATCGTTAATACAGAGTGATAACATATAATTGTAGCAATACCTTTAGATGTGCTTCTATTTATAAACTGATCAACTTTTGTTCTACGATTTTACATAATAATCAAATTAAACAAAATACGTTTATTCGAAGGTGTATTTATAAGTCGCTTCGTCGTTGTAAAATGTATAAAAAAGAAAAAGGACAAAACTCTATATAAATAATCTTGTCAAATAAATTCTTAAAACGTCGCGTCGTCCATTCCCGGAATTTCGAAATAAAAATAAATAATAAAACGCAAATTTCTTGAGAGGAAAAACAGTTTTTTTTTGCTTTTCCTTCATAAACATGAATTCCCTAATCTCTTTTCCATTTTTAAGAAAAACGCCTAAGAAATAACAAGAGAAAGTAAAAAGGTAAAGTCCAGATTTGTGGAAGCGTGTTCTCGGATCGACAAATAACAAATGCAGATGATCATTGACCCTAGGCGACAATAGCCCTTTTTCACCATGTAGGCCGTCAGGCTTTTGCCGCCTAGTTACTTCGTCACATGACGCATTTTTTGGCGGGCTCCGAAAATACCCTATCACCAAACAAACCCAGTCCTACAAAGTTGGACCCCGCCGAGAATCGAACCCGCAACCTCCTGATTTGAAGCAAGCAGACTCGCCACTAGACTAGACCACAGAGCGGTTAAAATACATTTAGTTTATTTAAAAAAAATCAAAATTCAAAATTATTTATTTGCCTTAAACATGGTATACAGAGGGCTTAAATATAATACATAGCACTCATGTTTAGCCATTTCTTAATAGCATGCAAATAGTCTTAATCTTATTTAATTAATTAAAAGTTCTTTTTTTGTTTTTGAAATTATTTTGAATTCCCGTGGTCGCTTATGACTTGGACACTAATTTGACAACGAAATTATCATTAGATCGACTCCACTACCAAAAAAAAAACAGTTTCTAAGAATTCCCAGAAAATTATCGTAAATAATTGACCACGCTGAATACGTTAAAAACAACCGACTTCAATCGCAACAACTCCAATTTTGCTATGTTTTGTTGATTTTCTCAAAAACCGCTGAATCGATTTCGATAAAATTTATATGGGACCACCTGTGAAGTATACCCTTTCAAACAAAAAAAGAATTTTCGAAATCGGTTCAGGCGTCTTCGAGTAATCGGTGAATTCCGACGAATTGAGAACCTCCTCCTTTTTTTGAAGTCGGTTGAAAAATCTTCAAATCTAACGTTACAATTATTGTGTGTAGGCAGACGCCAAATTATGTTACGTACCTTTACCGTTCTAGCGAAACATTAAAAAAAACCGTCATTGATCTTCACAATCCTACATTTCTTATCAGTAGAAATCATCTTCCTTTAATAAGCTGAGTCTCCTAATCTATATATAATGGGTTCACATGTCTCAGTTGTAATTACCATTGGTAACAGTTTATGATCATATTTTATGGTACGCTGAACCCTGTGGTATAAATCATAAGAGATTAGACTTAATTCTACATTCCATTTTTCGGAATTGTACTTGCAAGTATGTAACGGACTCCAAGCAAAAGTTATTGTCTAGGATTGGCCGTCTATTCACTACTAATAAAGAGTTATGCCGATATTTAGCTCTGTGCGTGTATTCAACTGTCTCCTTGCGTGAATTATCCATAAATCAATTCAACTATTTTATTCTTCATGCATCGTTATGCGTTTTGCAACATGTTTTTCATAAGCTTTTGCCGATTATTTCTTTTAGGAATTAACATCCTACTCTAGAGTCTTCTAAAGCTCGACCAGTGACGCGATGACAAACAAAAGGTGTGTCCGCTCTCGCTATTTCTCATGCCTTGTGCAGTATCGCGTAGGCGGGACTTAGAATCTCACAAAAATCGGGGGCGTGAATCTTATTCTAAGTTTGATTATATTTCTTCAGATTAGCATTTTTTGTTATTCACCGTATCATATTAAATATCTTTTTTGGTTCCTTTTTTGGAAGGTGTTTTATAGTAGCCGTTGTGTAATGTTTTATGTTTTGATTGTATCATTTTAGATCGTGTGACTCAGATACGTAAGACTGAACTATAATTTGTGTTTATTAAAATAATCTAATTTGAGGATTTTTTGTTGCAGGTATGTTCGGGACTAATGAATCGATCATCGGTTTGGGATTCAGCGGCAGTGTACGGAATTAGGTTTTACTATACAAAACAATTTTATTATTAATCCATCGAGTTTTGGGTTTAGGGCTTGTACACAAGCGACGACGCGGCGACGCCGCATCGCAGAAACCTGCGAGCTTGCACATACCTACAGTAACATAGATTTACCCGTACAGTTTCATGCATTGCGAATTTGCATCGATCGCAGTGATTCGCAGTTTTTTGTTTGAGCCCTTAAGTGGAGGGCGGACTTAGGGTTTCATTAGAAAATAAATACAATTTATTAAATAATAATATGTTTTTAAATGTGAGAAATAATCTTTCATTTTTATCCGTTAAGTCAGTTTTAGTTAGGTCGAAGATTGATTTATCTTTTTTTTTGTTCGCGACGGTAATTTTGTAATCATGAACAAGTAGTGATGAACAATGGTGATGCTGGTGACGAAAGATGTAAGGATTCCGCAAGGCAGTGGGAACCGGCTATCTTCACACATCACCATCATCAGGACACATCTATGCTGTGTCCAAATTAGATTGTGGACTTAGATAATATGGTAGTAGCAGTAGCTAGCTAGGCGGGAGAGAAAATGTGTGCCAAGCAGTTGTGCCACGGGCAATAAACGGAAAACGCCCCAGCACTAAGAAAACCGAGCCGTGGAGGCAGTGCTAGAGAATTTTGAGTTCATCAACTCAGAAGTTTTAAAAAGGAGATTTAAATATGAAACCACTACAGTGATAAAATGATCAGTTTTATTTCTGTGTATTTTTTTAAATAAGACTTAATTTTAAGGCATTTAAATTATTTTTGCTAAGCAAAAAAGGAAATCTTTTTTTTTGTGAACCACTCAGTCTCGGTATGACCTAATTATCCTTTGTGTCAAGTAAGTACACTTAAAGGTCGACTGTCTGAAGGGTCGGTAATGGCCAGTACACAGAAATATATAAAATGCTTTAGAACGGTCATTGGAAGGACACTACTTTATTAACAATGTTATCTGGTTTAACCGACGAAAAGGAAAGAGAAGATTAGAGTGACTTTCAAAAATACATCGCATCCTATATCGATCGTTATCTAATTATTATAATTCAAATGTATGTAAGTAATTGCATGCCTATGTTATAATTACCGCATGGAGCTAAAACGACTTGATGAATTTTAAAGTGCAAGGTTGTTACATTTGTTTGATCGCCAAATTGACATACAATTTTTTTTGTTCAATTGCCACCCAAACTATGCGATATTTATCATATAATAATCAGTCAAAAAAAGTCTTGAAACGGATATTTTATGGAATAATTCTTAGTCACAAAATTCGAAAGTGCTTAAAATGTTGTCTTTAAGAAACGAACAAGCAGTGGCCCTTGCCCGCCATGATTTTCAAAAACTTTTTTGACAGATTGCAAATTTAGCGACGAACTAGCCGGTTTGAAATCTTGCTCATAGGTCGTCATTATCAGTGACTTTATTATGACTTATTTAGACCTTTAATTTTAATTAGACCTTTAATTCGCCTTTTTTCCCTTTCTTAATGTTTTTAAGTACCTACTTATAATTTCCTGTCCTTTTAATTAAATCAACTTGTTTTTTTTTTACTCTTAAATGTTCTTTGGCGAAATCATAGCGACCGCCAACTTTTTTTTAGAGAAGTAGGCATAGGTTGTCCTTTCTCGCCCATCTATCAAGTTTTATTGTATTTCTGTGTGCCGTTACATTAGTCCATACTTTGGTACAATCGATGTCAACTCCTGTCTACCTACTCCTGTACCCTTACGTTGATTGCTTGTGATTGTCCTCGCTATTATGGAGAAAGTTTTGTAATATGTCTTTGGTCCGACTTTTTTGCGGGCAATCGCAGCAACAGTTTTGTTGTTTTTTTGTTTTATTATCGCTAAAATTACACTGAGTCGATTTTGATAGAAAATGTAATTATGCAACAAATTGTTATTTGTTTTATTTTTTAAGTGTTTAGGCTGTGTTAAGAGTGTTCTCTAGAAGGATCATGAAAGCTTCAGGTAAAGTGCTTTAATTTTGCTGGAGGTCTGACTGACAGGCATAACATGAACTGACTTTCTGCCTAACATCTAACGAAATGTCTGTCAATTAAAAAAATCGAATTTTATGTTTTTACACTTTTATGACAAAACGGTCACTTCTCCTCTTAAAACAAAATGGCATTTTCGTACAACTTCAAATTAAATAATTAATACTTTTTCATAAAATAAGTAAGAAAATGTCATCACCTTTAAAAAATCCCTCAACGTCTTAAATCTTGAAGTGCCCTTAACTTACGACCCGTTCCGTGGTCAATCATGTCAATCTCGTTTATGGGGTGTCAACCCTCGACCCCCGCCCTGTGGGGTCTAAACGACCCATGGGTCCCACGGGATCCCAAGGACCGCCCTTTGTCTCACTTGTTGAGTGCTATAAGATTGAATTGTTTTAAATTGCCGCTTAAGTGTGATTGCTGCAGCAAATGTTCTTTTTGTTCGCATGAGGGGCCATTTTGGGACACAAGACGTTTTGCAACACTGTAATTTTGGACTTTCTGTGACTGAAAATTTTAAAACACTAGTCGATTTGAAAGAGTTACCTACCCATCGCTATAACGAAACCCATCTATGCTTTTTTAACCTGTTTGCTGTTTACGGTTAGTTAATCTGCGTTATTGCCGACCTTAGTCGTACTAAGCCCCGAATGCTTTAATAGTGACCGTTCTGTAAGACAGTTACTATTAAGTGCTCTGTGACAGGGCACTAAGACACAAAATAGACATAGAAGCTCCGCTCAATACAAACCACTAAAATCGTAAGCATATACATGCTCATAGAAATATACGGTCGTTCGAGGCAAGGTCACGATCGCACAGTACGTGATCGTGCCTACAACGACCGTATACGTCTATAAGCATGTATATATCCTTAGGATTTTTGTGAGCGTATTGAGCGGACCTTCTGTATCTATGTGTTTTGTGACCAAGATACGTCTTAGGACTCTTAGGAACAGAGTTTCTCCGTTTGTTTACAACACAACTAAATGCATTTCCACTTGTGAACTGTTGTGCTGTGTTCCGTTTGGCTCCTCAGTTATAATTGACATCTGTTCTAAAACGACTTCTTAAAAACAAATGTGCATAGACAAATACATTTTTATTTATCATCCCCCTAAGATATTTCCTAATAATAGTAAAAAATAAAATGTTTTAAAGAAAGTGTCGAATTACAAAAAAATAAACTGAATTAAGATATCGATGGGTGCCAAAAACGATGTGCGTATATGACCGCATAGGTTTGTAGAAAGCCGGTATCAATGAAATTGGCGTACTCTCTCCCAAAAAAAAGCGGCCAAGTACGAGTCGGACTCGCCCGGAAATCTATTGTTTCTTTTTTTCTATCTTAGTGTGAAAAACTTAATGCGGTTCACAGAATACATCTACTTACCAAGTTTCAACAGTATAGTTTTTATAGTTTCGGAAAAAAGTGGCTGTGACATACGGACGGATAGACAGACAGACAGACATGACGAATCCATAAGGGTTCCGTTTTTTGCCATTTGGCTACGGAACCCTAAAAAGTGTTTCTCGGAAGAATGGAAAATGATGTGTTCCAGCATTTAAAAAAAAATGCGCGTTTAAAAATTCTATATTAACTTATTTAGACCTTAGATCCAAGCGGAACATCCCATTCTAGAATTACATTGTTTTATTTTGTATCATTCAGCTCAGATTCTTTATTTCCGTAAACATGTGAGAATTCAGACGACGAACAAGTAAGAAATGTTTGGTATCTCTGATTAATGACGTGATACATCTTCTAGCTATGTTTAGCACGTGTTTAAGTTTATAGAGTTGTGTCACGAAAGGTTAGATGAAAAAGCTATTTGATATATTTACTTAACAGTTTTTTTTAGAAAGAAAACGTTAAATATCTCGAAAATAAAGTAATAGTAATAAATTATTTATTCAGACGGATAGCAGCTACAAAAGTACAATAAAAATAGATACACAAAAATACAGTTCCGGACACATCTGTCGGCCCATCTAGAATTTAAAGTTTTAATAGCTATAGATAAAACCTAACTATCGACCATAGACTATTCATGAGTATGAATTTGGAACTAATGGCATACAAAATAGATTGCTCATGTGCCGGCTTCAAAACTGCATAAAAGCTTTTCGGCTATAGTTCATTAAAACTTAAAATGATAGGTGGGCCGAAAGATATGTACAAAAGTGTATTATAAAATAAAACACTGCACAAGATGTCTTAGGTTCCTTAAATTCGAAAACCAAAAATAGAAATTAAGTACCCAATGAAATGAGGAAATTTTATAATATCTAAAAAGAATGTCGATTTTCACAAAGGCAGTAATTTCATAGAATTAGATAAATTATTTATTTCACGAAACCTAGCACATTGTAATAGAGGGGCTTCTTAATTACTCATTAAAAAAAAGCGGCCAAGTGCGAGTCGGACTCGCCAATGAAGGGTTCCGTAACAGCAAGTAACATAATATAAAAGTTCTTGTAGTTCGTTGTAGGTAAATTGCGGTTTACGATTTATGACGTATTAAAAAAAAAAACTACTTACTAGATCTCGTTCAAACCAATTTTCGGTGGAAGTTTGCATGGTAATGTACATCATATATATTTTTTAGTTTTATCATTCTCTTATTTTAGAAGTTACAGGGGGGGGGGGGGGGACACACATTTTACAACTTTGAAAGTGTTTCTCGCGCAAACTATTCAGTTTAGAAAAAAATGATATTAGAAACCTCAATATCATTTTTGAAGACCTATCCATAGATACCCCACACGTATGGGTTTGATGAAAAAACATTTTATGAGTTTCAGTTTTAAGTATGGGGAACCCCCAAAATTTATTGTTTTTTTCTATTTTTGTGTGAAAATCTTAATGCGGTTCACAGAATACATCTACTTACCAAGTTTCAACAGTATAGTTCTTATAGTTTCGGAAAAAAGTGACTGTAACATACGGACGGACAGACAGACAGACAGACATGACGAATCCATAAGGGTTCCGTTTTTTTGCCATTTGGCTACGGAACCCTAAAAACATACCAGGCCAGAAAAAGGTCTGAACTCAGCATAATTAAGTTCAAAAGAAACCTGACCTGACCTACCCAAACTGAGTTGATAACTGAAACACAATTTTTCAGTTACTCAGTTACGCAGATCATATTATATTTAGACAAAATTAAGTAGCCCAGTTCTTTAAATAATTATAATATTATGTATGGGGTGTATAAAAAGGGGTAAACTTGAGGAATGTTGTCGAGTTTCTTCTAAGCAAGATATACGTATCACTTAAAGACAATTTTAATGTGGGTTACACGATTTTTAATAATGAAATTGAACAAACGACTAACACATCGAAGTAACTCTAAAAAATATGGACTTCCCAAACATCATTAAAAATAAAAATTTGAAAAAATTGAGCAATTCAATTTCCAAAGGCCAAACTCTCAATATGAAATTATCATTTATATCACCGGAAACAATATAAGGCAATATCTTCCTCTATCCCACACGATTTCCATTCTCCCTACCTACGGGGCTACCCTTGAGAGGCCACAACCATCTACAAAATAAAATGTACGCCCTGTACCGTACGTACTTTCGTGCAGTATTGTAATTTACCCGAATATGAATGAGAGGAAAAACTTTCAAACTTGAATTAGTTTCAAAAAATAATGTGTAATTTTGTATGAATAGATACATACGTTACGTACCACTAAAAACGGTTGAATATATGAATGACTGTTATACATATTTGCAATTTCGTAGAAGAAACTTGAATAATAATTTGAATATAACTTAAAATATTTCTATGCAAATTACACGTGTTAGTTTAGTAATGCTCAAAAATTAAATTAAAAGAGAAATATTTATATTAAATATTACCTTATCTTAAATTTCACTCTCCTGGCTTATCATCACTTAACTTTCATTCCTCCTAACATTACCCGCAAAAAAAACTAAAACTAAACAAAGCCGATACTTCGATTTGTATTCCCCTTACCGGCGGCCGCTTCCGTTTTTTTCTTGACTTTCTTTCTACCCTCTTTGTAATACGACGATTTTGTTGTGGTGCAAGTTACAAACGATTTACCTGTCTGCAAAAGTCACCGGAAATGATGAAGGATCGATCTCGTAGTCACAGCACAGAATATACAGGGTCCTTATGAAATACCTGAAAAAACTTTCACCACGGCTTCTACTCATGAAACTGAATAACTTTCCCTAAGGAACCTATACTCAATTCGCAAAATTTTCTGGAGTCCCCAAAGTAATTGAACAACTTAACCGCCAATTTTGTACGGGAACTCCAAAAATTGTTTTGCGAATTGAGTATAAGGAAAAATTGTTCAGTTTCAGTTTCAAGAGTAGAAGCCACTGTTGATTTTTTCAAGTATTTTAGAAGGACCCTATATTGTACATAGTAATATGGCCACCCCATATCTGCATAAGGCAACCGCAACTCCCCTGGGGATATGATCCGGTTCCTGTTCCCCAGCGCAAGCCACGCAATACACACGTTTTACGCGTGTACAAACGCCATATTTTTATGTAGTAGTAATATGCTTGTGCGACGATGCCTGGTTTGAGGTGTTGACCGACAAAAAAACCGCAGACATCAAAGCTCTGCTGATCCATCGACTAACTTCCCCTGCCATAGCAGTGGTAGACTATGTAGATCTCATATCGGGCTGTATAGTCACCAAAAGCAGTGCATCCGTCTGCCATAGACGTCACAGGCCAATGATGATGATGAATATGCCTGGCACCATGTTACTGCCAGAGATAGATGCCGGCTGCCTAAAGTTTCTGTTGATGATTTTAATTATTTCAATTTCTCCAATTCTCCGATATAAACTAAAGATTGCAATCAAATCAAATTAGCATTTTTTTTTTCGAATAGGTAGCCCTGTACACTTTGTCGAGGGTTATTTTTAGTCTACCTAATATAAAGTTCCTACTACTTGGAACTCATATTACTCAGCGTTTCGGAAAGTGTTTGCGGAGAGACAAGCAACGACAGGTCCAAACGAAACTCTCTGCAACCTTTTTTTTGAATTACGTGTACAATTTTTTAAAAATTATATCTGATATCAGTCTCTTAAGACTTACACCACAGGCTGCTCGTAGAATCCTCGACCGATGTTTATAGAGGAAAACCATGATCCCACGAGGCGGGCGGTAATTTTTTAAAAATTATATCTGATATCAGTCTCTTAAGACTTACACCACAGGCTGCTCGTAGAATCCTCGACCGATGTTTATAGAGGAAAACCATGATCCCACGAGGCGGGCGGTAAACAAGCCAATGGCAGTCGATACACGGACCAACAGACACATTTCGGTATAATTTATGTATACTTAAGTAGATTACTAATTAGTGAGGTACTGTATACGCCGACACTGTATTAATATACATGCTAATGACATTGAACAACTCTCCAAGGAATGTACACAAATATAGCAACTTTTTGTATATATATTTTTTTATTTTATTTCTTATGGCAGAGGTGGCAAACGAGCAGGCGGATCACCTGATGGTAAGCGATTACCGCCGCCCATAGACACCCGCAACACCAGAGGAGTCACAAGTGCGTTGCCGGCCTTTGATATGGGAGTACGCTCTTTTCTTAAGGGTTTGAAATTTCTTGCAAAGTTTACAGAGACTGGTCCACTTATTGACAATTAGTAGGCATGAAAAGTCTTTTTTGTCCGTTTCTTTAGGTTCCTTGCAGAAAATTGTACATTTTCATAAATAGCATCTGTGTAATACCGTCCCCTGTATAGCAAACGTCAATAAAGTATTCAATGGAACCTTAACCACAGTTTTATTGTACATGAGAGATATTACGCAACTAACTCATGAAAGGTCTTAGATTTAGTCACAATATCAGAAATAATTAGAAGGGAATATTTCATTTTGTTCAAATATATTTCAAAAAATATATTTGAACTTCATCATTCGTCATCATTGGCCTTACGCCTCTATGACAGACGATGCAGTTAGTGGGCAACTTCATAAGTATACCTTGTTCCAATCAAGAAAAAGCAAAAGGTAAACAAACTTACTACAGAATTGACACATGTCAACGTCAGTTGCCTAGTAAGTTTGTTTACCTTTTGCTTTTTTAATTGGAATGAACTGTAAGCACATAATACAGAGTACATAATTGAAACACTTTTGTACCGGATTGTACACACAGCTGGTACAGTGTTGCTCAAAAATGTAACTGCCTCAAATGTCTCTAAACCTGTTAACACTGAAACGGCCCCATATCGTTCGTATCTAGTGACACTTTAGAACAACGCGCGGTGTTATCAGGAACGCAATCGCGTCACGTAAAGACCGCCATGTTTTAGATGCGGAAGAGTTTACGTAATGTTGAATTATGGGAGCTTTTATTCAGAACTTGTTTGGCGCGTTAATGAAGTAAGATTTGTCGGTTGAATCCAGATAAAGATGAGTAAGTTGAATAAATAAATGAGTGAATTTAATAAAATATGTGTAAAACCTCATTGGTCTTCATTAGAAACACCCTGGCCGTTTATAATGTTCTTTGATACTGTTTTTAGGGTTCTGTAGCCAAATGGCAAAAAACGGAACCCTTATGGATTCGTCATGTCTGTCTGTCTGTCTGTCTGTCTGTCCGTCCATATGTCACAGCCACTTTTTTCCGAAATTATAAGAACTATACCGTTGAAACATGGTAGGTTTTTACACAAAAATAGAAAAAAACAATAAATATTGGGGGTTCCCCATACTTAGAACTGAAACTCTTATTTTTTTTCATCGAATCCATACGTGTGGGGTATCTATGGATAGGTCTTCAAAATTAATGATATTGAGGTTTCTAATATATTTTTTTTCTAAACTAAATAGTTTGCGCGAGAGTCACTTCTAAAGTGGTAAAATGTGTGGGGACTAACTTCTTAAAACAAGAGAATGATAAAACCAAAAAAATATATATGATAAGATAAGAGAAATATTCTTTATTGCACACCAATAGTACAGAGACATCAAAAAATATTTACAGACAGTGCAAAGGCGTATGATGATATGATGTACATTACCATGCAAACGTCCACCGAAAATTGGTTTGAACAAGATCTAGTAAGTAGTTTTTTTAATACGTCATAAATCGTAAACCGCAATTTACCTTTTATTCAATCAACTTAAATATAAAAATAAAATAAAAACATTTAATTTCTAAGCACAACGAACTACAAGAACTTTTATATTATGTTACTTGCTGCTACGGAACCCTTCATGGGCTAGTCCGACTCGCACTTGGTGGTTTTTTTTTAATGTCACTATTACTTCACAAAAAAAAATATTTTAAACTACCATAATAGTGTGGTTAAGAGTGTTAAAGGTTAAGTTAAATAGTAAGTACTCAGTGTGCTACTGGAACGGAAACATACCTAGCACTCCGGGTTATATCAAGCCGTTTTGGCTGCTGACTGTAACCGTGAAACGGTTAGACTTATACTTCATTCCAATCAAAAAAAAGCAAAACGTAAACAAACTTACTATGAAACTGACGCATGTCAATGTCATCTGCATACTATGTTTGTTTACCTTTTGCTTTTTTTTTGATTGGAATGAACCATACATAGCTATTTACACAGATATACAGGGTGAAGAAATGTTAGAACGCCACTTGGAGGAAAAGTACTCTAAATACTGGAGATACCAAATTTTACTCAAATGAAACTTTCCTTTATTTTTAAAAAAAAAGCAAAACTACAATCAAAAATTATTGAAAATACCCTTGTCACACTCAGGAATCGAACCGGCTAAAATCCGAAAAAATAATATCCTGTACTGTTATTGCATTAACCGATAGGGTCAATCATAAGGATAAAATCTCTGTAACAAACATGATAGGTTAAATGAAAGGAAAACCATGAAATCTTGTGTTATGAGCCATGAATTTTTAATTTAACATAAGTAATTCGATGAACCCTTAAATAAAAAGTGCTTTAGTGCTTGAGTAAAAGTCTCTCGTTGAATTTATAAGTTTTCATGGTTTTCCTTTCATTTAAAATACCATGTTTGTTTGAGAGATTCGATCCTTATTACTGGCCCTAATCGATTAATGCCATAAAAGTACAGGATGTTATTTTCTCGGATTTTAGCCGGTTCGATTCCTGGGTGTGACAAGGGTATTTTCAAAAGTCTTTGAATGTAGTTTTGTTTCTTTTCAAAAATAAAGGAATGTTTCCTTTGAGTAAAATTTGCTATCTCCAGTATTTAGAGTACTTTCCCTCCAGTTGGCGTTCCAACATTCCACCCTGTATACTATACAAATAATGTATGTAAAAAGATGTTGCAGTACTTTAAGTTAAAGCCCTGCTCATGAGACTAAACAATGACTTTGTGGACATCGCAAAACAATTTTGGACTTTTCCTACCTATACGTATTGTGTGGGAAGTAAATATATTTTTATTGAGATTAAATAAATAATGTTTTCCTTGGAGAAAAAGTGTTTAGTACTACATTATTTGGATAAAATATTTTCATTTTCTTTCCGCAACTTTCCTACCGGGCTGGTTAAAACCATGAAATGAGAGCGTCGGTGACGCAGCGGGTAGTGACTCCGCCCTGCTAACCAGAGATCTTGGGTTCAAATCCTCGCCGGTGCACCAATGATTTTTTCGAAACTTACGTGCATTTTCATACCAACTGCTTTAACGGTGAATGAAAACAACGTGAGGAAACCTGCACATCTGATTTCTAGATGTGTATGATGGTCGCGTTGCACACGTCCGTAGGTGTAAATTTAAATGCCTGCCCTACACGTGACCGCGGGTGATGCTAAGTGCAACACTAGGCAACCGCCGTCTATACCTTGTGGATAGAACGGATAAATGTGCCACACGATAAGAAGAAGGTGGGATGCACTTTCTCCGCCCCAAGGCTTCATGTTGACCCTCAAACCTCTATAAGTAACAATACTGCGATTCTGGGAGAGCAAAAGTAAATAATTTATGATCGAAAACAGACATACTTTTTTTTGAAATGTGGTTTCAAGTTATCACTATGCGGCGTGTTAAGCGTTAGGTACTCGTATACCACGTAAAACCGACCATACAGGCCGTTAAAAAAGTGCGTTTGAGATTTTAAGGGGTTACTCAAAATCAAGTGTCAGGAGAAATATTGAAAAAATCCTATCATTGTTTTTTCCGTTTCCCATACTAAATCAAATAGAAATTCAAAAATTTGTATGGGAAACTGAATAATAATAAATAATAATATCTGGGACAAATCACACACGGTCATCTGGCCCCAAACTAGGATTCCCTGTATCTTGGGAACCAGAGACTGATATACATACACACACATATACTTTTAAATACATACATATATAAATATAATACACCCAGACTCAGAGCAAACAATTCTGCTCATCACAGAAAAGTTTGCCCTGTGTGGGGATCGAACCCACGACTCTCGGATCAGAGGTCAGGATCGCTAACCGCTTAGCCACCGAGTCAGTCAATAAAAAGGTAGATCGTTTTTTTTATATATTTTGCCTGTATTCTATATTTGATTGTAACCCCTTAAAATTTTTAGCGCACTTTTTTTTAACACCGTGTTTTAGTGTTAACACCACACACTAATATTTGTGTTATTATTTATTGCGTTGTTTTTCATTCAGTTTCGGATTTTCGGCGCTGGCGTTTTTTTAATGTCCAGTTTTCTATATTGTCTTTTCACGAGTAAAAACAAAAACGTTGAAAAATATCGAGTTTTGTTAATTTTCGGACTCTCCATAAATACTTTAGACGAAGCAAAAAAAACGCATACAAATTTGAAAGCGCTATTTCCGTGCACCAGCACAAGCCTGGATGTAGGCTGTAGGCTAGTCTGAGGCGAGGTCAACTCACTTTGAATATCTCGTTACAAAGAGTTACTAAGTTAGTAGCAAAAGACGGTAACCAGTTTACTGTGCAGCTGCTAGCTGTATACACAGGCGCGGATCCAGGGTGCAATTGCCCCCCCCCCCCCCCTGAAGCCTGACCAAAGTACTAAAACTTCTATAAAATGCAAATTAATAGAGGCATTTCTTAACTATTCAAAAAATTTCGCGCTCGCTACGCTCGCGACTTTTTATGTTAATAGTCTGATCCATCGACCGCTTCATAAATACGGGTACACTGAAAATTTGCCCCCCCCCCCCCCCCCCTGAACGAAATCCTGGATCCGCGCCTGTGTATACAGGCTGTAAGCTGATCGATTTGTATGAAGAGTCCAACATTTTTTCTGCAATTTGATTAGGGGTTCCTTGGGGAAACCAGATCAGAATCAGGAGTAGAAGCACTGATTAAAATTTGACGCACGACGAGATTTACACCCTGTATAGAAGCGTCGTATTTAGTGATGGGCTGAAGTTCGGTCCCACGTAATTTTAAAACAATACACTATGTTTGATTAGAAAGTATTTTGACGACAAACGAGTACAACGACATTTTTATTGATCAGTTTTTGTTCACTTAAATCTTATACAAAAAAATAAGTAAAAATTTTAAATCGGTAGTTTTTTAATACAAAAATTGTCTTTCTTTTTCTTGTTCTCCATTCTTGGAAATTGTATAAATTGATCTTATCTGCAATCTAAATTGTAGAATGTTCAAGGAAAAACTTATTTTAATCAAAAGTTTTAAACAGGTGCACAAGAATCACATTGTTAAAAATACGCTAGAAATAATCTAGAGGAGTTGATAGTTTTGGAAGACTTTGTTTCAGATCAAATATTATTGCCTGTTTCCATCACAGGCCTTTTATGCGACTTGAAACTTTCGACACTGGGGTTGGCCACTAGCCCCACAACCTCGACTAATCCGGACTTGGCCCCGGTGTGTGGAGTATGGCCTAAACTTCCCGAGGTACGGAAAGAGAGCCCTGTCCCTGCAGTGGGGATGATATAGATTGTCAACAATAAATAGCAAAGAAGATACAGATTTATCAGCAAAATTTATAAACTTGGTATGATACCTTTGAAAAGTATATTTTTGGATGGGGAACCCTCCCACTTCGCAAATAAAGTTAGCCGCTGTGTCTCTCATAAATAATATACTATACTGTCCTCATAAGAAAAAAGGTTGCAAAGTACACGGAAACTACGTATACTGTGCGGCCTTTTTGCTTATGACGGCAGTATATTTGTATTTCTGTCATCTTAACCTCCTGCCAAGTCTTCTTAAGAAACGTTTGCGAACGCAAACGCAAGAAGTTTGGTTGTCAAACATCAGCATCTGTAATTAGGTTGCACATTTAATCGAAATGTATTTTTTGTCGAAACGAAACTGAAATTTTTGAATGAGCTTCCCTTACGTAAAAAAGTTGACGTTTTACATATTCTTAATTTTTTTAGGGTTCCGTAGCCAAATGGCAAAAAACGGAACCCTTATGGATTCGTCACGTCTGTCTGTCTGTCTGTCTGTCTGTCTGTCCGTCCGTATGTCACAGTCACTTTTTTCCGAAACTATAAGAACTATACTGTTGAAATTTGGTACGTAGATGTATTCTGTGAACCGCATTAAGATTTTCACACATAAATAGAAAAAAACAATAAATTTTGGGGGTTCCCCATACTTAGAACTGAAACTCAGAAAAATTTCTTTCATCAAACCTATACGTGTGGGGTATCTATAGATAGGTCTTCAAAAATGATATTGAGGTTTCTAATATCATTTTTTTCTAAACCGAAAAGTTTGCGCGAGAGACACTTTCAAAGTGGTAAAATGTGTGTCCCCTCCTCCTGTAACTTCTAAAATGAGAGAATGATAAAACTAGAAAAAATATATGATGTACACTACCATGCAAACTTCCACCGAAAATTGGTTTGAACGAGATCTAGTAAGTAGTTTTTTTTTCAATAAGTCATAAATCGTAAACCGCAAATTACCTTTCATTCAATCAACTCAAATATTAAAATATAGAGTTCAAGACATGTGTGATTATGAATTTATACGGAACCCTCGGTGCGCGAGTCCGACTCGCACTTGGCCGGTTTTTTTTATCTATCTATTTTAGTACAAAGTCCTTACCTCATGGAACTTGTATACACAAAGTTTCGGGAAGTGTCAGCCTTAAGTAGCTGACCAACCTCCCCCCCCCCTCGCCCCCAAATTGTGTTACGGTTTAAGTTTAAGACTGTTCGCTGGTTTTTGGATTAACAAACATGGCTCCTTTGGAATATGACCCCTTAGCTTAATGGAACTCTATTCGCAAAAAGTCCCTTTCCCAAAACGCCTATTTCACGAAATTTCTTTTGCAAATTTCCGTTCTGCAAATGTGACTTTCTCAAAACATGCTTATGTACCTAATATAACATTTTCGGTTCCGTTCAGTAGGTAGTGAACTGTGAGCATGCCTCGACAAAAAGTCGCCAAATGTTGCGAGTGTTGATATTCTGGATAAGTTTCATGTAACGGTTCAAGGCATAAATGTGAGGCGGAAACCGCCCCACTTTTCACGCTTAATCGAAATGTTTTACTATCTACTTATATCTTAAAACTATGTCTATAACAACACACTTGAAAGCGTTTTATATCCAACGTTGTTTGTTACTATTCGCAATTATGAAACTGTGTAATTCTAAATAATATTAAGAATGTGAAAATATGCATTCCTTTGTTCTCTCTTGGTGCGTCAACGTCTCAACCAATCTTAACGGACTTTAACAATACATATCCAAACTTTTATCTCGATTTAAAAACTGTTTGTGAACTAAGCTGCGGTTTGAAAACTATATTTAATAAATAAATAATAAAAACACAATACTACGAAAATGCTTAGACTATTTACATCATGTACATTGTATATGTACGAATCGTAACGAATAGAGGAGCACTAGGAAAGGACTTTACTTTAAAAGACATACCTGTCACTAAGTGGTTGAAATTGGGCGTTAATTGTGTATGGGTGTTAATTGAAAAAGTAAAATAATTTCAAAAGGGTTTAATGGGCTGTTCACATCCGGAGTGTAAGCGGATTAAGTCCGCCAGTAAAACCAAACCTTCTGTCACTTGCACCATACACAAATTGTTCCTTAACTTCCATTCAAATAGAATTCACAACAGTCTTGTCTTAACATAGTTTTCAAACAATTTCATGCTGTCTTCGTTTCGTATACTTTTAACATACTTCCATCATATGGAGCGTTGTCACTCTGCCAAATCGAGGTTATAATATTAATACTTGTGGCTCCAAACTTTGAACGGTTATGTTTTGAAAACTTTCCAGCTTGTTTTGAGTTCATAAAACAAATTATTGTTTTGCTTGGCTCTCATTTTATCGCACGCAAAATAGGGGTTTCATAAGTTTTGAGGTCGCTTTGTGTCTATCTGTCTGAGATACTATATGTCTCATACGGGTGGACAGAATTGAAAGCTGTTTTTGACTAATTCGTCCGAATGTTATGTATGGGACGTAATAAATTTCGATCATCTTTTTTACCTACAATTAGTTAGTGGTGAGTAGAAACCACAGCTAATTTCAGAAGGGCCCTACCGTTGTTTTTCACTTTCCTTAGTAGAATAACCATGAGTTAATAAACAATCTAAAGAGCAATAAAAAGTAGATTTTCCTGCCTCAAAAGACAAAAATAACCACACTGAGTACAATATAAACCGAAAACTACTTCACCGACCGTCACAGGGCTCTTCCCGCTAACTACTTTTACTCCAGCTTCAGTTATTCGTTCGTAAGCCCATCGATGGGAAGTTGGTAACACAATCAAACTGCCATAAGAACTTGGCCGAACGCTGCCGTGCGTCCAATATCGTTAGCTCGTTTGCGACTCGTTTTCGGAATCGTCAAAAAAAGAGTTTGAGCGAGTTTCGGCGGGACTGCCTTATTTGTCACTTGTGAATTACGTGACCTTTTCGTTTTGGGTAAGTTAACTTAGGTTACTTACTAAAAGTACATTATGTTTTATCGACTTTATTTATGGTAAAACAAGTAGATAGGGTCGGGTAGAATCGGAAGTAAAGGAACTGATTCAAAGGAAGTTTATTGTGTTGATTGGCAAGAGACTGACGGCCTACCTCATGGAAAGTGCTCCGTATACAAAGGCGGACTAGCAGTCTTGGCTGCCCCCAGGCCGTTTAGTAGTGGCTGCCCCTAAACCTTAATCGAAGAACTTATCTTCAAAAAATTTATATTTTTATGTATAAAATAAAACCATATTTCTATCACATTTATAAGCTGATAAGGCGTCCTTCATATACACTAAGATTTTAGGATAATTTTTAAATGAGAAGTAGCTGTAACGGCAATTATTTAATAAAATTATGCAAAAATTTTTGATTAAAATCCATATCTTTTCACAATCGGTGTAAATTACCAAACTACCGTACTTTATCAAACGCAATCATGTTATTATAATGCTGACAACAAAAACGTCTCGTTAATATGTAAATTGTCGAAAACTCGTTAAAAATAACACTCAAAAGTTGTAATCGTAGGGCTTGGCCTCCTGGCCTATCAGCCAAGTTTAAATTAAGCTTGTCACTTGCGAATGAGGGTTACTCCGGGACTTCGGGGTTGATGGGGGGTGAAAAGCCGGTAGGACCCACTACAGAGGCAAACAGAAGAACACGTTGTTTTAACATTAGTGTTAACAGCATTGATTTGTTCTGCCATGAAGATAAGATAGCCAGTTCCCTATTGCGTTGGGGAGTCTTGGTAAGCCCGTTTCTATCTTCGGCATCATCATCACTTACCATCAGGTGAGATGATGCCAAGGGCTTAACGAATTGAGGGTAAAAAAAAACCTTCATTTATTCATTCTAGTATTGTTTGATTAGTATAAAATCTCGTTTAAATGGGTAAGGCAGAAAACACTATATAAATTATACAACTTACAGGAAGTATCGTATTTTTTTTAATAATTTGAAACTTCTGCTGTTTTATTTTTAAAAGTTCTAGTTTATCAGCGCAAAAATCAAGCAATAACCAACTATCCTTTAGGTTAGTACGGTTAATTGGGACGAAAAGAAGTTTCACAGTATGTTGAATTAGCATTAGAATTGAAAATTTTCGAAAAAGCGTTAATATTTTATCCTCGGTGCAAAAATATGTATACGCTTCGTGGATTCTATAAAATTATCGATAAAATAAACTCTCTACAAGAGATGGTGCCCAGCTTGCTGACAGCGTTTCCTCTTTAGATACTCGTAGCGAAAAAGTTCCCAGTCCTGCTGTCAACAGTGGTCCTATAATAATTTATTATACGAAGTCCTACAGCATAACCCAGCTCCACATTCCGACATTTCTTCGGGAGCACCACGGAGAAATGGCCGCCCAACTTAGCAGGGGTCCGTCAGATAAAAACCTTAATTTTAAACAGGTTTTTCACGACTTTCCCAAGTACGCAGTTTATTAATGTACTTACTCGTAAGAGAGAGTTGGGGAATATGCCACAGTTAAATTATTAGCTTGATCTCTGCTTTTTGCGTTTTTTGTTCTGAGTTTTTGCTTTGTTGGAAAATTATTTATTCACAAGCAGTATGGTCAGTTATAAGTTCAATAATTCTGAATTGTGCTTAGCTTCCATCAACTCATCAAACTGAACAACTTAGGCATACAATATAAATAAACAAAATGGTTTCTTTATACAAAGTTAGTTACGACAATTAACGCTATCGATTTGTATGATAAGTATTTTTTTTTTGCTTTGATTAAACGAGAATGTTTTATCCGATATCCACGCTGAATTTTGTTGAATTTCACAAATTATTGTAAAACCATATTGAATGGGAACGATATAATTACGAAACTGTGCATCATGTAAACTATCGTATAATTTTTTCGGATTCTAATAATCGTATATGATAACTGATAAGTGAGTATATTATAACCTAAAGATTAACTAACGAAACTATTTACAGTTTATTTTCTTAGTGAAATATTTCACATTAGGAACGTTAGTTGTCAGTATTATGTATGTATAATATGAATTTGATTTAACTAAATTATATTTAAAAAGCGAGGAAAGGTGAAGTATTTTTTATCTCAAAAGGATCCCAATTTTTCCAACATTGCCTGGCTTCGTCGAACTAGTTTTATGCATACCAAATCAGGGACGGACGTAATCTTCTTTTAAAGGAAGCCATCCTATCCTATCCTATCCTATCCTAGACGGATACCCCTAGATCGAAAATGAAGAATGGCTTTTTAATTCGAAGCCCCAAATTGAGTTTTGATGTGAAGGTTTTTAGAAAACTTTGTTCTGTTTTCTTGTTTGTTTATTTCTAGGTTTAAAAATGAGCTTATCAAAACATTTTAACTCGATTAATTGAGAAAATAACATCTGGTTTTCTAGTTTGTTTAGTACTAGGTTTTTTAAAAGAGTTTACTAAAACCATTTAAATCGATTATGAGAGAATTTTTTTTTGTTTTGTTGTTTAGTTTTTGTTGTTGCTTCATTTTATGTTTAGTCTTAGTTATTACATTGTCATTTAAGTTTTATCTCAATAAATATTATTATATTATTATTATTATTTTTATCCGTAATTGGTGAGCCCTTTCCCACCATCTTACGTTATGGTAAGTAATGGTAACATATTATATGTACATCATTGACGTTTGGTTTCAAGACATAGATATGATTATGGTAGCCAGACGAGCTCAGTAAATGCCCTATCGCTATAAAAAATGTGGACCTGCCGGGAATCAAACCAGCGAGCTGTTAGTTTTACGTTTTGCGTTTTACGCCACGTCAGTTTATTAAACTAAGGTAATTCCTGCTCATTGCTGGCGAAATTACACTTTCATATTGAAGAACTGACTTCTAGCTTGCCTGGTGGAGACAAAAAGGACTTTATTTTTCTTAGCCCGGTTAATACTTAGACCTAATATAGCTACCTAGGTATTAATATGAACTAACTGAACTGGGGCTTATGCTCACAAAACTGAACAATTCCTTCCTGTGTTCCTTGAGAAAACTTGTTCACTTTCATAAATGAAGGCCTCAGTTAATTTTAGTTTCAGCTGACTTTGTTACACCTTATACATTTACAACCCTCTTATACAACACAAAGAGCCCTACAAACAATCAAACAGAGATCAATACATCCCTAATAAAATCAACAATCCACTTGATTAAATTTCATCATCCTTATCTCAATCAATCTCAAAACCATCATTCAATACGAAATTCTTCACATAAAATCCACATTGTTAAAGACTGTGATGTTAAGAGTAGATTCGGGCAAAATGAGGTTAGGTGCATAATCCATTGCAAAAATGTTTTTCGGGTGGAGCGGAATTAAATGAAATGGACCAGAGGGGATGAACTAGTCACGCTTGTAGGAAGCCAGTGGATGTCTTCGAGCTAATATGTTGACGCTTAGTGGTAACTATAATAATAATTAAGTTAATGGAACAATCTGATTAGAGTGAAAAGTGGTAGTGATCATAATTAGATTCATTTCATTTCTCAATAATCAATCATTTATTGCAGTTTCTACATCGGTATTTAAAATAGAAAATACATCGGCAAGAGGACCTAAATATTTTAACTTAAATCATACATTATTTACAAATTATAGCACTGCTCGCTCCTTTACCTACTAAAAAGTTATGACGGTCCAGGGTTGGGGTGAGACAGCAAGCGTGATTATCTTAATTTAAAAGATTATGAAAACAAAATCTTTCAGTTTTTCTTCTATGGATATTTGCCCATAAAGTACATAGTTCGGGGCTAAATGAACATAGGGGAAGTAAGCCATTAATAGAAAATAACATTTTATCTGCTGTGGGGATCTGAAACGCGATGAGAGGAGATCGGGGGATTGGGTCGCAACGGTAGCCTTTAGCCATCACTCCCCTTTTGTTATTAGTCAAGAATAGATTGTATTAATTGATGAAGTTTTTAATGTGTGCGCAGTAATTTATATGTTTGTGTGTTTTGAATTTCTTATGTTTTAATTTGTAAATCAAGAATAGAGCTGAAGTGAGATTTAAGTCGGTAGAGTTCAAAAAGCATTCGTTTTATGTAATTTTCGCAAAACAGTTTTCTGAATTGTTTTTTTTATAACTTTTATTTATGTGAACTCTTCAGCTGATTGGCCAACTTTATATGAAAATTTCAAAAATGTTTTTTTTTTTTAATTTACTATGACTGTTTTCCTCGGAAAAAGTTCCGATTCATGTGTAGATGTCAGATATTATTTAAGACCTTATCTTGAAATTCCTACTAATATAACCAATTTAAAATGTCGTATCTAGTCTAGTTTGTTAGTTATTTCTTCTTACTTCAACTGCTGAACGGTTTTCACTGAAATTCGACGTAAGAGTCAAGTTGCGGAAAAAATACATTCGATACTTTGTTATCTTACTTCACATGAGGCGATGTTTTTACTTTGGAAGACATAGGTTTCAGACAGTCTTCTGTATACTTATTGTGACAAAATAAATAAACAAATAAATTAAATAATTAATGCAGCCATACCAGAATAATAACCTTCTAATTAAAATCCTTTGTAACCGTTCTACAAAAGGTGAATTTTCATTTCTAATAATATTACACCTTCAAAGGTGGCAAAAACAGATAATAACAGGGCAATAATCAGAGACTACTTTGAGTCCCACTTGTCCATAAATAAACATATATTTTTGTAAGATTTTCCTACTTACCAATAACTAAAAATAGTCGTAACCCTTGTTTGTATGTCCCGCCTCTAGAAGTCATTCCAGAAGGAAAGATTTTGATTAGTATGATAGTTTAAGTTGTTTTTTTTTTTAAGTAAATTACTTTCGAATTTTAAATGCTTGACTCAAAAGTTTGACTTGTGATACTCATTAAACTACAATATTTTTTGTCTAAATCATTTAAAATTTTAAGTTTTACGTTTTCCTTTTGCCAGTGTGGTCGACCATTTTCATTGACAACTGGGAATATACAAAGTGGAAGGGTGGAATAACGTCAGGGGATAGAATAACGCGCAATTATTACTGGCATTAAAGCCTTACCAATAGCATCGCTTTGATACAGTATTCCGGGGCGGACTTTATAAGCGGATTGCTTTTTATAATACACGGATGATGAGCTTTGGATTGGCGAGCCAATGCTTTTCGCGTCTTTTTATGGTTCTGTTGCCAAATGGCAAAAAACGGAACCCTTATGGATTCGTCATGTCTGTCTGTCTGTCTGTCTGTCTGTCTGTCTGTCCGTCCGTATGTCACAGCCACTTTTTTCCGAAACTATAAGAACTATTCTGTTGAAACTTGGTAAGTAGAAGTATTCTGTGAACCGCATTACAATTTTCATACAAAAATAGAAAAAAAAACAATACATTTTGAACTGACACTCAAAAATTTTTTTTTCATCAAACCTATACGTGTGGGGTATCTATGGATAGGTCTTCAAAAATGATATTGGGGTTTCTAATATCATTCTTTTTCAAAACCGAATAGTTTGCGCGAGAGACACTTCCAAAGTGGTAAATTGTGTGTCCCCCCCTCCTGTAACTTCTAAAATAAGAGAATGATAAAACTACAAAAAAGATATTATGTCCATTACCATGCAAACTTCCACCGAAAATTGGTTTGAACGAGATCTAGTAAGTTGTTTTTTTTTAATACGTCATAAATCGTAAACCGCAAATTACCTTTCATTCAATCAACTCAAATATAAAAAATATAGATTTCAAGACATGTGTGATTATGAATATATACGGAACCCTCGGTGCGCGAGTCCGACTCGCACTTGGCCGGTTTTTTTATTGGGAATCATTCTTTTTTTATTTCAGGATAAATGAAACGAATAACTTAAGCAATTGAACAGAAAAAATAAATTAATGGATCCTATATTAATCTGAGGAACAAGAAGGAATGTTAGACTCTAGTTATGAAACAACTACTTTTGTAAAGGGTTCGATTCCCGGAGGGGTACAATTTTGTAGGACTCGGTTTAGTTGGTGGTAGGAAATTTTTAGGCGGAGCCCGCCTAACTAGCTATCACCACCTCATCTAAGTCTTGCCGCCAAACATCAATGTTAACAGCATTGAGTGTTGCGGCATGGAGATAAGATAGCCAGTTCCCCATTGCGTTGGGAAATCTTGGTAAGTCCGCTTCCATCTTCGACATCATCATCAGTTACCACTAGGTGAGATAATGCCAAGGCTTACCAGTTGTTTTAAAAAAAATCGATTTTTTACTCCGATTAAATTGGTTCCTTAGAGAAAGTTGTTCAGTTTTATGAGCAAAAATCATAGTTATTTGCTCCGCGATTTCAATTTCACACGTTTGGAAAATCGTATAGACCTCCAAACTTTTCTTTGCCCATTCTCTTATGCTAAATAATTTTGTACAATGTACATATTATTATTTAGTTCTGTAAACCAAGCAACGGTGTGTACAGTCAGAATACAGCTCTATTAATTACTGAAACCTTTGATATTGTCAGTGGAGCGGGTGCATTAGTGGTTCATTTTCCTGTCACTCAGCAAAATCCGCCTCTCAGACTTCAGTTAATAATTGCTCTAGTTAATAAACGGACACAAAGTCCGTACCCGTAATCCATTATTTTAGCATGAAACTTGAGTTCATTTGAATTCCCGTTTGTATCGTTTCAAAAGATAAATAAATATACTCTTTATTGCACACACAAATTATTTTAAATGTATATTAAGGTAATAATAATAATGTGCTAGTACAAACTGGGTGGTCTTATCGCTCAAAGCGATTTCTTCTAGATATACTATTCATTATCATCATCAGCCGAAAGACAACCACTGGACAAAGGCCTCCCTCAAGGATTTCCACACCGTCCGGTCTTGCTGCCCGCATCCAGCGGCTTTCCGCAATCTTCATCGGTCCACCGAGTCGGAGGCCTGCCTGCACTGCGTTTTCCGGTGCGCGGTCGCCACTCGAGAACTTTACTGCCCCAACGGCCATCTGTTCTTTGAGTTGTGTACCCCGCCCACTGCCACTTCAGTTCACCTATTCTGTGAGCTATGTCGGTTACTTTGGTTACCCTACGTATCTCCTCATTGCTGATTCGATCACGTAGGCAAACTCCAAGCATAGCATGCTTCATCGCTTATAAGGTGACGCTGAGCCTTCTTATGAGGCCCATAGTAAGCGACGATATCTCGGTTCAATCTGTCATCACTTGCAACACACTGGTCAAAGACATACTATTATTGCTTTTTTTTTGTTTTTATATGTAATGCCACTGCTGGCATATATGTGGAGTATGACCTTGCATTTCCAAGGTATGGGAAGAGACCCGTGACCCTGCAGTGGGGACGATATGGGTTGTTAACAATGCTGTTGTTAACAACCCATATGCAGCCGTATGACTGCAGCTACAAAGCGCGCTGTAATATCCATTAGCGACCGCACCTTGCCTTCAATGACAGAACTATACCATCTCAAATAATGAGTATTTCTTTCCTTATTCTTCAAGCAGACAGTGAGAAATCAATAGCTTTCACCTCCCCCTTATATCTTCAGAGCTTTTTCTTGGAACGCTAAATTACCCGGCCCCATGCAATCGCTTAATTTATCGCCACTTAGGTGCGAATAGGGTGCGAGCTTAGCGTAAAAAGTAATGTCTGTGTTAAGAACGGACGTTGGATTAACTTAATGTGATGGGCGAAGCGATGTTAAGGCGTGTTTCTGTTTACAGTTCGCCACCCAGTTAAGGTGAATTTTCCCTAAATTGATCGGTAATGTAATTTAGACTATGCTTAACTTTGGTTTTGTGTAAACAACCCATATCGTCCCCACTGCAGGGGCACGGGTCTCTTCCCATACCTCGGGAAGGTTAGGATCTCCACACACGGGAGCCAACTCCGCATTGGTGGAAGTTGTGGGGCTAGTGGCGAACCCCAGTGTCAGAAGTTTTCAAGCTATAAGGGCTTTTGACATGGTTTAACGAATTTTGTTTTAATCATGCTCGAATTTTTTAAGGAGGTCCCATTTCGGGTTTAGTGTGTATGTGAAATATTGTAAAGTTTTCCCACGTGTCATTATTTATTAAGTTATATGTATTTTCCAAACTTCTATATCTTTTGTATTCCCATAACAATGCCATTCATTTAGTTAAATACGCTAAGCATGGCGCTGTCTGAGGTTAATAAAGAAACCGAAAAAACGTTACTGTAATTTGAATAAAAATAGTTGGTCTATCAGTTGATCGATTCATATACGAATTATTTTCGATTAATTTTGGAGTAAATAAATAAATAAATATGTACACTAAAATATTATTTTTACCATTTTAATGAAATCGTAGAGAAAAAAGCTATCCAGATACCTTGGAAGAGTCTGTCCTAACACCACACTTTATAATAAATATTCCGTAACTTTTTACATAAAATAATCTTTCCCTTTCTTTTACCCTCAATTGGTAAGCCCTTGGCATCATCTCACCTGATGGTATTTTTTTTTTTTTTTATGGCAGAGGTGGCAAACGAGCAGACGGATCACCTGATGGTAAGCGATTACCGCCGCCCATAGACACCCGCAACACCAGAGGAGTCACAAGTGCGTTGCCGGCCTTTGATTTGATACGCTCTTTTCTTGAAGGTTTGAATGTCGTATCGGTCCGGAAATACCGCAGGCGACAATTCATTCCAGGTAAGTGACGATGATGCCGAAGATGGAAGCGGGCTTAATAAAATAGACAAAAGTTTTCACTCATAAAAAAGCACCTTATAGGGAGCGTCAACAAAACAGTCATAAAACATAAAATATTATGGTGATGCTTCAGTTAAGTCCCATTTTTTATTATGGTGCCAATTTATTTATTTACGTTTATTGTTAGCACTTTATTAGCAATGTTATGTCTAGGAGTTGAGACGTAGGTCGTAAAAATGAGCAGAGATTTACTATAAAAAACTTTAGATTGGATTGTTGTTTTACATAAACATAATAAATAAAGTAATAAGAATAAAAAATATATATCTCAAGAAATATGTACTTAATTCTTTCAAAAAAGGAAAATTGTGGATGTTTTATTTTTAATAATGAATTTTCTTCGTGGAAAACAAATATTGGAGCTCAAAAAATTTTCAACAAATCATAAATCAGAGTATTTTTTTTTTACTTATCATTGAAAAAAAACCTCACAAAATAGTCCTTTAGGAAACTTTATTTTTGCCAGATTTTTTCCCCAAAACGTTTCAAAAACTCGATAATTTCGAAACTTCAAAGAATTTTGTCGCAAATCGTTTAACAAATATGCAGCGTACCCCGGCCCCGCCTGAAAACCGTTAAACATCCAGAAAGTTTAACCCGGAAAATCCGGGAGTTTATACCCGGGTAGAAGGCAAACTGGAAAGCAGCGGGAAACATATGCCACAGTATCAGAACTGAATATTTTATATGCGACCTTATTCTGTACAATGAAGGACAAAATTATGGGTGCATTTCTCTAAAGAACGACTTTGGATCGCAGACGTGAGGTTCAAACGTAGAATGTGCGGAGCCCATCTGTTGAAAGGATGTTCCTTTAATAAAATAAACCTTTTGAGATTTACACAAGTATTGGTTTACATAAGTATTTCGGGTGTCCATTGCTTGTCAGATGCTTTATGTTTGCTACAATATTATAAAATCGAGGGATAACGGAATCGTCTGTAATAGAAATAAACGAATATGACAAAGATTGATTGATAAATGGTGCGTAATACAGGATAAAAAAACGAACTCTTCACGAAAAAACAAGGGATCTAATTTATAATACTGTACAACTATCTCCAAGGATTCCATACTAAATTTAAATAAAAAAAATGACTTCCCATACGAAATTGGTTGATAACATGTTCAGTCTGGTCAGACAGTCAGCTGTTTTGTATGAAGTGTCCAAAAAATTATTGAGAATCCAGTATGATTTCCTAGGGGAAATTTGTTCACTATATGACTACAAGAAGCCCTGGTTTATGAATCCGATAAAGGTCTTTCTACATTCCATTAGTTCCGGGTTTGAATTTGCCGCCAAATCGAGCGCTACATAATTTTGTCCGCCAATGCACTGACTTAGCAAAATACGTCGATAAGGCCCCTCGACATGAGAGCCTTCGCAATCGATTAAACTCGATATTTTGGCGATGCAAGTCGAATTTTTATCGATGTTATTTAGATTTTGAATGATTGATAGCGTTTGCTGTGAATTGAATGCGTAATTTTAATGCGTTTTCGAGTTTTTAGGCGTGAACATTACTGGAGTTTCCTTCCTGAAGTTTGGGAAGAGACCCGTGCCCAGCAGTGGGGACGATATGGATTGTTAACGAAATAATTATAATAACCTAACTATTGTAATTTAAATGAAGATCAAAAATCCGACCAGGTACTAATCCAATTTTGACTTCTTTTTTTTACCCTCAATAGGTAAGCCCTTGGCATCATCTCACCTGATGGTAAGTGAAAGATGGAAGCGGGCTTACTAAGATTCCGCAATGCAATGGGGAACTGGCTATCTTGTGTTCATGCCGGAACACATCAATGCTGTTAAAATCGAGGTTTGGAGGCTTCTCGATGAATTTAACGTAACAATAGGCTTCTTTGAGGAAAGTTGTTCAGTTTCAAGAATGTTATCAACCATTTGTCGCTTTTCACCGAATTAAAAGCACCCTGTATGTTAACAATTGAGCATTGTACTAAAACCAATCTAGGTAATAAAATTTAATGCATCGGTTATCACGAAAATCGTTCTCGAAATCCCAGCTGATATCGATATGCTTTTTGACCCAGTTTTGGGGCACAAAATGCAAACTGTGCCAAACAGCTTTAATCTTTGCCCGCGGGGATAATACAAGCGCGGGCCAAATGACGCCATTGTGAAAACAGACACTTAATACCTTAATGAGCTGTATTAACGGTTAATTAACTGTTGTTTTTAAGCTATTTTAGAAAAAAGAGTGTTTCTGTTTTCGGTATATACAGGGTGTAACAGAAAGGTGTGATAATACTTCAAGGTTGGCTTTTACCCATCAAACTGAACAACTTTTGTTCTACAACTTTGTTCAAATCGCAAAATTTTTTTTGGACTTGTCATACAAATCGATCAGCGGGCGATCCAAGTTTGTATGAAAACTCCGAAAATTTCTTTGCGATT
The DNA here is from genome assembly GCA_958295455.1 of Coleophora deauratella. Lineage (NCBI taxonomy): Eukaryota > Metazoa > Arthropoda > Insecta > Lepidoptera > Coleophoridae > Coleophora > Coleophora deauratella. Next base: position 8,571,111 of record OY282413.1, on the reverse strand, counting down.
TCAACAAAGCTGTAGAACAAAAGTTGTTCAGTTTGATGGGTAAAAGCCAACCTTAGAGTATTATCACACCTTTCTGTTACATCCTGTATTATTTTTTTCAATTCTTGATTACGATTTAGATGCTTCTGAAATGATCATAAATATATATATATATATATATATATATATATATAATCATAAATATAAATATATCTAAATCGTAATCAAGAATTGAAAAAAACAATTGTAGATCGGATTTTTTCAATTTTTTTCCTGTGTTCTATACTTGATTTTGATTAACACTTCAAAATTTTAAACGCACTTTTTTAATACATCATACGTATTGATCTGAATGTTGGGCAAGTAACAAGACCGATGAAAGGCGACTGCATGCAGCTGAGATGAGAAAGCTAAGATGGATGTGTGGAGTGACAAGAATGAATAAAATAAGGAATGAGTTTTAAGAGGAAGTCTGAAAGTAGCGCCAGTGACAGAAAAGTTGCTAAGTAATCGTTTGTCATGGTCATGTTATGGGCATGTTATGAGGAGGGACGAAAGTCATGAGACTAGGAGAGTGTTGAATATGAAAGTGGATAGATTAGTGGGAAGAGGAAGGCTAAGGAAGAGATGGCTGGATTGTGTGAAGAATGATATGAGTATGAAAGGAGTGAGCACTGAGATGACAGCAAAGAGGAGATGAACGGAAGAAGACATGTTGCGCCGACCCCAAATAATTGGGAACAGGGCAGGAAGAAGATACATGATTTTCTCAAAAACTTGTGAACGGATTGAAATGAAAACTGTTTGAAGGATCGCTGTAGTCATCATCATCCTCAACAGCCAAAAGTCGTCCACGGCAGAACAAAGGCCTCGCCCAAAAATGTTCACGCTGACTGGTCTTGCGCTGCCCGCATCCACCGGGCCTTGCAATCTGTACACTGTACTCGTATGAATTGAAAATACTTCTGAGAGTTACCGTGTTGCTCATTCCTTTTCGTAGTTTTCTTAAAAAGTTAATCGATCAAGCCGTCCGACCGACCGATTTGTATGGAAAGACAAAAAAAGTTAAAAAAAGATTTTAGATTTTTTTGCATCAGTGTCATAAGGAAAGTCATTTATTTGAAACTATTTTAAACGTGGGTTCTTCTCATGTAAATTAATAAGTTCCGTCAAGGAATCTTTTGTTAATTTGCAAAGTTTTTTTGACTTTTCAAGCGCGTTTATCAGCTGATTAGCCATTATAGTATTGGGGAAAGTCCAAAAAATGATCGCTAACTTAACAGCGGTTCCTTGTCTCACTCGACCACATTTTTAATAGTTTCAGCTAATTTTGTTAGTCCTTATAACCTCTGAAAAGGTGATTTCTAACGCAACCTACTGTAGGATATAGTCTCGCGTTTCAATATTTGTTATTATACAGTCATTTAATAATCACTGATCGAATTTAGTCCTTAATATTGTTGTTAACAACCCATTACGTCCCCACTGCAGGGGCACGGGTCTCTTCCCATAACTCGGGAAGATTTAGGCCATACTCCACACACGGGGGCCAAGTCCGGATTGGTGGAGGTTGTGGGGCGTGTGGCCAACCCCAGTGTCAGAAGTTTTCAAGCCGCCTATAAGGCCTCTGACATGGCTTAACGACTGCTAGCGATAGCAGCCGGCACCAACGGCTTAACGTGCCTTGCGAAGCACGGAAACGGTCGAGATAAATGCCACTAACAGTCAAACCCATCCAGGTTATGACCGTGTCTGTAGTCAGTTAACCTGCGTGATCGATGCGACCACGCAAGCCGCACTGAGCCACGACCGCTTCTTAGCTTAGATTAGAATGATAATCCCTGAAATCTATCTGTAATATTATAAATCATGTAAACTCTTTCAGCGGATTTATCTTAACCTCCCATTCCGTAGGCCGCCATATCTTAAGAAAGAATCCGGTGTACAGATAAAACATGTACTCAAAAAGCAATGAATAACAACAAACCATTGTGCTATACGTTACCAGCGCAATGGCCACGAGAGTAGGGTGACCACATTGTGGAAAAATCTAGGACTTGTGATTTTTACACAAAAAAGTGTCGGTTTTCCATCAGACTTGTATTCTCTCCGCAATGACCCACTGGTGGGTCGACGAGTAATATACCGTTTACTTGTAGTCCACTCTTGACTGTTCTCGGAGGATATGAAACAATGACGAAGCAATATGGTATTTTATTGTCGAAAACTAATCTATTTACTTTAAAGAGCACATGGTATACAGAGCACATAGCTTTTCTTATCGTGTAGCATTAATAATTCAAGTCATCTAGTACTTGTAACCTGAATATTGGCCACTTGTAAAGCAAATCTAGATACGTAGAAACTCGTGTAGTGCGATTACATCCATATTTTAAAGTTGGAGGTACACTGTTGAAGTTTCAATCGTTTATCTTGTATGTTTCATGTGAAAAGTGAGATACATGTAATGTTGGATACCCCTACAAAAGTCGAATTTGTAGGAAGCAGCTGGATGCATGTAGCTTCACGTAGGATGCTTCTACAAAACTACGTGGAAATTTTTGGATGACCTATTATATCTTCAGCAGTTGACGACTACCGTTGCATATGTCTTGACGAGTTGCATAAAAATTCTTTATCTCAACCCTGTCCTCCGTTTCAGAAGTGTTTACTAAGTGAGAAGTTTATGGTCACCCTACTCGGAACGGACACGGGACCACATAAAATAGAATCAGCCTTTTATATACCGAGGGCTCTCAACAATTTATTTTATAATACTCGTCCGCTCTCAAATGTTACGCTTGGTCTTTGAATTTATAGCACTTTTGATGAAAATGTGTATTGGGACGTCAAATATTTTAACGTCTCTTGGTTATGTTAACTTTAGATTTAAAGTCTTGCCAAGATTTAGAATTTACATGATGGGGAAATGTGTTTTAGCTTGCTCCTTTTTGGATATTAGGTGTATATTTTTACTCGTCTGTCCAAATAGGGGGCAATATTTTCGGATGTTTTTTATGTTTTTTAAGTATGTACATACCTACATTTGTACTTGTTTGTATATATCATCGTTATTTCCTGTAAAACATGGTACAACAATGGTTTCATGAATTTTGGTCATGCGTGATCCTCAGATTGTCTTACTTATAGCAGGCGTTGTAAAAAAAAGAATATTTGTACAAAAATAACATTAAATATTACTGCGTTTTGCATATACTCATTAAATTTTTTTTTTTTTTTTTTTACCCTCAATTGGTAAGCCCTTGGCATCATCTCACCTGATGGTAAGTGACGATGATGCCGAAGATGGAAGCGGGCTTACCAAGATTCCCCAACGCAATGGGGAACTGGCTATCTTATCTTCATGCCGGAACACATCAATGCTGTTAACATTGATGTTTGGCGGCAAGACTTAGATAAGATGGTGGTAGCTAGCCAGGCGGGCTCAGAAAATGCCCTACCACCAACCAAACCGAGTCCACAAAGTTGGACCCCGCCAGGAATCGAACCCGCGACCTCCTGATGTGAAGCGAGCAGCAAGCCACTACGCTACGGAGGCGGTTAAATGGATGAAACGAAACAAAAAATCAATAACTTATAATAACACAACTAGAAGCTTGATCGGGGATTCGAACTCGCGACTCGGTCGAACCCTCGCAACGGCTCATTACCCCCCATTCATTAGCCCCGATTTATGTGTTTAGGGGGGCATTTTTATTTTCTGTTTTATACCATTGAGGTCCGTGAAATCGTCTCCTTTTATAAGAAAAACAATTTAATTTTAGCCCTTCTGTTTCGTTTGGAAAAATACATGTTAATCAAAGTCACAATAAAAAATGTTAGAAAATTATTTTCAGTTTTTATTAATCACCAAATAAAATATTCTGAAAATGAACTTGATGCGTATGAACTGGTCGCATTGCATACATCCGAAGGTGTAAATCAAATGTCCTACACGTAACCATGGGTGATGTTAAGTGCAACATCAGGCAACTGCCGTCTATACCTTGTAATTTGTGATAGCATATAAATCAATATAGGACAGTTTCACTGTACCGAAAGAAGAACCATATTTGCTTATGATCGGTAAACTCGGTTAGAACTGTTTTAGACCGTAAGGGAACCAACCATATTTGGCCCCCATTGTGCTAAAATATTGCCAGTCGTACGACCATTTGTCAAAGTCGAAAATTTTAATAATATTGATGGTAAGTAACTTTTTTTAGCAAGTTTCGGGGGGCTAGAGAAAAAAAATGTGATCGTATTATTTTAAAGTTTTAAACTTGTTGTCGAGAATTTTGTGTTGCGATGTTTTTTATGATGGAGTTACGGGATTGGTCTGGCTTTATTTTGATGTGTGTTTTTTTATGCCATTGACCTCTGAATCTTTGGGTATCCTAAATAACGTATAACAAAGCAGAATATGGGACACCTTAAAAAGCTGTAGTTTTAATTTTGATTAAGTATAAACAAATATTTATGACTAGCAATAAATATGTTTAGTTATTTCACTGTAGCTGATTCTTTTGCGGCATTTTACCCGACTAATCAAAACGAGGGTAATGTTTCTCGAGTGTATGTAATGTTCACAAGTATGTACGTATGTCCGGTATATCGTTGCCTGTAGTTAAAACGGGAAGATGAATTTTATTATAAATTGCGTAGTATCATTAGATTTGTCTTGGTTCTCAGATTGATAAAGGAAATTTTATTTTATGCAGTCGTGTATCTTTTATTAGTTACACTAGATTGGGTAGATGTTAGCTAATTGCTTAATTAATAGGTATTATGAAACAAACTGTAATTAAAACAACAACAGAGGTTACCTGCGTGTTTATAAACATAAAAGTTATGAATTATGACCCCTAAAATTTACACACGTTACTTAGTTAAATTAAACAATAAATAAAATAAGCTCTTGTTTATTTCGCTACGTATCATTGCTTTCAAAATTTATACTTCAAGAAAGTTCATAAAAATAATAAAAGTTTGATAATATTTCATTTCAGTGACGGAGCATTACATAAAAGTACCCCAGTGGGACCCGATGGGCCTCAAGTTCTGTCCACTTTGAAGGCCTTGTTTCATTACTAAGCTATTTTGTATGGGGTATGGCTCTAGTTATAGCTGAGAAGTTTGTACGGAATGTTTTCGTGGGTGATTGATGAGACAGTAACAGAAAAGTGCGCCAGTAAATCTAGAATCTTGTTTTTTTATAAGCATATACATATTACAGAATACAGACATAGGTTAGGGTTTATTTTTTATAGCTTTTTCACATTATATTGCAAAATAATCGATGTTTTGTATTTGTTATTTCTAAACTCTTTATTGCAATCAAAAATATACAACACATTAAAATAACATAGGAAAAAATATACAAAGGCGGGCTTATCCCTTACGGGGTCTCTTCCAGCAATCAACCTTAGAATGCAGACAAATTTAAATTGGAGGTAAGTAAGTAAGTAAATATTTATTTGCAACAAAACTATATTTAAATTGTTTATATCAATAATCTAACTAATTTAACTATAATAAGTAAAATGTTTTTACGAAAATCTGGGTATCAAGATGAACTTGATCTTTTGTCATTCCAAAACCATCAAGCCGTTTTGGCTACAGACAGTTTTTTTTTATTCACACTTGGTTGTTTTTATCCTCACTTTTTTTTATGGCAGAGGTGGCAAACGAGCAGACGGATCACCTGATGGTAAGCGATTACCGCCGCCCATAGACACCCGCAACACCAGAGGAGTCACAAGTGCGTTACTATCCTCACTTGGTTACTATGAAACGGACAAACATAAGTACATATAGGTATACGTATACACCCGAAAAACGTAGCCCTCCTTATTGCAGTCGGCTCGAATTGTCGCCCTCTCAGAGTCAGTAACAACCAGTTGACAAGTTTTTTCGAGCCATTTCTAAATAATATTTCAGTTCAACAGTTTCAAATCTTGGTCCATTTCCTTTATTTTTAATTCTGAATGTTCCTTTTTACACCCTCTTAAATTCTTTATTTCCCGCTTCTGTTGGGGCCCTACACAAAACTGGCAGAGTATAAATATGTACGACATTAAGTGGGGACGGCTACTGGCATGACCGCCGACTTTTCCCTATTTTTCCTTTTTTGCCCCAAACATTACGATCATAATTCCTAATTTTATATTCCTCGGGATCAAGGAAACTGGTGTTTATTTTACACGTAATTTAAAATGTGTACGTTTATTATTGTTACTTTAGTAATAATAATTTAATTGACGGTGTGTTTTAGCATGAAAAGAACATCGGAACATAAGCGACATTGTCATATTTTTGTAATAAAGCTCCTTAAATAAAGAAAAAAAAACATCGGAACATATTGAAAACGGGATCAAAGTCAGCAGATCAGAATGGAAATATCATTGAATTATTATGTTTTAACAAACGCTGGTTTAGTCATAGTATCAACAACTATTTTGTGAGTTTGACCTTTACTTATTAGTTAAGACTGTATTAGATATCTGGCTCGAAGGACCAATTATTACAAATTCCACTTGAGAAGGATGCCGCGGTCTTTGATTAACAAGGATATTTAGCTTTGTAAACAATGTGAGTAACTCCATTAAGAACAGTAATTTTGATATTTTGCCTACAAAGACGTACAGGGCGTAATAATGAATATTATACTGAATAACTTTCCTCTGGAAATCCTTGAGTTTACTTAGGTCCGACTTACGCTAGTCTGACAGAAGCTAAACAGTTACAAAAAAAATCCCCCTTTTTGTAGGTACTTGGGACATCCTAGAAAATATACCATAATAAACGTAGCTAAATTTTAATTAAATTAATTTAGTGTAATTTAAATTCAGGTAAAACAACTTTTTTCAAGACGACGACACTTTCATATCATCTCGCTGCACTTGTTGCCTCGGAAACTTGTAACAACATTACAAAAACATTTTAGATCTTTCATTCATTCAAAAGCCGGCAACGCACTTGTGACTCCTCTGGTGTTGCGGGTGTCTATGGGCGGCGGTAATCGCTTACCATCAGGTGATCCGTCTGCTCGTTTGCCACCTCTGCCATAAAAAAACTCATTGTTATAGACCGGGTATGTTTAGTAAGTACATTTCCTAGGATGTCCCAAGTTCCTATAAAAAGGGGAAATTGTTTTAGCAACTGTTTAGCTGCTTTCGAGATAGCATGCGTCAGACTTATTTGCGTCGGAACCAAGTAGCAAAGTCGGAATGCTTAAACAGTTACAAAAAAAAAACTACTTTCTATACAAATTTGGCCGATCAGCTGATTGAATTGTATGAGTTGTACATGCAGTATGACGAATAGAAGCCTGTGTTTAATGGTAGCCCCTTCTTCATCCTCTATTTTGTCGCAAAAAAAAATATCTCAAATTGAATACTTTATCCTTGACAAACCCAATGTCGCACTTCGTCTTCGTCAAAAATGCCCAAAAACACAAAACTACCCTCATATACTGTCCCCAAACGACGTACCAACGGCCTTTTTACTGCCCAAGTTCTTTATAGAAACAAATCGACGTCTCGACCCACTTAGACCACCCTGATGTGTAGTGATGCGACAGTATCGACAGTTTAAGCATCGATGGTGTACTTTTAAAGTTATTTTTAGCAATATTGTCGATGTAAGGACTATAACCTTTTCTATACATGAGCAAATTTCATAAAAAAACGTTAAATCTAAATAACTTTAGATAATTTAGAAATGTATAATAGTCTGTGTTCCTTGCTTTCGCATCCACAAGATTAACCAGAACAAATTATTATTGACAGTTCAATCTACGTGATTCTCTGAAACAAAACCACAACCACATATTACATGATAGTGTAATAACATAATTTAAAAAAAACTTACTCTTATTAGAATAAAACAAGGAATATTGCAGTTGAATATTTTATCTTTTAGTATAGTAAGTATTGAAAAAATGATCTTGACCAGACAATAAAAGACTTAACATTTTCTTAATTGTAGGTAAATGGTTTTTAATTAAGTTATGACTTTTCGATAGATTTTATACATATTCGATTTATGTCGACTCGCTGGCAACGCTATTTCTGTTTTACTGCTAGTAGTAGAATAGTTGTGAGTACTTGCGAATAGTCGCAATTCCGTATCGTTCATGACTGTCTGAATGCTTTAACTTTAATAATATTTATACAGATATAAATAGTTCTAATTCTATTATTTCAGTTTCCCGTTTAAACTTAGTTGACCTTATTTATGTAATGTTTTCATTTTGTAATAATGATAATTATTTCTTTTTTCAGGTAAACTTCGTTTAGAGCGTCAACGTTAATGGAACCATCCGATAAGTTATTTGGTTACCTAAATATTTTTAAGCATGGTATCATCTACAATATCTTAACAATGCAATGCTGAAACTGAGCTGAAACTGATATTTTATTTTAATCACATGTTCCAAAGCTCATTGCATTCTGTTTACCGCCTACCTTGAGAATTTACAATATAATGAATGAATGAATGATTGAATGAATAAAAACACTTTATTGCACAACAAAACAGGAGAATAAAAACATAAACATAAATATAATATAAAACAGATATTTTTATAGGTCATATATTTTTAAACTTACTATTTTTTTTGGAAGTTGTGGGTTTTATGCGAAAAGTTGATCTAAGCTTTATGATCATCATCAGCCATAAGACGTTCACTGCTGTTTATTCAGCCCCTCTCCAAAGGCGACCTCGCCCCCCTGCGGGTAAGATCCGGCGACGACGACGGTTGCTTATTTATTTGTTTTTAACCGACTTCAAAAAAAGGAGGAGGTTCTCAATTCGTCGGAATCTTTTTTTTATGTATGAAATGAAATGAAATGAAATATATTATTGATAACAGTGGTTACAAGTCAAGTTTTACATTAGTAGATTGTACCAAATATGTTCACCGATTACTCGAAGACGCCTGAACTGATTTGGAAAATTCTTTTTTTGTTTAAAAGGGTATATTTCACAGGTGGTCCGATATAAATTTTATCGAAATCGATTCAGCGGTTTTTGAGAAAATCAACAAAAACATAGCAAAATTGGAGTTGTTACGATTGAAGTCGGTTGTTTTTAACGTATTCAGCGTGGTCAATTATTATTTATTTATTTGTTTATTTCAGGCAACGAGGCCCATATAATATATACAATAAGCACGCTACACAACGTACATTTACGCGTGTACAAAAGGGATATTATATGTGTAGTAACAGTAGGTAATAGTAACATGTAATTTGTAGGAGTGTCCAGGGCGTCGTACTTGGTTACATCCGGAGTTGACGGGGCAGGCGCAGCTATATGCAACATCGACATAAAAACACTTTTTGTCAAAATTGACTTGAGAATACCAAACAATTTATTGTGGTTTGTTTCGTTCGGAGAAAAATCTACGCAATGAGCTAGCTGCCGTCACTGTTGTACAATTGCGTCGATTTTTCTCCGAACGTAACAAGCCTCAATACATCGTTTTACATACTCAGGTCAATTTTGACAAAAAGTGTAATTACGTCGATGTTGCACCAAACGAGCGACATGATCAAATACTTACTTACGTATGTCCCATTGGGGTTAAACCCTCAGACCTCATACACCAAGCTAGGAACAGCAGCTACTTAAACAAACAATAAATTATCACGTCTTTTTATTATTATTTGCATACCAATTTCACAAAATAGAAACGTCACATTACTACCAAATTATATTTGCAGCTGTCAAATTTAATCTTTAACAATTTATCACGAAAAGCCCCTGTTTCCGCGCAACATTGAAGCGCAAATAAAAAGTAGTATTATTACTGTGTAATGGTGTTGTTTTCCATGGGGTGTTTTGGCCATACTTTATGGGGTGGGCGAGGGAATGTAATCAACGATTATTAGTGAAAAACCTTGGATAATTTTTCGTGTTTTAGTTGTAAATATACGTAATAGTATCCGGGGACCAATCACACTCTGTCGTCCGGGCCCGAACTAGTATTCCCTGGACTACGATAGGAGAAGAAACTGACGTATGTACAATAACCATACAATACAATACAATAACTTTATTGCCTTCACGTGTAGTATACATAAGGTGTTACAAGACATATATTTAGATCGACGTGAAACCCTGAGCGGGCACTGCACTAAGGCCCGTATTTATAAAAGTTACTTAAGTAAGACTCAAATGGCTATGTACTTGGTTGAAACGAATTTGAGACGCGATCTGGAACTCGAGATGGTTGCTAATTTATAAATCAATTTTGAGACGAACTTGTGTAAGTTCAGATTTCAAGTTCGAGTTTTAGCGCCATGTCAAAAAGAGTGAATGACTGAATGAACGAATTGAAACATTTCCGTTTCCATCAGATTTTATTTACGAATTTATATTCTTTTCGTTTTAAATGTGCGTCTTTTTAATTAAATAATACGTTTATTAACAAATTAATATGACATAACTTAAATAAAACCAATTTTAAATATATTTCATTATTATTGGTTGTATTTGAAACTAATAAAAATATTTACTTCCTGACAAAGACAATGCTCCGGAATGGAACGTAGTTCTGACAGATACAAACAAACGTCAAAATGAAAAATGTTTTTACGCGGTTATTGATCTGTGTTTTTCTTTGGTTTCATTGTGGAATAATATTACCTATAATTAAAATACTGCTAATGGTAGTCGATTTATTTTCAAATACTTCAGTTTACATAACTTATTGAATAATCGAAACTTCAAAATTGTAATATTTTCTCCATATATTATTAACTATTCATCACTTTTACGTATATTTCTTGTGTTTTTCATGAAAATATCACCACTTGTGTCAATTGTTTATCAATTTTCGCGTATTTTTTTCGAAATTCTCTATTATGCCATGTCAATTGATAGTAAAACAGCTACTTAAGTCACCAGCAACCTTGACTTGGCTTTTGATAGTCTCAAATCCAACTATGACGCTACTTGAGGCCTGAGTTTGGTTTATAAATACGTGACTTCCTCAACTCAGTTGCGGATTCCAATCCGGCCCTTAAGTAACGTCTATAAATTAAAACCCAATCTCAAAACCGGACATACGACCTGAGATGAATTTGAGTAACGTTTATAAATACGGGCCTAACACTCTTTGACCTATACCTTTTTTTCTATACCTTGTTCCAATCAAGAAAAAGCTAAAAGTAAACAAACTTTCTATGAAACTGACACTTGTCAACGTCAGTCGCATACTAAGTTTGTTTACCTTTTGGTATTTTTATTGGAATGAACTTTATACATATGAAATGTCGAGTGTGCAAGTTCCGCGTGGTGGTAGAGATTTTGTACTAGGTAAAATGACAATACATTAATTGCACTGCAAACAAAGCTTCTCATCACGGAAATGTTTGCCCTGGGTGGGAATCGAACGTACGACCCTCAGATCAGTAGTGAGAACAGAGGAGCGCTTACTACTGAACCAGTTGAGGCTATATTTACTTTTTATTAAATTTAACTTTAAAGGCACCTAAATGTTAATATTTTATTATAGTTAACAAAAATCCTAGTTTACTTTCACAAAATAAAATGCTTACACGCGATATGAAAATAAGGGGAAATCTTAATAAAACAGTAGAGTAACCATTTCATTAAATTCGCTCTAAGTTATGGAACAATGGGGTGACTCAGCGGGATACCCCGGTTTATATTATGTTTTTTTAAAATTTGTTTTCATAACTTTGTGGAGTTAGCTTTCGCGGGAAAAGAGAAACCATTACAAGTATGTGAGTTATGTATACCTAAAAAAAAATATATTTTTAATTTATTGACAAGGTCGACCAAGGTTGTCTGGAAGAGATTGCTTATAACAATTAGACCGCTTATATGTAAATCTCATAATTACTTATACTTCTTATAATAATGCTTATAATTACATTCGCACTCTTAATAAAACAACGACCGAATTCAAAATTTTGGCAAAATGAGTTTTGATAAAAAACCGACCTAAAAGAGGGACAATAGAGTGTGCGGGGGGACGAATAAAGACGCAAATATTTTGTTACCTTATTGCTTAAGAAGTTGAGGTGTTTTTTTTACCGAGACTGTGTTTTTTATCGAACCTCATTTTGCCAAAATTTTGAATTCGGTCGTTGTTTTATTAAGAGGGCAATATAGAATTAGGTGTACTCAAAAGTGTAAATAATTATTTTTTTACTATCATGAAATTGCGTTTGAAATTAAAAAAAAATATGAGGAAAAAATTATAATTTTCTGTTACATATGACCATAAAAGTCTTATTACATGCGTATTTATAACCTTTATAAGACTGGACTGAAGATGGTACATGTTAAGTTCCGCTAAATAGAAAATACCATGAAACTCAAGTGTTTTCCCGTCGATACGTCTGACAATACCATCGTATCTCTAAACGAAACTAAGGCTGTTTACACACGACTCATTTAGTTTGGAAAAGCAATTTGTCCAATTTGCAAAATGACAAAGCAGATGCAAAATTAGTTGCATCATAATATGTATTATTATGACAAAGGTTTTTTTTATTTAAAACACAAAATCGTCTTCAAGTTTTTCAAACATACGTCGTATTCGAAAAAAATCAACAATAATTACAATATTATCTTTAGAATGAAGTTGTTAATAGATTCTTAAGACGTTGTGCGTCCCCATTTAAAATAAATAAATGTTACATATTTGTGGTCCATTTTGTAAGTTACAGAGTTAAGTTATTCCATGGCTTCAATGATATAACAGATATTCATTTTAAAAAAGAAAAATCGAATACGTATTTGCAACATTGTCATTTTATCGCCAGGATATAGCATCTTGGCAAATCCGTATGTGATTCCAAATCACTTCTTGACATTCCCTCCTATTCCAGTCATCCTTAGCTTTGCGAATTTAGTTTCGGAAATACTGGGTTATTGGCAAAGTAATTTAGAATAGGGTATTTTACGGATTTGACAAATTGCGTCTGAACCATGTTCCTGGTCTGAGTAAAGCGGAGTACACACTAATGCTTTTAGAGTGCGCTGTTTTTAGACTAGAGATGTTTACCCGCTAAATAGTTGGAACATACTGCACATGTGAATGTGTACTAGCTATAATATAGGGTGTGGGTATGTTACATAATACAGGGTGTAAGGGACAGGTTTCCGAAAACGTGTGTGAAAGTGTTTGATTGGACAGTTTGTATGGAGAAGCCGATTTTTTTTCGTTTCCTGAAAAAAAATGTTGTGGAAAGTTGTTCCGTTTCGTCTACTGAGCAAACCCTTAAAGTTTATGGAAACACCCTATATAATTGCACTTCTAAATTCCAAGACACCTTGAAGAAATCAAAGTGTAATATTTATTCGTACTCGTGCTTACGTTCAAACTCGATTACGTACGCTCTATAGCTTACTTTACGTATACTCTAAAGTCTACGTTTTTACCTCTCATTTTTATCTCCCATTAAGCTATATTACACAATTACACAGTATACTAGCTTTAAAAGTGGCAATTAGTGACAATAACATTTCTTCTCACGGTTTAAGAACTGCTCAGTAATTTCGTGTACTCGGACACCGCCCTGTAATCTTGCACAATGTTGCGAAATTATTAGAAGCTTTTAAAATACTTGAAGTTTTTTTGCATTTTACTGTATCTTTCTTTACGCAGTGTGTAATGAAAAAGGTGGGAGCCCGTTCACTGAGATTTTTACTCATAATACTGCACAAGGTCTGTTCTATGCCTATGCTGAAATTGTTAAAAAAATCCAAGTAAACCACTTTGGGTGGTGGTTGGCTTCAAGATGGGCTTCTACTCATCGAACTGAACAACTTTTGTTCTACAACTTTGATCAAATCGCAAAATTTTTTTTGGACTTTTCATACAAATCGATCACCTGGCGAACCAAGTTTGTATGAAAAGTCCGAAAATTTCTTTGCGATTTCAACAAAGTTGTAGAACAAAAGTTGTTCAGTTTGATGGGTAAAAGCCCACCTCGAAGTATTATCACACCTTTCTGTTACACCCTGTATAATACGACTACATGGTCCAATGTAGTCATTGGACCTATGGAACTTGGAACTCGAACGATTTTGACAATTGATTAATTAATTTTACGATTGCACACAAAAATATTAAATAGTATTCATATAATGTAGATTTTGTTTTATTCAAATAAAGTTCCAATAGGTTTTTTATTAGTTTTCAATCATTTTATTTATAAAGTTTGTAATGTATTGTAATTTATTACAGAGCGCTTTAAAAAAGGACTACTTTCCATAAAATATCCTTATTTTTCAATAGTCACGCATAATTAAGCTTTGTGTGGTGCGATGGGTACTGTCGTGCCCAGCACTCTTTTGGCGTTGCACAGTCGCGCACAAACGTGTTTCGTTCACTGATTGATTAATTTTGTTTTCGCGAATGAGTTGGTTTTGGAAAATACTGCCTTAATTAATGGTGTGAATGTGTAATTTGTGGGAAAGAGACAATCAAACATGGCACATGACAGGTTTACAGATTCATGTGGTTGAATTTTCATGTTCATTTCATTAACAAGCCCACAGAATGAGTCATGGGAAAATAGGCCATATTTCTATAGGGAGTCAACTCTGTCTCGATTTGATTAGTTCTAAGTTATAAAAAAAATATAATACGTATTTTTAGGGTTCCGTACCTCAAACAGAAAAAAGGAACCCTTATAGGATCACTTCGTTGTCCGTCCGTCTGTCTGTCTATCTGTCTGTCTGTCAAGACCCTTTTTCTCAGGAACGCGTGGATGCATCAAATTGAAATTTGTATCAAATACTCAGGCCTGCAATCTAGGTATACCTACCTAGAATCATGAAATTTGGCAACAAGCAATGCTTATAGCTTTAACTAAAGAAAAAAGTGTGCAAATAAAAAAAAAATAGTTTCATCACAAAAAAAATTGTGGTGGAACGGGATGTACGCTGTAGGTTTTGATTCCCATGCGAGTGTCCAAATATACGGCATACTCGGCCGTATCTCTTGATTGCGTTGGCGTAGAAGATTGATTTTTTCACAGCTTCAAGGTATTGCAGGCCTGAGAATTTGATATAGAGTTCAAGACATGTGTGAATATGAATTTATGCGGAACCCTCGGTGCGCGAGTCCGACTCGCACTTGGCCGGTTTTTTACAGAAGAACATCTCCTTGCGCTCTCATAATATCCCCTACATGACTTTAGTATCGTTCATTGTTACTTTGGTTTTTTATGTATGTATTTATATTAATGTTTATGTATATTTGTTTATTTATTTATTACTTTTTAGTTTTATAGGTTATTATGAAATTGGTTATATTGCTCAAATATAAGTTTAAATTAAATTAGGTTATATTGCTTGAACATAAATTATAATTAATTCATTTCTTAATATTGCTCGCGTTCTGGCTTTTCTCCGGACTACGGGTTGTCTGGAAGAAATCGCTTTTAGCGATAAAACCGCCCAGATTGTCTACTTGTTTCTTTTTATTTTGTTATTTTTGTGTGTGCTTCTTGTATGACAATAAAGAGTATTTGATTTGATTTGAAAAATTAAAAAATTAAACAATAAGGCATTTCGGAAAAGTAAACCGTTTTTTTGTATTCTTTATTTATCCGGTATTTTTCACTTGTCTGTCAGGTACTCATTTATGTTCTGTCAAAACAGTATTTTGTTCTGAAATTGTTCGTATTACACAAATATGACATAAGTGTTTTACGTGTCTTATGAATATTTTTATTTATTTTTTAAACGTAAAATGGGTTACCGAGAAAGGTTTTGCTTGTTCAGGCCCTTCCTAAACATTCTATGTTAAATAAACAAAAAATACATCATTTTATAATTCAGTTTTGACACTCCAAAATACCCTATTGTTTTCATTAAAATCTACCTGATTATTCTTAAGTAATTTTAATTGCAGGTTTCGATGGCAGACGCATTCTGGTAAGGAATCTTACATAACATACATAGAGCGATATTTATTTATGTATGGCGTCTCTTTTGTCACATAATAAACTTTTCACACATTTAGTATTTAGGCACTTAAATAGTAAACTGTGGACTACCTCATTTTAAGTTGCCAGGCTGTTAAAGCCTTGGAACTAGAGCAAAGAGAAGCTTAAAAGCACCACAATACAATGTAGACACGTTCGCACCGTGAAAATAATCGCTTTGAGGTCTTTTAGACTAAACGATAATGTCGTGACGATATCGTTTACTTAACTTAATCCTATATTTTTTTATTATTTTTGGATGATTTAATTTCTTTGAGAAAGATTGCAAATCTGTAGGTCTCATCAACAATAATTATGGACAGGAAGTATCATTATATCATATTTATAAAACAAAACTAAATAGTTGATAGTAAAAAAAGTACTTACATTACAAAAAACTAAAACCCGGCTGCATAAAAATCGAGCTAAAAAGCTGGTGACAAGATCAAGATAAACCACCAAATAGGATATGATAAATTGCGGTCTATTTTTGAAATGAAATTGGTTGAAAATTGATAACTCTAGTAATTGTTTTTATTTCAAGACGATTTTTAATAATTGTATTTTACTATTAATTTAATTAAACCAAGTCTTTTTGATTACCTACCTATTTTTATGTAAATAAATAAATTAAAATAAATGAAAACTATCGCTCCAAAATCTGTCTGAAGATATAGGACCGCGTTCCTTTTCAAGTATTCGTTAAGGCGCTCTTGTACCAAAGTGACGTTTTTTTTAACACTAATGACGTAAAACTATGGATATTTCATGTCTGAAAAAATAATAGGTACTTATTTTTGACTTTATTTCCTACGATCGTGCGCCATCCGAAACGATTCAACAATTTCGCCTCGATAAAAAAAAAATATTCAAAGATGGGTCTACCTTTACATAATCTAGTACAGGGGTCACCAATTAGTTTCATTTGGGGTCCGTTTTAGGGAATAATATGACCGTCGCGGTCCGGTCCTACATTTTTACAGCAGCTGAGACAGCAAAGACAAAACGCGGGAAATTATAAACTACGTACTCGAGTAGCGTATAACGCAATTTTTCACTATGCAGGTCGAGCTGTCAACAATGTATGGGATTTGACACAAATTGAACGTTGTTCTATGTAAATTTTGACAGCTCAATTTGCACAGTTAAAAAAACTGCGTAAGTTTATTTGTTTACTGAAGGTCCGCCCGCACAAAATAGGTCCGCGGTCCAGATCCGGACCACAGTCCGCCATTTGGTGACCCCTAGTCTAGTATATCAAAAGAACATAAAATAAAATTGTATAAGAATATTGGTTTCGTCAATATGAAGGAAACTACGTCATTAGTTTGTACACTTTCATTCAGAATTTTTTTATCAAAATAAGCTAAAACAATAATTTGCGTGGCGCATGTGGCCCACCCACATGCGTTCAGTACTGCGCAAATCAATGCGCAGTAGCGTAATACAACCTGGCCTTTGGCGAATCGCACACTGAGGCGGTTTCTGACCGCGGCGGTAGCCGCCGCGGTTGGAAAATGTACTAGAAATGTATGTAGCCGCGGCGGCTACCGCCCGGTACGCGGTTGCCCGCCAACCGCGCTAGCATTGCACACGGGCTAGCGCGGTTTTCATACATTTCTAGTACATTTTCCAACCGCGGCGGCTACCGCCGCGGTCAGAAACCGCCTCCCGTGTGATAATCGCCTTTGAAATGGTTTAAAGACTATGTATATGAAGTTTCTACTCTCACAGTAATCGTACAGTGTATAATTGCTTTGTTCTCGTTGCGAAAACCCCACAGACAAAGTGCCCACTAATCTATAATAGTTTGGCAACGCTGCATTAACGAATTTTCCCGAGCAATATCGAGCGAGGTACATCGGGGTAAGTGGCCTATCCGGTCGAGCTGGAGTGCATAATAATTTCGGTATTATAACATCAGTATATCACGCTTATTTTGTGAACCGTTTCCTTAATGTATGTGCGAGCCTTATTCCTTATGTTTAGAACACTTTTTTTACAGTTCAAATAATTATAAAGTAGTTTCTTTGTTTTTGTTTTTTTGATTTATTTTGATATTAGTCTAAGAAAACTTAGTCTAAGAATTATATTAATTTATATTAATTATTTATATTCATTAGTCTAAGAAAATATGCTGCCGACCCCAAATAATTGAGAACAGGGCAGGAAGATGATGAGTCTAAGAAAATTGAGATTAAGATTAACCATTTCACATGTGCCTCCATATATTTTTTTATCTCAAGGAAAGATTCCAGTTTTACCATCGTACAAAGTATGCGGTAATAACTATAAACTATTTTAAAGCAAGCTCATGTACCTTAAATAAAAGTGAACATAAATAACTAAAATGTCCCCTGAGGCTAAACACGCGCCGAAAACACGACATGACATGCCGACAAGTCAAACATTATTTTTTGTCTCACTCTGACATTGCGTGTCTTCGTGTGAATGAAAAGACAATTTTCGTAATTGAAATCCTCGAGTTGGTGTCGGTGGTTGAAGATGTGTCATTTTGAAAATGAAATAATGATATGACAGATTGACATGTACGATAGGCTTAATTAGGTGGTGGAGGTGAGACTTTCTGTTTTTAATTATGAGTTACTTAATCTTTGACAAGTTTTTTTTCTTATTATTTATTTTAACCCTTTGCGTGACAGGCAGTTTAATTGAAAGGAAACTACTTTCACTAATTGAAATTATGATAATTATTGTATGTTTAAAAACGGCAAAATAATTAAAAGCTGCAAAATTCAGCTGATGGACACAACCGATAGCGTTCATTAGTTCAAGTTAGTTAGTCGGCTAAAAACTGATAAGAAATTAATATTAATTGTGTGAGAAGTTAAATATGCTCTTAATATCGTGGCTATGGCAACTTTTTAATAGAAGCTACTTTAAACCTTACGCTCAAAATCAACGACTGATTTTTAAAACTGATTAAGTGATTAACTTTTCCTAAGGAAATTATAGTCTACTTATAGACTACTGGAGTTGGTGAGTAGCACCTCAACCTCCACCAATCCGGACTTCTTTACCCCCGTATGTTAAGTAGGACCTCACCTTCCCGAAGTATGGGAAGAGACCCGTGCCCCAGCAATGGGGCGATATGGTTTTTAGGGTTCCGTAGCCAAATGGCAAAAAACGGAACCCTTATGGATTCGTCATGTCTGTCTGTCTGTCTGTCTGTCTGTCTGTCCGTATGTCACAGCCACTTTTTTTCCGAAACTATAAGAACTATACTGTTGAAACTTGGTAAGTAGATGTATTTTGTGAACCGCATTATGATTTTCACACAAAAGTAGAAAAAAAACAAAAAGTTTTGGGGGCTCCCCATACTTAGAACTGAAACTCAAAAAAAAATTTTTCATCAAACCCATACGTGTGGGGTATCTATGGATAGGTCTTCAAAAATGATATTGAGGTTTCTAATATCATTTTCTTCTAAACTGAATAGTTTGCGCGAGAGACACTTCCAAAGTTGTAAAATGTGTGTCCCCCCCCCCGTAACTTCTAAAATAAGAGAATGATAAAACTAAAAAAATATATGATGTACATTACCATGCAAACTTCCACCGAAAATTGGTTTGAACGAGATCTAGTAAGTAGTTTTTTTTTTAATACGTCATAAATCGTAAACCGCAATTTACCTACAACGAACTACAAGAACTTTCATATTATGTTACTTGCTGCTACGGAACCCTTCACGGGCGAGTCCGACTCGCACTTGGCCGCTTTTTAACGACTGCACCATCATTGGTCGTATGACCTCTACAATGGTCCAACCTCGCACGTTTCACGCTACTTGCTTTTCAATCTACATTAATATAGCTTATCTGAGGCTGCAGGGGTTGAAAGGTCTTAACGACCCCAGAAGCGGAGGGTTAAAACTCATTAAGTATTTATAATTTATTTTATCAGAAAACAAATAGTTATGTATGTTAACCGATCAGCTGCTTAGGTAATCAAATCAAATTAAAAATATTTATTCAAAATTGGTACAGTAGTACACAAAAAAATAAGGCGCGTCGGTTATCTTCTTTCGCGCAGACAAGAACAAACTATCGACGGAAACACCCGAAACAATCAACGCACGGTGACAGCTTTTGACAGCTGACAATTTCATTAAATCAGGCGTGAAATCAATCAACCAATAGCGGCAGAGATTTTCGGAACGTGTAATGACGGGTGACAATGAAGCTACTTGATTGGTCCATCAGTTTCCCGCGTAATTAAAATATTGTCTACTGCGCAGGTACATCGGCTTGCCTTATTAAATGTGTATTACTGTAGTAGTCTAAGTTTTTGTAGGTTATATTTTAGTCTACCTAAAGCAAAGTTCCTAATACATACTTGGAACTTGGTTACCCGCCGTTTCTAGTGTTTGCAGAGACTGAAGAAACGTTGGGCTAATAAGAAACTTCAACACACTTTTTCGAATAAAAATATTTAATGCTTTTATATTTTTTAGTACTATTTCTTTTAGTGTAAACAAGCCCAGTTATCGCGATTGTTCTTAACTGGATATACATATATACGAGGTAGATGGATTTTTTCAATATTTTTCTTGTATTTTATAGGTATTTGATTTTGGGTAACTCCTTTAAATTTCAAACGCATTTTTTAACACTCTGTATTTGATGAAAATCGATTCAGTGTTTTTCGAGTTATTCTTCTTCTAACGTCAGATGTAGTGAAAAACAATATGATTACCACATTTAACATATTAATTTGCCCAGAACTCCTGTCCTGACTTATTTTGGAACAAAAAAGAAAGAAAAAGAAAGTAGACTTCTCTTGCATAGTAAGTAAATCTGAACATGGTTTTGAAGACTATGCTGTAAATCATTTTATAAAAGCTTATATTAAGCTGAATCTAAAATCCCTACAATTACGCCAGTATCATAAAACGGCAACTTTTATTTTTGGATCTCTTCTTGAATCTTCATTTAAAGGTTTACCAGTTGTGTTTTTGTTAATTTTATATAGGTTCCATCTAATATACCTGAAAAAAAAATTAACAGTGGCTTGTACTTGTGAAACTGAACATCTTTCCCCAAGGAACCTATACTCAATTCACAAATTTTTTTTGGTATTTCCATACAAAATTGGTAGTTCCAGTTGATCAATTAGTATTAGGACGCCATTTTTTTTTGCTAGGGACCCTATATTATTTGAAACAAACAAAAACACGATAACTCCTAGTTAAATGTTAACTGCAACGCTAATATCTCTTTTAAATTTATTTAGCGCTGAACCCACGAACGGGGCATGTCGGGTGGAGGGGGGGAGGGGGGAGTTTCAGTCAGGTTTAGTTGCATAGTTAATAAACTTGTTTAAACTCAAAACGCTTTGGTTTAACTAAACTGATTTATTTTAGTTTTCCTAGAAATTGTTTACATTTGTGTAGGACTTTTAATAAAAAATAAATCGGTAATACTATTATTTATTAGCCATTTCTGTGTTCTCAAGAAAGATGGCATGAGTAACTAATCTAATTTGTATATTATAATACCCAAAAGAAACTTATTTTGATTAAAAAACACATTAGGACAGTTAAAAATGACGTATTTATAACAACACCGGCCTACCTCTCTCTTTAAACGAATAAATGTTGCCAGAAAATGTACATTATTATCTCTGTGAGGAGTGCGGGCCAACTTGCCAGTTTTAATATTTTTATTTCAGGGTTGCCAGGTTCGGGATAGATATCCGAAAATGTCCGAAAAGATTTCTGTCGTTTTCGGTGATATAGAAATACTTACAACTACTTGAAACTTTTAACATAAATTTTTAGGTTACTTATTTAGAGGTGTCAAAAGTGTTTTATATACCATTAGTCAGACGTGATTGTACTTCACCAAAAAAACAACTTCTCTACAAGTGTACATAGTGTACAGGTTCCGTGTGGTTGCTGGCAAAATAGAGACGTTTGTTTCATAAATGTTGCCACTTAAACAAAATAATGTTGTACGATTAAAAATTAAATAGTTGGTTGCCGGGACTCTGTACCGAGCACAAATCTATAATTCCAACGTTATTTTTGATGGAGAAATAGCTGTGATTCACATTCCGAGATAAGCTATAGTAAGAAGGGGATTAACTCGGAAGACAGCTCCGTTTTCCGAGTTCCAGCAGGAAACCACCACGTGGAGCGTCTTTAAGTGCCCATCACCCTTAGGGCCGTGACTTTCTCTTGAAATTGGCGTTTCGCCATTTTTTTTAAATGAAGATTCTCCCATTTTTCACTAGACCTTGGCAACATCACTCTTCATAGGTCAGATGTGGAATGCCAAATAGAATAGAATAGAAAATTAAATTTAATAAAAACATGACTGTCCTGAACCAATTACAAAAACGATTCGGATTTTATCCGTTTCGTAGTTTTCGCACAAAATCCTATGCGGGCCCTAGTTTTAATTGCTGTTTTTGCGCGGCCCGCGGCCCGCGTAATTGACCGCCCCTGCAAACTCGGTTACACAGTATGAGAGCGGTAATGTGTTGCGTCCAATTTATTGTAGTTTACTGTTTTACGACTTGTTCTTGTTTTTGTTAACAATTATGCGATCTTGTGAATGAGAGTTTGTGGAAAAATTTTCGGGTGCTAATTAGATGTGGGGTACATTTTTTTGTTTATAATTAATGTAATTTTTCAGTGTTAAAACAGCTGAGAACTTAATAAAGCTCAGTTTATTTAATTTAAATTATTTTAAGTTTATTTAATTTTAGTTAAAATATGTAACTACACCTCTTCTACTACTCATCTTTCGCACAAAAAAGAACTCTCCATACAAACTGATCAGCTGTTTCATAAATTTTGCTATTTAAGCAAACAAAAGTTGAGCAAAAGCTGTTCAGTATGATGATTAAGTGTCCAAATTAATGGGTTTACACCTTTTTTGTTTTACTCTGTTACTGAGAAAATGTTACAAATAGACTACGTGCGGAAAAAATAGAGGTAGGACCTCATTATGCAAGGCTCCACTGTCAAATGACACTATTAAAAAATCATTAATTTTTAATTTTTTACGTAATTTTTAGGGTTCCGTAACCAATTGGCAAAAAACGGAACCCTTATGGATTCGTCATATCTGTCTGTCTGTCTGTCTGTCTGTCTGTTTGTCCGTCCGTATGTCACAGTAACTTTTTTCCGAAACTATAAGAACTATACTGTTGAAACTTGGTAAGTAGATGTATTCTGTGAACCGCATTAAGATTTTCACACAAAAATAAAAAAAAAAAACAATAAATTTTGGGGGTTCCCCATACTTAGAACTGAAACTCAAAAATTTTTTTTCATCAAACCTATACGTGTAGGGTAAAGGGAAAAAATGATATTAGAAACCTCAATATCATTTTTGAAGACCTATCCATAGGTCTTCAAAAATGATATTGAGGTTTCTAATATAATTTTTTTTCTAAACTGAATACTTTGCGCGAGAGACACTTCCAAAGTGGAAAAATGTGTCCCCCCCCCCTGTAACTTCTAAATTAAGAGAATGATAAAACTAAAAAAAATATATGATGTACATTACCATGCAAACTTCCACCGAAACTCTCTAGAGATCTAGAGATCTAGTAAGTAGTTTTTTTTTAATACGTCATAAATCGTAAACCGCAATTTACCTACAACGAACTACATTTATATTATGTTACTTGCTGCTACGGAACCCTTCATGGACGAGTCCGACTCGCACTTGGCCGCTTTTTTTTTCCGATCAGGCAGAGCTTTACAGTTCCCAAGTCACTTTCAACCATAAATTACTTGATTTTCTGAAGAAGACTTACGATAATCTAAACAGTTTGACAGTTTGAGGAACCAGGAATTACTTGACCTTTTTGTGCAAGGCCAACAATAACCTGTTTTAATCCTACGACCACCTGCCTGTCTACAAATTACGCAGGATGACAGCATCCCCCGGTCCCAATAAGATAGATATCTCATCTCATCTCACTAATATTATAAATGCGAAAGTATGGATGTTTGTTTGTTTGTCAGTTTGTTTGTTTGTTCCGCTTTCACGCCGAAACTACTGAACGGATTTGGATGAAATTTGGTAGGTAGATAGATAAAGCACTCGGCTAACATATAGGATACGTTTTATCCCGGAAACCTTAAGGGTACCCGTAGGAATGCTTAAAAACTCAAAATTTCCACTTCGTTACTACATGGCGCTATCTTAACATTTTATTTCTTTCTGGACACAATTCTGAAGTCCACGCCGGCGAAGTCGCGGGCGGAAGCTAGCCATTAATAAATCAATCGGTATACATGACAGGCATCCCATTTCCTTAAACACTGAAGGGTTTCCAAGGGTTTGGCGGATTAGTTGCTATGGCAACGATAAGTCTG
This sequence comes from Coleophora deauratella, assembly GCA_958295455.1. Lineage (NCBI taxonomy): Eukaryota > Metazoa > Arthropoda > Insecta > Lepidoptera > Coleophoridae > Coleophora > Coleophora deauratella. The sequence goes on along the minus strand of OY282413.1, from coordinate 8,546,799 downwards.
AAGTTTCACACTTCCTCTTGAGATTTGATAAGTATGTGGCTTGTTTGAAAAGAGACCTGATAAATGGTATGTATACTGTAACGTTCACTTGAAACTCGACTACAGACTCGGTGGCTCAGTGGTTAGCGCTCCTGACTACTGATCCGAGAGTCGTGGATTCGATCTCCACCCAGGGCAAACATTTCTGTAATGAGCTGATTTGTTTACTCTGTGTCTGGGTGTATTACATCTATACATGTATGTATTTAAACGTATATGTGTATGTATATCAGTCTTTGGTTCCGATCATACAGGGAATCCTTGTTTGGGGCCAGATGACCGTGTGTGATTTGTCACGGATATTTATTTACTTAACACTAGACTTTGAGAAGTGTTTATCGTGAAGCCATAGTTAAAAGCCTGTTAGTTACCTATTTTTTAAGCACGACTCAAAAAATGGGTGTTATTTTGAAGACTGTGTGATTTTGTCTGTAATAGCTTGGTAGCTCTCAAACGGATGGAGGGATTTGAGTGGGATTTTTTGACATGGAAGCAGGCTTTCCACTAAGGGTGTGATATTTGAAACTTCCTATCTTAGTTTGGGCATTGTACTTGGACTTAGATATTGGACTTTTTTGACATATTTTCAAGATCACAATATATAAAACGTATCTCATTCCAGAGCCAATGTTAACATGACACAAACATAACATAACATCTTCACAAGTCTCTCCTACAAAGCGTTGCTTGTATTCAAACCAGCCCAAACATCGCTGCATACACCGCGGTGCAGCGTGCAACCCACGATGCATCTAATGTACCATTATCACCAACATTAGAAATTCAAATGAGGTGAACTGGACAGACCTTATTCATAGATTAAGCAGATGTAATAGTTTATAGATGCGCCAATCCGGTAGTTGACTGCTAGTCATTTGAGTTACTTTTTATCAAATTTCAAAAACGGCATTTTGTTCTAAAAATGTTTGAACTTTTGTACGATGACGTCATTGTTCAAAATAGTAGTTTGCATACTTATTAGGTAATTTTTATAAATTAAAAATTGAAAATGCAATGAAAATTAAAGTGAATAAGTTTTTCAACAATTTCAATTAAAGAGCTGTTTAGTCAATAATATTTCGCAATTTAATGGGGAAGAAAACTGACAAAGCTCGCCGATAGAGGCGCTGATATCGCTTGACTCATACTAACTGTCAAAACGTATAGAAAAAATTGTTTACGTGAACTAAACATAAGATTATTAAAAAAATGCCGCATTGTGTGGCGATTGGTTGCAATAATAATGGAAATCATTATTTTCCTAAAGATTCTCGGATGAAGAAGACGTGGGAAAAGTTACGTTTCCAATTATGTACTTTTCAACTTCGCCTTTAATTGAGGAACAGTCCAAGTCGCATACATTTTCCATTTAACAATTTTACAGAAAGAAAACTAATTTATAACACCTCGATAATAAGAAACGCGGAACTAATTGAAAATTGTTATGAGTCAAGCGTACGTAGCGCCATCTGCAAATAGCTTTGCGTTTTCTTCCCCATTTTCATGCAGTCAACTCCCGGATTCAGTTTAACAAAAGAGGAAAGGTTTTGAGATTGGAACGTGGAGCGTTAGGTTAACGCATTGTAATCTCCTTGGATGAACCCTGATAGTGACTGAAAAGTCAGATATTAATTATCTTTAGAATTACATGGAGCAAGAATAAAAAAATATATGTATATATTTTTTGGACAGGAAAAGTGAAAAAAATTACTTTTAATTTTTACTAAAATTAAGTTAATGAAAACATTCCACATAAAGCCATTATGTTTTTCTGTTATTAACACCGATCTCTTTCAGGTCTGTTTTTACGATTATTAATTATGACTTGACCGGACGATGCTAAGTGCTATATTTTTGAATGTAACAGAGTTTTACCTTCTGCAATAATAATCTTTGGCCATTGTATTGTAAGTACAAGCTAGTGTGTCTGTTACAATGTCAGTGTTAATAAGAGTTAGGTGTGCGTCGCGGTGTAGGATCGAGGGATTAGCATAGCATACATATTTAAATAGGACTTATAGACCTCTAAATCTGGACCTGCCCTTAGTACATTTGCTTTAAAACTTACAACTATTAGCTCCAAAAAATTTGCTCATTTTTAACGCTGATGACCTTGTCCTTATGAATAACGTCCCTTATTATACGAGACTTAGTGAAGTGATGACCTGCTGATGCTGGAGACAGCTGGATCTAGAGTTAAAGGTGGGAACAACTTGCTTGCCTAAGAGAAGTGGTTGTGACTCAGTCCATTTTGCAATGTCTTGTCAATCACGCAGATTAAATGACTATGAACTTGGTTATAAACTGGAGGGGTTTGACTACTGATGGCATTTATACAGGGTGTAACAAAATTGGTATAGGACCCGTTAACTGGGGATTCTACTCATCGTACTCAACAACTTTTGTTCTACGACTTTGCTCAAATCGCAAAAAAATTTTTGGACTCTCCATTCAAAATCATCTGTTTTGCCATTTTTTGCCATTTTTGTATGGAGAGTCCAAATTTTACACCCTGTATATATCGTTTCCGAGCTTCGCAAGTCACGTTAAGCTTTAATAAGAGTATCATCTATGGGTGGCGGGAATAAAAGTGATGCAGGGTTTTAGTCACAAATTAGGTTACTACAGTATTATTTATCTCTGACAACTTCAGCTTCCAAGATGACAAGCTGTCAGTGTCAGCTGCTATCACTAGATGGCAGTCGTTAAGCCATGTCAGAGGTCTAACAGGCGACTTGAGAAATTCAAATTTATGACAATAGGGTTGGCCACCAGACCACAGCCCCCACCAATCCCGACTTGGCTCCCGTCTGTGGAGTATGGCCTAACCTTCCCGAGGTATGGGAAGGGACCCGTACCCTCAGCGTTAGGGACACTAAAGGTTGTTTATGACGAGAGACCCTATAACTTTCATCAATGAAATATCGTATTTGTAGGGATGGTCTGCCCTTATTACTTCAAAATTTATAGCCACTGGTTGAGGCCTAGACTCACAGATTTCTTTTCATGAAAATGGAATAGTTAGGCCGTCCTTCACAAAAATGGCCAAGTCCAGAAGATTGGTGAAGGTTGTAAGAAATTCATCCAATCGAATCCGACTTGTAAATAAAATTAATGACTAGTTTTCCTGATAAAGGCCTCTGAAGTCATTTTACATTGTTGTTATTGTTTATAACCCGTACTGTAGGAAAGGAAAGGAAAGGAAAGGAAACTTTACAGAAGCTTATTATAAAAAGTAAAAAATACGAAAGGCCTGTCTGCGAGGATATCAATTCTTTGATTTACAGCTTGTTAAAAAAAGTGCGTTTGAAATTTTAAGGGGTTACTCAGAATCAAGTATAGAATCCCGGAAAAATATTGAAAAAATCCGCTCTTCAAATTTTTTTTTAGGTTTTCATACAAATTCTTGGTTCACTATTCAGATTTAGTATGAGAATCTGAAAAAAATAATTGAAGAGCGGTTTTTTCAATATTTTTCCTGGGTTCTATACTTGATTCTGAGTAACCCCTTGAAATTTCAAACGCACTTTTTTTAACACCCTGTATTAACAAAAAATTATAGATGGGTGTGACAAAGCTTTACTTACACTTTGTAGTAATTAATAGGTTTTAGCAAAGTTAATTTTTTTTAAACCTCTGTTTTAGTAGCTCGGTGGACAAAATTTATAGGATTATAGATTCTAGATAAAGTTACCTTGGACACTACTTTTAAGACTTTATCAAGTGTCCGTCTAGGCGCTAAAATGTATTGTTTTCCACATTTTCAACTGTGTCAAAACTTGGTTACTTCAATAGTTTCATCATTCATCTTAGTTAAAGCATCGTAGTCAACCCAAATCAATCAACCATATTTTAGATTTATATGTTGAACTAGTTTTAGAGTTTATTATGGAAGAAAATAGCATTCTCAGATTGCATTCATTTTTTGGATGCAGAATGGCTGAATCGCATAACGTTATTTTTCTGTAGTCACAAAATCCATTGTTATTCATGTTTTGATATATCGCACTCTTAGTAAAACAACGACCGAATTCAAAATTTGGCAAAATAAGTTTTGAAAAAAAAACCGACCTAAAAGAGAGTGTGACTCGCGTGTGCGGGGACTAATAAAGACGCAAATATTTTGTTACCTTATTGCTTAAGAAATAGAGGTGGTTTTTTTACCGAGACTGTGGCTTGCTCTTTTAGGTCGGTTTTTATCAAAACTCATTTTGCCAAAATTTTGAATTCGGTTGTTGTTTTATTAAGAGTGCGATTTGTAATTATAATATATTTTTTTGTACAGATATACATACAGTTGGAGAATTCCTAGTATATTTATACCTCTAACATTTCAAGAATCGGACATTCTGCGTGTGAAACCTCTATCTATCTATTTCGTTTGAGTAAAGTACCGTTACAAGTAGCATGTATCAGTGGGTACAATCGGACAGATAATCTCGTGCGGGAATGCGGTACAGTCAGATTATCACGTCACGCGTTGCTGACGGTCAGGTTCTAGTTTTATTTTATAGATATATTTTGTGCTCGACTGTATCTTTATAGGGTGAACGGTAGCTTTTGTTGTGGAGATAGGAAAAGTAGGTAACTTACGGTGCTACATCGAATATTCGTGTTATTTAATAACAATCTTTTGTACCATGTTACGTGACAAATCATTTTAGTTTCATATTTTTATTTAATGCCTAGTAAAATAGTAACAATCCCCAAAAAATGTGATGTTTTGATAGACAAACCTTATTTCAGAGGTGATAGTAATACATTTTATTGATATCTGATACCAAAGATTACTTTTTAAAACCGTTTATAACGAAAAAATATATCATTTTCCATACATAGTAGACCGATCAGGCTGACCGGTTTGTATCAATATTGTAGAATTTAGAAATAAGAATTGATGGCTAAAACAACAACTTGTATGAGTAAGAACTCAAAATTAATTGCTCAAAAACTCAGTTTATTTTTCAGTTCAAGTCTTAAAATTACAGATTACACTTAAATTACAGTATTACAGAAGCTATGGAACTAATCTGGCTAAGGAACAGCTTGGCTAGACTCAGCTTACAATAGAAATTGGAATATCTGGTGCCTATCTTGGAACATTGAAAACAAACTTATCATTCGCCATCACGTTCGCAATAACGCTTGTAATATCGAACAGTAACTTTTATATTAATATTTAACGCGAGCCAGCCAAGATCCAGTACGCGTAGATAGAATATCTTCGCTTTGTGTACTATTATTGTATAGGGCTGGAATAATAGTTCTAGGAAATATAGGTTTTGTTCTTTGTGGAATATACTTTGCCCTTGAGGAGTATAAAGGCTTTATTGTAGCGTCATTACATACATAGAGCTGGAAAGTTAGTTCCAGAAACTATAGGTTTTATTCTTCTGGAATCCTTTTTGTCATCGAGGAGATGAGGCTACGGATTCGAGCACAGCTTTCCACTACTTCCGTTCGGGCGGTGACAGCGACAATCACCGTCCACTTGTGGAGTGCATAGACTTGCACCTCGCTCCCTGAGCGATGAAATAAAACTTCTTTGGTAGAGTGTATTGGGCATAATGTACGTATACATATTGCATTTTTAAGCTATAACTAATGAGGTTTAAAGTTAGCTGCTTTTATCATTATAAAGCCAATATGGGCAAATACAGTGTAAGTTTGATATAACTGTGACGTTGAACTAAGGCCACTTGCCTGATGTAAATATTAGAAGGTCGAGGGGTCGATTACCGCCGGGGTTCAAATTTGTTGGACTCGGTTTGGCTGGTGGTAGAGCATTTTCTGAGCCCGCCTGGCTAGCTTGTCTGAGTCTTGCCGCCTTTGTGTTTCGGCAAGAAGATAGCCATCATAGAACTGTAGTTAGTGCACATGAGAACTGATTTCCCTATACAAGCCTTATTTTGATTTGCCATGTCAACGAACCACATACCCCAAATCAAAAAAGATTTCAACACTCCAATAGTGTATTTCCAATTCCGCGCTCCTGTGCGCCCCAACTGGACTCTTCCCACACTTTTCCTAATAAATGCCCAAATTACATCTGTAAAGTAGATTTTTTTCTTTTTTTCTCTTCTCAAAATTTCACCAGCAAGTAACTTTTTCTAGAATCTATAATCCTATAAATTTTGTCCACCGAGCTACTAAAACAGAGGTTTAAAAAAAATTAACTTTGCTAAAACCTATTAATTACTACAAAGTGTAAGTAAAGCTTTGTCACACCCATCTATAATTTTTTGTTAATACAGGGTGTTAAAAAAAGTGCGTTTGAAATTTTAAGGGGTTACTCAGAATCAAGTATAGAATCCCGGAAAAATATTGAAAAAATCCGCTCTTCAAATTTTTTTTTTAGGTTTTCATACAAATTCTTGGTTCACTATTCAGATTTAGTATGAGAATCTGAAAAAAATAATTGAAGAGCGGTTTTTTCAATATTTTTCCTGGGTTCTATACTTGATTCTGAGTAACCCCTTAAAATTTCAAACGCACTTTTTTTAACACCCTGTATTAACAAAAAATTATAGATGGGTGTGACAAAGCTTTACTTACACTTTGTAGTAATTAATAGGTTTTAGCAAAGTTAATTTTTTTTAAACCTCTGTTTTAGTAGCTCGGTGGACAAAATTTATAGGATTATAGATTCTAGATAAAGTTACCTTGGACACTACTTTTAAGACTTTATCAAGTGTCCGTCTAGGCGCTAAAATGTATTGTTTTCCACATTTTCAACTGTGTCAAAACTTGGTTACTTCAATAGTTTCATCATTCATCTTAGTTAAAGCATCGTAGTCAACCCAAATCAATCAACCATATTTTAGATTTATATGTTGAACTAGTTTTAGAGTTTATTATGGAAGAAAATAGCATTCTCAGATTGCATTCATTTTTTGGATGCAGAATGGCTGAATCGCATAACGTTATTTTTCTGTAGTCACAAAATCCATTGTTATTCATGTTTTGATATATCGCACTCTTAGTAAAACAACGACCGAATTCAAAATTTGGCAAAATAAGTTTTGAAAAAAAAACCGACCTAAAAGAGAGTGTGACTCGCGTGTGCGGGGACTAATAAAGACGCAAATATTTTGTTACCTTATTGCTTAAGAAATAGAGGTGGTTTTTTTACCGAGACTGTGGCTTGCTCTTTTAGGTCGGTTTTTATCAAAACTCATTTTGCCAAAATTTTGAATTCGGTTGTTGTTTTATTAAGAGTGCGATTTGTAATTATAATATATTTTTTTGTACAGATATACATACAGTTGGAGAATTCCTAGTATATTTATACCTCTAACATTTCAAGAATCGGACATTCTGCGTGTGAAACCTCTATCTATCTATTTCGTTTGAGTAAAGTACCGTTACAAGTAGCATGTATCAGTGGGTACAATCGGACAGATAATCTCGTGCGGGAATGCGGTACAGTCAGATTATCACGTCACGCGTTGCTGACGGTCAGGTTCTAGTTTTATTTTATAGATATATTTTGTGCTCGACTGTATCTTTATAGGGTGAACGGTAGCTTTTGTTGTGGAGATAGGAAAAGTAGGTAACTTACGGTGCTACATCGAATATTCGTGTTATTTAATAACAATCTTTTGTACCATGTTACGTGACAAATCATTTTAGTTTCATATTTTTATTTAATGCCTAGTAAAATAGTAACAATCCCCAAAAAATGTGATGTTTTGATAGACAAACCTTATTTCAGAGGTGATAGTAATACATTTTATTGATATCTGATACCAAAGATTACTTTTTAAAACCGTTTATAACGAAAAAATATATCATTTTCCATACATAGTAGACCGATCAGGCTGACCGGTTTGTATCAATATTGTAGAATTTAGAAATAAGAATTGATGGCTAAAACAACAACTTGTATGAGTAAGAACTCAAAATTAATTGCTCAAAAACTCAGTTTATTTTTCAGTTCAAGTCTTAAAATTACAGATTACACTTAAATTACAGTATTACAGAAGCTATGGAACTAATCTGGCTAAGGAACAGCTTGGCTAGACTCAGCTTACAATAGAAATTGGAATATCTGGTGCCTATCTTGGAACATTGAAAACAAACTTATCATTCGCCATCACGTTCGCAATAACGCTTGTAATATCGAACAGTAACTTTTATATTAATATTTAACGCGAGCCAGCCAAGATCCAGTACGCGTAGATAGAATATCTTCGCTTTGTGTACTATTATTGTATAGGGCTGGAATAATAGTTCTAGGAAATATAGGTTTTGTTCTTTGTGGAATATACTTTGCCCTTGAGGAGTATAAAGGCTTTATTGTAGCGTCATTACATACATAGAGCTGGAAAGTTAGTTCCAGAAACTATAGGTTTTATTCTTCTGGAATCCTTTTTGTCATCGAGGAGATGAGGCTACGGATTCGAGCACAGCTTTCCACTACTTCCGTTCGGGCGGTGACAGCGACAATCACCGTCCACTTGTGGAGTGCATAGACTTGCACCTCGCTCCCTGAGCGATGAAATAAAACTTCTTTGGTAGAGTGTATTTGGGCATAATGTACGTATACATATTGCATTTTTAAGCTATAACTAATGAGGTTTAAAGTTAGCTGCTTTTATCATTATAAAGCCAATATGGGCAAATACAGTGTAAGTTTGATATAACTGTGACGTTGAACTAAGGCCACTTGCCTGATGTAAATATTAGAAGGTCGAGGGGTCGATTACCGCCGGGGTTCAAATTTGTTGGACTCGGTTTGGCTGGTGGTAGAGCATTTTCTGAGCCCGCCTGGCTAGCTTGTCTGAGTCTTGCCGCCTTTGTGTTTCGGCAAGAAGATAGCCATCATAGAACTGTAGTTAGTGCACATGAGAACTGATTTCCCTATACAAGCCTTATTTTGATTTGCCATGTCAACGAACCACATACCCCAAATCAAAAAAGATTTCAACACTCCAATAGTGTATTTCCAATTCCGCGCTCCTGTGCGCCCCAACTGGACTCTCCCCACACTTTTCCTAATAAATGCCCAAATTACATCTGTAAAGTAGATTTTTTTCTTTTTTTCTCTTCTCAAAATTTCACCAGCAAGTTTACACAGCCTGGTTAGACAACAGACAGCCCTGATGCTGGACGGATGCCAGAATAGCCAACCCACTTCCCGGCTTTGTCCATGCCGTTGTTCGCCGCTTTAGCTTCGGGCTGCTTATCTGCTAACGGGATATACGTAGTGAGCACCATGGCGTAGTATAGTACTGTAAAAGCCTAAACTTCGGTAAATTATTAGATTTATCAACTCTTAATGGTAAAAGTCAAACCTTACCTAACCTATTATATTGGTCGTATTCATTACACATAAGGACATAAGTAAGTAAATGTAGAAATCAAGAAAGCCGACCCCACGTAACCGCGGATAAGGCGAGGACAAATAAGAAGATTACACATAAGGACATGTTCTTTTACTGGGAGTAACTTCAAAAATATACTTAAAAATTGATATTACTCATAAAATAGAACAATATTCATAGAACTTTAAACTATAGCTAATTCGAAAAAATATATTTAAAAAAAAACAACATAGAAAAGCCAATTTTTTTTTCGTGAATAGACTATGGTCACAAAACAGAATGGTTTTCTAAGAGAAACTTATGTTTCATTAATTTTTAACCGACTTCAAAAAAATGGGAGGAGGTTCTCAAATCGGCGGAATCTTTTTTTTTTTTTTAGAGTCAACTACTGGGTATTCTGTCGCAGAGTTCTTTAATAATTTTTTTTAAACAAATTACGATTTTTCATTTGTATACAATACAATAACCGCGCCATAGTAAATAACACCTACATTATAATTTTTACGCACAAACGTTTAAATCACTAAACTGTCCATCAATTCAACACTTATAGCTTTAAGTTTAAATAACTAAGATAAAATCTCTTAAGAAATTGTAGGCTTTCATTTTACCAATCGACCTCAACTTAAGTGATAGTTAAAAACGACTTTGTCTACATCTTAACGCCTACATAACTAACTTAAGGCGCTCGTTTAACAATTAACTTCTTAAGTAAAGCTTTTCGACTTTAAATTAATTATTATTCTCCTTATTTTAATTGTACGGTATAATTAAATCTTAGAAATACATTTAAGAAATAGTGGGGCTGGAGGGCATTTTGAAATGTCAAAGTGATTGTGTTGAAATTGTAAAGATTAATTTGGTGTTAGGCCACAGCTTAGAGTAGATTAATTATAGACAAGATATAAAGTTTTTTTTTGGAATCTGTGGGTTTAAAAAATTCTAGGTATACAGTTTTTTTTTGACAACAGCCCCTTTGACATTGTGACAGTATAGATAAGATAAAAGGATACTAACGCCAGAAAAAGTAAAATCGAAATACTTTTTCAATTTTTTTTTTGACTTTTTAACCGACTTAAAAAAAAGGAGGAGGTTCTCAATTCGTCGGAATCTTTTTTTTATTTATGTTCACCGATTACTCAAAGACGCCTGAACCAATTTGGAAAATTCTGTTTTTGTTTAAAAGGGTTATACTTCACAGGTAGTCCCATATAAATTTTATCGAAATTGATTCAGCGGTTTTTGAGAAAATCAACAAAAACATAGCAAAATTGGAGTTGTTGCGATTGAAGTCGGTTATTTTTAACGTATTCAGCGTGGTCAATTATCATTGCAAATCGGTCAACCTTACCGATTAACTTTATCTGAAAACACCTTTTTTTAAACAATTTAATATATGTATTTTTTTTGTTTAAATATACCATGTATTCTATCACCTCTGAAAAAATACCAAGTGTCAATCAAAACAAAACCATGTCTACACGTTTATATGTACTCATTTTCTTTTCTTTTTTACTCGGTGGCTGTGAATTCGATTCCCGGCGGAGTCACATTCAGTAAGGCTGTCTAAATGGTGTTAGAGTCAGAACTTGCTAAGTAAGCCTATCTGGCTGTCACCATCTTATCTCAGTCTTACTGCCAAGCATTGGTGTGTTCCGGCATGAGAATAAGCGAGACAATTTCACGTGGCGTTGGGAATCGTTAACAATTTCCTATCAAGAGACGTGGACATAATGGTAAGGGTTTACCAGTTGTAGATAAGTATTCTTTAGTGATATTATATCGAATGACTCAGACAACTTCTCATATCGGTGGCCAAGAAACACTTTGGATACTTTGGGTCGCTGAGCCAGCGGAGTAAGTAAGGAGTAAGGACCCTTGACATGCCTTGACGTCGAGGGCCGTGGGTTCGATCCTCATGCAGGGCAAGTAGATAGATACGTATCTACTTGCCCTGCGTGAGGATCTTTTCTATTAGGACTTTAAAAGTGACGAAGAAATCATTATTTGCAGAAATATCTAAAATTAAATTTAAAAAGGGTGTTTTATTATTGCCTACATAAGATATTTGTAAAAGTTAATGACTTTTGCCATACTTAATGTATGTTAAGTTAAGCAAATACCCGTGCCAAAGCAGTGGGACGCTATAGGATGAATTATATTATATTAAATATTATATTGTTATAAACTACATCACAATCTGGCTACCTACCCTTACTAACTCAGTTTAACTGTGCTATGTCTTCCGTTGTAGAAGCAGGTAATAGATTTTTCTACTAAACTCTAGTTCATCTTTGATCAAGCCAAATTACCATCCTAGACAACGAAAACCTGATTCATAGAACAGAAAAAGACATCAAATACATGCGCGTTAAGGTTTACCTAAAAACACAACAAAAAGTTAAGAAAACACTAGTTTAAACAAACATTCCACTTGTAAAGGCTAAGTTCGGTAAGTCGGAACAAGTTCGTGATCTAGAAGAGAGTTTATCTCAACAACGGCGGAGGCTGCGTCGGCGCCGGGGTCGGTGACCTCGCGGCTAGAGGTGCGGTTACATTACATAAGCGTTGGCCGGAAAATTTCAGGTATACCTTTTGTTAAAATTCAAAATGTTTTTTATTTAAGTAGATGTTTTACACATACTTTTAAATCGTCTTTTTTTTTCTACCTAGTACAAAGTTCCTACCACGCGGAACTTGTACACTCAACGTTTCGGGAAGTGTTTCCGAAGCGAGAAAAAACGTCGAGCCCAAAAGAAACTCGCTTCAACACATTTTTTAAAATAATACTTAATTACTAATACAATGTTTGTTATCAACAATACAGTTATCAGGAAGAGCAATACATTTCCAAATGTCTTTGTCATTCACATAATCTATTATCTTATAATAACCTTTTGAGCACAGACATTTTTTTACATGCGTTTTGAATTTGTTTTCAGGCAGATTTGTTACAAGTTCTGGTATTTTATTATAGAATCGTACACATTGCCCCACAAACGACTTTTTAACTTTGCTCAGTCTCGAATAGGCAATATCAATGTTATTTATATTCCTTAGGTTTAAATCATGCCTGTCACTGTTTTTACGAAACAAATGCATATTCTTGCGGATGTACATAATGTTCTCATATATAAATTGACTAGCAACCGTTAAAATATTAATTTCCTTAAACTTATCCCTCAACGACTCGCGGGATCGCATCTGATATATTGCGCGAATTGCCCTTTTTTGTAAAACGAAAATAGTTTCAATATCAGCTGCATGTCCCCAAAGTAAAATTCCGTAAGACATTTTTTTTTTTTTTAGAATTTCAAATAGTTATTTGGACTCATAGACTCATATTTTTTTTTTTATGACTTATTTATAAAGTGCGGCTAAACTCAGTTGTTTGTCGCGACATTGCATTCGCCACTCGCTATGGCCTACTAGTGCATTGAGATCTCGGAACCACAACATAATACTATGGAAATAACTAAAATACACTAGCCGTGCAGTGTCTACATCTGTTAACTGCCTAATTTTTTTGACGGCATAAGCAGCTGAACTAAGCTTTCCCGCTAAAGTTTCTATATGTGGACCCCATTGCAATGTATTTGTGTAGGTATTTAAATAAGCATTTTGTTATAATTAGTAGTGTATGCTGTGCTGCTCTGTAAGTAATGTGGCACTTAGATTATTTGATTGTTTTTGTGCACAGTGTACTCATTGTTGAAGAGCCAAATAAAACAATGTTTTTCAAACACTTTCACAGAGAATTGGCACTGATAAAATCCCTCGTGTTATTCTCATATTATATCGGTTCAAGTAGACTTTCATTTTGTTTCACCAAACGAGAAGACAGCATAACGTCCTTTTTTACTTTAATTATGACTTTTGATAGATTATATTTTAGGTAGGAGAGTATAAAACTCCACGGTTTTGCGAGAAAGCTAGCTAGGTTTTAGGCTTTTGGGATATGACTTATCTGTTTACGATTTCAATGTGGACTGGCTGCAGCCTAGCAACTCAAACTTAGTAAGTTAAAATGCGAGAATTGTATTTTTTCTATTTTTAATCTTGGCCATATATAACTTTTTATTATTATTGCTTCGATTAATGGGCATGATGTAACCCCCGATGACGACGCAAACAAAGGGTTTCATAAGTTCTAAGTTTCATTAACTCATTAATTTCAATGTGTGTGAAAAAAATAATAGTCTTTAACTTATTGACACTTTTTTAATGTTGCGATGGAACTGAAATGTTAAGGTAACACTAATGCCATATGCCGTTAATTGTTGCTTTAAAGGCAATTCGTCATATAATATAGGTCTTGAATATATATGTCTTCTGAAGCATCGATATGACAATGATTTATATCTATAATTCATGGCACTAGACGTTAGCGTGACCTCAGCATTATGATTAATAATTTTCAGTGTATTTTTTTTCCATTTGTAGTAGTTCTGGCGTCCGCTCCCGCTTCCTCTACCAATGTGACCTCTCCCTAATCAACTCCGCGGACGCGCCCGCGCAACCGGTTCTTAAAACACGTCCACTTTATATTTGTAAGTTCGTCTGTCCGTGCGAGCTTTGATTTATGTATGTTAATAGTTTATTGTTGATTCTATGAAAAGTGGAAGCGACAGAGTCTTGAGTGTTGAACTGTTTAGTTTATTAACGAATTATTGTTCTTTAAAGAAGTGTATGGAATTTTACGTATGTGAGTTCAAAAGTCGTGTAGATAGGTCAATTCCATTTATTAATACAGTAAATTAATATATTGTACTTGTATTTAATTCTGTAAGAGGAAAGGAGAATAAAGAGGAGAAGGCCTAGAAAAAACTTTACGAAATAATTTGATGGAATAGTTTGAGTTTGGGTTTTTATTTTGACTAGTCTTTTAATCAAATTGAAAATTACGAATCAGGCTTATTATATTACAGGTTTAAGTAAAGTGAAAAAATCTTATACAAGTTTGAATTTGTGATTCTGTATGTTTTGGTAAAGACAGAATGAAATAGAAATTGCTCAAAGATGAACCCGTTATTTAGAGTTTCTTTGTTCGATTATTATATTGTAATTATAATATAAAAAGTGGTTTGATCAAAATTTTCTATGAGAGAAGGAACTCGCAACCGCCTGTTCTAACTAGCTGTGCTCCACTATCCCCAAAATCTTATTAATCCATATTAGGTAAGAAGTTATTTTCTCTGGATCCATATGTGTACATCTAGATAAACAGGGTGTAAAAAACCACTCTCAAACTTGACCTTAGTAATTGTCCAGGGATATTTAATTACTAAGAAGCTTCCTTTCTATGTAATCAAGATCATTGCCTACCTCCACATGTTCAATCTAACTGAATTTGCTATCTATTCAGATCCAATGCGCGCTATTAGCGTTGCGTCAGCGTTGGAGCTTCCTCTAATCCCAAATCCCGGAGTCAGTGCAGCCGGCAGCCGGGATAATGTGATCCCGCGCGATCTGTTCCGGACTTGATAGATTACCTGCGCACTGACATATAGTGGCACAGTATAAACAATTACTACAGTAAGGACACTCCCTGCCCCTCTCTGAAAAACATTGCCCCCTGCGGGTAGAAAAATCATTCATCAATGTTAGTAGCATTGATGTGTTCCGAGATGAAGGTAAGATAGCTAGTTCTCGCATTTCGTTGGCGAATCTTGGTAAGCCCGCTTTCATATTACGGAATCATCATCACTTTCCATGAAGTGAGATGATTCCAAAGGCTTATTTATTAGCAATTGTGGATACAAAAATATATTAATATTATTTTTAATCTTTATTTTATTTTAATATATGTTGCTCTTGTTTCAGGTAACAACTTGCAGTAAAATTATCATGTCGAGGTAACAGATTTAATCTTAAAACCCATCAGATCCAGCTATACATTACAGCATCTTATAAAATAAAAAGAAAAATTGAGTAGGACAAGTTTATCGTAATCCTTGAGACAGATATTATTATAAATAAATAAATCTTTTTTTTATATAACAAAAGGACGGACGTTTAACTTAACTAGAAAACTGTATTTCAGGAGTTAATTTTATTATCCCGCTACATCCATTTAATGAGAACCGTGCCTAGGGTTTACCATCTGTTCTATTAATTTATCCAGACATGTACGGACTTTAGGTCTTCAGTCCGGACTAGGTACAACTTTTTTGAGGTAAATTAGGTTTAATTTATCCAGGTTTTTCACTAAGATGAAAATCGAACAAGTAAAAGTTTTTGCATTCAACAAAAACTAAAAAAAATACTTGTAAGGTTTAACAGCTAAGCTCTTGTCGGTGGAGCTGTCACTAGCTTTACTTGTCCTCAGCCAGCATCTTGATCTGATAAATATTAAATACAACAGATAATCAATATATTTTATTGTCCCGCCCGTTTTTCTTGTAAATTTGCGTTTTTCTTATCATGACGTGAATAAAACGTCGGGACTTTTTATGAAATGTCCAGGTTTTTGTGCCTGAACCTAAAATATTTTGAAATAACAAGTACCCTACCTTGACTTTGCTATAAGACATTAGCCTTATTCCGCACCAAAATGTACATATTTTCTGCTTGAAGATTTTCATCACCTACAAACCCATCTTGAAAATAACAACAAACAGCTAAGTTGACCACTTTTTAAGTCTTGACCACGCTGAATACGTTAAAAACAACCGACTTCAATCGCAACAACTCCAATTTTGCTATGTTTTTGTTGATTTTCTCAAAAACCGCTGAATCGATTTCGATAAAAAATTTATGGGACCACCTGTGAAGTATACCCTTTTAAACAAAGAAAGAATTTTCCAAATCGGTTCAGGCGTCTTCGAGTAATTGGTGAACATACATAAAAAAAAAAAAGATTCCGATGAATTGAGAACCTCCTCCTTTTTCAACCGACTTCAAAAAAAGGAGGAGGTTCTCAATTCGTCGGAATCTTTTTTTTTTTTTTTTTTTATGTTTGTTCACCGATTACTCGAAGACGCCTGAACCGATTTCGAAAATTCTTTTTTTGTTTGAAAGGGTATACTTCACAGGTGGTCCCATATAAATTTTATCAAAATCGATTCAGCGGTTTTTGAGAAAATCAACAAAACATAGCAAAATTGGAGTTGTTGCGATTGAAGTCGGTTGTTTTTTTTAAATCGGTTAAAAATACATACAAGGAAGTTCAAAATTTACTTACAACTGAGAGCTACTACTAATAAGTTGTAACTTGTACAATACTCAACTACTGTTAGTTGTAACTAAAACGGTTAACTCAAAGACAGTGTAAACGCTAAACCCGTGGAAATTCATTTAGGTGTACTGTAGTGAAATTCTTGTGTAATGAGGGTAGTTCTATTGGTGAGCACTCCCCCTTTCGCATCCCCAAGGGTCTTTTCGCTGCTGTACAAAGCTTTTTGTCCTCGGATAAGTAAAATAAACAACCGCATTGTTTTCATAAGTGACTTAGCTAAGGCTATATGCACACTTCATTGGGATTTTAATTCGCCCTGTCAATACAAATCCGTTGTGACTTATTTTGTAGTTATGCGCGCACTTTCATATGATATCTTGTTTTTTTTCGACGAATATGCATCGCAGCGCGCTTATAGCCAGCCTAAAGCGTGAAAATTTAACTTGAACGTAGGCTCTATAGTTTAAGTACATAGCAACCTCTATGTAATAATAATAATAATATCTGGGACACATCACACACGGTCACCTGGCCCCATACTACGATTCCCTGTATCTTGGGAACCAGAGACTGATATACATACACATATACTTTTAAATACATACATATATAGATGTAATACACCCAAACTCAGAGCAAACAATTCTGCTTATCATAGAAAAGTTTGCCCTGTGTGGGGATCGAACCCACGACTCTCGGATCAGAGGTCAGGATTGCTAAACACTTAGCCACCGAGTCAGTCAAGTAAAGGCATCAGTCTAGCTATGTTCAGGAAAGCTCCACAAACATGTGCATGTGCAATTGACAACCTTTTCACAATATTGCCCCCCCTTTTTATAAGCGTTTTTTGTAGAACATGCAATAATTAAATACCCCACACCACATCTTTCCTTGTTTTGGATAATAACATAATTCTCGAATAAAATTACATTTTTCTCCATTCGAGTTTATTGGCTTGCACACCGCTGGCTGTATCTGGAAGCTACAAAGGGAATCCGAGACCAGACCGCGTATACCTCAAGTACTCGGAACATGCCAGGCGCCGCCACGACGGGCATGCCTGTGACGTAGGGTGCATCATCCTTGATCACCTTATCTGCTGATATCAGTGCTCTTGAAGAAGAACTTCTGGTCAGTCAGCAAGAAATTAGGGTTGTTTGTGTAGGCCGTATGCATATACAGGGTGTAAGGGACAGGTTTCCGTAAACTTTAAGGGCTTGCTCAGTAGACGAAACTGAACAACATTCCACAATTTTTTTTCAGGAAACAAAAAAAATCGGCTTCTCCATAAAAACTGTCCAATCTAGTTTATAATTTTGTATGGAGAAGCCGATTTTTTTTTCGTTTCCTGAAAAAAATTCTTGTGGAAAGTTTTTCAGTTTCGTCTACTGAGCAAACCCTTAAAGTTTTCGGAAACCTGTCCCTTACACCCTGTATATGCATAAGGTGTCTATGCCAACTGGGTGGCATGTAATAAAAAAACGTGAACTCGTCTGACGAAAACGATACATACCCTATAGATACAGTCTCGCAAATAAAAAAGTTATTATCTCGAGAAATACCAAACTATATAAAAAATAACTAAATTTATTGTTATGAAGTACTATTATTATTTTTGTATTTCCAACATAAAATACTAACTCATACAAACTGGGCGTCAAAAATTGTAAATGTTGTCAACTGTCAAAAATATTTATTTAAAAAAAGTTGCTGTACCAATGTCTTGGGACTGCATGCATACAAGGAATTTATACGTGCCCAAACGAAGTTGAGCCACGGTAAGGGACTAGTATATTTACAGCAGAGCTTAATTTTGAGTCTGCAAAACTATTTTGAGTATGATTGAGTTTTGAACTGACTTGAATTATACAGGGTGTGATCGAAACTACTGAATACTTTAATTGAGGTGTCATAACATCGAACTGCTCAATTCTTTTTCATGGACATTGCTGAAATAGCAAGTGCTTTCTATTCTATTGTAATTGACGACGCTGAGTTACGCGAAGTAACAACTCCAATTTTGCTGTTTTATTTTTTGGTTTTGTTATAAAATTTATATGGGAATACCTGGAAAGTATACCGTTTTAAACAAAAAATTAATTTTCCAAATCGCTTCAGGCGTCTTGTTTGTTTATTTGTAAACTCTTTATTGCAAAAAGAAATAAATATACAAAACTTAAAAGTTACAGTAAAAATACGCAATGGCGGACTTATCATGGGATGCTTACTTGTCTTCGAGTAATCGGTGAACATACATATAAAAAAAATCCGACGAATTGAGAACCTCCTCCTTCTTCTGAAGTAGGTTAAAAATAGGTATGCGACAAGATATATTTTTTAAAGTTTTATTTACTAAATCGTATTCTCGTAGAATAGCAAAAAGTCGTGGTCGATTGTTAGCATCCATTTTAATTTTAGTTAATTTTTCACCACTACTTATCACCAACTGAGTTCATCAAACGTGTAAGACGATCTAACACGAACAATTTCAGAACAAAATGACATTTTCGACAGTTGATAAGTCACTCAACAGACTTTTTTTTAGGGATTCCTGAGACAAAAATTCAATTTAAAGAAAGATTTGCAACAAAAAAGAACAATACGTTCTAATTGCATACACTTTGTTATTCCAGTTGTGTCGTTTTATACACTGTGCCGAGTATCAAGCTTCAAGTTACTGACTTAAGTAAACGAAGCTTTTAAATTTAAACTTAGAAATTATATCTTCAGACGAGGTGAATCCTTTATCCTGGGAAAAGTATAAAGTGAGTTGGCTTTGTTAGAGTTAAGATAAAATGGAATAAATAAGAACCATTAGAGAGCCCAGCGAGCTTCTGATTTACTCCTACTATTTGTTCTCGAACGTAACGCGTGAGTTTTGTTGAATTGTGCGGTGCAACTTTTCACTTTGGATCAGTGTGGAGTGTACTGTCCTCAGACAAGCCTCAGTGGATCATCATGTCATTTGTTGCGTCGCGCCCAATGCTATATTATCATTGTACTACTCTAATCTTTCCATTCCTTCGCTACCAGTGCAGCGAGATAATCCATAGAGTATGTATAAATATGACAGAAACCGTATCATTGATCATCGTATCATTATTTTGCCTCTGCGATTTAAAAAAGGAATTCAAGAAATTTAAATTTGAACAATTTTAAGATTTACGTTTACTTTCTCGTTTCAATAGTAGGGGCCCTAAGTGAAATAATTATGATCCGTCCGAGAACTAAGACTTTAAATGGGATTGGTTGCATCACAAGGAACTAGCTATAGCCGCGTTGCCATAAAACCGGAGTACTTTCCACCCTATTAAGATGTTGTCTGAGTCGCAAAAGGACAAGAAGATGCTTAGCCCTATTCTCGCAGAATTTTGAATTAATTCGTAGAATAATATGTTTTTGCAAATTGAATATGAATCCAGTTGCACGAATATATACTTTCCTCGGAAATGGTCAATTAGCGAAAGAAGCGAAAGGACTTCCCAGTGTTAGTTGGCCCATCAGCTGATCCAGTTCTTTGACAAGGTCAGAACTATGTTTTTCTCTGGAAAAGGTTTATCAACAGACGGTCTAATTTAAAAGGTTCAGTGCCTTTACACACCCGTTTACTGATTAAAGTTCGATCGTCACTCGTCAACCTTTCTGCAAGTATTTACAAAATATTTCGAATTTGTACATTTTGCGAATCGGAAGTTCTGCGCTTGGCTGCCAAGAATGCCTGGCTCAGGAATCCCTTTAAATCTGCATCCAGGTTAGATTAGATAGAACTATTACCTGTATGTAATAGATATTACTTTCCGAATAGTTACTTTGAAGTATTTCCCCTGATCCCCTTAAATATTTTGAGAAGGAAATTCTGGAGGAAATTGAAATCGTGAGGTCTGTTTAGCGCCGACTGTGACAGAGCTAAATCGGTATTCGATACCAACAATAGTAATCTATATTACTTCGAATACATACGAAAAGATTCCAACTAGATTAACATTGCTGTAAACGATAGCACACAATTTTTTTTTAATATGTAGGCTGTTAAAACCCGTAGCTCTGGTCCCTATACAGGGTGACTTTAAATTAGTTCTTGATACGAAAGGGTATGCATGTGCTCATGATAATAAACAACTTTCCCTAAGAAACCCATAGTCAAATCGCAAAAAAATTTTTTGGACTCTTCATACTAATTTGGCCAGTCAGTTGCTCGATTTGTATGGAGACCCCAAAATTTTTTTTGCGATTTGACTATGGGTTCCTTAGGGAAAGTTGTTTATTATCATAAGCACATGCATACCCTTTCGTATCAAGAACTAATTTAAAGTCACCCTGTATAGGATACAGTTCTCCTTCTTTTTATTAGTTTTGTTTTTTTCCAAAGATAACGGAAGAAGAGCGGTAGTATTTTACAACTTGCCAAGCCAGTGAAATAGGTCTAGAGTCAGCGTAATTATTACAGGAAAGGGTTTACTTAAAAGTCATGTTAACAACCCATATCACCCCAGTGCAGGGGCACGGGTCTTCAAATACATCGGGAAGGTAAGACCATACTCCACACACGGGGGCCAAGATATATTTCTTCGAAAATTGAAGACAAATAAATTACATTAAGATCGTAAACAACAAAACAAAACACACATCGGAACAACAAATACAGTTACAATTTATTATCTTAAGAGTCGCACAACTCGGCATCGTTAAAAAAAAAGATACATTAAAAATAAAATAAATCCCCATCGACCAAATCCCCCCCTGTCATACGTAAGCATCCAGATCTGACCAATGGGGCGATATAAATAAAGTTAAGACAAAACAAAAGACATTCCCCACTGGATTAATGTCGTGGGTTCGATTCCTTTAGTACAATGTACGATTATTTTCTTTAAGAAGTATTGAATTTAATGTGGACTTTTGCTCGAGTTTGCCTTTGTAAAAAAAAGTTTTCAAAATTCTAAATATTTTTTATTTAAGTAGATGCTGTACGCATACTTTTAAATCGTCTTTTCATTACATGAAATGTTTTTATCCTACATAATGGTAGTCATATCCTACTAACTTTATGAACTAGCTTTTGCCCGCTGCTCCGTCGACGTCTCGTTTTTGATAAAAGTTTGCCTGTGTGTTAGTCCACAGCTTCATTTATACAGGGTGTAAAAAAAGGTACAGTAATACTTCAAGGTGGGCTTCTAATCATCAAACTGAACAACTTTTGTTCTACAACTTTGTAGAAACCGCAAAAAACTTTTTGGACTTTTCATACAAATCGATCAGATGGCGAGCCAAGTTTGTATGAAAAGTCCAAAAAATTGTTTGCGATTTCAACTGTTACTGCACCTTTTTGTTACATCCTGTATAGGGTCCTTATGAAATACCTGAAACAAGTTAACCACGGCTTCTACTCATGAAACTGAACAACTTTCCCCAAGCAACCTATACTCAATTCGCAAAAAAGTTTTTGGACTTCTCATACTAATCAATCAACTTATCCGCCAATTTTGCATGAGATTTGCGAATTGGGTATGCTAAAAAAAATCAATGTATTTTTTAATTTTTTTTTTCTGATAGTTTAGACCATTTTGAAAAACTAATTTGATTATTTCATTTTTTAAGACTGCGGATATTTTTAAATACATTGTTTTATATTCAAGCCGTGATGACGTTACATGTTCACAAACTATGAAACGAACAGCCCAAATGTCTGACGATGAAATGAACAGGCCTTAATCTCGACTAACACCCGTTCCAGAACAAGGCAAAATATACGAGTACCTGAGATAGTCTGTCCCTTTTACACTTACGAGTAAAAGATTTATAATAGTTTGTCCGGCTGTCAGGTTAAAAATATACTCTCATGAGTGTTCCAGAACGCTCTGTAAAACGTCACCTGTCAAGTCAATTGTCATCTCGATTGTTTATAATAAGGCCCGTTCCAGAACAAGGCAAAATATACCTGAGATAGTCTGTCCCTTTTACACTTGAAATATTTATAATAGTTTATCCTGCTGTCAGGGTAAAAACATACTCTCTCATGAAAGTGTTCTGGAACGCTTTCTTAAACGTTAACTGTCAGGTCAATTGTCATTTCGTTTGTTTATAAACAACTCAAGGTAACACCAAAAAGTGTGTGAGCATGTGACGTCACAGGGATACAAATGAAGGTTATTGTCATTTTTCGATTTTTATACTCAATCTTTTACTTTTTCGATTGGGAAATAAAAAAATATGGCTTTAAATCAAAATATCTCGAAATGGTTTTTTTATTTTCATACCTTACAAAAAATTATGCTTTGAGTATAGGTTCTTTGGGGAAAGTTGTTCAGTTTCATAATTAGAGCCTACTGTAAAAAAAAAACTGGTTTTTAAGAAGGACCCTGTATACCTACCAAATGTCATTCAAATCCGTGCAGCAGTTCCGGCTTAAAAGTGGCACAAACAAACAAACATCACACAGTTTTTTAATGTGTCAAAACGGCCATCATAGCGTGCCGCAGGTTCGTCAAAAACTATGACGTCACGTGCCAGTAATACCGAAGAATCGTTTTTGACAGTTGATAAAAAGCAACTTACATATAGTTCATTTCAATAAAAAAAAGCAAAAGGTAAACAAACGTAGTATGCAGATGACATTGACATGTGTCAGTTCCTTAGTAAGTTTGTTTACCTTTTGCTTTTTTTGATTGGAATGAAGTATATATGACTAGTGGACAAATACCGGGTTGCCTTTAGTTCTTGGGTAAGTGTTATTCAGTCTCTTAACTGCAAAGTGGTATTAAGTAAATTCGTTTAGCACTATTCCAGGTTTAGTGCTGAAGTAAAATCTAGATTCAGTCGTGCTTAAGGCGAATTTTCACGGCGTTTTTATTATTTTACTGTTTATGAGATTTTTCACTTTGACACTTTACAGCTTTTTATCCATTTACGGCAGAGTAAAAGTGTGGAAGAAGTTAAAGTAAAAATGTAAAACGCAATTAATGTTATATTTTGTATTTAAATACTAATTACACAATAACAATACTAGTTAAATAATGACACATATTTATTGTAAATATTTATTGAATTCGTTCTAATGTTTTCTAATGTTGCCCTCATACAAATCGATTAGTCATTTGGCGACTTTGTATTAGAAATCTATTTTTGAACGTACGTTGTTCAGTTTAACGTGTGATAATAAAATATATAGAATGTACTTAAAACAGGGTGTAAAAAGACTACGCCCAAACTTTACTATAAAAAATTGAATAAAAAAATAGGTTTCACTAACGAAACTGAACAACATTTCCTTAGGAACCCGTGATGAACTTTCAAAAAAATGGATACTCTTCACTTCAAGAAAAACTAGTCAATGGGGAAGAAAACTGCCAAAGCTCGCTGATAGAGGCGCTGATATCGCTTGACTCATACTAACTGTCAAAACGTATAGAAAAAATTGTTTACATGAACGAAACATAAGGTAATTTAAAAAATGCCGCGTTGTGTGGCGATTGGTTGCAATAATAATGAAAATCATTAATTTCCTAAAGATTCTCGGATGAAGAAGACGTGGGAAAAGTTATGATTTCAATTATGTACTTTTCAACTTCGCCTTTAATTGAGGAATAGTCCAAGTCGCATACATTTTTCATTTAACAATTTTACAGTAAAAAAACTAATTTATAACACCTCAATAATAAAAAACCGGAACTAATTGAAAGTTGTTATGAGTCAAGCGTCCGTAGCGCCATCTGCAAATAGCCTTGCGTTTTCTTCCCCATTGTGGATAAAGTTGTAGGGAATGTTGGTAAGGCCAAGGTCTTACCAACTGAGGGTAAAAAGAAGTTTGAAAATTTTTAGGAGCGGCATTTTAACGCCCTTTAATTAACGCCTTCTATTGTCTATGATCCATACTGCATTGTACTCAGTACTTCTACTCTCTTTTAAAACCTTATTTGTATTACTACTTTTACTATTGATGGGTTTTGCCCGGGTTTTTTGGGTAGATTAAATAAATGCCTAATAAATATCCATTTCTGCCTTGGTAAAGTGCAACATTAAAAGATCTATTACGACAAGTAAATGTGAATAATTTTAATAAAATAACAATGCTTAAGTACATAGTTTTTAAATGAGTGAAAAACATTTTTCAACTTAAAAGGATTTCTATCCAGCGTTTAGATATCAACCCAGAAATGGACATATAATAGGCGTTTATTCAATCTGTTCAAAAAATCCGGCCAGAAACCTTCTACTCATCAACCGATACAAAGGAAAGTTGTTTTTCTTTTTTTGCGATTTTTTACCAAATTGACTGATAGCAAGAAATCCCTGATTCAAAAGGTTTTTAAGAAGGAGAAGGTTTTTAACATGTGGGAGAGCCATGCTTCGGCACGAACGGGTCGGCTCGACCGGAGTGATACCACGGCCTCACGGAAAACCGGCGTGAAGCAACGCTTACGTTGTGTTTCGCTGAGTGAGTGAGGATACCGGAGGCCCAACCTCCCCCCCCCAATTCCCCCATCCCCCATCCTATTTCAAAGGTCGGCAATGCACTCGTGACTCCTCTAGTGTTGCGGGTGTCTATGGGTGGCGGTGATCGGTTACCGTCGGGTGATCCGTCTGCTCGTTTGCCACCTATCACAAAAAAAAGGAACTTAACCAGTGGTTGATATAGAAATGCTTTTCACGGTGGAGCAATATTTCAGTGATTACTTTCACGTGTGGCTAGCTACCAACATCTTATACAGGTTGTAACAGAAAGGCGTGATAATACTTCAAGGTTGGCTTTTACCCATCAAACAGAACAACTTTTGTTCTATAACTTTGTTCAAATCGCAAAATTTTTTTTGGAATTTTCATACAAATCGATCAGCTGGCGAACCAAGTTTGTATGAAAAGTCCGAAAATTTCTTTGCGATTTCAACAAAGTTGTAGAACAAAAGTTGTTCAGTTTGATGGGTAAAAGCCAACCTTGAAGTATTATCACACCTTTCTGTTACACCCTGTATAAGTCTTGCCGCTAAATACCATTGCATTATAGGAAATCTTGGTAAGCCCACTTCCAACTCTTCCATCTTCGGCATCAATATCATCACTTACCTTTAGTGAAGGACAAAAAGTGACTATTTATTCAAACCGCTTAGTAAATATACATAATTGTATGTACACTTTACAATTTCCAAACTTATATTTCCATTAATATTCAACAAACACTTTAAATTGCTTATTCATTCAAAATAAAGGGCTTACGAAAGTTTTACGTAACTACTGCAGACAGACAGCCAATAAATAACTATTTTAATTTATTTTGCGAGTGTTTCGCTGAAGGCGGCCATATTTGCAATTCAACTACTTCAAAAGTACGACTGACTGATGAGTGGTTCTTGGATGGAGTATAGAGGGAAATAGACACAGAACGGGTGTGATTTATAATTGACCACGCTGAATACGTTAAAAACAACCGACTTCAATCGCAACAACTCCAATTTTGCTATGTTTTTGTTGATTTTCTCAAAAACCGCTGAATCGATTTCGATAAAATTTATATGGGACCACCTGTGAAGAATACCCTTTTAAACCAAAAAAAGAATTTTCCAAATCGTTTCAGGCGTCTTCGAGTAATCGGTGAACATACATAAAAAAAAGATTCCGACAAATTGAGAACCTCCTCCTTTTTTTGAAGTCGGTTAAAAATTATAAATATTATTTAGCAGTAGAAGAACCTTATTAAGCATGGTCCGACTGGATGGGTAGCACTGCTCGCTCTATACCTGCCGCCAGCAGCACGCTGTGCCGCGCGATGGAGCCAGCGTTATTACCGGCATAAGAGGTCCTCTATCTTAGCCCTCAAGTATCGGCAGGGATAGCCCTTCTAGGGATAAAAGATGTTCGTAGGCGTCGGATGCTGGTCCGTCTACTTTTTGTCATCTTACACAATAAGTGAATGAATGAATGAAATCACTTTATTGCACAACTTAAACAGGAAAATTTTAACAGTATCAATGAAAAGAAAGTTATACATAAAAATAATTCAATAATAATTCATATTTATACACAAGTAATGCAATTCAATTCAATATACTTTGAAAAAAATGAAAAAAAATATAATAATTTATATTGCTATAATTAAAATAACTACTCAACCAATTTGTTTGGCAATTGGTTAGAAGGCGGGGAATAACATAGGATTTTATCCCGGAAAACTCATTTCAGTGCTACGCCAGTCATAAATTCGACATCTACGCGGCCGCAGCCACGAGCTAAAGCGAGTTGACTGTAAAATTATAGTATTGCAAAAAGTATTGACAAGTTATATTCTATGTAACCTCGTTTCCATCAGTCATCTTCTTCCTGCATGGAGATAAGATAGCCATACCCCATTTCGTTGGAGAATCTTGGTAAGCCTGCTTCCATCTTCAGCATCATCATCACTTACCACCAGGTCAAAGAGCAAGGGACATTTTAATATGAAGCCTCGTATACCTAAAATTCGTGATGACAAAAAATCTCATTTTGGCGACAAGACATGAAACATGTGCCAATCGGATATTACATAAAAATACAAACAGTAAATACTCTTTGGTAAAATGTCGTAAGTGATACGGTTTTGGAGTAAATAAGGGTTGAAAAAAATATTTTTGAAGACTTACTAAATGTGCGTAACGAAAAAGATTTAGTCTAAAGGTTTGTCTGGTCCATGGCGCGTGGTACTGCACAAGTTCAGTTTAAAACTTGGCGAAAGCACGACAGAACTAGTGAAAATTGCACTTCGAAAAGCTAATCTAACCTTTTTGGGTTTCATGCCTCGTATTTTCTGCGAAGATTAGTTTGTTGCTTTGTGAGCTGGACCCCTAGGATTTTTACTGACTGTACAGAGTCTCAGATTATCCCCCCCCCTGCGGGTAAGATAAAGTAACGGTAGCTTAGCGCAAGCCATGAACCCACATTGACGTGTATACAAACAAACAAACTTCATATTTTTATGTAGTAGTAGTAAAGTAATATTAACGCGACATTTGAGCAAAATAAGTTAACTTGAATGATCGATGCAACCACGCGAACCGAACCGAGTCACGACCGCTTCCCGGACTAATGAATAAATAACCATAAAAAAAGTTACACCCGACTCCATTAAAATGTATCCTATATCATTTTCAGGATAAAGACCAATTTAACCGTTTAGGCTAAGAAATATTACATACAAACATACACTCGAAAAACAACCCTTCAAAATTCAAAAATTCAAAATCGTTTATTTCTTTACGTATAGGTACATTAAGCACTTTTATAAACGTCATATCATTTTGCTGGAGGAATATTCCAAATGTCATTATCATTCAAATAATCTAGTCTTATAGTTTCCTCTTGAGTATATATGATACCTATTCCTTCCAGCGCAGTCGGGTAAAAATTAATACTGACGGTCTTGTGATTTGTTAAGTTATTTAAAAAAAGTTTTTATTAACATTGGCGGCATTGATAGTAATTGAGATTACGATTATCGCACTGTAATCGCATAATGCAGTTAATGATTTTCTTGGAAACGATGGAAAATTAAAATTATCAATTTGCAATCTCCCCTTTAACAGTAATTTAAAAGTCCTCTGGTCTTAATTTAATTGTTATCTGGGATCGTATCGTTAAATTCGATACGGTGTGAATGCGACCAGGCAATCGATACTACGCTGCTTGTTTTTTTTTTGTTTATATTTTAGGGTACGGTTGGTAAAAGGTTTAAATTTAAACAACCTACAAAAAAGTACTTTTAAGTTGGGTCGATAGTCGATTGTACGGTGCGGTAAATCAACCTTAAATCTTTTTAGATAATTTGAAATTATGCTGTGATCACAAAAAATGTTTATTTTTATTAATATATTACATAAACATAAAAATAACCTACCCGATTTGAACCTTAAAAGCTAATCTAACAAACAACACAACCACGTTGAAATACATCAGTCCAGTTTTCACCAGCCTGTAATACTTAACTAACAGACATACCCGTGAAAAACATAACCTTCCTTTCCTTTTAAGCAGCTGTGTAAAAACAACAAGAAAGCCTTTAGACTGAAGTATGTTCCTCCATATACGGAACCAAGACACTTGCCTCAACAAATCACGCTTAACTGTTTCCCAAAAATCGTAACTCGCGATCGAGAATCGCCAGTTGTTTATGCGGTATCTTCGCCTTTTGCATACCGATCTGGGTCCATCGGTCCCTAAAATGGGCCCTTTAATCTGGGCCCTTGTTTACGTGCTTTGAAACTTTGCAACTTGATTTCGTAAGTTCCTCTTTTCGGGGACGACGACGCAATCTCGAATCTTTTGTTTCATCTTGTAATTATGGCGAACTTTGCGAAAATTCTGTTCTCGGAATATAGATTGAGTGATAAAATGAATTCTGCTTGTTTCAGGTAATTTTCGAGATATAATGATAAATCCAGTAATGCTATGGTTTCATCATCAGCCGAAAGACGTCCACTGCTGGACAAAGGCAATGGTATACTGAGGGTATATATCATCAGAGAAGACGTAAGTGACCGCCTCCGAGGCCTAGTGGCTGGTGCCGACTTCACTCCTATTTTATTAGGAGCTCGCAGATTCGATTCCCGGCGGGGTCCAACTTTTTTAAACTGGTTCCTTAAAGAAAGTTATTCACTTTTATGAGCAGATCTGAAATCGCAAAAAAAAAAGAATTTTCATACAAATTGATCCGCCAGTCAGTCAATTTTTGTATAAGAGTTCTTTTTTTGTTGAGAATTCATTATGTGGTTCTGTAGAAAAAGTTTTACAGTTTCGTATATAACTTACTATGCTGATTTTTAGGGTTCCGTAGCCAAATGGCAAAAAACGGAACCCTTATGGATTCGTCATGTCTATCTGTCTGTCCGTCCGTATGTCACAGCCATTTTTTTCCGAAACTATAAGAACTATACTGTTGAAACTTGGTAAGTAGATGTATTCTGTGAACCGCATTAAGATTTTCACACAAAAAAAAAAAAAAACAATAAATTTTGGGGGTTCCCCATACTTAGAACTGAAACTCAAAAATTTTTTTTTCATCAAACCCATACGTGTATAGGTCTTCAAATTTGAGGTTTCTAATATCATTTTTTTCTAAACTGAATAGTTTGCGCGAGAGACACTTCCAAAGTGGTAAAATGTGTGTCCCCCCCTCTGTAACTTCTAAAATAAGAGAATGATAAAACTAAAAAAAATATATATGATGTACATTACCATGCAAACTTCCACCGAAAATTGGTTTGAACAAGATTTAGTAAGTAGTTTTTTTTTTAATACGTCATAAATCGTAAACCGCAATTTACCTACGACAAACTCCAAGACCGTTTATATTATGTTACTTGCTGCTACGGAACCCTTCATGGGCGAGTCCGACTCGCACTTGGCCGCTTTTTTTATAAGTAGAAACCAGTCGGGTCTATCTAAAGTCATCTATTTTGTTACACTCTGTCTAGGTTTTTTTCAAATTCAATGAAAAACAAAGGAGACTAATACAGAAAAATATAAGAACTAAATGTTTAATTTCAAATTCGCGTTGAGTTCAAACTGACTGGCACAAGAATCCGTTCCAAAAGTTCTGTTATTTTTAAACAAATACTAAAAGAGATTGCGGTAATAAAATACTAAACGGTTTTGGTGGAGACGAGCAACACAAAGTAACGTATTCAAAAGGAAAGAAGAAAGAACTTTGTGGGGAGTGAGCAAATTGCTAGCAAGGCGGGCTAGGAGCTTCATTTGACCGTTTTGGTAGCGTACACACGGGCTTCTGTAGCGTACTTAGTGCGGATAGCGTAGACGCAGCGATGTCGCCGAAGCGCTGTTAGTAGGACTTGAGCTGTCTGACTGATTCCATACTTTGAAAGCACGATTCAGTTGCTGTCGAAAGACGGCATTCCTGTAGTCGTGTAAGGAGAATATGGGTGAAATAGGAGGTTCGATTTGTTGACATCAAGTCTGACAGCCTTCACACACGACCGTGTGTGCCAGTATGGCGGAACCTCAAAACAAGAAACAAAATTAAATGTTAACATAAAATAATGTTGTATTTTTTCTATTTTTTATTGTAAATCGTCACCTTCTAGCGATATGTGAAGAGAAAGTAACCGAGCAATGGCAATGCAAGTGTGACGTTAAAAAATCAGACGACCTTCGATTGGAAATAACATTTAAAACCCTGACAGCTAAAGTCGAATAATTTGAAAATTGAATTGCTTTTTACCAAACTTAGCTAAGAGTTACGGCGACAAAGTTTTTTTTTTAACCCACAAAAACTATTTTTAGCATCGGTTATTTAAAGTAAGTTTATAAATAAATGAAAAAATATGTATGTTGCTCGTAGTTTAATCAAATAATATCTATTATTCGGAAACCGATAAGACGAGAGTTTTAAATCCATAAGTCGGCCGCATCTTATTTCCTCGAAATTTTCACCTGTGTGTTTACAGCAGCAGAGATAGGAATACTAATTATGACTCGCAGAATACCGCCGGTAAATATGCGCTATTCCAAGTTATTCCTTTTCGCATTTATTGTGCATTTTGTGCAACCCAGGATTTCCCTGAACTCCTCGCTCGCTCATCGCGCATCTGTTTTGTGCAAATTTGAATTTTATTTCGAAATCTTTAACTTTTTCATTACGTATTTCTTGAATGTTAACTACTCGTGTACTATAAATAGAAAGAGATCTTTAAGTTTCGTAATAATTTTTTTATTGTATGTAGTACTTAGCGAAGTTAACACATTTACGAATGCCATGTGTTTAAGATTGCCATTTTATCAGCACTTTTTACAGGAATTTGTATTTTTGGGTGTATGATATTTTATGTATGGCCGTTTTCTTGTTTACCGCCTTAAGGATGATTTTCCACTGACGCGGAGTGGAGCGGAGACGTGCTGAATTGACTAATCATATTGCTCGAAATGAAGTGGAGCGGAGATTTTGAGTAATCTGATTGGTCACTTTTGCACGTCTCCGCTGCGCTCCGCGTCAGTGGAAACGCTCCCTTAGGGTCGGCACTACAGATGAGAGATGTCTTCCCGAAACGTTGAGTGTACAAGTTCCACGTAGTAGGAACTTTGTACTAGGTAGAAAAAAAAGACTATTTAAAAGTATGTGCAAAACATCTACTTAAATAAAAAAAAAACATTTTGATTTAGATTTTTTGATTTTGAAAGAAATTTTTAAAATGTAGTTTGTGTGAAACTCTTGCTAGACTTGTACTTACTGGCGAGTGGCGACCCCTTTAAGTTTGACGTCCATTAAATAAAATAATGACGTAATACGCATTGTAAGCTATTACAAACCTATTTGGATCAAATTGTCGTTTTTAACATTTGATAAAAACTAGAAAACTCACATGACTAGCAGTTATATTAACTGGTAAATCTGATGCCAGCAGTACTGTAGTGTTCACGAGGGAAAATTCTGTCAATTTCCTGGCTAAAACGAGTTTGCAAATGAAATGAAAATGCAGATACTATCTTATTGTATACATTCAGAGAATGTAAAAACACAGGTGTTGAACGCATTTAATCGAGGCTACAGGCGAACAATCCTACTGAACAACTTTTTTTAAACGAGTGCTTTAACACAAAATAATAACTTTGGATTCATCATCATTGACTATCCTCATCATAGATTTCAAAAATTATTTGGCTTCGATTGTTTATGTCCCTTAGGGAAATTGTTCAGTGTTCTTCTTCTTATCGCATTGGCACAATTTAACTGTGCAACTACAAGATATAGACGGCGGTTGCCTAAGCTAATCTGTGCCCTGGTATTGCACTTAGCAGCACACTGCACGTGTAGTACACTAGCCTACTGAGATATCTGAACCCTTAATTTTTAAACATAATTCGCACTTTGCTTTGAAACACCATCTATCGAAATTTTCAACTGGTTTTAGATGTCTTCTCTTCTCTGTATTCTATCCATTGTATGGTCACTTTATAATCCGTTGGTTCGAGTTCAATTTTTCGTGATACATGGACATGATGTTACGGGGAGTTCAGATATCTCTGTGGCTGTCTGTACATTTTGATTTACATCTACAGACGTGTGCAAGGCGACCTTAATACCGTTCATAGTTGTTCAGTTTTATAAGTAGAAGTAACAGACACCGAATATGTATGGAGTAAAATTTGACCCTGCATTTAAAGAGTGATTCAAAAAGACCTGATTGACCTTCAAAGAGCCGATTGGCGTGATGCGGTACAGAACAGGAAAGAGTGGCGGAATTTGGTGCCAGAGGCCAAGATCCTCTTTGGGTCGCGGAGCCAGCGAAGTATTTAAAGAGTGAGGTAATAGAGTAAAATTTGACCTTACAGTTATAGAGTGAGGTAATATAATATACAGGGTGTAAGGGACAGGTTTCCGAAAACTTTAAGGGTTTGCTCAGTAGACGAAACTGAACAACTTTCAACAAAAAACTATAAACTTGATTGGACAGTTTGCATGGAGAAGCCGATGTTTTTTCGTTTCCTGAACAAAATTTCTCGTGGAAAGTTGTTCAGTTTCGTCTACTGAGCAAGCCCTTAAAGTTTTCGGAAACCTGTCCCTTACACCCTGTATATATGTGCGTGTTGTGCGTGTTAACAAGTACTACACCGAAGTGTAGCCACATTGTGGTTTATCGGTGTCGGGTGGGACGGATGTTGTCCCCGACAGTCATCAATATGACAGAGACCTAACAACCGCGGTGTTAACTTACATGCGTTTGTTAAGGTTTCTTTAAGGTTGATTGAGTAAATTGTTTTCTGTCGATGGTGGTCCAAATGCCATAGATTTATGGATAGATAGATAGATAGATAGATAGATAGATAGAATATCTAGTATTTTTTCAGCTCAGGGCGGCTTGCGTGGTCGCGTTGGTCACGCAGGTTAACTGACTACAGACATATTTCCGTGCTTGGTGCCGGCTGCTATCACCTTGATGGCAGTCGTTAAGCCATGTCGGAGGCCTTATATGCGGCTTGAAAACTTCTGACACTGAGATTGGCCACTAGCCTCACAACAACCATCATTCCGGACTTGGCCCCCGTGTGTGGAGTATGGCTAAAACTTCCCGAGGTATGGGAAGAGACCCGTTGCCCTGCAGTGGGAACTATATGGGTTGTTAACAATACTTACCTGTATTTACTCTGAAACCTGATCTACCTATAACTAATACTAATACCAATACGTAGCACTTAGAGGGAAGTTCATTGATCTTTACCGACAATGTCGATAGTTCTTTTCTTAGTATTAATATCCTGGAGGTTCCTTTATATCCTTTGTCGCCTATTGTGGTGTGTGAAAGGCTTTTATGGATAGTCTAGTGTCGTGGGTGTGGGTGCAGGTATTGTTATCTGCTCTCATAAGAAAAAAGGCCGCAAAGTATATGAAGTTTGTTTGGTTGTTTGTATCCGTATACTTTGCGGCCGTTTTTCTTAAAAGGGCAGTTATGTTGTTCAGATGGATACTTTCATTGCGTTTGTCTTTTATTACAAGGTACCAGACCAACACATTAAAAAAAAAGCGGCCAAGTGCGAGTCGGACTCTCCCATGAAGGGTTCCGTAGCAGCAAGTAACATAATATAAAAGTTTTTGTAGTTCGTTGTAACTTGAATGAAAGGTAAATTGCGGTTTACGATTTATGACGTATTAAAAAAAACTACTTACTAGATCTCGTTCAAACCAATTTTCAGTGGAAGTTTGCATGGTAATGTACATCATATACTTTTTTTAGTTTTATCATTCTCTTATTTTAGAAGTTACGGGGGGGGGACACACATTTTACAACTTTGGAAGTGTCTCTCGCGCAAACTATTCAGTTTAGAAGAAAATGATATTAGAAACCTCAATATCATTTTTGAAGACCTATCCATAGATACCTCACACGTATGGGTTTGATGAAAAAAAAAATTTTGAGTTTCAGTTCTAAGTATGGGGAGCCCCCAAAATTTATTGTTTTTTTTCTATTTTTGTGTGAAAATCTTAATGCGGTTTACAAAATACATCTACTTACCAAGTTTCAACAGTATAGTTCTTATAGTTTCGGAAAAAAAGTGGCTGTGACATACGGACAGACAGACAGACAGACATGACAAATCCATAAGGGTTCCGTTTTTTGCCATTTGGCTACGGAACCCTAAAAATAGGTATTGGAAATGTTGACGCTTTGACCGCCACAGTCGGCTAGGTCTGACAACGATTTTTTATGCCATACACGCCAGGATTGGAGATTTTCATACTTTTTCGTCGCACTATTTCTCATAGCGTAGCGTAGCAGAAATATAATTACCTAACTCGGCCCCAATCTTGAGCTCTCACTGACTTGATCTCATGATGGCCACGATCCCCAACCCCTGGGGTTTCGACAGGAAAGAAGAAGCGTGGCGGTCAATGGGTTAACTGGGCTTTCTAGTCATCATTCGGTATCAAATCAAATAAACTGAAGTAGGTAAGTAACACTGCACACTTTTCAGAAGTATACTGTGCAGGGTTTAAAAAGAGCATTTTCGAAATCTTAAACGATGGGTGGCTTCTACTCATGAAACTGAACAACTTTTACCGAGAAACCCATAAGTACTGAACTCAAAAAAAGAATTTTGACCATCAATTCAATTTATTTTTAATAAACATGGTTTAAACGTCAAACAAAATTGGCTGATTGCCCCCTTTGTTCCCACTAGTTCAGTTGTACAGTTCAGTTAACTGAACAGATGGGTTTTTAATCCCATTTTTATGAACAGTCTTGCTTATTCTCCTTTTGATTGATCAAAAGGTTGGCTGGAAGAGATCCCTTTATGGGATAAGTCCGCCTTTGTACATGTTTTGTTACTTATGCTTATGTATTTTTGTCATATTCGTGCAATAAAGAGTTTACAAACAAACAGTCTTTTTTTTGCGAAGGCAGGGCTTAACTATTATTATTATACAGCCTGTCTGTGTTAATTTTCTTTTGTCATGTATTTTTAATGACTTCTTTTGAATTTTAATTCCCATATCTACTAAGTTTCTGTTCTAATTAATTTAATTCGAATGCGGTAAAATTATCGCAAAATTCCCAAACAGTATCAGTGGACAATGTTTATCCCGGAAAACGGGACTCTGACCGCACTAGCACTGAAACAGTGATTACACCCGAATGCGTTCTAAACACTATTACCTTTGTGTTTGGAGACACTAGTGTTGTAGCTTGATATCCGGGACTCTTTTTTAAGCTTTCGTGAACACTGACTATAAATATTTTTTGCCATTTCTATTTCTCGTTAATAAACAGAAAAAATACTAGGTACATAGAATGTATTACCAGCCCCTTTACGGTCTATACATGTCGACTGAAAGATTCTTCATACTTCTCTTTTTAACATGTACGAGCAAGCGGGATAACCAAAAGACGACTGTATCACAGGGCTTCATTTCCCATACTTAGTTCACGAGTCAACTGATAAGTTAGTACGAGAATCTCATTTTTTTTATTGAGTGTTGTTTTCCTTGGAGAACATAGATCAATTTTGTGAGAATAAGCCCCAGTATTTTTAAAGATATTTCAGAAGGACCCTTGTAACCCTAAAATAATGTAGAACATCCTGTATAACCCAACAAGTCATTGAACAATCCAGTAATGTCAGGAATGGGGTCACACAGCTTCATAGCACTTACGAAGTCCATCATATCCCGGGGTCCGAACGTCAAATCCCGGGACACCGAATTCCGGGCATTCCAAGCCCTATTTCTCGCCTTAGTGGACTTTAAACGTGTTTCCGTGTATATCTGTAATATCCTTTATACAATTTGTGTAGTGTATGCTTACAAAGGAGTTCATACTATTCTGTTTGAATCTGTCCTTAGTATCTCATCTCACTTAATATTATAAATGCGAAAGTATGGATGTTTGTTTGTTTGTTCCGCTTTCACGCTGAAACTACTGAACGGATTTGGCTGAAATTTGGTAGGTAAATAGATAAAGCACTCGGCTAACACATAGGATACTTTTTAT
Organism: Coleophora deauratella; assembly: GCA_958295455.1. NCBI lineage: Eukaryota > Metazoa > Arthropoda > Insecta > Lepidoptera > Coleophoridae > Coleophora > Coleophora deauratella. The sequence goes on along the minus strand of OY282413.1, from coordinate 8,510,293 downwards.
CCCGGAAAACTTAAGGGTTCCCGGAGGGATGCTTAAAAACTCGAAAATTTTCAGTTCGTCGCTAGATAGAGCCACCTTAAAATTTTCTTTCTCTCCGGATCCAAATCTAAATTCCACGCTGACGAAGTTTAGTTACAAATAGTATCGGTTATTGTAATACCTAGGCTTTTGGCTAGACTTTCACAAATAGATATCGAGGGTTCACGGGCGACTTGTATTAAGCGACATTTTTAGAAATGTTCAGGAGACTGATTTAAAAAAATATTCCTTAGAAAAATAATCATTAAAACTTAACTTCTTAGTATTGTATAGATTCTCGATATTCTTAATATTTTAAATATTATTCAGATGTTATTTTTTGTGAGGTATTTTGTAAGAAAAAAATTTTTAAAGTAGAGGTTACCTGTGTTTCCAAAAATGTCGCTTAATACAAGTCGCCCGTGAACCCTCGATATGTATATTTTTTTGAATAAATAATTTAGTTGTTGGCTCCTAGATCTTATGCTTCGCAAGGTACGTTTTCGCAAGATGTCAGTCCTTAAGCTATGTCAGATGCCTAATAGGCGACTTAAAGACTTTAGACACTGTAGTTTGCAGTTAGCCCTACACCCTCAAATACCGCCTTAGCCCCCATGTGTGAAGTATGTTGTATGTAACCTTTTGATCTCGCATTAAGATGTAATAAGAATATAAGACTTTTTTTTTTTAATGTGTTGGAGGGAGTTTCTTAAGGGCCCGCCGTTTCTTCTCACTCGGCAAACACTTCCCGAAACGGTGGGTATACGAGTTCCGAGTGGTAGGAACCTCGTATTAGGTAGATAAAAGAATGAAAATCGTACACGGCTACCTACTTCGAATAAAATATTTTCATTTCATTTCACCTTCTCCTCCAATACGGGCCAAATGCCCCCGTGTGTAAAGTATGGTGCACCCGAGAAGGAGCCGAGATAAGGGAAGAGACACATGCCCCAGCAGTGGGGACTCTATGGGTTGATAACGTTACCTACATACTTGTTGCCGCTAAATACCAATGTCAACAGTTGTTTTTCAACTTTGTCATGTCGTCCATGTCAAGGGTAAAGGTGACTTCTTCATTTTCATCAGGGATGATATAAGTTTGAAGCCTGCGCGTATCTGTATGTCAGTCTGTAGCATCGTACGTAGCTTTAAAACAGGTTGACCATCGATTTGAAAGCTGTTTTTTTTTCACTTCAAAGCATGTTTTATTAATCATCCATCACAGACGTTCTTTTCTGTTTGTTGAAATTCTTTAAAAATATCATACGTTTACTATACTGGATGTGTAAAAAAGTGAATCAAGAATTTGTATGGGAAACCGGAAAAAAAATTGTAGATCGGATTTTTTCAATGTTTTTTTTTGTATTCTATACTTGATTCTAAGTAATCCCTTATTAACCCCTCAAGCGAAGTAAATTGTTTTTTCGGGTGTAGAAGCGGCCGTGCGTGGCTCAGTGCGACTTGTGTGGTCGCGTCGCTCACACAGGTTAACTGACAACAGACACGGTCATAACCTTGATGGGTTTGACTGTTAGTGGCGTTTATCTCGACAATTTCCGTGCTTCGCAAGGCACGTTAAGCCGGTGATGCCGGCTGCTATCGCTGGATGGCAGTCGTTAAGCCACGTCGGAGGACTTAAATGCACTTTTTTAACACCCTGTATTATTTATTTGTTAATTTCACTGTAAAATACCTACCTATACATTAACTTTCATGGCAGATTAAATTTTATCTTCCTAACTTCCATTTACGTTTCACATTCATATTATCTCTTTAAATACCCAAGAGCCTTGTCAGTGTAGTAAGGGGTTCCCATTTCTTCTTCTACCGACAACTTTACCCTTTTCTCGAATCATGGGCATTCACACAACAGTTCAATATTAATCACATTTCTCACACCCTGTATAAGCTGTTTCCGCGCTCTATATCAAAGGAAACCCATCATATTCGGCTGAAAGGACATGTTATTGTGCAAGCCGAGTTTATGGATTGTTTAGTCAGTTCTGTGGAAATCTGCTTGTCTATGAAATCTATGGTATGGAGAATAGTCTGTGGCTAAAGCTGAATTGTGGTTCTCACTGTGTCTTCTTGGCTTTGGTTGTCTGTGGTTATATGTGTATATAACTTGTAAATGGAACAGGTAAAGGGAATATTTTAAGTGCTATCTTAGTGCAGTGGTACTCCATTTGCATTGTTGACTTTACTGATCAAAATACAGAGTGTTAAAAAAGTGCGTTTGAAGTTTTAAGTGGTTACGCACTTTTTTAACATCCTGTATATTAAAGGTAGGACAGGCGTTGAACCATGTCAGAGGCCTTGCGCTTAAAAACATCCGACACTGGAGTTGGTGGACCACCTCCACTAATCCGGACTTGGTCCCCCTTTGTGGAGACAGTATGGCCTAACCTTCCCGAGGTATCGGAACTCAGCATTGTGAACAATATGGGTTGTTGACGTCGGGGAGGCAGACAGATGGACAGACAAACAGCTACAAGTACTAGGGGCCCTATTGCACCCTTTGGGTACGGAATTCTGAAAACAATCATAACATTTGTTATAATTCCCAGTATAGAGTCCCTTTGTAAGAACTCCATTGAGTCGAAACAAACTCGCTCAGAAGTTAAACATAAACTTTCAAGCGATAAAGCAATTTCTGATCCGTTCCTTTTTCAAAAATCTCCGTGGAGCCTGTGTATCTTGCTATGTCCCGGGAATTCCCGGGGTCGGATTACCCCGGGATCAAAAGTTTACCACCGGGATCGCGGCGCGCAAGATATTAAGCTTCTTATTGTGTGTGGTTGCCGTCGGAATATCCCCTCAGCCTTTTTATACTTAAGCTTTTATTTGATATTATTTTAAGTGGGATCCCGGGATATTATGATAATTCCGGAACAAATTTATTATCTGCGAAAAGGTTATTAAAATATCATTTGCATGTTTTATGTAAACGTGTGAAATATGTAGGTACTTAATTAATTTGATAACCTTCAGTTTTACTCATTCATTACCCTATAATCTTTTTGGTACTGTAATACTGTTGTAATAACTACAGCAAAATACTGCACTTATGAAATTGAAAAACTTTTTTTAACGTCATTCTGAATTCGCAAAAATGGACTTTTGAAAATAGCCGGGGTAAGTAGTTTGTAATTCAGTACAGTCGCTCTACGTTCGGACATGTGTCAAAAATTCACATTAAAAAGTATGTTAATTAAAAGAAGACTTTTTAATTAAATTTTAATTTTTGCTTTGAGACATCGTCGGCACCATATACACTTCAGAACACATCTATCGGCCCACCTAGGATTTTAAGTTTTGATAGCCTATAGATAAAACCTAGCTATAGACCATAAAGTATAGGCTATTCCTGAGTTTGAATTTGGAACTTATAACATATAAAAAAGATTGCTAATGACCCGACTTCAAAACTGCATGAAAGCTTTTTGCTTAATCTTACATTTAGTTTTAGCTATATTCCATTAAAACTTAACTTAATGCTTAAAACTTAATGCTAGATGGGCCGATAGATGTGTCCGGAAGTGTATAAACCAGTATATATAAATAGTCTTATGACTATCCTAGGACAAACTAGATTATTCAAGTTAAATTAAACGACAACTGGGTCACTAAACCCCATCAAATAGTATAAAAATCAGCCAAAGAAATAGACACCCGAAAAGCCATTCTTTGCGGGTGTGGCGACATCTATCGCACCGCCACAAACTAATTCTAGAACGCGATATTGAAAGTTTCTTGGCACTACACCTATATACGACTTCCAACCACCAACGGTTGGACCACGGCCGGTCCATACTATCTCGCCTGGCGGAGGTACCTCCCTCTCTCACCGATAAACAGTCGTCACCACAGTTCCTACACGGGCATTTCGGTATAAATAGAATAATATTAGGCCTCGAAAAATAGCCAGTAGGTGGTACAATTTAATAAACATAAGGTATAAACAGACATTCAGACAGCTTACTGCCTCATTACCATGCGTTTATAAAGAATCCTGTAATCCTGCCAGATTCGATATCACATGAATTGATGGCAGTTTATACAGAAAAGGCGCGGTTTACTTTATCCGTATAATATTTCGTGATGATAATGCTGTCGCATTATCTTTAGGCTTTCTAAGGCTTTGGAAGGGGTATGGAAATAAGATTGTTTTTTATTGTGCAAGATGGAAAAGGCTGACGGCCTATCTAGTGGAAAGCCATCGCCTATATGCGTTGACGCACTGGGTTTAAGCCCTAGAAGGGCTATCAGTGCCTTCCCTCTTTTATGACGATAATAACTCGTGCTCCTATTACCAATTTTCTTTACCTTTTCATTCACACGAATCAGCTAATAAGTCACTTTTGTATCCAGAGTCAAATAAAACCTTTTTTTTTTCATTATACTCGTATTTCAGCGAAATTGTAGAACTAAAGTGGTTCAGTAGGATAAGCAGAAGCTCTAGTCCACAGACAATAAATGTATTCCAGTCCTATGAAATGTTAAATGAGTCTATTAGTTTCAAAAACCGCAAAGTCCACAATGAAAAATATTTAGGAAATTATTTTTTTTTTTTTTTTTTCTTACTTACATGTTCAGAGGTTAGCCGTGGTCGTATGCCAAGTATGTAATTTAGAGTTTGTTTATCCCTAAGGATAAGGTGGCATATGACCACGGCTATCCTCTGAACATAACTATGTAAGAAAAAAATAATTTCCTAAATATATGTCATTGTGGACATTGCGGTTATTGAAACTAATAGACTCAAATATTAAAACTCCCGTATAATTCGCGTTCACGCAAAATAAATAAAACGTATACACGGTATATTTTTCTTATTAAATACGCCTTCCTTTTCAACGAAGGGAGACGTCACAATGGACCGTAATGACGAAAACCATATAAAAATCACCCTCTCATAAGATTGAATGATATTTTTTTTACATTACATTTTTACTCCCCTTTTAAAAGAAACGCTGGAATTAGCTTTCACGAAGCAATTTGAGACAAAATTAGGTTTGAAATGAGTTGGTATGTAAAAGATTTCATCAATGTTTAGGGTTTTTAGGGTTCCGTACCTCAAAAGGAAAAAAGAAAGCCTCATAGGATCACTTCGTTGTCCGTCCGTCTGTCTGTCTGTCAAGACCCTTTTTCTCAGGAACGCGTGAAGGTATCAAGTTGAAATTAATATCTCGTACTGAGTTCTGAAATCCCTTGAAGTTGTGAAAATAAATAAAATTCTAAGTCAACGCAGTAAAACGATACGGCCAATTATGCCGCATATTTTGACACTCGCAAGGGGAGCAAAACCCATAGGGTACTTCCCGTTGACCTAGAATCATGGAATTTGGCAAGAAGCAAAATCTTATAGCACAAATAAAGGGGAAAGTCCGAAAATCGTAAAGTTGTTACGTCACAAAAAAATTGCTGTCATAAACTTTTACGGAACCCTCGGTACGCGAGTCCGACTCGCAATTGGTCGGTTTTTTCAACCGACTCCAAAAAAAGGAGGAGGTTCTCAATTCGTCGGAATCTTTTTTTTTTTTTTATGTATGTATTTTATGTTCACCGATTACTCGAAGACGCCTGAACCGATTTCGAAAATTCTTTTTTTGTTTAAAAGGGAATACTTCACAGGTGGTCCCATATAAATTTTATCGAAATCGATTCAGCGGTTTTTGAGAAAATCAACAAAAACATAGCAAAATTGGAGTTGTTGCGGTTGAAGTTGTTTTTAACGTATTCAGCGTGGTCATTAATTTGCCGACTAGCTTCTACTCATGAAACTGATCAACTTTTACCAATGTCAGTCATTGTGTACACAAAAATATGGAAAATAAGGAGTGTTTACCCGACTGCTTCAGACGAAGGTATTGGTTTTCATGTATATGTTTATATATGTTTATGAATGAATTCAATGAAAATTCAATTCAATTGAATGAAGAAGTTTGTACGAGAAATGGCTAGATATGTTCTGGAGACGAGGTGATGTTAGATTTCTCTTAATTCCCCGTGTGTTATACGATATATTATATTTGAATTTGTATCCATTATTAGTTACATAAAAGGAGAATGGGTAATTTATTTTGGGCACCGTACCCAATGCACTGTAGCATTATGAACTATCTATGTTGGTATTTGTTGCCCTCACGGAGTAGTTTAATTACCCTAAGACAGTATGCTTTAATTCATTTGGAGAAATTAACTATGCTAAAATAAGTTAGCATTGTCCTTTGCTAAGTTATTTACGAATATTACTTTCTCTCACGAAGATCACTTCGTGATCATATTCGAATTTTTTAAAGGAGTAAGTCAGTTGTAATGAAATTTCACACGTAAGATACAAGCTCACTTCTAGTACTTAAGTTTTATATATGATTCACTTTTTCGAAAACTTGTTTTTTTCTTGTTTACATATAACGCTATCTCGAAAAAAAGTCGTCTCAATTCAAACACTCTTCGCCCAGGGGCTGTTGGTTATGAATCGACTTTCAATGGTAGGGACGAAACCTTAGTAACTTAATATTATTCTACCCCTGGCAACGAATACGTGAAATTCGATATAATCCCGAAATACTGCTGATGGGGCCCCCTCGTATCGAAAGGTATTGTTGATCCTTTGTTTCCCATTAGATTATGTCAGTATTCGATATTGGTGAAAAGGTACCGTTAGCCTATGTAAGTTCTAGCGTTTGCCCGTGGCTTCGCTTGCGAGGATGTTTTTATTACTTATCCTTATGTTACGAAATGTTGTTAAGTAATTTAAAAACGTTTTATTGACTCTCTATAAGAATTTAGGACTGATTAATTTTAAGTTTTATCGTATTGTAACATAAAATTAATTTGAAATTTCCAGTATCAAATCGAAAGCAATTTTTTTTGCGAATTTGTTCAGTATCACGAGTACAAACCCTGGTTTAAATAATATAAGTAACTTTAATAACACCCTATACTATATGACAATGGACACCTACAATATGCGTGGTCCGATACTCACTTGGCCGGTTTTCGCATGTCGTCTAACTATTGGAGAATCCTTAAGTGTACGTAAAGAATTACAAAGTACGGTCATGCACAGAAACGATGTTCCCAATAAAATAAAATTATTACTGGCATCGTTTTACGAGCGGTCTCAAGCCACAATAATTATTTACTGCCTGTAACACGACACCTCACGATTAGTACCGAAGCGTTTAAGAACAATAATAAAAAGATATAAAATACTTTTGTACGTGATTGTACTTTGAGTTTAATGCCCTGTCAAAGATTAAGTATCTGTAGAAGCAACAGTGTGAGACGATCGCATTTTCAAAAGATATTTTTGAAAAGTTGCACGCGTGGAATAAATTTTAGTGAGCATAAAATTAAATGTATTGAATGTTATTTTGCAGATCCTTGCGCATGGTTTTATGAAAATCTTAAAGAAGTCATAAATATTTAACTGAACTTCTTAGACAATGTAATATTTCACTTAACTTTGTAGCGTTGAGTGGTTTTAGAATAAGAACGTCAATTTATGATCCAAGTAAAATACAGGATTTTTCATGTAGACGTACAAGTATTTCAAAAAAGTAAAAGTTCCATTTTATTTTTATTATTTTTAGAAATGGCTTTTAATTTACATTCAAAACAATAACGTTTTAATTTATAGTAATATCCGACATAAAAAAGGCCACTTCTAATTTTCGTTTGTTATTGGTACCTAGGTTGTTCACGTGAACTTGCCTCGCAGTGATAAAGGCAAGAAAAGTGTTTTATTTTTTTAATAATTTAATTCCAATTTTTGCACAACATAACACCAAAAACTCTTGCGCATCTTCCATAAACACTCTTCTGAGAATAAAAATAATTGGCCACAAATCGTTGTCCTACACGATTTTTCGAGTTTACGCTTTAAGTTTAAAATTTATATCCTTCGCAAAATACAAAAATAATCCAAACAAACAGAAAGTACCATATGTTACATCATGAGCTGACAATGTAGCTCGCAAAGTCGTTAACCGATGAGAAGGAAGGGTTCTCGAGTGGCTTTCGCAGGCCTGGAAGACTTTAGAAAACCCTGATGATCAGTGCAAAAAGCCACTTGTATTTTGTTGTTGTCCTATGGTACCCCAGTGGTACAAAGAGCCTTTGTGAGTCGACGCCGTCTCCTTCTGTTCTGCGCCTCGCGCTCCGCTTCGCTCCAGCTCAGCCCGGCTGCCCGTAGCTTCCGCCCGGCTTCAACGTAAACGCAATCAACCCTGGTAGAGTTTTCTTCTACTCTTCGCAATGTTTGCCCTGTCCATTTTCACTTGCGTTGAGCAATTTCCTGCTTGATAGGAATTTGGTGGCAACGCCACTTTTCTTTCTTTTCTTTTCTTTTCTTTTCTTTTCTTTTCTTTTCTTTTCTTTTCTTTTCTTTTCTTTTCTTTTCTTTTCTTTTCTTTTCTTTTCTTTTCTTTTCTTTTCTTTTCTTTTCTTTTCTTTTCTTTTCTTTTCTTTTCTTTTCTTTTCTTTTCTTTTCTTTTCTTTTCTTTTCTTTTCTTTTCTTTTCTTTTCTTTTCTTTTCTTTTCTTTTCTTTTCTTTTCTTTTCTTTTCTTTTCTTTTCTTTTCTTTTCTTTTCTTTTTTATTCTCTATTCTTATCTCTATTCTTTTCTTTGGACAACCCTGATTATCTGAGTTAGGCTTGCAGGGAGCCAGCCGCTGCGCTGGATGTATTTGTATGTGGCTCAATCAATACTATGCTAAGTAGAAGTCTATGGCCTATGTTTAGCAGTGGATATCTTGCGGCATTAATACAATATTAATATTTTAAATTCATCAACGTCATCTTTATATTATTGACGTTTTAATTGTAGACATTATCAAGGAATAAACATGCAAAAAACGTTTTTATTGAAGCTCTAGCACCCCTAAGATTCCCTGTGTTGCGGGAGTCTTGTCTTTTCCCAGGAGATTCAAGAGAAAGAAGACGACTTCATAAAATTAGCAAAAGTAATTGCTACAAAAAAGCAGCAGAAATGTGATAGAAAAACAAAAACTTTAGAGAAAATATGATAATGATGTTATACTGTGTTATTGGAAAGCATTTTCCTTATTTTCTGTTTCTGATAACATTTTCACTTATCAAGTCCTGTGAAGCTAGACTACAAAATTAGTTTCTTGACTAAATATTTAAAAAAATGTATTAATTTCGCTCAAGCGTTCTCTTTTATCGCTGCTCTTTGTGACAATGCTAAATTATATCTCTATATACAGCATGTAACAAAAAAGTTCTGTTCCAACTTTATTATTCCTCACCCGTTTTTCGCCGCCAGCCTAATCATGCATATCGTACGTCAAAATGAGCGAATATTATTTGTGTAACATCCTATATATGACTCACTTATCTACAGGGTGGGGAAAGGCTGAAGACGATGTTCTGATGAGATGTGTCATAGGAGATTGTTGGCGATCACTCTTGGGAAATGTGCTTTCTTTTTGAGTTGGGTTTTCGGTTTTTTTTTCATGTGCTCAAAAGCTGTAGCGATCAACAAATGTAAGGGAATTGTTCTAGGAATTGTGGTAAATTTTAGGAATATGTAGTTTCTTAGTTTGAAAAACTGAGACCGTTACTCATACAGATACAGATAAACAAGTAAATGATGTTTTTCTTTTTTTAATTACGGAGATTTTACTCTTATTCTGGTATTGCTAGAGAATTGAGTATAGGTTCTTTGGGAAAGTTGTTCAGTTTCATCAACAGAAGCCGTGATTTCCCTTTATACATATACGTATGTATCATACCACAGAAATGCAAATAAACCATTTTTTATATGTATAATAGATACTTAAAATAAACCGAAAACATTACTCTTCGCTTGGATAGTCGGGTAATAAGTTACAGTTTACACAGACTTGTTTTATTGTAACATATCTCCTTAGTTGGTGATGCCAGTGCTTTATTCTACAGGGCGTTACAAATTATACAAATTGTGCATACAGTGCGAAGTGGTGGGTTCGTTATGTTGTGTGCGTGCTCGGTTTTGGAATGCGCTGTGCATTTTAAGGTTGTGAATATGGTGATATTAGGAGCGGGAATATCGTCGATGTGTTGTTTTTTTTTTAATGTTCAAAAGGTACAACATTTTTGATACGCCTTCGTTGTCAAACGATCTGGTTGGCCAACTTCGTATGAAATGTTCAGTTTTTGTGATTTTTAGTGAAGTTGTAAAAAATGATTGTTTCATGAGCAGAAGTCTATGAGGCTATTACTACGCCCCAACTTTTGAATATCCTGTATATTTTAATTGTTTTTTAATTACATTGGTTAAGTAATTTTCGATTTTGTTATAAAATTCAATCAATTTCATGACGTTGAACGAATTCACCCTTAAATAAATATAATTAAAAAAAAATGAAAAGTTTCCTGCCCTTTTTACTATTAAATGATGTTTTAGCTATTGCAATTCTTGTAATTATGTCCTGAGTACATCTAGAGTCTTGGTTAATGATGCTACCTAAATACTTGAAATACTTTACTTGTTCTAGTGTATGGCCATTTAGTGTAATCGGTATAATATGTGGGGTTGTTTTAGCGGTACTGAGTATTTTAGTTTTGTTAATATTGATTCTGAGGTTATATTCTCTAAAGATTTCATCCATGGATGTAACTAGGTTATTCAGTTGGTTAGAAGTTTCTGCTAAAGCTGCAATGTCATCTGCAAATCGAATAAAATGTATTCTACTTCCATTTAATTTAACTCCTCCATGTTCATTTTCTTTAATTTTTTCCATAGCAGTTTCTATAAAAAGGTTAAAAATAAGGGGTGAAAGTGGACATCCTTGTCTAACTCCTTGTCTTAGTACCGCAAAATCCTTTTCTTCTCCCATTTCTACTAGTGTTTTTTACTCTCTATATAATTCATAAATTATTCTTCTGTCTCTGTAATCTATTCCGGCGATTCTCAAGACATTCATCATTAATTTCCGGTTTACTTTATCAAATGCTTTCTCCAAATCGATAAAAGCTATATGTGTTTCAAGTCCTAAATCCATGCGTCTGTCAACAATCGTTCTCAAAGCTAAAATAGCCTCTCTAGTGCCTCTATTTTTTCTAAATCCATACTGATCATCTCCTATTTTTCCCTCTATCTTATTTCTTAATCTGTTCTAAATAATTTTAAGAAGAATTTTGGATGCTTGAGAGATAAGACATAAGGTTCTATGTTCTTCGCATTTAACAGTATTAACTTTTTTGGGCAATGTAACTATTTTGCTAACTTTAAAATCATTGGGTACTTTTCCTGTTGAATACATGTCTTCAATAATGTGGTATATTTCGTCTAAAATAGGATCACATACTGCATATTTAATCAATTCAATATATATACCATCTTCTCCAGCAGCTTTTCCATTTTGTATACTTTTTATAGCTTCATCAAATTCTTCTCTCATAATGCCTGGTCCTAACTCATGTTCTGCTACATCTCTTTCCTTTTCTAAATCACCTTCTGCAAGCCCATCTCCTCTATAAAGTTCTTCTAAGTATCTTACCCATCTTTGAACTATTTCCTTGTTGTCAATTATAATTTTCCCTTGCTCATCTATGATAGCTGTACTCTTTGTCTGATGCTTTTTATCCAAGTTTCTAATTAAATTGTATGCTTTGTCTATTTTTCCTTTCTTCATGAATTTTTCAATAAGATCACAGTCCTGTTCTAAGTCTTTCTTTTTCTTTTCTCTACATTTTAATGTTATTTTATTGGTTAGTTTTTTGTATGTTTGAATACTTTGGTCATCAATCTTGTTCTTTAATTTCCTTCTTTCTAGCATGAAGTTAATTATCTCAGAGTCTAACCATTTCTTCCTCGGTATATTTTTTTCGGTTGTTAAAATTTCTTCAGCACTACTTTTAATAATATTCCGTACATTACTCCAACGCTTTTCAATACTATTAATTGTATATATATATTCTGTACTATTATCACTACTCTTGCTTAATTCTAATTTATCACCTATCTTATTACTATATTGCACTCTGTAATTGCTTTTATCATCTTTGAGTTTCTTGAGATCAATGCGTTTCGGTTTATGTACTTTTTTCTTCTTCTTCAGTTCTATCTTGTGTTTGCTAATCAGAAGATTATGGTCTGTATTTAAGTCTGCTCCTGGTAAAGTTTTACATATTGTGACTAGATTTATGTAACTGTTTCTAACTATTATGTAGTCAAGTTGGTAGCGTCCTATGTCTCCTGGCATTTTCCATGTATAAAGTCGTCGTTTCGGTTGATCAAACATGGTGTTCAAAATTGATAGATTATTTTCTTTACAAAACTGAATCAGTATTTCTCCTCTTGAATTCCTATTACCTAAACCAAATTTTCCTGTTATAGTTTCTGTTGCCTCATCCCCTACAACTGCATTAAAATCTCCCATTACTATTAAATTATCTTTGTCTTTTGCTAAATCAATGATAGTATCCAAATGGTTGTATATGTCTTCAATTTCATCATCAGTATAGCTTCCAGTTGGCATATACACCTGTATAATTATAAAATCTTCGGGTTCTGACTTAATTTTAATTGCTGTTATTCTATCGCTGTGGTGTATTGTGTTCTCTACTTGCATTCCCCATTCTTTATCTAATACGATTGCCGTTCCATTTGCACCCTGCTGGTCACCTGTGTATATTACTCTATAGTCATCACTCCAGTAATCCCCGCTTCCTCCCCATCTCACTTCACTAAGTCCCAATATATTTATTTTATGTGTATCCATTTCAATTTTAAGTTCCTCTAATTTCCCTGGTGCTAGCATTGTTCTAACATTCCAAGTTCCGATTTGGCAAGGTTTTTGCATGATGACGACCTGGGCAGCCTTGCTCCTACCCCTGCCGGACTCAGACCGCCACGGCATATTACATCGTGGAAGCCCGTTGTCAAGAACGTTCATTACATTTTTTCTTCATGTCCATTATTCCAAGACAGGGATTATAGTGTGGTGGTTTCCCCATTTGCCTTCCACACCTCAGTACACCAGTCGTCGTGACGCCTGATGCTATCCAACAGGAGCCCTTCCAGAGTTCTTCTCTTCGGCCTCTTGCCAGTACTGATGTCGCTGCTGCCCAACATCAGGAGAATGCTTATTTGATGGCGGCATTAATTCGCCATATCACAGAGCCGTCAAAAGACTTATGTGTAATTTTTTAGGTTAGCCGTCTCACCAGACTACCCACCACATCCTGTTAGCTCTGCTGCTACTTGGTCGGGGACTGCTTATTCAATATATTCGCAGCTAACCACCATATCTGGTGGCCGTTCCTCTATCTGCCACCTGTGGACCCCGTTGGTAGCCTGCAGCTCGGCCCCAACAATATCGGTTAGTAGTACAAAATAATAAATAATTAAACAGGTAACGTACGTAAAAAATAAAATCAAATCAAATCACAAGAAATTATATTGTGTGACATGCCTCCGAACAGACTGCCACATAATAGGGCCATCTATTCGGGCAATTCTGTTCGGCCATTAAAAATCTTTACCTATACAATTAAGCAAGACTAGGGTTGCCACCTTTTGTAAAGCGGATAGAGCAATTTACTTTCTCAGGTTCAAAACATAAAGTACAACATCTAAAAATAAAGTATTATTTGTTAACCATGCTATTTTTCCATACATATTTTTTGTTGCATCTAACAAGTATTTGTTATCAAAGAACGTCTTAACCGAATCTTTACCATCTATATCAATTATATAAAGATAGATAAATTATATTTATTAAATAATTTAGTTACCGATGGTCATTCGATGGTCCACCGTGTAGGCATTATGGACTGCGGCTAGGGTTTTAAAACCGGAGTTACATACATTCTAACTCCGGTTTTGAAAGCCCTAACTGCGGCGTTGACTAGTTCAGGCGAAATCTGATTGGCGGGAAGAGATGAGCGTCACTTCATGTACACAGTAAAGTTTGTATTTTTGATTGTCATTGCACAGAAATGTCAACAAATTGTGAACAGCAGATTAATTCACTTATTTTCTTTAAACTGATGCTAAAACAGGAACAGGCGAGCTCGTCTTTCAAACACACGAGCAAAACACTCGGAAATTCGATACACAGGATGTGCCAATTAAATGCTTTTGGTTTTTGTTTCGCGTCAACCCTGCGAGGGTAGGAAACGAAATGAATATGTAGTTTTATTTGTGGACGCAAAATGTCCGATTTCAATTATATCGTACCAAAATTGTCGACATGACTGATTCGCAAAACTTTTCGTGATCACATATCAGGGAAATACCGTTTGGAATTAAGAGAGAGATAGATGCTTTTTAGAAATTTATGTTTGCATTCTAGTTTAAACAATCTCACTTAATATTATAAATGCGAAAGTATGGATGATTGTTGGTTCCACTTTCAAGCCGAAACTACTAAACGGATTTGGATGAAATTTGGTAGGTAGATAGATAAAGCACTCGGCTAACACATATGGTGCTTTTATCTCGGAAAACTTAAGGATTCCCGGAGGAATGCTTAACAACAAAAATTTTCCACTTCGTCACTAGATAGATGGCGCCGAGCTTAACATTTTCTTTATATCTGGACCAATTCTGAAGTCCACGTAGACGAAGTCGAGGACGGAAGCTAGTTAATTAATGATTCTTAGAGGCTATGTTTATGAGACATAATCAGGTCTCATCTCGGACACCATCAAACTCTCTGTAAATACCTATTACTAATACTACTTATGCTCATTAATTCATTAATAAAACCAATGTACTAAATACTTAATAATAAATTAGTAAACGATTTATAAATACCTTGTAGGTTATTTATTAGTTAAAGCTCTTTGGTTTATTAATAATTGACCACGCTGTATACGTTAAAAACAACCGACTTCAATCGCATAAACTCCAATTTTGCTATGTTTTTGTTGATTTTCTCAAAAACCGCTGAATCGATTTCGATAAAATTTATATGGGACCATCTGTGAAGTATAAACCTTTCAAACAAAAAAAGAATTTTCGAAATCGGTTCAGGCGTCTTCGAGTAATCGGTGAACATACATAAAAAAAAAATGATTCCGACGAATTGAGAACCTCCTCCTTTTTTTGAAGTCGGTTGAAAAGACAATATTCGAAATAGTTCAATACACAGAAAGCCAGATTAATTGACTCAAGAGTCATTTTCTAGAAACACGAATCATAAAAAGATTGTAGTTCTTACAAAGAATACTATATAAGTTTTTTTTCTTCTAGATATGTTGTCAAAAATGAAGAAGTCATTTATTTACCCAAAAACAAAATATTATACAGGGTTATTTTTGGACCCCCCACCAAAACTTCACAAAAAATTTTGGACCTTTCATACTAATTTGATCACGTGATCAGCCTATTTTGTATAGAGATGGCCAACATTTTTTTGCGAATTGACCATTGGTTACTTGGGGAAAGTTACTCAGTTTCATGTGAAATTTTGGTGAAGTTTTGTTAGAATTAAACCTGTATATGCTATATGCCAAACAGTCTCTCACGTAGTGCCTCTCGCCCAAAGGTACCCATGACACTTGCCGAGTTCACCCGCTGGATGGCCAATGAGATGCGTTGAGCCCCACAATGGGTCGAGGTCTAGGCCCCTTTCCCTCATATGGCTCTCTGTATCACGCTTATAGTTGATAATAAGATGAATTAAATATTTTAAACCCCCGATGCACAAGAAGTCATTTTCTCCATAATATCTGCAAGTCATTAATTTCTGTATGTATGTCCATGAGATTAGCTTTCAAATGTGCGGACCGATTTGAATGCCGTTCAGTCGAAAGCAGGTATCATCGCGGTTGTTTTAGCTATGTTTGATGTTGTCGGTTCAGTGATATTTGAGTTATTTTATTTGAACTGTTGGGGATTGTATTTTTTTTTAATTTTGTTTGTAATTAAATTAAGTCATGTCCCGAACCCTTATTGCTTTTCCATTAAATTTAAGTAAATATATATAATATTGAAGGGCTTCCACCCTTAGCATAGCAGTTCAGAAATTTAATTAAAGTTACCAATATACAGATCAATGCCCGTCTCGGAGCCTAGGTCATACGTTCAAGTCTAGGGCACGTATGCCAATTTAAGAATCTACGATTTGACATTTATATGGAGAAATATCGCGAAAATTCTGACGATACAGTAATAAAGATTGGAATGTAATTTCGTCCCAGACGTTGCGTAGTTTCGAATGATATTAGACGTTCGATACAATAGTTTTCCCATCGCAAACAATAACAACATTTTGCCTTATACATATAAAAGGACTATTGCGCGTTGACTTTAGATGTAAACAGACGACAAATTCAATTTTATGTATCATTTTTACGAGAAGATCGAATCTCGCTGATATTATAAATGCGAAAGTATGGATGTTCGTTTGTTTATTTGTTTGCTCTGCTTTCACGCTGAAAATGCTGAAAGGATTTGGATGAAATTTTCTAGGTAGATAGATAAAACACTCGTCTAACACATAGGATACTTTTTATTCCGGTAAACTCGAACGTTCCCGGAGGACTGGCTAAAACTATAATTTTTACTTCGCCACTAGAGCGCGCTGCCTTAACATTTTATCTTATCTCTATGGACCGTATTTTGAAGTTTACGCCGACGAAGTCGCGGGCGGAAGTTAGTTAAAAATAAGAAGAAATAAAGTTACCGACGTAGCACACAAAATCGCTAAATTGAAGTGGTACTGCGCGGAATACATCCCAAGTAGCACATCAGCTGCATAAGAGCTGATTTTTCGGCTCTATTTCAGCTATTAAACAGCAATAAGCTTGACAAGGCTGGATAAGAGTTTGAGGAGACACTAAAGGCTGGTTAACGGCTGTAAAAGAGGAAGAAAAAACACTAGAAGCAATTTAACGGCAAGTTCGAACACTCTAGTACAGCCTTTGTCGTAAATTCAGCTCTTATGCAGCTGATGTGCTACTTGGGATAGCTCGTAGAACAAATGGCCGTTGAGGCGCCTCTGAAGACGTAGCGTAGGTAGGCCTCCACTCGGTGGACTGTTAACCTGGTGAAGGTCGCGAAATGCCGGTGGAAGCGGGCAGCGCAAGAATGTCGAGGAACTCCTTGAGTGAGGCCTTTGTACAGCAGCGGACATCTTTTGACTGATGATCATGATAATATAAAATTTAAATCTCTGTAAGCTTAAGACTGACCGCAGACTACAGACTTTCTGTCTGCCGATAGTTTAATCGGGTTGGGTGGTAGTGCGCACACTGGGCCGATTTAACAGTCTGGTTGGTAGGAAGTGTGCAGACCAGCCAACAGTCGGCCGACTGCTCTTAACATTTTTTTATTTTTTTGTATGACCGTTTCGTATGGAACATATCAATGTAAGTATTTTTCGACATCCTATAAGAAACTTACGTTCCAGAATGAAGGAGGTTCACAATTAGACTGGTTTTTTTGTACTATAAAAGCATTACATCTTCCAGTCCGCGATCGATACTTAAGAAACTGTCTTCGCCAATTACTCATCCATCAGTCATTTCGGTTGAAGCGGTGAAGCGTTCGTGGTTCAGTGTGGCTTGCATGGTCCCATCGATCACGCAGGTTAACTGATTACAGACACGTTCATAATCTGGATGGATTTCACTGTTAGTGGCATTTATCTCGACCGCTTCCGTGCTTCGTATGGCAAGTTAAGCCGTTGGTGCCAGCTGCTATCACTAGATAGCAGTCGTTAAGCCATATCGGATGTCTTATAGGCGGCTTGAAACTTCTGACACTGGGGTTGGCCACTAGCCCCACAACCTCCACCAATCCGGACTTGGCCCCGTGTATGGAGTATGGCCTAACCTTCCCGAGGTATGAGAAGAGATCCATGCCCCTGCAGTGGGGACGATATGGGTTGTTAACGATTTCGGTCCAGCAAGGTTTAAATTGGCCAACCTATCGCCACTCCATTCAAACGCCTAGTTTCGCTCAATTTCATCTTGTGGCTAAACTATAAGTCGGCCATCTTGTATATGTATAGTGAGGGATTGGTTCAGCCGTGCTCCGTTCCGGGATAAGCCGAACAAACATGAATATTAAAATGAAACGCTACTGGCCGCGTGTTACACTGTAGCGATTATTTTTGTACACTGAAATATTTGTGGAAAATCTACCCGACTGACTTAACGACTTAAGAATCAATGGCAAGGTGCAGAAAACTCCAGTTAGATAATTCCGCTGTTTTGTATCAGATATTACTCGGTATATGTAGTGTAAAAAAATAAGCTAATACCTAATAACGTGCATACTAATTATGAATGCAAAACTTCTCTAATCATTACGTACTAAGGCGACCAGTAGAATCTTTTTGAAACTCCACACGAAGCTTACGAATCGGTGTGACAGACAGCCGCTTTAAAACCCGGCAGGCGCGCATCAAATGCAGAACGGCACTTTGCATATTCGCGCCAAAATGTTTGACTAACGCGCTTTTCAAAATGGCCGACTTCCCGATTAAATTTTGTATTTCCGCTCGCTCTGCGAAGTGGCGCCATTTTTGTCGTTTTTTTGCTGTGTAAATAAATAATACATACTTATTGGCTGTGGCTTTTCGGCAGCGATTTCGGTAATTTTAGAACTAAGTTTAGTAAAGCGAATGGTAGAGTACTTTTTCGGTTCATCTGGCTAGCTACCATTAACCTACCGAAGTCTTTCTGGGAAAATATCATTGTTAAGAACGGTGCGGTTTTATTTACTTGAAAACATCTTTCATCTTGGTGGTTATTAGGTAGATAGGTTAGATTTCGTGAAAATCGGTTCATTGGTTTTCGAGTTTATCTACTTTTACTGTCAGTAGTAGTATTTTTTAAAATCTAATATTATTAACAGTTTTATTCAGTTACCTACTCGTGAATTTTCCGATCATTAATTAATTTGTAGACGATTCAGCTAATTCATTCACCACTACACAGGCTTAATTGTAACTACATTTGGTTAATTGTCTAATTTTGGAGACATTAAATTGTTACAGGTCTTCAATTATGAAAATAGCTACAAAGTTGATTAAATCGCCGAAATCTTATTTAACCTTAAGGCTACGTTATAAACTGTACAATCAATTGAAAGACAATTACTTTTGTGGTTATTGAACTTGAATTTTTTTTAGAAAGAAAGAAAGAAAAAGATTTATTCAGCAACACCATTACAAAACAAAGACAACAAGTACATAAATTAACTTAACTTAAAAACTAGAAAAAAAAAGACTTAATACAATATAAGCACGTTGCCGAAAAGGCCTGAAACTCAGCATAGTGCTGTGGCTATAACCACAGCGTTGATATTCTGTTCAAGCCTTAGAGAAGCCTACGGACAAAGTAGACACACAAATCGAAAATAAAAATTATAGTAAAATATCGTATGATAAGCTTTAAATTGAATACATACAGAAAGATCCAACAAATAATTATGATAAAACAAAAATTAGGTGTATAAAATATAATTTATAAATAACGTGAAATACTAGGTACAATACGAGTATATGGTAATATATGTATACATACGTATGTTTCAATATATACTAACTGTACGGTCTCTTGTTAGATCCGTACAGATGTATGTATAGATAAATGATGTACTCTTGATATAAGAAAATAAGTTTTACTTCCGGTTAATACAATGGACGCGAGCACACACAACCTTGTCGTTATGGGAACTGAATAAACGAATACATAAAAATAAAATCGCTGACGCGGTACCATGTACAGTATGATGAGACTGTACACTAACTATGCACAATTTCAATAACTGTTCTGATAAGTATTATGTGCACTAACGAAAATACTAAGAATGGGAGAAGGCGGTTCCAAGCGTCACACAAGGTGAGCGGTACGCCCAGCTTTTTGTTCCTCAAGACTCGGTAATTTTATGCTTAAAACTTACTATTTTCTTTAGACTTTTCTTTAATGAATATTTTCAATGAGGTCAGTCAGGGTAAGTTTGGTTTCGGGATAATTGAGGGTATGTATTTTTTATCTTTTAGTGTAAACAGATTATTAGATTATTTTGAAATATTTAATATGGTCTTTTTTTCAGGTAAGCTACTGGTCATCTGATATCTAAAAGCGATATATCTATGGGTATGTAAGAAACCTACATTTTAAGAATATTCTATATTGTTGTCTACTCTGTTATAAATTCGGAGTAGGTAGATTGATTTAGGGTCAATGATCACAAACGTATATGTTAATTTGGACATTCCTCTCGGATTCCGGGAGTTTAACATTTTAAAGCAAACAAAAACGTATATTCATTTTGTTATTCGACATATAAATAAATTGCTTTCTTCAGAACCAATTGATTGAATCAAATTTACTTTGAAGTACTCAACTCAATCCCGAAATAGCGAAACTTTTCGGAAAAAAGAAATGTCCATGTTATAAAATCACGATGCAAGTACCAAAAATCAATGTACCTACTTCGATCACTGGTTATAATATAACAATTTCTCAAAATCGATGTTAACTTACAATTAATATTTCTTCACAATCTCTCAGTTACCAAACAAATATTTCCATCGAAAGCTTATAAAATAGAAGTTGTAATTGATTTAAGGGTTTAAACCTACCATGAAATTAACTTTAACGTAAATAATTACTCGATCGGCCTCTTCTCGGCGATACTGGGAATAGTGGCTCAAGTCCCATGCAGAGATTCGAAACTCTCCGACAGGCCAAGAAATATTTTTTTTATTTATTTTAGAAAAACTTACAGACAAACTTAAGACTACAAATTAGGATACAATATAATATAATATAACAATGCTAATAAGAAGTTTCATATTAATAATCTTCTACTTGTAATAATAATACTGAAGGTATTTTGGACACAAACTTGGATTTCTCTGTTTTGTGGTGAAGTAGTTTAAAAGGGGCTAAAGTGATCCTTTTCGGCGCTATAATCACAAAGAGAAAGAGAGACAGAGATAAGGATAGAATGACATTCTTTATTTTTATAGTTTTTTGATCGGTTTTCAAAGAGAAAATTCAAAATCTCAACTTTGATTTTTGACGTATGTTATAGTATGTTATATTGAGATGTACTGATGAAGGTAACCAAAGCAAAGTACAAAAGTTAGCTTATTTAACGTAATTTTATAGAGATCTCATTTTGGTTAACTTTTATTAATTAACAAAGAATCTTTTTCATGCATATATCATGCATGAAGTAAAAAAGAAATGTGGTAGTTCTATAAACCTCTTAACTCTACGTGTGTTTTAATTACAAACACTTTTCTTACACCCAACGGTGATTTATATACACACATATTAGGAAAGCAAGAATGGAGCTGTAATTCTTTTTTAACTTCTTTATTCGATGAATTATAGGTAATGCACCTACGAGATATTTCCGAGTAAATTATGTCCGGAAAACATTTTTACATGGAGATTACGATACGATAATATTACCTTTTATAGTCCATTACCTTCCATTTTATTTTAAAAAATTTAAATTTGGAATGCTGGTTTTTAGGGTTCCGTAGCCAAATGGCAAAAAACGGAACCCTTATGGATTCGTCATGTCTGTCTGTCTGTCCGTCCGTATGTCACAGCCACTTTTTTCCGAAACTATAAGAACTATACTGTTGAAACTTGGTAAGTAGATGTATTCTGTGAACCGCATTAAGATTTTCACACAAAAATAGACGAAAAAAACAATAAATTTTGGGGGTTCCCCATACTTAGAACTAAAACTCAAAAAAAATTTTTTCATCAAACCCATACGTGTGGGGTATCTATGGATAGGTCTTCAAAAATGATATTGAGGATATTGAGGTTTCTAATATCATTTTTTTCTAAACTGAATAGTTTGCGCGAGAGACACTTTCAAAGTTGTAAAATGTGTCCCCCCCCCCCCCCGTAACTTCTAAAATAAGAGAATGATAAAAATGAAAAAAATATATGATGTACATTACCATGCAAACTTCCACCGATATGTTACTTGCTGCTACGGAACCCTTCATGGACGAGTCCGACTCGCACTTGGCCGCTTTTTGTTTTTGTTTAGAGCTGTCCGAGGTCGGGAGACCAGTGTCCATTTTATTTTTAAAAATAGTTGAGTGTAAGTACGAAAAAGTCTCTAAGCTCAGGTTAATTCAGGTCGTGTATTATCCGACCGAAGTGAAAATAAAGTAAAAACATTGGCCGCCTGTTGCGGGGCACTGTATTCTTATTTTAAAACGTGTACATGAACAGGTTAAGTGTGCTGATAATGATATTTTCGAATTCGATATCGAGTATTATATGCATATTTAAAAATATTCAAGAAGCTTTTAGCCAGACTTACCATCGATTCAGCGTTCTTTTGATGATTATTGTTTTTTTTATGTCAGTGTCAGTATATTATTATTGATCATTTATTTCAGACAAAGTCCAACTGGTAAAATTATTTTACTATCGATTATGCTATTATGAATACAAATGGTCATTTACGTATTGAAATACGATGGGCTTACAGATACTTGTTCCTCGCCTCATTGAATAAAAGTTGTGTTGTCTGATACACTACGTACGTAAAATTTATCTATTACTAATTATGTTAATATAAAATGTACATTACGTAAATAACTCTAATATCACCCAAACAAAATAAAAAAAACCCTGCTTTTCCGTTATTTTTATTTTTTACGTCTGAGATAAGATTCAGAATAAAATAAAATAATACCCAGAAATTACTCGTACCAAAATGTATTAGTCCACGTTGACCACGTACTTATAATTCAGAAATAAATTTGTAATTTATATGTCTACCCTGCTTTTAGATTTAAAATAAAATCTTTTATTACCTATAACAGCTCTTCATCTAACTTTTATCGATAATCGATAGACGTGACCCAGCTTGGCACATCTTTGCGAAATGCATCAAGGCGTGGCAAAGTGCGGTCCGGGGTGCATGACACAGCACTATCGCTCAAGATTCTTTCCCGGCTTTTGTCTACCTCGTGTAATCGATAATTTAAAAGCACGTCACTATGAAGAGCTGGGTGCAGGGCCAGAGCGGGGTTGTATTATTTAATTTTTGGAAAAAAAAGAAAATATAACTATGATTAAAAAGTATACCTATGTATGTAAGTTTTTCAAATTCCAAATTATATTTTTAATAAAAATATTTTTGCATGGCAGTGTTTCATCACATTATACCACAGATTTATTGTCAACAGAGATAATCAGAAAATCTTAACAATAAACCTAATAGACTCTTACATCTTCATAGCATTCTTCCCCTTTTTAGGGTTCCGTAATCAAGAAGGAACCCTTATTGTTTCGCCATGTCCGTCTGTCTGTCCGTCCGCGGCTTAGCTCAGAGATTGTTAGTACTAGAGAGCTATAATTAGGCACGAATATGCATATTAATCACGCCAACAAAGTGGTAAAATAAAATCATGAAAAAAAAAATTTCTGTGTACCTCCCCTACACGTGAAGTGGGGATGAATTTTTTTCTCGACTATCCCATGGTGTGGGGTATCGTTGGATAGGTCTTTCAAAAGTATTGTGGGTTTGCGAAAACCATTTTTCGATTCAGGGATCCGTTTTCGAAATATTAAGTTTTAAAGTGCAGATTTTTGTTAAAGTCATGTGTGTGTGTATCCCCCTGCCAGCTAAACGGTTGTTTCTAGGAATGTGAAAAAATTCACGGTAGAAGTATACATGGTGAATTTGAATTAGTATACAGGAACTAAGTTTTCTTACTCAGTAATCGATGGCAATTACATTTCAATTGGTGGTTCATAAATAAAACTTTATGATAAAACTTAAAAAAAAAATTAGGTTTTAAGTTTAAACCGAAATTATTGTCACCTTATTACAATTTCGTATTTTATGACAAGTTGTCAAAAGTAAAAAAGACAGACACCTATGCACTTCGAGAAATGTAGGGTGACCATACAATTAGTGTAAGTACATAATCTTATTAATTAAAATAATTCAGGAATAAATTAATTGTTTTAGCACACGAAAAGTAGATTTAATTTTGCCCAGGCAATAAGAAAAATTTGGTTTGTGTATACTTATTCAAGTTCACCGTGTATGTACCGAAATTAAAAGGAAAACTATAACAGCTAAGTAGGCTTTACAAATTAACAACTAGTAGTCGGCTTTCCCCTTGAAGCAGTGTATGTCGACGGAACCCTACACTGCGCGTGGTCCGACACGCACTTGACTGCTTTTTGGGATGGAATCTTCTTTCTCCACTTTACCTAATTTAACATCGATCACTAAAACTCAGTTACTGAAACCTTAATTTGATTCATATCAAACAATCTTTTAATATTTGAAAATTTTAGGTACCCCCAACCTAAGGCCGGCCCTGTATGCGTGCGGATGACGTCTCATTGCGGTTATTGTCTGAGTTTCAGGGTTCCCCTTATAATCGACTCATCGCTATCCGCTCTCAGCTCTTAAAGGAACAAGGAGATTTAATAGCTATCCATAAGAACTGTGAAGCGCTTCTCCTTTCTTGATAAAGTAAAGCTAAAAACTAAAGAGATTTTGCAACACAGCATGTATCGCAAGAAGACTATATGTCTATGACGACACTGGCTGCAAAAATCTTTACATAGATCAAAAGAGATTTTATATCGATGCATAGAGTTTATTATGTAGAAAGATAATGCAGACTCTTTGGAGATTATCTCTCTCACGCTATCACGGTGCATAGCTTCAGAAAGAATTTCCATTGGGGCTTCTTTTTTTCTTTTATAATGCCAATGATATGAATTTGTTGGTAGGTACTACGAGATGAGATTGTTGCGACATCATTTTACTTCCGTAAGCTTAAGTTTCTAAAGGCGACAAGGTTTTATTTTTTGTTATTTTTCTTTGTAATTATCGGTGGTACCTACGATACTTAAACCGTTTTCCTTATTTGTTGTACACGGACAATTATCAAATTTCCTTTATTTTTATTTAATTATTTTTTTGAGACGAACGTCTTTTTTTTAATATTCAGAATCAGAGGAAAATCAGTGGACGTTAGTAAATAAGACCCTCGCTTTGGTGTTCAGAAAACTGCTCGGGTGAAACCGAAGGTAATCGAACATTTCACGGAGATGTTTGTAAATATTGTCCATCGGGTGACCATGACAAAAAAAAAACTTACAACCCGTTAGACAGACAAGTTAAAATTATTTTTTGACTGACTGACTCGGTGGCTAAGTGGTTAGCGATCCTGACCTCTGATCCGAGAGTCGTGGGTTCGATCCCCACACAGGGCAAACTTTTCTGTGATGAGCAGAATTGTTTGCTCTGAGTCTGGGTGTATTATATCTATATATGTATGTATTTAAAAGTATATGTGTAAGTATATCAGTCTCTGGTTCCCAAGATACAGGGAATCCTAGTTTGGGGCCAGATGACCGTGTGTGAATTGTCCCAGATATTATTATTATTATTATTTGTACCTATACAGCATAGATCCTAAGCAATTAAAAAATGTCTTAACATTTTTATTCTCTCTGGACCCAATTCTGAAGTTCATACAGACGAAGTCGCGGGCGGAAGCTAGTCAACTATAAGAGGTAGTTTGTAAGTAATTACTATTTTTCAAACCAATTTTTCTTTCAAACTTTCCCATCGAGTATTTGGTACTTTGGTACCCTAAATACTCGTATAATTATCAGTTTGATTTTAAGTTCAATGCATCGTTGTTAATTAATGAAAGTGGGCTAAATGTATTTCTGGTGGGAACTGGGGCGTTTATGATCAGTTTAGTTATGATCAGTATTACATTAGATCGATTTTGAAGTCACAACGAAATACACAGTCAGAGGGATCTTTGTTTCGTTTTTACGTAAAATATCCTGTATATTTTACGTGTATTAAAAAGTGCATTTGAAATTTAAGAGGCAACTCAGAATCAAGTTCAACTCCTATTTCTCTTTTTTTTTCAGTTTCCCATACTAAATGTGAAAATTGAATCAAGAGTTTGTATTGGAAAATTTAAAAAAATATTGAAGATCGGCTTTTTCCTGTATTTATTGTTCCTCTAAAATTTCAAACGCCCTTTTTTAACACCCTGTGTATATAGGTTGTGTAATTTTTACTCGACATTACCAAGCGGAGGGTTATGTGTTTGAGTGCATATACAGGATATAAAAAGACAATTTCTAAAATCTTTTTTACCAGGGTGTTCTCTCATGAAACTAAGCAGTTATTTATACCTTTTTTTAACGGAGCTGACGTCATTATTTTTACAGCTCACAAAGCTTCCGCAAATAAAATCTAAAAACCACATTTTAACGATTAATCAAACCAAGATCTGTCGGTTATCCGACCACATTTTACGCAACTGACCCGAATCGATGTAATTCGGGTCGAATTTATACTTTTTACAGCGTGTTACAGGCACTAATTTATAGTGTTGTGCTGAAAAGCTAAATGGTCACATTTCAGTTAGAAATTTAAATGAATTGGCCGGAAAGTGATATAATAAAATCTCTTTGCAAGAATGAATGAAAACATTTTATGGCGCTCCATAAAAACGAGACATTAAGTAAGTGGGTACAATGAAAGGAATAGGTATATATTTATGGCTGTTTGTATTGTATTGTATTAATGCTTTATTGCACACAAGGAATTTACATATCATATAAAAGATTGGATTGCGTGTACAAAGGCGGTCTTATCGCTAGAAGCGATCTCTTCCAGACAACCCTTGGCAGAGGATAAAAGATCACAGGAAATACTGTTTCTTCTTCTTATATTAATATAAAAGAGCAGAGCTTTTGTCAGTGGACTAAATTAACCTTATTTTCTCCTGTTATCTGTGACACGTGAATCTGAACAACTTTTGATAATATTAAAAGCTATTTTAGAATTGTTATTTAAAAAAATGAATTATTTACGCATTGTTTTATCTTTTTTCGAATTTTTCTCAAGCAAAGCTACTTACTAATTAAAAATCAGTCCATTAGACATCACCCCATCACTAGCTAACAAAACACCACCACAATGAGTCTAATTCGACCAAATTCTATTTGTTTAGTTAGTGTAACGACTGTTAGTGTTGTGCAGTATTCGACCTATCTTTAGTTAGCAAAATATTTACCCTACCGGGTACTGGGACCGTAGATTTGGGTCAATCGTCCCCATCGTAAAGAGATAAACATGAGATAAATTGAGGCGCTGAGAGCAAGAGTGGTGTAAGCCACATTTTTTGAACATCTTCCTCTGGTCCACTTTTTAGCACTTTAGATGATATCTACCTAAATCATAATAAAACTTCCCTGTTTATTTTATTTTTTTTTTTTTTTATGTGATAAGGAAGGCAAACGAGCAAGTGGGTCACCTGTTATAATGCATCTTGAGATAGTGACCAACATGGATAAACGAATAGTTTTTCTTAAAAATTAATGATTAATGAAATAAATGATTTCAAAGTAAAATATATCAATTTAAGCGAAAATGGTCACACCACTCTTGCTCTCAGCGCGTCAGTTGCACGTCTGTAAGCGGTATGTGAGATTTTAAAGATTTTGTCTCTAGTGTTTTTAGGTTCCGTAGCCAAATGGCAAAAAAACGGAACCCTTATGGATTCGTCATGTCTGTCTGTTTGTCTGTCTGTCTGTCTGTCCGTCCGTATGTCACAGCCACTTTTTTCCGAAACTATAAGAACTATACTGTTGAAACTTGGTAAGTAGATGTATTCTGTGAACCGCATTAAGATTTTTACACAAAAATAGAAAAAAAACAATAAATTTTGGGGGTTCCCCATATTTAAAACTGAAACTCGAAATTTTTTTTTTCATCAAACCCATACGTGTGGGGTATCTATGGATAGGTCTTCACAAAAGATATTGAGGTTTCTAATATAATTTTTTTCTAAACTGAATAGTTTGCGCGAGAGACACTTTCAAAGTTGTAAAATGTGTGTCCCCCCCCCCCCTGTAACTTCTAAAATAAGAGAATGATAAAACTAAAAAATATATATGATGTACATTACCATGCAATCTTCCACCGAAAATTGGTTTGAACGAGATCTAGTAAGTAGTTTTTTTTTAATACGTCATAAATCGTAAACCGCAATTTACCTACAACGAACTACAAGAACTTTTATATTATGTTACTTGCTGTTACGGAACCCTTCATGGGCGAGTCCGACTCGCACTTGGCCGCTTTTTTTTTACATTTTATTAAGCAAAATGTTTGTTTTCATTATTTATGTTTGTGTGTTTAAAGTCGCGGACAACACCAATACATTCAAGGCAAAGTGTTAACCGTGCTTTTTGAAGCCGCTCAAAAAATACTACAAATTCCACCGTAGCGTATCTTTTTAACATTTTAAAAAATATATCAAAACAAGAAATGCTTGACTAAACTGAAAAAACTTAAAACAGTATCTTCATTGCCGTATATTTATTCATATTTTATTTTATTTACCTAAAAGAAATGCGATTTTCAAAAGACATAAACACCTAAATTGAGAACATTCAAGCTGAACCAAATTGGATAATCTCATACAAGGCGACGAAACTCTTTGACATGTAAATGTAAATCTTTCAGTTCATTCACGAGCAAAGACCTTATAATATTCGTTAGTAAAGACGGGTCCATCAGAATTGAATATGATACCAAGTTTATAATTCGCACTGAGTGTCTATGAGAACCATAGACTACTAGATTAAATTAAAAAACATTTTTTTTATTCACAGGCACTATTTATTCATGAATCTAACCTGATGGTAAGTACAAAGAGTACGTAATCACTCGTTTTAAGAGTCGGGATTGTGATACTTTGGAACTATTTTTCTGAATCGATGAATTATATGCAGCAATGTATGGTGCCCGCGTTGAAAGTTTGCTCACGTTCATTCATACACTTTCCGAGTTGCGCCATGGCTGGTGCCTGGTTAACTGATAAAGCCAAAAGATTGAAGAGGGATTTTAAAAATTTGCCAACACAATTTCGAACTGTCTTTTCATGTCGAAAACATTGATTCTACTATTAACATTATATTTGATAGCGATTCTTTGATAAGACGGCGAAAGCTAGCCAAGCGAGCTTTTAAAATGCCCTACCACCATCCAAACCGAGTGTTACAGAGTTGGATCTGGGAATCGAACCCGCGACCCCTGATGGTTAGAACAGGTCTAGAATTAGACGTCAATGTTCACAACTATGCCGGCCCTTGCGCTTGCGACATTCATAAAACTATTTTAGGACTCATACATTTAAATTATGACAGCTGGAAATGTATCATAATTATACGCTTTACAGGTCGTTGGGATCTAACGGGGCGTGTGTGAGCTGACAAGGATGAATCTGTCATAAACAGATTTTGTTTAATGGGTAGAAAAATGCGCTGTTGACTGTATAAAGCTTTTTTGTAACTTGTTAACATCGCAAATGTTATTGACGTTACCTTATTTGCAGTTAGAAAATCTATTTATTCTGTTATTAATCTTATTACCTCTTGTTTAGAGTCAGTTGTAAGATTTAAGGTAATTTGAGCAGGTAGCTTTGTATACAGGTTGTTTTTTTTTAAGATTTATATATACGTTTATACTCCCTTGCCGATTTCGGCTACGGTGGCTACTGTTAGTCCGTGGTAGAGGGACTATGATGTTTTACCTATCATGTGCCCTAATATGACTACAATAGCCAATCTTGTTGCAAACCGTGTGCAAACACTGGCGACACGTGAGAACACTGTCAACATAATTATAAAAAATGGCCGCAACGCCGGTGGTAAAACGATTTACTTAGGTACCAAAACTCCAATTTAACAAACTTCTATTGCATTTTTAAATAACGTTCAGCCTGCACTCGAGGAATTCACCTTGCAAAGTAATCCTTATAAAAAATCCAATTAATTCAACATGCTATAAATATCATATCGTAAAAATAACCGAAATTAACGGATGTGGTCATATTACCCTAACTCATAGCTTGGTCGCCGCGGGGTGCTGCATATTAACGCTCACGTGTGGTCCCGCCTCTTCACTTGTTTACTGACTTTATGCTAAGAAATATACCTCCGTATATAAATATTGTAAGTAACTGAATAAAAAAATCAATAGGGCGACTTAACACGGTCATAACCTGGATCGGTTTGACAAGGCACGTTAAGACGTTTTTGCTGGTTGCTATCACTATATGACAGTCGTTAAGATAATGAAAGTGATTTGCCAGTAGTAGATAAAAATGATGTCAAAGGCCTTATAAAATATGAATAGAAGTAAAACATTTTTAATAATAATAATTTATTTTTAATATTACCACAATTTTCTAAATCCGGGATTTCACATTTTCGAGGTTTATAAAAGGTTACTTAATCGGCCTTTTCAGAAAATCAAAATTATTAATTGAATTATTTCTTCATGTTTTCATGCACCGTTTTTTATCTCTTTAGAACAGCTTGTAGGGCCCTTTTTGACTATAAAGATACATAGAACCACTACTAGTGCGCCTAAGCTCGGACCAATTTGTCACTTCTAAGCGCTCCGAGGTTTTGGCCTTTTTCAAGTATGTCACTTAGAATAAATGTAGAGATATACGGCTATGCTATATCCATGGTATTCAGTTACTGTCGGCTCGCCTTTAGGTTTACAGGTGGCTGGTTCGAATAGTGTTAGTTTCTGGGTTGCCTTGTTAGATTATGCGTAGGAGTTTGGAGTTTGTTATCAAAATTATTGGTTATAGGTAATAGATTAATAGCAAAATCAAAATTGAGATTTCTATTATTTATTATTATTATTATTTATTTATTGACTGACTCGGTGGCTAAGTGGTTAGCGATCCTGACCTCTGATCCGAGAGTCGTGGGTTCGATCCCCACACACGGCAAACTTTTCTGTGATGAGCAGAATTGTTTGCTCTGAGTCTGGGTGTATAATATCTATATATGTATGTATTTAAATGTATATGTGTATGTATATCAGTCTTTGGTTCCCAAGACACAGGGAATCCTAGTTTGGGGCCAGGTGACCGTGTGTGATTTGTCCTTATTCATATTATTCTTCATATCGAGGGTTCACGGGCGACTTGTATTAAGCGACATTTTTAAAAATGTTCAGGAGACTGATTTAAAAAAATATTTCTTAGAAAAATAATTATTAAAACTTAACTTCTTAGTATTATATAGATTGTCGATATTCTTAATATTTTAAATATTATTCAGAAGTTATTTTTTGTAAGGTATTTTGTAAGAAATAAATTTTTAAAGTAGAGGTTACCCGTGTTTCCAAAAATGTCGCTTAATACAAGTCGCCCGTGAACCCTCGATATTGTCCTCATTCATTCATATTATTATTATTATTAACTTTATTTTTTTGTCTATGCTGGATTTTCTCCACAATGCCTAAACCGATTTGAACGAAACTCAGATCAGGTTAGGTTCTTTTTCATATTGTATTATGTACAGCATGTGGTATTTTATTTTGCTATTCTTGTAATGTTATGTTGTCCTACTTATATGTTTGTTTAAGTGCTTTTAAAAGGCCCCCATTTAGGGCCCCACCTGCCGCGGTATGGATTTCACTTGATCGTAAATTTGAACAAATTTGTTGGTTCGTTAGCGAAGTTGGGTTATCAGGTTACAAATTCTGGGTGTTGTCTGTTGTTGGAAATGGTCTTTTTTAAACTCTTTTCTGCTTTTTTTTCAAATTGCCAAACATGCTTCTTTCTTGTATGCTTTACGTTCATCTTCACTTATGAAATTTTACTTTAAAATTAGTAGAGGGCGCTGTCTTCTTAACCTTATGTGTCCTAGAATACCTGGAAATATTTTATGGTCTTACCTTGAAAGGAGTTATAAACTCCTTGGGTCTACCTGCCTTAATAAAAAAGAGGCAGTGTCATATTGTCGCACATAAAATTTTTATTTTATTTGTAAACAATAAACATACAATCTTTTTACTAATAATCAAATCTTCTTGCGCCTACTTTTTGCGTTTATGTGTTAGTACTAGGTACCTACTTATTGAAAATACACATTATTGTTTTAGAATAAAGTTTATCATTAATTTAACAGTGATTTACTTAGATATGACGATGACAAAGCATCGAATATGTATTGTAATTTCCTACCCAATAGAATGACAGAACCAATCACTTGGTTATGTTCCAAACGCCGATTTCAAAAGGAAATTATTGAATTAATTATATTCTCAATACCAGTTACCATATTAATTGAGCCCTTTATCGTAGGTAAATTGAGTTGAGGTTCTATCCATGTTACGTGTAGGTAACTTACAATATGTAATATGTATCATGATATACAGGATGCAACAGAAAGGTGTGATAATAGTTCAAGGTTGGCTTTTACCCATCAAACTGAACAACTTTTGTTCTACAACTTTGTTGAAATTGCAAAACATTTTTGGACTTTTCATAGAAACTTGGCTCGCCAGCTGATCAATTTGTATGAAAAGTCCAAAAATTTATTTGCGTTTTCAACAAAGTTGTAGAACAAAAGTTGTTCAGTTTGATGAGTAGAAGCCCACCTTGAAGTATTACTGCACTTTTTTGTTACACCCTGTATAGTTGTAGTTATTAAAATAGGTCCGTTGGTAACTCACCATATAATGTGAATCTGACTCGGTGGCTCAGTGGTTAATGCTCCTGACTACTGATCCGAGAGTCGTGGGCTCGATCCCAGGGAATCCTAGTTTGGGGCCAGATGACTGTGTATGATTTGTCCCAGATGTAAATAAAATAAAATAAGAAATGTGCTGTGAACTTCTAAAATTGTCCATGGGCGGCGGTAATCGCTTACCAGATTCAGATTCAGATTCATTTATTTGTTCAGGACATACATTTCAAAATACAGAGGGTTACAATATATCAAATTTACACATAAATGATAGTAACAAACAAATTTTAACGAAGTAAATTGTGCATAGGTTCTGAATGGGAAGATAGCTCAGCAATATGCCTAACAGTTTGCACTGCTAAGCGCTGATTTTCTGCCATCACCCATTGAGGTACGAGGGGACAATATAAAAAATAGTAATAAAAGACAGTTAATTTTTTTTGCCACGATACATTTAAATATAAAATACCATCAGATGACCCGTCTGCTCGTTTGCCACCTATCACATAAAAAAAAGTGACAGTGGCCCAACGATAACTTAGTTTACCCCGCCTCTCTGACCTGATCATATCGTCATTCAGATGAAAGAAGTCCACTGCTTAGCAAAGACCACCCCAAGAATATCCATAACAACAGGTCTTGCGCTTTTGTTCCATGTACAGAACTCCGCTAACACTTCCCGAAATGTTGAGTGTACAGATCGCGTCAATCTTTAAGATCGCTGAAGGGTACTGACTGGGGGAAGTGTGCGTTCACTTAGAATCCTCATGCTCGAATTTTGATATTCTGATTATGCCAATATTTATTGTCTAATAGTGCCCAAAGGAAAACAATGTGCTATCGTAGTTTCAGAGAAAATCGAGTTTTTCACTGAGGCTGCTAGCGGAATGTTTCGCTGGCAGCCTCATCTCTGGAACCAACTTGGTCCTTGAAGGAACTACTTCGAAATTCGAGCATGAGGATTCTAAGTGAACGCACACTTCCCCCACTCAGTACCCTTCAGCGATCTTAAAGTTTGACGGGACCTGTACGAGTTCCGATTGGTAGGAACTTTGTACTAGGTAAAAAAGTCGATTTAAAAGAATGTGTACAGCATAAATAAAAAGCGGCCAAGTGCGAGTCGGACTCGCCCATGAAGGGTTCCGTTCTGTTCCGGTTTACGATTTAATAAAAAAAAACTACTTACTAGATCTTGTTCAAACCAATTTTCGGTGGAAGTTTGCATGGTAATGTACATCATATATTTTTTTTAGATTTATCATTCTCTTATTTTAGAAGTTACAGGGGGGAACACACTTTTTACCACTTTGGAAGTGTCTCTCGCGCAAACTATTCATTTTAGAAAAAAAGCGGCCAAGTGCGAGTCGGAATCGCCCATAAAGGGTTCCGTAGCAGCAAGTAACATAATATAAAAACTAGCTTCGCACGTTCAATCGGAGCGTTTATAAACTAATTCACTTAACACAAAAAAACTGGAAACGACATATCCATATGAACCACGCCACAACTAGCAGAAAAATGCTCGAACATATCAGTGCATGTTGTCATTCCTTCAAGAACTGCACGCCATCTGTAATCGAGTAGCGCGGTCAATGTTAGCAACAATGGGCTCCAAGACCTCCAAGTAATGTAATTCACTGGTAATTCACCTACTCGACAAAAGATGGCGCCATTAGTGAAATATATTTACAAAACAAAAAACCAACTATCAAAATAAATTCCTTATATGTAAGGATAAGTTTAAGTTTAGACCCTCATAGATCCATTGTAGATCCGAAACAACTAACCATAGATCGATAAAATTATTTTTGTTAGAATCGTTTTCGACAAAGATAAAAAAAAATGTAATGCACAGTAAATTCGAAACATAAACATTGTAGCAGTCGTTGATGTCTTTTATATAAAACTTGATAAGTCAGCGCGCGTCGAATTTTTTTAAGAATAATATCTTCGATAAAATAGGTAAAAAATGTACCTACGTCATTCACGCTGCAGCACCCGATTTGAAATGTTCCAAATCGATTTTTGGTGATTTTTAACCCCTAATCCTAAATTTTCGTCAAAAAGTTTCAAGCCGTTTTCGAAATCCTCGGGACACCTAACTTTTAATAGTATAGAAATAATAATAATAACACAAATAAAAAGACAAAAAAGAATAAAGTCACGCGGGATTCGAATCCGAACCTACATAAAAGAAAGCACGCACCGAACCACTAGGACAGTTCGCACTTGAAAGTAGCGTTAAAAATAAGCATCATATCGAGGGTTCACGGGCGACTTGTATTAAGCGACATTTTTGGAAACACAGGTAACCTCTACTTTAAAAATTTATTTCTTACAAAATACCTTACAAAAAATAACTTCTGAATAATATTTAAAATATTAAGAATATCGACAATCTATATAATACTAAGAAGTTAAGTTTTAATGATTATTTTTCTAAGAAATATTTTTTTAAATCAGTCTCCTGAACATTTCTAAAAATGTCGCTTCATACAAGTCGCCCGTGAACCCTCGATATGTGTCCGTATATTATGTAATTTCGCTCATATCTCCCTTAAATGAGTTTTTCGAAGATAATTCCACCATAGATCGATTTCTGGTGATTTTTAACCCCTAATCCTAGATTTTCGTCACAAGGTTTCAAGCCGTTTTCAAAATCGTCTGATGGACACTTAACTCGTTTAATAGTATAGGATTCTTGTAGTTCGTTGTAGGTAAATTGCGGTTTACGATTTATGACGTATTAAAAAAAAACTACTTACTAGATCTCGTTCAAACCAATTTTCGGTGGAAGTTTACATGGTAATTTACATCATATATTTTTTTTAGTTTTATCATTCTCTTATTTTAGAAGTTACGGGGGGGGGGGACACACATTTTACGACTTTGGAAGTGTCTCTCGTGCAAACTATTCAGTTTAGAAAAAAATGATATTAGAAACCTCAATATCATTTTTGAAAACCTATCCATAGATACCCCACACGTATGGGTTTGATGAAAAAAAAATTTTGAGTTTCAGTTCTAAGTATGCGGGGAACCCCCAAAACTAATTGTTTTTTTTTCTATTTTTGTGTGAAAATCTTAATGCGGTTCACAGAATACATCTACTTACCAAGTTTCAACAGTATAGTTCTTATAGTTTCGGAAAAAAGTGGCTGTGATACGGACGGACAGACAGACAGACAGACAGACAGACATGATGAATCCATAAGGGTTCCGTTTTTTGCCATTTGGCTACGGAACCCTAAAAAGACTTTGACTTTGACATCGAAGCATAGAAAAGTGTCTGAAAAGTGTTAAAACCGAAAAAGTAATATTTCGCCTGTATGTGTATTTTGCGGGTGGTAGGACCTTGTGCGAGGTCCGTCCGGATCGCTACCACCATCTTACTCGCTAATCCTGCCGCTAAGCAGCAGTGCTTGCACTATTGTGTTCCGGTGTGGAGAGTAAGACAGCCGAGGAAATTACAGGCACAAGAGGCATTTCATCTTAGCCCTCTAGGTTGGCAACGCATCTGCAATCCCCTCCGGGGTTGCAGGTGTCTATGGGCAGTGGTGATCACTTACCATCAGGTGACCCACTTGCTCGTTAGCCTTCCTTATCACATAAAAAAAAAAAAAAAAAAAAAAAAATGTGGATCGTGGACACAAGGTACAGTACAAATGTGACATCTTGATGTGATTTGAGATATGAAGGTCGTCGTACAAAAATGACAATTGGACGATCGATTCGTATGGATTAAAACGTTTTGTGAATACAGACATTTTTGGATTCTCCATACAAACATTTTCAATCTAACGATTGATTTCTGTAGAGAGTTTTTTTGACGCTTATTAAAAAAGTTGTAGAAAAAAAGTCAAATTTGATGCAAATTATAGCCTGGTTATATTCATATCCGCCATTTAAAAGTCACCTGTAGAGGTGAATAACGTTATGATGATCAGGTAAATAAAAAATTCCCTACACGTGGTCACGAGTGCTGTTAAGAGCTAAACCAGAAGAATTTTGGTAAACAGCGCTGAAGGTTACACTATCTGTAATAAATTTAGTTCTACCACGTTCTACCCTATATATGACGCATTCCTATTATCTTCTATATGTGGACATAGTAAATTAATTTTGCCATATCAACAGAAATTTACATAGGGCAGTGTTTCTCAACGTGGAAGGATTTTGAATTCTTCTTCCTAGCGAGTCGATGCTACGGCTTCAAATTTTTCTGGTCCAGTACTGAGCTACGAGAACAGCATTGTCCGTAGCGTTGTACAGATTGTATTTTGAATTTATCGATGAGTTAGTTTTAGGGTGTCGTAATTAAATGGCGCATTGGAACACTGTTGGTATCGCTCTGTTGTCTGTACGTTCGTATATCACAGGGTTCGTAAATATCCGATATTTATAATAAATATCAAAATATCAGATATTTTTGATATATATCCGATATTTACGATATTTTTTATATTTTTCATACTAATTTCAATTTCTTGCTCCAAAACGTGTTCTTTTCGAAATAGCTGAATTTAAAATGTAGATAAATGTTTGATAATTTGAAGATGTTTATCAAAATAACATTAAAATTTTATACTCTGATATGTTTTTTCGAAATAACTGACTCTTAAATGTATATTTTATTTTTGCTAATTTGAAGATAGTTAATTATTGTTATAATCATATCTATATTCTTTGGATTTGGCACATTCATTCTTAAGAATCAGCTCTTAGAAGCTAGGAAAATATAAATATCAATATTGATATATATATATTTATCAAGCATAAATATCAATTGATATATATCATGCGAACCCTGGTATATCATGAGTCTTTAGTCCGCAAACGAAATGAATTACAGAAAATTAGATATTTTCTAAAAATAGTGAATCAAAAAGTAATATTGAGCTAGAAAGTCAAATAAATTACGATACTTTTCGAAGGAAAACTAAATCGAATAACTTTTTGGAGAAAACTTTATTACTGGAGGTCGAATACATGAAAGGAAGAATAAAAAAAACTTGTCTTAGAATTCTCTAACATAAAATGTTTGTAATAGCAACGCAGTATGTGACATAAATACATAAGGAGTCGGAAGCGCAGCAGGTAGTGACTCCGTCCTCCTAACCAGAGGTCGTGGGTTCACATCGTGGCCAGTGCACCAATGAGTTTTTCGAAACTTACGTGCATTTTCATGCCAACTGCTTTAACGGTGAAGGAAAACATCATGAGGAAACCCGTCTTTTACTTTGCTATTTTTTTCTATTGTAAGAGTGCATAGTTGAACTCAACATCATTATTTTTTTAAATTTGTCGTTAAAAAATATATTTTTGTCTTACTTAATATTTGTATGTCTTTTTGATAGGCTAACATAAAAAGGATTCTTCTTCTTAACGAATTGATCCTAAGGCATATTATATTTTTGAGGACCAGAACTTAGCTACACGGGTAGCATAAAAGGCCTTGAACGCTGGTAATAGCTGGTTGGAACAAAACGGAACCCGAAAAATATCGGCTTGTCAGTAAGATTAAAAGAACCAATGGTATCCCGTCATAATCCCCACGTGCATATTAAAATTCTATTTTTTTCC
Source organism: Coleophora deauratella (assembly GCA_958295455.1). Classification (NCBI taxonomy): domain Eukaryota; kingdom Metazoa; phylum Arthropoda; class Insecta; order Lepidoptera; family Coleophoridae; genus Coleophora; species Coleophora deauratella. The sequence continues at coordinate 8,472,169 of OY282413.1, read as the reverse complement.
CACTGACCTATTCTGTCCCACTGCTGGACAAATGCCTCCTCTCTGTTGCCATCCATCAATAAACTAGGACTCTTGCCATTCTTCAAAAAATAATGTTACCACTATTAAAAAAGTTTAAAAACCACTGACCGTAGAATTTAAATCTATGTAGCGAGCTATATCTGTAGCGTCAAGGGTAGGTATAATCTTCATACATATATGTAGGGTTCGTTTGTATAATGTCTGTTAAGTTTATGTTGAATTATTGTATGTTAAGTTAAGATTTAAGATAACCGTTTTCGTGCCGTTTCACTTTGTATGCATATTAGTTAGTTTAGTGAGTTAGCAACCCATAGTGTCCCACCGCTAGGGCACGGGTCTCTTCTCAAAGCTCGGGAAGGTTAAGCCTTACTCCACACGGGGGCCAAGTCTGGATTGATGGAGGTTGTGTGGTTAGTGGCCAAACCCATCTTCAAAAGTTTGAAGCCGCCGTAAGCCTCTGACATGGCATTTTGACTACCATCTGCCATGTTAACAATTAGCACTTTACACAGCTCGTGTCTTGCAAAGCACGAAGACGATCGAGACAGATACCATTTACAGTTAAACCCAAGATGCGCAGTGGAGCGGTTGTAGGTATATGTATAGGAGGGCTTCGGTCGAGTTTTGCGGATTTGACGCTTAGCATTCATATCTTCCAGGCGCAACTGTTCAAACTTTTCGACGCTCTTCTGAACGATAGAGCGCCACTCCCGATTTGACGCTTAGCATCCAGATCTTCCAGGCGCAACTGTTCAAACTTTTCGACGCTCTTCTGAACGATAGAGCGCCACTCCCGTCTCTGCGGTGCAAGTTCCTCCCACCGGTCGGTCTTTATACCGCAAGCTGTCAGGTGGCGTTCGAGCACGTCTTTATAACGCATGTATTGGCTACCCTGCTTCCGCAAAACAATGTTCGGCTTCGCCAGCCACATCCGAGCCTTTCACAACCCGGACAAAGACGATTGACGGAGTCGCTGTCTCCGAACACGGTGAAGAGGACTATATATACAGTTAAACCCATCTAGGTTGCGACCGTATTTGTAGTTAGTTAACCTGCGCGATTGACGCGACCACGCAAGCCGTACGACGACCGCTTCCGCTTAGTTTACTTCATTGAAAGAAAAGATATACATACATTTAATAGTTTGATGTAAATTGGTTTAGTGGTTTCCTAGTTATTATTCTCTTTAGTTATTTACTCTTTAAAATTTAAATAGATTTTTTTAAATTTTTATATAAATACACATAATAAATGGTTAGTTTTTAAATGCTATTGTTTAGAAATGTCAGTCAATGTAGACCACCAAGTGTACCGCTTGGCTCCTCTCCAGACGTCCGCGGAACCCTATTTAGACCGTATCGCGCCCGACGGGGATTAAATTGAGAATTCCGTATAGCGGGATTAACTGATACCAAACACCTTTTAGTAAGGACTGGCCCCGCGTTTTCAGAACATGTCGCTTTAAGTGTTCTTTTTACAGAGCTAAGAGCTAGCTTTTTATAGACGAGAAACACTAGATTGGGCTTTTTAAACCTTATTATGGCTTTTAGTAAGAGGAGCATCCGTCGAGCGATAGACACCTACGTCCAATTTGTCGAAAGTAAAATGAGTTAAATTGAACCTTATTTCTATACAGTAACTTAAGTGTTTATATTTTTTAAGAGATGGCTCTAGTAGGAATTAACTTAAAATGTAAACCTTATTATGGCTTTATGGTAAGGGTTAATTCAAGCCACATACCCGCACCTACGATTATGTATGATTATGATTATCTACTGATTTGGGCTCAATGTGCCCTGTCCTCACGAAGTAGTAGATAAGGTCTTTATTGTACGGTGCAATTTAGGTCTTGTATACGAAGAGACTGAAAAGCTGAACAGCTTTAAAGCTGTCGTGGCTGTGAATGAGCTGTTTAAGCTAGTAATGAGGTTTTTGTTTACAATAGCTTATAGGGCATTCAGATATATTGGTAGATTGAGCCAATCTTTTTTAGTTTTATTATATCTTATTGTATTATATTTTATTAGTGGCAAAACTGGTGACGGCTCACCTGATGGAAAGTGGTTACCAGCGCCTATGGCATTTGCCATCAAGGCTAATGTGCTCCTACCAGTAGGAGAATTTAGTAGGAGTACGAGGCCGTTGCGAAACCGATCCTTCTTTTAAATCTCTTCTTGAAGAGTCTTTTACTGTAGCCCTCAGGAACAACCTCGGATGAAAGACTAATAGGGTAGTTAGTGCTAGTCATCTGAGTTACTTTTATCAAATGTCAAAAACGACAGCTTGTTCTTAAAATGTTTGAAATACCGAACTATGGTGTCTTAACTTCGTAATTTATTCAAAAAGAGGTAAAAAAGTTGTTACATTTGACCCGAAAATTAAGCCTGGATATATATATCCACAATTGAAAATCACCTTGTAAAATTTAACCAGTAGCACTCCAAACAAGAAATACTTTACTAAAACTTCCTTTAAAATTACAAGAAAACTAACACAACAAAATACTGATTAACTAACCATAGAACATGCGTTAAATAAAATTACAGTTAAAACAAATACAATAATCAGTACAGAATTAATTACGCCTACATTTGTTCTCAACAAACTTACATTTTACACTTCCAAATCTTTACTTAAACTTTAATTCAATACGTTTTAAGTCTAAATTACTGTGGCGATGACTTATACAGATAAATCAATAAAGATGTCCGTCATACTGCGTCACTACAAAGAGTGAATCGATCAATGTCTCACGTGGTTCAGTACATATTCCATCAAATTGTGACTTAGGGTATAATTATACATTAGACCCAGCTACTCTAGCGTAGGTAGAGTTTAATATATGTGAAGGAAATCTGATTTTATCTTAAGGTTTTATTATGTACTCTAAAGAAGATACTTTGGACGTTTTCAACCTAGACAAAAAGCTGACTCGGTGGCTCAGTGGTTATTGCTCTTCATTACACAGTCCGAGGTTCGTAGATTCATATTCTATAGTAGGGAAAACATTTCTATAATGAGCAGGGTTGTTTGCTCTTTGTCCGAGTAAATAAAAAAATGAATTTAAATATATGTGTGATGACAGTCTATGGATAGTGTACAGGGAACTCGAGTTTGGGGACAGATAATCATGTGTATTATCACTTATATACCTTCAATTTCAATTTCAATTTATATTATTACCTGGATATACCTGGATATTTATTTTTGTTTGTGGCCTCTGCGTTTACATTTACATCACAGACGATTTACTGCAGTATCTGGGTAGTGTATGTAGTACTATTTAATTTAATTTAATTTGTAAAAAGTCTTATAAGATGCTACAGTCTCCACTCGAGAAACTTTATGTCCTTCTCTTTCGTCTGAGTTCAAAAAATTACATGCCATATTTGATTTACATCAACTTTTTCAAAAATATCAAGTCTTTAAAGTCTAATCTAGATTTACGAGTAAATTGAAAGCGTGAAGTGTTTTTAATTCGGTACCACCTAAAAATCCCTCTCGTTTTTCTTTTCAACATATTTATTTAATTCCAAGAAAATGTTTGTGTTCCTTTAGAAATTGGAGACGTGTTTACAGTTTGTTTACCAGGTGGGATGGTGCCAAGGGCTTACCAATCAAATATAAGTAAAAAAGTTCACCTACAAAAATCCTACATTAATTTTGATACATTCTGTGTACGTGTAATATACAGGGTATAACAAAATTGGTGTTCGGTCCGTTAACTGGGGAATTTACTCATCGTACTGAACAACTTTTGTGCTACGACTTTGCTCAAACCACAAAATTTTTTTTTTGATATTTCATACAAATTGATCATCTGTTTTGCCATTTTTGTATGGAGAGTCCAAAGTTTTTTTTTACGATTTGAGCAAAGTCGTAGAACAAAAGTTATTCAGTGCGATGAGTATCCCCAGTTAACGGGTCCCACACCAATTTTGTTACACCCTGTATAGGGTGACTGTAAATTAGTTCTTGCTCATGTTAACAATCAACATTCCCTAAGGAACCCATAGTCAAATCGCAAATGAATCGCAAATATAGCATAGCATATGCTACTAATCTACAAAGTATACCCAGCGTTAGTTTCCATGGTACAAGAAACATGTACAAAAGGACCCCTTTAATCCGACAAAATGTACCCCCCGTTCGGATCCGTGGAGCGTTCGGATTATAAGTACGTAGACATTTTAAGGGCATTTCTGGCAACAAAACAAAGGTGTTTATTATTGAAACTTTAATACAACTAAATGATAATGCTACAATAAATTTATTTTTTAAAGAATTTCAGTATAATACTTTGACGACTAGTATTCAGTGACATTGAAAACGCTTTATCCCTTAATTTATGCAAACGCGTAACGCGGGGCAGTCAAATACAATTCGTGTACCACTTCAGATGTATAACTCAGTACTGTAATGCACCCGCGGTACTGCGACTTACTGAGAAACGGCGGATGGGGGGGGGTCGTTAGGACTATAACGGGGTACGGATTAAAGAGGTCCTGCTGTACTACTTTTATCTCTATTTTTAACCGACTTCAAAAAAGGAGGAGGTTCTCAATTCGTCGGAATCTTTTCTTTTTTTATGTATGTCCACCGATTACTCGAAGACGCCTGAACCGATTTGAGAAAATCAACAAAAACATAGCAAAACTGGAGTTGTTGCGATTGCAGTCGGTTGTTTTTAACGTATTCAGCGTGGTCAATTATAAGACTTATGTTTCTTAAAGTTCAGCGGTTACCCATCCAAATTCAAGCAGTTCTTACTACCTTAACCTTCTAACCTGCAGTACAAGCTGATATCCGAGACCTTACATAATGTAAATAGTGATTTGCATATGATCCGTGCCAAATGCTGTTGGATCTGGTCCAACTGGGGCGAACCGAGGTGCCGTTATAACCGGAATACCCGGTTTTGGTACGGATATGTATGTAAATATCTAAGTAACCTACAAAGTTCTCGTAAAAAAAAAAGTATATCAACCCGAGAGTAAAAATCGAATAACTCGAAAACCCCTGAACCGATTTTCATCGAACTCAACTAAGAACCATCCCGATCAAACCTGCTTTCACATGCAAAAAAACGCATTTAAATCGGTCTTCCCGTTTAAGAGCTACGACGATGCCAAAGGGAGACATACAGACAGACACCACTGGCTTAAAACGTATAACAAAAACCTCGCTTTAAATAAAATATAGGGTGACTTTAAATTAGTTCTGGATACGAAAGGCTATGCATGTGCTCATGATAACAAACAACTTTCCCTAAGAAACCCATAGTCAAATCTCAAAAAAAAATTGGACTCTTCATACTATCGTAATTTGGCCGGTCCATTGACCGATTTGTATGGAGGGTCCAAAACTTTTTTTGAGATTTGACTATGGGTTCCTTAGGGAAAGTTGTTTGTTATCATGAGCACATGTATAGCCTTTCGTATCAAGAACTAATTTAAAGTACCCTATATAGTAGGATCTTATTAGGAAGGTCCGACTGGGTGGGTACCACTGCTCGCTATGTTCCGGTGGGTAGCCCGATATAACCAGCGAAGTTACCGGCATAAGAGACATTAGACTCCACAAATGACGAGACACTGATATGATAGATAACTTTACTAGGGTTAAAAAAAAGACAAAATCTTTATTTTTAGATTTTTGCGAGACCGACCACAGAGACTACAAAGTTAATTTATTTTACACATGATATACTCGTAAAAAAAGTAAGCTTAAATTGAAGAAGCGATCGTGATTCAGTGTGGCTTGCGTGGTCACATCGATCACGCAAGTTAATTGACTACAGACACGGTCACAACCTGAATAGGTTTGACTTTTAGTGGCATTTATCTCGACAATTTCCGTTCTTCGCAAGGCACGTTAAGCCGTTGGTGCCGGCTGCTATCGCTCAATCTTTAAGCCATGTCAGAGGTTATAAGCGGCATGACACTTCTGACACTAGCGTTGGCCACTAGCCCCACAAAGTCCACCAAACCCGGACTTGGCCCCCGTGTGTGGAGTATGGCCTTACCTTCCCGTGGTATGGGAAGAGACCCGTGCCCATATTCGTAAACTGTCACTTTTGTCCTTTACATATTTGTATTATTTTTTGTTTTCTGTAGTTTTCACATGGTAGCGAATAGATAGACCCTAGGTAAATTTCTTTTAGTTATACGGAACCGTAAAATATAAACATACTTACCATAGCGTATTGATTCAAAGTATAAAACCAACTTAAGAGAGCTAATATTTAAAATATCAATGACCGATTAAAATTAATATCTTTTCTACTTATAATTCTCAGACCACACCGCTTCGTTTTTTATCAAAAAAGTTCCAATCTATTTGTATTGAAATCATAACCAGTTTTTATGTCTATCATAAAGAATGGAGCGAGCCAAAGATTTACATTAAATTAAATAGTAATAAATGGTACGACAACGCTGCACGAACTTTTTTACATATTCGTTTTACTTTTTATGTCTGCTTTAAGTACTTAATTGTATTTCTGTTAAAGTTTATTAAAGAAACAAGAAACTTTCACAATACTTCCTTACCATAACCAATACTTTATAGTCGATTTAATTGATAACATTCTATAGATAGAGAATTCAAATTCCTTAAGATGAAATATTCCAAATATGATGATCAGTCTGAAGACATTTTTTACTCCTCAACTTCTTTGTTCATATACTTAATAGATTCTCTTTATTACATCCTCAAAATTTAAAATATCAAAAACAAAATAGCTGCAAAGTTTGCTTTGCTAAAATAGCATTTTTTTGATATTTGCTCATTCGTAGAATTTAGAATTGAATCAATTAATTGAATAGTTTTTTTTTTTTCAATTTAACAAAAAATAATTCTCTATTCAAACATAAAGCGAAGTTTTGAAGAGTCACAATACTTTCTTGCCTCCTTCGTCGCTCGAAACGTGAAAAGCAAAAAAGCTGCAAGCATCGCGCTGTCAACCAGTTGTCTGGCGGGATGCGTATACGCACAGCGGCCTTGTCAATTAGTTGCAGTGAATAAGCAGTGAATTATGTTCTTTGCGCACGCGATTTTAATTTTTGAATCAATAAGAAGGTATGCTTTTATGTTTATTCCTCGACTGATTTAATTTATTGTAGTAGCAGCGTTGTTTATTTTAACTGTTAATCTTCGTATTTAATTCGGCTTTCTGCAAATAATATCACGGTCAAATCAATGTATTTATTTACGCCATTTTGTGTAAGAAATTATAAAAATGTAAATTAAGATCTAGTCCGCTTTTCGAATGGATTTTGTACAGTCTACTACATCTTCCACAGTGAAAACGTTCCCTCACATGTCTACCCTTACTTTGTCACGTCACGTTATTAAGTTAGTTGGAGATGAAAGTTAAAAGTTGTAATTAAAAGTTGGAAGTTTATTATAGTTCAAATTACAAGTTGAAATTGAGTGGTTGTCCGTCGTGGCTGAGTGACGAATTTGCACTAGTAATAGTAATAAATTCAGATTCTGTCACCCAAAGCGAATTCTGCATAGTTGAACTCCGCTCGGAATCGAATCCGCGACCTCCCGATATGAAGCGAGCGGAAGCCATTGGGCCACGGAGGGCTTTAAACATAAAAACACTTTTTCCGACCTAACGCATATATGTATATTTATACATGAGGATATACCCAAAGTACATAACCCTCTTCCTAGAGTAGTCGAGATAAAAATAAACCCTTCTCACTATAAAAAATTCCATCAAAACAGTCTTTTAGTGTTCGCTAAGAAAGTTGACTTCACTCTCCCAGTATTCACTTTTGCTCGCGAAGTTTTTACGACGTATAATAAAACGTACTATATTAATTATATGTAGTTAGCGTCGACGTTCTATGATTTATTCAGAAAACGTGCCCTAACTTAGGTCATTAGGGCTTCAGACGGTTCTGGACTGAAACTGTTACTACCCTCTGTTCTGAGAATTTCCGTGACTAGAAATTCGGTACACAGAACGCTACTAAAATAAAAACTATTTAGAATTCTGTGGAAAAGCAATGATGTGTCATTTTTAGTTCAAATAAATAACGTTTTTAAGGATTTTTTTTATGGCAGAGGTGGCAAACGAGCAGACGGATCACCTGATGGTAAGCGATTACCGCCACCCATAGACACACGCAACACCAGAGGAGTCACAAGTGTGTTGCCGGCCTTTGATATGGGAGTACGCTCTTTTCTTAAAGGTTTGAATGTCGTATCGGTCCGGAAATACCGCAGGCTTTGATTATTTACTGTCCGCAGGCGACAATTCATTACACAGTTTGGTTGTGCGAGGCAGAAAGTTTCTAGTGAAACGCACAGTTTTTATAAAAAGCCGCGGATTTGATGCGAACTTACGGAATGAGAACCGCATTTTACGAAAATCATAAGATGACAGATATATAATTGGACGTCGTTTAGCAGAAAGGACTCAATCCACAAACACGTAGTTAAGCAGAAAGGACTCTATCCACAAACCTTAAAGTACTTAATCCACTAACAAAGGTTTGTGGATTAAGTTCTTTCTGCTAAACTACGTCCAATTGAAGTCTTCAATTGGACTTCTGCTAAAAACTTGCATAAATATCCACAAAAAAATAGGCTGTAAATCGAGTCGTGCGTCATATTGAAATCAGTGCTTCTACGTCTGATTTTGATCAACTTTCCCCAAAAGAACCCATAGTTAAATCGCAAATTCATACTAATTTGGCCGCTTGGCTAGATTTTTAGCGAAAGTACGGTACAGTCTATGGTTAATAAAGCCCTTTCTTTCAAAGCCTTTTTGTCCTTTCAGCTGTTATTGAATATTTTAATTAATATTCATCTTTCATTATGCGAGCTGCAAAGGCGTGGAATTTCTTGCCAGCGTCGGTGTTTACCGAGTCTTTTTAAACTATTTATATTCATGTCGAGAGTGAATTTCATTTAAGCTTGCTTTTGTCCGTGGCTTCGCTTTTGTTGATGTCATTTTTGTGACGCTGAGGGTGTGCAGTGCGAAAGCCGCAAGCGGCTCTATAGCGTGGAAATAAGTTTTTCGGAAAAAATCTGACCTTTCGTTGTTCTCGTCTCTCTATCCATATATCCCTATATCTTTATATCAGGTGAGATATTTTATGCTGTATTAACTAACACAATTGAAAATTTAACCCATGACAGTAAAAGTTAAATAACTCAAAAACCATTGAACCATATTTTTTTTTCATCATAGCTAAGGACACTCTCGATCAAGTCGCCTTTCAGACAAAAAAACAAATCAAAATCGGGTCGGGGTTGGTTGCCGGGACTTGTACCAAGCACACGTCTGCTGAGTTATTTTTTTAATTATTTCCGTTTTAGAGTAGTCTCAACGTAATTTTTGTAATGGGAAAATAGCTGTGAAACCAATTCAGTGATAAGCGGTCATAACATAAGAAGAGGATTAACTCGGGAGACAGATCCGTTTTCCGAGTTCCAGCAGCAAACCACCACGTGGAGCGTCTTAAGTGCCCATCACCCTTAGGGCCGCGTCTTTCACTTGACATTGGCGTTTCGCCATTTTTTTTATTGAAGATTCTCCCATTTTTCACTTGACATTGGCAAAATCACGCTCGTTATGAGAAGTGGAATGCCAAATAGAAAAATAGAATAAAAAATCGGGTCATCCATTTAGGAGCTACGGTGCCATAGATAGACATAGATACACAAGTTAAACTGATAACACCCTTTTTTATGCCTGGCTCTAAAAATAGATTCACCATAACATTTAACTGTACCACATTTACAATCACATTTAAACCCTTTATAATTAATTCAACACGCATTCTCTTGTCTATCAATTAGACAGGCAGATGAATTAACCGACTACGCAGATGTAGTGTCATGGGTTCGCCCTATTAACTACTATTGGTGCTTCAGTCAAATGTGACCGCTAAATAGGCTTTTGAGTAATAGCGAATTGAATGGTACGCTGATTGTGTTGCATTTTAATTGGGTTTCGATTGTACTTTAATATAGTAGTAATATTTACTTTACTGTTCTAGATTTGGGCCAATTTGTACCCATGTTATCATCAGTGATCGGAGTAGGTAGATCGATTTAGGATCAATGACTACGAACGTCTGTGTTAGTATGGACATGCGTCTCGGATTCCGGGATCAACATTTTTAAGCATACAAAAACGAATATTCATTCTGTTATTGTACATATAAATAAATTGCTTCCTTCAGAACTAATTTCTAAATTAAGTAGTTAAATCACTAAACCTTATTTGCTCTATTAGTGACAGTGTAAAAAAGACAGAGCCCTAAAAGGAATACTGACCCTGTATCTATCTGTCTCTTTTGCAGAGTCAGTAATTGAGTGACTCAGAATTACAATTACTCAACTCAATCCCGAAATACCGGAACTTTTCGGAAAAAAGGATTATCCATGTTATAATATCACGTTGCAGGTAAAATCAATCTACCTACTCCGGTCACTGGTTATCACACATAACACGCGTTTGTATGTATGTACGTAAAAATTTGCACTTGTTCCATAAAAACAGTGACAGACACAATTTAATCTAAGAAATATTAATAACATAGATGTTACCTATTCAAGAGTGAGTAAAGTTATGAAGTCATTTATGGGGCAGTGTGTAAAATTCTATAACAAAATACCCGAAAATGTGACAAGTTTGCCAGAAAACAAATTCAAATTGCATGTGAAAAAATGTTTATGCTCTAAAGGGTATTACAAAATACTAGATTATGTAAATGACAATGATATATTGACATGTATAGATCCTCCAGCTCACAATTTTATTGTTGACATGAATTGTAATAGAATTTAAGATTTGATTTAAAAAAATGTGTTGAAGCGAGTTTCTTTTGGGCTCGACATTTCTTCTCGCTTCGCAAACACTTCCCGAGTGAGTGACTTCCTTGAGTGTACAAGTCCCGCGTGGTAGGGACTTTGTACTAGGTAGAAAAAAAAATGACGATTTAAATGTGTAAAGCATCTACTTAAATAAAAAACATTTTGAGTTTGAGTTTAAATTAGTCTAAATCTAATCATCAAAAACTGACTTGCTCTTTCATGGGTTCTTAAGCGAAAGTTTAGATTAATGAAAGTAAACCATAACTATCGTATATACAGGTTTACAGTGAATAAAAAATCTTTATATCTTATAAAGTGGATAAAGCCCTATTCATAACGAAAACTACCCGGAAAGGAGCATGACTTAGACTTAGCATTATTACAAGAAATAATGGTAAAATTTTAAAATTGATCAAAGATTTTCCTATCATTTATATCAGGAATACGAGATCCTAGGAACAATAAGGTCGCAAACTCACATTAGCCAAAGTCTTTACTTTCTAAATCAATTGGACAATTATAAGTTGCATGCGACGGTCCGTCAACACAGATATAGCGATACTGGATCAGACATGCAAATCTGAATCGCTAACACTTCCTGAAACGTTGAGTGTACAAGTTCTGAGTGATAGGAATTTTGTACTAAGCATTGTAGAAAAAAATTACGATTAAAATGAATGTGTACAACATGTACTTAAATAAAATAAAAATAAAATATTATATTGAATTTAAATTGTATGCTTAATTAGATTACTTAAAATAAGTTACTATTAAAACATAAATAATAATTATAAAACTATTTTTTTTTATCAGTCGTATTTCGTATTTATTTTAGGGGCAAATTAATCGCAGTCATCTGGTTTTCATTGCTTTTACTACGCCAATAGGCAAGTCGATACATAGCTGTTCTTGGTCATTGTGGAATAAACTGATGGGGAACCCATTTAGTCAACCTGTAAATATTTTTAACAGCCCAGTACCAGTAACAAAATTGGAATAAAAAAGTTATAATCGTTCTTATGAATGTGTTTATTTGTTGCAGGTAATACAAAGAGTTCATTTTAAATTGACGCTTCTTGTAATATCTGTCGAACACACTCACCATAGCCAACTTCACGCGATGTTTACCTGCTTATATCAAATGGAGTTACTTCAGATTCTTGTTCTTCTCGTGTGGCATAATTTAACCGTCTTATCCACAGGGTATAGGCAGCGGTTGCCTGTTAGGTAGGTATTAAAAAGGTGGCAGCGGAAGTGTACTTCCATATTTATTAACAATTTCTGGTAAAACATGTGTTAACAACCCATTACGTCCCCACTGCAAGGGCACGGGTCTCTTCCCATACATGGGGAAGGTTAGGCCATACTCCACACACGGGGGCCAAGTCCGGATTGGTGGAGGTTGTGGGGCTAGTGGCCAACCCCAGTGTCAGAAGTTTTCAAGCCGCTATAAGGCCTCCGACATGGCTTAACGACTGCCATCTAGCGATAGCAGCCGGCACCAACGGCTTAACGTGCCTTGCGAAGCACGGAAACGGTCGAGATAAATACCACTAACAGTCAAACCCATCCAGGTTATGACCGTGTCTGTAGTCAGTTAACCTGCATGATGGACGCGACCACGCAAGTCGCACTGAGCCACGACCGCTTCCATAAAAAAAAACATGTATTGAAAGATAAAGCTCTTGGAAGCTATTGTTATTTTACAAGTTAATCAGTCTTTGCAAAACTTTTTGGAGCGTATCCATATTACCATTAACATTTGATAGATGCATAAGTTCAGTAAGATTTTTAATGTCATATTAATAACAATATTGGCGATATCAGAATTATTTCCAAAACGAAATCAGAAGGTTAATATAACCATAAAAGTTTCTAGCCATATCCAGCAAATGAAACTTAAGTTCCTTTACTTGACCAGTGGTTACAAGTTTTAGTTTAGTTGGAACTTAGCCTGGTGAACTTTGCGTGCTCAAGCGTACCCCCAGGGCTCTGCGATCCTGTTACCTGGTAACTCAGGAGCTGAACGGTTAAGCTTAACTGTTGACTTAACTACACAACGACTTGGTTTAAGATGTTTCAAGTACTTATAAAGATCAAGTTTTTTTATGTCATAGGTGGCAAACGAGCTGCTTTCCAATGCCATGGGAAACTGGCTATCTTCATGTCGGAATACATCAATGCTAGCTGTTAACGTTGATGTTTGGCGGCTAGACTTCTGATGGTGGTAGCTAGCCAAGGCTCAGAAAATGCTTTACCACCAACCGAGTCCTACAAAGTTGGACCCCACTGGGAATCAAACCCGCGACCTCCTGACGTGAAGCGAGTGGACTAGCCACTAGACCACGGAGGCGGTTTTTTTTCACCCCTTTTCGTTTGTTCTATTAAATTCAGTTTTGAATTTTTGAAACCGAATTTTATCGACTACGGCATCGTTATTAAAAAAAAAAACTTCCTTAGTGGTCTACTGTCTCTAAAAACGTACGATTATATTAATATGCTGTGCATTGTCTTAAAGTCAGTAAGTTAGTTAGCTTGGAACTGATTTATAGGTATACTTTAAGTAGTTATTTAGTTGTCGTTTTCTTCTAACCAACAACAAATATGAATCAGCTCATAGGGGAGGGAGCGTTCAACTCTATGAAGCAATACTAGAGTCTATGCAGACAGAGAATTGTCAAGAATCAGAGAGGAACAGAGAATAACTACCGTTTCTGTTATGTTAGCAAAACTGTTACGTCATTATACAAATAGTTCGAAAGTAAACATCTTGATATTTGATATTAAAATAATCAAAAATATTATTATTGTTAAAATAGTCAGATTGGATTGACATATTTCTTTTTTATTTCGCACAGACTTTTGGATACGTTCATTAGAGCTTTTTTGGTTAGTCGAATTGGTATGTTGACTCCATTTACAATTAAAGTCGTAATCCATACTGTGTCAGTGTTTAAAATAGAACCCAGTCTTACCCTTAGTATTTGAAAATTATTTTCTTAAGGTTTTAACAGACCTCGTTGTCAGAAATTCACCGTACAAAACGCTTGAGTAGTTACACAATTCTTTTTTTTACACCCTTGAATTAACATTAACATTTTCAAAATAAATAAATATAAGTACTTATAATCCTTTCTTTCTCCATAATTGGATACGCTACCGATTTCCATATGACAAGGGAAGATGTCCCAAAAATTAATATACAGCGCGTTCAAAATCAAAACTCTCCAGTATCCGGGCCGGTCGTCCGGCCGAGTGTTGTCTTCTGAATATTTATCGTCGGATTCGTGTCCCGGTTGGCACAGCTGTGGGCTGGAAGCATTTCGAGATATTTTCGATGGTATTGTCACGGTTTTGATATAGCTACGTAGAAGGTGAATATAGGGTAGGTTGTTTTGTAAATTGACGTGGTTCACGCGGAAATAAATACTAAAACTTTTCTTCTTACTTTGTATTTATTCAATTTCTGAAAACGATATCCGGTTATCGGGTATCCAGGGCTTAATTTGACTGGAATAAATGTCGGTTTTCGAATTTCACAACGTATTTATTTGTAATAAATTACACTGAAATAATATAATAAAATAATAATAATAATAATAATATTATATTAATATGTGGTGGAAGAGAATAATGGCTTGTTAACGGTTTAGGTATGTTTGCTATTGGAAAACGTTAATTCTGAAGGATCTTATCATACTTTAAAATTTTTACAGTTCTTAGGACGAAACTTAATTCTTTTTAAACTATGTAATTAATACTAAGTAAATGAATTCACCCTGTATAAGCGTCTTTGTATTTACTAATGAACTTTTACCCTTCAACAAAATACTGTAAACTTAACCCCTTTCTTGACTAAACTCCACCCAGATCGTGGCCATTACAATCTAAATTATGGTCTAAAAAGAAATAGCACTGAACAAGGTGTACGTACAAATTCTCCAGAAGCCTGGATAGATTTAGAGGTGTAATAATTCTTATGCTGTAGATAAGAGAGCTAGATTTTTATGTTAGGTTGGTATTTGGGTGTGTTTCAACGATTTGTTAGGCAATATAGATTGAGTGGTTGGAATGTAATAAGATCCTATACAATTTTATAAAACGTAGAAGCCGATTGCATAAATAACGGTAGTTTTTTTGTAAAATATTTCAAATTACTTTTCGTCTGTAAATACTACGTTCTTCTTGTCTAGAGACAACTCACAGACAATTACCCATCTCTTAACTAGAAACCCCTGTATTATGAAAACTATAAACTGATAAACATACACATATACGTTAAAGTTCATAAAAAATACATAAACTTACAGAGACATTAAACAAATCTTCTAATCACAGAAATGTTAGCCGTGGGTGGGGAATGAAACCACAACAGGGATCGGTAGTCTGGAGCGCTAACCACAGAGCCACCGAGTCAGTCATTGTACGGTATTCCATTATTTATTTCATTCTATTAAGGCGCTAAGTATAGCCAAATCGCAATATTCAATTCAAATTCTTGAAATAATGGTTAAAGCTATCACGATGGAAAAAATATATAACATACTTGAAACAATAAAAAACAAATTGTATTGAACAGAATCATTAAAATCACAGAAACTTTGATGAAAAAAAATATATCCTGTAAACCCTGTATTTTGCATTAATTGCAAATTCTCTCGGAAACACAATATTTGTTTATGTTGAAACCAACACACAAAAATCGGCCAATTTAATACCTTCAATTTGTATTGAACGAATTTTTTTTTACTTATTTGAAAGCCAAGAAAAGTAATAAAAACATCGAAATCTCGAGAATTTTGCGTTCGGCCTTGACGTAACCGCCGCGACGGTACCCACACTGATCTGAACTTAAAATGATTGGTGTTACGGTCGATATTAAATTGTCATGCATCAACCTGCTCAGATTGAGTGTACTTCCCGCCTTAAGCTAGTCGTATACATAGTTTGCGTCACCCGCAGCAAAATCTTACGATTGCGCTACAAGCACGTACCTATGTACAAGAAATAACATAGTAACTCTTTCAGAATTGAAAACGAATCAATAGCGCTTTGCTCACATAAGTTTCTAAATTCCATTTGGTGTGGGATTGTTGAAACAAGAATTCCAACAGTAGCTAAGCGCAAAATGGTTGAAAAGTAGTTGTTTTCACTACTCCGTTTGTGGACTTGTTTGCTTAATATTTTGGAATATCCAGAATACCCTGCAAGCTTATTTTACGAGAAAAGCTATGCTCATTTTTTTTTGTAGCTGTAAAAAAAATTTTAAATGTGTACTCGAAAGAAATACGAAAAAGTTTCTCGCTCCCGTTTCGCATACTTACTAACATAGTTTTAAGTCTTAACAAATTATATGGATTTTAAATCTGAAATAAATTATTTGAATTTGAAAGAATTTGAATTTGCCTTAAACAGTAAAGCCACCTAAAGAAGTATCTACTACTGACATTGCCGTAACTGACTTCTGAAAAAGACTTTGTATACGGAGAGAAGGAAGTGGAACTTCTTTCCTTTTTTGTGTTTTCCGATTTTTAAAATCTGAAGATCTTCAAGGCGAGAGTGAAAAGGCATTACGTTCGTGGACCATCATCGATTAAATATTCTACATCTTAGATCGGTTTACCTGTAAAAAGCTGGAATATTTACCTTTCTAAGTAATTTAAACCCCTTTATAACAGCAAACACCTTAAAAGCTTCAGCTTATACTGTAAGCCAAGTATCAAAATCTCAACTTTGTACCCAGTTTACAATAAAGAATTTAAAGCTTTCGCAAAAGCATTCTCTGGTCCACTTGCCTTAAAAATTTTCTAAATAACTTGGAATCCAATTTTTCTGATGTTTTAGGTTGTAATTTTACTGCTGTTATAAAAAGTTCCAGTAGGTATCACTGTACACTTTTCGAAGGTCATATTTTTTCTACGTATAATACGAAGCTCCTACCACTTGGACCTCGTATACCCAACATTTCGGGAAGTGTTTGCAGAGATAAAAGAAAGTCGGGCATAAAGAAGTTTCTTTGGAGGCAGTTCCCTCCAACACATCAATCAATATTGGGTATTGTTAGTTAGAATAAACATGAATTTCCGAATCAGGATCAAATTTGGAAGTCTGGACTAAGTCGTGTGTGCCTTCTGAATATTTATAGGGTGGGAGCTTTATTTGTTTAGAAGCCTAAGTTGAAGTTAAGTCACGGTCTTTAAGCGATTAGCTGGTAATAAATTTCGCAATAATTAAATATGAGTAAGTTAGATAAAACATTATGACTTTAACTATACTTGTAAATAAATAAATATTTGGTTAAAGGTTCTTAAATTTACCTTTCCCTGTTATGTTAAGATTTAACTAAATGATAGGATATGCGGAAAATAAGCATTTAATAAAAAAAAATTCTCGAATTTCCAAGCTGAGGTTAATGGTTTTCATGCATGTGGATGTGTCCGTTGCAATGTTGCCGCCTGTAGCCAAAACGGTTTAATCGACTTGTGAGTTATAGATATGGTTAAATTCGTCTTTGTCAGTTTGTTGTAGAGCTCGGTTTCTTGTATCTTAAAATTGGTTAAATTATATTTTGTCTTTAGCAAAAAAGAAGATTTCGTAGGCGGGATGCCTACTATCCCGCTTAGCCGATTTACTCAATATTTTCATAGAATAGAACACAGAACTAAACTATGTAATTTCAGTGTTTGAATATGTTTTAATTTGTTGTTTATCATATCTGAATCTCAAGCAAGTCCCGTATCTTTGGAAGGCATGCGTGTGATTTAAGTATTTTGTTTTATTCTTAAGAATATTTGACGCTCAGCTTACCTATTTTGTCGACAATAAAGGGCGTCACACACTAGCGCTATACTGTGCTATAAAATCATCTCATCTCACGCTCATGGAAGGAGTGGGGTAACCGTGAAGTTAGAAGCCTCATACTAGAATCCGGTAGTTGACTGCTAGTCATTTGAGTTACTTTTTATAAAATGTCAAAAACGGCATTTTGTTCTAATAATGTTTGAAATTTTGTACGATGACGTCATTGTTCAAAATAGTAGTTTGCATACTAATTAGAAAATTCTTATAAATAAAAAATTTAACATGTAATGAAAATTAAAGTGCTTCAGTTTTTCAATAATTTCAATTAAACAGCTATTTAGTCAATAATATTTTGCAATTTATTTTTCATGCAGTCAACTCCCAGATTGCTGTCCATGAGTGTGGCGGATTTTATAGCACAGTATAGCGCTAGTGTGTGACGCCCTTAACTCATAACAAAATGTCAGTGCGAATACACCCACCGATATTCAGTTTAGATAGCTCATAGGTCTTCAAATCGCTCGCCCCCAAGACTTACCCCATAACACTGCAAACCCTTATTAATTCCATAAGCACACATTAATTTACATTTTACACCGATATTCAATTAAATATCTACAGACGGTCACAATAGCAATCCGGATTTGCTATAGCTTTCACTGTTGTTGCAGATATTAGTAACAAGATCTGTTTCGATTTGATTATGTTGAGGCTTTGTGGAAGAACGACGTATGAGCTAATAATCACAAAACCGGTCCCATAGTTATTTGTATGGACAGTCCAAATTTTTCTAATGTATATTTTTTTTACTTTGGCGTTTTGCCATTATTACAAGATTCTCTCAAATATTCGCTTATCTCGTTTCACTTGACATAGGCAAAATCACACTTTATTGTATTGGAAAAAAGAGAAAGAAGAAAAAAGAAATGCCATAGAGAAAAGATCCCAGTGCTAACACCCTAGACCGGACGTCGTGGAAATGCTTGGGGGAAGCCTTTGCCCAGCTGTGGAGCTCACTGGAAGTATTTTAGCTGATGAAGATCTTTCTCTCTCTTTTTAACCGACTTAAAAAAAGGAGGAGGTTCTCAATTCGTCGTTTTTTTTTGTATGTTCAGCGATTACTCGAAGATGCCTAAACCTATTTGGAAAATTATGTTTTTGTTTAAAAGGGTATACTTCACAGGTGGTCCCATATAAATTTTATCGAAATCAATTCAGCGGTTTTTGAGAAAATCAACAAAAACATAGCAAAATTGCAGTTGTTGCGATTGAAGTCGGTTGTTTTTAACGTATTCAGCGTGGTCAATTATAGTTTGAGCTGATGATGATGGTGATGAATAAAATGGACAGGTTCACGTCTGCGGTTAAAATATTACCTTCTATAATATATCCGTCACTGAAGTCAATGACCTAAAATCTCCATACGACGAGAACTTAATTAAAAATCACTTTTTTCTGACTACTCAGTAGAATGTAATATATTATTTTCTCGTGTTTGTACGTAAATATACATCTATGTATGTTATTGTAAGTATATCCTTTTAATTGTTATCGCCATTAACCAAAAAGGTTTGACAAATTCATCTTGTTCCCCCAGGTGCCTGTTTATTTATTCAAAAAACACTTTCCTTTTCACATTTATTCATACATATTTAAAATATGTTCAATAAAGGTATTCCAAAACAGCTACATGTGCATATTAGACACTACAAAGTTTTCACACACTCACTCACTCACTGTTAAGTTTTTCACTCACTGAATGCCTGACCGAACAAACTCTGTCATTGACGAATATTGCCCAAAACTAGTGAAATTTATCATTCAGTTAAGCCAATGTTTCATTAGTACCGCCCCTGGGTTGTTGCGAAATACATAGATGTAAATAAAATGGAAGTGGCATTTAATACAATTCTTGGTACAGTCGAACGAAAGACATCATCGCTTCTTCTTCTACATCGCTTTGAATAAACTAAAAATGTCGGAGATTCTAAGGTTCATTCAGTCTGGACTTAGTAGCATTTGTTACCTAATAGTTCCCGGATACGGGAACCGTGCCCCAGCAGTGGGGACACTATGGTTTCTTAATTTTACGTAAAGGTTGCTTTCTGGATGTGAGGCTTTCAGAAATCTCCTGGGGGCATGATATACAGAATACTATGCAGGTCTGCTCAGTAGAGAATACATATATTCTAGTTATTTCTGGACAATACAAAAACACATCTGACTCAAGCCCCAAAAAAATATACTCGTGATTTTTTACGCAAAAATAAAGTGTTATAAGACCGAATTATGTGTGTGTGTGTGTGTGTTTGCTTTATTTTTCGTTTCAAAGCTAGTTTCGTCTCGGTGGTTTTTAGCTATGTTTTTGAATTATTCGACTTTTCAATGAGGGCAGACACATTTTTAAATATGTTAGCTGTTGACAAATCCAGTCACTTCTCTACATCCACAACTAGCGTTATCTAATTTGTCTGGTCTAGTGAAGTAGACTTGCTCCTACGTAAAGTTAGGCGACAAATTAAGCTCATGTTTTGCAGCTTTGTACACTGACTATGTGGATATTAGTACCTTTGCTGTGTCATTAAGTAGGTACAGATAGGCCACTCGGAGGCTCTTCGTAATAGTACCGATAACTATCACTAGATGGCAGTCTGTAACTTTTGATAGAAGCCTTATAGATAGCTGAAAATGTGATATTGCACTAGCTATATACCGCCCCTATAAGAAACAAGGCCGCAAAGTACACGTAGGTTCCATATACATTGCGGTCTTCTTACTTATGGGAGTATTGACCTAATTTTCCCGAGACATCGATGCAGACCCGTGACCCAGCAAAGACGGTCTGTTTAGAAAATTGTATGGGTAATGCCTAAGTTGACATTCTGTACTTATATTTTGTGATACTGTTACCTTAGTACCTTCTGCACTGGGCGCAGCACATTGTCGGAGGTTCCAAAACTTTTAGGTCCGAGTTTGAATCGAGTTTCAGTTGGACTGATTGTGTTGAATTTGTAATGAGCAGAAATTTCATTAAGCAAATGCATTGAGGGTGTCGGATGAGTTTGATTTGATACAATCTACTGCAGTCTATGGTATCGGAACTACTATTTTACTATTAGATAATACCACTGATAAATCAAAAGGTTTTAACTATAGTAATGCTGAAATAATTTAAAGTGAAAAGTTAATGTTTACGAGTATAATCGACATTATGTTTATAATGCTTAGTGAACGAAGTTAATTTCAAAACTTCAATATCATAGAGTAAATAAATAATTTGTAAACTCAATTTAGGGATGTGACGTGTATACATATAACAAGAGGCTCCGTAAGCTCTAGAGCGAGAAAAGCCTTCATAATTCAGACTTGGGCGTGACTGCAAGCGATGCTGATTTGCCGCCACGAGTTCAGAGGTGTATGTTACACCGTTGTGTAATTGATTTCGTACATGTAGTACACGTGATTCGCAAGGCACGTTAAGCCGTTGGTGCCGGCTACTAGCACGAGATGGCTGTCGTTAAGTCATGTTGGAGGCCTTATAGGCGGCTTGAAGACTACTGACACTAGGGTTGGCGACTAGTCCCACAACCTCCAGCAATCCGGACTTGGCCCCCGTGTGTAGAGTATAGCATATAATAAAAGATAATAGAGTATACAGGGTGTTAAAAAAAGTGGGTTTGAAATTTTAAGGGGTTACTCAGAATCAAGTATAGAATCCAGGAAAAATATTGAAAAAATTCGCTCTTCAATTTTTTTTTGCAGTTTTTCATACAAATTCTCGATTCACTATTTAGTATGAGAATCTGAAAAAAATAATTGAAGAGCGGATTTTTTCAATATTTTTCCTGGGTTCTGTACTTGATTCTGAGTAACCCCTTAAAATTTCAAACGCACTTTTTTTAACACCCTGTATAATAAAATTTCATTAGAATTTTTTTATGTTTATCTAATTTTTAGTCCCCCATCCTCAGTTTCACTACGGTGTAAACACCACCCAAGTACAGTGAGAAGCAAAAGGATTAAGAAGTTGCTTTTTCGGTTACCGAGCAAGTGCTATACAAACCGAATGTAGGGGAAGTCCCGTGAAGGCAAATGTAAATGGGGCGCGGGCGAGTTGAAACAGGACCACATTTAGAAGTCAAATGGGGCCTGGATTTAGAGCTCTTGAATATCGATATTTGAAGTCTGATAAATTAACAGAGGGCCAACGGAGAGTCACGCTAGGACGATGTTTAATAAGCAGCTCAAGGCTAACCCTGTACTGGTCTATGGATGGATACTATGCTGGACGTCACTACGTTTTGATTTTGATTTGATACCGCAATATATAGGACTGAACTGAACAGTTCTTAATTTATGAACACAAGGTGACACCAAACTATTATATCATATTACGACTAAACACGAGCCGACAGTTTACGTTCCACACCCTATAG
This sequence comes from Coleophora deauratella, assembly GCA_958295455.1. Classification (NCBI taxonomy): domain Eukaryota; kingdom Metazoa; phylum Arthropoda; class Insecta; order Lepidoptera; family Coleophoridae; genus Coleophora; species Coleophora deauratella. The sequence goes on along the minus strand of OY282413.1, from coordinate 8,450,069 downwards.
GAGTATCTCCATAACTACGCTAGGTACAATACTGAGAATTATATGCAAGGGACAGGGCAGTGCGCTGTGTGCGCTTCATAGTGCATTCATGCGTGATAAAATTGAAAAAAAAAACATTTTTCCTCACAAACAATTCCTCGCGCTCAATTTGTAATAGTTACTGGTTAAAAAGTTCAAAATATGTATGATTATGTGTGGCCTTATGTACCTCCTAAAACTAAACCTTGCATTATTTCCGCTTCGTTGTTGTAAATGACTGCTCTATAATATTTTTTTTGCAAATTGACCATAATTTTAATCCAGTTTTAAAAGTATTATTCATTATTCATCATTCATATTGCTCATGCACAGTAATGAAATATTTTAAAGTCACCCTGTTACCAAATCCTCGAAATACGAGTCGGCCGAAGGTTAATACCCAAATGCTTTCCTTTCTCACATTTATTTTTGCTTCTACGCTTCTACATAGTGATATAATGAAGTGACGACTGTATGAAGGTTCCACTGAATGCACCAATTAGGGGACGTGAGCGTCGTTTATTTATCAAGTAATATTTTACTCTTATTTTTCACCTTTCAACTATACTTGAAATAATGTTTTGTTATTTTTACTCTCAGTTTCTTGTAGATGACAACGACGCCTCTAAAAATGCTCCAAGAATTACAGTTTGTGTCACATTATATCGGCAAATTAAACCCCCGAATTTATCGATACCTAAACCCCACTTCGTATCAACACTAGCAAATGGAAATGTTCTGTATTTGTTTATGATAAGTAGCCGATGAGGGGTAAGCAAATAAAATTATTTATTTACCTCACGTCGCGCTGTAGGAAAATGTTTTTGTTGACTGTACTTTCGTAGGAAGAATTCCTGTGAAATTGAAAGAAACGGTTCATAAAATATGAACGAAATTATTTTAATATATTTTCTTGGTTTGTTTTACGTGTTATGATATGTTACAATATTTACGTATAGGTATGTTTTGTTTACCCCGACTTCTCATGCGGAAGATAACGGTTTTCGTTAACGTATGTACGTTTTTAGGGTTCCGTAGCCAAATTGCAAAAAACGGAACCCTTATGGATTCGTCATGTCTGTCTGTCGGTCTGTCTGTTCGTCCGTATGTCACAGCCACTTTTTTCCGAGACTACAAGAACTATACTGTTGAAACTTGGTAAGTAGATGTATTCTGTGAACCGCATTAAAATTTTCACACAAAAATAAAAAAAAAACATAAATTTTGGGTGTTCCCCATACTTAGAACTGAAACTCAAAAATTTTTTTTTCATCAAACCCATACGGTGGGGTATCTATAGATAGGTCTTCAAAAATGATATTGAGGTTTCTAATATAATTTTTTTCTAAACTGAATAGTTTGCGCGAGAGACACTTCCAAAGTGGTAAAATGTATGTCCCCCCCCCCCGTAACTTCTAAAATAAGAGAATGATAAAACAAAAAAAAATATATGATGTACATTACCATGCAAACTTCCACCGAAAATTGGTTTGAACGAGATCTAGTAAGTAGTTTTTTTTTAATACGTCATAAATCGTAAACCACAATTTACCTACAACGAACTACCTTGAAGTATTACTGCACCTTTTGTTACATATATATATATATATATATATATATATATATATATATATATATATATATATATATATATATATATATATATATATATATATATATATATATATATATATATATATATATATATTAAAATCGGTTAGATTATTTTGTAGATATATTATACACTAGGAATATATATATATATATATATATATATATATATATATATATATATATATATATATATTCCTAGTGTATAATATATCTACAAAATAATCTAACCGATTTTAAAAAAACTAAACCAACGACGATGGCATTAATTTAGAGATCAAGGCAAATCTAACACGACGCACTGTAAGAAAAAAAATTAGGAGGCATGGGAACAAGCCCTACAAAATCCATGAAGTAGTTTGGGCTACAGGTGGTAATAATAAAAAAAAGCGGCCAAGTGCGAGTCGGACTCGCCCATGAAGGGTTCCGTAGCAGCAAGTAACATAATATAAAAGTTCTTGTAGTTCGTTGTAGGTAAATTGCGGTTTACGATTTATGACGTATTAAAAAAAAACTACTTACTAGATCTCGTTCAAACTAATTTTCGGTGGAAGTTTGCATGGTAATGTACATCATATATTTTTTTAGTTTTATCATTCTCTTATTTTAGAAGTTACAGGGGGGGGACACATTTTACCACTTTGAAAGTGTCTCTCGCGCAAACTATTCAGTTTAGAAAAAAATTATATTAGAAACCTCAATATCATTTTTGAAGACCTATCCATAGATACCCCACACGTATGGGTTCGATGAAAAAAATTTTTTTGAGTTTCAGTTCTAAGTATGGGGAACCCCCAAAATTTATTGTTTTTTTTTCTATTTTTGTGTGAAAATCTTAATGCGGTTCACAAAATACATCTACTTACCAAGTTTCAATAGTATAGTTCTTATAGTTTCGGAAAAAAGTGGCTGTGACATACGGACGGACAGACAGACAGACAGACAGACAGACATGACGAATCCATAAGGGTTCCGTTTTTTGCCATTTGGCTACGGAACCCTAAAAACATACGTAATATGGATTTTAAAAAAATTTGGTAGGTATTGGCCCCGTCATCTGGCGCTTCGACTCTTCATACTGAGCAACTTTTGTTTTACAAAATTACAAAAAAGTTATTGGTCTCCATACAAAGATAGCAGACAAGTTTGTATGAAAAGTTCACAATTTGCTTCTACTTATGAATCTGAACCAAATGACTTAGTTTTGATGGATTTTTGGACTTTTGAGAATCGTTTTTTTGTTATACATTGTTACAACCGGGACTTCTAAATCTAAACAGCTTTTCCCAGGGGAATCCTCAATAAACAAAAATGAGTTCCGGACTATGTCAATCATGGAATCTGGAGTGTTGCCAACTTTAATGAGCACAAATCCCAGTAAACTTTAAATAGTGTTAGTACCTCAGAGAATCTGATTATACGAGTAGTACAATGTCTGGTCAGGATTATTCAAACTCGAACCGGCTCCATAATCAGTAATCCAAACACGAGCGCCGCAGTATTCTGCCCTCATAAGAAATAAGGCCGCAAAGTACAGGGTATTTTTCGACCCCCAGACCAAAACTTCACAGTGGCTTCTACTCATGAAACTGAGCAACTTTCCCCAAGTAACCAATGGTCAATTCGCAAAAAAATTTTGGACCTACAAATTTGATAACGTAATCGGCCTATTTTGTGTGGAGATGCCCTAATTTTTTTTGCAAATTGACCATTGGTTATTTGGGGAAAATTTCTCAGTTTCATGAGTAGAAGCCACTGTGAAGTTTTGGTGGGGGGTCCAAAAAAGAGTTTCCGTATACTTTGCGGCCTTTTTTCTTATGAGGGCAGTATTGTGTCAAAGTGGGTGCACAACTTGTCTCCCGCTACCCATATCGCGATCTAAACAATGTTTGAGGTAAGTGTTGCCAGTTTTGGGAAAATTTCACTAATTTATAGGTGTCGAATATGTGATTTGTGAAATCAGGCGTTTATTCTTGAGGACAGTGTTGCTAATTTTGAGAAAGTCTATGGGCATCAGTTATGCGATTTTTTGAATAAACGTGTTATTCATAAATTCGTGGCATAGGATTTTCTTTCACTTGAAAGCGGTCTTTCATATTAGCGGTGGTTCTTAGCTTTGTTTGCTGAAAATCAGTTTAATGGTTTTTGAGTTAATTAACTTTTACTGTCGGGAGGTGGTAAAATTTTAATTGTGCTATGTATTTTTAAATAGCTATTTTTTATAAGTATAAAAAATATATAAAATATAAACCACCTACCAAACCTTAGTATAAATATTTTAAAAAACAAACACCAATGCGTAAGATAAAATAAGAGGCAATTCCTAATCCTAACTTGGCAACACTGCCGCAAGGCGGGTCATGGTACAACTTTAATAGGGTAAAACTAATCTGAAACCCCAAACTAGTCTGATACCGTGATTTTGCACGTGCAACGGCAAATTTGTTGTTAATACAGCAACAAATTTTGGTTGGCTCCTGTGCAGGTAAGCACGTCATTTACTCCACTACGAGCCGAAACTTGTGGCCTTTCTTTCTGATGACATTTCAAATGTTTGACCCCCAATTTTTATCTGTGATTCACGGAAAGATAGTAACATTAAAACATCAACATATTTTTTTCAAAAATTACGTAAATCTGGAGAAAATATTATTTTTCTCAATTAGGGTTTTATAGGTTGTATGCATATACATGATGCCTAAGCCAAGGGATAAATAACATAAAAAAATAAAAAGTTCTATACTCGATCTGTCAGAAAGTATAAGTATTTGTGAAATAATCAATAATCTGTGGTTGTGGCTGGAAGTATAACACGTTTGTATTCCATATCTCAGTAAACTAAAATCCATTCATTTTTTTTATTAATTTTAGTTTTATTGGCAACTGTTCAAATGTGTTTCGGGAAACAAATACGTGGACCCAAGTGTCATAAACCTCTTTAGTATTAAATGTAGGTTTAGCTGGCTAAGTCATACAATAAATTAGTGTTTAGATGCACTGTAAGGGTTAGTAGTTTAGGTCTTGTAATTATATTAATTACGTTGAGTACCCTAGACATCCTAGACATAGACTTGTGCTTAATTAATGATTGAAGCTAAATTCAGGGCTGCTACTTATTTAGCTACCTACGAGGCATAGCTCGCTTCGCTTTAGGACATCGTGAGTCCGCTCGCTTCACATCAAGTTGCGGATTCGATTCCCGGTGGTCTTCAATTTTGTGGGGCTCTGTTTGGTTCATGGTAGTGCATTTTTTGACCCTGGCTAGCTACCACCTTATTTAAGTCTTGCCTGGATGTATGTATGCTTTGGTTCCTGTAACAAAGGGAATCCTAGTTTTATTTTGTATTCGTTTTTATCTTAACCTTGGTTTTAGAGTAGTTCAATATTAGTGAAAATTTAGACCCAAACCAATACTTAAAAAAGAAAAAATATATTACTATGATCGATTATTGTATGTACAGGTTTTACAACCATTAAAAAAATTACTGATCATAAGGGCGTATTATTGTCTTCCCGTGTTTTACAATAAAATAAAACGCATTCACTGCTCCTGATTCAAAATTCTTAGAAAAGATTATAGGAATTTTACCAACTGTCTCTCAATCAATACTCGTCGATGTATAACTGCACCATACCATAGAAAAACCATTGGCTTTCGCCATTTTCGACAACTTTATAAACTAATGCACAATCAAAATAAATCATTACATTTCGAACTCTAAATCAAGGAAATAAAACTTACTCGTCATTTCGAAAATGAATGGTATTATCTTGCGCACGTTGTAGAAAAAAAGGGACGCACACGCAGGTATAAGCCGTATACAAAAGCGAGCGTTCCATTCTGACAAAAATGTTGCCGACCTCTGCCTTTGCATTTTATTTTTAATTCCGAAAGCCACAAGGTTCGGAATTTAAATCGTAAAGACGCGTTTGCTGCCAGTGTTTCTTTGAAGCGGTCAGAATTTTATGTTTCTTCGGGCGCGTTTGGAAACATGGTAAATGTAATGTTTCGATGGTCGGGCCGGTCGGCGGCGGGAGGTGATTCATTTTAATGCCTTTGACTGATAGCAAAGATGAAACCAGAATCTCAGATTAATACTTCAAAAATTACCTCAAAAATGTTACAAATTTGAACGAAAAATACTTTAATTTATTTGTTTGCAATAAATAGGCAAGCAAAAATAGAATAGAGAAATATTTTGGTAACTTGCAATATAAATAATCACTTCGTCAGAACTGTTAATTTCTAAGTAACCACTAACTAGACAGTAGGTTTTTATCTTATCAGAAATTTAGTGATTCGCATATTCATATTCATTAACGAGTATTAATGATATCTCAATATATTGCATGTCAATTTCTCATCATAATTTCTCAAATAATCTACTTTGCCTAGAGAGGCTTCAAGCGCTGCGCCTCCGATGCTTTTTTCTATTAACGCCTCTCTCGCTCACCGAGGGGCCCAGTTTTTGAACGCTCCCCTCGCTCCGAAGTCCACCGATGGGCCGAACGAACGAACTTCGAACGAACGAAACTTTTAGGTTATGTTTGTTAGTTAACTGCGGATTCGCGGGACGCGATGTTGAAACTCGTGCGCTGGCGTCGGATTTTAATCAAAAAAGTGTTGTTTTAGCGTGTTTACTGTATAAATATTACATGAATTTAGTTCTATAGTGTTGTTACTGTGATTTTATGTTGGATTTCATTGTTTTCGAGCTTTCGTTCTGTAGTTACGAGGTAAGTTATCGATCAGAGAATTGACATCTGCCTGTTCTTCTAAATCTAAGCTTACATGATGCACTCGGATGCGTTTTTATAATGCGTGGGTTGTTTTTGTTGATACAAAAGCGTACACAACTTGTTTTTCTAAGCTGTATGTAGCTTTTATCTTTTATATTAATATTGTGGATCTGTAAGATCTGTTAAATTTTTTGTTAAAGTTGTTGTCTGTGAATTTAAAGTCGAATCATCTTCCTTAATAGTTAATTTGAGATGGAAAGTCTGACTATAATTCTACTTACCTAGAGATGGGTTTTTGCCTGGGCATTATTGGGCATTTTAAGTAAATGCCCAATAAACGTATATTTACGCCATATAGGTAAATTGGGCATTTATTGGGCGTAAATGGACGTTTATTGGGAATTTACTCAAAAATGCCCGGGCAAAAACCCATTTCTATACCCACCTGTTTATCATAGTTTTCGGCGGAATCTTGATCCCATAAAAACCCATCTTTTGAACCCTCAGACGAACATTTGTTATCATTCATATTTATAGTGTTGTATGGAAAATACCATTATACCTACCTCTAGTATTCAAAGTACCTTTAGACTTTCTAAAGATAGGTAATGGCCATTGAAATTTGAAAATGAGTTTTGACTCAAGCCTTTGATTTACAAAATTGTATTCTAGATACATTTTGAGCAAAATATTTCAAAGACCTGATCCCGAGGTCTATGTATCCAGCCAGATTATATCTAATACCGAACTTAATGTTACTAAGATTAACGGTAAGTTCAGTACGCGAAGTTGCCAACTGCAACCACGTTAAATCATTAGCCAAAGTTAACATCTAGTTAACTTAAACCTTAGTTATGTTAACAAATAGTTAACCACCCTGGTTTAATTTAACCACACAGACATACTGTATTTGCTTACGCTGCCTATTTTGCATACTTAATTACGAATAGGGTAGCAGCTAATGTAATTAGAATAAACTGTGCTTACTGTATGGCTGCATAACTGTATACACAATTGCACATAGTAAGATGACAGTGAACTATTTTAATGGTAACTAATCAAAGGGTACAGGGTACCAAAATCCGCAAAGGACCTATAGGATATAGTTGCTTAAAATCCTACTTTCGTCAATTAAACGTTCTTGATTGAAAGACTAAGAAAGAAGTTTTCAAATATCGATCCCTAAATGAAAGTTTTTAAAGCATTCTTGAGCTCAAATTGAGATTTAATATGAATATTAAGAACCCTCTAACTGGATTTAGCCACTAGCCCCACAACCTCCGTTAGCTCCCGTGAGTAGACTGCCTTACCTTCCCGAGGTATGGAAAGAGACCCATGCCCCAGAATTAGTGACGATTTGGGTTGTTAAAGAAGACTTAAAAAAAGTGTTCGATAGAGTTTCCTTGGGTCCGAGGACGTTTCTTCTCACTTCGCAAACACTTCCCAAAACGGCGGGTTTTAAATATTAAATATCTGGGACAAATCACACACGGTCATCTGGCCCCTAGGATTCCTTGTACTATTGGAACCAGAGAATGATATACATACACATATACGTTTAAATACTTACACATATAGATATAATACACCCAGATACAGATCAAACAAATCTGCTCATGACAGAAATTTTTGCTCTGGGTTGGGATCCAACCCACGACTCTCGGATCAGTAGTCAGGAACACTAACCACTGAGCCACCGAGTTAGTATATGAGACTATGAGTTCCAAACATGTAGTAGGAACCTCGCATTAGGTAGACAAACGAATAAAATACTTTCATTTTCAAATAGAATTTTCATCATACATACATGCAAATCTACGCAAACGAAGTCGAGGGCACTTTAAAAAGTCAAACTAATTTTATTTGTGGTGCTTTAGCGTTATTTTTCTTTTATACGTAAATTGACATTTTTCGTCAAGCATGTAGCTTGTTACATGCCGAAGGATATATGCTATCTTATACCCCGATTCTTCAAGGGGTTTCTTAGGAATAACGTAAAATTGTTTGTTATTTATTAATAAGATTCTAAAAAAATCCTAAAGAAACAATTTCGTAAGCGAGATAATCGTCTTGAGAAAAACTATTCTAGGATAGCTTTATATTCATAGACTTACTACAGTTTGTAGACAGAAAAGAAAATTAATTATGTGTGTACAGTCAACGCTTTATATTAGCTAATTTTTTTTGTTTACATAGCTTCCTCATCCATAGATCTCTTTTAAAATCGTTGATATCGTGCAATTACTAATATTATATTCAAAATATGTATAAAATTAAACGAAGAAATACTTTTAACACTTGACTATATTTACTTAGTTACCGGTAGAAAGAGCAGAATATTCCCTCGCCAAGCAATGCCTATAGAAGCGATAGTCACTTTCCCTTACAAAAATATCGTATCCTGCGACGAAGGGGGCCACTGAATGTAAGTGGTACTGTTATACAGCCACTCCTCGGTTATCCTGCTCGCTCCTATATGTGAGAAAGAGAAGCATATAGTAGATACATCTTTAGATCGACCTGTCAGGAGACCTGTCCAAAGACTGGATAAGGACTATAGACGCCGTTATCACCTGGATCAGTTAATTTAGGGATATAACTGTATTCTAAGCAATAAGATTATTATTATTATGCAGAAATATAAATTTGGGCTACTCTGACCACTTCGCGCTAGGCGAAGTAGCAGGAGCTACTCCTGCAGAAGCACAGTCGGCTGGAGGTCAGTGCGACGAGGAGAGAAAGCGTCGGACAGTCCGGCATTGTCGAGGAGGACTGCCTTTTGCATAACCGCTATTATCGGTCTGCCTCGAAGTCCCAGCCGCCTAAGGTTACGATCCAGGTCAGCGGGGATCAAACCATTAACGGACAGGGCTACAGGAATGTTTTCAGTGGATTGCACTTGCCACACATCTGTAACCTCGTGCGCCAGGTTAAGGTACCATAGGTACCATAGGTTACTATTATTATTATTATTATAAGCAATAAGAGCGAAAAAACAGCTATTTGTATAATTTGATTACAGTAGGACATGATAGGCTAAATATAGGCGGAACCAACTAGATATTGGACCTAGAGTATATTATCTGAGAAGGCCCTTAGGGTATACTCGTAATCAACAAATAAGAGTACCAGCTATTACCAGTGTGTTACCTAGCAGTTATACATAATTCTTGGTGTCGACATATCGAGTGAAGTCCAGTTCCGTGGCCATCTAGAGGGTAAGGCTAAATTAGCCTCGAAGAAGCTTGGTGTGCTCAATAGATCGAGACGGTATTTCACTGCGGCGCATCGCCTGCAACTTTATAAGGCGCAGGTTCGGCCTCATATGGAATACTGTTCTTATCTCTGGGCAGGGGCACCCCAGTACCAGCTTCTCCCTCTGGACCGCATTCAACGAAGGGCAACTCGAATCGTCGACTGCCAGGATATTTTAGATCGGCTTGACTCCCTGGCGCTGCGTAGAGATGTAGCCTCGCTCTGCATTCTCTATCGCATGTACAGTGGGGAGTGCTCCGAGGAATTGTTCGGATTGATCCCTGCCGCCTCTTTCCGCCATCGTTCTACGCGACAACATATTCATCCCCATCACATAGATGGTTAGCAGTCCACAACTGTGCGTTTCACTAGAAACTTTCTGCCTCGCACAACCAAACTGTGGAATAAATTGTCACCTGCGGTATTTCCGGACCGATACGACATTCAAACCTTCAAGAAAAGAGCGTACTCCCAAATCAAAGGCCGGCAACGCACTTGTGACTCCTCTGGTGTTGCGGGTGTCTATGGGCGGCGGTAATCGCTTCCCATCAGGTGATCCGTCTGCTCGTTTGCCACCTCTGCCATAAAAAAAAATAAAAAAAATACAGGGTGTAACAGAAAGGTGTGATAATACTTCAAGGTTGGCTTTTACCCATCAAACTGAATAACTATTGTTCTACATTTTTGTTGAAATCGCAAAGACATTTTCGGACTTTTCATACAAACTTGGTTCGCCAGCTGATCGATTTGTATGAAAAGTCCAAAAAAAATTTTGCGATTTGAACAAAGTTGTAGAACAAAAGTTGTTCAGTTTGATGGGTAAAAGCCAACCTTGAAGTATTATCACACCTTTCTGTTACACCCTATAACATATGGTTTTGAGACGTGGTCCCTTACTTTAGACTTCAACCTAAGCCGCTTATACTATGTAGAGAGCTATGCTTTATCCGTAACAAGGAAGGAAGTCCGTAGAAGAAATGAAGTGTCCGACAAAGCTTGTAGAATGAGTACATTAAAGTAGCTATCAGGCATTATAGCTCAAAGAACTATTAGATCTTTTCATTGAGATGCTTTTCTTGTTTATTTTTGGATACCAAATTTCTTTTTTCTTTTACAGATGACACACCGGCCGCATAACATGTAGGCTTTGACCGCGACTGTCAAAGTCAAAAAATCCAAAATGGCCGACTCGTCGACGATGATGCGGAAACAGGATTCGAGTTGGCGGAGAGCGGCTAGTGTCAGTGTTGCCAGTGTTAATTATTGTGTAGTGTTTGTGCTAGTGCTGGCCCTGCTGAGCCATAGTGTTGAGGGGAAGCAGATGAGTGAGACGCTGCAGAGGGCGCTGTCGGCGGTGCGGGGGCCGAGTCCTGGCGCGAAGAAGTTGCTCAACATTCCTGAGGATGGAGGTTAGTGTGTTTTTTTGTTTGTAATGCAAAGAGATTTTATGCAAACTCGAATGTTGGAAACAAAGTTCGACTCAGTGGCGCCGTTTTAAGCTTCGTAGGATATTTTGTGGTTTTAACACTTAAATGAATTGAGGCAGCATTGATTTTTGTACATATGCATGTCGACGAAGCGGTATGAAGTAAACCTATGTATGTATGTTTACTAGTTTGTATAACTTTTTTAAAACCTTACTAACTTGGAACTGACTAGTACCAACCACATGATACCATATCCAATCGATATCATGTCCATATCTCATCTTTTTATATTTCTTCAAGCCTTTAACCTCCAAAATAAATATACATTATTGTATCTACTTCATATCGCAAAGAATAAAAAACATTTCTTAAAATATTCAAACATCTTTATCCCTTGCTCCCAACCTTCCAACTTTAAACAACAAAGGGAAACCTACAAGTTTGTCCAATCTTTGCGTTCGATGGGCCATCCAAGGCTTTGAAGGGTCCTTATTAATTAAAAGTCCAGCAATTAAGTTCTTCAGGTGGTCTTTTGTTGGTGGTAGTAACTTTTTAAAGGATGCTACAATCTTGGAGCATGGCTGGCTTTCAGATGGTAATAAATGGGGAAAGGAATTAGAGAAAAAAGAAGGAAATAAGTCAGTTTCGAACGTAAACTTAAATAATTAAAAAAAAACTCATATTTTCGGTTGTATCATATTATGGCAAACTGGAGATCAAGGTCATTCTAACGACACCTGACATTCCAAAACCAATCAATCTGTTTTGCGTTCAATTGGTTACAGTAAAACGGAACGTACATTAATAAAACATTTACATATATGATATTATTACTCGTATTAAACATAATTCGTAAGTTTGATATCGAACTTTGTTGTTCGTTTGTTGTTTTTTTAAAGGCAGTTTTTTATTGTATTTTAATGTGATAAGTATCTTAGCAATCTTACTTATTATTTTTGACATGTTGTTCAAGTTCAAATCATTTATTGCATCCTCACATCCTCGTAATGATTTGATATTGAGCATAAAAAAGCTCATACCCTAGATATTCTAAAACTGTCACTTTACAATTGCCTATAAGTAGTTATTACATAACATAAAAATACTTATTTATTTAAGTTCCATATCGCAGTTTCATGTTCTTAATTACTAAAGACTGCTTGGCTTATTTGGTGAGTTCGAACAAAATATACTTATGTAATTAGTTTGCTTTGTACTTTAAGATGTTTTTGGTACAAAATATAATCAATTTTCTTTGTACATAAGTAATGTTTTTAATAGCCTTTAAATATGTACTTAAATATTCTGTTTTTAAAATAGTATTCGTAAAAACCCTTTTACTCTAATCTTTATTAAAAAAAACATTATGAAAATGTAGCTCTTTCTGGTATAAAGATCATAAAATATTGTAAGAGGTATGAAAACTTTTTTATTACACTCCGGTATGACAGCTAACTTTATAACTGGCTGGTCATAAAAGCCCTTTATCAGAAAAGAGACCGATTGCTGGAATTAGTCAGCAATTTTTTTTTGCTCCCACTACCTTCTACCCTTCTTTGTCTCAGCGATTTAGCTAAGGCCAAAGACCTTTTATATTATGTTGGACGGGGCCTTCGAAATATAAATATTCGTTATAGTGTACAAGAAACATTACATTACTCACGGCTATGATAGAGTAAGTACTGCGTAGGAACTCAGCGTGACGGTATGCACTGGTTCTAAACATTCGTCCTAAAATCGATTAATGACAGATTAGTTTTCTAAATCTAAGTTTGCTCTACACCAGTTGCTTTAGTGAAGGAAATCTCGTAATATGAGCTGCACGTTTGAATAATAGATATGTTTTTACGAAGATCGCGACGTACATGTTCGTAGGTTGTTTTTCAAGATGCCTTACACTTGACTGTGGCTTTTGATAATTGCAACGCCAGGCCAAAGCCTGCACCGCCTATCTCTTTAGTGTCACGGCAGTTTCTGTCATAGAGTAAGAAGAAGAAGCAGTACTTTGTTGCAATAACTTCTTTTTATCCTGTGGCACGATTTATCCGTACTCTCTATCGCAAAGGATAGACGGCGATTACTGACCAAATACAGGAATTGAATTAGTTGTTATCTTCCAGTAGTCTAATATATTCTTGAGGCCTCGTTCATAGCTATAAGGTCTTCGAATTAAGCTAAGTCCGTTATTTTTAATGCGCTCAGATAAAAACGCGATTTGTAACCCCCGTCTCGTCTTTTAGTGGAAATTCCTAAGACGAATGGTCGTAAGATATTTCATTAGTGACGAGATGAATGAGTAAAGAGTCCATTAAGACGAATTGTCGTAGGCATTTCTGTGTCGATGCTATTGTTTTTAATCTTTGACCTGAGTAAATGATAACCTTGTTACGGCTTATAGCCTTATAGCTAACTGACTCAGAAATGTGGTGATGTCTTTTGTGGTAAAGTAAACAAAATATGAAACACATCAATTTTTCTTTTTATTTAGTTGCATCTAGAGCAAATTAGTTTTTTTTTTGAAACAGCACTATATTTATAATATTATATATATTTTTGAAATGTCATGACAGCATCCAAACACAGTTTCGAAACATAGCATTTTACCTGTCCGTTTAAAACAACATATTCCTTTCCTATTTTGTAATTTTTGGAAAAACGGCAAAACAGATTGATGAAGTTGTATGAAACGTCCAAAAATTTTTTTGTGATTTGAACAAAGTCGTAGAACAAAAGTTGTTCAGTAGAATCCCCAGTTAACGGGTCCTACGCCAATTTTGTTACACCTGTATATTTGAAGCCTTTAGAGAGGGTAGGGAGTGTCTATCCTGTATGACAATACTAATGTACCTATACATGTAATGTGGGGAAACCCAAGATTGTCGCCGTACTGTAACTTCGATTCCATTTACAACAGATCTTCCAGTAAACCCTAGGCATTAGCATAACTTCCAGTGATACGCGAGTTGAGTTAAATTGTCGTTTTACATGTAAATTGTGGACGGTACAGTTTGTGATGCATACATTACTGGCTCAGTACTGAATGGGTGACGACGACAGAACTTCTGCAGAATTGTACGTTGAAATGTTGAGATTTTCATTTGATTTCTCAGCTAAAGTATAGTTTACGAAGAGAAATGAATTTTGAGTTGTTCGCAAAGTTTTGTTGAGTCGCTGATTGGTGTTGTACTCGTAAGTTTTAAATGTTTATTTATTTGTTTTACTGGGGCATAGTTCTTCTGCGTTTTTATCATACCACATATAATAGTGAATACGACAGTGATCAAGTGAATGAAAGCTTTAAGGAACTTTTGTTAAAAGGACACTATTACTCAACTCCAGTTTTACTGCAATGCGTTCAGTACTTTTTGTGAAGGTGTGCGGAAACCGCAGCCGCAGACACCTTCAGTTCGATGACCAATAAAATACGTACAATTATGTATACATTATTATTATTTTATTTTTAAGATATACATATATGCATAAAATTTAATTTAATTTTAAACAATTAACTTTATTTTTTTTTTATAAATAATTATTTGACATGTAATTGAATAATTGCGAAATAAATTTGAATTTGATGCGACCGGACAGGACAAGCCACAATATTAGTCTATGGACTAGCCACTACGCTAGACCTACACAAGCCCGAGGCCGAAACGTAACAAAAAACATCATCATCTACCTTTTTTGTTATGGCAGAGGTGGCAAACGAGCAGACGGATCACCTGATGGTAAGCGATTACCGCCGCCCATAGACACCCGCAACACCAAAGGAGTCACAATTGCGGTGCCGCCCTCTAATATGGGAGTACGCTCTTTTCTTGAAGGTTTGAATGTCGTATTGGTCCGTACCTGCTCTATTTGATATCATTTGTGGTCGAGACGACATGTCTTTTCTTTCATTCATCCTCTATCATTTGAGGTCGGCGCAACATATTCTTTTCTTCCATTCACCTCTTCATAACTGGCATCTCACTGCTCACTCCTTTCGTACTCATATCATCCTTCACACGAACGATAAAGTCAGATAAAAAGAAAACTGGTGTCCAAATTTACTTGTAAAACATTCATTTGGCATTACGCTTTCAGAGCTTCTCAACTCCTACTTACTCTCCTACGAATTATATGGGAGTTGCACAAAAGCCATGCGGTGCAGTTTGGCTGTAGTTTCAACGGGTTCTGTATTTGAATAACTTCAAAATTATAATATGTGCGCTTGCGACTGCACTCAGATATGTTACAGACGGATTTACTCATAGCACCAGCACCGGTAGCATGACGACTTTTCTGCCGTCGTAAAAAAGAAGGAAATGAAATGAATATAAAGGCCGCAAAGTATAAGGAGTTTCCGTGTACTTTGCGGCCTTCTCGCTCTAACGCAGAGCCAATGAGAAAGACAACGTAAACGTATTCTTTCGCTGAGCGCGGTAAACGGTTTTGTCTACGCCCTCATACTACCTTTGTAGGTTCAAGGATTTTGAAATTACTCTTTCGTGACTTATCAAACCTACATAGGCACAAATAACTTCCTCTATAAAGCATTTAATTAGAAAATCCTAAAATTGATATCTAACACATCATGCGATTTTTCAAATTACATTAACATTTTTTCACAAACAGGAATAATATTATTACACTTGCTCAGAAAGTATGTTTATTCTTATACCCAAAACCTTGCTAAAAATTTCATGCATGCATGCAAAAATACCATATTTATTTTTAGTATAATATTTGAAAATCCGCCGTAACTCCTCCGAAATCCACGCATTGTTTCGGTTGCCCTTGGCTTTTAAACTTTGCCCCCGCCTCCCTCGACTGCTTCGGTTTAAAAAGTTTAAAATGCCCCGGAGGTAGCGAGCCGGGATTTTAAAGTTTAATTTTTAGGGGATAAGGAACGTCAAAGTTGGTATATTTTAGAAAAGTCGACACCATCGTTTCTGTGATAAGGTATGTGTTCTACAGGTAGAATGCCAGCTATGGGAGATATTTTAAATTTTTCATCTCAAATTATGAATATTTTATGAAGAAAAGGCAATAATAAAATACCATATTCTTCGTTTTTTCATAAAATTACATAATCCTTGAGATAATCTTAACTCTGTGAGGTTTATAAGGGATGCATCAAGGTAAGAATGAGTAAACATTGTAAATAATAAAAAATATGCCACAAAGCCAACGCATATGCCAACTTTGTAACGGTAATTTAAAAAAAAGAATTATAAATTACTTAGTACTTATACAAAGGCTCCATTTTTCACGCACACATGCAAAAAAACGAATTATTTTGATTTCGTGATTTTTTAAACACTGTTTTTTTTGTCCATTCTACAAAACCATCCATACTCGGAGAAATGGGGACGAAAAATTTAAATGTTGTCAATTGACCTATGAGAAGACGTAACAACAATTTTCCTGGTTTACTATCCTTTTCTTGATATTTTTCTGACCTGTTTCATTGTATCGCCTGTAGCTATAACGATTTGATGAATTTATACATATAAGTGCTATGTGTCGCTAGATTCGTCTTGATCTCCAAAATATAGGATACAAGTTGTACTTTTTTTTAATTGGTTGGGTTATGACGGCGATGTCCTTAAAGTGATAATACTCTTCGATATTTATTATCGCTCGCTCTCACTCGCTAGCTTTCTATCAAGCACATGCTTTACGAAGCTTATTCATATTACATGATGTTTCGAAGTTGCGTTGCGTTGAATGTTACTTATTGAACAAAGTTCATGGCAGCTCGTGAAGGATGAAGTTAAGTAATGTATACAGGATGTAAAAATACGTCTTTAGAATCTTAAATGACTTACTGAACAACTTTCCTAAACGAACTCATACAGAATTCTCTAAAAAGAACTTCTTATACAAAGTGCGCCGATCAGCTGAATGATTTGTATGAATACTTCAAAAATATGAGTTCATTTAGAAAAGTTGTTCAGTTTATGTGTATCAGCCCTCGTTTACGTAATTATATTTTCGGGAGAGGTTTTTTATACCTTGTATATTATGTATTATAAGAACATTTTGTAAAAACTACATACATATAAGTATTGTAAATATACATCAATGTTATCCAATTCAATGATCGTTAGAATTGGTCTGCAACTAGTCTAAAAGAAGGGAAACTCCGAAATCAGCCCCGAGGTTGGGTCTTCGCAACTGCTTGGGTTCCAGAATCGATACCTATCGACTAGACGGTTCTGTGGATTAAGCAAGCAAGACCAGAATGGTGACGCAAGTCTTGGGCAGCCTCAAAATCTTCTTCTGACTTAACCTACGCTGATTTTAATGGATGATGCTGGTAGGCCACCTCTTCATTACAACAGCCGGTGTTCAAATTCAGATCACAAAAGCACTAACCATTACATTAGAACCTTAACAATAAGGGATAAGTCCGCTTTTGTACATAAGATTTTAATTTTTTTCTTTCTTTCTGTTATTTTTTTTTGTCATTACATGTACAAGAAAGAGTTCACAAACAAACCATCATTATTTAATCTGAGCTAAAATAACCAAATTGTCTTCCTCGTTTTCTCCTCCTTCCTCTTGAAGATGGGAGGGCGAGATAAAGACAGTAGCTGGCAAACTCTGAACAAGACAAGCAAAATAGATAGAACAGAATGGAAAAGGTTGGAGGAGGCCTTTGTCAAACCCAAACCCAGGCAAACAGACGAAGTTGTTGAGGTGGTTTATATATATATATTAAGACAACATGTAAAAAGAAACTCGTCTGAATAAAGGCTATATTATTATTAGCAAAGCAGTGTACCAGGTCCAGGTACCTGAGTCAAATGATGGTTAACTTCTGCAACCTCATTATCTTGAAAGTTTCATCTTTCATAACTCACGACCAGATCGAGGCTATTTAAAAGCTCTGCTGACATATAATTATAAGTTTCAACCGACGACCCTTAAGACCCCACTTTGAGCTTGTGGACCGATTGTAAAGAAACCGAGTCAAAGCCTTCGTTCCCACGCCCCAGGATTCAATGGAAACACTCATTTCGCTCAGTGCTTTCATTGGTCCTATTAAGAGGGCACGATATTCCATTAAAAAATTAAACATTTTATTAAAGTTTCTTGAAAATGGAAACTGCGATCGAAAGTCAGCAGGTGAAAGTCTAGAAGATAAGGCTACTTTAGTAACGACATTGATTCAGAAATTTTTGAAGTATTAAACATGTTTTGTCCCTTTTTAATACCAAGAAGAGAAAAAAGCACCATGATCATTTTATGTCACTTTAGCTTTATGTGATATTTGCAGGTACAAAATCTTGGTTTAAATCGGATGTCGTGTCGTGAATAGTCGTGTCGAACGATATAAATGTGCTTTCTCAGTTTCAATACTATCAATTCGCAACGGTCATGTTGAATCGACTCCGTTATAAGGCTATTTGGCTCGGACTAAAATTAACTCAATGATAAACCCGGTTCGGCATGTAACCCAGTTGTTTTGAACAGCATTGTTTCAAATAAAAAAGTAAAGATGAAACAAAAATGAAAGTAAAATTAAGATTGTTTTTCTCTGATACTGTTCGATTCGTGCATTAAAATATCATCATAAAGATTACTTCTCGGCCAGTACCCAAATTATCAAGATAATTATTTTCTTTGATTGTTACCATGATAATAAAAGATCATAGTTACGTTTTTCGAAAATGTAACTGGTATTGTTATTGTTACTCAAGCTTATCATTTTTCTTACTTGTATGAGATTTCATTGGAATCGCCCTGCCTATTTTTAAGAAATTTGATTTACAAGTTTCAAAGTTAAAAGACCTCTTATTGGAACCGATGAGAGTATTAGTATTATATTATGTTTTAAATAAAACTAACTTTGAGTTTCTTTGTTGCACCACCATATATCTTTTTTATTTGTTTTTATAATGAAATTGTATTTTGTGTGCAATAAAGAGTATTTATCTTATCTTATCTTATCTTATCTTATCTTATCTTATCTTATCTTATCTTATCTTATCTTATCTTATCTTATCTTATCTTATCTTATCTTATCTTATCTTATCTTATCTTATCTTATCTTATCTTATCTTATCTTATCTTATCTTATCTTATCTTATCTTATCTTATCTTATCTTATCTTATCTTATCTTATCTTATCTTATCTTATCTTATCTTATCTTATCTTATCTTATCTTATCTTATCTTATCTTATCTTATCTTATCTTATCTTATCTTATCTTATCTTATCTTATCTTATCTTATCTTATCTTATCTTATCTTATCTTATCTTATCTTATCTTATCTTTGTTCAAAAACTCAATAATTACGAAGGAAGTAAAAATTTTATAATGAACAACCGTTAAATACACAAAACAGACGCAACTTCGCGTTATTTTAAGCTAATCTCAAACGTCCCTTGTTTACCGTTTAATTAAACCCGACACTTATCTCCTTAAGCTAAACAGAGGAAGTATTAATGATTGCTGTATATATAAATAAACAGAAGTTCACTGTGTTTGTGACATAGACACAGAACACGTCATGCCTTGTCTTGGGGAGAGACCAAAGACTTTATTCGTTTGGACTAGGTGCGGCATTAATCTCGCAATCAATATTTTTTTAATACCCGACGCAAAAGAGAAGTTTGAAGTCTAATATGTATGTATGTGTCTGCGTGGCATCGTAGGTCTGAAATGGGTGTACCGATTTAAAATAAGGGTTTTTCACTTGAAAGCAGCTATGTTCGATGGTAAACGTTTAAGTACTTTTCGAGTTATAGCACTGTAAATGGCGGTATTTTTTTTAAAGTTATATTTGCGGTGTTTGAAAGAAAAATTTTTTGGTAATTTATAAATAATATAATATAAAATATAAATATAAATAATTTATAAGTAAGTTTATTATAGAACTATTTTCAACGTTTAACAGCCTCGTCCATTAATATTTATAAGATCTTTGGAAGTTTCCGAGTAAAAGTTTGTTTGTTTATTGAAAACGAGTGCTTGAGTTGATTTGTTTGAACCGCGTTGTCTATTTGTTTATTTGGTCTGTGGTTCCTTCATAAGTTCTTCTTAAGTCTATCTTAAAACTACGAAATCATAAGGTTGATGGCGCGTGTGATGGAAAATGCCTACCGCGGTTGCCCGTTGACACCCATATAGTCTTCATTGCTGGGGCACGATTCGAGTCTCTTCTAAGTACGATAGATAGATAGATAAAACATTTATTCGCAACCACAACACACAAAACAAGACAACAATTTTACAGAAACGAATAAAGTAAGACAAAAACAATAATTTCATTTACATATGTCACAACACAGGTATGAGACAAAAAGTACAAAGCTGTTTACAGATAATATTTTGTTATGATGTAGCTTTGAAACGGCTCTGACTCAGCATGCGCTGCGGGACATGCGCGACACGCTTGCAGCGCTGATATTCTGCTTAGGAATTCTGAAGTACTTATCTCAGGTAATTAAGGTCATACGCACGGAGGCTAAGTCCGGCTGTGACAGGAGGTTGCGTGGCTAGTGGTCTGAAGGAGGTCTGTTACGACTAACCTAATATGTAAATTTTTCCGTCATTTTTCATGATTTTCTGCTCCATTTTTAGACCATTGTTAGACCTACTTTATGACAATTTTTCAGTCAGCGACAGTACTGTTTTATAAACGGGAATATGGTTAATATTTTTCCCGTTTAAAATATGCATTTCCTTTCATGGTGAATGTCAACAAGCAAAGCGTAATGCGTTAAAAATTTACCACAGCCACGTCACGGAGATGGAACAAACAAGTTTTAGAGATGCTGTAGCCTAGGGTAAGGGAGCTGACACAGTGCAAGGCGTTAGCGGTTATACGGAACGTGCTCTGGTATATTTTAACTGCTGATTCCCCTTATCAAACTGTACAACTATTGTTCTACAATTAGGCTTAAATCGCAAAAACGTTTTTGGACATTTTCGTTTGTATAGAAAGCAAAAAAAAAACAATGTGTTTTCAGCAAAGTTGTAAGAGTCGCCAATATAACCAAGTGGATATTGTAATGATTAGAGAGACAGCTGTCAAGTTAATTTTTTTAATGCATTTACCCATTATATTTCTTTTAGTAATAGACAAACTACTATGAGACGTTTATAGATTACAGAATTAATTTAATAACCACACGATTTTGTGTCAGCTCCAAGCGGACGAAATCGCGAAGCAGCAGCTGTTTTTTTTTACGACATAGGTGGCAAACGAGCAGGCGGATCACCTGATGGTAAGCGATTACCGCCGCCTATAGACACCCGCAACACCAGAGGAGTTACATGTGCGTTGCCGGCCTTTAAAGTGGGAGTACACTCTTTTCTTGAAGGTTTGAAGGTCGTATCGGTCCGGAAATACCGCAGGCGACAATTAATTTTCTCTAAAACACTTTCTCTCAAGCAATATGCCCGCACCGTAAAGCTCAGTTCTGAAGCGCTAGTAATTTGTCTCATTCAAATTCGAGTTTGCGCCACCTAATGCTGCGTTACATCACGCCGGCGCGGGCGCATTTTTCAGGACTAACCTTCCGACGTTGTTGACGAAAGCCAAACGAGCAGGAGTGCCTTTTTATGATACTTTGAAAGATTTTTCACTGATATTATGTTGAGGTTGAACTTTATGAGTCGTAGGGAGGAACTGAATATTGAAGTAATTATTAAATTTTGTTTGATTGAACTTGTTTTTGCTGTCAATATCACTTAAAGTCATGGTTAAACAACAGCATTGACGGGTACTTAATTATTTGAAATTTCAATATGAAATCTTCAGGATTTATTGTTTGATCATGGGATTTTTAAAGTAAATATTATTTTGATCTACAGTTTTGTTATAAGTACTAATTTGTAAATTGCAGAAATGAAAAAAAAACGAATGAATGAATGAATGAAAACACTTTATTGCACAACAAAACAGGAAAAAAAAATAAACATTTAAAAAAAAGTTATACAGGTAGGCGGTCTTATCGCTAAAGAACGAATTTATCAAGACAAATAAATCAAAATCTATCAAGCCGTTTTGCCTACATACGATATGTAACAATGAAACAGACGTACAGACACACACAAAAATCATTAACCTCCGCTTGGGCAATCAAGTAAACATATTACTTACCTAGAAGTGCTTGTGATTTTTTTTTCAAATATTGTATAATACATTCCCCTAATCTGGGTCCTACCCGAAACCCAGAGGCCAAGTCCGGCTCTAAGAGCTTTGCATTTAGTAAAGGAGGATTAATAGGTAACATGCGTCTCCGTCACGTGTTTGGGGTAGGAGGGGGGGGGGGAGGGTTCAGGGTCAATTCGGGATGGGCGGGTCAAATGGACCAACTCGTCACGAGTTAATTGCAATCACTATGGTCAATAGAGAGGACTTTATTACGGATACATAAGACGGACATGGTACGGAACTGATTTCTGATTTCTTGTCATAACAAAATTCATATTTAATTACTTTTCTATGGTTGCTGGACTACTCGACATCGACATCTTGCTCGAATCTGTTGATTACGTATGAACCAACGCGTATTAAAATTTAGGTAAACATTTTGTTATCTACTTAGTCGGCGTTAATACATGTAAGTTAGTGATAATTGCTAGTTTTTCTGTAAAAGTTAGTCTAATAGATAGCGTTTTTTACTTAAAGGACTCAGTTAATGCTAACCAACTCCAAGACTATAATTTGAAAATGAAGTAAAAGAAAATTTGGACTCTATACAAATCAATGAGCTGAGCAGCCAGTTTTGTATGGAAAGAAAAGAAAGAAAGAAAATATATTTATTCAGTGATAAAAATCTAAAAAAGTTGACAAAATATATAATAATTATGGAAAACAATCACCGAAAAGGGCTACAACTCAGCATGTGCTATCCTCCTAAAAAGTGGTTCAGTGACATGAGTAGAAATCACTGTAATTTTTTTTAGTTATTTATCGTAGAAGGGCCCTATATACAAGGTATCTTACGTAATACAACCCCAAATAAATAGTACGGCATTGAAAAGAAATGCTCGTTCGCAGCCCAACGGTAACGGGCCTTGGACAGAGACTTATGGCTGAATGTACTTTATTCAGGACAGAATTATATGCAGAAAGTATGAGTGGCAAAATGTCTAGTCAAAATTGATAGCACAGTTTATTGTTCCACACGATAAAGAGAAAAACCTTTCCCGAAGAGACCCGTGGCCCTGAAGTGGGGACGATATGGGATGTCGATAACCTTTTAAAAGTGGGAAAAGTACACAAAAGAACAGCTTACTGTGTATATTATTTTTTATTTCGCAGTTTAATAATGTTCATGTTAGGATCTCATTTTGCAGGATCTGAACAGGTACTACAGGCAGATTTTATCTATCATTGGTGAAGCGAGATAACTATTTAATTGAAGCATTTTATGTTAGCCTTAGCCATATGTCTCGATGACGCATTTTTTTAAAGTAAGTATATGTGTATGTATATCAGTCTCTGGTTCCCATAATACAGGGAATCCTATGTATATAGTTTGGGGCCAGATGACCGTGTGTGATTTTTCCCGAGATATATTTTTTATGGTCGGGCTATTTGCGGCATGACGTTTTGAAGCTGCGGCATTCTGCTCTTGGTTCTCTTTGACACGTTTCCTCAATTACCGGAGTTACCGGACGAATTCTTTGCAATTAATATTCTGACTGGCAAATTGATATACATAATGAAATTGAGTAAAATGGTCGTGGCTAGCGTGCGGCTCGCATGGTCGCGTCGATCACGCGAGTTAACTGATTACAGACACGGTCATAAACTCATAACCAGGATGGGTTTGACTGTTACTGGCTTTTATCTCGGCCCTTTCCGTGCTTCAAACTGTTATTAGTGGTTTTGGATACTTGTATCAATTTGAAACTAATTGTATCAATTTGAAACTTTCAATTTACAAGTGTCGGTGGCGTAGCGGGTAGTGAATCCAGTGGCCAGTGTACTAATGAATTTTTCATATCTTACGTGCATTCTCATACCGACTGCTTTAATGATGAAGTAAAACATCCTCACATCTGATTTCTAGATGTGTATGATGGTCGCGTTGCGCACGCCCGTAGGTGGAAATCGAAATGTCCTACACGTGACCGTGGGTGATGCTAAGTGCAACACTAGGCAATCGCCGTCTATTCCTTGTGGATAGGACGGTTAAATGTGACACACGATAAGAGAGAGAGAGAGAGAGAATTTACAAAAGTATGTAATACAA
The DNA here is from genome assembly GCA_958295455.1 of Coleophora deauratella. Classification (NCBI taxonomy): domain Eukaryota; kingdom Metazoa; phylum Arthropoda; class Insecta; order Lepidoptera; family Coleophoridae; genus Coleophora; species Coleophora deauratella. The sequence goes on along the minus strand of OY282413.1, from coordinate 8,425,808 downwards.
AAATTTGGTTTCATCGAGTTGATCTGATGATGGAACCAGATCTTGGATAGTTGAACTCTCCAATAGTTTCCCTAAACCCCTCAAGTTTGTGCTCAATTGGTTAGATTTAACGATTACAACACATTACAAAAGCGTGTTTTATAGTTGTTTTTGTTTATAAACTTCATGTTTATTTTTACGTTGGCGTTGGCGGAATTATTACGCCACCCCCAACAAGAGGGCAGACGAAAAAGCCTTTCAAACATTGTTACTGGAAAGTTGGCTCCGTCTCTTACGTCCAACTTTAAAGCACGGACGCGCTAAAACATGGGATAGTATCACAAAAAGTAGCCAAGTACTGGTGATAGCCAATACTGCCCTCATAAGAGATAAGGCCGCGAAGTATATGCATTTTCCGTACACTTTGCGGTCTTTTTTCTTATGAGGGAAGAATACTGCAATAGTGGAACCGATCGTCCAAGTTTTGCCCCTCGTGTGTCAAATTGAATTTTGGGGTGTTATTACGTAATGCGTTTCGGAGATTTTTTTAATAAAATCTTCTTACAAATTACTCACAATGATCTGGTGCCAACTAGGCTTCCCTGGGGAACCCAGAGATTGTTATACATATTTAAATATTTAGACACTTACTTATATAAATTATGCTTAAATATTAACACTCATATTGGCTTAAATAGATATTAGATACTCAGATATGCAGTAAACAAATCTGCTCATCACAGAAATGTTTACATTGGGGGATATCAAACCCACGAACTATCGGCCTAGAAGACAAGAACGCTATGATCTTAAGACCACAGGCATCACACAAATGGTTGATAAATTTTTGTTACTAGGCTCAGTAATTACTATATTTTTTACCCGATCGCCAAGAGGAGATTATTGTTTTTCAGTTCTTGATCCCCAGATGTATATGTGTATGAACTAGGGATGTTACGGAGGTTCGATTCCGATTCCGATAAGTCGGAACTTCCGACTGAAATTTGACATCCGATTTCGATTCCGGTTCCGACAGTTTTAAATCGGAGGTTAAAACGGAGGTCGAAGCTCACGGGCGGTGGGGAAGAGGCGCGGGAAGGGGCCGCCCCGCTGTGGCCGGTTGCTCGAGTTCCACCGCGGACTTCGATTCCGGTTCTGGTTTCGGTTCCGATTTCGGTTCCGATTCCGGTTCCGATTCCGATAAGTCAAATTTCAAAACTCCGATTCCGGCTTCAGTTCCGGTAAACCCACCTCCGTTACAACCCTAGTATGAACTTTGCACATATGTATAGTCCAGTTTAACTGTGTGTGTTTAATTAGTTCGATTTTATTTATCTTATTCATGATTTTTCCATAAGTTGCGTATTGTGAAATTATTAATCCAAACATATAGCAAAGACATATTAAAACGAATTTAATAATTTCTATCGCCATAAGAACCGTTTTTAATCCGCAATTGGTAAACCCTTGGCATCATCACTAGTGATCGGAAATTCGGGGGCAATTATACCTAAAATTGGGGAACTAGCATAATATGGATATGCCATTTTGAATTAACAGAACGTTGAATTAACGTTTTTTTAATTGCATACATAAAATTTTCAATAAGATCAACATTCACTACAATCAGATATTATGAAATTAAGAATTCCAACGCTTTATATGATACCGATATCCCGGGAATGTTTTGTATGAAAATCTATAAATGTATTCAGAAAGGCATATCCATACTATTCTTTCTTGGGAAAAAATGAAATTGCCCCCGAATTTCCGATCGCTAATCATCACACTTGCTATCTAAAATTAACACGTAATAAAACCACTACGGCAGATGTTCCAAGTCCAACAAAGCCTCAGCAAAAAGTTAATCCGACGAAGAGAAAGTTTCTCCCGATGCGTGCGTGACTATTTATTTTAATACTGGTCTCTTTATTACTAACTACACTTTGGTAGCTCCACGGTAGTAACTCTGACCTCCTGACCAGAGGTCGCGGGTTCAAATCCTGCCCAATGTAACAGTGAGACATCTTTCACATACTCATTCATACTGGTTGCTTTATGGATAAAGGAAAGCATCGTGAAAAATAAAATAAAAAACCCTGGGTGGGTGTCGAACCCACGACTCTCGGATCAATAGTCAGGAGCGCTAACCACTGAGCCACCGTGTCAGTCAATATATCTATTTCATAGATATATTTACGTAATGTATCGTAGTGCGACACATACACCATTCTCAAGATCTTTAACACTTTAACAGCGAAGTGCGAAAACACGGAAACTCAGAAAATGCACTTGCCGTCCTTCAACCGTTTCCGTCACAATTACCAATTAAGTTGGAATAGTAATTTCAATTGGTACATGCCATAAACACTTTCCACCGGTTCACAATAGAATTTGCGGACTTAAACCGGCTCATAATAGAAATTTATAACTTACCTCTGGCATACGACTCGACTGTTGGTAAAATGTATGTAACTCACATTTTGCAGTATTTAAGAAATTTTTCTCCGTTAATTTCAAAGCGGATTAGTTAATGGATTCGTATTTTTTTTTGTTTAAAATATGTAAGTTTTATTGTTCTCTTAAAATTCAGAATGTACTTTAAAATAGGATGTTCGAAGTGCGCTAAAAATAAAGTAGACGAAATAACAATATTGTCGTTTGTTAAGTAGGTCATTCATAAAAATAATTTTCAGTATATAACATATTTTTTTACAGCTTAAACATATATTAAATGATTTGTCAAGTTTACATATATTAAATGAAGACATTATATTGCTATCTCCCTAAAATAGAAAACCAAATATCGCAATTTAAAAAAATATTTCCGCTGTGAAAAATATTTGCCAGTTTTTGCACTTAAGCCTTTTCAACGCCGTTGGCATAGAACAATGGTTGGCAGAAGTTATGGGGTTAATAAATACGTTAGCCATAAAAGAGTATGGCGATTTATATGGTTTTACGAGCAGTCCTGGTGAAATGTTATGTCTGTGATCAAAACTCATGAGTTTTTTTTTTCTATACTGCGTATGCTATAATGGTTGGATTGATTAACAACTAAAATATTTAATTAAATACCTCCTCTTACAGTAATAGTTGAATAACTCGAAAAAACTTAGAAAAAATGTCTGCTCAAAACATATAATTAATCAAATATACGTAATAAAAAAGGTCGCCCATTCTTGTCACCTATTTTTTGTCTTCGTTGTTCTTGTAAGTTTTTATAATACAATAAAATATATTAAATGAATTATTATTAATGAATCATCTGAACACCATACAAAAAGACAACTGGCAAAGAAAAAAGTGGTGTTATTTGTTATCGGAGGCCAAGATCCTCTTCGGTATTAAGTATTTATTTATTGCTCTAATGAATCTTACAAATATCGCCTTTAAAAAATCCATCAAGCTTAGGCTTAGGCTAGGCTACAGACTGATCTAGAAAACAGGCATACATTACTTAAACACTAAAATAACAATTGTACATTCTTTTTTACCCCTCTTTTTCAGAAATACGAAAGCTTTCTAGGCTTAAACCTAATTCAATATTTTTAACATTCTTTTAAAATAAAAATTCGACAATTGCGTCGTATATTTTTTTACACTACATTTTCACACCTTAGTTAAAGGAATAATTTAATACAATTAACATTTAACATATACGCTAAGGAACACCAAGTCATTTCCTGCCAAGATCCGCCCACGTACCTCGTTTAAGAATTTATTTAACAAGCATCCATTAATTGGTTCATTAATTAATTTAATACTGAGCGCGCAAGGGTTAAGCGTTCGTGGATTTGTTTTGTCCCGGAGCCGAGTGGCAATTTAACATTCTTGCTGTTCACACACTTTTTTTAAATATTTATTTTTTTATTTTCCTGTTTTGTGCAATAAAGTGTTTTCATTCATTCATTCATTCTTAATTAGTTTAAAAATATTTAGAGTTCATTATTGTTTTTATTATCTACGTATACGTAATGAACCGTCCAAAGAGAAACTATACACGTACATGTGTTTCGTTCTTCGAATATAGTAAACAGTAGTAAAAACGAATCAAATATACTTCATTGCATTAACATAATACCTGTATAACTTTTTTCATGCATATTTTTTATATTTTCTTAGTTTATGTGGTTCAATAAAGTGTTTTCATTCATAAAATAATGCACAGAAGTGTCATTAAAAATATGTAATATCATCTTGTCACTGGAAAAGTAAAACTACTAAAGCGCCAAGCGCTACACTGGTGCTTTAGTATTTTTACTTTTCCAGTGACGATTGTTACCGCTTACCACACAATGGGTAATGTAAGAATTAGATTATTTTATAATGTCGCCCCAATAGGTTCCTTGGAGAAAGTTGTTCAGTTTCATGAGTAGAAGCTAAAGTTAACGAGAACGAAATGGATAAAGTCTAAGTGGAATCGCAGAAAAAAAATTTGGACACAAAATGATACATTTTTAATGCAGATTTTTTATTTTGATTAAATTCATGCGCAGAATTTGTCATTCAACATAAACAAATTGAACTCTTCATACAAATCGATCAGCAGATCCGCCAACTTTTTTGTCCTTAGAGAAAGTTGCTCAGTTTTAAGAGCAGAAACTCGTGACTGACATTTTAAGAGCAGCCTATAAATATATCATCCTTCCGACTCCTATGTCTCAATCTATCTAACCTTAGCTAAGCCGTTCTCCGCAGTCTGTGTGTTAAAAAAATCCTTTCGCATTAAACTTGGCCCCTTATACTCGCGTAGCGACGCGAAATCCTAATTGTTCATTTAAAATTGCAAGTGTTAAGAGAATTCTTGCAAACTTTTGCGAGTTTGTTTGTCTTCGTATTAAACAAACGGATAGTATAATAAATATTTAAATCTGATATGGGATTAAGTTTGAAAGTAATTTCGCTGAATATTGGCAGCAAATTAAGAATTCTGTGTATTTTTTAAACTTAGTAAGGAAAAAGAGAGGTTGATGAAACATGATTTAATAAAAAAAAATATGTATGGTAAAGTTCAGCACAAAAGATTTGGTAGGTATGAAGTGGAATAAGCCCCTAGAACTAAATAAAATTTTCCTTGTATATTTGTTTTAATCATTTTTTTTGTTTCTTTACAGGTATGTACAAAGAATATATTTTTTTCACAAGAAAAGTAATTTCAGTAAGTAATAGTAATATGTACAATAGAAATAGTTTAATACCAACGCGAATCGAACCCCCATCTTCCTATACGAAACCAGGTAGTTTTACCACCAGGGAAGGGAAATTGTTGATTGTTTCCCAAATTTATTATATTAAGCCCTTGTAACACACCCACACTAGTTTACTCCCCGTCTTCGCCTGCATTATTCTCGAAGAACAGCTACGCTAACGAACATTAATCGTGGTTCCTTCCGACAGTGCATAGTTACTTGCCAGATAATGCAAGTGTACCCGCATGATATACTAGTCTCTCGAGCACCTTGACTTGATCTATGGTTTATGTGAATCATAGTTCTGTCTGAAATATACCAGTAGTTATGTTTTATTTACTAAAATTCTAACTTTTAAACACAAAAGATCAGTAAGCGGACATCTTTAGAAAAATTAAAAAGTTATTTAAAGTAGAATAGAATAAGACTTATTCATTGTTATTTATAGGAACAGATAAAAACCTAAACACGTATATTGAAACAAATATAAATATTTTGGCTTTCAAGCTAAACGAGTAAGAACTCCTTGATTTTTATGAACGCCTAGTACTTTTATAAACTAGTATATGTAGGTATGTATTTTTGTTTTACTGATCGTGTAGTCCAAACGTCCAGTTTCAGAGATTCATTTTAGTCCCCACTATCCCATATTAATTATCTGAAGATTTTTAAAACTTTGCTACATTATTCACAATACCTAATCCTATCTACCTATTGCCTCATATTATAAATGTGAAAATTACTTCTTCGTTTGTTCCCTCTTCAGATCTTAACGCCTAAACTAATCGTAATTAAATTTGGCATGTAAGTAGACTGTGACATAGAGAAGTACATTAGCTATCTTTTATCCCGATTTGTCAAGTAAATCCCTTGGTGGGATACCTACCCAAAAATTATTTGCGCCCGAATCCGCGTGCAAAAAGCTAGTTCTATACATATCTATCTCATTTCGACTGAATAGAATCGTACTGTATCGCGAGAGTCAGTAGTTCCTTTGAAAGAGGAAAAGTTGGAGCGATGTGTTGTGAATGGAAGGAGACAGATCATGGGTGACCGAGCAGTGGCCTGAGATATATGGATCTACAGGTTGGACAATAAATTGAAAGAAACAAAGAATGGAAGTAAAAATACTCTGTTTAATGGCAAATAAATATTATGAATTATGAAAGACGGTTCTAAGGGTGATGGGCACTTAAAGCCGCTTCATGTTATGGTTTGCTGCTGGAACTCGAAAAACGGAATTGTCCCCAAAACTAATAGTCTTCTTATGATCGCTTATCACTGAATCTGAATGACAAGCATACCCAAGTCAATTTTATTGTATGATTAAAATGACAGCTGTCAAATTCAAACAACTAGATACAGGAAGATTTTTGTTACGCAGTGTAATTTACCGATAATCCCTTTGATTATTTACTGTCTAGATAGTGCGCTGGTGGCGCAGATGCGTCCAAAAAATTATCAGCCAACTGTTGGCCTATAAGCCGCTTCCCGCTCCTTAGTGTCCAGTTTGACGTCAAAGGATGCACACGCCCGCTTAAGTTACGAATTAAAAAAAAGGTGGTTAAAATGACGAAATGTGCAATAAAAATGTGCAGGAATTACAAAGAACGTTTGAAAACAACAAATAAAGTCACCTACCATTGCTAAGCAATTCAGATTCATCGTATTTTGATAGAAAATAATTCGTTTTTCAGCCAATTTTTAAAGACTCGCACTTGGCATTTTGTTAGTGTTGCCAGTTTTTCAATGCAAAATTTCCTCCAAATTTGAGTTAAAATAATAATTCTGGTACCAAATTAAAACATATTGGAGGCTCGAAAATGTATGTCAGTGACACAAAATACATTATCTCTAACTTACTTTATGTCAGTTGGATCGTTATGGGATAACTACGGCCAATTAATTGTTTAGATACCAATTAATTGTAATTGTTTAATCACTACTAAAAACACTATCATGCGTTCGAAATTTTAAGGGGTTACTCAGAATCAAGTCAAGAATACAAAAATAAATGATAAATTCGTTCAATTTTTCTTTACAGTTTGCCATACCAAAATATAAATAGTGAATCATGAATTTGAATGGGAAACTTAAAAAAAATTAGATCTATTTTTTTCAATATTTTTCTGTATTCTAGACCTGATCTAAAGAAACCCTTTAAAATTTCAAACGCACTTTTTTAACACCCCCTCTATGTAATGTAATGTGTTATATTTCAATTAAAAAAATTCTGCCAACAACACTTTTATATAGTACATTCAGACATACTGATGACCAAATTATTTAAAAATACAAATTTAATCTAACCCTAATAATCAATTTAAAGTTCCTTAGTTACTTATTTTAGGGGAAAATATGGCATTACCTATTATCCCTATGCACGCACACATAGGCAAATTGAACGACATGACGCGAGCGTAAGACAAAGCTGTCACGTGACTATCACATGGTTGTTACACACACAAGCTTGAAAAAGTTGGACGTTTTTGTCGTAGTGATTACAGGGCGACGCTCTATCTAGACAGTAAATAATCAAAGGATAATCCTTATTGTATTGTAAAGTCTTTAGGGAAACACTAGTTCCTAGCTACCTGAATGTAGGTAGGTACATATGATAAATGTCATTTAACCCGACTACTCCGTAAAGGGTAACATATATGTATGTATGTATGTTTGATTTGTCTGGCCTGAAGCTAAATTTGTTCATGTCTATGCTGAGAAGACTCTACGCTCGCACCTTACTTCGAAGCCTTAAATACCAAAAAGAAATGTGAAATTGCTGACAACTAAATCTAATTACCATATTGCAACGCAAACATTTACCGTTTTCTCCAACCGTGTGTCCCAAAAAGGGTTTAAACACCCCTTTTTTGTGAAATTAGATCTCACCCTTTACTATACGGGAGTTGCGTGACCCTTTTGCCCGTGGAACCCTATTTATTTCTCAATAGTGTCCTGTATAGGACAGGGCTATTGTTGCCATAATTAAGTTTGCTATTTGACATACAAAAGCCAGTTTTAGTGACATTACAGGTTTTATAATTACACGTCTATAGAGCTTTATTTAAAATTTGTGGAGGAATGAGCATATTTTTTTCTCTTTATAAGTAATTTATAACTTTTAAATACGTTCTGTAAATTAAAAATAAAACTAAAAATTTTCTTACATTTTGACAAATAAGTTCAGTCATGTCTTATCGGAACTCCATAATGGAATTATCAGATTTAACGCAAGCAATTCCGTTCCTTATTATTTATTAGCAGGACTGGGAGTTACAATCTCCTTGTTGGTTAAATCAAAATACGACATTGCCAGAGAAATATTATAGTAACTAGACTCTGTGAACTTGCCAAAAATAAGAAAAAAATAATGACTGCCAGCGCGCTTTATTGCTGTGCGAAAAAGTTTTTATATCAGTGTTGTCGCGCCTTATTCAATAATTTTTTGTAAGGTTCGCAGATATACAATATTTTGGATTATAATGTTAATATTTTTACGTTCGTCTGGTGATGATTTTTATTACAACTGAAAAATACAATACATATCACATATGGTTTCAATTTAGGTTCTTTGCGTTTCAGCTGTTCGAGATATTATCGCGCCGGTTTATAACTCATAAATGTAAAATTTGAATTCGGAATTTGTAATTCTTTTGAATTCTACTTTTAAATTGCTTTTAAGAATAATTTCCACGTCACCTTAAGATCCTCAGCTGTCAGTATTGACCAAGGAGTTTACAACACACGTAATTATTTATTATTACACGGTTGTATCCTAAAGATATAAAGACTTTTTACTCTGAGGTTAGCACACAGTAAGGAAATCAGTCTACATGTCGTGGCCAGATCGTAGAATTGATCACTTTATGATGTGGCCGACCATTCAGCTGTTTATTTTTATACCTAAGTATAATTGACCACGCTGAATACGTTAAAAACAACCGACTTCAATCGCGACAACTCCAATTTTGTTATGTTTTTGTTGATTTTCTCAAAAACCGCTGAATCGATTTCGATAAAATTTATATGGTGACCACCTGTGAAGTATACCCTTTTAAACAAAAAAAGAATTTTCCAAATCGGTTCAGGCGTCTTTGAGTAATCGGTGAACATACATAAAAAAAAAAATTCCGACGAATTGAGAACCTCCTCCTTTTTTGAAGTCGGTTAAAAAGGTGTGTTTTTTGCATGTACTTAAGAAGGAACCCATTATTATACATGATGAAATTAAAATCACCATCATAGGACAGTGGGTAAGGGGGTACCCAAACACAAAGCGAATTCTAGCATTATGAACTATGACCGTATGAGTTGCCCTAAAGGATTAGTTTAATTTATCCTAAGAGTGCTAGTCTAAATTCACTCGGAGAATAAACCTAATTTCTCGTACAGTCCTGGAACAAATATTTTGTTATTACGAAAATCTGTTCAACTTTCAACAAACATTTTTTTTTCTCTAAGTGAATTAAGAAATACTGTCGTGAGATAAATAAAACTACTCCATAAGGGGAAACAAAGACCACCATAGTTAATAATGCTACAGTGCACTGGGTACGGTGCCCATACAAAATTACCTATTCTCCTTTATTTAACAAAAAGAACCCAACAACTAACCTTGCTTCTTCGATTTTTAATTATCTTAATGGACAAAAGCAACACCATGTACGTATATGACACATGTTACAGAAAACTCAAAGCTTATACAAAAGCACCAACAAAAAGCCGTCCTTTTGTAAGGGAACCCCAAATTGAGAATGACAGTGTGGCCCCACAACTTTCAGTTAATAATGAACTACAGTTTCAGTGGAATAGTAAAGTTTTGTCCGTTTTACTTTATTCGAAGGCTTTTCTTTTGAAAAGGAAAATGCTTTTTATCCAAAAGACTAGAGGATACAAGGCATTATGATAATACACCGTATTTTGAATTTCATGCCGAAATTTTGTTTTTAGAGTTTATTTGATAAAAGTGGTACTCTTTGAGTAATAAATTAAAAAACATTTATGCAGATAATGTAGATGAAAAAAGCGGCGATGAAGTCCACAGTATAGTGGACATACATTGCCCTCGTATCCAGAGGTCCGGGTTCAAATCTTAGCCAATGAACCATTTTTTTTTAATAAATTTATATAGTAATGGTCTATGTAGGAATCATCACCGCTTATAATCAGGTGAGGGATTGCCAAGGGCTTTTCAAATAAAATATTGAAGAATGTGTAGTTGCAAGCAGTTATAACGTGATTAAAAATCCGGGTTGAAACTAGGTAATATGATACCTTTTCACATAAAGAGTAGTAATTATATCTCAGGGCAAATCACACACGGTCTTCTGGCCCCAAACTAGGATTCCAAGTGCTATTGGAAGCAGAGACTGATATACATCGACTGACTCGGTGGCTAAGTGGTTAGCGATCCTGACCTCTGATCCGAGAGTCGTGGGTTCGATCCCCACACAGGGCAAACTTTTCTGTGATGAGCAGAATGGTTTGCTCTGAGTCTGGGTGTATTATATCTATATATGTATGTATTTAAAAGTATATGTGTATGTATATCAGTCTCTGGTTCCCAAGATACAGGGAATCCTAGTTTGGGGCCAGATGACCGTGTGTGATTTGTCCCAGATATAATTATTATTATACATACACATGTGTTTTTTTTATCTTACATACATCTCAATATAAAAAAAGTGTCATTTTCTTCACAAAAAGAGAATTCGTGTTGCAGCAAAATTTTAAAAACGAAAACACCTGAATATTACTGGAGGCTTCATTTCAGTCCGTGACCTGGTTGTGACGTCAAAGATGACTGCAGGTGTGACGTGGCAGATGACGTCACAAAAGATACGTGCACAATAACGCTCTTTCGCTTAATGAAGACGTAAGAGATGCAGATGCCGGAAAGATACGGCGCAGGTTAGGTTGATACCAGTACCATGTCTCCGCTAATACTCGAACAAAATGTTGCCTCATAAGCAGTGATCGGAGTAGGTAGATTGATTAAGGATCAATTACCGCAAACGTATATGTTAACATGGAGATGCCGCTCGGATTCCGAGAGTTTAACATTTTGAAGCAAACTAAAACTAATATTCATTCTGTTATTCTACATATAAATAAATTGCTTTCTTCAGAACCAATTGATTGAACCAGATTTACTTTAAAAATACTCATCTCAATTCGGCAATACAAAAAGGACTGTCCATGTTATAAAATCAAGAGGCAAGTACAAAAAATCAATCTACCTACTCCTATCACTGCTCATAAGACATAGATAGAAGCTTTATTCAGAGACTACAGATGTTAAATGATTATAGTGCAGTGAAAACTAAAACTAGACAAATAAGATTATTAATTAAGTATGATAGGAAGTAAAAAAAAAAAGTTGAACTGTACCCCCCTAAAAGGCACCGACTCAGCAGTAGTATTTTATTTATAATCTATTGAACACAGAAAAGAGACAGAGACAGACATTAATTGGGAAAGAACATACAAAAGTACAGTTTGTTCATAAGTTTCTTCCAGCTAGGTACTGTAGTGATGGAATCTCTCCAGCCGCGCGTTGTGATCTTTTCGGTGTCGGAACGTTTCTATTAAAAATAATAAGGATTTAAATCGTTCGCTGTCGGATTTTGATGGTTTGGAACCGAAGATTCTCTAAGGGTTCGTCATGATAAAAACTTCTATTTAAATATTTTAATAAGTTTAACAGGAAATAAACCAAAATAATCGAAAGTATCAGTGTTTTCCTCAAGAACCTTATAGTACTATTACATAAAAGCATGACTTTTGTACTCGCGTAAATGTGTGTGTGGCTTGCGCTAAGGAATCGTCACCGGATCTTACCTTTCGGAGGTGAAGGCGCTTTCACTGGAGCGGAGCGGAGCGGAGACGTGCCGAAAAACTCCGCTCCACTTCATTTCGTGCAGTATGATTGGTTAATTCGGCACGTCTCCGCTCCGCTCCGCCTTAGTGGAAAACCCACCCTTAGAGACGAGTAGGGAGTGGCACTGTATGACAGTACTGATGTATAATACAGGGTGTAAGGGACAGGTTTCCGAAAAACCGCTGAATCGATTTCGATAAAATTTATATGGGACCACCTGTGAAAAAAAAGAATTTTCCAAAACGGTTCAGGCGTCTTCGAGTAATCGGTCAACATACATAAAAAAAAACCGACGAATTGAGAACCTCCTCCTTTTTTTATGTCGGTTCATGAATTTGATTTTGAGATATTTATTGTAGAGCACCCGTCTTAAGAGCACCTGAGCTATTCCTCGTACAGCACCTATCCTATACATATTTTTGGCGGGTACTCGGACCCTTGGATCAAAAAGTTTAACCTTTCTTCAGCATTAAATATACCTGGATTCCACCTCCACCTATATTCTGGAACATTTTCAAAAATTATGAGCGATCTACCTTAATATCAACCTAAAAGCTAAGTGCCGTCTGGTCGTCTGTTCCTTTCGCTCATATAACGGTTATTGGAGTCGAAATGAGAGAGATATATTCCCATAAATGTCTCTCGAGATCTGTCCCACTGAACCGAGGAATCCCTTATGGCATGAAACGAGATCGTATTGGTATATGGTATGTCACGAGACATACTTGTAGAATACTTATTTTAATTAAATATCTCGTATACGTATTGGCCGTTTTCGTTGGTATATTACTACTAAATATCGCACAGAATTAGAAAACCAAGAAAATAGTAAATATATTTGAAATGAAGTTTTTTGGGCTCTCCATTTGCCAAATGGCTGATCAAGTAGAGTAGATTTTTTTTCGGTTTGAACTTAGTCTAAGAACGTTGGTCACGATGATGGAATCTTCAGTCAACTTATCATATTTTGCTTCGTAAAAACTGGCCTATCAGTAACCAATTTAATTAAGCATAAGATTTCGATCTATAGTAGGCTGTGACTGTACGGGAGAACCATAGCCAATTTAATTTTAATTAAGATCTCTTTATAACAACGTTCGGTAAGGCAGGTCTAGTGATAGATTTTAATAGACAATGCAATCGATCATAATATCTACGTAGTATTTACAGTTAAACTTCTAGATTTTTCAATCGGAATAGATTTCCATAACATTAATATCGACGGGGAAGTGCTAACAACTCCTAACTTACATTTTTTTACGAAAACGACTTATGAATGCAGTTTGATAGAGAATGAATTTGCGCGTCTACTGGTATATGAATTAAGTTGAAATTCGCAAAATTGATGTAGCTAGACACCGAGGAAATATCTCCTATATTAAGGTCCATCATAACCTGATTAATTTTGGCTGGAAATATATTCAAAGTTTTTTAAACTTTGTAAGTTAGGAGTTGTTAGCACTTCCCCGTCGATATCGAGTACCAATATCTCAGTAGTATTTAAATCTGTAGGCCTGAAGGAATTTTAATAATCAGGACATCTAGTAGGTCAAATCTTAAATCTGTCCGCTCTCTGACAAACCCAATTGGAAACTTTACGGGACTCTGAAAACTCCTAAATTGGGTTCTAGCGTTGACAGCTTTAATTGAACCCAGATACCACGCCGAGTTGCGATCACCCCCCTGATCGGATTGATGGAGTTTCAACCAGTACCTAACATTTTCGTTGAATACCTTTGTAAAAGTTACCGCTGACTACCGATTTCTGAGGTAACAGGTGACCTGTTAGGCGGTGGTAGCCACTTCCCATCAAGTATGCAAAATGTTTTTGCCAACAATAAATAAATAAATATGAAAACATTTTTTTTATCCCTTCAGTCCCCTTAGATAAAGTCTTGAGAGTACCTTGGGAATAATCACCTCGGAAACCTCTGGTTCTCCTCATACTTATAGACCAATGTTGTTTAAATTTATGTTTTCATGTTCACCACAAATAATAATAAAAAGCCAGTTGCCAGCTTCCACCATTTTTTTCCTTTCGAAGAAGTTTTTTTTGCCAAATTCTACGATGGCGCAGGGTCTCTTAATTGTTATATCTTCTAAGGAGCTACTTAATAATGTTTCCAGATTAGATGCAACTTTTATCTGTTTACATAACAACTGAAACCGTTGCTCGCGAAAAGTTGCGAAAAGTCGCATGTTCGAGCTTTTAAACGCAAATTATTGTATTATCGATATCCGTCGCAACTCCGACTGGGCCGGGGGATTCGTTGCTACGTACAGTATCGGTCGGGCCGGGTCGCCACCTCTGAGTTACGTGAACACCCGACTTTATCTTGAAAGTGGAGTCTCAAGGCTTCCTTTGGAGATATTGAGGTTTTACTGAAATTATGGGGATTTGTAAAAGATTGTAGTTACAAAAGAATTTTCACTCTGAAGGTCCTACCTCACAAATTCAGTGACGTTAACTACTTTTGTTGAGAATTTTGATATTTTTTTTTGTTTTCTCTATTATAGGTATTATTATCATAATATTATTTAATCTTACAACAAAGTTGTTTTTTTAAATCAAGTTCTTATAATGGGATGTAAATAATCACATTAAAAATATTCTCTATGAAAGTGGAAAAAATATCAGGCTAATATTTTCGAATGTTTTGATGCAAGCATATTTGTTTAGTAATGGTTCAATTTTAAAATAATTTTATTTCGGTAGCGTGTTACTTTGTCGAAAACTGGACTTTTTTTTTCAAATTTACGCTAAAAGTAGTCTTGTTGGAACAAACTTATTTTCTTTCTTTCTTTGTTCCCTGAGTTCCTTCCAAATGACAAATGTCGCTTCGAAAAAGGTTATACATATAGTCTATTTTCAATAAATATTAAAAAAAAACATTTAAAAAAATATCGCGAGACTGTAAATAACTTTATACCTTTAAGTAATCAATGACAATAGATTTTACTTCGCATATATTATCTTTCGAGGCTGCTTGAACCTACTGAGCTTTCGGTTGCAAAATCTATTTCTTTAGTTACCCCGAACTTATCTGCAATCATTATTACAAAAGGTTCTATTTTGTACCTCTTTGAGCAAAACCTTAAAGGGGTAGACTATGTACGGTGGGAGTAAATAAGGGGACAACAAGATATAGTCGAAACCCTTCCATGCTATTGTTGAAACTCAGTCATGTCTGTCACAGTCTCAGGGATGGGGTTGCCATCATTTGGATATAAGTATACTGTACAGGATGCTCAAATTCTACAGGGTGGTGATTTAATCCCAAATCTGTTCCTATTTTTTCGCGTATGTTTTGGATGTATGTCGTTTTTTTGTCATATACACGTAAAAGTATATTTTTAAAAACACTTTTGCAAAAAGCAATATGTGGACACTCAGGTTTCGTGGAAAAACGTGAGCTCTTGCTAAATATAAACTTTGGTCTAGAAATAGCCGGGTAAAAAAGTTTTCGTTTTGTATGACGTATGGAATGAAAACTGTTGCAATTCTTTTTTTTAATATACGACAGTAGTTAGTCCCTCACTCGGTGCAGACATCCAAACAGGCCGATGGTCACAAATTGTGCAGTATTTTTGTTTGTTATTTATGTTGCCAATGGATTTTAAAATTTCCCAGAAAAATGTAGAGAGAAATGATTCCATAAATTCAGAGCGATTTGGACTAAAGTTTAATCTATTTCACGAGTCAGTGCAGTTTAATAAACATACTTACAGTAATACACATTTAATAAGGCTTGCCGATGTACCTGCGCAGTAGACAATATTTTAATTATGCGGGAAACTGATGGACCAATCAAGTAGCTTCATTGTCACTCGCTCTGACCCGTTCCGAAAATCTCTGCCGCTATTGGCTGATTGATTTCGCGCCTGATTCAATGAAATTTTCAGCTGTCAGAGAGCTGTCACCGTGCGTTGATTGTTTCGGGTGTTTCCGTCGATGTTTTGTTCTTGTCTGCGCGAACGAAGATTACCGACGCGCCTTATTTTTTGTGTACTACTGTACGAATCGATCCCGAAGGTTTATCTTTTTGAGGAGTTCTTAATTAACCTTTCCATATTTCTGGAAGGGTATGGGTTTTTTGTCGACTAAGTTTAGATTGGCTAAATCAGTGCGGCTTGCGTTCCATACCGATCACGTAAATTAACCGACTACAGACACTGTCATAGCTTGGATGGGTTTGAATGTTTGTGGAATTTATCTCAACCGTCGGTTGCTATCACTGGCAGTCGTTAAGCCGTGTCCGAGGCCTTATAGGCGGCTTGAAATCATCTGACACTGAGGCTGTCCACTAGGCCCACAACCTCTACCAATACCGACATGGCCTCTGTATTTGGATAATGCCTTATCTTCCCGAGTTCTGGGAAGGTAAGCCAAGACCTTCCCCAGCTGTGGGATATTTTCTTTCGACAAATAAGTGGCGGTTTGTGCTTATGCGCAATTTACAAATTCGCACATTTACTAAGAGGATTTTTCGTTCGGTGCCGTCGAAATTCCACTTCATTCTTGTAGGAAGTGGAACTTAGATCTCCGCAATATTTTTTTCCGGAACCATAGCACACTATACAGGATGTAACAAAAAGGTGCGGTAATACTTCAAGGTAGGCTTCATCGAACTGTTGTTCAAACTTTTGTTCTACAACTTTGTTGAAATCTATCTTTGTTAAAAAAATAATTTGGACTTTTCACGCAAGTCGATCAGCTGGCGAGCCAAGTTAGTATGAGAAGTCCAAAAAAATTTTGCGATTTCAACAAAGTTGTTGAACAAAAGTTGTTCAGTTTGATTAGTAAAAGCCTACCTTGAAGTATTACCACACCTTTTTATTACATCCTGTACATGCGACGAACAAAGAAGTATTCTACTTTAAAAATTATAACCATACATGGACTTAGTTGCAACATTTTCTATTCAATTTTATTGTATGATAATATTACGAAAACAAGAACGTATAGGAAAACTCAAATGTCCAGGAAATTAAATGTGCCTATTCATACATTCATTCAAAATGGTTTCTCAGAAATATGTGGGCGATGTGTTAGTTGTGGACAGACAGGCCTTATCAGCAGTTTGTGTAAGTACAGTTGACACAGAAAAATAGTGAATTTGTATGGAACATTATGGGAAATCCAGACTCGAAACATGTAAATAACAAATTTGAAATTACCATTAAGAGTATCAACTCTTCCAATCATGGTAGCGTCGCAGAACAGGTAGACAGATTTCGTGTTTGTTAATAATAAAAAAAATTGAAAATCGGTTCAGTGGTTTTCGAGATATTTATTTCTAATTTCATGTTTATTTGTCACTGAGACAGAATGCGTCTTTTTTCGGTAATCGTGCTTGCTGTCTCGCCGTACATGCCGGACCAAAATAAAAGCACTTTCACAAAACAAATATTTTTATTTTTTTTACCGACTGTACCTGTTATTGTCGGCAAACACCGGTTTGTTATTTATCACAGAATTTTCAACGTTATGATAACTCTTTATTGTTAGTGGATAACAAAAAGTATACATAGGCTATATTTCTGTACACTATCGATGTATCATTGACAGATGCTATCAAAAGAGTTTTATTAGCTTTGGACGATAAAAATCTTTTTTGTTGAAACAGCTGTGAACTGTTTGGTGTTATTAGTTATCTAGCGATATTAGTAATGGGTCTGTATAACATTTTTATCAAAGAATTTGTACGGTTATAATGTATGATCTATGTTATCTAACCGAAGTACCGATTTATAATGTAGCATTTCTCGTGGGGCTTAGATACGGAAAATAAAATAATACTTCTTACTTAAATTTTTATTTTGTTTTGTATTTTCCTTATATTGCGAAGAAGAATTACGATTACAACCTCAAATTCGCCTCGCAAGGCACTCGTTGAACGACTGAATCACGAGTATGTAATAACATACTCAATGAATCAAGAGTATGTAATAACATACATACTCTTAATTCAGTCGTTCAACAAGTGTCAATGTAAGTATTTTACTAAGTTTTAACACAGACGCTGTATAGTACGTTCTCTTAAATTATTTTTAACTTTCTATCGGTAGTTTAATTGTAACTTTTCTTAGACGCTTACTAAAAATAATTACTAAAACAAGTATGGAACTTTATTCAATGAAGCTTTGTAATTTTTATTACACGCCCACTAGAAATAACTACTTAACTAATTAAAGATCTTTCCTAAAATGAAGGTAAAAATTTGTTTTCGAACATTCGACTCGTCATTCTAAATTTATTCTTATCGGCCCAACCATACGCTTAACAACATAATGTAGATATCACCATACAAAAACGTCTGTCTGGCCCTCACAATAGCTCTCAGCCCTCAGTCCTCAGAGTCACTTGCAGGTGGGAGGGCTGGGGCTGAATACTTAACGACTCTCTTAGATTGGAGTGTGGTGCAAGATGTGAGCTAAAGCGGGAAGGTTTCCACCTGCTGAAATTGACAACGGACATTTAGTAGCTGTGAATGCTGTGCAGAGCTGTGACTTTTTCGTCTTACTATCCTATATGTAGATAAAAGCGATTATTGGAACAAGAACAAATAACTGTTTATTAGACATGTTTCGACAGCCAGCCAATTTAATCTCATCGCAAACACAGATTTACTGCGATATTTTTAGTTGGCTTAGTGAACAGAGCAAGAGAAATAACAGCTTAAAAACATAGCTTTGTCTAATTTGCATCGCGCTCGCGCACTGTTTTTAAATCATAAAATTTAGAGTGACACTATGAAACGACTTTGTGTTTGTCTTCTTCACCATCTTAAGAGCTGTGATCTTGTCCGTAGAACTACTGCCATCTCTCCTATTCCTCGCGAACCCCTTGAGTTCTGTGTGTTCTAACCCACTCAAATTTTGTAACTTAGAGCAAGCCCTCTAAAGACCCTGCATAAGCAAGGGTGGGTTGAAAAGAGGCTTCAACGTTTCCTGAAAGATTAATATTACATGAAAATGTTTTTTTTTTCTCGCATTTTTATGCAAACGACGGACGCGCGACAATGAGAAAAAACGTCTTTTCGTGGAATTTTCTAGATAACACTGTTTTATTTTTCGATCCTAATGTCTGTTGGTTGCATCCCCTTTAATTTGAAAATCAAATAATTAAATCTGCAAACAAATTGATCAGCAGTTTGGTCACTTTTGTATGGAGATTCCAAATATGTTTTAAACGTGGTTGTTTTAAGTATTTTAGTATTTTAAAATACATATAGTATTTATTTGTACACTTTTTTTAAAATATCATGCAAAGTCAATACTAGTTCTTTACGAAAACTACTCTTTACAATGGATGTAATATTTTGAATAATATTGCTTCCGAACATAAATATATTCATGGCGTTGTATACAACCACGGAAGAAAGATTCTTCCGTGGTTGTATGTAATCGTTGCACTATAAAAATTTCTGTAAATACAAAAACAATAAAAATATTAAACAATGTCTGACTTATTTATAGACCACCATAATTTCGAATGCATAATAAATAAAGAAACTTTTTCCCATAAAATACTTTTAAATTTATTTTCGTGATACTAATAATCAGTTTTCGTGCCAACTCCTTAAAAATAGAGCAAAAAATTTAAAAATAAATTTACTTTTAAAAGATCGACACTCGGTTCGCCGAACTTTAATTTTTAATTAATTTATCTGTTATAGTTTAGTGGTATAAAAAACTTGTCTTCAACTTTGCGACTTTTGCGTTAATTTAGGATTAAGAAATATACCGTGTAGTACTAACAATTATTTATACAAACATTTTCAACTATAAGGTATTATTTTTAAAAATCCCGTATTTTTTTTTCTCAGTGTATACGATCTAGTATGTTATACCCATATATGCTTAATAGTCTTTGATTTTTTGTGAAGGAAATTTGTATATTTTTTACAAAACACTTTTATTATTTTCACTATTATTTTATTTTCACATAAATTGTTCCTTAAATGCATAAAAATCTCGAAAAATTGACAATTCGAAAAGAAAATATTCGTTGTTAAAACAGTACGCAACAGACCGAATTTTATTGTTAAATTTTCTTAATACCTACCGTGGCAAACCATAAATTACCCGCGCCAAAATACCTCAGAACCGGTTTTGTCTGTGTAACGGTTATCCGGTTTTGGTTGTAAGGGAACCGCAAATGGGACCCGGATACGGTTATTACTCGAAGGCTGAAGACAGATTAAGTTATTAGACGGATATAATAATAGAACCTGTCAAATCTTTATGGTGAGAAATTGAATATATACACGATTATACTAGAGGAGGCTATGTTTTTCGGGTATGTCAAGTATGATTTTTTTTTTACTCCACATGTGATATGGAGAGAGCTATTCTTGGGCACCGTATATCCTCCTAAGGCCCAAAGGCCTACTTGTAGAACTAAATGTAAGTAGTCATTCATAACCGAGGAAGTTTTTTAATTTTTTTATGGCAATACGGCCCAGGGTCCTATTTGTAGGCTACAATCCGCTGTTAACTAAAAGCCCTAAGCCGCTCCGGCTTATGTCAGGTGATTAGTATACAATAATATTTAGTTTTTTTTTTTAATTTCTGCGAAAGTTGGTCAGTTTCATGAGTAGAAACCCCAGTTTAAATAC
Organism: Coleophora deauratella; assembly: GCA_958295455.1. Taxonomy (NCBI): domain Eukaryota; kingdom Metazoa; phylum Arthropoda; class Insecta; order Lepidoptera; family Coleophoridae; genus Coleophora; species Coleophora deauratella. Next base: position 8,405,133 of record OY282413.1, on the reverse strand, counting down.
TTCCAGCTGATTTTATTAGACCTTATATATATTAGTACTACATTGCGTGGAGTGTCCGGGATGTGACTTAGGGTTTCTTTACGTAATTGAATCCGAAACGAGGAAAACCGCAGAAGAACTAAATTCACACCTACATACGGTGTTAAAAAAGTGCGTTTGAGATTTTAAGGGGTTACTCGGAATCAAGTATAGAATACAGGAAAAATATTGAAAAAATCCGATCTATATATTTTTCAGTTCCCCATACAAATTCTTGATTGGCCATATAGATTTAGTACGGAAAACTGAAAAAAATTGTTGATCGGATTTTTTCAATATTTTACCTGTATTCTATACTTGATTCTGAGTTATTCCTTACAGCCTCTTACTTATATTAGTAGCTTTATCTATATAACTTTATAACTGCCTCCGTAGTCTAGTGGCTATAGCCTGCTTGATGAGAATCAGGAAGTCGCGGGTTCGATCCCGGCGGGGACCAACTTTGTAGGACTGTCTGTTGCTCTTTATAGAATAATGTTGATTATTTAGTCTTAAGACGCGTCTGAAAATTTACTCAAATTATCGATTTTGTTTTATGTTCGATTCCACACCCAACTCGCGCACAGTGGGCCGCAACACCAAAACTTTTTGGCCAAAAAGAAATCACAACCGAAACACTGTTACCCCTATGTAGGACAATTAAACAATTTTGGCTTGTGTCCAGGGAATGGATTAATTGATTCCCATCTAGCCTCGGTTCGGATACAATAACCACTGTGCTGTATTTTGACTAACGACCTTCCGTGGCTGTGTTTTTGCTTTTGAAAATGGATGTTTTTCGTTTTTTTTGCGTCTTTGTTTAGTAAACATTTTTTTAACCAAACGGTCGCAAGATAATAGTCAAATTTTTGGATTTATGTATGTATGACTGGACTGTTGCTGTTTATAGATCGTAGTTTCGTTAGATTCGTCTTCATTCCCATAAAGTTGAAACAGCCGCATTATAATATTTTCATTTTAATCATTGACTGATAAACCTTAAATCCTTTTTAATATTATAAATTCGAAAGTGAGTTTGTTTGTCATTTCATTGCAACACAGTAATGGATCGTCATGTTTTTTTTACACAGGGATAGTTGACGGGTTAAAAAGTGGCAGATTACATAGTATTCTGTAAAATATGGAATCCCCTTAAGAAATACATCGGGCACCCAAAAATTATGCATCTTAAGAAAGCAAAACTATCTGTCGCTATAACTACTCATCCGATTTCATTGAAATTCGTTAAATAGCTAAAAGCTAAGCTAAGTTAAGCTAAGCTTCGGTAAATAACGTAGGATAGTTTTATTTCGAAAAACTTTATTTGCCTGTTCTTCGCAAAGCAATGTAATTAATAATTTTGCATGCCTCATTATGTGATAGAACATTGGATTGGATATTGTAATTTTGTAACACCTGATTTCACACTATGTTCTGGCAAAATAAAATATTTCAATTTCAATTTCGTGCACTAAACGATAAAACGCGTGTGGAATCGCGGACAACGGCTAGTACTAAATAGTCTGTGATATATTTTTTAGCATTTATTTACAACAAATGTCAATATAAATAAGTATCGGAAAATTCTTAACGTTGTCGTATTTAAAATGAACGTAGATTTTAAATTTCTTTTTTAATTTGGATAGAATTTTGAATGTAACTTCGAGAAATTTATAAAGCTCGTTCGGAGTTTTCGAGCTTCCATTTTTAAAGGGGAGCGAAAGGATGTTGTCAAATTCATTTAAAAATACCTTTTATCAGTTTGAAACGAACGAAATGGTTTACGAATAGAAATTTAATTTATTTTATAGGTATTTTAAGGTTTTTCTTTTGAAATCCTTTCAACAAAATTAGACTGTAAACACTAATAGAAAATATATCGAAATATTCGACACATACGAGTTTCTAAACTAACCTAAAATGTATTTATTTGAAAATGGCTAAACATGTAAACAAAACGTTTTGTCCTTGTTATTCCATAATCCTACTAGCATAGACACTGATACATATGAAGCGACCTCATCACTATTTCATAGACAATCAGTTGGCAATGTTAGTCAATCATATTTGTTTATATGTTCGGTCATTTTCAAATAAATACACTTTATTGCTTTTAACAATTCCTGAAACGTTGAGTGTACAAGTTCGCGTGGTAGGAACTTTGTACTAGCTAGAAAAAAAGACGATTTAAAAGTATGTGCAAAATATCTACTTAAATAAAAAAAACCTTTTGATTTTGATTGATTTTGATTTACAACTATATTTTTATCTAACCTTAACATTACATTAACCTTAAGTTCTCTGCCAAGAATTATCGGGTAGAAACTGTCCTTGTTGAGTAGAAACAAAGAAAAAAGACTGAGGCATACAAATATGGTTATTTTGCAGCCAAAACCGTTGCACTTACAGTATAATCTATATGTATAGCATATATAATCTATCTATGTGCTCGTTATAACAAACAACTTTCCCTAAGGTACCCATAGTCAAATCTCAAAAAAGTTTTGGACCCTCCATAAAAATCAGCAACGGACCGGCCAAATTAGTGTGAAGAGTCCAAAATTTTTTTGCGATTTGACTAAAGGTTCCTTAGGGAAAGTTGTTTGTTATCATGAGCACTTGCATAGCCTTTGGTATCAAGAACTAATTCAAAGTCACCCTATATTTTTCTGCGGACTTGGGCTCTTAATCGAGGTTTTTGAAAAACTTTCTTCAATATAAGTAATTTTCAGAATAACCTCACCAATTTAACAAAAATAATTAAAACCCGACTGCCAATAAAAGAGGATTAAGATAAATCTTAAGACCAACCCATCACACTAGAAAATTCGGTCAAGTAAGATTAAGTATGTCCTCGTAATTTTTCTTATAATAATTTGGTTAAAAATTAAACTCAAACAAAACAAATATAATATAGTAAATCTTACGAATTTTACAACAGTAAACTTAGTGGATTTTCTTAATACACTTGTGAAACAAACTTCATTTATTAACTGAAGTTTATATAGTCGGAGATGTTTACATCAAGTTTAAACAGATCCAATATTTTCTATTAGATAAAATAAGGTGCTCTAAAAATACCTCCATAGCTCAAAGTGGGGTTTTTACGAAATACGAAATGAATTGGAACATTTTTTCCCGATCCATTCGCAAAAAATATATACATATTTGGGCTTTTGGGTAAAAGTACAAAAAAATGTGTCACACGCTGCGTATAAATTAACGAAACACAGTAAAACGTACACACAGAACACATGCACACAGTTTTTTTTTCTGTAATTTGTGAGTCTTTGGCATTATCTCACCTGATGGTAAGTGATGAGGATTTACCAAGATTCCCTAAGGCAGTGTGGAACTGGCAATCGTTATTTTCATGCCGAAACACATCAGTGCCTTACCATTGATGTTTGGCGGCAAGACTTTAATACGCTTAAGATGGTGGTAGCTAGCCATGCTTACCGAGTCTTACCGAGAATCGAACCCATCACCTCCTGAGGCGGTTTTTACAGGGTGAAATTAAAATCGTGGGCCAAATTTTACCTGAAGCTAATAGAATGTCCTTTCGCTAAACGTAAAAATAATAGATATGTTATTTTTTAACCGACTTCAAAAAAGGAGGAGGTTCTCAATTCATCGCAATCTTTTTTTTTTATGTATGTTCGTTCACCGATTACTCGAAGACGCCCGAACCGATTTGGAAAATTCTTTTTTTGTTCAAAATACTTCATAGGTGGTCCCATATGAATTTTATCGAAATCGATTCAGCGGTTTTTGAGAAAATCAACAAAAACATAGCAAAATTGGAGTTGTTGCGATTGAAGTCGATTGTTTTTAACGTATTCAGCGTGGTCAGTTATTATGTAGTGTATTGACACAGTGAAAAATAAACAGAAAGACAACGAATGTCAGTACATAACACTTAATAGACACTATACAGCCAGGTATAAAATTACATATTAAAAAGAATGTATACTGAACACCTCCCCGTAATTTTAACATCCTGTATATAAACGTATCAAACTTAACGCTAACTTAATATCTCTACTTAAAATTAGTAAAGACACTATAGAATTAAAGACAAATTAAACAAGTAGAAAACATTGCATTTGAAAGAATTACCACTGTACAAATTTTTACTGTGGTTTCTGTTCATGGAACTGAACAACTTTCTTTTAGGAACCAATTCAATCGTAACAAAAAAATATTTGCACTCTTCATACAAATCGATGGCCTTAAGTAGCCAACTCTGAATGGAAAGTCCAAAAATTTTTTGATCCAATTTCATTGGTTCCTTAGACCGGTGGTTCCCAAAAGAAGTTCCGCGGAACCCTAGGGTTCCGTGAGAGGATCACAGGGGTTCCGAGAGTTAGGCCTTATTGTCGTAGCTACATAGCGCACTTGTGACTCCTCCGGTGTTGCGGGTGTCCATGGGCGGCGGTAATCGCTTACCATCAGGTGATCCGTCTGCTCGTTTGCCACCTATTACATAAAAAAAAAAACATAAGAAACACGCTGCCTTTTATCGATCAGTTCGGTATATTTCGGTACCGATCTCTTCAACGCATAGTGTTCTTACTCTTTCGCGCAAAATTCCAATCATTAAATTCAAATTTCAAACTTGAATGAATTTTGTATGGGACTAAAAGATAAATATTCCTTTGGCGAGGTAGGGTTCCGCCAAAAAATGGTGTATCGGTTAGGGTTTCACAACAAGAAAAATTGGGAACCGCTGCCTTAGACAATGTCATGACTAAAAGCCACAGTTAAAATTTGGATCGCAATTTCAATTTTAGCTTGTATAACTTTTAGCATGTCTGTCATTTCATTTTTAGCTTATAGGTATCTAAATTGTGGTCCTAGATCTAATTTGCCAGCTGGTCTCACACGGAATGATTTATGTTTCACCCCGACAGACTTCACGCATCGTCGCCTACTGTTCACCGATGTAAAAATATGTTACTGGAAGCGTTTTGTAATGTCACTGGGTGGATAACTTCTAAACGTTTCTGCGTGCTGGTGGTAGACCGAGGGTCGTATGTTTGATTTCCGTAACGGGAAACTTTGTATGAACAATAAAACAATAAATAACAATCGTCTCGAAAAGAAGAAGATTACGGGGAAATATTTGTGTAACCAGCCAGTTTTATTATAATAAAACCTACAGCTCGTTAAATCAAAATCCGGTCCCATACGGCAGAAATCATAAAACAACAATAGCAGACTCCCAAGTATCAATTTACCTGGATAAAATTTGTTAAAGTATAAAGATAAAAAATACAAAAAACTATTTAGGTGTTACTCCATAACGTATTCCTTCAAGAATTAAGAATCTCTGAACCAGAGAAAAAAGATAAAGATAATAATTTCCTTTTACACTAAAAGTGAAACGTCTTGCACTAAAAGTTGTGAGGTGTCTAGCGAATGGCAACACTAAAAGCACAACAATGTCATTTTTCTCAGAGCCGCGTTCAATACACCCTGACAGCAACTGTTGCTGTGTTGTACTTCCCTTTCGCACTTACGGGATGTATATTAGGCTATCCTGTTGTCAGAGTGAACAGGTGCTATTAGAACGTACCCTCGGGACGCGCTACGGGACCAGTTAGTCAACTAAACTTCCAAAAAGAATAATTTAATTTCCTCCTAAAGTTGCAATAACCACACTGATTTATTTAAAAATCAAAAGTAAATATTCAACTTATTTATGTTTTTTTCTTTATTTTATACGTTTTAAAAAGTCAGGTATGACCTTGCCATTATTCTTTGGCATGCGTATAGCTTTTGCAAGAATGCACAATAAAAAATAGAAGGGGGACAAGTCGTATAGTGTATTATATGAGTCTAGGTTTAAAATAGTTTTATTTGTTTCATAAAGATCTGCTCATACAGCAAAACTTTTTTCCCTAATACATATATGTAATAAATGGCGAATTAGCAAAACAATTACTCCCGAACCATTATATTGTTAAACTAAACAAAACTTATTTACTGGCGAATTTTTACGAACTATTAAAGTTCTTGTACTAAAAATATATTATTATTTTAAAATAGGACATAATAGAGCATCTCATCATCAGCCGAAAGGCGTCCACTGCTGGACAAAGACCTCCCCCAAGGATTTCCACACACCGACCGGTTCTGTGCTTCTCGCATCCAGTGGCTTCCCGCAACCTTCACGTCGTCGTCAGTCTACCGAGTCGGAGGCCTGCCCACACTGCGTCTTCCGGTGCGCGGTCGCCACTCGAGAACTTTACTACCCCAACGGCCATCTGCCACAATAGAGCTTCTATGAAAGCTATTTTATATTTAAAATCTTGCTTTTCCAGTTACTCTAATTCAGACACTTTTGCTAGCACCCGTATCCGTTCCGAAATATTCCGACGATTTTTTCGCCCGCTCGCTACGTGTCCCGTGCCTTAATAGATGCCGTGTCAAAGGCCCCCGGATCAATATCGTACCAAATCCGGCCCATATCCCGATGTTTCGACCTTTTGTGACATTTCTGCTGAATGGACTGGTCTAGCGTTTGTGGGGCTTTGCTTTCTATGGGTTAGGTCTTGTCTATCTACTCGGATATACGGAACACGTCGCGTCGTCGCATTTGGAGAAGCAATATGACCACACCCCGCCCAACTAGCAAAGTTTGGTGATAATATCTGTGATAAAAACGTGTATGTCATCGCGAAATGGCCCCAGTTTTAACACCATTTGGTGATATAAGGGTTGTATTTTAGCAACGATTATCACTATTTGGTGATATATCGGTGATATTTCAGAGTTAGTAGCGACAGCCACCGCGTTGCTTGTATATCACCCTTATAACAGTATTTGGTGTTTTGGTAGACCCTTTTATCACTACTTTGCTAGTTGAGCAGACACTCCATAAAAACCACTGTGTACAAACATTGCTTTATTGTTACCTACTAGTACTGCTATTTTACATTCATCATCATCATCTTCCTCTACTTATTAATCCCATTTATTTGGCGCCGGCTTTATATGTTTTAAGTCGCCATTCTGGCCTCAAACAAGTTTTTTCGTGCGTCACTCCACACTCCTCCATATCCTTTCTCACTCCATCCAGCCATCGCTTCTTAGGTCTTCCTCTGCTTCTATTTCCATCCACCTGCATATCTATCACTCTTCGTGTCACATGATCCTGCTACTTTATATTAACCCGATGTTAATACATCCGTAAATGTGTTGCGTAGTTTGTGCTAACCACCGTCAGCTGATTATTCACGCAGGGTCGGGGGGTGAGGTCGCCTTTAGGGGCAGAGAGTGTCCATATTGCCTGTCGTTAACAACCCGTATCGTCCCCACTGCAGGGGCACGGGTCTCTTCCCATACATCGGGAAGGTTAGGCCATACTCCACACACGGGGGCCATGTCCGGATTGGTGGAGGTTGTTGCGCTAGTGGCTTACCCCAGTGTCAGAAGTTTTCAAGCCACCTATAAAGTCTCTGATAAGGCTTAACGACTGCCATCTAGTGATAGCAGCCGGTACCAACGGCTTAACGTGCTCGCGAAGTACGGAAACGGACTAGATAAATGCCAGTAACAGTCAAACCCATCCAGGTTATAGACCATGTCGGTAGTCAGTTAACCTGCGTGATCGGCGCGACCACGCAAGCTGCACTGAGCCTCGGCCACTTCAAGCATGTAGTACTACTATTTAATCTGTGAAATGACTGAAAATTAAGGTCGATAACATCAGATAGGTAAACTATTTAATCTATCGCTATGGTTTAACTAAAACTTGGCATGGATGAGAGACATTGGCCGTTTTCTTCTGATCTGTGTTCTCCTAATACCGCTGAATTTTGTTACTTGATTCCACTGAAGCACATAACCGCTAGGATATTGAGAAATGTATCAAATTTACCTTTCGCATATTACGTGTTACGCGTTAAATTTGGCTCTCACTCACACCGTAGCCGTACTCCGGACACTCCGTACAAATGTTGTGTTATTTTTACCTATTCTACTACCTAAAAATTATGAAGTCTGCACACGCGAAAATGGATGTGTTGCGTGGCAACTGGCACCAGATCTTACCCATAACAGGGATTATTATCAGCAACAATTGTGACATCAGGTGTAATCGAATTCAGATTCGAGACAAATATTCTTGTGAAGAACAGACATTGTTTTTGTTTTTATTTACCTAATCGTTATTATCATTTCTTTTTCATTTTCGTGTTAATTGAGCTAGCATACGAGTAACCGAGAGCTGACATTTAGGTCATTTTGATATGCAGGTAATTATATTTTTCTTCGGCACGCTATGAAAACGTCTACAAGCTTTAAGCGCAATCCTAAAAGTTAACCAACCGTTGAGATCCTCAGATTACACCCCCAAATGTTGGCTTCGGTGTGACAGCTAGCCAACGCTGCGGTCTTCGGCAAAGGCAATCTCTTTTCAATTTTACACGCGTTTTCACGTAACGCTATCATCTGATGGCTGGTTGGATTTTATTTGCAACGTGAAGTAAGAAAAGTATCGTAAAATATACAGGGTGTAAATCTAGTCGTGCGTCATATTTAAATCAGTGCTTCTACTCCTAATTCTGATCAACTTTCCCCAAGGAACCCATGGTCAAATCGCAAAACATATTTTGGGTTCTAGATGCTATCTTAAATTGGGCGTTCGGCTGATCGATTTGCATATGTCTGAGTCCAAAAATTTTTTCCGATTTGACTATGGTTCCTTGGGGAAAGTTGATCCGAATCAAGAGTAGAAGCACTGAATAAAATTTGACGCATGACTAGATTTACAGCCTGTATTTTTTATTTAGAATGCATTTGAAAAGCTTTTTCTGACTTTCTTTGAAACTTTTATCCTCCTCAGTCCTGCCTGAACAATGATTATATTTGTAACTTTGAAAAAATCTTCGAAGTTTTAAGGGGATTTTATATAAGTAAAAATAAATATATTTGTTGTCCTCTATGTAAAATTTTTTTTGTACCTAGTTCCAATGCATTGCAATAATTTTTATTTAAAAAATCGCCAGTGAAAGCCACACATAAAAGGTCCTATAGGGACCCGAGGACCGAGGAGGTTATATGTATCCTGGCATGGCTCAAAAGAACACTAAGATTAGTTTGGATTAGGTTAGGTAACAGCATGTCTGATGTTGCCATTAGCGGAACTAATACGTCAGTGGGAGGTGAAATGGACCGTCGTTTCATCGTACGTAGCTACGTGACGATATGCCCAGTTTTTTCATTATATGGCCGATTCTATGACTTGCCAACGACATTTCTACGACTTACATTTTGTACATTTCATAGTCCATTGTGGTCTATGGTGTTTTTGGATGAAAATGTTCTACCACAGTCCACGTAATCTAGAAAGCGATGTCTATTCCTTTACGAAGCTAATACAAAAACCTTAACTTTAACCTATTTTTAACCGACTTCAAAAAAAGGAGGAGGTTCTCAATTCGTCGGAATCTTCTTTTTTATGTATGTTCACCGATTACTCGAAGACGCCTGGACCGATTTAGAAAATTCTTTTTTTGTTTAAACGGGTATACTTCACAGGTGGTCCCATATTAATTTTATCGAAATCTATTCAGCGGTTTTTGAGAAAATCAACAAAAACATAGCAAAATTGGAGTTGTTGCGATTGAAGTCGGTTGTTTTTAACGTATTCAGCGTGGTCAATTATACACTTATAATATTTTACATATAAGCTTCAGTTTCCGTAGAAAATGTTGTTCACTTTCATGTTTGTTGTTCTTTCTTTAGAACACCTGTAAAAGTGTTCGAGAGTATTTTTTTACACTCTATACGTTTAATTAAATTTAATAATTCATATCGTTGGTCTCTGTTTGTAATAATTACAATATTCACACGTCTGCGTTATTTATTTAGCTCCAATATTTCATTTTCCATATGATGAAGCGTTTCAAAATTATTGAAATTTACTCAGTACTCTGTTATAACAGTTTGCGGTGAGCTGTGAAGCATTTCGTCACCTGATACAAAATATTGTATAAATAGATATTTAAAATAAATAGTGTACCTAAAATATCTGAAAAAAAAAACAATGAATTTTACTCATGAAACTGAACAACTTTTCCCAAGAAACCAAAATTCAATAAGTTTTTTTAACTACTCATATTTATTTATCATTAGATAATGAGAAAGTATACAAGAAATTTTTTTTTTTTGGTGATTGAATATAGTTTTCTAGGAGGAATTTCTTCAGTTTTATGAAAAGAAGATGATGATGATGATGATGCCAAGGGCTTACCAATTGAAGTTAAAAAAAAAGCCGGGAGCAGTTTTTTTATTTTCTATCAGTTTTTTTTTGAAGCAGCCTGTAGATAGTGTTTAATTTGAGGTTCGAAGTTTTTAAAGGATTACAAAACAGAACTTCATTAAAGAGGAGGTTTTAAACGAAGCCTTTCAAAAATAAAATTTAGATTTTAATTAAAGGCTTTCTTAAACCTTTCGCCCCTTTTACGATAAAAAAACAGTATATAAAATTTTCACAGTTTAGTTCATTGTTTTGAAATTAATTTCTTCCATTACCCATTTGTCTTAAACTCCATTTCCTACCTATTTGTACTCAACGGCGCAACATGAAAGCAATATGTTATATACAGGACGATCAGCAATAAATAACTCTTAACTGCGCCGATGACACAGCGTTGGCAAGCTCGCACAAATTGTGTGTGCGTTGCGTCACCACCCTGTGTGTGTTGTTTACAAAAGTTGCGGTTTCATTTGCATTGTATGTTTGTTCATTCAGATTTTTCGTTTTACAGCGTTTTTGAAAATTGTGTATCTGGTTGTGCACATAAATAAATTTGACTTTTAAATGAAAATTAGCAAATAAATGAAGAATGAGGGAGGGGAGAGGGGTTACATTGTATTTGTAAGTCACTGTAACTGATACGTATATTATCTGCTTGCTAGCGAGTAATAGAAATAGATATCCTTATATTTTGACATCCTTATTTCACATCACAACAGTAAACAACATATTCAATTACATACAGATTATTTTCACATCCTGTTTGTGAAGGTAAATCATATCCACAATAATTCAACCATAAACCTAGTCCAGTTTATCAAATGATTTATACAACATAGATTTAGCCACATCCATATCACAAAGGATTACATAAGGTGCTACTTTATTAGTGCCCGATATTTTAGTCAGTGCTTCTACTCCTGATTCTGATCAACTTTCCCCAAGAAACCCATAGTCAAATCGCAAAAAAATTTTTGGGCTCTTCATACACATCGATCAGCTGAGCGGCCAAATTAGTATGAAGAGACCAAAAATTTTTTTGCGATTTGACTATGAGTTCCTTGGGGAAAGTTGATCAGATTCAGGAGTAGAAGCACTGACTAAAATATCGGGCACTAATAAAGTAGCACCTCATATAATATTTTCACAGTATTGATTGTTTGTGAAGGTACGTCATATCCACAATAATCCGACCATTAACATAGTCCAACCCATCAAATGATTTCCTACAGCCCTGGAAGCCTTTGACCGTTTCAGCTATATTAAATTACTAGCTTCCGCCCGCGACTTCGTCCGCGTGGACTTAAGAATTGTGTCCAGAAAGAAAATGTTATGGTAGTGCCATCTAGTGACGAAGTGGAAATTTTGAGTTTTTAAGCATTCCTACGGGAACCCTTAAGTTTTCCGGGATAAAAAGTATCCTATGTGTTAGCCGAGTGTTTTATCTATCTACCTACCAAATTTCATCCAAATCCGTTCAGTAGTTTCAGCGTGAAAGCGGAACAAACAAACAAACAAATATCCATACTTTCGCATTTATAATATTAGTGAGATGAGATGAGATTTATATAAGCTGCTACTTTATTAGTGCCCGATATTTTAGTTAGTGCTTCTACTCCTGATTCTGATCAACTTTCCCCAAGGAACCCATAGTCAAATCGCAAAAAAGTTTTTGGACTCTTCATACTAATTTGGCCGCTCGGCTGATCGATGTGTATGAAGAGTCCAAAAATTTTTTTGCGATTTGACTATGGGTTCCTTGGGGAAAGTTGATCAGAATCAGGAGCAGAAGCACTGACTAAAATATCGGGCACTAATAAAGTAGCACCTTATATAATATAATTTAGGTTGTAGGCATGGGAACGTGGAGCAAACAGGAAACTTTCACAGTGCAATAAAAACTTCTTCCAGGATCCTAAATTTTCACGAAATCCCGAATTTTCACCAAACCTGTATGATATAAAATGAAATACAGACTGTCTATTCGCCCGCCCTAATAAATGAAACTACTCAACGATTCGGTGGATTTTCGCCTCAATTGACCAGCAAAAGCCTAAAGCCTTTAAGCCTAGATCCGGCTATGTGGCAGAGCACTTAATATTGCAATTTCAATCTACCAGTCCCATATTAGAGTGGTCTGGGGTTCGGTGTTTGGATGTTAGCTTTAGGGGGAAGAAATGAATGAAAAGGAGTTTTTGGGTTTCATTAAAACTAGTGAATAGGTATGGCATAGGTCACGAAAAAGCGGCCGGGAAAATAATATATGTGACGCAATGGAATTCAAGAAGGTAAACATTAATTTTCGCTAAATATATGATACTAGCTTCTGCTCAGTTCTTCTGCGTGGACTTTGGACTTTTCATTTACTGCGAGTATCTTGTTTTAATCTAGGTTTTAACTATACATATGTATGCCAAAAATCCAAATCTGTTCAGCAGTTTTTGCATGATTATGTATCAAACATCCAAACTTTGACATTTATAATATTAAAGTAGGATACAAAGTAATTTTAAATAGCGGATATTACAATTATTAATATATCTAGGCTACCATTCGGGTCAAACGTAAAACTTAGTTCTACGATCGATTTCTATGGGGAGCTCAAAAATTTTTTACGCGAATTTAAAAAGTTTTCACGAATCATTGCCTGGATATGTTCAATGTTCATATCCGCTATATTTTAGAATTATGATTTTAAACTTGCAATAAGTTGCAGTGTAATTAATTTTCTACTCTTATTTGTTTCAGGTATGTAATGAACACAACCAAGAACCTTAACATAATAATTTGTATTTTTGTAAGTAAATTCCCAATACTCTTAGATAGTTAGGAACATTAGAACTACATTATAAACCTGAGTAACATAACAAAAAGTGTTAAAAAATGACTGTCATCGTCCCAAATTAAATTAAAACGAATGGAAGTTCGACGTGACATTCTTCAGGGACTGTCGAGTATCTTGTTTGACTCAGTCAATAGTCAGTGAGTCAGTTATGAACGTGAGTCATTAATTGTGACGACGAACAGTTTTTTTTTTTACTTTTTTCCCTTATGAACGTAGGACGCTCCTCCGGCTAGGTGGAGCGATTATCTGCGCCGGGTTACTGGTAACAGCTGGATGCGCGTGGCCGAAGATAGGTATAAGTGGCGTGCCTTGGGGGAGGCCTATGTCCAACAGTGGACTAAACAAGGCTGATGATGATGATGTAGGCTAGAAGACGTAGTGCATCTGACTAAGTCACACTGTTTTTGACGTGAAGCGTCTTTAAATATGATTTTCAGGGTGCCGTGGGGTAATCACGCCCAAATATTTTTCGAGCTTTTTTTGCATTAGCTAACATTCTTTAAACTAAAGAGCGTACGTAAGTAATTAAATCATACACTTTGTTCTAACGTAGTAACTCTAGGTAGTGAACAAGGATTACAGTTTGATATTATGTGTATAATAAACTGAGTTTTACTTCTTTATGTTTGTAGTAAGCTTTAGAAATAAAAAAGCTTATACAACTTATTTTTGCCAATATATTTTCAAATTTTATTTTAATACTTGCCCTTAAATTATACTAAATAAAACTAAATCGATTGGTTTATTTTGTTTAAGTTGTACAATCTTGACATTAACCATTAATATTGTGAATTAATTTTAACACCTACTATACTCAAAGACTACCTGTCTTTGTAATGGCAAAAAATCCAAACCTTTTTTTTTTCATTCAGTGGCAATAAAAAATGTTATACATACGTCAAAAAAATCAATTTCGTACCAACATTAGTCAAGTGCTCAAAAATTGCTCAACAGTCAAAGTGTATGGCAATAAATATCGCGCAGAAAAATGATCTACAAGGCATAGTTAACGGTTGGACGTTAGGAGGGCTATATTTTACCATTTTTACTGGTCAATCTGTCACTAGAGGTCGCATATTGCCGGCTATCATTTGCTCTCGGACTTGGAATTCTTTGTGTGTGGTCTTTGTTATAAGCGATAACGTGAAATACAGATTGACAAGATCCGTGTGTAAGGGGCCACCTAGCCCCACAACCCCCAACAATTCGGACTTGGCCCCCGTGTGTGGAGTATGGTCTAACCTTCCTCAGTTATGGGAAGAGACCCGTGCCCCTGCAATGGGGACGATATGAGTTGTTAACAACAAGATCCGTGTTATCGACATATCCAGCGAGTGACCTGCATTAAGATGCAATCCAGCTTACTTGGAACTAGAGCAGTAGAAAAGTTCGTTTATAACCCATTTTGTCTCCTCTGTGAGGCACGAGTTTGTTTCCATATCTTGGGAAGGTTAGGCCATACTCCACAGGAACTAGAGCAGTAGAAAAGTTCGTTTATAACCCATTTTGTCTCCTCTGTGAGGCACGAGTTTGTTTCCATATCTTGGGAAGGTTAGGCCATACTCCACACACGAAGGCGGCCAAGTCTGTACTAGTGCTGATATAAAACCGGTAAAGTCAAATATTGCTAAAGCTTATAACTTGTCGCACACTCCAGGGCCGGCGTGAGATGGAGATTAATGGGCAGGCCCGCCTCCAGTAACGCACCTAATGCGATTATCTTGTACCGAAACAATGGGACTCCATCACTAATTGTTGCAATAGACACTGTATTTGAACTCTTTTTTGTCACTTACACGCTCTTGACAGTGAGATTACGATGAATTGAGACTGACAGTGAGTAAACTGAATAGAGTATCTCAGGAGTAGTGGGGTAAGCGCGGCTTTGTTCGCCTTTATGAACATCCGAAGATGTAAAATAGCACGTTGTCTTCATACCAAAATTGTTAGAACATCTGATCTAGGACGATTCCAAAAATTGTGATGCAGTTTGACTATGGGTGTCTTGGAGAAAGTTGTTCAGTATAAGGAGAAGAAACCCCGTTTAAAGGGTCCTACACATATTTTGATACACCCTGTATGAAAAGGCGATAATTAATGATTAAAAAACAAACCAATCGAATACTCATTATAAAATACCAGTTTACTCCCAACCGCTCCAAGTCCAAATAACCAACTAACAACAAAACTTCTTAATCCCCGAAACAGAATAAAGTACAACTTTCTCACTGGCCAGCATCTGCCAACTTTACGAAATGGCGGGAACTAGTGACGCGACACGTACGGCGCAACTGGCACGGAACTATTCGCCAAGTTCGCCAAACTACGCCAGGTGAGCTTGCCAGGTTATTTCCCTTTTGACTTTGGCCATTATACTTCTTGTATCCGGATATGAAATTCACTCTGTTCCAAAACCGCCGCCGTGAAGGTATTAACCGGATCGATGTACCTGATGGCACGTTTTCTGAACTCGCCTGGCCAGCTAAGACCATCATGTAGCTCTGGCTAGTCCCAGCATAGAGATAAGACAGCTGTTTCCCAATTTGCATTAAAAAATCTTGTGAAGCTCAGTTCCATCTTTAGCGTCATCATCAGTTCCGATCAGGTAAACGATGCCAAGGTCTTAGCAATTGTGGATCAAAACATGAATATATTTCTTATCGGTTGATTGTACGATATTATCATTCTAAGTATGTATCTAGTATTCTCCATGTGTTTTGGGTACGTTCTTTTTTCTTTCATCTTCTTTTTAACCTCCTTCGTAAAAGCAGGGTGTTGTAACTTTGTTACCATAGCTCTCAAACGCTACTAGATACATATTGCACGCAAAAGACGATGGACCACGGTGTGCGGAAAAACTTTAATAAGTTTATGTTACACTGTGCACTGAGAAAAATTTATTGTATTATGTCATAAATAAATAAATAATAAAAAAATTGAATGCAATTTCTTCACTTGAAAGCAAGTTTCAACGAGGTCCCTTTTAGCTGTGATCGGTGGAAGATCTCCCAGGGAGAATTTTTTTTTTGTATTTGTTATTTTACGTCGAAACGGGAAGCGCCCGCGCCTCGCTGACAATCTGACAAACATGACTGCCATCTGCGTCGTCCACAAGTCGAGTTGGACCTGTCTCGAACTAAGTCCGGCTTTTGTCTCGCTCAAACTTATGTCATTTGTCTTTTGTGGGAAGGGGATGATGAATTGAATGTGTTTTGGAGTTTAGACAAATATTTGTTTTCAGCACTTGCTCCTTACTTGGACACCAAGTTACCAGGTCTGTCCTCACAAGAAAGAAAGCCGCAAAGTATACGGAAACTCCATGTATCTACTTTGCGGCCTTCTTTCTTATCATGGCAGAGATGGAGTGATGTTTAGTGAGGATCTGAAGAACTCCATACCTCGTCAAGTGAGTTAGATTGATAGGATATCACTAACAACATTTACAAAGAACTTGGTGTGCTTATAAAAATACGATAGAAGTGAAAACATATATTAAGGATACATCATCATCATCATCGTCATCAGCCAAAAGACGTCCACTGCTGGACAAAGGCCTCCCCCAAGGATTTCCACATCGACCGGTCCTGCGCTGCCCGCATGCAGTGGTTTCCCGCCAGGTCATCGGTCCACCGAGTGGGAGGCCTGCCTACGCTGCATTTTCTGGTGCGCGGTCACCACGTAGGCTGCATTTAGGATATATTCAATCTGCATAAAGCGCGATTCAGCGTCACCGACCGCCCGATTGCAGCCGAGTATATCCCGATTCAGCGTCACCGACCGCCCGACTGCAGCCGAGTATACCCGATTCAGCGTCACCGACCGCCCGTCTGTCTGTCTAGTATACCCGATTTAGTGTCACCGACCGCCCGACTGCTGCCGAGTATACCCGAATCAGTGTCACCGACCGCCCGACTGGAGCCGAGTATACCCGATTCAGCGTCACCGACCGCCCGACTGGAGCCGAGTATACCCGATTCAGTGTCACCGACCGCCCGACTGGAGCCGAGTATACCCGATTCAGCGTCACCGACCGCCCGACTGGAGCCGAGTATACCCGATTCAGTGTCACCGACCGCCCGACTGGAGCCGAGTATACCCGATTCAGCGTCACCGACCGCCCGACTGGAGCCGAGCATACCCGATTCAGCGTCACCGACCGCCTGACTGGAGCCGAGTATATCCGATTCAGCGTCACCGACCCGACCGTTACGGTTCACTGTCGTTTACTGCTCAGCAAAGTACACCCATAGAAGTTTTCATTTCAAATTTCATAACTCCCGTTCGTAGAAATTGAAAAGATTTAAAACCACTGAACCGATTTTCATCAAACATGCTAAGAACCGCCGCAATCGAACCTGCTTTCAAATAAACATTATATTCGCAGTGTAAACAAATTTGTTCGTTTTTTGAGAGCTTAAATACTACAGACATACACAGAAATACCCATTTACAAAAATAACAAATACAGAGTGTTAAAAAGTGCGTTTGAAATTTTAAGCGGTAACTCAAAAGCGGTAATTACAAAATACAGTAAAAATAATTTAAAAAACGCTCTTCATTTTTTTTTTAGATTCCCATACTAAATCCGAATAGTGAATCAAGAAACTGAAAAAAAAATGCAGATCCGATTTTCCCATATTTTTCCTGTATTCTATACTTGATTCTGAGTAACCCTTTAAAATTTCATACTCACTTTTTAACAACCTGTATATTTTAGGCTTACTTACCATAAGTCTAAAAGTAATATGAATAAAAGGAAAAGATAACAAAATAAACAAAGTTTAATGGAAGGAATTAAATGAAAATTTTATGCTGCTTGTTCCTCATCTGAATGTACTGTCCCCTCGGGACCTGCAACTGGGTCAGCTCAAGGAAACTAGGTGGAATCTATCTATAATGGGCGATTTTTTATTATCTTTTTATTAGTCTGTTTTCTTTATAGGACGAATAAGTTATGATGGCGGTTTTCTGATATCTGTTTCTTTGTCTCTCGGCGCAATTAAGTATATTATTCCTGAGGGATAAACGACTGTTGCCTGGTATTGCAATAAGCGTCATCCGTGATCAGAAAATAATTTAGATTTACGCAACCTGTATATAACAATCAATAAGACAGATGTGCTTTTTTCCTCATAATATTCAATTCAATATACTTTTTTGCAGGCAAATTGCAAATTTATTGCATTCATAAGAAAATATTACAAGAACATAGACAAAAAAAAATTGTGACAACAATAGGCGATCTTATTGCTAGGTAGCAACTTCTTCCAGGCAACCTTAAGGCAGGAAATAAAGGATATTTTCCTTCATCGTCAAAGCAATGTGTATTATCATAAGTTTTGGAAAAGTTACATCTAATATTCGAATCCAGGTCCTTTGGTTAGATGAGAAGACTACTAATTACCATGGACTCATGGAGTCATCGACGAATATACATATTATTTACAGGACTATAGGAATATATAACTATAGGAACCGAGTCATCATACAACTTTTTAGTGACAAATCCCTGCCAAAATGAGTGATATAATGTTTCAACCACACTGAGAAAAAAAAGCTCCTTACAGAACGCGATTTTGTAATGTGCTTGCAATTTACTACTTACTACGTTAGTAACACACGTAATAATTGTGGCGCTTCCTTACCAATGGAACATCATACTGACGTGAAAGTATGAAACCCAATTTTCAATAATGGTATTACAGAAACGTATGTATCATACGTAGTAATTATGTTTCATCATGACAATAATGAATCAGCAGACAATCCGTACGAAATTAGGCAACATCAGTAAGTTATACCTAGTGAGCCTACTTGGTCAGCATGCCGGCATAATTACAGCTTGTGGCTACCTACGTACAATAAGTAGCCGATATCTTGCTGTTATTAAGTAAGCCGGCTGCTTATTTAAGGTGGACAGCTATATTACTTTAAGTAGGCAGCCTATAATATTTTTGTGTGAAAATAACACTTTCATTATTTTTATTTAACAAAATTAACTCAAACTCAAAAATAAAATAACAACATCATAAGGATTTCACGCTGACGCCGAGAATCGAACCCAGGTTTAATTAAATTGAAGGCTAATCTCGTAATCGATTGAGTTGCCTCACTACTTACGAGCCGATGGCATTACGTTTGTAAACATCATACTTTCAACTAGTTTAAAGCTACATATTTTACGTTACCGATGGCATTACGTTTGTAAGCATCATACTTTCAACAAGTTTAAAGCTACGTATTATACGTAGCCCACACCATTACGTCTGTAGGCAACATACATTTGAACAAGAAGTGGTATATCTTTGGGAAGTAGTCCGGGCATTACAGTACGTATTCGGCTCCGGTGTTTAATTATACCGCATACGTACACACAAACGCTCTCAGAGTGTGATTGATGTGATTTACCCTGAATTTACGGGAAAAAATTAAATAAGCGGTTAATTTTACGTTTAGTATTTTATACATTTATAAGAATACCTTTAGCGTAATGACTTACTTGAGGGATTTTTTGTGGAAGGCCATCCAAGTTTATATCTTTGATCACATTATTTAAGGTTTATTTAACTTAGAATAATGTTTAAAGGTAGTTTTGGCCATCTTTGGCCGCTTGCGCCTCGTGTTCCGCATATCTTTGAGAAGTGTCCCTCACTGAAAACGTCATTTTTCAAACAGCGGTATTCGTAAACCAAAAGTGATGGAGTGTTAAAACATGTTATTTCTTGGTTTTCTATTATAAGTTAAAAATACACAGTGTCGTATAATATTTAAAATGAAGTCAAAGTTTCGTTTCCTTTTGTACCTAAAATCGCGTCTACTTCCATACCTTTTGAGATATTATAAAAATTCAAGCAAAAATTTAAAGAGTATACTACCACTGTACACAAAATACTGCACACTTTTTAATGGGGGCAAAAGCGTTCATGTGAAAACGATTTTCTCCATTTCTTTAATGCTAGAGTTAATGCGCTAGCGAAAATTTAAGGTCGAAGAAATAAGTATACCATAGAAAAGAAACAGTTTTTTTTATTAAGTACAGTTAATCGTATTGGGACTTATATTTTTTTCTTTCTTCACAGGTCAACGACTTTCAAACCGTTCACAATTAATAATAACCTATGCCAATCTTACCTTCCCTGTAAATAATATGCTCTCTACAAAAAAAAACTACTCTTAAAAAATGTGATGGTGTGGTTCTATTGAAGTCATTAGTAGAAATGGGTAATGACCCGGGTTTTAACCCACTGATGGGTCATAACCCAGTAACAACCCAGTTATCACCCAGTTTTAACCCGTTAGGGTGGGTGAAAACAAACTGCTTAGTGGAGGGTAAAATTTTTCAAGTATATGTATATGGTATGTATATTATGTATAAAATATACATACGTTTATTATGTATGCGTGTATGTATGTCCTCAAACCGTCTGTAGCCCAAAAGCAATGACGTCAGTCAGTCACAAATTTTATTTTTTCCGCTTGCATCGACAACGTCAAGTGATAATGAGGGCAGTTAGATATAAAAACAAACTGATTACTGACATATCTTTTTGTTGAAACAAATAAATAAAAAGTACCTAAATGATTTTGAATTCATATTTTTTCTTTCTTTGTATGTAAGATTTAAGTAAACTAATTATCAACCAGTGTTGGCAATATAGCATTAATACATTAATTTCTTTAATCATTTAATCAATCGATTGAAAATGGAATCGAGATTTAAAAATTAATCGATTTATTTAAGTTCTCTACAATCTTAATCTGATTAAAGAAGGAAAGAAAGAAGAAAGAAAAATAGTAAAACGATTAACGATTAATATATTATATTATTATAATTTATTATTTAAAAGCCATACATGACGTATGGCTTTTATTATATTGATATATTGATTGGATTTAGTCCGAATTTGTAAAAAGATCGGTATATAAATATATTCTGCATATTAGTGATGCTTGGTGAGGACAACAGTGGATTTTTGCATTGTCTTAAAAGGCGAAACCTATGAATAGGTATGCGTTTCTCGAAAAGCATTGATATAGGTATATATCGCCTTGGGCGTCATTTTCGAGTTTTAGCAGGGTGCTGATTACGAAAATGATCTTTGTTTTTAAACTCAAGATGGTGGATATTTTTAAAACATGTATTGAATGAGTGGCATATTCGATATTTTTCAGGGTGCTCACAAAAACGATACTTTTTTCCGAAATCCGAGATGTCGGATATGCATTTCTCGAAACATTTCAGTATGGGTGTTGTGTTTAAGGCTTTTCAATGTCATCATCATCATCAGCCGAAAGACGTCCACTGCTGGACAAAGGTAAGCACAAGGATTTCCACACCGACTGGTCCTGTGCTGCTCGCATCCAACGGCTTCCCGCAAATGCGCTCCGCCTACTGCCACTTAAGTTTAGCGATTCTGTGAGCTATGTCGGTTACTTTAGTTCTCCTACGTATCTCCTCATTTCTGATTTGACACGTAGAAAAACACCAAACATATTACGCTCCATCGTCCTTTAGGTAACCTTGAGCCTTCTTTTTAGGCCCATAGTAGGTAAACGATCATGTATTGGTTCCATATGTCATCACTGGCAACACACACTGGTCAAAGACTTTAGTCTTGAGACCTTGCGATATTTTGGACGTGAAGATATTGTGGAGCTTCCCGAATCATTTTAAGTCATCTCATTCCTTTCCCACGTTTTCGCCCACTAAACTAAACGATAATGGGTTATAACTGGGTTAAAACCCAAAAAACCCACTGCCCATAGCGGTAAGTCATGGTAAAAAAATTAATTTATGAAAACTCTTAAAAAACGCCTATTGAGTCAATAGGCGTTTTTTTTTGTTGTGTTTTATGAAAACTCTGAAAAAACGCCTATTGACTCAATACAACACCAGTTATAAGTTTTCATAAAACACAAGACATGGCGATATTTATTTTTTACCATGACTTACCGCTATGCAATCACAAAAAAGTAAAATTTTACAATTTTTGTTTAAATTTATTTTATACAAATATTCAAAGATTGACCACTATTTTCAAAGAACTACGAAATATGTAATATCTAGGGTAAATTGAGACGAGGCCACGGGGTGAAATGAAAATCAGACCGGGCAACACTGTTTTAGTTCCCGGCATTGTTGTTCCGCGCGCCCGCGCCGCCGCCGCGTGCGTTCACAGAGAACCTTACTACAAAAAGAAAGCCTGGAAAATGGAAGAATGGAAGAGTTTTTAACTAACTGTGAAAATGTAAGACCCGGATTGAAAGAAGTTATTTGTTTGTGGTACGTAAAATAAATATTAGTAGCTAAATTCATGATGCGACGTCGCATTTCAAAACGCGCGAATTCACTTCCTGTTCTTACTTTGTTTTTAATTAAATACAAAGGAAATTGCCTTTTTCAGAAAACAACATTAAGCTCTTGCTTTTACTGGAGACTGAGGATTTGCAGGAATTAGTACCCAAAATTGGGGACTGGGTGAAAATCCAATAATACATTAAAAACAACTCCAAGATAGTTTAAAAATTCGGTAAGTTAGCTTCTTTATTTCATTTATTTATAATAGCTTCTTCCTTACATGGTTTAAGTGTGTTAAGATCTATCATATGAGCCCATTCATTCATACTGAAGCACTTACTAAACGAAGAGGTTAAGGCGGCCGATCTTTATTTCTTAGGTTTCCCTTATATAATGTATTTTGAATAAATTGCAGCTCCTGGATCCTGATTTCCTTGCTTCAAAAACAGAGAAGAACAATATAGAAGCTTTGCCATCATTACTCATAGCGGGATCTGACATTATACAGGAAAGGAGACAGAATCTATGTCATCTTTACCCGTAGCTGGAACCGACAACAAAGATAGTGTAAGTACATAATAATATATATGTTTTTAAAGTTCCAAAGTCAACAAGGAACACTTTGTCAAGCATGTGTAGTTGGATTTTTAAAAGTTCAAGGTTTTCATACAAAATGTTTATAACTGCAAAAATAATTTTGTTTTTTAAAATATACATTTAATTTTTTGATAAAACTATGGAACCCAACTTTGAACACGCACGCACTTGGCTACTTTTAATTGACTTGTTATTTTCTGTTTCAGGTATACAGAATACTAAACGTAATCAGTTTATATTAAATGATGTGTTTTACAAAAAATATACAGTTAACTCCGTTATCATCTGGGACGCAAAAGCAACGTCTGAGGTATTCAGCGTTAGGTTAAATTTCCAATCTGAAGATATTTGTGATGATTACTGTAACTCAGCATCATGGTATAAAATAATTATTGACAATTTTATAAGAAGATATTTCGGAATCGACATAGTTGTTGTTTGCGGAAATAATAGATATCTATTATTAATGATATTGTAATATAATAAATAACATTAATTTGATTAAATATAATGTTACATATTTCAGTCTGTTACATGCATTTTTTTAATAAACGTGATTCAATTTTCTATAATGTATGATTATTAATTTTTCATCCTTATCTGTTAATACAAAAAACACATGTTTATTATTTGCTGTTTATTTACAGGTGATGTAATTCCTACAATACTGGCACGGGACCGTTAAAGTATTGAGTTTACTACGTATGTATTGTTGCTTCACAGGTTCTATACTGGGCTAAGCGTCGCGCCGTAGGGCTTTGAGTCGCCTATTTATGTACTGATGATGGATGCGTAGAATACTAGCACGGGGTCCGTAAAGCATTTTATAGCTACGTATGAATTGATGCTGCAGGGTCTGTAAACACATTTTACCCTGTATGATTCTGCAACGATCTTATTAATTCATTGCGAGATAAGCTTAAATCCGTAATTAATAGATAAAATCATTGCGGAATCATACAGGGTAAAATGTGTTTACAGAGCCTGCAGTATCAATTCATATGTAGGCTACACAATGCTTTACGGATGCCGTGCCAGTGTTGTACGCATTCATCATCAGTACATAAGTAAGAGACTCCATGCCTTACGTAGCCTAGCCCAGTATAGAATCAGTGCAGCATCATTTCATACATAGGCTACACAATGCTTTACGGATCCCGTGGCATTACTGTACGCATACATCACCAGTACATAAAGCAGGACACTCCATGCCTTACGGAGCTTAGTACAGTATGGAACCTGTGCAACAACATTTCATACGTAGACTGCACAATGCTTTACGGATCCCGTGCCAGTATTCTACGCATCCATCATCAGTACATAAGTAGGAGACTCCAAGCTTTAAGGAGCCTAGTCCAGTATAGAACCTGTGAACCAACATTTCATACGTAGGCTACATAATGTTCTACAGAGCTTAGCCCAGTATAGAACCTGTGCAACAACCTTTCATGCGTAGGCACCACAATGCTTTACGGATCCCTTACCAGTAATGTACGCATCCATCACCAGTACATGAGTAGGAAATTCCATGCTTTACGGAGCCTACGCCTGTATAGATCCTTCTATGTACGTAGTAAACACCATTCTACCAGCTACTTACATATGTAGCAAAACAACACAGCAGTAATTTACGTATGCCGGTTGATGACAAACTTCATGGCACCGCCTACTTAATACTAGCTACGTATGCGACACGGTTCCGGCTACAACTGTCATGCTGTACTGTTTTGCTATGTAAATTACGTAGCCCGAATACGTATTTTTTTCTCAGTGCAAGAACCTACAATCAAAAGTATTAACTATCCAAACAAATTATATTCTAGAGCTACGCTAGTAACATTTGGACTATCCAGTCATGTCCATACAAATTTTGACAAATAGCTGATCAATTTGTATGAAGAATTCAGTATTTCTGCCATCTCAGCGACGTTGTTGCGCAAAAGCTGTTCAGGATGAGTAGAAGCTGCATTAAATGAGTCCTACAGCTATATCGTTACAACTTATATTTATCAAAATCGGCTCCGCTACTTGGGTCCGACGCACAGAAGTCCGACGCATACTAGTCCGACAGCAGTTAAACAATTACAAAAAAAAATCTCCCTTTTTGAGGTACTTTATGATATTGGCTTATGAATGATCCATATCTCTCTGTCTCTCTCCCCCAAGAACAAACATACCCGAAATAATAACCACTCCCTTTCATGTCGGTCCCTAACACTATAGCCGTGTTATTCTCAACACCCTAGGTACTTACTTGCGAGTAAAACAGGGCAAATCGCGGGTAGAAGCAAGATTTTTACCCCATCCCAAGTAATCCACACATCGTTAGGCCGTATACACACTGGACGGGCGCCCGAGATAAGGCACGTTCCACACTCAAACTTTAATTAATTGGCGCCATAGACCGTAGCTACTTGGGAAAAAAAGAGTGGGTACGTGACCTAAGTATGTTGTCTATATTTATCTGTTTTGCGAAAGAAGGTCTGTTTTTGTAATGTTACGATGTAAGGAGACTTTATTTTGTACTGTACTATAGAAAAAGAAAGATAAAAATCAATTAATCTTGCCGTCAGTTTTGAAACAGATGACATGAAAATTGTTTTTTTGCGGTTTACGCGACGTCGTCAATTTTAGTCAATAAGAAACTTAGTTATGTTTCGTACGTTTTCAATAATGGAATAAAAATAAATGCCAAAAAATGCCATCACCGGATCATCGCCAGTTGACGCACCAAATGCGACTAAAATCCTGTGATGTTCGTCTATATTTCACTATTGAGCTGATTGTGCGAAATTTTAATGCGTTTTTGTTCTGTATGTATCCTATATCTTAAGATAGCTCATTATCCAAATAACATCAAGCCGTTTTGCCTGCAAAATGTAAGAATAAAACGATTATATAAAAACCATAAAATCATAAACGTTCACTTACACAGCCGGGTAAAATAATAATTATAATATCCGGGACAAATCTCACACGGTCATCTGGTCCCAAACTAGGATTCCTTGTAATATGGGAACCAGAGACTGATATACATACACATATACGTTTAAATACTTACATCTATAGATATAATACACCCAGACACAGAGCAAACAAATCTGCCCATCACGGAAATGTTTGTCCTGGGTGAGGATCGAACCCATGACTCTCGGATCAGTAGTTAGGATCGCTAACCACTGAGCCACCGAGTCAGTCGAAAAAAGAAATTAAGCTAAAAGAATTTACTGCTAAAAAGATACAAAGATAATTAATCAAACTGTATTTAATTACTGTTAAAGTAAGCAAGGTCGCAACATTAAAAAAATTCAATTACGCAACCACATTTTGGATTGCATTTTTTTTAAACAATCACAATCAATCTTCACATTACCTTCAAACAAAGAACTTGTTCACTCGATTGCTCAACCGAGAGACACAGACAAACTCACAGATCTTTTAGATTTGGATTTAAAACTGCCACCGTCGCCACTTCGAGCCATTTGTCACGATTGGCAGGGTTATTCTCGTATCGGTTTGCGGATGGGACCAAATTGCATTTTAAGTGACATATTTGGCGTTATTCGACAGAGAACGTATCTGTGCTGTGCTTTATTTTAGTCGAAAATAAATAGAGCTGCTCTTCGGTTTTATTTTATTTTGTTACTAAAATACACTTTTTCCTAAGTTGCTTTTTAGTATTATTTGCTTTTAAAAAATTTAGTAGCACTTTTGCAGTTTTCGTTGCTTTTGGGCCTTAACATTATATTCTGGGGAGGCTGTTAGTTGACGTGATATTAATTATCAGGAATAAAATAAACACTTGTAAAGCAGAAAAATGGTAGCTGTCAGGATACGATTACAAATTATCTAAGTAGGATTTTTCACCTCAAGTTAAAATTTTTACTTATAATATTGAAATAAAAGTGACATATACTCCTATTTGAAAATCAAAAGACGATCAGCGACATTCCGATTTCAAATTCTGTTTCCAGTGTTGTTAGTGTTTATAAACTCCATACGAGCCGAGAAAAAAAGTATAAGTATCATATCTTAAAAAAACCTTCCTCTTTATTTTTAACAATTTTTCAACTCGTTGCTTCATAATTTGCTCAATAATAAAGTTGCCATTTGCTAAACGATTGCAGACTGACCCAACTGACTAATGGTAGCGTTCACACGACGACGCAGTGACAGACAGACAAACACGACTGATTTACGACACGACTGTAGTTGTGGACTCCTGTCTCTTTACTCTGGAGTGACCGTGGTTGGGTATCCTGATGAATGAATAATGTGTTGAGAACATTTAAAAGTTGTCCACCCTGTACACGATTACCTATTACGCCTCGTAATTTGTGTTCGTTTTTTAATCTATAATTGGTAAGCCGTTGGCATCATCTCACCTGATTGTAAGTAATGATAAAGCCGAATTTTTGAGTTTGTATATTGAACCGTTTAGGCTTTTTTTGTTTTGTTTGTTCGTCAGTTTGTGTCAGGTAAGTACAGGCAATTTGAGCTCAAAAAGGTTTCTAGTGAATACTTGAAAATTGAGTAGTTAAAATTTTTGTACACCTCTGTATTTTTTTATTTTACATCACGTATTTTTGCTAGGAAATCTCAAGATTCGAATTCAGCACTACAAAAACACACAACACGAATAAATTAAAACTACCCCCTGTAATAACTTACGAGGTAGAAACATTATTATGACTGCTTAATAAAATGTGAGTGGTTACGCAAAAAGGGACCTGAAGGGATTGGAAACGGTTTTTTTGTTTTTCATGAATTTTGTATCTGTGGTCTTTCAGCTTTGTTTTGGTCTAATCAGAATATTTTTAGGTGTCGTAGTTTTTTTTTATGGATTTTTTAGTGAGCCGAGGCAGTTTTGGAACTAATTTCGACTCAAAACTTTAAACGCGATTTACTCGAAATCAATTTTTTCCCTTGAGATCCCTTTTTGCGTAACCAGTGACAAATATTTTAACCCTTAGTAGTTAGATGTTTCAAAACAGGAACGCCTGTAAAATAAAGCTATTAAAGCTAAGTTAAAAATGCACTATAATTTAAAAAAGGAATATAAGAATTTAAAAATGTGCAGTCAAAATAAACCGTTAAGTGCATTATAAATTCATACTTGTCGACGGGACTAAATATAGTGGTAAAAACCACTGAATAAATCATTGGGGCTTCTCTATGGTATTTAGTGGTGACAGTCTGCTAGGGGTGTGCCCATAGAAAAGTTATTTTAAAAAGGAGTACATAGAAAAGTTATTTTAGGTCCTAATTCGTTTGCTTTTCTTTTAAAAAAGAACGTTAACAAAGAAACTTTGTAGTAGGTAGAAAAAATAACGATTTAAAATAATGAAAAAAACCTAGGTTTATGACCAAAACCCTGATTTTATCAAAAACCTACCATACCATACCATCTAAGTACTTAAATAAGTAACATAAACGCGTAAGATAAAGAATGAGTTCATGAGAGGGAGTCTGAAATTTGCGCCAGTGACAGAAAATCACTTTCTAAAGAATATCACAGTAAGTTACGGAATTATCACCACTTATGGGTAAGTGGTGATGTAATAAGGCCTTACCAAATAACAATAATAATATCTGGGACAAATCACACACGATCATCTGGCCCCAAACTAGGATTCCCTGTGTCTTGGGAACCAGAGACTGATATGTATAATGTTTTCTTCTTTTGCCATATTCTGATGGATGTCGGTTATCACTGCTATGTAGTGGTTTAAAAACTTGCTGTCATGATGCTTATGAGTAAAGATAAAAACATAATCGTCCTTTTAGGTAGTCGGGTAAAATCGAAATACAGTGATAAATACGAAAAATTGAAATATTAATGTTGAAGCAATTTCATTTTGTTTTAAGTTGCCGAATTGTGAAAATTGTCACACCGTTTAAAATGGTTCACTTTAAAGCTTTAAAAGATCACCGTTATGTTAAGTTTGCGAATATGTTTAGCTCCAATTTTTAACATGTGTCCTTTATGTGTATAGGTTACTTACTTAGTACTTAGTACTTTACTTAGTAGGTTACTTAGTACTTTATGTACTAAGTTCTACTAAGTACCATGACTTAAAATTCTCCATACCGTGAACACAGCCTTATGTACGAATTTCGCGTACATTCGTGAACCAAAAGTGATAAGTACACATTTAGCGCACTGCAGAAACACGGTACTGTGATTTTGTATGGAATCGCTAATTTCTAGCGGTTTCCCTTTGCTTTTTGGAAATGTTAGCGTGTGTTATGAAAAAGTTATGGTACTTAGAGATTGCATTCTATTTGGTCGGCATTCAAGCCTATTTAGAATTTAGACCTTACTTATATGTAAACAGTATCCAGCCGTCCAAATGGAAAGTATTATAATTTCGAGTATATTATTTAATCTATGGGAATGGTGGAAACTCCCACGCGTGGTGATTTATTATTAGTCACTGACACTATTTGTCTGTCCGTCAGCGGTTAGAGCTCACCTACTTAACTGCATTGTTATTCGCAAGGTAGAACAATATATATTTATGCGTAATGCAAGCGCTGTTTGCATAAAAAATTTTGTCTTTTGAGTTTGCTTCATACGTTGTTATTATGTGAGTTTATTTACCTCCCGACACAAAATAATGATGATATGTTTTAAATCTTTTCATAAACACAAAAGCTGTTTGACTGTGGTATCATCACTTTAAAACTGGTGGAAATATATGAATTAGTTTTTTTTTTCAAAAGTGAAAATAAAACTTTCAATGCAGCGTTTCTGAAAATTGAGAAGTTTCATCTGTCAGAAATCCGTTTGACCTCTGGCTGTAAGAGCACTTTATATATTATACAGTTTTTAGATTTTTAAATCTTCCTGTTGGCCCGGAAACGTCCAAGCTGTTGGGATTCTCACAATCGCGCACACACTCGCCAGAGATTTTATTGCGAGTTGCGATTTCAGGGTTGTGTTCGGGAACATGTGGAATTCACAACGTTATCGTAAACGAGAATCGCGAGATTATTTATCTAATACACATTCTAACATACATTTATAAGGCGAGATAATGTTAAATATTACTTATGTAACTTACACTTTTATAAGAAACTTTAACACATTGGTGATAATTACAAAAAAAGGTATTACAATTCTTGTGCTAAAGGTGTGAAGGGTTTCATAATAATCCGAACATTACAAAAAATACCGTTCCCGGAACGCTTTCGCACCGCCCCGGGGCCGCCTCTGTGTGTGTTGCGTTAAAAGTAGCTAAGTTTCAACGCAGACACTCCAACAAATAGTCGTACATTATTTTCCTACTGCTGCTGCGTAAAAAAATCACATTTGAACACACGTTAATGTGTGTTGCGTGGCTTTCTCTAAGCAACCGTACCGGATCTTACCCGCAGTAATGTGCGGTCGCTTTTAGAGAGAGGCAGGGAGTAAACGTATCGTATAACAGTACTAATGTATTTACTAAGCTAGGCCACAGAGTACTTTGTCTAGCTACTCCTTCTATGCTAGTAAATTATGGTCATAGTCTCTGGTTTCCAAACGTACCCTCGAACCTTGATTCAGAACACGTTCCCGTTCTCAAACAGGAGGCGCGAGCAGCGGCATTCGGAGCGCATATCGCGCGTTCTTTTTTCCAAATTTGAAATTTGAACTGCGCTACGTCACGATTTATTTGGCGGGCGTGGATATGTCATTCGTTGGCGGGTTGTCGATAAAGTTTAAACGATTCCGAGAGCTTTTAGAACGCGTTTTTTGAATTTAAAAATTGAAAGGTTCTGGGACTGGCAGCTTTTATGAATTACTTAATTAATTTAATTGAAAATGTCCATACTTAATTTTGTTTTTGTTTCCTTTCAGGTATGTTTTTTTTCCTACATTTCATTTATCGATCATCGAAGCTTAAGTAAGTTTTGAATTAAGTATTATAGCGAATAAGATCGTAATAGTATGATAAATAAAATATTTCTACACAAAATTTTATTAGCAGATATGATTAATCGACGCCCTTTCAAAATATTGTAATGAATTTCAAAATTTAAATGTATAATCAAGTCATACAATAACACTTGCTGCCCACTCGACCTACAAACCCTTTGTGAGCTTGCAAGGTCGGTCAGATCTGTCTGTTTAACACTGGGTTGCCAGCATTGCGATCAAAAAATCCCACACAAAGTACCACGGTTTCAACATAAACCTCAGTCGGTAAAACAAATGAAAAATATACCAACTGATATTGAAATGAGAAATTTTTAAAATATTGCCTCTTTCTGTGGCATCTCATCTCACTTTTATTAATATTATAAATGCGAAAGTATGGATGTTTGTTTGTTCTACTTTCACGCCGAAACTACTGAACAGATTTGGATGAAATTTGGTAGGTAGGTAGATACAGCACTCGAATAGCACATAGGATAATTTTTATCCCGGAAAACTTACGGGTTCCCTGAGGAATGCTTAAAAACTCCATATTTCCAATTCGTCACTAGATGGCGCCATCTTGACATTTTCTTTATCTCTGGACCCAATTCTGAAGTCCACGCAGACGAAGTTGCAAGCAGAAGCTAGTTTCATATAAAATAAAGAGCTTAGACTAATATCTCACTTCCTAATTCAAATATTCATCTTGCTTCTTAAAAAAATTCTAAATAATATTTATTTATTATATTTGAGTATGATATTTTGTGTTTTCTTTCTTCAAATTTCAATTTGTAGTAGACACGCAAGTTTGAAGGAATTCAGTGGATGTTAGGATTCTTAGGACACGTGAATTTCTATAGATCTAAATATTAGTGGATTAAATGGATAAAAATTCATATACACAAAGGCTTAAAAAACAATAGACAATTTTATCAATAAAAAATGTAACACCTGACTGTATATGCCTAGCTTCAATTTTATTTTATTTTTAAATCCCCACAATTTAAGGTTTTTTTTTTTAACACTGCAACCCAGTGATTATCAAATAGACAATAGTTTTACTGTGCAAGCTTAATGTAGTTAGTTATAAACATGTGTATGAGCTTTGGACATAGACCAAGGTCGGTGAGTCGTATACACTATACAGGATACAGCGTGAAATAAAAAAAGTTTTTTAAATTTAATTGTCTGTTTATAAAGTAAATATTTAAAGTCAGTATATTAATTCGTATATGTCAGTATGTGTCGATTTATTTGAGAAATTATTGAAAAGTTTTAAAAACTTATCCGATAGTTGATTGCTAGTCGAGTTGCTTTTTATCAAATATCAAAAACATATTTTTTCCAAAATGTCACTGTTCCTTTTATGTTTGAAGGTTCTAAAAATATTTGAATTCGTGAACGCTGACGTTATTGTTCAATATTTTATTATATTTATTATGCATTTCATGAAAATCCCAAGTGAGGGAGGTTTTTGCAAATTCAATAAAAGGGCTATTAATAAAATAAACAATATTGAATAATTTATTTTATTTGGATTTTTTTCATCATAATCAGCCTGTCCACTGCTGGACATGGGCACGCTACTTATACCTATCTTGGATTGTTAACTCTGTATGAAAACTACAACATTATGTTGTTTAAAGTTACAGTGACACCCTGTATAAGTCTGTATGCGCCTGCGTAAAGACAATTCATCTCTATTGTTCACATATGTATGAGTGTTGCGCTATTGCGCAAATTATTTTGACATGAGATTTAACAAGGTGACTATCGATCGTGATTTTGAGCTTTTAAAGATTATTTTAGTAGGTAAATGAACACATTCATAACTTCTTCAGTTTATGCTCTAAAGGTTATTACAAAATACTAGATAATATCATATCAATGACAATGATATATGGACATGTATAGATCCTCTAGCACATAATTTTAGTGTTGCACCGACTTTCTTTTGGTCTCGACGTTTCTTATCGCTTCGCAAACACTTCCCGAAACGTTGAATGTACAAGTTCCGCGTGGTAGGGGCTTTGTACCAGGTAGAAAAAAAAATTGACGATTTGAAAGCATGTGTAAAAAGCATCTACTTAAATAAAAAACATTTTGAGTTTTGTTATGTATGTTTATTTATATTGTGAGAATTTTCTTATTCAGATTCCACGAAGCGCAACCTATGCATAAGTTAATAGAATTTAAAGCTGACTTTAACATAGTTATCTGCTCATTGCCTCAAAAATAGTTGCTATTAGTGAAATAGTAAAAGTCTGCCTTTGCAAAGATCGAATTCGACCCACAGCGTTCTATGCAATGAGCTTCAGCTGACTATGGCATGGTTAACTACTATTCGCGGAATAACGTCGTTGCCCAAAAAAACGTTATTTTGAAATAATTAGTGGAACATTATTCCAAAATAACGTTCGTTCATTCGACCCACAGCGTTCTATGCAATGAGCTTCAGCTACTATGGCATGGTTAACTACTATTCGCGGAATAACGTTGTTGCCCAAAAAAACGTTATTTTGGAATAATTAGTGGAACATTATTCCAAAATAACGTTCGTTCATTCGACCCACAGCGTTCTATGCAATGAGCTTCAGCTGACTATGGCATGGTTAACTACTATTCGCGGAATAACGTCGTTGCCCAAAAAAACGTTATTTTGAAATAATTAGTGGAACAGGTCAAACAAAAGATTGCCAATTTCCATTCTTCTTTTTCTTAACGTGTCTCACTATTTAACCGTGCTATCACAAGGGACAGGCGGCGATATCCTAGTGCTACACTTAGCATCACTTTGGATCATTTTCCATTTTTCTTTTTACAAGGTTATAATAATGGAATATTTGAAATAATTTTAACCCGTTACCGATGCCTTTCAAAATAAGCATTCGGCTGAACTGACCTTTTAATGAGATGAAATGCTATTTCGCTGAGCAAATCATTGGGGTCGCCGATAACATCTGCGGTCGAACGCCGCTTGTCATTGATGCCCAGCTCAGATCTACGGAACCAGGTGTGGAGCTAGGCATTATGTATGTGATTTGACCCCCTGGGTTAATTGATTTTCATCAATTGTTCTGTAATCGAATATGAGTACAAGTACTTATTGACATGGTTCCTCAAAGTAGGAGGAGTCATTATGTTTCAGTCCCCTGGTTATTGTGCTCTGTTTTTCGGGTTAATTTTGTTAAAATTCCAAGAGATTCTTGAATCAACGAAGTAATTAATAACAAATTAGAATTTATTATAAAGTAGATTAGATAATATTCAATTTATTTTTTCATATTACTAGTTATAAAAACGATTAATAAAACTACATTATATACATTACTTTGTGTTTAACATATTTAATTAATTAATTTATTTAAAACTACAATGTAATCTTAAAATAAGAATTTAATTTGTGCCAGCGCAACAAAAAGAAGAATTCATCTGCAATATTATATCTTATAAGATTTTGACTGCAACATTTATATTTTATATTTGGATATGACCTCTGTTCCCTAAGTCCGTCCCTGCCTCAGCTCGCTAGCGGTTTTTGTTCATATTAATTGATTTATTGCGGCCCACTTCTCGTTATATTTTGTGGTCTTTTGAGGTACGGAGGGGGGGGGGGGGTATACACATATACGTATCGTATAGATATAGTACACGCACGAGTTGCAAACACAGACCCAACAAATCTGCTAGTCACAGAAAAGTTTTCCTTGAGTGGAAGTCGAACCCACGGCTCACAGACAGACACATTATGTATCCGTTAGTACCACTGAGGCACTGAGTCCTGAGGTTTTGACAGGCACAGAGGTACCATTTATGAATCATCCATCAAAAAACAAGTTCAATATTCTTCTGAACTTACCCCAAGGAAGTCAATTTGTAAAAATCATTTTTTTAATTTTTCATACAAATCATAAACCTGCATTAGTGAGGTTTGTATAAAAATATCTTCTCTCTCTCTTTTAAAATATGGCAACATTATTTCCATTTTACAAATAAATAATATATGCGTTTTCGTAGAAACTAAAGAAAAAGATTGTATTGTAATACCACAAAGAAACTTATGCGGTCTTCTTAAAACCCGAGTCACAACGGAACGGCATAACGCATAACTTAGCCGCCATGGCTTTCCCAGATAAAAATAAGTATCTCATAGCATACTGAACGTACTCTATAAGAATATAAAACGATGCTTTATCCGCATGACACCTAATAAAACGTACGGCTTTTATGTCTGACGACATTTCAACTTTGTCGCGTATCCGATAGATTATCTCGAGGAGATATTTTGTGTGAGTCATGTTTTTGGTAGTTTTTTCGTGATCTGCTAGCTTTTCTGGCTAGATTTTAGGGTTTTACCCCGACTGTTTGAGGGGAAAGGTTATGTTTTTGAGTGTATGTATGTTTGTCTCTTTGGCTATGTAGCTCTTTGTTTGATAGGATTTGGAGTAAGAGGTATCGGTTAATTTGTCTTAATTCTCGAAATTTCACTATACAGGATGTAACCAAGGGCGCTTTGATTGCACCTTCTGGTCATCATACATATACAGTGTGTTAAAAAAGTGCGCTTGAAATTTTAAGGGGTTACTCGGAATAAAGTACAGATACAGGAAAAATATTGGAAAAAATCTTATCTACATTTTTTCAGTTTCCAACACTAAATCTGATTAGTAAATCAATAATAATTTGTATGGGAAACTGAAGAAATATTGTGAGTATATCGGTTTTTTTCAGTATTTTTCCTGTATTCTCTACTTGATTCTGAGTAACCCTTTGAAATTTTTAAACGCATTTTTTAACACCTGTATAAACTGCGAACTTTCTGTTTACAGTTTATATTGAGAGTCGTAACCATTTCTTACTGTGTGGCTTGAGGCCAGCTTTTAAAAGCGAAGCCGCGTTACACCATTAGTATAAGTAAATCTTCATAATAAAATGTTGTACGTTCTATACTTTAGTATCCCACCTACGATTCCCATTGTTATTCCCAGAACTGATGGTTATCAGGCAATGATGAAATGATCTAACACCTGCGCTGCGCAAGAGTTGGAAGTCTTATTTTATTAAAGGTTATTATGTAATATTTTAACTGTTGTTTTTTAATTGGTGATTTGGAGGCAATTGATTCTTTTATGAATTTTGGAGACTGTTCAATTAGTTGATGAATAGAGAAAGAGTAAAATGTACATATAGTTGTACCTACTAACTGTAGAATTTAAACTATTTATATTTAATTTGATTTTTATGAAATATATTCGAACAAAATCACCAGAAAGTTCACGGAACTGTCTTCAAAGAGTCAGTAATCAATTCCCGATTTTTATGTTGAATGTTACATAGTTTATTCATAAAAAGGGAAGTAAATATTTAAATTAAATGTTGTGAGTTGTCTAGTGTTTAAAGACAGTGAGAGAGATAAGACTGGCTGTTAGATAATTTGTTCTACATCTACAGCTACGAAGAGTATTCGAAATACCTTGTAATTATGTTTTTATTTGATTTTATATATACGATTTTTGTACTACGCTACCTTTTTCTTTGTATTGACCTGTAACTATTGTTACTAAATAAATAATTCAATTCAATTCATTTATTGCTTATTTATATTTATCTATGAACTATTTGGTTTCTTTTGGAAGTTAGATTTAAAGCCTATAGGTATCTCTGTAAGGGCTAAGATGGAATGCTTTATTAAGCTTCTGGTATTTTCCAATATTGTTTAATATAGAACTTAACCTGTGCTGTGTTTAATAACTATTCAGTGAACGGTGGCAAAGCATAGTTGCACCATAATTATGTTAGGCAAATTCATAGCATAATACTATGGCCTTTGTGACCCGTGGATTCAGGATCAGCCATTGTGATATAAGGTCGTTTGTAATAACTATAGGTGTATCGGATAAGTATAGATACCGTTGTAACTGTGTAAAAGATAAAAATACAAAATATATCGTACTGCTCAAAACTTGTATTAAGTTTGTTGCTTTTCCAATTGATTGACGAATTTGCTCGTCGAATATATTTATATATATCTATATCCAGGATGTATATTTTTTTCTAATCACCGTAGAATTCCCAGTTAACGGATTTTACACCAATTTTGTTACATCCTGTATATATATTTTTTAGTTCACATCGGTTTAAGGGACTGCACACAAAAGAGCGAAACGGCGCGAAGCGAATTCGCACCGCAGTAATCTGTATGGGTAAATCGATGTTATTGTATATGCAAGTTCGCAGATTTCTGCGATGCGATGTCGCATCGCAGTTTTGTGTACAAGCCCTTAGCTAAACAACATACTATCTTAACCTTTCCACAACTAACTAACCATAACCCCTAGGGCCTAGTCGCTCGTGTATATTATACATACATGCATACATATAATTAAATTCATGTCCAATATAATTACACGATGTATTGTTCAGAGGGTCAGAGCGTAATTACTCAATTGTCTGACTTACATTCGTATTAATTTAATTAATTTACTGATCGACTGGGCCTGACGGGTTCGGTTTAGGGTACATCTGTCATATTTTGTACAGGTTTTGAAGGATTTGAGCCTATACAGTCGTTTGAAATGTCGTGGCTTATTGTGTATTAGAATTTCGGTCTTGTGTTATTTGGTGGCATAATATTTTAGGGGTGGTTATGCGATTCAGTGGTTGTCTCGTGTTGTCATAGAATGTATTGTATTTTAAGTAAGGTCTTTATAGGAGATACGTAAGAGAACTAAAGTTACCGACATAGCTCTCAGAATCGCTAGACTTAAGTTGCAGTGGGCAGGGCACACAGCTCGTAGAACAGATGGCCGTTGGGGCAGTAAAGTTCTCGAATGGCGACCGCGCACCGGAAGACGCAGTGTGGGCAGGCCTGCGACTCGGTGGACCGACGACCTGGTAAAGGTTGCAGGAAGCCGCTGGATGCGAGCTGCACAGGACCGGTCGGTATGAAGATCCCTGGGGGAAGCCTTTGTCCAGAAGTGGACGTCTTTCGACTGATAGATAGATAGATAGAAGGTCTTTATAATAAGAGCCGTCCCCAAGGTATAGACGGTAGCTGCCTGGTGTTATACACTGGCCCACAGAGATATCTGAACTCCTACAAAAGCTATTCGTGATACATGGTGTTTGTTTGTTTGTAATCTCTTATACCTCTTACATAAGGGAGGGGGGTCAGTCAGGGGGTGTTCCCTGTAAGGGATCTCTTCCAGCCAACCTCTGAGCAGGTAACTTAAAAGGATATTACAAAAGATGGGTGGCATGTTCTGCACATACTAAACAATTACAAAAAAATAAAAAATAAAATACACAACAGCTTGAAATAATATATTGTGTATTACGGAGAGGTTCAGATATCTATGTGTCTGTCTGTACTATGATGCTCAAATGGAAACACTTATATAATTTAGATTATTTTGGTTTATTTAAAATAATACTTATTAAAATATTTATACAGAAGTGGTTATCATGGCGAACCCTTAGAGAATCTTCGGTTCTAAGCCATCAAAATCAGACAGCGAACGATTCAAATCCTTATTATTTTTAATAGAAACGTTCTAACGCCGAAAAGACTACAATGCGTGGCTGTAGAGATTCCATCACTACAGTACTAAGAATCACCCGCGGTCACGTGCATTTTAATAAGATTTACACCTTCGGAAGTGCAATGCGACCTTCATTCACATCTAGTTATCAGATGTGCAGGCTTCCTCGCGACATTTTCCTTCATCGTTAAAGCAATCTATATGAACGTGTATGTATGTAAGTTTCGAGAAACTCATTGGTGCATTGGCCACGATTTGAATCCGAGACCTCTGGTTGGGAGGTTTAATGTCGCTACCTGTAGCAGCAGTTTCAGCAGATTTTGTCAGACCTTCTGTACTAATAATAATAATAATAAAGACGGGCTGGTTTCCGCAACCAGGCGACAGGTGCGCCCATTTTGCGTGATTCGGCTGGCCTCATTGCCAGCTCAGCTCCTCCAGGAAGCCCAGTAGCCCCCGCAGGTTGCCGACGACTTCCGGGAGTGTCCTCGGGTCCTTGAGGTGTTTGACCCTGTATGAAGCTACCTCTTTGCATTCCAAAAGAATGTGAGCAGCTGTCTCTTCGGTCTCCATGCATGCTCGGCACAGGGGACTGTCGGTGATAGGTACCTAGAGTGAACTGGTGTTTGACCTTTTGTACTACCGTACAAATTCTATGATCATGGGTTTAGGGGTTAACTTAGCATCACCAGCAGTTACTTGTAGCAAGATTAAATATGTCTTGTGAAAACTCACGAGTCGGTACTTCTCTATCCTCTTTCTATAGTCATCATGACGAAAGCTGTGATAAAAATTTTAATGATCATCAAATCAAACATTTCAAGTGGTTGTCGAGTACCATCATCGACAATTGATAATTTAAAAACATTACAATGTACCGTTAGATACGTCCTTCCTTGTCAGTCTTCGTTTATATGTCCGTGATTTGGATGGTAGGTACAGTTAAATTAAGAAAAATCTATGTCAATGATAAAACTATTTGGACATTCATTGATCTTAATAGCTCTATAGTTGAGTAGTGACGTATACTGTGAAAAAGATTATGACCTATTTTTTACAATGCTTTTATTTATTAAATTCGTGTTTTAGATGTACTCGTGTGTGTATATTTGTATTTCAGTAGAGAATGTCTGCGTCTTTACTATTCCACTCTTGTTAAGTCGTATTTTGACTTATAAGCATGGGTAAACAAATACTTAAAATTATTTTTAAGTATATTAAGAAAGTCATTTCTTTTTCAAAAATACAAGTGATCCTGACTGCAAGTTCTAATTTGTCAATAAGAAAGTAAAGGTGAATACATTACATACCTGTCACAGAATAGTACATGTCTATTTTTATGCAACTAACTGTACATACATAATCGATTGCGGTCATGATTCTCACGTTACTATTGCGAAATCTATTCGAGTTCAGCAGGTCATAATCGAAGGGTTAGTGGTCATTGGTACCCGATGACTCTTCGGTATTAATTCATAATTATGGATGCTATTCACTGGATTTTCTTATAAAGTGTCATATCGAAGCGTGAATAGAATCCATAATTATGAATTAATATCAAAAAGCCATCAGGTACCAATGACCACTAACCCTTTGATTATGACCTGCTAATCTTAGATATTTAGCACAGGAAGGGTAAACTGAAGTTCAGCGAGAACAGTTAGTACAACATATTGTTGCATTAACTCAGTGGATGTGTATGGATGTTGTAAGTATATATTTAATAGATAAATAGAAACACCTACTTATTTATAAAAAGGTATAGAAGTTAAAAAAATATATAGACATGTCTATACCGTTCATATGAGAATTTCCGAACTGAGTCCCACAAAGCGTGACCACCACCATTCGTAAGGTTATGCCGCCTGTATCTTAGAATCGATTATTTTTCTTCTTAATACTGTACATGTATGTACTGTAATGTAAATGTATATAAAGTATGTTTATCCGTCTCTAGTTCCATGCGACAGGAAATCCAAGCTTACGGACAGTTGAGCATGTGTAATTTACCCCAAATAAAAACATAATAAACGAAACGCCTCTTGGGACCAAACGCTACTAAAAGCCGGCGAGTGGCGATTTGTTTCGGACACGCAATCGAATTGCAATACACACGAGTTATTATAATCGATATCTACAATAATCGTGAATCATTAGATGTCATTACTAAAAGGTCATTTGTACATAAGTTTTGTTTATTTGCTTTTCCGTCATTACATATTTAGTCATGGATAATTATTGTCGCAATAGTCTAGACACGTAAAATTTCCTTTTCTATCCTCGGCTCAAGGGGAGGACAAAGTTTTTCGAATGTATGTCTGTCCATTTCGTTGTTACCATGTGTAGCCAAAATGGCTTGAAGATGTAGTGCGAGGTGTCGTTTGGTTTGACTTGATTGACAGTTTTGCAGGCGGTTTTTTTTAAATTTAATTGGTCAGTTTATTTGTCCTGTTTTTTTTTAACAAGGTTTAACAATATAGCTTATTTATAATTTTATATAGAGCTTCTACTCGTCATTCTAAAAAAAACTTTTGTTCTAAGACTTTGCTTTACGTTTTTTTTCTTAACTCTATATAGTTACTTAACTCTATTAGGTTAATCAATTTGTATAAGAGTTTCAAAGATTTTTTTGCAGTTACAGCATAATCGTTGAACAGAAGTTGTTCAGTATGAAGAGTATTCGCCGCCAGTTAACGGTTCCTTTACATATATTATTACATACCCTCTATAACACTGAACGCAACCAAACCTTTATAAAGGATCTCATAAATCTTTCATACCGAGGTGCTGAGTAGTTAGAAACTTGATTGAACACTGCCCGGGTCATAGGTTCGAGGTCTGAACCACCTTTCACTTGCGTAAGACATGTTCCAATGTAATATACCTATCAAATACACACGCTGTTTGTATTTTGATAGCTTGTTGTTATGTCATGTATCAGGTTGAAGCTAGTTGTTATTTATGCAATTTTAATGGGTTCATCTATGATTGATTTGATTGGCAAAATTGGGTGAATGTTCAAGTTCTCTCTTATCGTGTGGCACAATTTAACCGTACTATCCACAAGGTAAAGGCAGCGGTTGCCTGGTGTTGCACTTAGCATTACCCGCGGTCACGTGTAGGGCATTTTTAGATTTACACCTACGGACGTGTGCAACGCGACCATAATACACATCTAGAATTCAGATGTGCAGGTTTCCACACGACGTTTTCCTTTACCGTTAAAGGCGGCATGAAAATGCACGTAAGTTTCGAAAATCTCATTGGTGCACTGGCCAGGATTTGAACCCGAGACCTCTGGTTAGGAGGACGGAGTCACTACCCGCGGAGCCACCGACGCTTTTGAATTTCAAGTGCAAGATAAATTCTGCCCTCGGAAGAAAAAAAGGCCGTAAAGTATGCGAAAACCTCATACACTTTGCGGCCTTGTTTCTTATAACGGCAGAATTTAGGTTGTTTGATTCCTTAGCCTTTTGCTTTGATTATCATCAAGGTACCAATTTCGGCCGCTCACCGGAAGACTTAGCATAGGCAGGCCTCCCACTCGGTGGACGATGACCTGGTAAAAGTTGCGGGATTCCGCTGGATGCGAGCAACGCAAGACTGATTGCCGTGGAAATCCTTGGGGGAAGCCTTTGTCCAGCAGCAGACATCTTTTGGATGATGATGATGACTATTATCTAGAATTCTAGATTAAAGGTTGGGGTGGGCTGTTTTCCGCAACTAGATGACCATTGCGCCCATTTTGCGTGACGGGTCAGCTCATTGCCAGCTTAGCTCCTCCAGGAAGTCCAGTAGCAGTCTAGGGTTGCTGAAAACATCCTGGAGTGACTCCGTGTTATCGAGGTTCGCGCGCGACCCTGCGTACAATGCCAGCGTAACCTTCTTTATTATCAAAATAACAATTATTTTCTCCTGCCCTAATGATGAAATTGAAAAAAATGCCAGAATTGTATATTTGTTTGAAAATTTGGACACAAATGTATTAGATGATTTGCCAAATTTGTATGAAATATTGCAAATTGTAGCCTAGCTTGAAGGATATTGGAATGGAGTGCAATTGTCTTTAGATTCGTCATTAACCACATGTAAGTGACAGTATACATTAGCCATGTTTTTTAACATTAAGGTCTACATAGACTGCGTATTTAAGTATATTTCTTTGATGAAATGCAAAATGCAAAAAAAAATGTTTAAATTCATCATACAAACAAGAATTGCCTTATCTCCAGATGTCATTATAAATCACAACGAAAACTGTTTGTCTGTTGATCTGTATTCAAAGCGATACCTCTTGAACCCGTTCTTGCGCAAACTATGTAGTCACATGTCGTGGCCCCGCTTGTGATTTTAAACACGCTGTATATTCGCATGGGAACTGCAGGCGCACCCTGTATATGACGTTATGCAGGTGAATGTAAAGGACTTTTGTATAATAAACTCTTGTATCATTGGTAAAAGACATATGGATCGCTTAATCTGAACGGTTTTTCCGTAATCGCTATTACGGTTTTCCGGAACCATTAACTTTTCCTACGTTCGAAATTAAAACTCAGAAAGTACCAATTAATTAGTGATTTTTAGATTGAGTTGGCAATATGAAAGTTTAGGGTTCCGTAATTAAAAAGGTGCCAACGGTACCCTAAAATAAAGCCTACGCCGTCTGTCTGTACGTCTTGACATCCTTTTGTTTGGTCTTCAGATCTCGTTAACGATGAATACCATCTCGTCTTCTAAGGCACAGGTATATTCCCATACCTCGGGAAGATTAAGCTATACTCCACACACGGGGGCTAAGTCCGGATTGGTGGAGTTGGTAGAGCTTGTAGCCAACCACCCTGTATATTTTAAGTTTTCACCTCTGACATGACTTCACAACTGTCATCTAGTGACAGCAAACGGTACCAACGGCTTAGTAACGTGCCTCGCAAAGCACGAAAATGATCGTGATAAATACCACTAATAGTGACCCATCCAGCCCATAACCTTGTCTGTAGTCACTTAACCTGCGTAATCGACACAACCACGCATGCCGCACTAAGTCACGACAGCTTCGACTTGACATCATTAAAAGTTACAATATTTTTCTGTCCAAATAAATTATATCTGTAAACTTCAACAAACAAAATTATTTATTTTCCCTAACTTTGTGTTATTAAATTATGACGAACTCCGAATAAAGTTAGACAATTTTCTAATTACGCTAATTACGATACGCACTCTGTCGAAAACTGCCCTAATTAAGGTACCTGATTGAAATAACAACAACAGCACAACAAAACATTGCGAGAGTTTTTGACTAAGTTGCTTATTAGGGTTTTTGTCTCGTTTTTGCTTTTGAACCGATCTGTCTTTCAAGGAGATTGTATTTGGGGAGAAAGCGCTAAGTCCTGGTTCACATGTATATTTCTGCTAACTATTGCTAATAAAGGACCATGTTAAAATAGTAACAAAATTAAAATAGTACTAACCTCCATCGAAAATCACTGAACCTTTTTTTTTTCAAACATAGCCAAAAACAATGGCCATTAAAACCAGCTACCTAGTGATAAAACCATAAAACCGCATTAAAATTATATTGGCGTTAAAA
Source organism: Coleophora deauratella (assembly GCA_958295455.1). Lineage (NCBI taxonomy): Eukaryota > Metazoa > Arthropoda > Insecta > Lepidoptera > Coleophoridae > Coleophora > Coleophora deauratella. The sequence continues at coordinate 8,361,074 of OY282413.1, read as the reverse complement.
AAAAATATATGGTGTAAAATTATTAAGCAGTACCAGCTTATTTGTTAACACCTTGTATAACTGTGGCTTTATCATTTGTATTGTAGTCAACTCAAAAATAGAAATAAAAAAGTTACTTAGTCTAAAATAGTTTACAAATTAAATTCATTAAGTCAGAGAAGTAATGCCTTTCCAGTCTGCTTCATCTCAGATAAAATAATTGACATTCATTTATTATTCATGCAAATTTCTATTTTAATATTATCTTTTTAAGGTTCCGTGACCAAAGAGCAAAACGGAGCCATATTGCTGTCAATTTCAGATCATTTATTGCATGTCACAGTAGTCAAAATTATGTCGGTCTGTCGGTCCGTTTGTTAAGTTACATAAAAAAGCCTTAGTCAACGTGAACGAAATCAATATTTTGTCCTGTATATAAGGTGCTACTTTATTAGTGCCCAATACTTTAGTCAGTGCTTCTACTCCTGATTCTGATCAACTTTCCCCAGGGAACCCATAGTCAAATCGCAAAAAAAAATTTGGACTCTTCATACAAATCGATCAGCCGAGCGGCCAAATTAGTATGAAGAGTCCAAAAAATTTTTTGCGATTCGTCTATGGGTTCCTTGGGGAAAGTTGATCGAAATCAGGAGTAGAAGCACTGACTAAAATATCGGGCACTAATAAAGTAGCACCTTATATTGTTAATTCTTCAATAATGAAGAATTAGCGCCAACGTTATTTAGACTACTCTGTAACAGAGTCTAATTCAGAAACTAGTAGGGAATGTTGAATTTCTTTACATTATGTAGGTACTATAAACAACTTAAACAGTAAATACAGAAAACGCTGATCTCGTAATGAAATTACATTAAGCTGTGAACAAAATAAACCAAAACATATTTTTATTTAAAATATGTATATACATTATATCATATGAACGGAATTCTAGAGGAACGTGGTCTGACTAGCATTTCCCTTTTTTTAAATAAAAGATTAAAAAGTTTTCTTTAAACAAGAGAGTAGATTTTCCCTTGTGAGCAATATTCTGTAGCAGTGTACGTATACGTATACGTAATCACCATTTGTGTCTGTCTTAAATGACCAAAACTAAATAATGAGTTCAGTTTTTTGTCTCGATCTCATGCAGTTTTCTGTTAAAATTATCGTCTTTTTCATACAAAATTAAAAGGTTTTATTTAGACAATTCTTACAGATATTTTTAGTAGTTTTAGTGACAAGATAATGTAGCTCAATTTGTGTTTGTACAACCATACGTAAACAACAAAAAATCTACGATTTTATTTTATTTTATTCGAAAATAAAAACTTGTGATATTTCGATGTTCGAAAAACAATAAGTTGGACGCTTGGAAATTGGAATATCGAATGTATAAAAGAAGGATCAAGTTCATTGGAATCGAACTGAACTCTGTGGAATTCGAAATCTAAATGATATTGGATTTGCATTCGAGTTTATTGAGTTTTCTGATGAAAAAGATTTGAGATTGAGGAAAATCTTTTAAAATACATATACTCATCATGAAAAACGTAAAAAATATACTGGGGAATCGGGTAAAAACAGTCAAAAATTTAAATGTTTTTTATTTTAGTAGATGTTGTACAAATTCTTTTAAATCTTCATTTTTCTTCTACCTAGCACAAAGTTTCTACCAGTTGAGACTAAATCACTATCTTCACATTTTTGAACTCAATCGAACGTTCTTTTCTACTAGTATATACCTTAAAATAAGTCTCTAGAACAGTGGTTTTCAACCTGTGGGTCACGACCCCCTGGGGGGTCGCGAAGCCTTTCTCAAGGGGTCGCGGGTAAAAGATAAAGTTAGTGTTTATAGGTCCTACACTGCAATGAAAAAAATCGATTTCAGTAAGAAGGCTGGACCTGTTAATTTTTTAAAAACCTTGTAAAAATGTGATTTTATTTTGGAGACGTTAATAAGGAAATCATTTTCTAATTGAAGAAAATTATAAACGTAGTCTTTCAAATCACTTACATTTTGTATGTTTATGGCCCTAGGGGGGTCTCAAGATTTTTTTAACTTGTAAAGGGTCGGGTATTAAAAAAGGTTGAAAAACACTGCTCTAGAACAAGCCTGTAGATTAGTATGTAATTTTTCGAATCATTTCCTCTTTTCCATTGTTACCAGTGCTTGTAATTAGAGGGGGAGGGTGTGGGAGGAAGGGGGGGAACCCCTTCGACTGATTGAGAATTCATAATAATTGTTGCTCAGATTTCGCTGGAATCAAACGCATTTAACGGTACATTAAACTTGCCAGACAATGGACATTTATTACAATTGACTATCATCTGTGGAGCCGCCTTTTCGAATATTTTGCTTCAAATATTCCGCATACTAAAACTGTCAATGTTTTAGCACAAAATAGACACAGAAGGTCCGCTCAATACAAACCACTAAAATCGTAAGCATATACATGCTTATAGAAATATATGGTCGTTCGAGGAAGGTCACGATCGCACAGTATCGTGATCTTGCCTACAACGACCGTATACGTCTATAAGCATGTACTTATATGCTTAGGATTTTAGTGAGCCTATTGAGCGGACCTTCTGTATCTATGTTTCGTTTTCGAACATCAAATCGACTTCCAAAAAACAATCGAGACTTTTGGTGATCGGATCGATGCAAAGGGCGTGTTCACAATGCAATCAAGTAAGTCTGCGTATGTACTTAGTTTAAAAAACATCTGATCTTTGTTACATTGATGTTTTTTTTAAATTACAATAGAGTTCTCCTCTAGTTTATGCATTCGTTGTTTGCATAAATTTTTTTAGACAACTGAAAAATTTTGGGAATTCAAAGTTAAAATCAGCTGATTTATTTGTATGAAAGCGAAAAATATCTATGATATAGTTAATACTTTTGATTGTAGGTTTTAATTTATACTAGCTTCCACCCGCGACTTCGTCTGCATGGACTTCAGAATCTGGTCCAAAGAGAAAGAAAGTGTTAAGGTGGCGCCATGTATTGGAAATTTTGAGTTTTTAAGCATTCCTTCGGAAATGGAATGGGAATTAAATTTTCCGGGACGAAAGTATCCTACGTGTTAGCCGAGTGCTTTATCTATCTACCTACCAAATTTCATCCAAATCCGTTGAGAAGTTTCGGCGCGAAAGTGGAACAAACAAACAAACATCCATATTTTCGCATTTATAATATTATTATATTATATTATATATATTATACAAGGTGTAAGGGACAGGTTTCCGAAAACTTTAAGGGCTTGCTCAGTAGACGAAACTGAACAACTTTCGCGAGAATTTGTTTCAGGAAACGAAAAAAAAATCGGGTTCTTCATACAAAAATATAAATTTGATTGGACAGTTTGTATGGAGAAGCCGATTTTTTTTTCGTTTCCTGAAAAAAAATCTTGTGGAAAGTTGTTCAGTTTCGTCTTTTTTTTTTTTTTTTTTTTATGACAGAGGTGGCAAACGAGCAGACGGATCACCTGATGGTAAGCGATTACCGCCGCCCATAGACACCCGCAACACCAGAGGAGTCACAAGTGCGTTGCCGGCCTTTGATTTGGGAGTACGCTCTTTTCTTGAAGGTTTGAATGTCGTATCGGTCCGGAAATACCGCAGGCGACAATTCATTCCACAGTTTGGTTGTGCGAGGCAGAAAGTTTCTAGTGAAACGCACAGTTGTGGACTGCCAACCATCTATGTGATGGGGATGAATATGTTGTCGCGTAGAACGATGGCGGAAAGAGGCGGCAGGGATCAATCCGAACAATTCCTCGGAGCACTCCCCATTGTACATGCGATAGAGAATGCAGAGCGAGGCTACATCTCTACGCAGCGCCAGGGAGTCAAGCCGATCTGAAATATCCTGGCAGTCGACGATTCGAGTTGCCCTTCGTTGAATGCGGTCCAGAAGGAGAAGCTGGTACTGGGGTGCCCCTGCCCAGAGATGAGAACAGTATTCCATATGAGGCCGAACCTGCGCCTTATAAAGTTGCAGGCGATGCGCCGCAGTGAAATACCGTCTCGATCTATTGAGCACACCAAGCTTCTTCGAGGCTAATTTAGCCTTACCCTCTAGATGGCCACGGAACTGGACTTCACTCGATATGTCGACACCAAGAATTCCGATACTAGCTGAGGCATTTAGGGGAGTGTCCTCAAAACGAGGTGATACGACAAATGGCATTTTCTTGGCAGTGAACGCGCAAACTTGTGTCTTAGTGGGGTTAAATTGGACCAAATTAAGTCGACCCCATTCTGAGACTTTCTTTAAAGAGGCCTCAATTTCCGACACAAGTTTGTTTCGGCTCTCGATGACGTTTTCCCGAGAAATGTTGGCAGGGCCGGTATAGAAGGCATCACCTGTGCTGTCATCCGCATAACAATGAGTGCTGCTGATTTGCAGCATATCATTGATATGCAGAAGGAACAGTGTAGGCGAAAGCACACAGCCTTGAGGGACACCAGCATTCACAGACATAGAATCTGAGCATGCACCGTCGACTACGACCTTTATGCTTCTGTCTGCAAGAAAACTAGTGACCCATTTGCATAATTCCTCGGGAAGCCCATAAGAAGGAAGCTTCGCAAGAAGTGCTTTGTGCCAGACCCGATCGAAGGCCTTCGCTATGTCCAAACTAACGGCCAAAGCTTCCCCCTTAGTCTCGATCGCCTGTGCCCAACGATGTGTCAGGTAGACAAGAAGATCACCAGCGGACCGGCCCTTACGGAAACCGTACTGTCGGTCACTAAGCAGCTGGCGGTCCTCTAGGTACCGAAGGAGCTGGCTGTTGATAATGGACTCCATTATCTTTGAGAATAAGGAGGTTATGGCTATCGGCCGGTAGTTGGACGGATTCGAGCGGTCACCTTTTTTAGAGATCGGGTGCACCAAAGCTGTCTTCCATGACTTCGGGACTACGCCAGTGGAGTATGAGAGCCGAAAAAGGCGCGTTAAAACTGGAGCCAACTCTGGAGCACACACCTTCAACACGATAGGAGGGATTCCGTCGGGCCCACTCGACTTATGAATGTCGAGGGAAAAAAGTGCTTTACGCACTGAGCGTTGGTGGAACCGGATATCCGGCATACAGCTCGTGCACCGCGGTATGGTCGGCGGCTCGTTTCCCCCGTCATCCAACGTTGAGTTGGACGCAAAGAGTTTGCCTAGAAGATCGGCTTTCTCCTTTGCGTCGTGGGCCAATGAATCATTTCCCATGTGCAGTGGTGGAAATGATGGCGTGCAGAAATTCCCCTGGGCAGCTTTGGCCAGAGACCAGAACGCGCGAGTTCCCGAAGGAAGACGCTCTATTCTCTCGCCAATTCTGCCTATGTGCGCTGACTTTGCCCTGGCAATGTCTCTTTTGAAGGACCTGGAGGCAAAGTTAAACTCCTTTTTTAATACGCTGGTCTTTTCATCCCGTACCTTCGCTGCATTTGCCCAGGCTTGGTAACATTCCTGCTTTCGGCGAGAAGCCTTTTTGCAGGACCGACCAAACCAAGGCTGGGATTTGCCGCCAATGGGGACCACTGAGGATGGGATAAAAAGCTCTATACCCTGCAGCACCACATCAGCGACAGAATCGGCAGCGAAGTTGGGATCATCCGGCGTGAAGCAAACCTGCCCCCAAGGGTAGGACGCAAAGAAAGACCGCATCCCATCCCAATCTGCTGACTTGTAATGCCACACACGACGGCGACAGGCGACTCGCGGTCGCGGCGGGCACGTGAGTGGCACCGTACTCCGGATAAGGCAGTGATCCGAAGAGCCGAGTGAGGCGTCAACGGATACTTGGTAGCCGTCCGGATGAGAAGTCAGCAGAAGGTCCAACAGTGAAGGTTCATGGTTCTCCACATCTGGGATTCGCGTGGGCGTAGTAACCAGTTGTGTCAAACCATATGCCAGGGCGAAGTCGTGAACAGATCTCCCCGCATGATCGGTCTTGCTAGAACCGAGCCATTCGGCGTGGTGGGCGTTAAAATCGCCGAGTACCACGATCTCAGCGGATGGGATCTACTGAGCAAGCCCTTAAAGTTTTCGGAAACCTGTCCCTTACACCCTGTATATTATGAATTAAGAACTTCTGGTCAGTGAGCCACCGGTACGGAAGGGAACGGATTATATATTATATAAGTTTCAGCGATAAAGTGGAACAAACAAACAAACAAAGAAACATCCATACTTTCGCATTTATAATATAATAATAAGTGAGATAGTGAGATTTGTGGAATTGGTGAAAAATCCCTGCCAAAATCAATATCTTTGATATATTATGTTACGGGTTCTATTCAGTTTTTTTATACCTTGTACTGTCTTTTTTATAGTACTTTAAAATTTTCTGCCTCTTAATTAAATGCTTTTTAAATAAAGTGGTCTGATCAGCCGTAAATCCGCAAGATTTCTTTCATAACTTGAATCAGAATTTATTTCGACAAATTTTATGGTTTTCCAGCTATGGATGGGCTCTGAAACTATTCGTATGAATAAAAATTGACCCCATTTCTCATTCCAGGCGTTTCACTTATGGGGCTAGTTATAAATTTTCTCTACAATGACCCCCTGGACTACAAGTGAAAATAGACTTTAGGTTTAGACTGATAGGGGTTGTTTTGTGTTAAATGTTGACTACGAAAAATTTATTTTTGGCTATGTTAAAGATAAAATACTTTAATTTATTAATTTTATTATTGAGGATATATTTCATTTCCTCGAGTAGTTTCCTTTTACTTACTTTATATCTTCTTACTTATATTATAAACGCGAAAGTGTGGATGTTTGCTTGTTCCGCTTTCACGTCGAAACTTCTGAACGAATTTGGGTAAAATTTGACAGGTAAATAGATCAAATGCTGGATTAATACATAGGCTACTTTTTGTTCCGGAAAAATGCATGATTTCCGTACAATACCTTAGAGAAAGTCATACAGCTACATTCACGCGGGCGGAGCCGCGGGAAAAGCTAGTGTTTCTTAAAAATTTAATGTTTATTTCAGGTTTGGACTTCACCTTTTATATAGCTAAAAAACCAAAACAATTTAACTTAAAGTACAACAATTAAACTTAAAAATAAAAACTCTGTATTAAAAAAAGACTCATATCAATCTGAGTATCAAGCCGAAACTTGCTCTCACTTTAAACCAATCAAGCCGTTTTGACGATGAGAATGAAATGGACATACATACACTCAAAAACCTAACCCTCCTTTTGGGGCGTCGCGTAAACAGACTATGCCGGACTATGAATATGGCTCATTATGTTAGTATTTACGTCATTATATTAGTTACATTTAACAACTGAGTAATCTGTGGTATGGTCTCACCTTCCCAAGATATAGTAAAGGACCCGTGCTCCAGAAATGGGGACGCTATTAGCGTAACCAAATTAAGTTGTGTATAAAATAAATTCATGACAATCATTGATACTTTCTCTTCAAATAAATTTTTAAAAAACCCTGAAGAAATCACTTTACATTCTTTAAAAGTTAATTTCTTAACTGAAAAACCCAACAAAAGTTTATTTTTCTTTGCGCCTGTATAAGAGTACTTTGAGCAGCGAATAAAGCTCTAAAGACCTGGAGTGTTTATTCAGCGAGTCCTTGAGAAAGCAAACGAATAAAGCTAAAAACCTCTTTTAAAAATTTATGCAATGCGCAGGACGAAAGTAAGAAGTAAAAAAAAAAAAAAACCGCCAAAATTCTTTCATGTTATCGAAAGTTAGTGTTAGAAGCGTCGGTGCCTTAACGGTGATGACCCTGACCTCCTAACCAGAGGTCTTGGGTTCAAATCTCGGCCAATGTACCACGGAGTTTTTCAAAATTTACGTACGTTTTCAATACCGATTGCTTTAATCATGAGGAAACCTGCACATCTGAGTACTAGATGTGTATGAAGGTTGCGTTGCATTCGTCAGTAGGTGTAAATCTTAATGCCTTAGTTACACGTGACCGCTGGTGATGCTTAGTGCAACACCAGTCAACAGCCTTTGGACGGTTAATTGGGCAACTCGACATGAAGAAGAAGAAAAGAACCAGAACCTTGCCAAAAAAATCTGCATAAAACGACACTACTGCCAAACATTTTTGGCACATAATATCTTCTGAATATCTGCTGTTGTTCTTCTATATTTGTCTATGGATCGGAAAAATTAATATAATGGAGCCATAATGAATGTGAAAAGCCCAAAATAGCACGAAAATCACGTCGAGGGCTGCTAGATTAACAGCAAATCTCGTAATGTCGTATAAACTGATGTAATCAAGTTAAGATCCACAAATCATATCAGATGGCAGCTTTGACCGTGTTAGAGTTTTGTTTGACTAGTTAATTTGATATCCCATGGCAGTAGGGTGACCATGGCTCTGTGTAGCAAAAGAAAATTGTTAGCAGTTTGACTGGAGGTGGATGATGTTAAGTGCAAATGCCAGGCATCAGTCATCTGCCATATGGCGAAGCGGGAACACCGTGAGGTTTGAGCCGGTAGGAGTCCGGCATAACCCAGTTGCTGCCCCCGCAGTGTCTGCGTATCTATGAAGGATTTCCCCACGTTAAAAAAGGCTCCAGTCGTTTATCCGTTTTGATGACATGCCTGTAATACATTTTGTCACGCAATAAGGCAGCATTTTTTTGCGACTTAATTTTTATAGTTGTTATAAAGACGAATACGCGAAAATTATGAACGTTCAAATTAATAAAAAAGTCTTGTAAAAAATTTTTAAAAAGAGATTATAGAAGACATGATTTTTGATAACATAAATCAAAAATGTTTTACCAGCTGATCGATTTGTTCTGAATATGTATTGAAATATATACATTTTCCAGACGAGTCCAGTTGATTTCTTTTTAGCCAGACTTGCCAGTCATTAAGCATATTTCGGCGTTACGTAAACTTCGTCTAACATTCTTTTATATCATTTTTTTTCTACCTTATACAAAGTAATGTGGTCTCAACGTTTTGGGAAATGTTTGCGAAGCGAGAAGAAACGTCGAGCCCAAGACATGAGTTTTGGTCACCCTACTCTTGGGGATTAATTCGTAAACTTTTCGACCTTGCCTCCATAATTATGTCTCGTTTATGTGTTTTGAGTTGTTTTTGTTGTTCTCGAAACTGCGCCCTGTCACCCCGACGCGACAGCATTTGTTTTGTAGTCGGGTAACAGCGTCTGTGTGTCTGCAAGTTTTGTTTTAAAGGAATAATTTTATGATTCGTTGATTGGTCTTTGTGAAAGTTCGTCATTTTGTGACGCAGCCTTTATGTAAGGGGTTGTTCAAAATCTTAGTGACACTTTTTCTACTATTAAAAAGTTTTTGCAATTGAGACTCAATAAAATGTTAAGAAGTTAAAAAATCGCCAATTTTCGCTTACATGATCAAATTAATATAATTATGGTTACAATAAATCTTAAACCATTTTTTTATTAATTTAGAAAGTTGTTGACTTTCAGAAGTCCTAGTTACTATAATGTTAAAGCTTAAAAACCACCCTTTACTAAAAATAAGTTTGAGAAGTCTCGGGTAAATATTCGTTATTTCGTCTCCAAAAAAGTGTAAAGCCTGAATAAAGAAACAGTATATTCGTATACACAGGGCTGTCGCAAGTCAAGAACTCGTAAGGGCTTCGTATAAATAATTTGCAAACAATTTCGCATGTAAACAGGCAGGTTTTGGTTCTCTACGTGTTCGCTCATCTAATATTCATGAATTTACCTCTCGTGTGCCAGGGCTGGCAAGTCAGTTTTCTTTATTCCATTATGTAATAACAGAACCAGTGCATTAAAAACCCGCCTTATGTCTTTTTTTTAAACATCGATGTTCCCGTTTCGAATTCGTATTTTATGGTTTACCGATATAAAAATTAAAGACATCCCATGCTAAGGTCACGCACGAATCGTTTGATTTATGAGTTATGGTTAGTTAGGGAAAGTTTTTAAGTTTCATGAGAAGAAGCCACAGTAAAAAAGAAATAGGTATATCACAAGGACCTTTTGTTTCTTGTACGCAGTCTGAGTTCTGGCAACCCTAACTGTTATTTATGGAAGACAATCATACAAACAATCGAAGAAAACAAAGTTTGCGCTTTTAGAATTAAACTTATTTTATTATACCCATTCAGCTTCATAGATTAGGTTTTTTGAAGAAATAGTGTCAAAACAAGAAAACTTCAATGAAATGTTTGTTCTAACATGAAACTGAAAGAAAGTAAACCTTCATATCAGATAGATAACACGTTAGAAATATGGAGTATTATAACGTATTATATGAAAAATATATATATATAAAAAAAATGCAATATAAACTTAAATGCCCAAGGTTTCATGCCATGGCAGTGATCACTTCCTTCAATGAAAATGTTTGGAGCGCTAGTATTTTGTCGTACCCCATTTCAAAATCGAATCCACGACCGTTGGTATAGATATCAGGAGACCTTACTACTAAACAACCGATTTCTTCTATCTTTTATTTCCATACAGAGCACCGAATATTCGACGTGGTTTTTTTTTTGAGAGGAGAAAGTATTAAACGCACTAGGGGTCAAAACTGAACGGTATTGGACTTGTAGGCATTTTTTGAACTCATTCCGACTCTCGAAGAAAAATAAATAATAAATCTTATTTTTTTTTGTTTCAGGTATGTGTAAAACATTGCTAAGGAGATGGAGGTTGGGTTGACCCAAGGAGATTGAATTCCAACTGTGAACCTTGACATCTACCCTCATATGTCTACCCAGTTAAGGCTAAGTAGAAGATGTTGATTAAACTATTTTACGACAATATTTATACATAACATAATAATAATAATAATAAGGACGGGCTGGTTTCCGCAACCAGGCGACAGGTGCGCCCATTTTGCGTGATTCGGCTGGCCTCACTGCCAGCCCAGCTCCTCCAGGAAGCCCAGTAGCCCCCGCAGGTTGCCGACGACTTCCGGGAGTGTCCTCGGGTCCTTGAGGTGTTTGACCCTGTATGAAGCTACCTCTTTGCATTCCAGAAGAATGTGAGCAGCTGTCTCTTCGGTCTCCATGCATGCTCGGCACAGGGGACTGTCGGTGATACCTAAAGTGTACAGGTGTTTGTTAAAGTAACCGTGGCCAGTGATGACTGCTGTTACCTTCCGGAGCTGAAGTCTCCCTAAGCTCAGGAGTTTTCTGGACAGGCTAGGGTTGGTCTATACATAACATAAAAATGTATTATAAAAAGTATGCACCAAGGTGGGCTTCTCTTATAAAGGGATCGTTTCCATCCAACCTTTAATTTACAAAGGACACACAGTTTATAACGGTAGCAAAGATACACGTACAAAATAAGAAAAACACATTAAATATGTACATAAAGGACAAAAAACAAAGAGGTTAACTCACTACTTTTTAACACCCTATATAGGCGGCTGAAAAACTTCTTAAGCTGGAGTTGGCCATTGGCCTCACATCTTACCACTATCCAAACTTGGACCCTGTGTGTGGAGAATGACCTAACCTTCCCTAGCTATAAGCAGAGATCCATGCCCCAGTAGTGTTGATTGTGAATATAAATCCTTTGCAATTGTATATTCATTTTCTTTCTCTTTTTCTTCTTATTTTTTATTTTTATTTTTCCTTTCTTTTTCTTTTTTATTTTTTCTTTTATATTTTTATTTTTCTTTCATTCGTTTTATTGTTTACTTAATTTTGTTATTTTCTTATTTCTAAAGAATAATTTAGCAAAACATATGAACAATTGGAAATACCCCAACACTAACGCGTACGAAGTAGCGGGCACCAGATAGTTTATAATATTTGTTATTTTACTTTACATTACATTTCTAACTGAAAACTTAGGTCAATTATAAACTCGCTACAAAAATTTAAGACATTGAATTTTATGAATTTCTTTACCAGCACAAACAGACGTTACGTCTAGTTTCTAGACTAGTCTTTGTAGTATTTGATATTCGTAAAATAACCCAAATTGAAGAGCAATTATACGATTTTCAAACCTTAACAAATGACTTCAAAGAAACCGACATGTTTTCATTATATATTAATTTGTTCTCTAATTTCAAAATACGTTGCCTTATTTTTTTTCACAACTTTGACTTTGAAGTTTTGTTTCTTAACTCATTAAATTGAATCGATTACGTGAAAACCCCTAAACTGCAAAAATCACTGGAGTTTGTTGATAATGTTTTCTGACGATAAAATATTCGGAAGAGTTTTTAGTTTTTTCATACTTAAAATTATATGTATTGCATCTCTTTCACTCATATTAAATCTGGCAGAGATCATGTATTGTACTTTAAATCAGAAAATAAGGGTCCCTTATTCGTCTCCGCATCAAAGACTTTCTTGCTAATATTGTATAAGTGAAAGTTCAGATGGTGGCTTTACCAATTTTAATGAAATTTGGCGCACATTGAGAATATGGCTTGGACATAAACGTAGATTAATTTGATTTAATAGCATGAAATAGTTACCACGGCATACACTTTCGAATAGTACTGTTAGTATAAAATACGTAGTTTCTTAAATTTAACAGCTACGTTAGAGGAACAAACGTACTTTTGTAAAAAAATAAATCATAGATAATTTTAGGTAAGTATTATTAAAAAAATTAAAATAAACATTTAAAATAAGTATATTATATGTCTGTTACCACATAATATACACCTCTTTTGAAAGCCATAAGTCGATAGATATACACATTTGTATTCACCGGACGAGTAAGTGTTAAGAAAATTGAGAAACTTTGATTCTCACCACTATGTTTGCTTCACACAAGTAGTTTGAGGGGAGACTGAGACAAAATGGCACACTTGACAAATAGCAAGGCATTACAACAATATTGGGTTACAAACGCGACCTTTTGTCACCGTATTAGAAACGGGGGGGTTATTGAATGGGCCGAATTCTTACCCCGATCCCGGATTGAGATTACGTATATTGGTCTATTTATTAAAGCTACTGCCATTTTGTGCGAGAAATAGTTTGCACAGGTCTTACATCGTATGTTAGTTTGTTTAAGGGGTAATGAGTTGTTGTTAAGGGACCATAATAAATTATTAGCATCTGTTGAAAATATTTCTACTCATAAAATAGGTAAATAGAATAAAAACTAAAATAAGAACTTCAAAAAAAGTTTGTTTCATAATATTTTTTTACACGAATTCACTGTTTTATTCATATGAGTTTAAATATCAGGGTTAAAAGCGTGAGTAGTTGCCACTCCGAAAAGCGTCACATTAAATCACCAAATTAATAGTGGCAATAAATTATCACGTTTAAACATTTCACAGTCGCATCCCTGATATCAAGTGCAATAAGTTCGTATTAAATACACATTACTATTTGACAGTTTAGCTGACCATCATAAAAAGAACCATTAAAATATATTGTCCGCCCTTAAATGTTCCGTATCCTTTAAAAGCGAAAGGAAGGGTAGGTCAAGGCAATTTGGTCGATTTTCTTTACAATACTCACGCCCCCGTATAAGAAATATGGGAGCGAATTTTATTTAATATCGTGTTATTGATTTATTGCTGTGTGTGAACGTTGTGTCCCATATTGCCCCTACTTCCCCTAAATTGTGTTTAGTGACGCGTATTATACGATTCGGCCATGAATTTTGTCTTATTTCTTACTATCTAAATGTGTTTTACGTTTGTGTTCGTTTTTGAAAGATTTCGAAAAAAAAGAACTTCTGTTAGATATGTATTTTTGTGTATGTGTGCATTTTTTTAGTAAACCACTGGAAATTAAACTTTTTTTTATTGAATATAGATTATTTTGCGGTTTTAAAGTACAGTCAGTGACTTTAAATAGGAAATAAAAGCAGGGAGAAAATTAACCTCGGCAATTTCATTAAAAAAATACACTCTACATATAATATATATGTTGTGACATTTCGGAATCAAGACTAATCTGAAGACACCTCGCACTTTAAAATCCATTTAACTACACTACACTGGTGGACTAAAAAATCGACTCAAGATTTGTTGCTCGACTTTTGAAAAAATAACTCAGTCTGCAAAACTACTAAACACTAACCACAAAATACTAGAAAACCACCTAACTAAAATCATAAACAGTAAACAACTTTTGGTTCGGTTTTTTTTTGCTAGATTGAGTTAATTTTCCAAAAGTCGTGCAACAAACCTTGAATCGATTTTTTGGTCCATGAGTATATTTCGGCTGTAGGTAACAAAACGGACATACATCAACTTTGCCCAAGGAACCCATAGTCACTAGTTAATTAGTTAACTTTTTAGGCCTTATAAAAAGGCATTAAAAAAGTGCGTTTGAAATTTTAAAGGCTTCGGCACACCAAAAGCAGGTCAGTATTAATGCGTGGGAACAAAAATATATACGATTTTCGGGCAAATATTATAAAAATATAACATTCAAGTAAAATTTTCTTTTTCGACTTAGAGCCAAAAGCAGCAAGAGTCCGTTCGACATCTTGCAGCCAACTAACCTGCACCCTTCAACGTCACACTGAACGCGGCGTTGAAACTGCCGTCTGCATTCAGTGTGCCGTCTACCGCGCTGCTACTGACCTTCTCCGCGTCTGACCTGCCTTTGGTGTGCCAGAGCCTTAAGGGGTTACTCAGAACCAAGCATAGAATACACTTTTTTAACACCCTGTATATTTTGAAGATATTTAGAAACTTAACCAGTTCTTTACTTACCGCAAAGTTTTTAAAGTGACATAATTTAATTTTGAACTCGATGATATTCAGTTACTTTTATAAATTGAGCTATAAAATTATAACACGAACATGTTTGTCATATATTATGACTGCCATCAATTATTGACTTACGACTTTGGAAATATACAAGTAAACATTTATTTAAAAATATTATAACTTACACCCACTGTGTACAGATTATAAAGCGAGTAGATATTAATTCTTAATATTAAAAAATCCTGTTTTCAACCGACTTCAAAAAAAGGAGGAGGTTCTCAATTCGTCGTTTTTTTTTTTATGTATGTTCACCGATTACTCGACGACGCCTGAACCGATTTCGGAATTTCTTTTTTTGTTTAAAAGGGTATACTTCACAGGTGGTCCATATAAATTTTATCGAAATCGGTTCAGCGGTTTTTAAGAAAATCAACAAAAACATAGCAAAATTGGATTTGTTGCGATTGAAGTCGGTTGTTTTTAACGTATTCAGCGTGGTCAATTATCATATAGACAGAAATAAATCGTAGGATATTACAGTCTAATGTTTAACAATTACAATTGGAATAGTTAATAATTATCAGTTACATATTTAATTTAATATTATTCGCTTGGTAAACTTAATTACAAATTCATTCAAAAATTTATTTTCTCTTGAAAATTTTGGCTGATTCTTTGGATTCATTATAAATAGATGTATTTTATAGCGGTGTAAAAAAACTTAATAAAAAAAGGCAGAAAATTTATGCTAAGCCTGATTTAATTGGAGTCGCTTACGAAATAATGCGATATTGGAATTTTACGATGACATTGCTAAGATGTTCGGAAATCTTGTAAAGCAATGAAAAAATGGCTGTCTTATCTATGTCGGAAACATTAATGCTGGTAACACTGACGTTTGGCGGCAAAACTATCTGGCATAAAATTATTGTAAAAATCTCTCGGTTTTCTTTTTTTTTTATTCTACGTTATAGTAAAAAAAAAACAGTAAAAGCGAAGGATAAAAAATATCGCTAATTAAATCTTCATTTTAGTCCACAAATCAATCTGCCATCGATAAAATCGTTATGCTAATTTCGCTAAACCGATTTGCATTGGAACAACTATTTTGTCCGCCATTTATTATAATATCATAGTCATTAAAATTATATTAATGTTTCTAACGTGGGGTCTGCGTTTTATGCATAAAACAATTATAACACCAAATATATAAAAAAAACATTGATTAATTTATTTTTTTATGATCTCCGATGGAATGATTACAATAAATTAATAATATGCATATTTTTTGCGAAACTAATACCTACATTTTATGTTTTTTGTTGGAGAATTCATATGTGTTATGTAATGTGTTAAGCCGTTGGTGCCGGCTGCTATCATTAGATGGCAGTCGTTAAGCCATGTCTAAGGCCTTATAGGCGGCTTGAAAACTTCTGACACTGGAGTTCGCCACTAGCCACACAGCGTCCACCAATCCGGACTTGGCCCCCGTGTGTGGAGTATGGCCTAACTTTCCCGAGGTAGTGGAAGAGACCCGTGCGACTGTATGCATTGTTAACGAATTAGCAGTAGATAAAAATAACGCGATATTCGTATGGAGTGTCCAGGGTGTTGGTTCTTTTTTTATTTATTTATTTATTTATCGGTTTATTTAAGACACAAGGCCCATAGAAGTTTATAAAATACAATACATTTAAACTATACAAATGCTAACACTATATTTTACAGGGTTACCATTGATACCCGTAGTTACTGATGCAAAGTACTTATATTACCATACTAAAAGGACCAATGTTCTTTTGAATTTTAATGTATATTTGCATTGAGAAGTACCTTCGAAAGAGATAAGGGTCCACTCAGAATAAAACAAAATAAAATTGAATAAAAGAAGATTGCGAAATAACCGCAATGGGAATGCGTTGTAAAGCCAATCTTTGCGATAAACTTTTACTCTTGTTATCTTAAAGATAAGGATGTAAGTACATTAAGACTTGGAGGTGAGTGTCAACGGTAATTTTAACTTAGGCGTTATGCGTGTTTGGCATTTTGCGAAATAAAAACTAAGCCAGTTGGTTAAGACAGGCCGTTAAAATTTATTAATTTTAATGTCACTCATGTGTTTAATGAAGATATTAATTACGCACGATAACTCTAGGTCAAAATTGTAAATAATGGGTGTTTTATTATAAAGTGAAATGGAAATGAAATGAAATGAAAAAGTTTGAAATGAAAAGCTCATTAAAATTAAGAGGTAAAAAGATTGAAATGCTGTCGATCGGCAAAATATACTATGTAGCTTCTGAGCAATAACCGACCAGTCTAAAAAAATCCAACAGCCTAAAATGTATTTTATTCAATCTAAGGATCAATCTAATCTAACGACATCTCACATTTTAGGGCTTCAAGCGGTAAAATGAAACGGACTTACATACATACACTCAAAAATCTTACTCTCGCCTTTGGCAGTCGCGGATTAAAAGTAGTTAATACTTGGCTCGTCTGCTTTTCAATGTGTACACTGAACTCTGAGTTGGGAACTTTATGTACACTTAACTCCGAGTTTTAATATACCTATGTACTTGTTTCCGATAATTTAAAGATAACGCCTCTGTTCTGCAAAGGTGAAAGATATTTAACTAAAGTTATGGCCGCTGATAATTCGATTGTAAGATTAAGGTTCTATTGATAAGGTTAGAGGTAATTAAATGTACTTGATTGCAAGGTCGGTCGTGAGTTCGAACTTTGCGTTGGTCAAATTTTTTATGTATATTCTTTCTAATTAACATAGTACACAGTGCCCTGTTTTCGTCGGCTTTACTTTGTAATTAAAAGCCTTACTTTAATTGAGTACTTAAGGTTACTGTTAGGTAGAATATGTAAGGATTTTCTCAACTGCCACAATAAAAATATATAGGTAACTCAAAGCAAATCAAAATGTATTCAATCAAATCGGTCCACTCGTTTGAGAGCTACTAGGCCACAAACAGACACACACAGGCTTCAAACCTATATAGCACCTCTTTGGCGTCAGAAGCTATAATATCTTTTAATATACATATATCTGATAATGTTTTACGTAACACATCAGTCACTAATATAGACCCTATATATTGGCAACAAATTTTCGATATAACATGCCTGCCGAAATATGTTTGAA
Organism: Coleophora deauratella; assembly: GCA_958295455.1. Classification (NCBI taxonomy): domain Eukaryota; kingdom Metazoa; phylum Arthropoda; class Insecta; order Lepidoptera; family Coleophoridae; genus Coleophora; species Coleophora deauratella. Next base: position 8,343,281 of record OY282413.1, on the reverse strand, counting down.
ATTCAATCCATTTCATTTCACTATTCAGAGTTTCACCGCCGATGGATAATATTCGGACCAAACACATTTTCCAATTTGAGTATTACATAGTTATTATTAAATACCAACAACAGTTGGAAAACCGCTGCGTCATCAGTTAATGCAACGTCAGCGAATTTTCGATTTGTACGCGTTTCGCGGTTTTGTTTTAAAACGTTTTTGAATGCATTTGTTCTTTTTTCTTGTTCTCCTCGTAAATTGTATTATTGTGTACGCGGTTGCAAAAGCTGACGTCCCACCCTATGCAAAGGGGGCTACCGCCCCTTATGGACACCTTTAAATCCAGAAGGATTACCAGTGCCTGGCCTAGTAGGCTACAAAGGGAATCCGAGGCAGCAGACCGCATATTCCTCAGAGACCCGTCGCATGCCAGGTGCCGCCACGACGCGTCCACTGCACGTGCCGACGGGCATGCCTGTAACGTAGGATGCATCATCCTTGATCACCTTCTTTATCCGTTAATATCAATGCCCTTGCAGAAGAACTTCTGGTCAGTGTGCTACTGGAACGGAATGGAACGGAACGGAAGGATTACCGCCCCTTATGGACACCTTTAAATCCAGAAGGATTACCAGTGCCTTGCCGAATCTAGGGACTAAGATGGAATGCCTCTTATGCTGGTTGTTACGCTGGCTATCTCGCGCCACCCGCCGCCGGAACACAGCGCACTGCTGGCTGCAGTCACAAAATAGACACAGAAGGTCCGCTCAATACAAACCACTAAAATCGTAAGCATATACATGCTTATAGAAATATACGGTCGTTCGAGGCAAGGTCACGATCGCACAGTACGTGATCTTGCCTACAACGACCGTATACGTCTATATGCATGTATATGCTTAGGATTTTAGTGAGCGTATTGAGCGGACCTTCTGTATCTATGTGTTTTGTGCTGCAGGTGTAGAGCGAGCAGTCTACCACTGTGTTACAATGTATTACATTCATTAAATATTTTTAATAGCGAACGTATGACTCTCCCACAAAAATCTAGTGGACTTTATATTGTTTCTTATAGGTGGCGTTATATACCTATTAAAAAATTATATGACTATTTTCCGTTTTCGCCCTTAAAGGTATTAACAGCCATATTTGTTACCAACGAGGATGCGCCCTCTAGTATCGGCGGATAATACTATAAAATCACCATAAAAGTTATAGTTAACCATCAATAACTAATAAATGTTGCCATAAAACAAAACTTGGTAACAAAATTCGATCGTTAACCTTCGTATAGGGTTCAATAGTGTAGTAACAGGCACAGTAGAGGAACTCTTTATTTAATAATAGTTGCATTTATGAATATTGTGAAAATAAACACTCCATTGAGTGCCCTGTAAGACAAAATCAATGATTTTTTTTAAATATTTCACTGTCCTCTTAAATATTGAACACAAAAAAATATAAATAAAATATTCTGATCAAAATCTCTTTTTGTTACTTTGTGCAAAAAAAGATTAATTCTATCTTAAATTGAATAACTTAGATTAACATAAAGCACCTCTACTTTACATAATCTATACTGTGTCATAGTTCTTCCTACTCCTTTTAGATAACCATATTTTAATAATAGCCCATAAACTCTATTGGTTTATTAATTATCATAGTTTTTGGTGTAATGACATGTGATTTAGGTAGCCATAGTGTAGGTACTGATTTTATTAAACATATTATTTACTGTCGACCGCCTGTGGTTTTTGTTTACTTTCCGTACTGTTGTAATATAAATTTTTGACAATTTAGTATGTTAATGAGACCAAGTTTGTCATATAAGTATCTCTGTGGATACTGTAGGTTTTTTTTAAATGGCATATGTGGCAAACGAGCAGACGGATCACCTGATGGTAAGCGATTACCGCCGCCCATAGACACCCGCAACACCAGAGGAGTCACAGGTGCGTTGCCGGCCTTTGAAGTGGGGGTACGCTCTTTCCTTGAAGGTTTGAAGATCGTATACGTTTCGATATGTTAATGATACCATCTCATTTTGTTTTTCGTGTATTAAGTGCTTATTAATTGGTTTAATGAAACGTAGTTTTAACTATTACTCGACTGCTGTTAACAGTCCATATCGTGTCCACTGCTGGGCACAGGTCTCTTCCGAAACTTTGGAAAGGTTAGGCCTTGCTCCACACACGGGGGCCAAGTCCGGATTGGTGGAGGTTTTGGGGCTAGTGGCCAAACCCCGTGTTATAAGTTTTAAGCCACTAACAAGGCCTCTGACATGGCTTGACGACTTCATTATGTCTGCCCATGTAAAAAATATGTTTTAAGATGTATGTTTGTATGTTTCATTGTTACTACCTGCAGCCAAATCGGCTTAATAGATTCTTAACTACAAGGGGCGTTAAATACGTTGTGATTCCCAGATTGACATTGGATACATATTAAAATATTTAAGCAGTCGGATTTTGTTTCAGTTAAATTGACACCGTAAAGAAATTCATATAAAATTTTGAATTTATAACAGAGCTCTTATGTTTCAATACGTAAGTTAAAACTAAGTTCGTTAACCCCAAAATATTGTAGATACAATTATTTTTAAAATAACATTTCAATAATGTCACATCAATCGAAGCGGTCTTTTTGTATCGGTCTCTCAAAACATGCTTCAAACCGTCTCATCTTGACAAAAGGCTGACGACCTCTGGTGATTAGACGGTGACAAGTACGCAGCGCCCAATTCGACCAATCACGGCCACGCTTGCCGCTTGACGGTCACACAGGCAGAGGTTGTCAAACTTTTTAGTAAAAATATTTTTTTAAACAAAATGTGTAACAAGAGTAGGGTTGTAAGGACGTATTTGCACAATATTTCATACGTGATACTGTAAAAAATATATTTTATTTGAAGACTAGGAATCTGCACAGAATTTTCATTATTTTAAAACATTTCGTACAAACTTGTCAGCTGGAATGACAGGAATGAAGAATGGAAAGTCATATATATCCTTTTTTTATCAATTCTGTGTGTTCCTTGAAGACAGTAGTATGATGAGTAGAAATGCATGTTAAAGATTCCGGGAGAAGTTTAAACCCTATGTATATGTATATGTATGTATTGAAGGCTTGAGAAAAGTTTGAGAACCACACTCTTATACCCAATTGACACTATGAGCATTCCATGGCTGCCCGCTCTACAATTGACACTTTATAGATAAGTACTTTTGAGCACCATTTACTTTTTTATAGACTGTCGATTGTCTATAGCTGACGAGTGATTCCTTTTCCAAATTAGCGAGGTCTTTGACCGCTTAATTAAGTAAATCAAAATCATTTGTGTGCTTTTTTGTGTTTTTTGTGTTCATCGTTAAAGTCTTTGCATTGGTCTTGTAATAATTATTTTTAATAGTTGTCTATCCTCGCCTCCGTGGGTGAGAGGTGAGCTATAATTCTGACATCCCCGTGAAGCTTCCCAAGACTCGTCACTGCTGAGGGACGGGTTGCTTTCAAAATATCGGGAGGCAAGCAGCTTATAGGCACCAGTAACCATTAACTACTAAAGTTATTTCAAAGCATCCTTCAGGTTTTGTTGCCACCCACAGAACTTTTTTGAAGTGGCGGCGACTTGCATGGATAGAGGTCACAATTTAAATTGTCTTCCTTGTGCAATTTGTCAGCATAAATATTTTTTTATCTTATTTTTATTTTTAAAGGGCAATAAACGACATCAATGACTTTTCTGTGTGCCAACCATCCATTTATGAGAAGTTTTACTTTTTACTTTTATCTCTTTTGAATCCTTTCTTTATTCTTATTTTTGTATATTTTATTTACAGACATGACATTGTATAATTCATTTATTGATCTAGCATTAAGATGTAATAGAATATAAGACTTAAAAAAAAAAATGTGTTGGGAGTTTCTTTAGGGCCCGCCGTTTCTTCTCACTCCGCAAACACTTCCCGAAACGGTGGGTATACGAGTTCCGAGTGGTAGGAACCTCGTATTAGGTAGATAAAAGAACGACGTTCGAAAAGTGTACACTGCTACCTACTTCGAATAAAATATTTTCATTTTCATTTTCAAGTTAGTTAGGGTTGGTGGAATAATTCTAATTCCTAACCGTTATCAAACTTTTAAGCCGCGTTCTAAAGCCTCTGAACGACTTAACTATTATAAGTACTAAATATACGTTTAGCATAAACTTTAAACCCATCAATTCATAACTTAAAAGGCACTTTAAACTTTATCGGCGCTTAGCAAAAGGTTATTTTGAAGGCAACAAGTTTATACATAGTTCAGAGTTTAATACAAAGTAACAAGTTAAGTTTAACTTAAGTTTGATTCGGGTTAAAACTTGTTGGAAACGTCAAATCACATTTACACTACTTTAATTGGAGTTAAGCTTCCTTGTTATCTTTGAACCTTGAATCTTATCTTATTAAATTATTAATGGCAATACCCGAATATTGTGTTAGTCAGTCACCAAAACCAACTGAAAAGATTTTCATGAAGTTTCGAATACACCGGTCGAAATTGTTAAGGTTATAATAATAATAATAATAAACCTTAGACGGTTGGGACTTCGAGGCAGACCGATAATAGCGGCTATGCAAAAGGCAGTCCTCCTCGACAATGCCCGGATTGTTCGACGCTTTCTCTCCTCGTCGCATAGACCTCCAGCCGACTGTGCTTCTGCTGGAGTAGCTCCTGTCGCTTCGCCTAGCGCGAAGTGGTCAGAGTAGCCCAAATTTATATTTCTGCATAATAATAATAATAATAATAATAATATCAGGGACAAATCACACACGGTCATCTGGTCCCAAACTAGGATTCCCTGTATCTTGGGAACCAGAGACTGATATACATACACATATACTTTTAAATACATACATATATAGATATAATACACCCAGACTTAGAGCAAACAATTCTGCTCATCACAGAAAAGTTTGCCCTGTGTGGGGATCGAACCCATGACTCTCGGATCAGAGGTCAGGATCGCTAACCACTTAGCCACCGAGTCAGTCGTAGTTGCGAGACTTTTTTATTAAAAAGGCTTTTCGTAGATTATAACGTTTTGTGTCATTATTATTATGTTAAGTTAACCTGTTTTCAGTATATTAGCAGGTGATAGCATAGCAGCGAATGGGTAAATACTACTTAAGAAACAGAACCACGTTCCCTAAGAACCTTCAATCAAAGTCAATTATTTTTTTATGTTTGCAAATTTCCTAAGAAGGTTAAAAGGATTTTAAAGTGCGTTTAATTCGTCTTGATCTTCAGATTAAAACACTGACACTTTTTTTTATTAAGTTCAGTGCTAAATTATATTTTTTTTGACAGAGTTTCCTGCTGTTTCGCCAAACGTTACAAAAACATACATACAGCCAGTCCATTCCACCGGGATAAGAGTTGGCAACTAAAGATATCCATTAAGAGGATCTAGCGAATTTACTCTGCCTATATTTGACAGATAAATTGGATTATTGTCTACTCAATGTCGAATTCCGCCATTTGTTTTTGGGCCAACTCATAAAAGATGGCCCAAAAAAGGTGGACTGAGGCAGGTGTGAGATTGATGTTTTTTGTTTCTTATCAAGTTCTTCTTCTTATCGTGTGGCACATTTAACCGTTCTATCCACAAGGTATAGAAGGGGTTGCCTAGTGTTGCACTTAGCATCACCCGCGGTCACGTGTAGGGCATTTAGATTTACACTTACGGACGTTATCAGGTTTAATTGCGGTGATTCTTGCAGTCTATCAAAAAGTCATGCAACGTAATTTCAATGGAAATACTGATATTTCGTATAGCACCCCAAAATGTTATATCCTCATTCGTTATAGCTATGTGCTCAAATGTTGCTAGTAAAGACGAAAAACGCCATCTTTGAAAGAATTCAACATATTAGGAATTGAAAAGATGCAACATTTTGCAAATTCAACATTTTAGGAATTCAACATTCTAAGCCTGAAGAATTTTTCAAAATATTATGTTTCGTGGTTTTTTCTTATATCGCATTAATTATACTTATGAGTATCTGTGTCTGTAACGATTTAGCAAAATGTTGAATATTCTTGTCGAATTCTCAAAACGTAAATCTTTCCTTTTGCAAAACGTTGAATTCCGAAAATTGAAGTTTCATAATATGTGTATGATTCTTAAAATAACCATGAAAGTCACCCAAAGCCCATGACTTGCGCCGTCCCATTAGAGAGTTAGATCCGTTGGTGTTCTCGAGCCAATCTTTATGGGATTTGCCCCTAATTCTCCCGTAAGTGGAACAAACGTAACGAATGTTTTACGATATATATAACTTATATGTATGTATGTATGAATGTATGTATGTGATCTTGTTTCAGTTACGCGTGTAATGTGTGTTTGTTCGGCGGTTATATGAAATAACTTACATATTATTAGTTACTACATTTGCCCGCGAGTTCACTCGCGTCGATATACAGGGTGTAATAGAAAGGTGTGATAATACTTCAAGGTTGGCTTTTACCCATCAAACTGAACAACTTTTATTGTACAACTCGCAAAGAAATTTTCGAACTTTTCATACAAACTAGGTTCGCCAGCTGATCGATCTGTATGAAAAGTCCAAAAAATTTTTGCGATTTGAACAAAGTTGTAGAACAAAAGTTGATCAGTTTGATGGGTAAAAACCAACCTTGAAGTATTATCACACCTTTCTGGTATACCCTGTAGATTTTACTGAACTGTCTCTGCGAAGGAAAATGTTTTTGGGTATATGAATATTTTTAAAGCACAGGGAATAGGAAGATTTTAAAGTGAACTTTAAAAAAACGTGTATCCCATATTTGATTCTGAGTATCCTCTTGAAATTTTACACTCACTTTTTTATATACAGGTAATATGTAGGTATCTTGTCAGTTTCACTGTTATCATCTGTTTTTTAACCAAAAAGGCTTTATAGGTTTTGATTTTTTTTCTATAGGGATTGATTTATCAATGCTCAATTGATAATACCTTCGAATCAGGGAGTGTCAGGGATCATTAGACTGTAGGTTGACATAGGATAAATTTTAAGAACTTGGACTTTATTTTATTAAATTAATTCGTTTGTCACTTACTTTCTGTGGCTGTATTTCTGAGTTCAAATTCATACAAGTATTTCGAGTAAGATGTATCAGGCTTTTAAATTGAACTTCTGGCCCAGAACCTAACCTCTCAAATTTTTAGCAGCATAAAAATTTTAATCATTCATTATAGCTAACTTCAAAGTTTCAGCGTAATTCTTTCAGTAGTTTCTCTGTGATGGAATAACAAACAGACAAACAAGCACACTTTCGGGTTCACTATACAAGTACGAGTATTAGCTAGAGAAATATGATATTATATCCAATTCATAGCTGAATTAAGTGTTTGTTTGTAACATCGTGAGTTTGTTGACTTAAGTTTTGGCACGAGAATAATCTTGAGTAATTCTAGATCATATATATGAGGTACTGAATGACATTTAGTACGAAAATCGCCCAAAATTCAGTACGAAAGTCGTCTTACTCGAAATACTTGTATGAATTTGAACTTTATCAAATCTAGAAAGAGGCGAGTTGTTCAGTCAACTTAACTATTACAACTGAACTTGGGAGCAAAATGTTTGTCTCCATTGAAATACGGCAAATAGTTGATGCTTCTTGATACTGAAATTGAAAAACTTTCTTCCAAGGAATGGCATACAAAAAAACCGTACAAAAAAAAACACTTCTCATACAAATGGTTGAGCTCGATGACAATTAAAAATAATGTTTTTAAAGAAAACATTTTTGGGCATCAGTATCATGAATACTATCATCCTTAAAAATAGGGTTGCTTACCAAAACAGCATCCTGTATAATAGAATTAAAAAAAAAACGGAGGTGATCGCCGAATATCAATCAGTGGAAAAACGATTCATATATGTATTTTCATAAATTTTTGCTTCCCCCATTTTTGAGAAGGTACCAGTGGAAAGACGCCCTACTTTCACAGAAGTGGTATTCATCCCCATCAGCTAAAGCCGAATTGGTCTCAAACCGTAACGTTTCAGAGTGTTTTCTTACCTAGAACCCTCATGCTGTAGAGATTTTCCCTGAAGTCTGTAGGATGGGACTCTTCAAGAACTCTTTCCATCAGGTAGGCAATCAATGGGAATAATCTAATACAGCTTTATTTTTAATAAAATCTTTATTTCAAATTCTACCAAAAAACATTAATTAACACCCTGTAACTCCCATCACAATAAATAATGAAAAATACGAAACATTTTTAATTGGCACTTCCTTGCCATTAAGGCTTTTCGTCCCTTACCAAAAATACGACAACTGTAATAAATCAACATTAACAAAAAACCCTTTAAATTATAACACAGCTAAAACCTAAAAGCGAAGGATGATCATAAACAAAAAAAAAGATTTTTAGATAAAAATAATGCAGACTCATTCTTCGTTAATTCATTTAAAGGTGACCCAGTAGGTAATTAGATTAAGTGAGGGAATGAAACAGAACTGGCCAGTCATTCATTAATGTAAGGAGGTAGACGGCATTATTTATTCACTTTTTTTTTTTAAAAAAAGAGGGTAGGATAGCGTAAGACGTTATCCATTGTTCTTTGATTCATTTTTTAAAATTTTGAATCGGGTAGTTGGCTGCTCCTCAGTTGCTTTTATTTGTAAAATTAATATTATGTCAAAATCGAAAATTTGTTCTTAAAATATTTGAAATTGCGAACGATGACGTCAGACTCAAAATTCAAAATATAGTACCTAGCATAGGAATTATAACTTTTTTGTTAATTCAAAATGAACAACATAGTGAAGTTTTCCCGAATAAATAATTTGTGTGCTCTGCGGCTCGCGCACTGCGCGCCCCTCAACTGTCATAAAAATGACATCCACGCGGACAAATCCGCAGGCAAAGCTAGTTCTACATAAGACTTTCCGAGGAAATTAGTTTAATTTAAAATAAAATTAAAATCAAAGTTTATTAGGTAACTATGTAAATAAATATGCATTTACGTATCATAAAACAAAAGCAATTTCTATAACCATCGCCTTAATTAGTCATAGAATTCGTTAATTATCATCTAGGTAAAATCTAGGTTCTAGATTTATGACATAGAAGAGACTGGATTAGTATTAGGTCTTTTATGACTCATAAAGTCTAATGAAATAACCTTTGGTGTTAATATTCCGAAGATAATATTCGAAGTAGTAATCATTATGGCCGCAGAATTTATGTGGAATGTGATTAGGTGTGTTTCATATATAATTCTGTTTTAACTACTTATTGAAAATACATTAAAGTTTTTTTTGTACAGACGGTACAAACAGTTCAAAACTTCTACACAAGTTTACCAATTAAAAAAATATAATACTTTATTTATATCTCATTTATTCACTCACATAAAAACAAAAGAACGAAAACGTACAAAACATAAAAATAGACTTGGAATATTTAACATTAGCTATCTATATGTAGGTATTTGAATATAAGAATTGTTATTAAAAAATACACAGTTATTAAAAAATAAGAACAACAAGGCACAAGAACTTTTCACATTTAAAAATAAACCAAGAGCCTAGACTTTACTAACACTGCCAATGACTAGAATAGGCCAGTTCACATGGACAGCACCAGATCACCGTAGAACCAGCCAGCCAAAAGTCTACAAACCTCTAAGGCATAACTGTATTCAAGTTTTCATAAACTATGTATGTGAAAATGTACTGAAACCAAAGATTACCAAGGAGATAAATAACTTTTCATCATAGATATAAAAATGTTTCTAAAATAAGTTTTTATATCCATGCTTTCGTACTGGCATTCGTTTTCGTTGTAACCATACTCCTTTTTAGGGTTCCGTAGCCAAATGGCAAAAAACGGAACCCTTATGGATTCGTCATGTCTGTCTGTCTGTCTGTCCGTATGTCACAGCCACTTTTTTTCCGAAACTATACGAACTATACTGTTGAAACTTGGTAAGTAGATGTATTTTGTGAACCCCATTAAGATTTTCACACAAAAATAGAAAAAAAAACAATAAATTTTGGGGGCTCCCCATACTTAGAACTGAATCTCAAAAAAATTTTTTCATCAAACCCATACGTGTGGGGTATCTATGGATAGGTCTTCAAAAATGATATTGAGGTTTCTAATATCATTTTCTTCTAAACTGAATAGTTTGCACGAGAGACACTTCCAAAGTTGTAAAATGTGTGTCCCCCCCCCCCCCGTAACTTCTAAAATAAGAGAATAATAAAACTAAAAAAAATATATGATGTACATTACCATGCAAACTTCCACCGAAAATTGGTTTGAACTATATCTAGTAAGTAGTTTTTTTTTAATACGTCATAAATCGTAAACCGCAATTTACCTTTCATTCAAGTTACAACGAACTTCTATATTATATTATGTATTATGTTATGTTACTTGCTGCTACGGAACCCTTCATGGGCGAGTCCGACTCGCACTTGGCCGCTTTTTTGTCTTCACTGTCAGCCAGAAACAATACTGAAAAAGGAGATCCCATATGTAGCGAGTTTCGTGTAGAAAATATACAATATTTCATGTTCACGTCCTACGCAATACATAATGTTATGTAGATAAGGTCCCTTCATACACAAGGTGTTTCCTATTCCTATTTAAGGGGATGTCACGCAGTCCCAAGTTGCGTAAGAGCCTGTTAAGATAACAGAACGGTTATTTCGGTGCTTCGAACCAACATTGCTTGGAAGCTTGGCCATGCGTAAAGCGTTGTACCCGCGTGTTTGCAAATTGTTTTTATTTAATAAACCGATCTTAAAATTAATTATTTTTGTTGTAAGGTATCATTTTTTTAGTAGAATTCCATGAAGGCAATAGTACGCTATAGCCATAAAGTACATGCAGTAGCGATTGGCGTTGTTATAGACATTTGCAAAGTAGTTAATTAAAAAAATATTATTTTTACACCTTTCACTTTTACTTTTAGTAAAAAAAAACACTATAAGTGTCTTCAATATTTATGTGTCTGTCGTAGTATAATATATAAATAGAAAAAATCGTATCATTACAGAAATCCGAATGATTGGTTTCAGTACATACAAATTTTTCACATACAAATCATAGGAAACCTTGAAGGCAATTCTGATTCAGAGATTTGTAGGCGTTTGGCTAACTGGTTATACTCGTGCAGAAAAAACGTTGAATTAAACCTGATTTTGCAATGCTAAGTTTTTTCCAATTTGAGTAAGAATCCTAGGCGTAGGTATAGTAACGTAGTTGTATAAGTGTTATGTATTACTTGAACCAGGAAACTGAATAACTTATATTTTACGTTAATATCTTTTTATACAAATCAGCTGATTCACGAAAATTTTATGGAAACTCAAGAGAAACATTACGATTAAACACGTAAAAATTCTGCTTAGTCTCCTAAGAAGAGGCCAGATTTATAACTTCACATGGTTTCGTTCGACCTTTTAGCTACGTTCCTTTATCCACTATCTTTTTTTCGTCTTTTGTCAATTCGGCCAACGCTCCTAAGACATTAACATTGTAAGTACAATATATTATATTTTCTTAGGAAAGAAGAAACACGAGTATAACGTTTCGCATGGCATCAGCTACAATACACGGCCCAAGCTATTGAAGACCACAACAAAAGATTATATTTATATTTGGATATAGTACTTTTATTGGCTGTATCTTTGAGATGTAGTAATCCCAGGATTTTATCCTTCAATAAACCCTTATTGTGACGGATTTGTACATGTATACCGGCTTAAGGAACCCAAACGACATTGTTAGTATAATGTATATAACCGTATTAAATAAGTCACGATGAAAAGTGTTTCTTTTGGCACAGAATTTGACGTGGACCATATCTGTTTAAAAGCGGAAAATATGTGGAGGTGGTGGATGATAACGTTGAAAGTGTCAAGGGCAGGTGGAGCGAATCAAATTATATCAAATTATTTATATCAAATCATTCCAAATCAAAATATGTTTATTCTAATCGTACAATGTTCATTTTTATTCTACCTAATACAGTAGGACCTTTTTAATCCGAACAACGAAAATGTACCCCCCGTTCGGATCCGTGGAGCGTTCGGATTATAGTATGTAGACATTTTGAAAGGCATTTCTGGAACCTAACGTTTCGGGAAGTGCTTGCGGAGAGAGAAGAAACGTCGAAAAAATTAACTCTCCAACTTTTTTACCCTCAATTGTCACCAATTGGCATCTTGGCATCATGGCCCTTGGCATCATCTCACCTAATAGTAAGTGATGAAGATGATGATGCCGAAGATGGAAGCGGGCTTACCAAGATTCCCCAACGCAATGGGGAACTGGCTATCTTCATGCTTGAACACATCAATGCTGTAAATATATATTTTTTAAAGCATTAAGCACAATAAGAACCAAAACAATTTGCTAGGGAGATTATCGTAGAAGTAGAATATTTGGTCAAACACCTTGTCTTGTAATTTTAGTTGAACCCGCGCCTTATTAAATTCGTCTAACGGCCTTTGAAGAGGGCCTTAACATGACGTTAACATCTCCAAATTCAAAACTTAATTAAAGGCCTTATCACCACTCGAGTTACTTTCGGGTTGCTAGTGTTAAAATTGTTTACTAAAATTTATTTAAAATTAATTTGTAGCAGTATTCCCTTGTTTCCCTCATTTAACTGAATCGGATATTCAAATTTTAATAAAGAAGATTTATATGTGAACTGTTTTTAGAAATGAAAAAAAAAAGAATTATTCGAAGCCTAAGCCTTTTTCTTTTCTATTTTAAAAATAAAGTTTATGTAAATGTCTTTGTGTTTTGTTGCGGAGACGGAACAAAATCTCTTTTCTTATGAAGTATAATAATATTTTACAGTTAATCATATTTTAGTCTGGTAACCCTGTGAGCTCTTACGTAGCGCTCTGGGGACGGGTTAATGGCCGGATGGTCGAAATATCCTTCGCAATTTAACACTGTCGGTGCCACGCACAAATCTTAAGCGAGATACATATTTTAATTTGCGCCATTATTTGATGTAGAGATCATAGCCGCAGCAGGGTTAAGGGTTAAGGATTCAAGAAAAAGATAAAGAAGCATCCAACTTCATGAACGTTCCGTGATCACTGTAAAATGATTAAAATTACATGTTGAAAAAAACTTTTATATTTAAATATTTTAACATAACATGTTACATTTTATATGTGTATTGAAATTTACTGGAAGGGATGCAGTAATTTAGAGCCAGTCGTTTATTTATTTATTTAATAAAGGCTGTTTTTTAATGTCTGATTTAAACATTAATTCAGACTATTAATAAAGTCAAATTTAACACTTTTTAAATAAACTAATTAAAAAAAATTGCACAAATCGATCTTCGCATTGAACATTTTTGTATGCAGAGTCAAAAGAAACGTAATTTATTTAAAAAATTATTTAACAAAAGTTGTCAGTTTTGATTCGAATAAAAAACAGCTTGTCTTGATATGTTCATATCCGCTATTAAAAGATTAACTTCTATATCAAAAGAGCTCAAGTAGCGATTACACTATCCTGAATTAAGGAAGCATTTAATTAGGAATTTAATTAGGCTTTTAATTAGGAAAGGAAGGTAGTTATGAACGTGTAATCGGACTTAGGGAAGTTATGTTTCATACATTTTTTGAGATCACGTACTGGTTTTCTAATTAGGTTTGCTTTTATAATAGTGTAATCGCTACTATACTAAACCGTACCAAAATCCTGACTTTCTGGAATGTATCAATGTCCTTTTGTAAATAAAGATAAACCTTAACAAGTTTTAACGCTTTGTTGAGTGTCATATAAAAGAATAAGAAATGTTTCTTCTTTTCATATTTAAGAGCAAAGTTTTTGTCGGTGGAGCAGCCACAGCTGTCCTCAGCCAGCATTTTGACCTCCTGCTATGACACGACAGCGACCTTCTCCTTTATCTGCTCCATATAATTTCGTCTTGTCTTCCTCTTCCTCTTTTTCTCCCTATCCTTCCTTCTGTCATGGTTTTTAGGAAGCTGTCTTCAGGTGTCCCATAATATTTATACTGCTCAAAAGAAAATAATAGCCAGTTTAATAGCCAATAGTTTTTTTGGTATATATGTAATTGAATTCAATTTTGTTTAAAACTATGGCCAGCACTTTAGCCTAATGCAGAAACAGCAAAGAGTTTAGATATCAAGAAGTTCGTTATATTAATATTTTTTGTTATTACGTAATTAACTATCCTAATGTTAAAAAAAATAATGAAACTTAAAAAAACTAAGTGGCCCTTACTTTCTTTTGAGCTATATTTGCCCAAAATAGATACATACATACATACAGATAGAAAACACCACCGTTTCAGCCTTAACCCGTCAGTATTCATCAAGAATATCGGTTTCGAACCGGTTTACGCTAGATTAAATCAGTTATCAGGGGGACATTTTGAATTAATAGCTCTCTCGAACTTGAGGGATCGCCGTCTATTTGTTTTGTTTGTAGTTGTTGGAAGTACCGAAACATTTCGGTTTGTCTAGCGATTTAGTTACGATCAGTACAGAAATGTTATCTATTTCATCGTACTATATCTCGTCTCATCTCACTAATATTATAGATGCGAAAGTATGGATGTTTGTTCACTTGATTGTTCCACTTTCATTCACGCCGAAACTACTGAACGAATTTTAATGAAATTTAGTAGGTAGATAGATAAAGCACTCGCCTAACACATAGGATACTTTTTATCCCAGAAAACTTAAGAGTTCCCGGAGGAATGCTTTAAAACTCGAAATTTCCACTTCGGCACTAGATGGCGCCACCTTAACATTTTCTTTCTCTCTAAACCCAGTTCTGCAGGCCATGCAGACGAAGTCGCGGGTGGAAGCTTGTAACCGATTATCTATTAAATATTTTTTCAGTAAATAGTGTTTTTACTGAAACAGTAGAAAAAATACTAGCTTAGAGTTTCATCACTTTTTTTATAAAAATTTCGTAATGAGTATGCAAATGACTACTGAATTATGACGTCAGAGGTTGCTATTTAAATATTTTTTTGTACATTGTGTTGTTTTTTTACTTAAATTACGAAGAGCTATTTTTAAAAATATAAATTAAACAACTGTTTTTTTCGCTATTTAAAGTGCAATTCCATTTGAGGAAAACAAAATGTACAGATTATTTCTTCTGGATATTTATTCTAAG
Organism: Coleophora deauratella; assembly: GCA_958295455.1. NCBI lineage: Eukaryota > Metazoa > Arthropoda > Insecta > Lepidoptera > Coleophoridae > Coleophora > Coleophora deauratella. Next base: position 8,328,109 of record OY282413.1, on the reverse strand, counting down.
TGCAGTTTTTGAAAATAGACTGTCCCATAACTCGAAACTTAGAAATCTATTTTAAAATCGGCTAACATTTTCTAAAACAAAACTACCACCGTTTTAAATCCTCGTCTTACCCACGAATAATACTTTTTCTACCCAACATTTAACATACATACATTGTTCACATTAACATCCCTTTTCGCCCCGACTGTACCGTCCTTTACCGCAATAATTCCCCAACGGCAACACAATAACAAAAAGCTTTACAAAAATCACGTAAGCGAGAAAACATTCAAAAACAAAGGGCGTCAGACACGGCAAAACCGCGTAACCGCGAAATTGGGCTATCCAGCAAATCATATGGCAATTTTTCTCCACTCCTGAATAGGGTCCCCTCATATTACAATCTTTTTTATGTACGTTCACGAGCGTCCCGCAAAAAGTGTGTAAGTACGAAATTATCATTTTTAGAGCGCCGAGGAAAAGTGAAACTGTTGCTTATCACATTTTTATGTGTTGTTTTTGAGATAACCTTTTAACGTAAATGTCTGGTGCCAGTCTGTATTTTATTTTAAAGTATATTTAGTGGTAGGTTGGTGCTTCTGTGACGTTGTTACAGTTATTTTAAATGTTTTCTCTTGTTTATTTAGTGGCTCTCAAAAAAGAACTGGAGTTTTTAAAAGCTTCGTCTGTTTTTAAGGTTAATTTTCTTCGTAGAATCGTATAGCTAATTATTAAAGTACAAAAATCCACCACTCTCTACTACTCACCCGTCCTCCCCTTCAACCAGTCATCTCAGAAATTACAACTTAGAGAAAATTTGTCGCTGAAAATTCAGTTAAAGTTTTTTTTATTCTTATTAAAAGTTTTTTATTGTACATGAAATTCAGCGCGCTGCTTGGCGGCATGTATAGAGCGAGCAGTTATGATTCATCGACTACATCGTCACTTTCCATCAGGTGAGATGTAGTCAAACGCGCAAAAATTTTTAATAAAAAAAAACAGTATTCAGATTTACTATGGGAATCGGAAAAAAAATTGAACAACGGATTTTTTCAATATTTTTCCTATATCTATACTTGATTCTAAGTAACCTCTTAAAATTTAAAACGCACTTTTTTAACATTGAGCAATTTCAGTATTTGTACCCACTCCACCAGACCGTGTGTAAAGAGATTTAATTACTACTAGTAATAATAATAAATAAAAATAATAAAGACTTTATTCAGTAACTCATTTATATTGGTGATACACATTATTGGAAACTTCTTTTAAGTACTTAAGTACTTGTGGCAGAAGCTTCCGCTCTAGTCTAGCACTAGTCATACTGATCAAAAAAGTATGATATATTAAATCTAGCAACTACGAGTACAATAACCTCTCTTTGAAATTCATGAAAAAATATGCTGTAAAAATGCTTGGAAATTAGTTTTTTCACAGGTTAGAATTTCTTATTTATGAACGCGGTTGTAAAACCTGCAACGAGAAAAAGGATTTGGTGCGCAGAGAAATTTATGAAATTTTATATAAAAAGTGTCTGACAGATAATAAATAAAAAAAAATCAAAGAATTCTGTTTAAATTTTTTGTAATATTACTTTTTGTACAAATAATAAATACACTTTAGAAGTGCAATTAACTAAAAACAAAACATTAAGTACTTTTAGTTAATTTATCTAAGGATTTTATTTTTAAGTCTTCCATTTACTGGCCCGAACCTTTACGTTTCACTTTAATTCAACAACAGTAGAAAACTTACGGAATTCGTAATTATTAGTTAACCTAACTCCTAAAATAAATTACAGCTTGAAACAAAGACCTTTTTATCTAAGGACCCTTCGGTCGTTCTAAAACATATTTATAAATTAAATAATGATAATAGGTTGCGGGAAACAGCTGGATGCGGACAGCGCAGGGCCGGTCGTTGTGGACATTTTTGGGGGAGGCCTTTGTCCAGCAGTGGACGTCTTTCGTCTGATGATGATGATAATTGACAATTTTTAACCGACTTCAAAAAAAGGAGGAGGTTCTCAATTCGTCGGAATCTTTTTTTTTTATGTATGTTCAGCGATTACTCGAAGACGCCTGAACCGAGTTGGAAAATTCCGTTTGTTTAAAAGGGGTAAGGTGGTCCCATATAAATTTTATCGAAATCGATTCAGCGGTTTTTGAGACAATCAACAAAAACATAGCAAAATTGGAGTTGTTGCGATTGAAGTCGGTAGTTTTTAACGTATTCAGCGTGGTCAATTATATAAGGTGCTACTTTATTAGTGCCCGATATTTTAGTCAGTGCTCCTACTCCTGATTCTGATCAACTTTCCTCAAGGAACCCATAGTCAAATCGCAAAAAAATTTTGGGCTCTTCATACTAATTTGGCCGCTCGGCTGGATCGATTTGTATGAAGAGTCCAAAATTTTTTTTTCGATTTGACTAGGGGTTCCTTGAGGAAAGTTGATCAGAATCAGGAGTAGTAGCACTGAATAAAATATCAGGCACTAATAAAGTAGCACCTTATATATAGAACAGTTATTTTAATGAAATCATAGAAAATCTTATTCGCTTGAATTTTCCTTAGTTGGGGGATAATATTGAATTATGTCGTTATAGCTCACTATTTCAAACAAATTTTTGACATATGTTAGAAATCATTCATCTATTCCATTTTGTCAGTCCACACCACGGACACTCCATACAAATAATTGAGTTGCTTACCGACTACGACCTCTCTTTCTAACACGTAGGAGCGAGCGAGACAACTGATTGACGACTGTATGAACCGTCACCAGATCGTACCCACAGGGGGGGTGAGGTTGCCTTCAGAGAGCGGGAGGGAGTGTCCATGTTAGTACTATTGTTGACAAGAATGACTAATTTAAAATGATGACTAAACAGTGGCGTAGCTAAGTACCCAAGGGCCCTGGTGCAAAATTAAATTGGGGCCCTATCCAAACAGATTAGGTTTTATCAAGTAAAAAATATAAATACTTAAAGCTATCGTTCTTTATCATCAGCTCTTTATTGTGTACTGCAGGCCACAATTTCTTGTTTACTGCTGATTTGCATTTAGCCAACGATACTCTGTGTATCATTTGTCACATTTGTGTATGCCAAATGGTAAAGAGATTCGCGAGACAGTATGCACAACGTGGTTGTACAATTTATTTAAATAAATCTGCAGTTTTGACTGGTCAATATGGTTTCTAAATCCGTCAGCCATTCTTCCATTCCCATTTTGACCTAAAAAAAAATAAAAAAAAAAAAAATTAAAATGTTTATTTCAGAAGGAGAAGTTACACCATAGAATTACATATTTACTCAAGTCGCATAATCTGTAATATAGATTGTGTGCGACTGAGGGGTCACAACACACACACGCATTGTATAAGAACTGTGAAATTACTTAATTTGTGAGGGAAGTGAACCTAACTCGCTAAATCTGAGAGCGAATCTATCAAGTTGGAAACACTGCACAAACAACAGAATTTCGATTAATTTCGAATTTCTTTCACCTGAGTTGCCATAATTAAGGTCATGTTGCAACCTGTTATTTTTATATTCTAAAGGTGAGAAGAGATATTTTTGCAAGTTCAGTTTGAGGTTTGCTAGTCAGGGTCCGAGGGCCCCTGAGCTAGAGGGCCCCGGTGCACCGCACCGCCTAGCCCTCCGATACGCCACTGACTAAATGCAGGCGTGTGCTTCCAGCTGGTGATGTTTTGTTATTATCCAAAAAGATATCATTCTCAATGTCTAAAAGGAAAAAATGACTCGAAAGTAACGTTTAAGGTCTTTGTGTTAAAACAACTCGCAGTGAGAATAAGAGGGGGCATGATTAATTATGTTTTATCTCAGCAAGATTTCGTAACAAGGAACGGGTTTGGATTTAAAGTTAGTAAGTATAACAATGTTCAGCAGTTTGTCTAAAATAATCATTTTGTGGTATCTTTCTTTAATTGAATTCGACGAGTTTTATGTGGGGCAATAAACTTTTTTTATATTCAAACTTTTGCAACTCTTTGGACATTAAATGTTTTCATTGCTTTTTAATTTTTGGTTGGCACAATATATTGTAATTTCAAGAGTGCCAATATGAAGTATGTTCACAGAGATTAATTAAACCGTCCTCCAAATTCATCTTATCTATTTATCTAATGTAGAGACGAAAAATCTAATTTGGAATTTATTCTTCCCCTCAATCTTAATGCGCTTAGGCCGAAAAAGAATCAACAACAAAAAAAAAACAATTTCATCAAAATAAATTTACATGCGTAGATTGAATTGTCCAAAAAGTTCGTTGAAAAACGTCTTTATGCTAATTTTGAAAGTGGAATAAAAACTTGTCTCCGTTTCGGTGTTTCCCGCGTTTTTCCTGTTGCGAATTGTAGGTTAATGAGCGTAGGAGGTAATAATGGAAATTAATGGGAATGCCGTTAGAAAGAATTATAAACTCGGTGCTGTTTGTTTGTTTAAATAATTAATTAGTTTAAATTGTGGGCGCGGACTTTAAAACAGGAACATCCTATCTCTAAGTGGCAAAAGAATTTTATAAGGCACACAAAAATAAAAGCAAAAGCTTCTATGGTCATACAGCCTTGTCTGATATATTAAATATTTCTTATAAACTGTCTGTCGTAAGAATTACGAATTATAGTTATTCAGAGTCAGTCAATATCAATAATATTGTCAATAACACATAAAGTTTATGGATTTGCTCCGCTTTCACCGATTAAACCTTCAGATCCGATAACCTTAAGGTAACAAAAGAACATAAACCTTATCGAACCTTGGACTTCAAACGACACCGCTGAAGTACAGTTAAATCAATACAAATGGTATCACAATGGTACAGTACGACCGTAATTCAGGGTTCCCGATTACAGATAGAATTGCAAAAGCCGATCTTGGGGCTCTTAGGCCCATGGTACGGACGCAGTAAAAATAAAGGTTGGGTTACATGTGGACATATTTTGATTTATTTTTTTCTAAGTAAAAGTTTCAGAAATAATGATTTTATTGGTTACTTTTTAAATATGGTAGAGTAATTTTAAAAATGCGTTATCTAATATGAAAAATATTGCCCGATATTTTCTTAGTATAATTGCCTATTATTATATTAAAAAACATTTGTAAGCGCGTTGCAGTTGGCACCAGATCTTACCCATTGTTGTAAACTATGGCAACATTAAATATTTTTAAATGTTAAACCATTTTTTTCTGCCTCTCTTTCTCTCTCTCCGTCGCCGCTATCGGCTACAGGCGCTAATTTTGTACTCCGATTTTAATAAATATAGTTAATAGAATTGAGCAACTATTAATTATAAACGAGTGTTTTTCTCAAGAATCAACAAGGAAGCGAAGGAAGCACCCGTAGCGAGTAAAGTGAAGGTTCTAAAAAAGTGAGTTTGAATTTTTAAAGGATTACTCGGAATCAAGTAAAGAACATAGGAAAAATATAGAAAAAAATCCGATCTAATTTTTTTTCAGTTTCCCCTACTAAATCTGAATATTGAGTGAATTTTCAAACGCACTTTTTTAACACCGTTTTCACTGTGACGATATCTAGTTAGATACAAGTATATCTGTCGAACCCTTCTCCAGTGTATACCCAGCTTAACACTCAAACAGGCATTTAACCCTCAAGTACCGTTAGCTTACATCACGAACTATCGTTTTTACCACCTGATGGTCTGACGTGCGTGTTATCGTGTAAGGATAAACATTTAACGTTACCTACGAGTAAACATAACGTTCTCGTAAACACCCAATTGGCTTCATCAGGGTTAAAACTTTTTTTAAAAGGTTTTATTCATGGCACTATCACCTTTTACTTAGGGGTCGTCCATTAATCACGTGAGGCTCAAAAGGGGGGGAGGGGTTCAGAAAAAATCACGAAATATCACCAGGGGGAGGGGGGGTGTACTGAGATATCACGTGTATTTAATTTTTCGTTGAATGCGCGATTTCTAGAATAATTTCCAAACGTCAGTTTTGTTGTTATGATGTTTGTAACTCTTCCTTAGATTCGGAACAGCTTCAAGCAGTCAGAAACAACCTGAAAACCTTAATGTCTGTCTGAAAATTTTATCACGGTGCTTAATTTTCCAGAATTAGATTACATTATAGCTGTTTTTAAAGATAATATTTTGTACCAAAAAAATACACGTAATTTTGGGTAGGGGGTGGTGGGGTAGTCTAAAACCTCACCACGTATCACAAGGGGGGAGGGGGGGGGTCTAAAAAGTTGCTAAAAAACATCACGTGATTAATGGACGGCCCCTTAATAGAATAGTTCGTTGTATAAAAATAAGAGTATTTCCAGTATAACCCGGTTTTGATTGAATGTTTATTTTTTATGGCATAGCTGGCAAATAAGCAGGCGGATCACCTGATGTTAAGCGATTACCGCCGCCCATAGACACGCGCAACACCAAAGGAGTTACAAGTGCGTTGACGGAACTTTTTACACATATTGATAAACCGTTTGGTCAAGTTTGTATGTGGAGTCCAAAAATATTTTCATCATAGAACAAAAGTTTTTCAGTATTATGAGAAGTCTCTGTAACTTCATATTAATTTTGGAGATTGTACTACGATTTTTAGAAAGGCATATTCAGTTTACAACTAAGCCAATTTCCAAATAGGTCAGATTTCTGTAATTCAGGCATTTGTACAGTCAAAGCTATAGACACATACATATCTGTGAAATCAGTATGGAACAGGTAAACATGTGGGAATGTGACTGCCTGTAAATAGCTGAGCCAGGATCGTAACCGTAGCGGAATGGAACCGATGGAACCGTATAACAGTATATTGATGGCTGCACATTATAGATCACGGAAATAGTTAAATTACTCTTATAACTTGTACCGTCGGCGTCGTACAGAAGTAAAGTTCTTCTTCTTCTTATCGTGTGGCACATTTAACTGTTCTATCCACAAGGTATAGACGGCGGTTGCCTATAGAAGTTAAATTGTATAAGACGGTGTGAGGAGTATGGCCTAACCTTCCCGAGGTATGGGGAGGTATGGGAAGAGACCTGTGCCCCTGCAGTGGGGACGATATGGGTTGTTAACATTGCACCGTCATTTGCATAAATTCTAATTTTGAAATCTCATTGTGAAACTGATAAAATTACCGCGATGGCCGCAACAATGTGCTAAGTTTTCTTTTTTTTTTTTTTTTTTCAATATGGCCGTGTCAATTTTATAAAAATCCTTTCCACATATCGTTTTAAAATTTTATTTCATATCGTCGCCTAGTTTATCTGCCAGAGTGCCTCTGTGTTTTGAAACGTTCAGTTGTGAAGTATTGTCCTCGTTTCGGTGAAACGCACCACCCTGTAAATCAAAGCCGTTATGCGATTAAAAAACTAGAAAAAAAATGGAAAACTGACTGTGCAGTTAAAATATACAGCGTGAACCTTTTACTCTGGATATTTGAATTTTTTCTATAAAATAAAATTAGAGAGTAATAATTTTCGGATGTACGCGTGTAAGTGTATGTATGTATGTATTTTTATGTTTCATTTTAAAGTATCTCCTGTAGTCTCAACTTTTTAATGGATTTTAGAGTGCTAGGTGTCCCTAGATTCCTTTTAGTCTCCAAAATGACATACTCGTAATAAAGTTTATGATTAATCGTGTTGTTTTTTTATTTAATTTATTGATGGTAAAAACTTATGTCCGGTAGCCCCTTTTATTTTCAGATTTTAATAATTTTTATTTTTGTTTCAGGTATGTACTCAAATAATTTTAGCACACGCCTAAGAAACCTATCATCCAGATAACCTACAGTTGTGAGTAAAATATACCTTATACTATTCCAAGTTGCCACGAAAAAAAACCTTCACAGTCCTGACAAAAGGACCCTTTTGTATAAAATATATATCCTATCCTTTAAAATCAATGGTCTGAATCGAATAAATAGTCCGTCGGCGAGTTATATTCTTTTTGCGATTCCGAAACGCCTCTGTGAAAGCATCAAAGTGAACAGGGAGTATGTTGGAGCTGACCTGCGACCCTTTTAACTGTAATTCACACTTGCGTTTATTTGCAATTGCGATTTCGGAATACGTCGAACAAACGATCTTTCCTTGGACAATAATTAATGGTGTAGATCTTTGATGTTTGATGTTTGCATAAAATTTAGTCTTTTTTTTATACAAAAAAGCACAATGATGAATCAGATCTTTATAGAATTTCATTCAGAGAAAATTGTCTGGTCATCAGACTAAAAAAGTCTTTATATATCTATGGACATACTCAATGGGGAAGAAAACGCAAAGCTATTTGCAGATGGCGCTACGGACGCTTGACTCATAACAACTTTCAATTTGTTCCGCGTTTTTCATTATCGAGGTGTTATAAATTAGTTTTTTTTTCTATTAAAATTGTTAAATGGAAAATGTATGCGACTTGCACTGTTCCTCAATTAAAGGCGAAGTTAAAAAGTACATAATTGAAAACGTAACTTTTCCCACGTCTTCTTCATCCGAGAATCTTTAGAAAATTAATGATTTCCATTATTATTGCAACCAATCGCCACACAACGCGGCATTTTTTTAATAATCTTATGTTTAGTTCACGTAAACAATTTTTTCTATACGTTTTGACAGTTAGTATGAGTCAAGCGATATCAGCGCCTCTATCGGCGAGCTTTGTCAGTTTTCTTCCCCATTGAACCATCCAATCAGTACCTGGCAAAAAAAAAAAAAAATCACATAAAATATTCTTTCTTGCTAATTTCTTACTTTTCGACTAACCGTTTACAAAAAGTTCTTACGCATTCGCATAAAATCTTCTTTAATAACTAATCAGTCAATTATTCGTCTTCCAAACGAAAAACACGCCACGGATTATCACCTTTTCAAGTCCAATAAAAATACAGCCAAACACATTAGATCACCAAATCCCCACGCACTTAACACCCCCCAGGGGGTCTGAGTCCCCATTATCGGGGCGGGGGGCCTTGAGGGCTCTACACGCGTCTGAGGACCTAGAACTTGAGGACCAGATTGTGTCAAGCGAAACACATGTAGCTGCGTTGAGAGGTCTGGAGTGGATGTATGGCGGTAACTATTGGATGTGTTCATGTTTTGAGGCATGGATTGTTTGTAACAGCAAAGAATACTAAATAACAGTAGCGGTCCGAGACTATTTTTAGATGGAAAGAGATTGATAGGCTACGTCATTTTCTGATTTTTCGACGCAGAGCGTCCTGCTGTTTTTTTTTTCGGTACATGGGTTCTCATTCATGCTCAAAAAAGTTATCTTACCAGTGTTCGTAATGTTTTTTAAGGCATCGATTGTTTCTATCAGCAAAGACTACTAAATAACAGTGTTGACCGGAGCTAGTTTTAGGATGGAGAGAGATTTATCTATGACGTAATTTTCTGTTTTTTTAAATGTAAATCTTTCTCTTTGGTATTTTTTTTCGATATTCGTACTCTTAAAAGATCTTTTACCACCAAGGGTGGTAAAAGATCTTTTATCGTCTCCATATGATAGGGCCAGCCTCGATTTGCAAATTCGCATGAAGTTTAAGATGACATATCGTCCCTCGCACGACTAACGCTCCTATCTCAAATTTTTGGTGAATTGAGTTTGGAATTCATGTACTTGAAATAGGGTTGCTTTTAAAAACTTAAGAAAAATGAGATAGGAGAGTTAGTCTGCGAGGGACGATATCTGTGCAAGGTGATGATGATAATGATGAACAACGCCTGGTACACCTGAAATCAAAATATTTCGAGCCATTTTGGCTTCGTACTTAGCAAAACAAACCGATAAGTACACGTGAACCCAAAAAACTTAACGCTCCTTCTAGGACAGTCGGGTAAAGATCACGTTTATATTTTTTATACTTATAGTTTCTAAATGTTTTTAATATAAAAGCAATGCAAATATAATCTTGGATTTCAGAAGGAAAGGGGAGAGTTAGTTCCATTTATTATAAGGTAGCCAATTATAGCGGAGCTTCTCCTTATCTTTTATGAAGTGAATCCGAGTTCATTTTCTTTTTCTTTTAGTTTCTTTCTTAACTTGGATCGTGTTTAATCGGGGTAGTACAGTTAGACTAATTAGTCGTTTTGTTTTTAAATAATTATAACTTTTAAGAGAAAACTGTTCATCACAAACAAATTTTTAGGCTATCTGTAACTTTTCAAAAGTGCGACCTATTACAAATTTTCTTTTGCTAAAAATAGACTACATAATCGATCGAAACTGCGACGATCTTTATGGTATAAACTCAATTAACATGTTTCGATTTTGAGATAATAACTTTTTTTTCCTATAACTATAAATAGATTTCATTTAAGTTTTTCGTTTAGGAAACCTACCTGATTACCACATGTGTATGATGATTGCATTGCACACGTCTTTAGGTGTACATCTAAATGCCCTACACGTGACCGCGCGGGTGATGCTAGTGCAACACCAGGCTACCGCTGTCTATCCTTTGTGATAGCACAGTTAAATTTAACCACACGATAAGCAGAAGCTTCTTCATAGAAAACTCAATTTCAATGACCGGCAACGCACTTGTGACTCCTCTGGTGTTGCGGGTGTCTATAGGCGGCGGTAATCACTTACTGTCAGGTGATCCGTCTGCTCGTTTGCTAGCGAAAAAAACTCTTGAAAATCTGCGTGACGCAAAACTTATGCAACGACACTTCGCTGTCTTGTTGTGCCAACAAAGCCACCAAAAACTATTTGAACTAGGGCTTCTAGTGATGAAGTTTAACAACTTTCTCTAAGGAATCCATATCAAATTCGCGAAAAGTATTTTTTAAATTTCTCTACAAAGTTTTTATTTCGCGAATTTGCTATGGGTTCGTGGGAATATCGGCCTCCCCCGTAGATTTCCAGTTAAGACTGTTCTGCCTACATTTATCCAACGGCTTCCCCCTAGATTGGTCACTTGAGAACAGGGTTCGGAAACCGGTTTTTTGAAAATACCGGTTTCGGTCATTGACCCCTATATCGAAATAATTTCGGTTAAGGTTTCGTTCAGGTTTCGGTTACCGGTATATTTAACCAGTTTAACCAAAACCGATATTTTTTCGTTCGAACGGAATTAACCGGTTAATTTGAAGAATATGCGACTTTGTAGGCATGTTTGCCGCGTGCAATCAATTGAAAGCGTGCGAGAAAGTGAGCAGAAGACTCGGGCAGTGGCACCCGCGCGACGCGCCTGTACTTGACTAAGTTTGGTTTTAACCGGTTAATTTAGTTCTTATTTCGGTTAGAAAACCGCTTCCTGATTAACCGATATTTTATTCAAATTTACCGGTTAAGCCGGAAACCGGTTTTAACCTGAACGGAATCGTTAACCGAAATTCGAACGAAATTAACCGGTATTTGTTAACCGGTTCCGAACCTTGCTTGAGAACCTATCTCTTATCGTTTATCAGTTCTGCGACTATAAAGCCTGCCCATTGCCACTACAGCTTGCTTCTTATAAAAGTTTTTACATATTTACATGTAATGCAGTGTATCAAGCATCGTCTTTCCCTTCGGTATCATGCTTAATAATACCAATGCAGAACAGAGAAGAGTGAATAAGGCAATAGAATTTAAGACCGTGTGATAATATAAATCTCTTTGGTTGACAATTTGACCTCTCCCCCTGCCCCCTTACTAGTCTTATGGACAAAACAGAATCCTTTCGTATCGAAAGTAGCCTTAAAATCTCGGAGGCTACTCTGTCCCCCCACTTTAAAAGTAATCTGATATTTCCAGATTCGATCCACAGGTACGGACTTGGTAAATTCAATCGGCGTGTCCTGAAAGCATCTTTGATTGGTTTTATAATGGAAAAATTTTTGGTCGATATTGCACTTAGGTAAACGTTAATTAGTTATTAAGCAACCAATGTTAAAGGAAATAAATATTTTATTATTTTATTATTTATTATTTATTTAATTGAATTTATTTTGTTTGTGCTTTTGTAGCTCTTATTGTATTTTTGGTTGTCTTATACATAAATAAAAGTGTCAAAACAACGGTTAGATAAACCTTATGTGGGACGCCCTACCGCCGGCCAGATGATTTGCGCAAGATTGATGTACCAGAGCTGAATATCATGAATAGCATATATAATTTGAATAAGCTGATACCTTTAAAAGCATCATTTCATTTCAAATATTTCTGTATAGTGGGCATCCTACTTGGGTACTGCAGCATACAATTTATTGAGACACAAGTCCAAAAAAGCTGCCGTTTTTATCGCACTATACATCACTGAGTCGGTCCCTGTTGTAACGAACCACCTTCGTTAGCTAAGTATTTATCGGTCAATTTTCAAAAAGAAACAGTAGAAAATATCCATATGATTATTACTATTATTTTCCTTATTTATTAGAATTAATTTGCTTAAAATGACTGTTCGAACCATTCGTGTTGAAAATCTGTACAGCAAATCAGGGTTGGATATTCACGGGGCGGTCGTCTTCTGCATGATGAGTCAGAATAGATGGAAGACTAGGCAGCCACGGACGGAAAGATGTCCATCTGTTTACTGGTTGAATCGGAGTGTATATAAGGGATTGATTTAGGATAGGCGAGTTTAGTCAACGTCGGTCGGTCAAAGCATGAGGAAATGCTGAAGGAGCGTCCTATGGTCCGTTCCATGGGATGTTGGAGTGGAGTAAGCAGCCTTGGAGATTATGAAGAGGAGGAGCGTATGCGGGCGAGGTACAGAGATTGGCGCATAGGTATGAGAGTTTTCTTTACTAAAGTGAGACCATTGGATTCAATTGAGGTATGCAAATCTTGTTCAGTTTATGGTAGATTTTAAACATTTAGTTTTGTGTGGAAGCCTTTAGATGTTAATAAGATTTTAATGGTCTGCACTTTTAAATTCGAATAACTTTCAAATATGGTGGTTATATTATTTGAAGGTTGATTATTTCTTCTTTATTGTATATCCACACTGGGTCTAGATTGCATTTCTCTATAACTCCTTCATCACACACGACTAAACAGTACTCTTACACTACTCTTTACAAAACGCTACAATACATTTACATTCAATTACACTATACGGGGAGCCTCTGGCAACCTTCACAGGGAAGTTGTGGTTTTGCGCGATTAACCTCTCCGAGGACACCAAGACGCAGCTTCCTTACAGACTTACGTGGATTATTGAAGGACAATATCCTTCTATGTACCACTCACTTATACTCCACTTAACATTCATCACTTTTCCCATAAATTCTAAGCTATAATTTTACTTCAATATTTAGTATAATATTTTGTATGTTACCTAAATTATTACTGAGAAAGCTAGACCTGGTTGTGGACCTTCTGTGTTTTATTTCATTTTATTTTCTGTGTGAGTGATTTTCATATTTTTGTGTGTGATTTATTTGCTTTATTTGAATTTGGTAGGATTTGTTTCTTATTAAAACGGAGCGAGTAGTTTGTGTAATATTAATTAGCTTAAGGGTGTGTTACGTCGATTCGAGTTTAATTAGGGTATCGTATTGTTTGACGTGACAAGTAGTTACTAGCCATTCGGTTGTGATATTAGGGCATAAGTACGTAATGCACTTACTGCGAATAAAAAGGTAGATATAAGCGATTCTACTGACTTGTCTAACTGAACGAAGCAACAAATCGATAGAATGCGGTAGGGCGCATTAAGTCTATAGGGTAGGTAGGACAGAGTCCCTGTTTGATCTGGAACCTTTTGTCCTGGAGATGGGCTGATGATGGTGTTTCTTATATTATTCCAAATTCTAAAAGCCTAAAATATTCATTTAAGAGCATCGACTATCGAAGTGGTGGTTTATTTAATCTTTTGAAATTACAATATTTCTGGGGTTCCCTATACCATATTATTTATATTTAAGTATATATACACAAACGCGTTGCAATCCGTATTGCTAGCTTCATTTTGGATGCTTCCCGCATCAACTTTCATGAAGCTTATATTTTTAAACTTTACGCGATGGATGGTATTAGACTGGCCGAGGATGAGGGGAGGTTATGGTGGATCCTCCCGCAACCCTTTAAGGGTTGCGGCTTTCATAGTGATGTGTAGATCTATAATCTATACATTGCTCGCATAATTTAATAAATTTACAAATGAATTTATAGACTTAAAGCTTCATGAGAGTTTCATAACGCCCTAAATTATGTCCTGTCTCTACGTTTTCTTGTACTTTATTTGCTTGAGTTAAACTTAATAATTTCTGCTCATTAGATTAGTTAGAACAAATAAGTAGGGCCTCTTTCGTAGCAAATAATTGCCTAATTAAATATTTCCCTAAGCCTTTCATAATTCAGTCACTATCAACACTCTAAAAGATTCTGGGTTACTTTAATTTCGACGTGGGGTTCCCACTAGATGATCTGGCCAAACGTTTCATTTAATAGTTAGTTTTAAGTTTATTTGTATTTATGTATATATTTTTATTTACGTCTCTTTTACTTTGCTTTGGTGAGGGGGAGAAACGTTACAATTTGGTGCCGTAGGACCAGGATTTAAGTCATACTACGTATATTGAATAAGTTATTATAATATAGGCGCGGTGGCTATTTTAGCCACAATTTGGTGTCCGTGAAATGGAAAGAGTGTTTGATGGTGACTTGTCGAAGGGTTTTTAATGGAACTATAGTTTACTTAACGGGGGGTTGAAAATATCATTACTTTACGCTTACCTTTTTAGTAAATTGCCTTCTAGGTATTAAGTAGAATTACTCAATAAGCGGTATCAAGAAGTTAAAAGAACATTTTTCGAATTTCCAATTACCTTCATGTTTTACAATTAATTTTTAAGTTTATTTTATGCAGTTTAAGTGTCCTATTTATTAGAAACCGTTAGTTTTTCAACCTCTGGTATAAAATAAAAACGATAATTTGATTTAAATTTTTAATCACTTTAAGAAATACATAAGTAGTTTACCACTGTTTAAAATAGATTTTAGACACTACGCACTGGAAATTCGGGTTCAGTCTGCATTCGTTCACTAGGTAAATCATTGTTCAAAACGGTATCAGCTTCAGTATTTTATTAATATAGTGCATTCATCACATTAGGTAAGACTCGTTCAAATCCATAGGTTGTCGTATAATGTGATCAGATATTCGTATTTCCCTTCGTTTTCCAGTTTTATTTCCAATGTAGGTAGACCGGTTTGTGAGTGAGTGCAGGTTATGGCGTGAGTACGTGGCAGGGTAGGGTAGGGTAGGTGTAGACATTGCAGCAGTCGTATACCACGTATTCCCACCTGGTTGTGGAAAAAAATGCGTGATTAGAATTGGTATGTGTGTAGGATACTATATAAATGCATTTTTATGTTTTGTAGACTAGAACACACAAAAGTAACGTGATAGATGTATCCTGTGGAAGTTTTGGTCAATCTTACCTCATTACTGTCGATATTTACACAGGGATGCTTCTCTGACAAGGTTTTTTATTATTTTCTCGCTGTCTTTCATATTTTCTGTTTCCCTTTTATTTCCTGTTTGGTTCCCGAGGCGAGAAAGTGGTATGATGTTTTCCATAAATATTCTTGTTTTATTTTACCCCGAGACGGGGAAGGCAAAGGATCGGAGCCGTGCAGCCTAATCTGTTGTAAGTCTTCTGTCGTATTTGGGGGCCAGAAGCCATTTCTTCCGTATTTCTTCGTCTTTATAGGAGGGTTCAATTAAGGCCGAAGCCATTTCTTTCGTGTTTGAGTTTCCTATTCTTCGGCAAAGTGGCTTTTGATGGGGATTCCGTGGACTTCTTGGGAGCGCTCGAGGCGCAGTCTACATACTTTTATTTCATATTTGTCCTACATATTGGCAATGCACTGTCAGTATTGTGCGTTGGTAGCCGCGATGTCTGTTTTTTCGGATCGTAGGACTGGAATGACAGACTCTTGCCGCGAGTTCTTGCCCTTTTCCATAGATAAACTGCTACCATAGATTACAATCGTCTGTTGAGTAAGACGCTCAGACAAAACAGTCTGGTCCGTTTAAGTCGTCGTGTCGGTTGAACAGTTGCTAACAATTTGATCAGAAACAAGTCTAGGGTAGACGATTGATGTGAAAAAAGAAAACTTATTTTCTTTTCCTTATAAAGATATTCCATGAATATCATTAAATATTTTCGGTTGAGTTTAGCAATTTCACAATTATTTTTCTTTTTATAACATAAACATAAACGAATTATTTTATTAGGGACGTGCATTGAAACGTAATTTTAACTTTGTGGGTCTACCTCCTAAAACATTGGGTCTACCTACTAAGACAATTTATAAGAAACTTCTGCGAAAAACCCGCAGTCATCAAAAATGAGGAAAATGACGAAACGTTTAGTCGCCGACTAAGACACCTTTTGTTGGATAATGAATTTTATTCAGTAAATGAATATATTAATAAAATATTTTAATTTCTCGCATTCCTGATCTTTACCATTGTGTAATAGTGACATTATTATTTTTTATTTTGTATTTATCCATTGTGTGATTATTATTATTATTTTTTTACATTGACATTGAATTTTATATTAATAACTATTTGTATTATTCAATTTTTAATTTCAATTATTTTGACGATCACATTATACTTTGACATTTTTAATAAGCTATTATTGTAATTTGAAATTGATAATGTGAAATAAATGAATCTAATCTAATCTAATCTTGAAAGGTATTAAATACTAGATAAAAAGTGTTTTCCGTTTGCAAGCGTTGCTTATTATTTCATTTATTAGATACGATAATAAAATTCTTATCATACTATGTACATGTTTATGTATAGTAGCTGTAATTTTATAAACGTTCTAAATTACTAATGCGTCTCTCGTTGATGTCTTTTCTACGTAAGAAATCCTGATACGCTTATCACTAATACTGTAATGATTTTCTTTTTACTATCAAATCATAAAGGTAAAAAAAAAAAAAAAAACCTTTGAAAGTCATTTAGTAATACGCATGTAATCAAGTATGTATGGGTAAAATAAGTAGTATCCTGACATTAATGCACAGCATAACAATTCGAAACTTGAGGGTTTCTATAATGAAACTGATAGATAGTATATTAAGGTTTACAAAGTAAAAGCTTTTGTAGTAAAGGCGACCAAATATTTTCATACGCTCGCTTTACGCAGTTTATTTTGTTTTATAGATTTTACAAGTTTTATTACTTTTCTTGGCTTAAATAAAAAAAAAAAAATTGTGCAAGAGGAATCAAAAGTATTAAAGTTTGTCAATTTTTGTGTATTAGTTTCATTAAACATAAACGAATGTTGCTCCGTCTCAGTTGAACAACAGGGTTTTGAGAATATGTTTTTAACATCTATGTTGGTACCATTTTTATGTTTTTTTTTATAGTTAATTTGTTTTATTGGTTCAAATATGGGTATAAAATACGTTTTCCGTTGTGATAGGTTCATGCGGCCATTTAATATTTTGAATCAGGTATAACGGTTTAACGTTTCTTGTACACGTCAAGAGTTTTATAGATTGGGGGTTGTGAAGAAAAAAAAAAACATTTTTCACAGGATTTAGGGCTTTTTAATAGTTGTTTAGTTAAGCCATTGATATAATTTTAAAATTTATTTATTCTTCTTTAAATGTTGTATTTTGTTGTGGTATTTAAACAAGGTATAGAAACGAATTAATAGTCTCATGTACGGGGGGTTGATAGGAGTATACCTAAATGGTCGAATAATTATATTATTGTTGTATTAATGCCGATTTGAAGGTATCATCTTGCCTCAGTTATGAAGCTGCCTCTGCTTATTGTTTTTATAATCTCTTGCTGATTTGTACGTGTCTTTTAGTTCAGTGTTGAGAAATAGAAGTGAAGATTATTCTGTTTATGAATGGATAATACTGGTTCAAAAGTAGATAGGCATTTACGTAAAGGTTTTAAATACTCGGTTAATTTTCTTGCACGGGTTGCAATTTTGGCGTATCGGGTTAGGAGTAGTGCTATAGAACGTAAGATGGCGTTGTAAGCTTATGTAGGTTATCGTTCGTTAAAGAAAATCTTTGGTTGAGGCTCACACTACGTTCATGTATAGTTAAGAAGTTGATATTACACGTGTGAGATTTCACGGTAGAACTAGGTGGCGCTGACTGGATCGGATTAGAATTAAAGTATTAAAGTATTTTCTAAATTAAAATTTTTAGGCAAATAACGTATAACCTCGATGTAATGAAGTTATTATTATATGTAGTAGGTTCACTTTGACATATTTCACAATTAGCTTATTACAGCAGCAGTATAAGCTTCACACATTTAAGTTAGACTGATGCGATTTAATAAATTAGTTGCAGTTGAATTTGAGAGTTACATGAAAGTTCTGTGGTCTGTGTTAGAAAAAGGGGCACCAAATAACAGGTAAACTGTGTTTATTATGACTGGGTTAATAGATAGGGATACAAACAAAAGCGGAAGTAGTACTCGTACAATTATTTTGAAGAATCATCGTAGAATTATTGTGATTTATAGTTTCGTGGGTAGTTTTCTACTGAGTTATAAGTTATTTAATTAGTTTTCTACGGAATTCAGTTGGGAGCAATTCATTAAATAAGTGATATAGTATGATTCAGTATATTTGTTCTCCCTAAGACTGTTGTGCATACGTATATCTTCAGAACCCTTTTACTCGCGCGCATATATGCGCATACACGTTATCTGTTGGTTATAATATTTAACCTGATTAAAGTAAGTACGTTCGCAATAGGTAAGAAAAGTGTTTTCTCGTACCGTTTATTTTTTATTAGTGCGCTGGGCAACATCTCATCTTTCATCGTTTGTTGCATCTTATGTGATCTTCTTGCCTGTTTTAACTGTTTATGACTGAAAGATAATTGAGTCTTGAGTCAAGTAAATCTTAAAATTGACGCGTTAAAGATATAATCTAAATCCAAATTGCATTATTATTAATCGATTTCTAGTAGGAAATTGTGACTTTGTGCGTGTAGGGCGTTAGATCAGGTGTTCTCAATTTTTGGGGATGTTGAATTGAGAGAAGGTGGATGGCGTAATAAGGAATTCCATTTAAATCTGTTCAGCCTGTGGAGGTTAGCGTTCATAAATGAGTAGATAAAAGCTGTTTACGATGTAATTTCAATGATTAGGTACTTATCTGATTTTTCTGTTGGTCGTATGATCGAGTCATGATGAAATTAATTTAAGTTTTATTTTTTTGTTAGCTTTTGTGCGTAGATTAGTATACAAAAATGAGCAGTTAGGAGTTTGGTAGGAACCTAGTTGTCTATATTCGGTTTTAATTCATTTAAGATTCAATTCCGTGGTTAATAAAATCTCTTCTTCACGTTAGGGTTTAATTTTTGAAAGGTATTTTTGTGTTTCATCAGTTGTTTGTTGCTTCGTTCAGTTGGATACATAATCCCATTAAGTTTAACAGTATTTACATTTATTTAAACTATTGGAGAGAAGCCGAGCAAAGTGCTATACAACGAAGTATAGTTCGTAACACCTGGGATAAACTAAAGCAACCATCAATGTTGGCTATTTTTTACAAATAATAGGACAATTGCGTATGCTAAAGTTCAAATTCCATAATTTCAGTTCGTTATAGATGTTATGAGACGTTTTCCCAGGAATATTCAGGGGCTTCGGTCTTTAGCAAAAGTAAATACAGTTTTGGAGACTGCAGAGTTTTTAAGGAATTTAGACGACATATGCAACTAATAACGTGAAAATAACGTAAAAGCAGAGTAACTTCAAGGGCATCAAAATTAACCGGACAAACCCCAGTCTTGATAAGTTTGAAGACTGCTACTGGCACCATTATTTTTAAGACCTATAACTCTGTGATGTATTCTTGCAAATAAACCTTTCTTTCTTTCTTACTATTCATTAACGAGCTCACAGAAAATATTAGATATTAGCAATATTTTCGGGAATTAAAGTTTAAATCCTGTAATTGTAATTTTACTGACTCGATGGTTCAGTGGTTGGTGGTCCTGACTGCTGATCCGGGAGTCGTGGTTTCCGTCCCCACCCAGGGCGGATATATCTGTGATGAGCGGATTTGTTTGCTCTGTGCCTGGTATTGTATCTATAGGTATATGTATGTGTTTGAGCGTATATGTGTATCAGTCTATAACTTGGAGGTAATGTAAAAAATAAAACAAAGGTATTGAAGGTAATGTTTGAGGTAACGGTTATTGGAGGTAATGTAATTTTGGTAATCGGGTTGAACATTGGTTTGAGGTAATATAATTTGGAGGTAATGTATAATGGAAGGTAATATTTACTGAAGGTAATGTAGTTCAAAAGTATTATTTAATTGCTAAAGCGAGGTACAATTGGATTATGCATTGACTTGGTAAGTTGTGAACTGACTTTGGGTAAGGAGAAAGTCAGTTATAGCATAAATGCAAAGAACGAGCCATGGTTAGCATTAGAATCGTCCTCAAAATACATTAAACCTTTTCTATATACTAAGAAAAAATATATATATATATATCTATTATTATAAAATAAAAATAAATGAACTAAATATTATATTCCCCACTTTAGGATTTTGGATTCACTCTAAACCATGTTGATTGTTGAACGGACGGGACACTGTCGGTGGTGTTGACAATATTTTAACATCAATATATTGACAATCCATCATCTATTTACCTTCAGCCGATCATTACAATCACTGCACTCTCAATGTAATGTCAATATTCCGTCAATACTTGGAGATGTTGTCGATATTATTGGTGGTGTCTGGTCCGCTTTGCACAAACGTTGGAATGGTTTATTGTAGATCATTGAGCTGGAAGGAAACAGAATCTGTCAAAATAAATCTTGACTGTTGTAAATCTTAGCTGATGTAGAAACGGACCGATATTTTGTGGCGAATGAGGTGTGGTTTTGAACTCTGGGAATTGGTAATAGTGAATGTTGAACTGGCCAGAGGTTTGGAATTGTTGACCATCCAAGTATGGAAGAATCCAGAGTGTAGATTGAAGGTTTGTCAATGAATCCTGATGAGCTCCTGAATGGCAGTGAAGGAGGGTTGGCAAATATCAGACATGGTCAGCCTTTTGGTATACGCCTCCAGTCTATTTTGTTCACTAGCCTAACAACAACATTGAATAAAATGCTATTTTACTTATAAACTATATTTTGTTGTGTTATGGCTAATACTCCACAAGAAGCTGAGACTCTGACTGAATACACTCTACATGCGCCAGGTATGATTATCTCGTGACTTGGGGGAAGTGCTATTGGGGGGCCCGGTTAATTATCAGAGTAACATAATTCTTGCCTACTATGTGGAACAGCGGAGGGTTTCCTGTGGGGGCGGCTAGAATGGACAAATAACTAATTACGCTAAGTCAGAAGACGTTCTGGCGCGACAGAATTTGGACATCTAGCTGTAACTCTGGCTCACAACCATGATCTCCCACCTTGGACTCCTGATGCTGGCAGACATTGGTGCTTTTACATTCTGACTGGGCCCGCATTACGCACTCCTAACAACGCACGGGATATGAAATGCCAGGTTTAAACACACACACGCGTAGGGTCACAAGTATTTTCCACCTAGTCGAAGCTAATTTTCAGTTGCATGGTTAATGGTCTCACAAACCAAGACTTTGTAACTTTTAAATTACTAGAAAAGTGGAAGATGCTTTCTGGAGGAATATGCTAACAGGAAAAATTTATTGGGTTATGAAAATTTTCAGTTTTGGTATCTGCAAATTTTCAGGGGGTTGAATGTAACGAACCACCTTCGTTAGCTAAGTATTTATCGGTCAATTTTCAAAAAGAAACAGTAGAAAATATCCATATGATTATTACTATTATTTTCCTTATTTAATTTGCTTAAAATGACTGTTCGAACCATTCGTGTTGAAAATCTGTACAGCAAATCAGGGTTGGATATTCACGGGGCGGTCGTCTTCTGCATGATGAGTCAGAATAGATGGAAGACTAGGCAGCCACGGACGGAAAGATGTCCATCTGTTTACTGGTTGAATCGGAGTGTATATAAGGGATTGATTTAGGATAGGCGAGTTTAGTCAACGTCGGTCGGTCAAAGCATGAGGAAATGCTGAAGGAGCGTCCTATGGTCCGTTCCATGGGATGTTGGAGTGGAGTAAGCAGCCTTGGAGATTATGAAGAGGAGGAGCGTATGCGGGCGAGGTACAGAGATTGGCGCATAGGTATGAGAGTTTTCTTTACTAAAGTGAGACCATTGGATTCAATTGAGGTATGCAAATCTTGTTCAGTTTATGGTAGATTTTAAACATTTAGTTTTGTGTGGAAGCCTTTAGATGTTAATAAGATTTTAATGGTCTGCACTTTTAAATTCGAATAACTTTCAAATATGGTGGTTATATTATTTGAAGGTTGATTATTTCTTCTTTATTGTATATCCACACTGGGTCTAGATTGCATTTCTCTATAACTCCTTCATCACACACGACTAAACAGTACTCTTACACTACTCTTTACAAAACGCTACAATACATTTACATTCAATTACACTATACGGGGAGCCTCTGGCAACCTTCACAGGGAAGTTGTGGTTTTGCGCGATTAACCTCTCCGAGGACACCAAGACGCAGCTTCCTTACAGACTTACGTGGATTATTGAAGGACAATATCCTTCTATGTACCACTCACTTATACTCCACTTAACATTCATCACTTTTCCCATAAATTCTAAGCTATAATTTTACTTCAATATTTAGTATAATATTTTGTATGTTACCTAAATTATTACTGAGAAAGCTAGACCTGGTTGTGGACCTTCTGTGTTTTATTTCATTTTATTTTCTGTGTGAGTGATTTTCATATTTTTGTGTGTGATTTATTTGCTTTATTTGAATTTGGTAGGATTTGTTTCTTATTAAAACGGAGCGAGTAGTTTGTGTAATATTAATTAGCTTAAGGGTGTGTTACGTCGATTCGAGTTTAATTAGGGTATCGTATTGTTTGACGTGACAAGTAGTTACTAGCCATTCGGTTGTGATATTAGGGCATAAGTACGTAATGCACTTACTGCGAATAAAAAGGTAGATATAAGCGATTCTACTGACTTGTCTAACTGAACGAAGCAACAAATCGATAGAATGCGGTAGGGCGCATTAAGTCTATAGGGTAGGTAGGACAGAGTCCCTGTTTGATCTGGAACCTTTTGTCCTGGAGATGGGCTGATGATGGTGTTTCTTATATTATTCCAAATTCTAAAAGCCTAAAATATTCATTTAAGAGCATCGACTATCGAAGTGGTGGTTTATTTAATCTTTTGAAATTACAATATTTCTGGGGTTCCCTATACCATATTATTTATATTTAAGTATATATACACAAACGCGTTGCAATCCGTATTGCTAGCTTCATTTTGGATGCTTCCCGCATCAACTTTCATGAAGCTTATATTTTTAAACTTTACGCGATGGATGGTATTAGACTGGCCGAGGATGAGGGGAGGTTATGGTGGATCCTCCCGCAACCCTTCAAGGGTTGCGGCTTTCATAGTGATGTGTAGATCTATAATCTATACATTGCTCGCATAATTTAATAAATTTACAAATGAATTTATAGACTTAAAGCTTCATGAGAGTTTCATAACGCCCTAAATTATGTCCTGTCTCTACGTTTTCTTGTACTTTATTTGCTTGAGTTAAACTTAATAATTTCTGCTCATTAGATTAGTTAGAACAAATAAGTAGGGCCTCTTTCGTAGCAAATAATTGCCTAATTAAATATTTCCCTAAGCCTTTCATAATTCAGTCACTATCAACACTCTAAAAGATTCTGGGTTACTTTAATTTCGACGTGGGGTTCCCACTAGATGATCTGGCCAAACGTTTCATTTAATAGTTAGTTTTAAGTTTATTTGTATTTATGTATATATTTTTATTTACGTCTCTTTTACTTTGCTTTGGTGAGGGGGAGAAACGTTACACTGTTAGTTCCGGCTCCATCGGACCGTATGAGTGCACTCTGGAAATTCCACTCATGAAATCCTCGTGTACTTTTCGACATTTCAAATTCTTTTAAGAATGATCTTACTGTACCTTCAGCAGTAATACCTGTCGACGACGGAGGCTCGCTGCCACTCATCCTTGACTGCCAGGTCGTGCAAATAGTTTTGTGCATATTATTTATACTAGAAGTAAGCAAATTCAAAAATTGCAGTGACAGTTCTACTTTGACAGTTCATTGTCTTATTCGTGAATAATGATATTTTTTATCATTTTTTATATTAAAAGGTCCTTCAAAAATACATATATGAAGGTGTAACAAAATTGGTGTAGGACCCGTTAACTGGGGATTCTACTCATCGTACTGAAAAGCTTTTGTTCTATAACTTTACGATTTGAGCAAAGTTGGTCCTAGACCAATTTGTTACACCTGTATATAAACAGCCTTAATCGCGCTTTCTACTTTTCAAAGTATAGTATTTTATCCAAATTAGAATATCCTACGTAGAAACGTAATTCACGTTATCTTAAAAAAAACATTCAAGCCCCGTAGATTGCAAGTTGCAACTCCAACCAACGATTTTTAGCAAGGAACAGTCTTGTTTACGCCTTTTTCACAAATGCTCATGCATTTCTCAGGTTGCAAGATGTAAGATGTGCATGGCGCTAAATGTCATGCTTACTCAAAAAGTGCGCATTGACAAAAATACAAAGGAATACTTTGTGTGTATCGGAAAACTACGATAATGTGATAAAAAAAATATATTTTAGGCAATATGCGGCATGATTATTGTATTTTCTATAAGATTTTTGAAGAACAAGTAGTTTTTAAACATTAGCAAAAAGCAAAAATTATAATTATGTCATAGTATAGTTATATGTCTGTGGCAGTGATTGTTGTTATTCCGTCTTTAAATGTCAATACATTTAAAGATTGGCTAAAAACCTAACATTCCATTGAAATATTTATAGGAGATCATTTTGAGATAGCCATTTCGAAAACAATATTGAAATTATAAAAATTGGCGTTTTGCCTTCACATGACATTTTTCTATTGCAACATTTTGCGCCGAAACATTTCTCAACGTACCAGGACCCCAGATAAACTGCAAGGTGGCTGTGAAACTAAACGTGAAATACGTGCAGTTAGCATGCGGCTCCGAATGGGATAAAGGGAGATACGGGTTAAAAATGTTTGGGAATTTGTATTGGTGAGCGCTGGAAAAGTTTGGTATTTTGTTATGGATTGATTAGAACTCCGGTGGAGTTTGTATGAATTGCAGCATTTGATAGATCTGTACGTATGCGCAACAGTCGTTAAACCTTCGGGGACAGATCATAGTAGTTGCTTTGACGGATAGCCCATAGTCAAACAGTAGCTTGAAAATTCATACACTATACAGGATGTTATTGGTGCCGAAAACCTAAACTATTAGTTCCATACTGACCCATACTAAATTATCTAAAAAAAGATTTGAAGGACTTAAATTGCAATATCCCATAACGTCTGTCTGTTTGGCTATGGAACGTTATGGTTAATTACGCAACAAGATTTAAGAAGAATCTGGGAGTTCAGGTTATAATGATATAAAAAGGCGTTTGATTCTAAAAAAGATAAATTAAAGTTGGGTAAAAGTATGTCGTTATACCTGCCCTTAATAAAATTTAACAATAGAACAAAACAAAAGAATAATGGTCATGAAATAATTATAGTTAAAATTTATAACCGTTTAACTCTAGACACGAACAGATGACCACTAAAACACATTGTAGGCGCTTCAAAATAGAGCTCGCTTCGTTTGTCGCGCTTGCCGTCCGCCATTTTGTTTTTATTTTTGCCGCGATATTAATCGGCCATCTTGAGTTTTGGCGCGCCTCATTTGCAAGTATCGCGCTAACACGCTGTGAATGCAACAGTCATTATTCTTAGTTAGTAGGTAATGGAGAAAATAGAAGATTTTGCGTATTCATAGTATCGCCTTAATTATAAATGATGTATCAAACATACACTGGTGGACTAAAAAATCAACTCAAGATTTGTTGCTCGACTTTAGAAAAAATAACTCACTCTACAAAACTGCTAAATACTAAAAGCAAAAAACTAGAAAACCATCAAACTAAAATCATAAACAGTAAACACACAGTTTTTGAACGTTTGGTTTACTTTTATTTTGCTAGATTGAGTTAATTTTCCATAAGTCGTGCATGAAACTTTGAGTCGATTTTTTTGTCCATGAGTATATTTGATACCTATACTTTTTGTGTTTAATAAAACTTGATTTTCTGGCAACACAGCATTCCTACTTTACTTTTCTTAGGTTTTCTTGTTTAAAAAGCATATTTAGTAAAAAAATACTATTTTATACTTTTAGTTTTAAATTGTGATGCCGATTATAAACGTTGTCTATGCCTACTTATTATCTCGAAAAAAAAGGATTAAGAAAAAAAAATATTCAGGGCGAAGTCCAGGTTTATCTGAAATTACCCAAAAACACAATTATGTTACCATAATACTGTCATGTGTCAACATTGAAATGAAATGAAATTGAAATTTTTATTTAGTAATATCTTTCTTCTTATAGTAGTAATCTAAAATTATGATATCTCTCGTGATTCTCGTACAGTTAAACATTGTGATATCGTTGAAACTGATGTATTCGTATGGACTGGTGCAATAAAATGCATATGAAGTGCTTGGTATTCCTCCGAGCTCTCAAATGTATGGATCCTTACGTGCTGATCTCCTAATACGTATACTTTATGCATTTATTGTGATCGATAGCTTACATTACGTACATAGACTTTAAATCTTGTAATCTCTCTCTCTCTCTCTCTCTCTTATCGTGTGGCACAATTTAACCGTCCTATCCGCAAGGTGTAGGCGGCGGTTGCCTGGTGTTGCACTTATCATCACCCTTGGTCACGTGTAGGGCATTTTAATATTTACACCTACGGACGTGTGCAACGCGACCATCATACACAACTGGAAATCAGATGTGCAGGTTTCCTCACGATGTTTTCCTACACCGTTAAAGCAGTCGGTATGAAAAGGCACGTAAGTTTCGAAAAACTTATTGATGCACTGGCCAGGATTTGAACCCGAGACATCTGGTTGGGAGGACGGAGTCACTAACCGCAAAGCCACCGACGCTTTATACATACAATCGTATAATTGTAACCATTTTGTCATTTTATAACTAATTTTATATTTGAAATTGTTGTTAACAACCCATTACGTCCCGACTGCAGGGGCATGGGTCTCTTCCCATAACTCGGGAAGGTTAGGCCATACTCCACACACGGGGGCCAAGTCCGGATTGGTGGAGGTTGTGGGGCTAGTAAATAAACTAAACTCCAGTGGTTATATTACTTATTATCTTCTAGGTTACGTATCACCACCTAGTTTAAATGGTTTAATTACAAAAAATGTTTTATTACAAGAAGAAGGTTTTTGGAGTGTATGTAAGCCTATCTATCTATATTCAAAATGGCCGGTGTCATATGATTCCCTCAGTAACAATTTAAGCTGTCGAGTTTTTAATTTTAGAATAAATTCGTTAAATTAGGTATTTTTATTCTAACATATTTATATCCCTTGTTATTAATTTTCCATATCCTGTCAGGAATTTTCTCGGAACTTAAGATTTGATTTCTACAATTTCAACTGCTACTTTATATT
Source organism: Coleophora deauratella (assembly GCA_958295455.1). NCBI lineage: Eukaryota > Metazoa > Arthropoda > Insecta > Lepidoptera > Coleophoridae > Coleophora > Coleophora deauratella. Next base: position 8,300,545 of record OY282413.1, on the reverse strand, counting down.
ACCTATAGAAAAACAATAGGCGATTCGCACACTGAGGCGGTTTCTTAAAATGTCCCAATCACTTTCTTTATACATATACTTTTTATTTTAATAAAATAATTTAATTATAATAAATCACCTTATTTCCTCAACCACTTAATTTAAACCAACCCCCTAATCGCATAGCAGTCTTCAGTTTCCGTAACATACAAACAATAATCCGGAATCCGGATATTCTCCAAGGACTCGAGCTTGAAACTGATGGGTTCCGGCCCGGACTGACCGTCACAATGCTGAGTCCTTCCATCCGTCCGTCGTGTGCCATATCCGTCCCTGTGTCTTCGAGGATGATCCTTATTTGTCATATGATATTTAGTCCAAGAAACAGAGCATAGTAAGAAGTTTTGGAATCATTTTTGTGATTACCAGATGTTATCTCTAATGAACTTATTACTTACAAGTTCTTTGGTTACCTCTGTGTCCAGTGTTTCTGTGTTTATGTCAATTCATGTACCAACTACCAACGTATCTTAACTTTGTGACTGTATTCTGTGGTTCCCATAGAACAGGAAATTACTAGTGAGATATTATTCTTTCGTCTATGGTTTGGGCCAGATATGTCTCCAAATATTATCGTATTTTATTATTCTTATGGTTAGCTATGACGTGTGATGTACACTGCAATATTTTTAGATTAAAAGAAATAATAAACGCTCGTTTTGAAAAGTCTTTATTTGATAACCAACCCTGTCTACCATAATACAAAATATATCGTATTATCTTCCAGCAGAAATGTATTTTAGGAGCTATTTCACGATAGAATTAACTGACTGTGACTATAACATCCCAAGGTAGAAATGACGTCTGACATACTGACATCCACTATTAGCGAATATGCCCTGGGCAATGCCAGATCAGTCCTGTCATTGGTACAGATATGACGCCTATTGAAGTAATGCTATAGACAGGTAGATGATTAAACCCAGGGTTGAGTTGTTTACAACCCATAACGTCCCCACTACAGGGGCACGGGTCTCTTCCCATACTTTGGGAAGGTTAGGTCATACTCCACGCATGGGGTCAAGTCCGGATTGGTGGAGGTTGTGGGGCTAGTGGCTAACCCCAGTCTCCAAAGTTTTCAAGCCGCTTATAAGGCCTCCGACATGGCTTAACGACTGCCATCTAGCGATAGCAGCCGGCACCAACGGCTTAACGTGCCTTGCGAAGCACGGAAACGGTCGAGATAAATGCTACTAACAGTCAAATCCAAACAGGTCATGACCGTGTCTGTAGTCAGTTAGCCTGCGTGATCGACGCGACCACGCAAGCCGCACTAAGCCACGTACGCTTCGCAAACGCAGGTTGTCTTCTGATTTTTATGGTAAGGGGCCGCTTCGTCTTATATTCTGGAGAAGGTTAGGCCATACTTCAAAAACAAGCCAAGTCTAGATTGGTCTGGGGCTTATCGCAAACCCCAATGTCATAAGTTTTCAAGCCCACTTTAAGCCATTTTTGTTAGTAAACTGTTGAACTAATTGCGAGATGGCTAGTTGGGGTATAATTACGTTCAGTCCGACAAACGGAATCGGGAAACGCTATTAAATATTACTCAGCCAATTTTGGTGAGTGCTGCGAAAGACTAGTGTGGATATGTGGGTTTGTCTGTTTTAAATTCTGTTTAGGGGCTTTTTTTGGTAAAAAGTAGTATAAGCAGTGAAACAAACGTGCATTATGTCGTTGACAACCCATATCGTCCCCACTGTAGGGGCACGGGTCTCTTCCTATACTTCGGGATAAGTCATACTCCACACACGGGGGCCAAGTCCGGATTGGTGGAGGCTGTGGGACTAGTGGCGAAGTGTCAGGAGTTTTCAAGACGCCTATAAGGCCTCTGACATGGCTTATGTATATTATACAAACCTAAAAATTATTAAAAAGGGTGCAAATATAGTCTACTCCTATTTGGGCACCCTTTTTACTCTTAAAACATTTTTTTTCCACAAAAATAATAATAAGGTGTAACGCCAAGGGCTTGCCAGTTGTAGACAAAAAAACATACCTTAATCACAAAATAATCTCTTCGATGTTCAAAACCTTTTAAAGTTTCACTACAGAAAGTAAGTACCCCTCTATGTACGTATCACACATTTTAGTGCCACTTAGTAAATAGAGGTTTCTTAAAAGAAAGGACCATATACATGTGTCGCCTTTTCCGAGACGTTTTCCACAGACAATGAAAAATTTCCGCCGCGGTTCCGTTTCGCCATGTAAGTCTAAGTACGATAAACTTTTAAATAAATAAATATATCTTCCAAGCTATCCTTTTCTCAAATAAACTAGCTTAAGTGAACCTAAAGATGTCTTCCTTTATGTAGCAGTAAGCTCTAAATCCCGGCAACTGTAGTTTTGCCCGTAAAGAATTCCGAATTCAGCGTAACAAAGAGGTGGTGCTCAATGACCTTACAGAATACGTCGCAAGGACAGGGCTAGCGGTGTTAGGTTTGTACTGCACCACTTTGATGGGGTTATTCAATGTCTTTCCAAGAGCCGTCTATGCTGATAGAGCAGGCTTGACTAATCACATCATCTGCACCGTAATCATGTCAGAGACTTATATACATAGTTAAACATATCTCCCTGCAAAAGATTGCTTTTAGCACACTCAGGCTTAGAGCCTCATGCATACTACAGCTTCCAGCAAGGTTAACACTACAAACGTTATCGGTGAACTTAATTCAGTACGATTTCGAAGTGATAGTTTTAAACCATAACATATGCACCATATTTTTTATATAAGAATATTTCAAGCAGCAAGATATGCGGGTTTCCCGGTCCTTATATAATACATCATTGGTTGAAACTAGTGAAAAGTATGGCGTTCGGTGCCAACGCAAATTTTTCGTCACATTTCACGGCTGAAAACACTGGGGAAACGGCAATTGAATTCGAAATTCAAATAATAAAAATGTTATTTTTGATACGTGACTTTTCAATGAAAACTTTTTGGTGCCGGATGCCAATAAGTTTAAATCAAACGATGAATAATTAAATGGTATGTTTCCTATTACCGTTTTTAAAGTATATTTTATTTGACCTACATTACACTGGTTAGTTATTAATTAACGACCAATAGAAAGAAAGAAAGAAAAGAAAAAAGATAAGTTTATTCGGTAAAGATAAAGGAAAGAACACCTCCCCCAAGGATTTCCACATCGACCGGTCCTGCGCTGCCCGCATCCAGCGGCTTCCCGCAACCTTTACCAGGTCATCGGTCCACCGAGTGGGAGGCCTGCCTACACTGCGTTTTCCGGTGCGCGGTCGCCACTCGAGAACTTTACTGCCCCAACGGCCATCAGTTCTACGAGCTATGAATATTTTAATTAATAAATAGGAAATAAACTAAAATTAAATTGAAATAAAGTAATTTGATTGCAAGCGCTGCTGGTCACGTGTGGTCAAATTTTGTCAGAGTGATGATGAATTATATTTATCACGGGAAGATGCTAGATGCGGGCAGCGCAAGACCTGTCGACGTGGTAATCTTATGGACTTTATTCTGTAGTGGACGTATTTAGGCTGATGACGATAAATAAAAACCCCACTTAACGGATCCTCCGCATATCATTTCGCAACATAACAAACTATACGTAATGTAGGTATGAATCGCATATATGTACTCAGCGGGGTTCGACAACCTATTGCTTTGTACCAATTTCCGTACCCTTGCGTTGCGAGAGCAATAGATTTTCGGAGTGCAAGGAGTGTCCTTTTCTTATATAGCAGTATTTTGTCTTTTTCTTTTTTATATCTTGTGGCACAGTAATTTAACCATACGTGTCACAATGGATATTCAGGTATTAAAAAGTGCGTTTGACATTTTAAGGGGTTTCTCAAAATCAAGTAAAGAATACAGGAAAATCATACAAAGAGTGACAAACAAAATTTTTTTCACCTTCTTATACAAATTCTTAATTATCTTTTCAGTTAGGAAACTGAAAAAACAATTGTAAATCAGATTTTTCATTATTTTTCCTGTATTCTATTCTCAATTCTGAGTAACACCTTAAAATTTAAAACGCGCTTTTTAAACGCCTTGTATAGCAGTTGAAATATTTAGTATTCGAGTAATAGTTTTATGTATTATCTATCTATTCTTTGATTTACACATGAATGGATACAGGATGCAGGATTTCAATCCTTTATCTAATAGTTTTACCAACGTATCATTAGGCGTTCGCATCCGTTCGCTTTATGAAGGATATTATCATTAAAATTTCATACTATAGTAATGACTATAATTTTAGTACTATAAAATGGCAACACAGATGGGTCTAGGGACTGCTCTGCTAGCCTAGCACAATAAACTAGTTATAGTTTCCATTTTCTGTAGTTATTATTATGTGTACAGCTAGCATGTCGATTGGATGGGGCAATTGCTGTGGGGTGACCAGGATATTAGTAGTTCCCGGACAATCTATACGTACAGGTCTGCCGAACGATTTACCTACTTGCTACTGTTTATATTATACAAGAGCGAGAGGACTAACCGAGTGACGGTTGTATGGCAGAGCTAGATAATGTACCACCACTTTGTCCTAGTCTTTGTCTAGTAAAACATAAAATATAATTTTCAAAAAACCGCCAAAACGTTTTTTTTCTAGAGAAATAAATCTGTGTTTAATGTTGCATTCGCCAGCATTTCTTTTCATTTGACTGAACTAACTGAACCAACGATAATGAATTCATCTTATTTAGATCTATAAAAAAATATTACTCTTGATTTTCCTATCAATTATAATTTCCATCGGACAACGGCTTGCACCATTAAAAAGAGATGATACTTTACTTGTTAACACGGATCTCTTGTTTTTTTATAGGTTCTATTTATTAAAGTGCATCTTGTGTCCCTCAGCACCTAAAGCCGTGGCCACCCTACGGGCGCGTCACGCGCGCCGCGGTCACGGCTCCGCTTCATTACGCCGCGTTATTTTCAATCATAACTACACAGCCTTTGTTCCACTAACTGTTCTTTTAGGGTTCCGTGGAAGACGATTCATAGCTGTACCAAATTGCCGCCATATAGAACGAGAGCGGTCGGAAATAACAAAGAAATAGACCATAAACAATCAACATTATGGTCAAAATGTATTGATATCAAACTGGAGTAAAGTTTGACTTTTTCCAGTGCATAGATTTTATCTTTAGGATTAAGAAATTAACAGACACATATAGACAACAAAAAAAAAACATATTGAAGATAGAAAAAGGTCGCATATTTTAAAAGAAGAAAAGAAATAAACTGAACTAGCTTTTCACTATGAGCTACAAAAACGCTCTGTTTGACTTTTTTTGTATTTCTTTTGCCGGTTTTAAGGTTATTTTATTCATAAATGTTATTTTTGTTCCATTCAATTTACTTATTATTTAAAGAAAATACTAGAAAAAGGTTATCACAGACTCCGCCTTAATTAAAGACGTTTCACTCTTAGCTAGATTCTGAGAGCCTCCATGAACTTTGGCAGAGGAGGGCAGATAGACTTTCCTTCAAGAGGGAAAGGGACAGAAGAGTTCGGAGATCACGTTCTTACCGGCTATTAACAATCAGTGGATTTGGGACTGCCTGGGGAAGTACTAAGGGGAACTATAACTTCGTCCGCAATATTTTTACTCTGTATGTAAAAATAAGATCATTTCCTGCCTCAACAGCCATCTGTTCTAAGAGCTATGTAGTTTTCTGATATCTCAAAAAAAATTAGGTTTCAACTTTGACCACTGGAAGTTGGCAAATCAACCGTTCGAACTACCATCTTTCTCTCTTATCGTGTGGCACGTTAACAAGGACTACAAGGTATAGACGGCGGTTGCCATAGATAAAAAACTACCGGTTCGAATCACCATAAAAAAATGCAAGTTCAGCAAAGTTTTAGAACAAAAGTTGTTCAGTATTATATGTATTTGTTACACCCTGTACATGTAGTCTAGCTTTAATACATTTTTAAGTCAAAAAAGTCACGCCTTTGTATTTCTTTAAAACCAAATCAAGAAAGAAAGTCTCACGGAACTTTTTTTCCAATTAAATCTGTCAATGAAAACGTATCTCACAATTTGTGGATCCAATTTAGATAGTACGCTTTTCTAGATCTCGGATCTAGATTGAGCTGAGAGTGAACGGCAAAAGTTTTTGCATTTCACAATGCTGCTCCATAAGAAAGAAGGCCGCAAAGTATATACAGGGTGTAACAAAATTGGTGTAGGACCCGTTAACTGGGGATTCTACTCATCGTACTGCACAACTTTTATTCTACGACTTTGGTCAAATCGCAAAAATAAATTGGACTCTCCATACAAATTGATCATCTGTTTTGCCAGTTTTGTATGAAGAGTCCAAAATTTTTTTTGCAATTTTAGCAAAGTCGTAGAACAAAAGTTGTTCAGTACGATGAGTAGATAGAATCCCTAGTTAACGGGTCCTACACCAATTTTGTTACACGGCCTTCTCCCTTATGAGAACAGAATGGCTGCGACACATAACATGAGCGTATACAAATTGTGAAACTTACATAGGGTTGTCAGACGTCAGTAAACTAAAATGTATTTGGTAGATTTTTATATCAATGTACATTTTAAATCTCATTGTTTTTACTACGACATTAAGACCTAAAAATGTGACCAAGCAACAATAGTAAAAGATATTGTAATTTTCATAGATATTTGTAGGAAAACTCTATTTTTGTTTTGTAGTTACAGCAAATTTGTCGATCAATATTTATAACAAAATCAAAATGATTTTTTATTTAAGTAGATGCTCTACACATTCTTTTAAATCGTCATTTTTTTCTGCCTAGTAAAAAATTCCCACCGCTCGGAACTTTTACACTCAATGTTTCGGGAAGTGTTAGTGGAGCGAGAAGAAACGTGGAGTCCAAAATAAACTCGCCCCAACACATTAAGGCGCGAAGTACACTCATTCTGAGCAGGTTGATGCATGATAATTTAATATCGACCGTAACGCCAATCATTTTAAGTTCAGATCAGTGTGGGTACCGTCGCGGTAGTTACGTCAAGGCCGAACGCAAAATTCTCGAGATTTCGATGTTTTTATTACTTTTCTTGGCTTTCAAATTAGTTAAAAAAAATCCGTTCAAGATAAATTGAAGGTATTAAAATGGCCGATTTTTGTGTGTTGGTTTCAACATAAACAAATATTGTGTTTCCGAGAGAATTTGCAATTAATGCAAAATAAAGGGTTTACAGGATATTTTTTTTCATCAAAGTTTCTGTGATTTCAATGATTCTGTTCAAGACAATTTGTTTTTTATTGTTTCAAGTATGTTATATATTTTTTCCATGGTGATAGTTAAAACCATTATTTTAAGAATTTGAATTGAATATTGCGATTTGGCTATACTTAGCGCCTTAAACCCAATATACAAGGTGAAGCGGTTGTTATAGATTTTACTGTTAGTGTCATTTATCTCGACTGTTTAAGTGCATTTTTTTATTTTTTTAAACACTTGACAAAAATGCTAATTACTAATAAAATACAAATAGTACATCAACAACAAAACATCATCCGTTGCCAAACAATTACATGAAGAGGTAAGTAAACAACACACTATCAATATACAGTAAGTAGCTCATCGGTATCTTGAAAGGGTATGCTTTGGAAGCATGTTAAGCCGTTGGTGCCGGTGGCTATCACTTCTGACACTGGGACTGTCCACTGGCCAAACTACCTCCACCTCATATGGAGTATGACCTAAGCTTCCTGATAGATGTAAATGGGAGGAGACCATTGCCCCAGCAGTGGGGAATGGGTTGTTAAAGAATACAAGGTGTTTTTTTTTCTATGGTGTTGTGAACATATCCAAGCTATTATTCAGGTGAAATATTTATAACATTTTTTAGAAACCGATTTGTTAAGGAGTATTTATTAAAAAAAAAGAATACAAAAGCATTCCAGCACTAAACACAAACTCAGTATAAAGCTGTAGAACAGCACAAGTTTTAAGTTCTCGACCACGTTGGTATTAAAGAAAGGTAAACTGTCGGAGAAAAAGTTGGTAGCTTCGTTGCATCTTGTTGTCTTACTCGGTAGAGGATATAGTGACGAGCGAAGCGATGGCGAATTAATATTTAAATACACAATGGAGGGGAAGTCCTTTTTGAGAGTTAGGCAGATTTTTTTATAGTTTGAATTAGATATTACGATATAAACAAATGCTATATTTGAAAATGGAGTAGATATTATTTATTGGCATGGAGTTTCCCGAAGTGATGGAGTCAAAAATTAGGAGAACTTTAGGAGAAATCTCAGAATCGCTAAATAATTAATGTGGCACGTAGCAGATAATAATAGAACAAGATGGCACTGGGATAGAAAAGTTCTCCAGTGGCGTCTGCGCACTGGAACACGTATAGTCTAGTAGGCGACTCCGCGGTGGACCGCGATGGCTTAAAGAAGATTTGGTAGCGCAGTACCGGTGGTTGTGGAAATATTTGGTTCCCGCCCTTGAGGAAACCGGTCGTTGTCCTCCACAGCGACCGGTGGTGGGTGATATAATAATGTTGATGAAATTCAATAAGTGTTTTCATTCATTCATTCATGTAATGCGGTATACTGTCGAGCGTTATTGTCATTATGAACGGGTCCCTCACAAAAGTATGTCGAAAAGTTTAAAGTATTTTTCGAGCTGTACTTTATTGTACACCTTTAGAATTCCGCTCCCCGCTTCGCTAATGCAACAGGCCCTCTCCACTAAACAGAACTATTGCGAAGCACGTAGGTAAATCGTGATTTCTACTCAAGCCGCCTCTTCCAAACGCTCTGCGCTCTCTTAATAAAAATTAGATACATCTTGAAATGCATTCACTACTTTAACTTAAGTTTGTATACTTTCTAGGTTAGGTTAGGTTTATTTGGGATTTTTATACCTCTTTATGTATGCTTTATCAGCCTAGTTTGGGGGTTGCGTCTTGGGTCAGTTCTTCTTATCGATAATATTAAACTTCTTTGTCAATTTTGGGTTTTTTGACCATCTTTGTGTAATGAAATATATTTCGAATTAAGAAAACGTTATAAGTGAAAAAGAAACAAAGTTTTTTAACACGTAATTTTAGCAATTATGTGTTTACTTTTTAATTAAAAACGTGACAGCGTGTAAGGCGTACGGCGACGACGTTTTTTGCATAAAATGTGTACAAAGAGCATTTTTTTTTGTTTTATTGCTGAAACTACCGACGTTTCGTGAAAAATTCGTTGGGGAATTTGCATAGGTAAGTTGCCTTCATAAGCAGATATACATGTATTTTTAGCATTACACACTTCTGTAACTTTCAACTGCAATGCTGCTCGCATAAGAAAAAGGCCGCAAATTATACGTCAACTCCATATGCTTTGCGGCTTTCTTTGTTATAAGGTGCAGAATTACCTTCATATATATGACTGTAGGTTATGTTAAGTAGATAAGTTTACATACTACAGCGTTCCCACTGCTGCGGCACGGGTCTCTTCCTATATCTTGGGAAGTTTTAGATCAACACACACGGGGGTCAAGTCTGGATAAACGAATTTCGTTTTACTCGTTTATTTACGAAATATCCGACTACAGGATCTTATGGTGACATATAAACAGTTTAGCGCCACATATACAGAGGCGGCCGCGGGGCGGTGCGAAAGCGTTCCGAGAGCGGTATTTTTTGTAATGTTCGGATTACTATAAAACACTGCACACCAAAACCGCGCCCCGCGGCCGCCTCTGTGTGTGTTGCGCTTAAAATGCAAATAAGTATATTATAATAGTGCCACATATAATATGCCAGGTCCAAAAAATTATACCATTCAAAATTCAAAGCTTCACAATAAAAATTGAAAATCGAATTTGAACGTAAAAATTATAGTCTAAAGTCATAAATTTCTAGTGCGCGCTTTGCTCAACGGAGGGTTTTAAAACAGCATAATAGTAAAATATCGGCGAGTGTTATAGGAAGATTGCGGGATGACGTCATATCCGGTTCCGGTTGCAACTTTGTAGCTGGTTCCCGTAGCTCCGGAATATACAGGGTGCAACAAAATATTGGTAGGATCTTTTAAGAGACAAGAAGTCGTCTCTCGCTTACTATACCAATTTATACAAGCTGATTTTAATGAAACTTTATATAAGTAAGAAACACGTAAAATTGTATGAAGTTTACGAATGATGATAATACAGTCTATATAAATATTTTCAGTAATAAAGAGTGTTTTAAAACATAACCATTAAAATCTTAATCTCACAATAGTGGCGATAGTATTTTTCGCAATATAGTACTAAAGTGTTTTCATTCATTAATTCATACTACTAACATTTTGTTTTTTATGAACTCGTACATCTATAAAGAAGTTTTATGATATTCCTGCTATTTCATTTGAAGAGATTCGAATTTTGATTTGTACTAAGGGCAACTTTTGTATAGACCCCAAAACTTTTTTAAGAAATCTCAAAAAAATAGGCTCTCCCAATAGGGTATTTGACACAAAAAGAATTAAATTGAATAATATTATTCACTAAATAGCATTTGTCCTAGAATAGCTAAAAATATTACTCGAGTGATGTTTTTGTTCATTTTAATTTTTATATAAAATAAGTTCGTCAAAAACTGTGACGTCACACGCCAGTAACACGAACAATTTCAGATCGAAATATCGTTTTTGGCAGTTGATAAAAAGACACTCAAATGACTAGTAGTCAAATACCGTATTTACTATACAAAATTGACCAAACAGATGATCAGTTTGTATGAAGAATCTATTGTAAAAAGTTTTTATACTATTTCAGTGAAATCTAAGAACGAATGTTGCCTTAATAAGCTCTGTTTATTTTCAAAGAGTTTTTTTTCAATAAGCATGCATAACGATACACACATACCTTAATTTTGATCAATGTTTATTTAAATTATAAATCGAACCGTTAGTTCGGCTCGTGAACGTCTTGCCTGGTACTGTGACCATGATTTAAAAAAACGTATTATTTAATGTATTTTCAAAGACTTTTGATGACTTCTTCATTCTTTAAATGCTCAAAAAGTTTACCCAATTGAACAATAGATTACCCAAAAGTAATTTATTGTTCATTAAACTTAATATTTAATAGAAATGCCTACTTACTTACATACCGTAATCATTCCTTAGCAAGAATGGTCTTGGTCGTCGTTGCTTGTCGATGTTTTAGTTGCTATCCTTCTTGGTCGTTGGTAATTGATGAACACGCCTTGTTTATGTTTACTACATTTTCTGGTATTTCAAGATACTTTTACCAGCCCATACAACACTACCGAAAAATGTATCTCCTACGTGTTTCTCTTTCTTACATCATGGAGCGAGCGAGCGAGATGACCGTTTGGCAATTCTTGATTCATGTATGTATGTGAAAATGGATGACAATTAAAAAGTTACAAAAAATACACAATAAGGTTGTAGTAGCTTAAAAACCTACTTTTCTCTGTTGTTTTTTTATAATTGCATTAGGAAAGTAAATAAAGTACATTTTTATTTCTTTTATATTCATGCTCCATGGTCACCCTATCCACGTGTATCCGTGGAACAATATTTCTTTGCCAACACATGTTTTGGGCGGGATACTGTAAATTATCTTTGCGACGCCCCCTGTCATCCATGTTTGTTTGGTCCTTCGGTTTGGTACTGGAGAGCGTATACAGGGTGTTGCAGCCTGTTTGGTCAGTAACCGAAAGCACGAGTGACTTTACTCATGGAATTGTACTTTATCAAAATCACGCTTGGTCTAAACTCTCAAATACGTGTGGAGTTCCTCATGTTTTCAAGACTTGAACGAAGATTTTCTTAGAAGGCGAACTACTACCCATATTCCGTTCCCCATGCAAGATTTCAGAACTTTTTTTGTTGTCGAAAGTGGTTCAGTTTCGTGATTAGAACTACTCCTGCTTTGTCTCTCACTAAACTATCTTACAAGTTCAAATAATAAGTAAGATGAAATGGCAATGCGCAGGTTATATAGCTCGTAGAACTAATTAACTATGGGAAGAAAGGTTTTCGAATGGTGACTGCGGGCCGGATGATGCAGATGGTTGGTACTGTGACTCCTGCCACCTTAACTGGGCGTTTTCTACTAGACGAAAGTAGCAACTTTAAACACTCGCGTATTTTTTCTGATTAATCTTATTTATAAAGGTTTTACAATAATCTTTTCTGTTTAGTGTTCCTCGAACGAATGTGTTGCAAACAAGCAAATGGACAGTCAAATTCAGAAAGCGAATAATTTAAATCGTTATTGTTGTATTTTATATAGAAAAGCTTTATGTTCGAGGAGGTCGTAATGCGCAGTTTAGATTTACCATCTCTACAGTATCATTGTTAAAGTCTGTTGTTTTTACACGTTTAGCGTTATCAATGATTTTGTTACAAAATATAATATGGTTTAAGTCAGTCAGAATAAAATTTTAATGAGCAGCCTGTGTATCTTATTCCTCCTTTTTGGTGCGCGATATTAATTTTCTCGTTGCGCCGTAGACGTGAATGTAAATATGTAAGTTATAATCAAGCTTCATTGTATAGATTTGTATTAACAACCTATTTCGTCCCCAATTCAGGGCCAAAGGTCTCTTTCCATACTTCGCGAAGATTAGACCTTCACGGATGTTAAGTCCGGATTAGTGGAAGTTCCGGGAGTGGGACTAATGGCCAACCCCAGTGTCAGAAGTTTTTAAGACGCCTATAAGGCCCAACATGGGTTAAGGACTGCTATCTTGTAATAGCAGCCGACGCCAACGGCTTAACGTGCTTTGGGAAGCACAGAAAAAGTCGAGATAACAGTCAGGCCCATCCAGGTTATGACCGTGTCTGTAGTCGGTTAACCTGCGTGATCGATGCGACCACGCAAGCCGAATTAAGCCACGACTGCTTCTCACTTCAGTATTTTAGAAGGAATGTAATTGTTTAAGCAACAATCAAGTGAAGTAAGTTTAATTAAGGTTCTTTGTGAGGTGGGTTCTGTTTTGCTTGAAGGTTATACTAACTTTTCTATTCCGTAGTCGTCTCATTTTCTCTCAAAATTGTGTTTCGTCCCAAATTATAAGTTAATTTAATTGAATTAATTAATTCTTTGTTAGTTCAAACGTAAAGAAACTAACCTTATTTTAATATTTTTTTGCAGTGTTCATTAAAGTAATAGTAGTTTTTCCATAAATAATTATTTTCACTATTCGAGAAAATCATAAAATTTAAATACTTAATTCTAAATCTTCAGAAAAGCTCGGCCCTTAAAATCTTTAATAAACTTTTTTTCAGCAAAACATTATTCTAAGAGACGAAGCGTAAAATTACTACATCAATTTCAAACCCACTTTATAAAGGTTCTACAGAACACAATGGATTCTATAGAAACCATTGCCCAAGGAACCTTAAAAGACCCTTTTCTTCGTGTGAAATTTTTCCATACCATCTCAATACGCGTTGGACCTGAAAATTGTTTTTGCTTTTATCTGGAGGCTATTGTCAAGAGGCTTCCTGACTATGACTTATGGTCTACGGTAGCGTCTTTCAAGGCTTTGAAATTGGGTAAAGGATTACAGTATTAAAATATATCGCTTCCTATCCTAGTCTTTTATTTAAGACCTTTCCCTATACAAATGGTAAATTATTCATCAGTCTGTGTTTCCAAATTTGTATGGATATTTGAACTTTTTTCCGTTTAAATAGATTCCTTTCCTTATCAGCATATTTCCTTATTTTGATTTTTTTGAATTTTGAATTTTATCAGCGATTGAGTCACCCTGTATATGTTTTATTCTCTCGTTTCCTCTAGCCGAAGACTGCCTCGAAGAAATCGCTTATGTTTTGTGTTTCATTTTCTTTTTAAATTATTTTTTTTAGTTACAATGAAGTTTATTAAATTAATGAAAGTAAAAAAATGTAACGAATTTATCAGCAAAGCGACCAGAATTTGAAGGCATTCTAGTAAATTATATTTGACAATTTTTTCTTTATCAAAGCATATCTCTGGTGAGGATAAAAATATTTGACTTTTTTAACCTATTATTTATCGTATTATTTATCGTTTGGGATGGTCCCGATTGAAGAAATGGCATAGCATAGGCAGGTTTTCCAGTCAGTGGACTGATGACCTGGTGAATGTCGGCAGCGCCAGACCGGTCGTTGTGGATATCTTGGTGGAGGCTGTGTTCAGGAGTGGACGTCTTTCGGCGCATATGATGATGACGAATATCCATCAGAGGATTGTCTCTCTCATGAGAATCAAAATAAAGGTTTAGAATGTAATATAATAACATTTCTTTTGCATATAAATGGCCTTGTTTATCATTTCAAATATGTATGTATGTATTTGGAAAAATAATAACGCGAAGTAGTAAGCCCTGAGGGAAATATGTGTACTTACGTTTATTAGGCAAAATTGGGTATTTTCAGTAATGGATCTTCAAAGTTTATTACGAAATATTGTATAAAGAATGTTCTAAATGAGTTTGGTTGCGAATAAAATAGTATTATTCGTCTTGTTAATGTAATTTTAATATGGCAGTATATTGTATTTTCGATTTTATTAGTTGTGATACACAGATATCTTTTTTGTGATAGTATTAGTACTAAGTAAAATAACGAGATGTTTGCTTGGAGTCTCCAGGGTGTGTTAAAGACGAGGACAATACATCCACAGCAATTACTTTGGTATGAAAGAGATACAATTGAAGATAATCGGTACTTTAGTTTTTAACCGACTTCAAAAAAAAGGAGGGGGTCTCAATTCGTCGGTTTTTTTTTTTATGTATGTTCACCGATTACTCCAAGACGCCTGAACCGATTTGGAAAATTCTTTTTTTGTTTAAAAGGGTATACTTCACAGGTGGTCCCATATAAATTTTATCGAAATCGATTCAGCGGTTTTTGAGAAAATCAACAAAAACATAGCAAAGTTGGAGTTGTTGCGATTGAAGTCGGTTGTTTTTAACGTATTCAGCGTGGTCAATTATATTATTCGTTAACTTACTCTTCATATATAACCGGACAAAGAGAAAAACATTGAGAAAACTTCGCAAATATCAATCATATCGAAGTTGGCAAATATATTGTATTATACTTCGGGCTTAATATACAATAGATATGAATGCTTCAGAGCTAAGTGACACTAGAATAGTAATATCTTTAAAGAACCGACCCGTGACTTCTTTTGGCTGCATTTATTTTTGTACAATGTATTAGGTTGATTAGTAGTTACCTATACGATACAGGTAAGTTAATTTTAGAACTCATATACATAAGTTAGTTAATCAAAATTTGTTATGAACCAAATCGTCCCCATTGCAGAGGCACGGGTCTCTTACCATACTTAATTTCGGGAAGGTTAGGCCATACTCCACCCTCAAGGGTCATCTCTGGATTGGAAAACAAAAATATAGAAAGACTCTTTGATTTGGGTCGATGACCGTGTGTAATTTGGTACCTGTCCAGAACAAAGACTAATTTGTAATCTGTGACATAGAAATGTACTTATTTATATTACTTCAGTAGGTTTTTTGCCATATAAAAAAATAAAGACCGACCATTACAATTTTCCGCGACATTTACGAGATATTTTCGATATAACATTATCGACGTCTCTAGACGGATAACTGAATGGAAAGTATTTTCCTACTCATCCGGAACTGTTATCACGTCTTATATCACTTTGGGACGTCATAGATTATTGTTAACTGTAAACAGACGTGACATTTCAGCAGAGTTACGTTTCGGGTTGATACGATTTATTTTTACCCTATTGCCTAAGTGCAAGGTAATGTTTTTGGGTGTAGGTATTTCCGCTTCATTGTTAATGCCAGTAGCCAAAACAGCTTTATGGATTTTGGAGTGGTCGGTGTCCTAAGATTCGTCTGACCACAGATTGACATATATACATTATATATACAGTCGAGTTTATAATATTAAGTTAAAATTGTTAGGATTTTTACTTAACAGTAAACACCAGCACTGTTTGTTAATTAAATAGCCGAAGAATTATCAAAGAGAAAATATAAATATTTAATGAAAAGATTCACTGAACCATACCAACGTGTATTTATATTCACATCAAATAAATAAAACCCAGCGTGATGAGTAACTTACCGAATAACAGCCTCCTTTAATCTTTTATAGGTCTATGAAATTTTAAATACATTTAAGGGCTCATAATCATCCCTTTAAACAGACATCGAAATGAATAAACATTTTAGAAATTCCGAAAGCAAATAAAATGATAATAAACGTTTAAATAAACTGCTAGAATTTTATTCAAATGTTGTTTTAAAAACTGGCTTACACCAGTATTATGCGGATAAGTTGAAGAGGAAACCACTAAAAGGATTTTGAAGAGCTCTTCATTAGGCATTTTGCCAAAATAGCCGTCCATTCATAGTCAGCTTCGTAACCTAGTTACATAATTTGGCTTGAAATGTAGGCTTGACTTAAAATATAGACTTTACTGTAACATGGAGCCTGGTTTATGGGAGACTCGTCTTTTAGCTACTGCGACTACATTAATTTTGAATTTGGAGTAAGAAATTCGTCTTTTTAACCTTTCTGTTGTCTTTCCAAGCAGAGGGTAACGTTTTTAAAATATTCAAAATAAGAACCTGACACACCCGGCGCCTTTATCGAAAACGATTTGATCTGTTTTCGAATACAATTTATTGGTCGTCTTTATGCCCCGTTAAACATACAGTAAATTTTACGCAGTTATGACTATTTTTCTTAAAGTGTTAGGTTCTCCGCTGTTTCATTGTCTTCAAAAAATGCAGTAACTCTTACTATTTTCCCAATAGTTATCATGCCTGTCCCATCTACATTCATTTACTCTATGACAACCTTAATATTTTCTTTAGCACTTTCGCAATAACGCGAGGGATAGTTCCCAACTAAAAGTTCCACGGTAATGAAAAATGTTTCCCCCCCCCCCCTCCACGGCATCACTGACAAATGCTACAAGTTTCTCGGATAGCCCCTTCTGTGCCGTTATTGCAGTAGTGTTTGTTTGCAACTTCACAAAGACCTGGCAATAGTGGTAATGACACTAGTTGGAAAATTTTTGAGTCTGGGCAATAACGTGGCTGTAAAACGAAAAATGCACTAAGTTTGGCGTCTTATCGCAGCATGCACGTGCACACAAGATGCATGTTTGGTACACGATCATCTTAGTTTTATTTGTGAGATGTTTATTATTCCATAGGTACTCTTGTACTAAGCTTTAAAGACTGTACCAAGCAGGACATGGACGAATTCAAAATCAAACTAGAGGACTGGGAGAATCTCGCTCAAAACAAGAACGAGTGGCCTAAATGTGTGGCGGAGGGGCGTAAAACTCACGACGAAGCCTGGTTCAGTGTGCTGGTTGACAGGAGGGACAAACCACCTGCCGTTTCATATCCCTGCTCCAAGTGTGGAAAAGTATGTTGCCCCAGTATTGGCTTATACAGTCACCAAAAAAGATGCCTTGCAGCAGACACTGCTTTAATCGTCTATAACAGACGTATAAGGCCTGTGATGACATACACACATGGGTTCTAGGGTGGACGTCCATATTTTATACTGTCCATCCTATACACATCTTGTACATCGACATGGAAATCGACAGCTCTTTTAACATGCTTTTTAAAATTAACTTCATATCGATACTTCTGGTCTCAGGGCAATAGGGCGTATACGCCTAAGTTCTATTTAGCGTATATGCCCTTTGAGCCCAGAAGTATCGATATGATTCTAGTAGACGGTAGACCTAGACCAACTAATTAATTTTTCAAATGTCTTAATACATTTTCGATCATACATTAAAAACTTCGACCTTTAATATCAGATTGACAGTTGGAAGATGGTGGGACAGAGTTTCCCAACGTTAACTTAACAGGCACCTTGCCCGGTCAACATTTAACATCTACCCTGACCCGTAACTCTTACTTTCAGTTGCGCAAACGCAGCATGTGAACGATTAGTCACGTCTTCGTACAGCCAGTGCAATATATTAACACTCTGTTAAAATAAAACTGAGTTCTTTTTGTTTATTTTTACTGTGTAAGGGAAGGAAGCAAAAGGCTAAAGGTTCACCTTATGGGATGTGGCTACCGTCTCCTATGTCCTGTACATCCCCTATTTGTAACCCTAGGGTTGGGTTGGGTTCATCGATATACTCCCATATTGATGGTTGGATTGAGTTTTTAGTTCTTTGCCGATCCTAAAGGATCGTGGCTTAGTGCGGCTTGCGTGTTCTTCATTCACAACCACATAAATTTCGATCAAGCATGATATTTGACTGAAGACACGGTTATAACCTGGATGAGTTTGATTGATTGAGTGGCATTTATCTCGACCGTTTCCATGCTTCGCAAGGCATGTTAATTCTATCAGTAGATGGCAGTCGTTAAGCCATGTCAGAGGCCTTATAGGCGGTTTGAAAACTTCTGACATTGGGGTAAACCTCCACCAATCCGGAGTTGGCCCCCGTAACCCCTAACCTTCCCGAGATATGAGAAGAGACTCGAGACCCTGTGGCATATGTTAACGTACCATTTCCAGCATAGTCCGAATATAAATTCGGGTCTTGAACTGTACAAAACTGTATAGCAATGCTGTCATCAAAGCCATACGAGTAGTGTCAATGTGTTGGGTTATGTCAAACTGTCAGATTACAATCGACGTAATTGGTCAGTTTCGTCTCAGCTCTATTTGTGCAAACGGCGTACCTATATCTTATGACTTTTGAGCAAATGATAAAAAAGAAGTATTTTTTTTTTACGTGTGAAACTGAATGTATCTTTATTGATTATGAATAAAGCCGATAGTTGATTTGCAATTAAGAAAAACTTTTGAACAATTTAATAGTATTTTAAGGACGTTTTAATCGACTTCCTAAAAAGGAGGTTCTCAATTCAACTGTATTTTGTATTAGTATGTTACTCTTCTTTTATTCACCGGCGGCCATCTTTTATAATTATATTGACGGTGTCCTCACGTGTCGCCAATGTTTGCGCACGTTTTGCAACGACTGTAGTCATATTAGGGCACCAGTCCCTCTACCACGGACCAACAGTAGTCACCATAACCGAAATCGGCAAGGGAGTATATATATTCAATAATTCAAGGGAGTATATTATTCGACTTCAGTGTGGTCCTATATAAATTGTATTATAATAATTAAAAGTTTTTATTTAAAGATGTGAGTATTGAAATTTTCTCAATTTTTTACAAAAATCTCAATGTATTAAAATCAATACAGTTTTTGGGCAAATTTGTTAAAACCATAAGAAAACATGGCAAAATTGTAGTTTTTAATATGTTAGCGTTGTCATTTATAATAATTAATATTCATGTCGAGTATAACTTAGATATGGTGTTGGCAATTCGCCTAAAATAGACTTAATCGAATTGCTCTGGTCAGTCCTTACTATTATAAATGTGAAATTGAGTTTGTGTGTTTGTCCTCCTTTCACGTCGAAACTGAGTAATAGCTCGACATGATTTTTTGCACAGAAATGAAATGAAAATATTTTTATTCGAAGTAGGTAGCAGTGTACACTTTTCGAACGTCATTCTTTATCTACCTAATACGAGGTTCCAGAGATAGTTAACGGGATGGGAAGTGACATAGGCAATGTTTATCCTGTAAATATGTATATCAAGAATCACACCGTGAACCCAAAAGTAATGCGACCTCAGAAAGTAACGCTATTTATTGCCATAATACCTACTTAACCGATCTGATAGGAATTTTGCAAAAAGCTAAAATTGAGAAAGGAGAACACCAGGATAATTTCATCCCGAAATATTCATTTCCGCGATCGGAAGCCGCTTGCGACTCGCACACTGCTTACCCTTTACAGCAGACAAAATACTATGTACATCCCACACAGGTAGAGCCGCGGGCAAAATTTACTTTTTTCATAAATCCTGAGGGCAAGGAACCATGAATGACCTGGATGCCTATATTATATTATATTTTTTCTTTTGTAACAATGAATGATATATGTCAATTTTTAAATTGATACTTATTATGCATGTGTCAAGAGGTATTAGAAGATCATTTTTTATAATAAGTATTTGTAACGGTGGCAAAGACGAATGATGTATTAATTTATCGTATAACTGACGTGTAACCTATTTTAATGTCTTACAAGTTTTAGATTTTTACGAGACAGTTCCAAAGGAGGGTTATGTTTTTCGGATGTCAAACGGAAATTATTATTTTTTTATTTTTATTTAAGTACTTACATGCTTTACACATTCTTTTAGATAGGTTTTTTTTTCTTCCTCGTTCTAAGTTGCTACGACTCGGAACTTATACACTCAACGTTTCGGGAAGTGTTAGCGGAGCGAGAAGAAACGTCGAGCCCAAAAGAAACTCGTTTCTTTCAAGTCTGTATCTTGAATTGATGGATTTTGAAGTCTGAGGCGGTCGATTTTTTCGTCTGAAACTCCAGAATATATAATATTTAATTATATCATATGGTAATTATATTTTTAACATGCGGTTATTTGTTTTTATAAAAGTGGTATTTTTATTTCGTATCTAGATTTAGTATGCAAGTGCACTGACCTGGGGAAACTTGAAGCCCTGTAGTATGAAATGTCTGGTTGCCGTGGTAACCGCTAATCCCCACACGCGACCACGTGACTCGGCATAAAGTTTCAGCCGCACGTAGGTTTAATAAGGTCGCATCGGGATTTCCCATGACTTGGAAGGTTAGGCTGTAAAATAAATTTCATTTAACCTTACGAACGTGACGGGTGTTGGCGGCGACCGCAAACTTTATTTATTTAAATCGATCAATTTCGAAAATTTCTGTTTTCAAGATTTTGTACGTTTCATGTAATTTCTATCGGCCTTTATTTGCATATCGGGCATCTGTGATATTACTTCTCAAGTACTGTAGTTATTGCTATAGAAATTGTGTGAGACATGACAATGGATCTATCTACATATTGGTTTTTTCAGAGGCATTTTGTAGAGTTTCATAAGATGATATTTCTATTTTAGTTCGCACCAAAATTGAGTGCACTTCTCAAACACAAAATAGTTATACATATTATTATTGATAGAAATAAAGCCAAAATGTGATTAACTGAATGAGACTGTTCTTATAAAATAATAAAAGTTGCACCATCTTTCTTGTTTACTTCGCTCCGAAAGTACATTTTACAAAACATCTTGACATTTCAAATTAATATATTTATATTGAAATAACGCCCAAAATTGGATTAACTGGATGAGATTGGTACAGTCGCCGTGTGTGTCTGTTTGTTGGGCTCATCTCTTAACAAATGATGGCGGAATTCGAGCAAGATGAATTACTCGCGGCCTTGCAAAAGTATCTGCTTTTCCGCAGTGGTAGCAAAAAAGTTTATTCAAGAAAATGAATGAATGAATTAAAAAATATTTATTTTTCGCTGCCGCAAAAAAAAAGGTAAAGGTTTCTTTAGAATCGCCTCTAGAATGCAGGATTTGAATTCACAAAAAGATAAGTATACCGTCCAAAAATAGTTTTTTGGTAGCTACTAGTTATTTGATCTTTTTATCAAAGTTGTAATCAATATCAAACAAATTTAATACACGCAAGTTCTTTGCCATTAATAGTAATACTACAATATTTCAGAAATAATAATATTTTGTAAATATGATTTTACCCTATTTTTTGTGGCAATAGAAATTAAACGAGCATAGATATTTAATAAGCGTTTACGGCATATTTATTATATTGACGTATTCTTAATATTATAAATATTATTCAGAAGTTGCATTTTAATCATTCTTTTTTTTTAATTATTTTTAATAGGATCTTCTAAACATTTTAAAAACTGACACTAAATACAAATTGGATTTTAGCCGTGGATATAATAGCCTATTTTTTAACATGTTCATTGCCGATTCAATGTTTATAAATAAATTGTAAAGTTCAATTTTGATGCATGAGTACACCAGATGAAGTCAATGGGCTGTAAACAGCCTGTTAATTATTTTTACATCCCCTCGTTTGATATGAAATGGCAACACTGATTTTTAAAATGATCATAACGATATTCCAGCATGAATTCAATCGACAATAAAATGCCAAAAATATGGAAAATAAGTCAAAACTGCCAATGAAATAATTGTAAAAAATACAAGACACTTAAAATCTTCTTCCTTTTAAAAAAAAACAACGTATTAACACTTATTTCTTCTATTTTCTCTATCAGTTTCGTCTTCGTGCGTTTAATTTTAAGTTGAATTTTTCTTCTGACTACACACGCGTCGAACGCGGGAATCCTTTCCGTATCTTCTTTGATAAAGCTGGAAAAAAATGATTTTATAAGTTAGTACCTCCTTTCCGCTTTCAGATGGGTTTTAAATCTATTTATCATCCCCGGCTTCGGTTGCCGAGACTTTTTCAACGTCTGTCACTGCTGCGTGCAGCGAAAAATAAATCGTTTGAAATAAATAAAAAATACACTTTTGTGAGAAAAATGATGTTTGGCTTTCGGTGTTAACCTGACTTCGTAAGCAGGGAATAAAGATTTTTTTAAATATATTCTTTATTTTTTTATCGTGTGACATAATTAATCGTGCTATTACAAGTTATAGACGGCGGTTGCCTTGTGTTGCACTTAGTCTTAGAAAAAGTAAAATTTAGCATCGATAAATATTTAAATATATCTTTATACAGGACGTTACGTTTTTCTGTATTTTTGACTTCTAAAATTGCTCACCATTTGAAATTGCTTCGGGACTGCTTACATGCCAGCATTGTTGTATATTTGCTTGTACTAAATACATTCTTTTTTCTTTTTCAGGTATGTAACGAGAACTCGGCTAAAAATATTTTTAAAACTATAACGTAAATCGGTGAGTTTTCAAGTTTGAAAGTTGAATTGCGTCTTAGCCCAATTTTTATAAGTTATTAAGTTATTTAACATTTTGTGGATTTTGTCGTAGTTTGTCATCAGTTTAATGACATTCTTATAATTTGACCGCATTAGACAAAGTCGTTAATTTACATCCACTAATTCGGACATAGCGTAACTATTATATTACTTAATGTGTGGTCACAGTTCCGAAATACATTTGTATTACAATACAGTATGGATACTATGTGACCCCCCCACCCCCTCTGCGGGTAAGTTCTGGTGACAGTTGCTTTTCGCAGAGTATACAAGTCCCGCGTAGTAGGGACTTTGTACTAGGTAGAAAAAAATATTGACGATTTAAAAGCATGTGTAAAGCATCTACTTAAATAAAAAAACATTTAGAGTTTGAATAGTTATTGGAGTATCGATGGATCGATGGGAGTATCCGAAGTGTGTTATGATCTTGTGTGTACAATGTACATTATAGCTTTTCCTAAAGAAAAGATAATTGGCAAGGACTTGCCAGTTGTGGTAAAAAAGACTGACACAAAAAGAGGAAAGGGGAGATAATTAGGGATATGGGATAATTTTGTTTTGTTTTTGACAGTACAGTGTCTGGTTGTGATGTCCTTAACCCTTTCAACGTCGTCTTTCGAGGTTAGAAGTTATTTTCGTAAACAACTCGAAGTTGTCAGAAAATTTTATTAAACTTTACATTTTCAAGTAAGTAATTTATTGTTTTGACGTAGCTACTGTGAAAATATTAACTTATTCAGAATCACAGCCTCACTCTAAATTAGTACACTGTCATAAGTTTCGAACAATAATATCAGTCACGAAAATAATTTAAATAAAACTACTAATAATACTATTTAAATTTTTAACATATAATTTTGTCGAAAAAAATTAAATAAAATAATTTAGAAAACACCTCAAAAAACTTACCAGAACAAATTCATTTTAATCGGCTTTAAAAAGTAACTTCTTCTTACGATTAAACTCGGTGTTTCTAAAGGTTTAAGTATTTATAGTTATCAGTTTTCAGGTAAACAAAACACTTCATCTTCAAACAATTTAGTAAACTATATATACAACTCAATATAATTCAACTTCATATTTTTACTTAAAAATCTTTTACCCTTACCCATTTTTCTTGTTATTCCATTGGAAATAGTTAGAAAAATAGCAGCGCGGCTGTCGGGGCCAGATATTATCGGGGACAATGACGAGCTCTGCCGAGCTGTTTATTCTGCGGGTGGCCCTGGGGTGGCGGCGAACGTGTTAACACCGTAGCATTGTATATTATATTATTTTTAATAAATAACTAAGACGATTTGTGTGAAGTGTTCGCGTTGTGACTTTAGTTATTGACACTGGGGTATCTGTCATTTGAAAAATATCGATTCGTATCGCTGCCCTCAGATGACAAAACGCGGTAACCTAAAATTAGTGAAGTTGAGAATAACGCGTTTAAAGTTCGCGATTTGTTAAGACATTCTATAGGATTTTGAGGTTACTGTTTTTTGTATTTTGGTTTTAAATGGAGTAAATAAATTTTTGGCCACATTACGTCGTAGGTCAGTAGTAGTAGATCAAATTAAGCTATGTTACAACAAAACGCGGTAACCCGGGTTGCCGCATTTTTTCATCCGAGGGCTCGGTGTAACAGACATTCAGCATTGGTCAGAAGAGGCTGTGAGAAGGAGGAAAAAAAACATTGTTTTTCCAGTGGCGAAAACCCTGCGTAACCTCGACTTATTTTGGCAAGCATTTATACGTATTTTCACTTGCCGCATTACATTAGAACGCAGCATTTGCTGAGACGGTGACCAATTTTTTGACACATGACCTAGTATTGATTTTAATATGTGATGGATGGTTTTTTAAAATTAAACCTGTGTTTTTTGTGCCAAAAATAAAGTTATGTTTTGATAAAATTTGTAATGGAAAATATATTCGTTTTGAAATCCACATCTGCAAAGGTGATTTTTTATATAATGTGATTTATACTTTTTGTTAGATCATTTAGTTTACTTAAAATGCCTAGCGATCTCGCGTAACACTCACCATTTATTTTATCTCGTTTTATTCCAAAAATGCATAGAGATATGGTATTTTACACTCAGAATAGCAGTCAAAACTATGTGTCTGAAAAGCAAGCAGTAAAAAAAAAAGAAAATTTTGTCGTTTGCGCGATTCAAAGCGAACGAGCGGAATTCTCAATTCTTCTTTCTTTTTCACC
This sequence comes from Coleophora deauratella, assembly GCA_958295455.1. Taxonomy (NCBI): domain Eukaryota; kingdom Metazoa; phylum Arthropoda; class Insecta; order Lepidoptera; family Coleophoridae; genus Coleophora; species Coleophora deauratella. The sequence goes on along the minus strand of OY282413.1, from coordinate 8,275,451 downwards.
TTTTTTTGGAACGCTACTATTGTTTCGATTTTTTCCATGCGTTTTTAGAAATTAGTTTTTTTTTGCGTAAAACGCTGTATAAATAATATGAAAATTATATACCTATAATATGTTTCCATATGTTTTTAGAATTTCGATTTTTTGCGTAAAACGCTTTATAAATAATTTAAAAAAAATTATATACCTATACCGTCCTTCTGAAATATCTGAAAAAAATATTATCGTGACTTCTACTTATAAAACTGAACAAGTATAGAACCACTACACAATTTGCAAAAAAAAAACTGGTATTCGCGTTCATAAAATCAGAAGTGCAATTAGTAAGTAGGTATAAGATACTCAGAAACAAATTCGAACCGATCTCACTGCTAAGGTAACACATACATTGGTTTCAACTCCATAGATCTAACTTAGTTATCATGCTATGCAAGCAAAATGTAAAGAAAGAAGGAAGAAAGAAAGTACATTTATTTGACAGAAAAATAAGTACATAAATAAATATCTATCTATCTATCTATCAGCCGAAAGACGTCCACTGCTGGACAAAGGCCTCCCCCAAGGATTTCCACACCGACCGGTCCTGTGCGGCTCGCATCCAGCGGCTTCCTGCAACCTTTACCAGGTCGTCGGTCCACCGAGTCGGGGGCCTGCCCACACTGCGCCTTCCGGTGCGCGGTCGCCATTCGAGAACTTTACTGCCCCAACGGCCATCTGTTCTACGAGCTATGTGCCCTGCCCACTGCCACTTAAGTCTAGCGATTCTGAGAGCTATGTCGGTAACTTTAGTTCTCCTACGTATCTCCTCATTTCTGATTCGATCACGTAGGGAAACACCAAGCATAGCACGCTCCATCGCCCTTTGGGTGACTTTGAGCCTTCTTATAAGGCCCATAGTAAGCGACCATGTCTCGGATCCATATGTCATCACTGGCAACACACACTGGTCAAAGACTTTAGTCTTGAGGGACTGCGGTATTTTGGACGTAAAGATATTGCGAAGCTTCCCGAACGCTGCCCAGCCGAGTTGGATTCGACGATTGATCTCTTTCTCGAAGTTGTACCTACCTAACTGGACTGTTTGTCCCAGGTATACATATTCGTCAACAACTTCGAGTGTAGAGTCTCCAACCTTCAGAGGAGTGGGTGTAACACGGACGTTTGACATGATTTTCGTCTTATCCATGTTCATTTTAAGACCCACTTGTTGGGAGACTCTACTAAGTCCTTCGAGCATTGCGCCTAGGTCTTCCAAGGTCTCAGCCATGATCACGATATCGTCAGCAAATCGAAGGTGAGTGATGTACTCGCCATTGATGTTAATGCCGAGTCCTCTCCAGTCCAGAAGCTTGAAAACGTCTTCCAGTGCAGCGGTGAACAGTTTCGGAGATATAACGTCTCCCTGTCTCACCCCACGCTGCAGCCGGATAGGTTTCGAATTCTGATCCTGGAGGTGGACCGACATGGTGGCGTTTTCATACAAGCACTTCAACACTTCGATGTATCGATAATCAATTTGGCACCGTTGGAGAGACTGCAACACAGCCCAGGTCTCGATCGAATCAAAGGCTTTCTCATAGTCCACAAACGCCAAGCATAGTGGCCGATTATACTCTTCGGTCTTCTGTATAATCTGCCGCAGCGTATGTATGTGGTCTATGGTACTGAAGCCTTTTCGGAAACCGGCTTGTTCGGGAGGCTGGAAGTCGTCAAACCTGCGTGCGAGACGATTCGTAATGACTCTCGAAAACAGCTTGTAGACATGGCTCAGGAGTGAGATGGGTCTGTAATTCTTCAGCAGAGACTTATCACCCTTCTTGAAGAAGAGCACCACCACACTCCTGTGCCATGCTGTAGGCGTTCGTCCCTCGAGCATGACGGAATTAAATAGCTTCTGAAGAGCTATAAGTACCGGTTCTCCACCTGCTTTCAGAAGCTCAGCCGTAATTCCATCATCACCCGGTGCCTTGTTGTTCTTAAGCTGTTTGAGAGCCATTCTAATCTCGCACAGGCTGACGTCTGGGATATCTTCGGTATAGTGTCGGGACAATCTGGCTCTCGGGTCTTCAGCCAGATTGCTGACAGGTAAGCGTGTAGTCATGTATAATTGTCCGTAGAATTTCTCAACCTCTTCCAACAGCTCGGGCTTGGACGACACGACTCTGCCATCCTCGGTCTTCAGCTTTGTCAGTTGGCTTTGACCAGCAGACAGATCCCTTGCGAATACTTTTGACCCTTTATTGCGCTCGATAGCCTCTTTAATACGGTTGGTATTAAATTGGCGTATATCACGGGTCAAGGACTTGGAGATCTGTCTGTTTAGTCGCCGATACTGACAAGCATCTTCAGAGGATTTCAGAATCAGGCTTCGTCTTTCCTCCATGAGCTTGCTGGTGAGGTCCGAGATACGAGATGTTCTTTTTAAACGGCCGGTTTTGAAGGCCTTATTCCCAGCCGTTTGGACAATTTCCATGAACCTGTCGTTATAATTGTCCACATTTTCGCATAAATAAATATACAAATATCAAATTTAACAATGGTTCTGTCAAAAAAGCGCCAGCTCAGCATAATGCTCTGGTTTAATTTTAAAAAAAAACCAAAGCGCTGATTTTCAGCCAGTGCCGGAAGGAGTGGATTGACCCACGGACGAAACAATATGAAGTTATACATATTCTTACAAATAATGAGCTTTAACCTTAAAATTAATATTATTCAAGCACCAAATTATACAATGCATGCATGCTTATGTATCCTATACATATTTATAGGTTCTAGATGTGTTATCACTACAGGGTGTAACAGAAGTGTGTGACAATACTTCAAGGTTGGCTTTTACCCATCAAACTGAACAACTTTTTTTCTACAACTTTGTTGAAATCGCAAAAAAATTTTTGGACTTTTCATACAAACTTGGTTCGCCAGCTGATCGATTTGTATGAAAACTCCAAAAAAAATTTTGCGATTTCAACAAAGTTGTGGAACAAAAGTTGTTCAGTTTGATGGGTAAAAGCCAACCTTGAAGTATTGTCACACACTTCTGTTACAACCTGTATATAGCCGCCTCATGTATATATATTTTATTTTTAGGTAGTACTACGATAAGTTCTAGTTTCAAACAAGTAGTACGGGCCAAACACACTTTGTTTCTTTATTCCGGCCTGCACCAAAGAGACTTTGTTTCGATGTGCCAGTTCCACTAATTGTGCCGTTCTCTGTGGAGTGTAGCTCTCAAAATGCTCCTTATTTCTGTCTATTTGTAAGTGTACTGATGGAGCGAAAAAATGTTGAAGCAACTTGAAAATAAAAGCTAACGAATTGGAAAGAGTTTAGCGAGTGACAATAAGATGAATCGAAAACTTATTTATGTTTTCAATTTTCATATTTTTTTTCTTAGTACTTTCTTGATCTTTTTAGTTACTTTGGCTAACCAAACTGATCTTTCTTAAATTCAGTATTAAAATTGTGCTACTTATAAAAAAATATTTTAGTTTTATTTTAATTGAAGCTTATCTCTTGTCGTGTACACTTTTGTTTTGTTTGTTGCCTATTTGAAATAAACTATTTATCTTTACCCACAAAAGCCGATAATGCAACAGCACCGCAGTTTGCTAAGTAAATGGAATATGATTTATCCCAGTGCTGGCTGTGCAATGAAAAGCTGCCGATAGTAATGGTTATTGCTTTCGGCGGAATTAGGGGCAGTTCACTTGTTTGTTTGAAATGTATGGGGGTTTAGTGGGAAGAGGTGGACTGGCGAAAAGTAAGATTAGTAATAGGGTAGATGACTACTAGTCATTTGTGTTACTTTTTATCATCTTTCAAAAAAATGATCTAGGTATCTTAAAAATGCTTGAAACACTGAGGGGTGATGTCAGCTAACTGAGCGAGCTATACGCTTCAAACTAAAAGAGACAGATGTCGACCAATTTTGTGAGATTGAGTAATTTGAAAATGAAGATAGGATGGAAACCACAAGAAATAAAAAGCTTTTACAGTGCACATATTATTATAACTTCTTCTTATCGTGTGGTACAATAGGGTATTTCACTCTATTCAAGAAAAAATCCAGAACGACTTATTTACTGTGGTATTTGTAATAAGTAATCGAATAAAGATGATTTCTATATAATAAAATGAGAAAAAACATTTTATTTTTGATTTACAAAAATCAAGTTTTTTAATCTGTTATTCAAATATCTGAAACGCCAGCCGCCATGCTGGTTGTCGATGTGACGTCACGATAGCTGTAACAGTGACATTTTGTTCGCAATATGTGGCTAAATTTTAGTTTTTTCGCCTAATTTCAAAAATATGAAAAGATAACCTGTGTCCAGTAAATTAACTTGAAATTTCATGACGGAAGGCGGTTTTGTGAAAGTAGAAAGTACGAATCTGCCGAGAATAAATACCTACATTTAAGTGGCAAAGTTTTTGTTTCTAATCCCGACTGCCGAATATGCATGTAAGTACCTATTTGCAACTTAATTTTTATCGCATTTTTAGTTTTAGATTAAAATCTGGAAAAAACTGTGCAAAATTCGTTACAAAAATAAATTCGATACGCGCGCGAAATGAAACGACCGTGTCTGGCGATAGGTACCATACTTTTATACATATGTGTGTATTTACAATGCTGCAACAAACGTCAAAGCATTAAAATAAAAACGTATTATTTCTGTGCTTTTGCGTTTAGGTGTTATTTGAATATGACGATAATAAAACAGTGATATCAAACATCAAACAAAAACCTATACAGATACAGTACAGTGTCTCTTGATGGTGCAGGATAATAATGTTGGCTTGCTGTTGCAACGATGATGATCAGCCTCGAAAGTCATTGGGAAAAGTAGATTACTTTTTAGGTATACTTTAACAAATACACAAGGATACTTGTTAATACTTTGCTAAATCATTTCAGGGAACAAACATTTCTTACCTATACATATAAGATGCCTGCTCAGCCTGCTGCTTCAAAATAGAGGCTACTTTGAAATCCTTTTGGAATGCAAAATGACCAAATAAAGCAGCTGACCGAGATGCAACTGTATCATTCAACAGGTAAATAAATTGTTATGCCTAATCATCATCACCATCAGACGAAAGAAGTCTGCCGGACAAAGGCCTCCCCCAAGGATTTCCACACTGAGCAGTCCTAGGTTGCTCATATCCAGCGGCTTCCTGTAACCTTCATCAGGTCGCCTGTCCACCAAGTTAGAGGAATCTCTATGCTGCGTATGCATGAAGTGTTACGCATAAAGTATTTTTAAGGGTTATTTATTCCTCTTCCATATTAAACATTAAATGCTGATTGTTCTTATTATTTTTTTGTGATGTTACAGATATTCAATGCCAAACATGCATATAGATAGGAAGATAACCACCCACAGGCTGCATCGTTCCAAGGTGGCATTGCATAGGGCTGCATAACTTCAGTGACCTTCGATAGCTACTTTACTATAGAGGAAATTATTGATTTGTTGACTATGAGACAAAAACCTGAAGAAAGAGAAATATGCATTTGTATTAAATAAAAAATCTGTCTGGTACTGTTGCATTTTTCTTTCTTATTTCTAAGAGTAAGTAAAACACATTAGGATTTTTTAAACTAAACAAATAGTACCTACTTATAGTGGGTAATCTATGCTTTTCCCAGAGTTTGTTTTTATATAAGGTGCTACTTTATTAGTGCCCGATATTTTAGTCAGTGCTTCTACTCCTGATTCTGATCAACTTTCCCTAAGGAACCCATAGTCAAATCCCAAAAAAATTTTTGGACTCTTCATACTAATTTGGCCGCTCGACTGATCGATTTGTATATAGAATCCAACATTTTTTTTACGATTTGACTATGGGTCCCTGGGGGAAAGTTGATCAGAATCAGAAGTAGAAGCACTGACTAAAATATCGGGCACTAATAAAGTAGCACCTTATATAAACTTGTGTATTACATAATTTGAGTTTTTTGTGATAAGACTATCCTACTTTCCCACTACCTGATATATGCCAATTAGTTGTTTAATTAATTATACCATTGCTTTGTCAAGTTGTATTATTTTAGGGTTTTAGGAAAGTTAACAAATTAGCTAGTGAAACTAAAATAAAAATCTTACAATTCTTATCCTATCACTCCAAAATTTATCAGCTGCTTTAACTACAGGCGGTAACAGTAATAATGAAACAGATGCATACCTATATAGGTATAATTTGTACTAGGCTATTCTACTAAACAGCACTATATGAGTATGATGGTTTTCGAGGAATCTCATAATTTCTGGGTATATATAAATATGTACCTCGAAAACCACCACACTTTCATATTTTTAAATAATGATAATATCTGGGACAAATCACACACGGTCATCTGGCCCCAGGTCATCTTGGGAACCAGAGACTGATATACATACACATATACTTTCTAAATACATACATATATAGATATAATACGCCCAGACTCAGAGCAAACAATTCTGCTCATCACAGAAAAGTTGGCCCTGTGTGGGGATCGAACCCACGACTCTCGGATCAGAGGTCAGGATCGCTAACCACTTAGCCACCGAGTCAGTCACGAAAACGAGTCAGTCAAATAGCTCAGTACAAATTATTTTCAAAGCCTCTTTTAGGATGTGACTTATAAAATTGTATAGCTACTTACTTAAAGTTTTGTAGCCTACACACAACTGAAAGGGTTATGAATCATCAATAATTTCTTTACAGGTAAACCAATATATGTATTCCACTCAAGACACTTATCTACATATTAATTCACAAATATACAACTACCTATGTACACATTATATTATTCACACTTTTATAAATTCACTTCTATATGGTGGCCTGCTTAATGATCTTGGGACTGAACTGCTAGGATAGCTGTTCAAACTTTCTGTCATAACAAGAAATATCTTCTGAGCTCGGTAAATCTTGGTTACAAGATGTCCTTGTTCTGTGCAATCAAATCTGGACAATATGCAGCCTGATTTACTTGCATTTTTTGTACCCATTGTCTTGTAGGTATTGCATATAATTTTCCATGCCGGTTTCTATCTGCAATGTAAAAAAAGGTAGGTATGTGTAAACAATTTAACAAATTCATTTATGTACCTAACATAACCTATAAACATTGTATGAGATTACAAAACCACAGTAAAGTAAGACAAATAACTATTTAGTTTTGTATAATAGGCATAGGCGCCGAGTCCATAGGGCCTGGGGATGCCCAAGCCCCACCAACAATGCCATTATCAGCGAGGCTTTTACGCCTAGCGGCCTAGCCCCACCTTTATTTTTATGAAGTCGTCGCCCCCGAAATTAATAAGTATTGTATGTACCTATTTACTTATTGGAAATAAATTATGGATACTTACATTGAAAGGTATATTTTATTTTTAATCAATAACTTTGGATCTCTTCTTGCAAGTTTTATCCAACTGTTTTTCATAGGTATTTGTATCTGTTGGCAGTTGAATCCATAACTTGCCTAGTGTTTAACATTTGTATTTTTAAACTGCACACCACCGGTAGCGATAAGGGATTGTAACTAACTATTAATTTCGTAAATTTTCACTAAATGTAGCTAAATTGTACGTAGAACTGTCATGTTTACCGCTGAAATGACGTCACAACCTAAAACATCATGGCGGCTAGCGTTTTCGCGCGGTCATCGGAAATGGTAATTTAAAATGTATTTTTGGGGTACTTGTAGGTTTCAAAAAATTCTAAAAAAAATATTTTTGACTTTTTCCCACCTAATGATCAATTTGAGATACTTTTCAAAAAATGGTGAAATACCCTATTATCAGTCTATCCCCAATCAAAAGCTAGACTACACCATGCTTTAAAATCTCGAAATGCCTTAAAAATTGTAAACATTTTTCTGAAAATCCATTTCTTCTCTGTTTCCACGAATATTCATTTATCGTGTCCCGAAAGCCAGGTTTTCGAAGCGCCCTAGGGAAATCCACCACTCTTTTATTCTATCTCCTATCTATCTTCGCAAACAATATTGGAAACGTCAACCGTGCTTCCGGTCTTATCTTACCCACGTGTGGCACACACAGACTTTGTATATTGTGTACAGGATGATCTGAAAATAAAATGTCCTTCTTTAATACTCGAAAGAAATAAAACTATTTTTAAATTCCAAATTCCACATATGAGAAAAAAAAATATTTTTTTTAAGGTTTGGCAAGGGTCTTTGAGAAAAGTTTAACGAATAGTTAACGAATACTTTTTTCTTAAGTATTAAATTAAAAAGATACTGAATGTTTATAGCAGAATGGAGTTCTGAATTAGAAATGTCCAATTTTTTGGGGAATCAACCATTGTCAAATATTAAGCGTCGTGAAATACAGAAGTGTGGTGTTTTATCTTAATGATCTCTACGTGATAAAAAAAATGTCTAAATTATTCACAAATACATTTAAGTGACGATGATACAGTATTCACATGGTTTGACAATTTTATTTTGTAAACATTTAGTTATCACATCATTACATTAAAATTAAAATCATATGCGAATAAATTTTGTAAACATCGTTCCGTTGACCCAGCATAATTTTCGTATCAGCCGTGATAAAATCAACGCGTCGAAATTTTCATGCATTAATTTTGAAAATAAAATTGAGGTGACTAAATTAACTGGCTCTTTTTTTTAATGCAAAACGTCCAACATGTAAATTTTATCATAATGCTTATCTGTAAGCGTGTGCTTGTTCGATCGATTTCACAAGCTAAGAAGATGACTGGACAGATTAGGATGAAATTTGCGTAAGGGCAATATTTTGTCAATACATATCTCTAGCAGTTACCCAGCAATAACAATCGTGTGTATGCCAGACGCCAGACAGTAAAAATGGATTCGCGAGAAAGTATGCACAGCATGGCTGTACAAGTTATCTCATCATGATTCATTTAAATACAGTACCAATCTACGTTATCGACTAGATATATATATATATACTAGCTTATCATCTAAGAATTATTAGGTATAAGAATAAAATAGTTAATTTCCGATTCGCATTATATTTATATCACAAACAGTTCTTTGAATTATACGCTAAGTATTTCTCGAAATACAATAAGAACATTTTCGTCTGAGTAAATAAAACTCTCAAATTCCACCCCCTGTAGATATCGTATATTGTTTTGCGTGCCACATACAGAGTGTTCTATCTTCTGCAATGTACTTCGAACAGATTTCATTGCTTGTTTTGTCTTCCACGGAATGAAAAACAAATGTCCCAGAAAAATTCAGAGGCATTCGCATTCGGTCTGTTCGATGCTCTATCTTGGTTATTGTCTTTTTTATCAAATATTTTCGAACCCAAACGGAATTTGCAATTTTTGGACATCCTATAATGCGTTGGTTTAGCGAATGTATTGATTTTGTATTTTTATATATTTTTAAACGTTACGACATTTTTTGTGAAAATTAAAATGATTTAAAATACCAAACACCAATATATAGCCAGCGAAGTATTTTTTTAAAATTAATTTTAAAACTGTAACAATTTACATTTGCTGTATATATTTGTTTGTTTGTTTTTTTGTTACTATCGTATTTGTAGCCAAAATAGCCTTTTGTGTTTTTATTGCGAATTATCATTATATTCATTTTGATCCCCATATCGAGATAGGATATATAAGGTGCTACTTTATTAGTACCCGATATTTTATTCAGTGCTCCTACTCCTAATTCTGATCAACTTTGCCCAAAAAACCCATAGTCAAATCGAAAAAAAATTGTTGGACTCTTCATACAAATTGATCGGCCGAGCGGCCAAATTAGTATGAAGACCCCAAAAATTTTTTTGCGATTTGACTATGGGTTTCTTGGGGAAAGTTGATCAGAATCAGGAGTAGAAGCACTTAATAAAATATCGGGCACTAATAAAGTAGCACCTTATATACGTACATGTACAATATTTAACGCAATTGCTTATTATTTTTAAATTATTATCTTTTGCCTTTTGCAAACATTATGTATTTTACATACCATTTAAACAGAAATCTAACCGAAAGATTCCAACATAATGTACTTATGTATATTTATTTGTGTTTGTGCGTAAATGTACATCAAAGTTAATTTGGGGGATCTGAACCGTGTAATCGGCAAAGGAAAGACGTACCGCAGTTATGACATTATTATATGTGGGTCTAGTTAACTCTCTGATTGTTAGTTAACTAACCGTTACTAACCGACTGACAGACGAAATAGTTAACTTTTGCTTTGTGTGTTATTAGCGATACGAAGTTAGTATTATTAGTGTTTTCGTTTCGTTTTCTATTATTAGTGTTTTCGATTACGCGTGGATATAGTTTCTTATAACTGTCCATCCGGCGTGAAGCAACGCGTTGTGTTTCGCCGAGTGAGTGAGGGCACTGGAGGCCCAAACTCCCCCCCCCCAATTCCCCCATCCCCCATCATATTTCAAAGGTCGGCAACGCACTTGTGACTCCTTTGGCGTTGCGGATGTCTATGGGCGGCGGTAATCGCTTACCATCAGGTGATCCGTCTGCTCGTTTGCCGCCTATCACATAAAAAAAAACCCGAGGTATGGGAAGAGACTCGTCCCCAGCGTGGGGACTGTTAACGAATGTGGTTGTCTGTCAGACAGTATCTGGCGTTCCTGTTTGTTGTTAACAATCCACATCGTCCGCACTGCAGGAGCGCGGGTCTTTTCCTATTACTCGGGAAGGTTAGGCCATGCTCCCTACACGGGGGCCTAGTCCGGATTGGTGGAGGTTGCGGGGCTAGTGGCCAACCCCAGTGTCAGAAGTTTTCAAGCCGGCCTCCGACATGGCTTAACGACTGCAATCTAGTGCTGGCAGCCGGCACCATCGGCTTAACGTGCCTTCCGAAGCACGGGAACGGTCGAGATGAATGCCATTAACAGTTAAACCCATCCAGGTTGTGACCGCGTCTGTAGTCAGTTAACCTGCGTAATCGATGCGACCACGTCCTGTTTCACAGGTGTAAATAATGAAATAATAACATCAGAACCCTTTATAGATGCTATGTTTTATCAACGCTCACCCTCCCCCTCAACCCCCGTCAACTCCCCTACCCCTACAACACATTTTGTTTACACGTCCGTTCATTTTGAAGGATTACATGGTCGTACGTTTCATAGGATTTACCATTGACATTCTATATCCTTTCCACGCACATACATTTCAAAATTTGTCGGGTGTCAAAGAAATCCCTTTGTAATATAATCGTAAAATATAATGTTAATGTTATGAAGGCGTTGCAGGCGACCGCACGCGCAGCGGAAATCAAGCGATTTCCTCTATGGGGCGATGTTGGTGACATGTGGTGATGATGTTTGGCAACTGGTGGCTTTTCGTCTATAAACAATAATTAATTTCGTGTATATGTGTTTTAATTTATGTGCTTTTGCTACTTTACGTATGTTAGGTAGTTAGCGTAAATCATCGATAAAACATACACATTATTATAGTGAAAATAGTATAAGGTTGAGTATCTGGTGGCTTTTCTGTCATAGTTTCTTCCCTTCAACCAACAACAACGATATTTCATTTCTTTAGAAATAAAAGAAACAAAAGAACATTGACCAGTTAATGTAAGAACTTTGTCAGATAAAAACCTTCACTCTGTTGGTCTATTTATTTTATTACTTTACTTTCAACAGTTACTTATTCATCTATAAAATATTTGTTAAGTTCTCCATTATAATTTTTAAAAAGGGTTGATCAACTTGTATTCACAGTTCAAACATTAAATTTACACCTTATCATTATTTTTATTATTTTTTCAGGCACAAGGCCCATAGAAAAACATAAAATACAAATACATTTAAAAATATACAAATACTATACAACATAACAGTATAAAAATAAAATTAACACCTAAGTAGGGATAGTTTTCTTCAGTTTCGCCTCCCTGAAGCGTCGGAATACAACTCCCTCTGGCCAGAAGTCGGGGCTCAGGGATAAATCTTACAATCAGTTAATTACGAAAGGCCACGAGTACCAAAGGCGACTTAACTAATGACGCGTGATCAAGTCTTAACTGATCAGTCGGGCGTTATATTATCGTGTTTTGACGTGTTTTATAGTCACATCACATGACTATTCATTATATCCTTTCTATATTAGACCTTGAAAACTCAAATGGGATAAGACGTTAAGTAATGATTTGCTAGAAGAAATGTCTAATAGAAAAAGGCTGTGCCTTTTGTATGTGTTGTGTCCTTAGTCCTTATCATAGTAATGTCAAAAAATGGGCTATCCATACAAATCGATCAACTGACCGGCCAGATTAGTAATTTAGTGTGAAGAGTCCAAAAATGTTTTTTGCGATGTATCTTTAGTTTCCTGAGGGAAAGTTGTTGGTTATCATGAGCACATGCATAGCCTTTGGTATCAAGAACTAATTTAAATTCATTACATATTGTCAGCTGTTTACTCAGGGCAGTGGCACTTTCATTCTATGCTTCGGACGCGAAAGTGTTAAACTAAAGCTCGATATAAAGAGTGTAGACAAAAAATAATGTGTAATATACAGGCGAAGACAATCTCACGACAGAGCCATCGACACCTCGTATGTCACAATCAATCAATCAGCTTCGTACGAGAAAAATATTAGTACGGGAAAAATTTCGCAAGAACATAATAAATATCTTCATACTACATTTATTACGTTTATAATAGATATAGACATGTATTTATTTTTGACAAAGAGAAAAACAATATAAGTAATAGAGGTAAGTTTAGGTAGGTTACCAATGCAATCAATTTTAAATTTATATTTTTATAATCAACAAATTGCTTAGTTTCTTAATTTAAAGACTAAATTTTCATGAACTTCAGACAAATTTAGCGAATCAAGTCGATTTAAAAATATTCTGTCCGAAATTACGCTCTATGAAAATAATAATGAAAAATAAAAATAATAATGAAAAATAAATCCAGCCTACAGAAAAATGATTGACGGTGTTTTCATAGCAAAATAGGCTGTATTTTTCCTGATTTCTTTTAATCACAACAGCCGGCCGTTTTGACAGGTGAATCTTTAATCACTAAAAGGCAATAAAATAAAAATACATTGGCAGGACAAAATAAGGGTTATTTCGCGGACCGGATTAGAGGCATGACTTCCTAAATTGACAGAGTTATATTTGTAAATAAAATTGTATAATGATACAATTTTTGACGGACACTTCACAATATCATTATTTTTTTTTCACAGAACGGAACATATTTTTCTGATGTGGAGGGTCTTTACCTTTGACTTTTCGGTTGTTAACAACCCATTACATCCCCACTGCAGGGGCACGGGTCTCTTCCCATAACTCAGGAAGGTTTAGGCCATACTCCACACACGGGGGCCAAGTCTGGATTGGTGGAGGTTGTGGGGCTAGTGGCCAACCCCAGTGTCAGAAGTTTTCAAGCCGCCTATAAGGCCTCTAACTTGGCTTAACGACTGCTAGCGATAGCAGCCGGCATTGAACATGATTTGCCTCAAGTACCGACTTTTCAGTCCTTGAGGGAAATCATGTTCAATTACATTTTCCGATTTTAGGAGTCTGGGCTTATTTTTTTAAATTCATAAACTACAGCGACCAAAAAGTGGCAATACTGAAAGACAACAATCACAGTTTATTTATTGTCAAATAAATTCTGTTTGAATTTGTAATCTTTGGACTGTGATCGGCAAACAAAGGACAGTGGGTAAGAGTGTACCCAAACACAAAGTGAATTGTAGCATTATGAACTATGTCGGTATGAGTCGCCCTAATGGAGTACTTTAATTTATCCTAAGAGCGCTTGTCTAAATTCACTTTGAGTTTCTCGTACATTCCTAGACCAAATAGGTATTTAATTATTGTGAAAATCAGTTCATCTTTCAACAATCATATTTTTTCTCTCCCAGTGAATTAAGGCCTACCGTCATAAGATTTTAACTTCTCCATGAGGACAACAAAGACCAACATAGTTCAAAATGCTACAGTGCTACGGTACGGTGCCCATACAAAATTTCCCATTCTCCTTTACAGTTTTGAGACCCCGTTTTGAAGATGGTCGCAGCACTACCTAGAAGCCACCGTCACTTGTAACACACATTGGCTTTAGATTTTGTCTCCAGGCGTTGAAGAATTTTAGAAGAGAAAAATATAAATATTTTTTTATGAATATAGGTAAAGGGTTGTTTCTTATTTTTCTGAACGTTGCCCTATCCGAGATGGATTCTTCTTCCCCTCTTTTTCGAAGTTGGACCTGCGTAATTGGATGATCTGTTAAAGGTAAAAGTCAACAACTTCGAAGGCAGCATAACAAAAAGTTTTGCGTAAACCCAATTTTGGAACTTTAAAAGGACCTACAGGTCTGTTTTTTGACTGCAATGCGTCTTCTATTTGACTTTTTAAAGCAAATTTACCCTTTTTTTATAACCCGAGTGCTAAAAATATATTGGACCCGCAGGAGATCTATGAGATCTATGCAGGAGACGAATGTAACGACATCTCGTATTGCATAATCCATTTATGTGTTTGTCTCTTTAGAGTCAGTTGAGTAAACACACATACATATACACATGTAGCTGCAACACATTAGGTATCGCAGTTGGATAAAAAACTGGTACCGACAGAAAAAAGGCAGAACAGAACCAATCATACCCCGAAATATAGGTCAATGTATTGTGTGCAGAAAAAACGTAAAATACAAATTACAAAAGCGTGTTCGATAACCGTTAACTAGCCGTACGGTCGGCAGCAAAGATCGGAACCCAAAATTTTTACGTGAATGTACTTTATTGTGTAAAATTCCTTTTTTGGTTCGGAACCTCAAAAACAAAATAGAGTCATATTGTTGTCACTCTGTTGTCTGTCTGTCTGTCTGTCCGTCTGTCCTTCCGTGTGTCGCGTATATGGAAGTTGCTGACTTGAAATGTTTTTTTTTTTGTGTAGAATGTTGAATCAAAACCGTTGTGAAACTGAACAGTCCCAAAAGGACAGTAAGTCAAATCGCAAAAACAAAACAATTGTCGTCATATTACTAGTTTATTAGCTTATTCTTGAACCATGTATTGCCAATCCAAATTTTATTAGGTGAATTTTTTAGTGCAGGTTTTTTGGGGAAAATCGTTCAAGCGCATGAGACACAAACAAACAAAGCCCTTCTCGCATTTATAAAACCTTACTAAGATAATAATTGAAGAAACACACATAATATAAGAATAAAGATGACAAAAGGAAATAACAAGATATGATATTTTTATATGTACTAGGAGATCTTTAGAGATATTTTTGTACAGAGAGCGAATCAAATCAGTGTCATTCGATATCAATAAGAAGTACTTATATCAAATATACAGGGTGTAACAGAAAGGTGTGATAATACTTCAAGGTTGGCTTTTACCCATCAAACTGAACAACTTTTGTTCTACAACTTTGTTCTAATCGCAAAACATTTTTTTTTTTACTTTTCATACAAATCCATCAGCTGGCGAACCAAGTTTGTATGAACTTGCGACTTTTCGGTTTGAAGTATTATCACACCTTTCTGTTACACCCTGTAGTACTTATATTATTCTCATGTTTCAATAAGTTCAATAACAATAAAAGGAGACAAGTAATATACATTATTATTTTTACCTCTTTTATTTATATTTATTATTTTCTCAACGTATAGCCTGTGGGTGACACATTTATTTGCAAGAGCGCTGTCGGTTTTTAATATAAAGCCTACATTTGTTGGAATAATACTACAAATTCATATACAAATTGGTATTTTTAGTTCATAACTTACTTTATTTTATCTTTTTTTATTACCTAATCTAATATTTGTATGCTTCTTATAATAATAATAATATAATAATATCCGGGACAAATCAAATTCCCTGTACTATGGGAGCCAGAGACTGATATACATACACATATACATTTAAATACATACATATATAGATAAAATACACCCAGACTCAGAGCAAACAAATCTGCTCATCACAGAAATGTTTGCCCTGGGTGGGGATCGAACCCACGACTCTCGGATCAGTAGTCAGGATCACTAACCACTGAGCCACCGAGTCAGTCTTAGAGTTCTTATGACAGGACATATTATGGACACTACATGCAAATTAAACATCTGTTATTTCACCTATATTCCACAAATAAATCTCATTTTATTTCATTCGGTGTGTGTGTGTATAGGTCATTCCAATAAAAAAAAGGTAAACAAACTTAGTAGGCAACTAACGACCTGTGTCAGTAGTTCCATGGTAAGTTTGTTTACCTTTTTTACCTTTTGCTTTTTCTTGATTGGCACAAGGTATATTTAATGTACTTATGTATGTGTATGGTAAACAAAAAATCTACCAACACTTATAAACGCCAACAAAATCATCGAAGAGAACAGTTTCCTTGGCACTCCCTTTCTTTCTCAAATGCTATGTATACAGTATAACAATATGAAAACAATTTTGTTTGAGGGAAACAAAATTTTCGCTTGTCCTAAGGAAACACAGCACATTCAATATCCAGCCGTGTTTATCCCAACGTACCGATACGATGCCGTTAAATTTGATCATCCTGTGTATACACAACTCGTGTGACGCCGAATATTTTTAGATATCGTAAAAATTTACACACTCTATGTGCCTATATTTGAAAATATGTTGTATGTGAAATGGGTTTGTATAGTTTTATTTTATTGCTTTTGCTGTTCACCTTTTAAAAAATTCATAGAACTAAAGAACGAAGGGTTGCTTTATAAATATAAGATTTTCCCGAAGCTAGAAATCAGATTTTTCAGAAATCGAGTGTTGTTAATTCAAAGAACCAAAGACCCCTTTTGAAAATAACTTGAACAATAATTTCACCTCGCATTTTAATGTATATTTCATGTCACGTTTCCAAATGGGCCAAACATAAAAGTCAGCTAAATTGGCCAAAATACACAGGCTGTGAAAAAATTCCTCTACCCCGGAAAATGCATTTTCCGTTTTTTAATATAAAAAGGGTGCTTTAAATAGACCCGTCGCTATCTCTTTCACGGGTGAAAACAGTTTATTACTAGCTACAGGGAGGGCGAATTGACAACGCGAATCTATGAAAAACTGATAAGATTTTTGCAATGGAGTGGTGATTTATGTTTTTTGTTTTAAATTGAACTACATATCGATTCGGAAATAGGTTACTGTTACAGGTTTTAATAAAACTAGGGGACATGCAAATTAGTGTTTTCGTATAAGTATTGTATATTAAGGTATCGAAGCAATAATTAAGTTAATGCATTAAAGACATGCTGTAACCAAAACTGGCATTTCCACTCATCACACTAAACAAAATGTCTTTTTTTTGTTACGTACCTGAGAACATTATCAACCGACTTCAAAAAAAGGAGGAGGTTCTCAATTCGTCGGAATCTTTTTTTTTTTTTTTTATGTATGTTCACCGATTACTCGAAGACGCCTGAACCGATTTCGAAAATTCTTTTTTTGTTTGAAAGGTGGTCCCATATAAATTTTATCGAAATCGATTCAGCGGTTTTTGAGAAAATCAACAAAAACATAGCAAAATTGGAGTTGTTGCGATTGAAGTCGGTTGTTTTTAACGTATTCAGCGTGGTCATCGATAAACTAATATTTTTTATGAGAAGTTAAAAAATATTTTTTTACCAAAGTAGTAGAATATATTTTTTTTATTATTATAAAAGCATAAGTACCAGATACTTTTTAGTACTACAAGCTAGTACTAGTACTATAAAATAAAAAGTAGGTTACAAGTTTACAATAATTTACCTTATCGCATTTTCTTACATCAATGTTCATACTCTTTTTTAATATCCCCGTGACAGGAAAAGTAACCTTTTTGGAGTGGGGCAGCCCGACATTTTGGTGGCATTCATATCTATTCTTGCAACACCCTGTGCGAGTCCACAGGGTTGTAACAAAATAAATGTAGGAGTGTAGGACCCGTTACAATGCAATTCAACATACTTAATTACATTAGAAATAACTTACAACAAAATAATGACATAAAAATAGGTGACAACAATAGGCGACCTTACTGCTTAGTAGCAATTTCTTCCAATTCCAATAGCAACTTTCGTGAGATAGATCTAAACAATCCAAATCAAATCCAAATATAGGCACCGTAAAAAGGTTTAAGCAAAGAATAAAAATTATCTTATTGAACGAAAAAGAGAAATGTTTATATTTATTGCATAGTTATTTATAAATATACTGCGTTTCTGAGCCACTTTGAGTTATGTGATCAAAAAAATTTTAACGTAAACAAATTCTGTACAACAAGTAATTATATTCTTTGGCGATAAGCGCTTTTGTATATTTTCCAGCAAATCACGCCCAATACTTATACAATTTATTTATGTAATGTATTATATTATTTTATCCCTATTCATGCAAACATTTGAAGTTTCATATCTGTTTCTTAGAACCGATAGCGCTGCTGCCGCTAACAGCCTAGATCCGCACTTTGATATTTACACAGACCAATGGGTTTTTGATCGGCAAAGGATACTAGGTAAATCCCCGTTCTATCCTGTGTTTGCTATCTGAATCATTCACATAGAAAAGGAAACTCTGATGTATAGAAGTAGCTAATATCTCGGGCAAATAACACACTGTCCATCTGGCCCCAAACTAGGATTCCCTGTATTATGATAACCAGATATGGCAAGCGATATAACATGGTAAGATTTTTTTTATGGCACAGGAGGCAAACGAGCAGACGGATCAGCTGATGGTAAGCGATTACCGCCGCCCATAGACACCCACACACAACACCAGAGGAGTCACAAGTGCGTTGCCGGCCGTTGAAATGGGAGTACGCTTTTTTGTCGCGTTTGTTTTAAGATGACGCAGTGGGGACTATTTAGATTGTAAATGAACGATGTTTGGAACACACCCCTTGCATCTCACTACAGATACATATGTGAGGTACAGTGGCAACGACCTAGTCAGATCTTGAGTATAAAGATCCTACAATTTCGACGGGGAAGTGCTAACAACTCCTAACTTACAAAGTTTAAAAAACTTTGTTAGAATATATTTCCAACCAAAATTAATCAGGTTGTAATGGACCTCAATATAGGAGATATTTCCTCTGTGCCTAGCTACATCAATTTTACGAATTTAAACTTAATTCATATACCAGTAGACGCGCAAATTCACTTCCCTATCGAACTGCATTCATAAGTCGTTTTCGTAAAAAATGTAAGTTAGGAGCTGTTAGCACTTCCCCGTCGATTTGTGATTTTTATAATGTCAGTTCGTCAAACCCCCATATCACAATAAACCAGTTTTATTATAGTACGCCATGCTGCCGTCGTCGGACTCACTTCAAAGGCAAAATGAATAATTCACATCGAGATCCGCCGTTTTGCTTGTCGTGATCTATTTGGTGTGCGTGAGCGCAGCGGCACCAGTCGTGAATTTGACGAGCATTTAATCGACAAATCAGTTTTATGTTAGTATTCGATTTTCGTAAAAGAAACATTACTATTGTATTATTAGAGGTAATATAGATATTATATCTACTATAGGCAATAAATACTAAAGAATTAAGTGCAACATTCAGATTCAGTAACATAACTGAAGCATTCTAAAGTTGTTCACAAAATATATGTCATGTTTTATAACAGCTTATTTTTTTATTTTTTTATAGAAGCCTGTGGGTGGACTATTACCAAAAACAATACAATGCCCTACGGATCCAATACAACAATGCATTCAGGGTGCTGTTGGGGCTGCCCCGATACTGCAGCGCATCAGGGATGTTCGCGGAGGAGCGCGTGGATTGTTTCTACACAACCATGCGCAAGCGATGCGCATCCCTGGTGCGTCGGGTGCGGGGTAGCGCCAACAGCATCTTGACTATGATCGCCGGGAGACTGGATTGCGCAATTGTGAACCACTGTTGCTTGGTTCACGTTGCCAATAACAGACTCACGATAAATAATAAATTCAACTTAATGTAAATTTACTCTGTACATTACTAACACTAGTCGTAAGTCCTACAATAAGTTACTAACACGAATTGATCCCTCTGTTGGTCGAATAAATAAATTTTATTATTATTTATTATCTCCACAGTGCTAAAGCTTTGGTCTGCGCATAACGTATGTTGGGTTAGGTTGTACAATAGATACTACACATACATAATGTAGCTCTTTTATCCAACAAAAAGGTGTACAGACTTGGTCCTATCAGCACTTTTAGTTTTTTGCGGAATTGTTATTTTTCTCGAGCTTATATTTTATTCTACAGAGCAAGTATATCATATAGCTTATAGGGTTTTTCATAAATATCTGCTTTTTTTTACAAAACCTATATTTTTGGCTACTATACTGTATTGGATAATTGGTGGTCACACACAAGAGACAGAGAAGAGAAGAGAGAAGTGGTCACTTTCATCATGGCCCCGCTAACTTGACGCACACACTTGGAGGTCCCGACCGCTTTTTCTAAGCGAATAGTTAGCGTACCGACCGAAATTCTCAGGGTTGGATGCTGCGGTCCCAAAACTAATCTTTGTCCTACAGTTATTTATTTATTTTACTTTGTTGTTTAATGGTTTGATATATTAGTCAAAGATGATAGGAGGTAGTTTTTGTGTGACTAATGAATGTAGCACAGGCATCGGAGCTATAGGGTAATGTCATATGTTTAAAAAAAGTATAAGTACTTCTTTTTTCTCGTCTCTTTGCGGTGGGAAGCGCGGAAATAAAAATTGAAATTGGAATTCGAAAACGCAACGCTGAGCGAAAATATACATATGAAACTACTCTATATCGAGTTGATTGGTTCCACTTTGACTCTTCAACCGTTTCAGATATTGCAATATTTTTTTTCATGTAGTTATTTAGTTAGATAGTCTTTATCAAAAATGGCAAGCCACTGGCACTAGCAACAAGGATGACACACAAGAGAAATGGGACTACATGGTTTGAGATATTTAGTCAAATCTACATCTGCATATAAGATCTACATATAACCAGAAAATAAGCACAAGAATCTAGACATATGGGTAGGAAACATTTTTTGGGGTATCTGGGGTTTCTTATAATTTTACAGACTAGTATTCTTCTTGGCACGTTCTGGCCACTTTATTTTTTTCTTTGCCAACATTGCACGTAGACATTTAGACATAAAGACCAGCGACATCACATCCCTTGCGATGCGGGTAAGATTTTGCGTTTGCAATCCAATACTACGTTTATAAACGTCATATTTTAAAGTAGTACTTGTACTATTGGGTATTCTGTGGTAGAAGTTATAAGAAATAAAACGCGACAATTTGTTGTAGTATCCAGGGTGTGCCTAAAATGGCCTATGAGATGTTAAGAAAACATCTACCCACCTACTTTAATTCCTATTTTACGCAAGCGAAAGCTCTGTATCACAAAAATGAATCAAGACTTTTCTCTTATTATGTCGTTCATATCTTGTACCTAATATTGTTGGACAAGAATCATTAATATCAATTATTTAGAGATTATAAGATTATCGTCTCATTTGGCCCCCTATTTGTCACGGGGTAAGGGGAAAGTGGGGGAGGGTTCAGCGCCTTATAATGGCCCATAAAAATAACACGAGTGGTTTATTTGTTTTCCCTGCTTCAGTTACTTAAGTTTCTAAGTGGAGAATGGTTTATGAAGATTTTAATTGTTTTCCGTGGTCGTTTGAGGTTTTGTTTACTCAGTTTCTTCTTCTACTTAGATCATCTGATTTCTCGAATAGCACAAGGCGTTAACTAGCGCCGTCTGTTGCTCCCATTGGCGCCAACAACAGCGACATTCTCCTATTACTTTTACGGAAGCGTATCGGCATCTACTGTCATAATCTTCTCCTTTTTACGATATTGTGAAAGTCATATATGTATTTGATTCCCTTTTGAATTTTTAAGTTTCCTAATACAAAATATACTCAGCTTATCACTTCCTCTGTCTTGGTAGTATGCCACAACAGCATCTTTTTACTCGTCCTACTATAATAAGCTCTAACATAATCAGCTATAATAAGCTCTAACATAGTCAGCTACATAAAACTATTTCATATTCTTCTACTCATGAAACTGAACAACTTTTCCAAAGAAACCCTTAGTCAGTTCGCGATTTTTTTATAACTTTCTGACAAACAAGTCGATCGAACCACTAGTTACGGAGGGAATTCAGGTATTTGTAGCGGTTCCTTGGGTAATGTTCTTTAGTGTTACAGGGCTTACCAATTGAGGTTAAAAAAAAGAAGACCCCCCCCCCATACTTTACTGTCTATTTTCACAGAAGACTTTTATACTATGACTTTAAATTTGACCTTCTTCTGCTTTAAGAAGAAGAATTTGACCTTTATTCTTATGTTGAGATACAAATAAGAGACCTTTTTAAAAGATTTTCCAGTTTTCTTCCATATTTCTTTGAGATCCTTACTTATACTCTTTACCTACTATATCTATGGAAGTTAACCCAGAATATTTCGGGACTTCATAAAGCTTTCATGACGCCGAGCGAAGCCTAATTTCCCATATGACTTCGCTATTCACGCTGTATAACGAAAACTGTATTGCTGTACTTATAGAGGTAATGCGTTTTCGCAGAAATCCACCGTTTTAGCCGATACAATTTTCGATATGTTTCTGAAATTGAGAATTTCTATTTAGGGAAATGTTGAAGTTGTTTACGAGAAAATTGAAAATTAAGGTTATATTCGATACTACATCAAATATAATCAGAATTTTAGCATTATTGATTAGAAATAGACTGCTGGCTACAGAAAAGTAATAGTCTTAAAGAAATATCAAGCTTTTTATCGAAAACCTATATTACGTACGTATATATCCACTATTTTCTTGTTTTGTTGTTGTTATTTGAATATTAAACTGCTATGCTATAAACATTTCATACTAAAATTATAATATGAATAATAGAAACACTGTTTTTAAAGGAAAACAATACTTATTCTGAATTTCTTAAAATTAACACCTTAAAGTATTCCGACACGTTTTTATTACACTCTCTACCCTCATAATAAAGAAGGCCGTAAAGTATACGGAAACTCCATATACAGGTGTAACAAAATTGGTGTAGGACCCGTGAACTGGGGATTCTACTCATCGTACTGAACAACTTTTGTTCTACGACTGCTCAAATCCCAAAAAAACGAAACTTTTCATACAAATTGATTATTTGTTTTGCCATTTTTGTATGGAGAGACCGCAATTTTTTTTGCGATTTGACCAAATTCGTAGAACAAAAGTTGTTCAGTACGATGAGTAGAATCCCCAGTTAACGGGTCCTACACCAATGTTGTTACCTGTATGTACTTTGCGGCCGTTTTTCTTACGAGGGCAGCTCTGTCAGTATACGTATACCCATGTCAGGGATTTGCTAATCCAAGCCAACGACCCAGCACTAATGCCTAGAACAAGAAAACAAAGTCAATGTAAGTTTGTAAGGCCCTTAACGCTATCTTACGTTTATCTGACAGAGCCTTCGAGAAAATAAGGTAATTAACCCTCTAATACCTTATACAGGATGTACCTAATATAGTTTGGGCTCGAACAAGGTCAAGATGAGACCCTTCAGTGTCAGGGAGTGCGAGGCAGTCTTAAAATTATTTTATTCTTATTAATTAATTTTGCGTTGGCGGGACTCCTTTGGGGTCGTCCATTAATCACGTGAGGCTCAAAAGGGGGGGGGGGGTTCAGAAAAAATCACGAAATATCACAAGGGGGAGGGGGGAGTCTGTTGAGATATCACGTGTATTTATTTTTTTGTTGGCGCGATTTCTAGAGTAATTTCACAATGTCGAACTGTTATTATATTCTTTTTAACTCTTCCCAAGGCTCGAAACGGCTTCAGGCAGTTAGAAACAACCTGCAACTTTAATGTCTGCCTGGAAATGTTTATCACGGTGCTTAATTTTCCAGAATTAAATTACTTATACCTGCATTTAAAGTTAATATTTTGTACCAAAAATTACACGTAATTTTGGGTAGGGAGGGAGGGTAGTCTAAAACCTCACCACGTATCACGGGGGAGGGGGGTCTAAAAATTTGCTAAAAAACATCACGTGATTAATGGACGGCCCCTTTTCGATAGAACGATGAACGATGACCTGGTGAAGGTTACGGGAAGCCGCTGGATGCGAGCCGCACAGGACCGGTCGGTGTGGGAATCCTTGGGGGAGGCCTTTAGCCAGCAGTGGACGTCTTTCGGCTGATGCTGAAAAATAAATAAAAGGTCCTTTTGAATATATGGATAAAACTTAGTCTTGCCGTCAAACATCAATGTTTGTTTGCATAGAATTTATGTGTTCTGACATTTTCAATTTCAATTTTCAATTTCTTTATTGCTTGCCACAGTTTTTATGGGTCTTAAATATCTAATATGTACAATTATTTATTATTTCAATATTCTTCTATTTTATTATTATTTCAATATATTCTTATGTATTATTTCAACGTAAACTTGTGACATTTCTTAAAGATAAAATATTTTATTCAGTTAATGAACTTTTTAACAAACATTATTGATAATTTAATTTAATTGTGACATATGGGAATTGTAATGATATGTATATTTTAATGTGATTTAATTAGTATTTTAATTTAATTTATTAATATTTGCATGCCAGATTTGGTAAAACGTGAGGGACTACAAGCAATACAAGCAGCGAGAGAGAAACATGAACATAAGGTAGCCAGTTCTCCTCTAACCACTGAGCCAACAAGACTGTTGGTTATGAGAACGTATGGTACTAAAAATATGAATATTTGCATAAAATTATTCTGTACCTATACAAAAGGTATTATAAAATTGAGGTTACCGAAATGCGGAGAGAGGTTGTAAACATCTGTATTTTCATCAACCAAGATTCAATCAACTCTGTTTCTCCTCTGTTTAAAATGTATATAACCTCCTCGGTCCTCACGTCCCATATGGGGGACATTTTCCTTGGGGCTTTCTCTGGCGATCTTTTAAATAAAAATTATTGCAATGCATTAGAACTAGATACAAAAAAAGTGTTACATAGAGGACAAACCAAATATATATTTTACTCATATAAAAACCCCTTAGTTCGTCGATTTTTTTTTATTGTTACTAGCGAAATAATGCGTCAGGACTGAGGAGGTTAATATAGTGGGTATATAAATATTAAAATTAGATTTTATTTAACTTAAGCATTTTAAAAATATATATTTTTTTAACCTTAGCATTTGAAAAATAGATTGACG
The DNA here is from genome assembly GCA_958295455.1 of Coleophora deauratella. NCBI lineage: Eukaryota > Metazoa > Arthropoda > Insecta > Lepidoptera > Coleophoridae > Coleophora > Coleophora deauratella. Next base: position 8,250,237 of record OY282413.1, on the reverse strand, counting down.
AAAATGTGACCTAACCCTTTAGCTAATTACACCCAGTTTACATTAAATGTATATTTATTATTCCTTAAAATTAGATAGGTACTTAAGTTATCCTTAATACAGGGTGATTCAAAACCGCGAGCGTGTCGAAACGAGCGGCCGGGGTGCACTAACGTAGCGATGTGCGAAAATGTAATAACGTAGTCGAATAAACACTGTACAGGATGTTTTTATTCTTCCCTGACAAATTAAATAAAATTAAACCAAAGTTTTCAAATGAACTGATCACTTCGTCATTGACTATAAGTTTTGGAAGCTTTTTAGAGTACCTTAGGGAAAGTGGATCCCTTTGCTGCTTCATCAGGGAATAACAATATACAGGGTGGATTTTTGAGATGGGGCAGTAAGGGCAGGTACCTTAACCGTTATTAGTTAGTAAATTGCCAATTTTCTTGCTGACTGTACATTTTTTCCGAAATCTTTGAATGCAGGTCAATATAAGTCCAAAAGTTAGAGTTAGTCTCCTTAGAACGTTTTCCTGTAGCTATAACGGTTAAGGTACCTGCCCTTACTACCCCATCTCAAAAATCCACCCTGTATACCCTGTACAAACCAAATGTGAAAAGTAATACATGAACAAAACTCCTGACTTTGTATAATGAACCGATGACGTTTCCCGATAGATTTTTGCGAGGTTACGGTGACTGTCATATTACAGTACTATTGTATTAAGGTTATATGGAAGAGATGGCTCTTTAGCGATAAGACCGCCTACCTGAATAACTCTTTTTCATGTATGTTGCTTATATTTTCCTGTTTAATGTTATGCAGTAAACTGCAATAAAATGTATTGCAATGTTGTGCAGTAAAGTGCAATAAAATATACTGCAATATTGCAGGGCCCTAAATTCTATCATCTCATTACCTAACATTTAATCCAGTCTCTAGCTGTAAAATCTAGACCGCGCACCGTTATTTAAGAGGCCTATCGCACTAACTTAAGGGCATCGAGCATATCACGGTAATTTTCGAGCACAGCGGACCGTGGCCCCGCCTCCCGGTACGGTGCACGCGTTGGATACCCGTTCACGTAATATGGTGAGCTACTAGAGTGAAAATAAGGCAATAAATTCTACTTTAGAAATTTCCGGTTTGTCTGTGTCCTTCTCTTTTACTTCGCCTCTTACTAGATGTAATTTTTGACTTTCATATTTTGATGCGAAACGCAACGATTCGCAACCGATAAACTTGTAAAACTTTAACAGTGGTGTTCACTAATGGAACTGAACAACTTTTCTCAAAAACTCATACTGAATTCTCAAAAATAAAATTTTCTTTCCATACAAATTTGGCTATCCGATCTGTTAGTATGAAAAAGTCAAAATATTATTTTTGAGAATTCTGTATAGGTTCCACAGGAAAAGTTGTTCAGTTTCACGAGTATAAGCTGCAGTTTCAGCTGGTTTTGTTAGACCCAACATTCGATTGGAACTTTTAAGTTCATTACTCGCAACTTCAAAGAGATGAAAACTAAAATTTAAAAAAAATACATGACTGAAAGAGACAGTGTCGTAAAAAAGACTTTATTAAATCCGATTATTGCTCAGATATTTCCGAACTTAATCCGAACTGAACATATGTTGTAGTCATCTGAGATTTTGTTACTACTGACTGTTTGATCTCAAAATAATTCGTAGAGGAATGACAAAACTATCGTAAACTTGGTATCAAATGGGAACGTCGAACAAAATAAAATAAAACCACAAAATCTCTAAGTCTTTTTCATTCATTCATAAATTTTTTAGGACATTTAAATTTTGACGTGTAATTGATTTGAACAAATCCCTGTCATTTTAGTTTTCACTTTAATGTATATTAAACTTTTTATTATAACAATATTATTGTTTTTTCGATTTTTTATAAAGCTTTTTTACCAGACTGCTTAGAAGGCAGATAATAAATAAGAAAGTAGAGAAAATTATTTTGAAAAAGTAGTATGGTAGGTATATACCTACCTATTTTCATTGTCTACAGTATTTATGGTTTTTTTTAATGTAGTGTCGTGAATAATTTATTCGTTTATTACGAGATTGTTAGTTAATTTTATCTGCGTGTCAAGGGATTTTAACTTTTACTTATATTTAAGTCATATATGCGTATTTGCGCTAAAGAATTTTTTTTCGCGATCACAGGAAGTTAAAGGTGAAGATGCGGAAATATATAAAATAAACAGCCTTGTTTAGCTGATTAGATTTCTCGAATTAACCTTAAGAAGTGAACGTTATGGTCGGTCGGTACGAAATATAACCGCAAAACCACCAAATCGAAACTAAGGAAATTACAATATTCTACCTTGATTATCATCTATCTGCAAAAAAAAAAAACAATGTAATGAGCAACAAAATTATAGTTTTTTATAAGATGCGTTACGAAAATTAGCACTAATGTTAAAAATTGCGGTAAGTTCATGTCTGTCTATAGAGCGGGGTTTATATCTGTGGGGCTGGTATAGTATGAATGTGCTTTTGAATTCAGTATCTTACGAGTAATTTCAAATTTAAACAATATGTGGCTTTCATGAGGTAGAAAAATATAATAAAAAGTTGATATGTATGTGACCCTTAAAGGCAAAGTGTAACATCCTAATATTGTACCTAAATGAATTCCATTCTGATTTCAATACCTAAAATCAAGATGCCACTGTTGCAATAATACCCATATCTTATGGCTGAAAATCATTTCACCTACAATACATTGTGACTATAACTACACTGGTGGACTAAAAAATCGACTCAAGGTTTGTTGCACGACTTTTGAAAAAATAACTCAATCTAGCAAAAAAAATTAAACCAATAGTTCAAAAACTGTGTGTTTACTGTTTATGATTTTTGTTTGATGGTCTTCTAGTTATTTGTTTTTATTGTTGAGCAGTTTTTTAGACTGAGTTATTTTTTCAAAAGTCGGGCAACAAATTTTGAGTCGATTTTTTAGTCCACCAGTTTATTATGTGACTAAGAAGCTAAATGCCTAAAAGGTTATTTTCCGTACTACCTATTAAAAAAATGACAGCTACCCATTACGCGTGACAGGTATTTTGGCCGCATAGCTAAGTGCTGTTGCTCCTGTAATTCTGACCTGCGTTCCGAGGGTACGCAGCCGTTCACTCTGACAACAGGATAGCATGATATAAATCGCGTAAGTGTGAAAGAGACGGTACTAAACGGTTGCTGTCAGAGTGCAGCCTTGGAACGCGGCCCTGTAATTCTGATTACCATATGTCCACTTGGGTATAGTTTTAAAAACCTGTCTCGTTTTCTCATCCACGCAGTAATCTTTGTTTGGGACCATTACGTATATAATTATGACTGCCATCAATTTGGAACTAGAAAGTGAGTTCAAACGGGGCATTAAGGCCCAGCCACCGAAGAAAGCAATTTGGTTCACGGTTCAGATAAGTACTGTTGCCTTAATTGTTGTTTGAATTGCCCCTTTTGTTCCACACACTGTTTTTAGAGTCCGTGCACATGTAGCGATTGAAACGCTTCGTGTATTTGCAACTGTATGAAAATTATATTATGAAATGCTGTTAGCTAAATAGCTAGTTTATTTAAATTGCAGACGATGGGATTTCCTTATTTTCATAACGTGTATTTTTTTTTATAAACCTCTTGTAAGTAAATAGTGAATCTGAGGTCCAGGACAAGAGGACTCCTCCCGCCACTACGCAAGCACGGGATCCCAATGGAACCGCGGCTTCCACTAGTGTGCAGGCCGAGCCAAGTAGGCAGCCCGTACCCACCAACCCCGTTGCCAGACCATCCAGGCAAGTGGTGAATCCGAGCGGTGCCCCCAGGGCCGGCTCAGCGAGTCATCACAACAGGGGAAGGACTGGGAGCATGGCTGCACCTAGGGTCCAAGCTGGACGGGCCACCGGGCCGGTTACGCGAGGGGGTAGTAGAGTAGCGCGGGGGGCCACCAGGGGGAGGCCCGGGAACAATGGCGCGAGAGGGCTCGCGAGGGGACGGCCAGTGCAGCTCCCCTCCATAGCTAGCGAGCACTCGAGCAAGAAGGCGGCGCGCAACCCCCTGAACAACCAACCTCCTCCCCCACACACTTAACAGTAACACACCGCAACAGACACAACACACACAACACTTACACTAAACAGTCCTACTTGTCCAACCCTTCCTATCCTTCTCCTATTCCCAATTTTCCTTCCATACTCACTCCTAAAATGTTTAAAGCCATACAAGTTAACCTACACCACGCGAAAGCGGCGAGCACTATCCTGTGCCAAACCTTCGCAGAAGAGAAACTTGACATGGCGCTCATACAAGAACCGTGGATCCACAAAGGGAACACGGTCTCGGGTCTTAACTCAGCAGGTAGGCTGCTGTTCAATTCCGACGGAATAAGACCCAGAGCTTGTATAATTTTTAAGAAAAACTTAAATTTCTTACCAATTCCTTGTATGTGCACAGATGACTTGGTAGCAGCGTATGTAGCATTGCCAGGCAGCGACGAGAAGGTAGTTGTCTGCTCAGCTTACCTGCCTGGCGACACATCGGATCCAACATGGCAACTAGAGCCCCTTGTCGATTACTGCCGGGAGCAGAAGACACAACTGCTGCTTGGCTGCGACTGCAACTCCCATCACACCACGTGGGGTAGTACCAATACCAACCGAAGGGGTGAGTTACTATTTGACTTTCTTTTATCTAACAACATCCAGGTTCTAAATGTGGGCAACGCACCGACGTTCGTAACGTCCGCTAGACAGGAGGTTTTAGATATCACTATTTGTACGGATCGGCTTGTTGACCGTATAAACAGCTGGCATGTAAGCAATGCAGTATCTATGTCAGATCACAGGTTTATTAGATTCAATCTAACCTTAACTAAAACTTTAAGTGTAGAATCCTATCGCAACTGTTAGGCTACGTATTGGGATGGCTACCGCAACGACCTAAAAGAGAACCTCAGTACGATAAGTAAATCCGTCAAAACTAGGGATCAACTAGAATACACGGTTGATGCTGTAACTGCCGGTATTGTCGATGCCTATGTTGACAATTGTCCCCTTAAAACCGTAGTTACTAACCGGAACGTACCATGGTGGAACGGCAGATTACAGAAACTTAGGCAATCCGCCCGGGCCCTATTCAACAGGGCTAAGGTGGATGGGAATTGGAATGCATATAGCAGAGCCCTCACGGGATTTAATAAAGAGCTTAGGAAAGCTAGAAGGAGGTCATGGCGCGGCTTCTGCGAGGAGATCAAAGGAGCTGCACATGTTGCCAAAATATATAAGATCATGGCCAAAACTCCCTCTAATCATCTGGGATTCCTTAAGAAACCAGACGGAAATTTCACTACCACGCCTAGGGAGACCCTTCAGCTGCTAGCAGAAGTGCACTTTCCAGGGTCGGACGTGGTCAACGCGAGGCTCACCTCAGTCAGCACGGCTCAGTCTAACCCTAGACCGAAGACTGAGGACTGGAGGATGGCCTCGGTTGTATTCAGACCCGACCGGGTTAGATGGGCCATAGATAGCTTCAAGCCCTTTAAAACCGGTGGGAAGGACGGAATTTTCCCAGCCCTATTGCAACAGGGCATTGATACCGTCCTTCCGGTGGTGACGAAAATATTCAGAGCCAGTTTTGCCTGGGGCCATATACCCCGCAAGTGGACCATGGTTAGAGTAGCGTATATCCCTAAGGCTGGAGATCGTGAGAAGTCACAGCCCAAGTCCTACCGACCTATAAGTCTCACTTCTTTTCTACTAAAAACAATGGAGAAGGTCATTAACGTGCACATTAGGGAATCTTACCTATTGGAGCGACCTCTGCATGCGAAACAACACGCTTATCAGAAAGGCAGGTCGACGGAAACGGCCCTGATGGAGCTTACCGATAGAATAGAGAGAGCACTAGATCAAAAGCAAATTGCCCTCTGCGCCTTTCTAGACATTGAGGGAGCTTTTGATAACACCTCAACTGACGTTATACTGAGATGTATGAAGATGCGGAACATTGACTTGACTACAATAAACTGGGTTAAGTCAATGTTGACTAATCGGACAGTCAAAACAACACTACTAGGAGATACTCTAGAAGTGAGACTAACACGAGGTTGCCCGCAGGGCGGAGTTTTGTCTCCTCTGGAGTGGTCCCTTGTGGTTGACTGTCTGATTGAAGAGCTCAACGGAGCAAACCTGGACACACAGGGCTATGCAGATGATCTGGTTGTGTCAATAGTGGGGGGGTGTCCCTCTGTTATTTCAGAACAACTGCAACAGGCCCTTTTCAGGATAGAACGGTGGTGTAACGAATTCCAGCTCTCAGTAAATGCAGGGAAAACAATTATAGTCCCCTTCACCAGGAAAAGGAAAATGGAGGGCTTAACGCCTCCCACGCTTTTTGGCAGGACTATACCGTTTTCACGGGAAGTTAAGTACTTAGGAGTAATTCTTGATGACAAACTTACCTGGAACAAACAAATTGACCATATCGTAAGGAAGGCTAAGATAGCGCTAGGTGCATGCTGTCGGCTGGTGGGATCCCGGTGGGGGCTGCAGCCCAAATCGGTGCTGTGGGCCTACACATCCATAGTGCAGCCGATGGTTGCCTACGGATGTGCAGCGTGGCACAGTAAGACCCGACAATCGACATGCATCACTGCACTTAACAGTCTACAGAGAATTCCTTGTCGAATGGCTACAAACTCCATCTCATCAACTCCCACTGCAGCACTAGAGGCTATTTTAAACCTCGAACCGCTGCACATCCATGTACAGAAGGAGGCCAGGATGGCCATGCTGCGTGCTATGGACGGTGGCAGGACAGTCTGGCAATCAGTGGTAATGAGGGATCTCTTTGATGCACTCATTGTAAACCCAGCACTGGCCATGCCATCCGATGTCCTCTTAAAGGAGTACAGTTTCAACAAACTGTACACGATTCACGTACCGCGTAGGGACGAGTGGAACTGTGCGGTTCCCGAAACTCTCAAATCTGGTGACCTCATCTGGTTCACAGATGGTTCCAAAAAAGAGGGTTTTGCCGGTGCTGGAGTATGCGGAGGAGACTCGGAGACGAAGCGATCATACAGTCTAGGCTCGCATGCGACGGTATTTCAGGCAGAGATGTACGCAATAATAAGATGCGTGCAAGAAAACCTTCTGAGGTCTTATCAAAATAGAAACATAATCATATGCTCGGATAGTCAGGCAGCCCTTATGGCACTGAAATCACATGAGATTGATTCAAAACTTACCCTTGAGTGCGCTAATGCACTTAATCAGCTAGGAAGGCACAACAAAGTCACCTTATGTTGGGTGCCTGGGCACAGTGGCATCAAGGGGAACGAAATAGCAGATGAGCTAGCTAGAAACGGAGCGGAGGCACCAGCTATTGGACCCGAACCAATAGTGGGAGTGCCTCGTTGCACCGGAAGAAGAATGCTGCAGGAATGGGCTAAGGAACAGAGTAGAACACTCTGGGCTAGTGCCCCAGGCCAAAAGCATTCGAAAGCGCTCATATCTGGTTTTTCGCGGGAACACACGTCTAGAGCACTACGACTTCTTAGGCCTGGACTTAGGATTCTAGTCAGAACTCTAACTGGCCACTGCAAGCTTAACAAACATCTCTATCAAATGAAGCTTGCAGATACGGACGAGTGCCGATTCTGCCTCGAGGAAGAGGAAACTCCTCTTCATATACTCTGCGAGTGCGAGGCACTGGTCCAAGCCAGAAGCCGATCTCTAGGTGGACCGATGGTAACTCCAGAGGTCATTAGGGAACTCGATCCCAAGTGCATCCTACAGTTCATTAGAACTATTGGCCTTGAGGATATAATTTAACAGGGGCAGTGGTCACAATAGATCTACCCAGGTCGCAGTGATCCAATAGGGCCCTCCTGGTCCTATACCCCTTTACCCCCAAATAATAATAATAAGTAAATAGTGAATTGTACTAGCTCACTATTTCAAACATTCTTACATTGTCGTTCTTGATATTTTATAAAAAGTTGTAAATTATAATCAGTCAACTATCGGATCCTTAAATGAATGTTACTCTAGATATAATTTAATATTTATCGTATTTTGTTAAAATTATTTTGCATGTCATAGCTACATAAACGCATATATTATTTAAGTTGCATCGGCCCTAGTGCAATAAAATGTTCAGAGTATAAAAGTCTTCATAGTATATTCAGTTTCGTATTAGAAAAAACGTTGCCACGTTGAACTTTTTTTTCGAAATAAATAACAGTAAAAAAACAGTAAGCGATCCAGTCAAATAATTTAGTTATGAAAGAAAAGGACTTCGAACGCGTTGCACTTATCGGTTCCTCTGTCGAATGTGCATGTAACCTTAGATTTGTTTTTGGTCGTTTGGGACCTCAAGCCGCTGTTATTTGACTATGTTTTGTTCTACAATCCTTTGAGACGGTGTAAATGGTTATGATATGGGAGTGATGACTCCATTTGCTCAAGTATTGTAACTGTGAGGGGCAAACTGGTGAGTAACTTTAAAATTATATTATTCGGTACAGCCATACTACAAAATCATTGTATTTCATTTGTACATCATGAGAATGTTTTCTTTACCTTGTAAAGTAAGTCTTCAGTTTAGTTATTTCATACATGGACTGACGCGATGACTCAGTGGTTAAACCTCCTGACTACTGATCCGACGATCGTGGGTTCCATTCCTAAACAAGACAAATATTTCTGTGACAAGCCGTTGTATAGTATAGCGGTACATCGGTATTTGGTTCCCTTAATACACGAAATCCTTGTTTGGGGCGGATAACCGTGATTGATTTAAAAAAAACTAACTCTACGTCAATCTAGGGATCAAGATGAATCTAAAGAAACTTTATACTCTAACTAGCTTCCACCCGCGACTTCGTCCGCGTGGACTTCAGAATTGTGTCCAGAAAGAAAGAAAATGTTAAGATAGCACCATCTAATGACGAAGTGGAATATTTGAGTTTTTAAGCATTTCTCTGAGAACCCTTAAGTTTTCCGGGATAAAAAGTATCCTATGTGTTACCCGAGTGCTTTATCTACCTACCTACCAAATTTAATCGAATTCCGTTCAGTAGTTTCGGCGTGAAAGCGGAACAAACAAACTGACAAACAAACAAAAAACTGACAAACAAACAAACATCCATACCTTCGCATTTATAATATTATAGTGAGATGAGATGAGATGAGATGAGATGAGACAGCGAGAATTGAGAAATCAATTAAGCCAGTTTGGCTAGACGCTGTAAAAACTAATAAAACTTACGTATACAGTATACATACAAATCATCATTTATTTATGTTTGTAATATGTTTGTGTTGTATATCTAGGGTAATGGTTTTTATGTTAATATAAGTGGATTTTATGTTAATATTTGATTTTGTGTTAACATCGTATTATTATGACTATTGTGGTAAATTGCATTTATACTGTTATAATTATCTTAGAACTTTTTTTACATGCAATTATGGTCAATAAATGAAATGAAAAAAAAAATACACATGCGAATTTTATTCAAACAATAAAATTTAAGTTTGCTGTGTGTTCGTCGTAAGTACGTATTCAAAACTTGGGAAATACAATTTAAAATTAAACCCACAATCCAAAACTGGCATAGCGTGAAGGAAATTGTGGGAATGATAGTCTAAAAGGCGCATCGAAGAACCAAAATTGGCTTTTAAAATCAACAGAGTGGAATTAAATGGACGAAAATGGTCACAAGTTGACATTATATGACATTATCTCAGATTTTAGATGCCAAAACGAGATATTTGTTATTGCTCAATTTATTTAAGTGGTTTGTTCGAAGGTTTTTTAACGGTAAGTATTGGATTTAATGGTGTTTTGATAGAAAAGCAACTGATTTTGATAGAAAACCGTTTGTAGGCTGAGGTACTGTAAGGCCTGGCGGAAGTCTAGTCTAAGAGCAAGGTTACACGCTCAGTCTGGCGTCAGTCTGGTCAGAATTATCGGAGAATGATCATGTAACCCACTGTCTGCCGTCAGGCTAGATTAACCGTGTACCGTAAAAATCATCCATCATTCTGGCGCCAGTCAAGACTGATAAACCAGTGACCAGACTGACGCCAGACTGAGCGTATAACCTGGCTCTAACGGTTAAAGAGAATGACTTTTAAGAAACTCTAGTACCTACCTTATTAAGTCCTACTCTTGCTTTCATTTTTAAAATAAAAACCTTTGTTTGACAACAAGACTGAAACCAAAACTGAACAACAATCTTCGAAATTGTTTATTCTCCATACCAAAGGTTGTAAGTTGATCGTATGAGGAGTCCAAAACCAAAACTTAATTTCGTCTGACTGTTTGCATTCCCTTTAAAAGTTATTCATTTTTAAGAGAGAAAGAGCTAATTTATTTAATCTTGTATATGTTAACTATTAGATATGTAAAACAGTTTCCATACTTTCTATACGGTTCTCACGAAGCGACTAACGAGTGGGCAATTTTTTCACGAATGCAATCTTAACTCTGCGATAGTTGAAACTGTCAAGTCGTGGTCGAATGACAAATGCGGGTTATATGTACCTAAATAAAGGTTGAGACACACACAGAACGAGCACTATCTGACTTGTAAGCCGCAGAGGCAAGCGAGGATTCAGAATCTGTATATCTAGGGTACCTAAATTTCTGATGCTTCTGTGAAAATTAACAGAAAATACACAACTTTTGTGCTTACAATTTTAAGCTGTTAGCGCCGGGTTCTGTCACTGGATGGCAGTCGTTAAGCCATGTCATAATACATACTTACAGGCAGTTTGAAAGTGTTTAAAAATGATGTTTAATTAATTTTATCATTTTGTTTCATTGTTAGTTCATAGTCTTGTTGGTAATAAAGAAAGATTGTTACCAAAGCTTTTTTCTGGTGTAAGACTATTATACTGAATATGTGTGACATTGATACTGATTATTATTACGAGTATTGTTTTGTAATTAAAGTATTGTATTTGTTTCTTATTATTTTCATAAATTCATTTAACTTTACTTTTTTGATACCAAACTAAAGATGATTGAATATTTCTTACTAAATACTTTTGCACAGTATAAAACAGGAAAAAAATACGATACGATAAAAACTACCTTACAAAGATTATTTTATTTACAAAAGTACCCTCAGGGTATCCTCAGCTTATCGCGTTACGTCAAGAACGGTAATTGCGCAGAAGCAATATCTCGAAATTGTTGCACAGGTTTAATACGGCGGCCATTACAACCATGTTTCCGCTCCCAATGACCAGGGCTGCCTTGTCCAGCGGTGGGTCCATCAGTGGGCTTGACGCTAATGAGTTTCTAGTGTGATTGGACTCGCTTGCATTGTTGGACAATGGGAAGAGTCGTGACGAGGTTGGCGTAGGAATTACTTGGTTTTGCTCGTGGTTTTAGAAGTAAATATAATAGATCGCCAAACCTGATTAAACATATATTTAACTGCGATGTAGAAATAATGGTGTTTGATATAAGTTTGAAGACTATGTATATCCGTCTGTAGGTTTCTTATCTCTTAAACGAGTACGCTAATTTGAATTGTTTTTGATTATTTTTGAAAGCGGGATTAATTGCGGTGTTTGTTTGTCAGCTATGTTTGGTGGAAATTGCTTCTGTCATTTATGAGTTATTGTAGTTTTACTATTGGGGTAATTACTTTATACATTTTTAATTTATTATTTAAATATTAGCACCATGTACTTTGACATAAAGGATTATTTATTTCTATTTAAGTAGGGTACAGACTTTGAAAAAGGGTCACAAACAGAGAAATAGGCCGCCACGTAACTAGGTTACAGGGCGTTGAAACGATTCTTTGTTTACCAATGCTTTTATACAGGGTGTGCCGAAATAGAACAGTGCATAAAAATGGAGCAAGAGGCATTCTGGATTTTGCACCTCTTTTACAAAAGTATTTCCCACAATTTTTGAAGTTTATGTACGGATAATCCGCGGGATTTTAGAGGTTGCTTAAGTTTAGCTTCTTACGAATCAGCTCTAACCTGATCGTTGCAGAGATGCCAGTTGTTGCTTAGTTATAGTCAATCAATTAATATTTTTTAAATCATTAATATAATAATAATCATTAATATTAATATTAATAACCGCCTCCGTAGCCCAGTGGCTAGTCCACTCGCTTCACATCAGAAGGTCGCGGGTTCGATTCCCAGCGGGGTCCAACTTTGTAGGACTCGGTTTGGTTGGTGGTAGGACATTTTCCTGCCTGGCTAGCTACCACCATCTTATCTAAGTCTTGCCGCCAAACATCAATGTTAACAGTATTGATGTGTTCCGGCATGAAGATAACATAGCCAGTTCCCCATTGCGTTGGGGAATCTTGGTAAGCCCGCTTCCATCTTCGGCATCATCGTCACTTACTATCAGGTGAGATGATGCCAAGGGCTTACCAATTGAGGGTAAAAAAATAATATATCACCATATCAACCGGATGAATTCCTGCAGAAAGTAGACCTCCCCTTTAGACTTTCACTTATCATGATTTTGCGCTTCATTTATCCATCTGCTTCCTTAGATTAGATCAGAAAATCCATTTTGTGGCAGGTATAGTCCCACAACCTCCACCAGTCCGGACTTGGCCACCGTGTGTGTAGTATGACTTAACCGGTATGGGAAGAGACCCGTGCCGGAATAATGGGGACGATATGAGTTGTTAACTATAGTCCAACACTACTTGGTGGGTGGGTATTATAATATCGAGGGTTCACGGGCGACTTGTATTAAGCGACATTTTTGGAAACACAGGTAACCTCTACTTTAAAAATTTATTTCTTACAAAATACCTCACAAAAAATAACTTCTGAATAATATTTAAAATATTAAGAATATCGAGAATCTATATAATACTAAGAAGTTAAGTTTTAATGATTATTTTTCTAAGAAATATTTTTTTAAATCAGTCTCCTGAACATTTCTAAAAATGTCGCTTAATACAAGTCGCCCGTGAACCCTCGATATTGTTCGCTGTGTACCTGCCGCCAAGCAGCATGCTGTGTTCCAGCGGATGGGGCGAGATAGCTAGGCGAAGCTTTCCTTCTTAAACTTTTTAATCGACTTCAAAAAAAGGAGGTTCTCAATTCGTCGGAATCTTTTTTTTATGTATGTTCACCGATTACTCGAAGACTTCTGAACCGATTTGGAAAAATCTTTTTTTGTTTAAAAGTGTTATACTTCACAGGTGGTCCCATATAAATTTTATCGAAATCGATTAGCGGTTTTTGAGAAAATCAACAGAAACATAGCAAAATTGGAGTTGTTGCGATTGAAGTCGGTTGTTTTTAACGTATTCAGCGTGTTCAATTATAGGATCAGCAAAGATTACCCTTTCGAAGTTTTAAGAAGCTCATATGCGGCGATAACCACATAACCCGATATCCCCCTTTTGGGGCTTTAGAGATGTCCAAACGCGGTAGTAGGCACTATCCATCAGGTGGGCCTTCAGCTTTTTTTACAACTTTACACAATAAATAAGGAATTGAAAATTCAATTCGCTTCAATCAGAAACTTTTTTGTTTAAAATTCATCTCGTGTGCTGTATTACGGTGGACGGGCGTCGAACCTACTGCCTACCCTGCAGGCGGGTTGGTCCACGTCCAAGTTTTGAGATATGACCACACAGGTCTAGCATTGTCGCTCTTGTTCGGGACTTAGTTCCTCCTTTTTTACGTTTTGCACTCAAACGACTGAGATTTATCTTGGCAGTTCACGCTTCGGTCTCTTTTTGATAAGTTTTATTTTACACTTAGTTGCTTGGGATTTCAAAACAGTATTTTTTAGGTAGTGGTAATATTAAATTCCAATTACAGTTAATTTCAATACATTGACTAAAAATAAAATAATTGAAAATTCAGTATAATTTATTTATTTAAACATTTATTTCAAGTAACAGAGACTCATAGTTGTTAGTAAACTTAAAACTACTGTGTTTAGTATACATACAATTTTGTTAGTAAAAATAATGAAATATACTTTTTACCTAAAAATCGTATACTGAAAGTCTGTAATAGTTATTTAAATAATAACTTTAAAAGTAACTAGAAATATTTCATTTAAGAAGCAGACGAGAATCATGCTGCGATGTTTGACATTTTAAATTTATATAGTTGCATTAAAACAGAAATGTTTGATTGTCTGCTTCGGTAACGTACGCACTCATTCCCCATACTTCTTTCTCGGGGTCGTACATATATCACGGACAGTTTAGTGAAATGGCTCCCATCTCTCCCATAAGTGGTGAAGTAGAAATGCTTTTCCCCCCGTTTATTTTCTACCCTTGAAATCCAATCTCAGTTGTTCATTGCGTGTGTACAATTTCGTCAAAATTGTTGTCAAACGGGAAACGTTACTTGGTTTCTAAAATTTAACAATAGAAAGGCAAAGTAAGATTTTAAATAATATGCTTCTTTCCACTTATTTTGTTTTATCCACTTTTTTTAGATTTGGAAGTTTCTGCAAACAGGGTAACGATTGATTGGTTAGAAGTCTACAACTATAGATACGATAACCCTTTCTTTATCCTGTAGTTGGAATATTGCTGGGATATTTATTGAAGAACTAACTGTTAAAAATTATCATAAAATAAAACCATTTGACGCACAGCAAATCGATAGTTTTTTCCCATTTGTTAGTTGTGTTTGTGTTAACGAAATTAATGCATACAGACAACTGGGAAAAGGAGCTGCTATGCGAAATTGCGTAATTAATGACCGAGCTATTGTTTATTTTACTCTTTTGGGTGCTTTTGAGAGTTTCCCCGTTTCTTTTTGTATTTATTTGTTTATCATTATTACGAAGGATTTTTCTGTTTGAGGGTCGAGCAACACTATCGGTTTCGGACGGTTTCGGCATTCAAAAATTACATTAGCAAATGTTCATTGTTCTAAATAAAATTAAGAAATATAGTATAACGTAACCAACAAAAATAGGGTTTTTTTAAATTTATGATTACATCAGACAAATAATCGAGAAAGCCATTAAAAATAAGTATATAGGGTGCTACTTTATTAGTGCCCGATATTTTAGTGAGTGCTTCTACTCCTGATTCTGATCAACTTTCACCAAGGAACCCATACTCAAATAGCAAAAAAAAAAATCGGACTCTTCATACTAATTTGGCCGCTCGGCTGATCGATTTGTATGAAGAGTCCAAAAATTTTTTTCGATTTGACTATGGGTTCCTTGGGGAAAGTTGATGAGAAACAGGAGCAGAAGCACTGACTAAAATAACGGGCACTAATAAAGTAGCACCTTAAATATTTTTTTGTCATGTTAATTTAGATTTAATTTTAAACTGAACACGGTAGCAAATATTGTACCACAATCTTTCATAGTTAAGCGCAACTCACACAGAGGCGGCTGCGAGGCGGTGCGAATGCGTTCCGGGGGCGGTATTTTTTGTAATGTTCGGATTACTATGAAACCTTTCACACCAAAACCGGGCGGCCGCCTCTGTGGCTAGCGAGAGGTCTCAATTTTTTTTAGGACCTTAAACGATTACAAGGTTTTTTTTAAAAGCCGAAACCAATTAGTAGAGCCTACTGCCGACCCTTAGAATTTAATATTGTCTTCTAGGAAATCTTTTTTTTTTGCTTCAGTTCTATAGATTCTTTGGGTAAAGGGGTTCAAATTCATTAATGAAACGAAACGAACACAATTCTTGTAACAATTATGAATAGGTAAACGAACCATACCGTCCTCACTGTAAAATATATGTAAGTATCTTTGTAAAATATAAAATTACATCATGAACATCAGTCGAAAGACGTCATATTTTTTAAAAGATTTTTCTGAACCTAATCTTTTGAACAGCCTTTAATTATACTTTACCGTTTTACCGTTAACTTTCATGAACTACACCAACTTTCATCAATTTTTAGCTAGGAAGCGCCTACCTATCTTTACCATTTGACATTAAGCTGCATACAGCGTGTCCCAAATGAGCCACGGGTTCCGTATAAATCATTTTATATGGACTTAACCGCTTAATGCATCGCTCCTAATTAGGGGTTCGGCAGGGTACCGGCAGATATCCTGCCTAGTCTATTTTCTCCTTTAGAGCCTAGCTAATAGAGTCCAAAATGATAGGCAAGGGGCTTTTGACGCTTACACTATAGTTAAGTCTTCAATTTGGTTTTTGAAACGCCATCTGAGCGTCGATATTGCATTGCTTTGGAAGGTTTAAAATGAATTCTGAAATGGTTTTGACATGAATACTTTTTGAAGATCAATTTCTGGTACATACTAGTTTTTGGATCTTTTATAAAGTTCCATGTTCCTATGATACAAGGGTTTTGCATAATGACGACCGGTGCAGCCACATTATAAGGACATTATACAGTATGGACACTCCCTGCCACTCTCTGAAGGCTACCTCACCCCCTGTGTGACTTCTAAGTGACCAGTTGTCAAGAGATTGGCAAACCAAAGACAAATTTTATTTTCATAAGAGAGGTATGGCTTCAAAGGCTATACAGTCTTGTCTCGTGTATACAGTATTCACTTCATTAAAAATGTCTATTGTAAACCAAAATGTGGGTCCAAATATGTGGGTTCCACTACTTGATCTGTACCTGCAGCCGAGATTCCTCGATAACCATTTATGAGGAATTATTTCATAAGCTAATAATCATCCCTTCAGTAATCAGCTCTTTTCCGTCGATTGATTATAATAATAATAATATCTGGGACAAATCACACACGGTCATCTGGCCCCAAACTAGGATTCCCTGTATCTTGGGAACCAGAGACTGATATACATACACATATACATTTTAAATACATACATATATAGATATAATACACCCAGACTCAGAGCAAACAATTTCTGCTCATCACAGAAAAGTTTGCCCTGTGTGGGGATCGAACCCACGACTCTCGGATCAGAAGTCAGGATCGCTAACCACTTAGCCACCGAGTCAGTCATTTATTTTTTATTACATATATTGATTTCAACTTGGTATTTAAAAATAATTATCACAAATATACTACCCCGCATGTGTTTTGGCTGACTTTGACAAATGCCGCCCTATTAAGGTTCATACCTACGCAGGGTGATTATTTTTAAAAACACCCCTTAATGGCTTGTAACGAGCACATTTTTTTGGGGCAACGGTACCTATGTCACAGATGCATGTCGCGACAGTTACAAATTTGTGGAGATTTAAAAGATATCAGCGTTGTGTTCTCGTAGAAATGTTGAGTTGAAATTTAATTAATTTCGAATGTTTTTATTAAAAAAAAACATTAATCGGTAAGTCCTTAGGCGGTAACTCATTATTTCAATTTACTTCACAAGAAATGAAAGGTATTACATCAGTCCCAAAACTATTTGAAAAAAATTGAAGTCTATCGGGTAGAGGAACCTATTTTTAACCGACTTCAAAAATAGGAGGAGAATCTCAATTCGTCGGAATCTTTTTTTTTCTTTTTTTATGTATGTTCACCGATTACTCGAAGACGCCTGCACCGATTTGGAAAATTCTTTTTTTGTTTAAAAGGGTATACTTCACAAGTGGTCCCATATAAATTTTATCGAAATCGATTCGGCGGTTTTTGAGAAAATCAACAAAAACATAGCAAAATTGGAGTTGTTGCGATTGAAGTCGGTTGTTTTTAACGTATTCAGCGTGGTCAATTATGTAATTGGCAACTGGAGTTGTAAATCGTCATCATCATGGCCTTATACGTCTGTTACAGACGATTTGAGCAATGTCTGGTTCAGTGTACTCGCTGACCGGAGGGACATCGGAAGATCGGAAAGGCATCGGAGTTGTAAATAAATGTGTGGAAATTGGGTTATTTGACTTCTGGTCATTCGAGTTACTTTTTATCTAATGTCAAAAACTTTATTTTCTAAAATTGTACTTATGTGTTTTTCATATTTGAAGTCATAGTTTTTAACGAATGAATTTCGTGATTTTATTAACTTTTGTAACTAATTAATTGAAAGTTGCTTACACTTATAAGTTTTTTAATCATTGAAGAAAAATGCTATTTATTAGAAATTATTTTCTAAGTTATTATTGATGAAACCAAATACCCTATTAATTAAGTTTTAGAAAGGTTGAATGGATACGTAGATAACTTATACCTTTCAACTTCCTTTAAGATTTAAAGAAGGAATCCAACTTGATCGTACTACGGCTGATTCAAAACAGTATCAATTCTTATTCCATTCACAATTTTTCATTCTTTATTTTATAACCACAGATACAGTCATGTGTGACACAACTAATATAACATTCTCTCTTTTGCAGGTATGCAATGAGACATCACATCATTTCTATGCATGGATTCGGTAACGTAGAACACAATGGGGAAATTCGCGGCACTGAACGTGTTATTTTGAGCTGCGAGCCGTGAACAGGTTAAAACTTGGAGCTCGGGACGAGTGGTTGAATAATAATCCTGTGTTTGAGTCCATGATTGAGTGTGTGTTTATGTGTTAACATTATTCTAAAAAGCAGCATATTACCTATTTTGAAAATGAAATCTCTGAATTGTCATAAAACTTAGTAGTGTTAGCATCCCACCGCCGATCGATATTGTACATATGATCTGGTAAAGCTTGCAGAAAGCTGCTGAATGTATGTGGCTCAAAATCGAACTAACAATAAGTGCAAAGTATACCTTCGATTCCTCTCACTTCCTTTCTCTCAAACCCTTCTCAAAGTGGCAGGAATACGAGCTCCAAATGGTAAACCCTTGGCATAAATTTCACCTGTAGTAAGTGATGATAATGTCGAAGATGGAAGCGAGCTCCCCCAAGATTCCCCAACGCAATGGGGAACTAGCTATCTTACCTCCATGTCAAAACACATCATAAGTAATTATGTAGTTATTAAATCAATAGTTTCTTTATATTATATCTAAGACATCTTATCAATACCTGTAGCAATGCAATATATTTGGACTTTGGAACCTTCGTAAAGTCACATCAACAACCACCCTTAAATGGAGGGAGGGATTGTGATGGTACCGTACACTGCTGCCTCTGGTTTCCTGGTTAGTTACAACCATTACGTCCCCACTGCAGGGGCACGGGCCTTTTCCCATATATGGGGAAGGTTAGGCCATACTCCACACACGGGGTCCAAGTCCAAGTCTGATTTCCGGATCCATTCTTATTCGCCTAAGACACTCACGGGAAGAGATGGGATGGTACTACTCGAATGGCTCCACAGACGAAAAATACTGCTATCTAATTCGAATAAAGTTATTATTCATCCTGACTTAGAAAATTCGTCCAAAATGTAGATAATTACTGTCCCATAACAATGCTATCAAGGAGTTAGTGTATAGGGGGAATGTCTAAGTAACGATCAAGTCCCATGTGGTTTGTGATGGTGATTAACTTAACAAATTAGTGTGGCTCTCGTGGGAAAGGTTACTACTACTGTCTCGCGGAAAGTGACGTTGAGTTGGGTATGGTAATTTGATTGGTGAGCTGAGATTAGTGAGGTATGAATTAGATTTGCCAAAAAGGTACGGTTGGTAATATTATAATATGTCTTAGAGAAGTCAAACCATGTTTTTATGGTATCCTATTCCATGAGCAATGCACTGAGGGCATTGAGGAAAAAACACGAGGTTCCTGTGATCACAAGTCGGCCATGGAAATTCCAATGAAATCTGATTCCGGAGTTGGCATTCTTAGTTTAAATTTGGCACCCCATACAAGCGGAGAACAAAAAAAATCCTACTGTGAACTGGAATATTAAAAAATAATAAAAACCTCATTTTGAACTCGCCTCGTCGAATCTGTGATGAATTATTTTAGTTTTCATTCGCGTTCCAGTAGTAGCGCTCTCGTCATAAATTCACTACGTAATCAGCACACGTAATTACATCGCGCATATCAATAATTGGAGGCTTTGCCGCCATTGTTCCCAATTTGCATCACATTACTGCCGTCTTAAGAGAGAAGGCCGCAAAATACATACAGGGTGTAACAAAATTGGTGTAGGACCCGTTAACTGGGGATTCTACTCATAGTACTGAACAACTTTTGTTCTACGTTTTTGCTCAAATCGCAAAAAAATTTTTGGACTCTTCATACAAAAATAGCAAAACAGATTGATCAATTTGTATGAAATGTCCAAAAACTTTTTTTGTGATTTGAGCAAAGTCGTAGAACAAAAGTTTTTCAGTTTCAGTACGATGAGTAGAATCCCCAGTTAACGGGTCCTACACGAATTTTGTTACACCCCGTATATGGAGTTTCAGTATACTTTGCGGCCTTTTTTCTTATGATGGCAGATTATTAATCTTACCTGTCACTTGTATCGTCTACGAAATGGCTAAAGGACGAAGCGAGTGTGAGTAGTGAACGCGTTTAGGCAATTGAACTCGTAGGTATTGGACGCGTCTTGGCTCGTCTGCTTACTATATGGAAATCTAATAATAATATATTTTATAATATTTCGGGACAAATCACACACGGTCACCTGGCCCTAAACTAGGATTCCCTGTATCTTGGGAACCAGAGACTGATATACATGCACATATACATTTAAATACATACATATATAGATATAATACACCCAGACTCAGAGCAAACAAATCTGCTCATTACAGAAATATTTGTCCTGGGTGAGGATCGAACATACGACTCTCGGATCAGTAGTCAGGATCGCTAACCACTGAGCCACCGAGTCAGTCATCTGCCTACCAAAATGCAAAATTAAGTTTAGGCATTAAAAAACACCCCAAAAGTTAGTCTTTGTCAATCTGAGGATAAAGTCGGGTCTTACTGCACCTCATTGTTCAAAATCTCCCAAGCCGTTTTGGATACAATTTCTTTTACATACATACACTCAAAGAACTGGTTTATAATGTGTACGTGAGGTCAAAAATAGTAAGTAGCCTTATTCCCACTTCCAAGATCATACGATCATACTATTGTAAACCAAGGCAGTTTAATATGACCGACCATAAATACTGTTAATCAATCTAAATTAATATAACTGTTTGCTTCCTTTATCATCTCTTATGAAACATATAAATAAATATATCAATTTATCAAAACGCAAAACAATAACTTGGTTTAATATTTACTTATCTTGAAACGAGTAACTTAGCGCAAGTGAGAAAATGTTATGTTCGTAACACACATTTTCTTAACTTAGCTACTGAGTGTCTTGCTAAAAATCTGAGACCTTATGTATAAGGACGAGAACGACCATTGAATCTTATGAATTTTTACTCGACTGCACCAGAAGGAGGGTTATATTTTTCGAGTGTATGTATGTATATTTCTTTGGAACGCTCTGTAGCCTAAACGGCTTGATGGATTTTAGATTGAGAGGTGTCGTTAGGTTCGCCTTGATCCCGAGAGTGACATAGGATACATTTTAATGCAGTCGGGTTATTTTTTAAATAAAATATGTGTTCGTTATTTTTATTACTTCGTCTCCATTAAATTCTTCTCTTCTTCTCCATTCTCTACAAGAAATAATATCAAATATCAGTCCATACTAAATTGGACAAGGACTCGTGTGACGCGCAAGTAAATAAACGTCTCAAAAGCACGTCAGCTACACTTTGACCTAAAGATGGACTCTTTTTTGCAAAAAAAAGTTAATTTTGCTGACAAATCCCGACAAAGTTACCACTAATTCCATCGCTGTACAAGAACTTTTATTAGAAACATAAAAGGCTACGTCCTTTAATATGCGTATTAAAGGAAGAAATTCTTGGGTACAAGGACCTTGCAAGGTCCTTGTACCCAAGTAACTCTGCAAGAATTATCTTCCCAGCTGACAAGTGCAGAACCGAAATAACCAAAGAACAAACAAACTCAACCTCACATGATGTTAACTTTGCTTTGGGAGTTCCAACAAATGCGTGGGTTAATTTTATAATCCACCGCTTTGACTTTGTGTTGTTAAAGTCTAAAGTGAAGTTGTCTTGACTCGACTTGGTTTTACACTGCGAGTTTCATCGACTGGGACTGCGAGGAATTCGTCTCTGGTGGTCCCAGAAGAATTTTAATCTTTTCCAGGGGGGACGGCTTATTTGCCACCTTTTGAAAAAAGTATAATTTCGTTCCCTTTTCATGAAAATTTTTTTTCTATAATATTTGGTTAAGAAGCTATGGGTGGGTTGAAGAGATCAATGCTACCTTTGAAGGTGTATTTTGTCCGCTGCTTTGTTATATGACTTCCTCAAGGCTCCTCCTCATATACCTACATACATGTATGTACATGTAACCTATCTAAAGAAGATAATTCCTATTTTAAATATAAATAGATCCCGGTCAGTAATTAAGTCAAATTTTCTTTTGAATATGCATCTGAAATGATAACTTCTACAAAATTTAGGGACTTCACCAAGAGTAAGATATAAAAAGTAATTAGTAATTTAATAAATTTATTTGTGATATTATTTTCTTCCTTTTTGCATACTTTGCAAATTTTTTAACACATAATTTTGGTAATATGGTGTAAGTCGTAGGCCGGTCGTCCTTATTCGTCGCGGTCCCAATTGTTGAAGCGCTAAAATCCTCTTTCTATCAGTATATCATATAATTTTTATGAAGCATGAAGTAAACTGTAGAGTCACAATAATGCTAAAATAATTATTTCTACGTTCTCATAGCATGAAATTCAAAATTCAATCATACGTAGTAACATATGCCTAGTATTGTTAAAAGCTAATTTTCCAACTCCAACTTCCATTTTAAGAGCAATCTAGTGATTTTCTATATCGATGCAGAGAAAACATAAACGCTGTAAACCATACGTATGTCAAAACATTTTTTTGCAGATTCTTAATCAGAAAAAAAATCTGCGTCGAATGGTCCGGCTCTGGCAGCTCTACTACGACTAATACAAAATTACAAAAATAATTATGTACAGCGTTGAAATTTTATTTTTTCTTAAATCTCTTTTTCGGCTCTGATGTCAAGTTTGCAGTGTGTGAGTTACAGCTGTTTAGAGCTTTTATGTTTTTTTGCGTCGATCTATCTATGTTGCCGATCCATCAAATCAAGTGAAAGGCCCAACTTTTTTAGGAAAAAGGACCCACTATTGCTACCTATCTCCGGTGTTATCACAAGAGGAGAAAATTGGCGAATCCTCTCACCTTTGAAAGCTGAGCCTTTGTGAAAGTTCGCCCAAAGTTATATTTGTACTTAGTTATGAACTTTTGTTCCACACAAATAGTTATAATGAGTTTTGTAGAGTTTACTTGCCTTGGTTTCGACTTTTTCAGGCTTAAAGTTATATATTCAGGGTTTTTTCGGAGTACAAGTATTTTGTGGGAAATTTTTTTTCACAACTTGATGTTTGAAACTTCTTGGACCGTGTGTAAATAAACTTTTAAGAATAATGTAGTTAGTTATTACAAATTCTGAAATTTCTATGTGTTTATCTTCAAAGGCTGAACCGTTTTGAACGATACTTTGCATATTTATGCTGCTGCTGCGAATTTCCACCAATTTTTTTTTACGAAAAAACAAAAGGCGATATCACAATTTAAAAAAATATACGGTTTCTATGATTTTCCCAATCACAAAATGAAGTAGAGAAAAAAGTTTGTTTTTTTTACCCTCAATTGATTAGTTTGTTTTTTATAATCATAATCATCGACGTTTGTGCTATTTTAATAGTTACCAATCCCATTTTTCACCTCCATATTGCCTTCCAGTCATCATCGTCATCATCATCAACCTAAAGACGTCCACTGCTGGACAAAGCCTCCCCAAAAGGATCCTTCCAATCACAGTTTTCATAAATCGTTTATTATTCAAGTCATTTTCACAGCGCTGAACTAAATATATGTTGCGAAAATTTTAAATCACAGGTACAAAGACAGTCTTGTCGCGTTCTATTTGAATAATTTAAGGGGATCGTTGCGAGGTGAGCGATCTTATCGTCTTAATTGCATACACCCCCTTAACAACGTAGATTTTGATGTAACGATGTTTTTGGATGCGGCAAAACTCTTACGCAATGAAAGTTATGTCTGATTTGACGAGAAAACTACCTGTAGCCTCCTGCCTACATTTTTACTTCAGAAATACAAAAATGTGTGGTGATACTTCTAGGGCTTCTTCTCATCAAACTGAACAACTTTTGTTCCACGACTTTGTTGAAATCCCAAAAACAAAATTTGGACTTTTCATACAATAAACAATCATAGTTTAATTTAACAAAGATAAAACTACGTGATAATTAAATATTAAATTGTGAAATTGCTAAGAATTCACTACTTCTAAGTACCATGCCCAATAATTATGGTACCGCGTCCATCATTCGCACGTCACAAAAACAAAATGGCGGTGCAATAAAAAAACCTTCACCAAGGTGTTGAAGCAAATCTTGCAGTGACGGTTTTGAACTTGGTTAGAGCGAACGAAGCCGCAGGCCAAGATTGTATGCGAGATAAAAGCGAGATTCAACGGATACTGGGGAACGGAACGAACATTTTCGGCAAAAAAAATCCGACGAATTGAGAACCTCCTTTTTTGAAGTCGGTTAAAAATAATGTAATCTACAATCTGAAATGAAATTACAGTTTCTCATTTTAAAATGTAATGCAGTTTTTTGAGAATGCAATTAGGGTGAAATTTTGTTTTACTGTGGGATTTGTTATGTTATGCTGGTATGAGATTTTTTTAGATATGAATATTACCTGCAGGGGCACGGGTCTCTTCCCATACTTCGGGAAGGTTAGGCGATACTCCACACACGGGGGCCAAGTCCGGATTGGTGGAGGTTCTGGGGGCTAGTGGCCAACTCCAGTGTCAGAAGTTTTCAAGCCGCCTATAAGGCCTCCGACATAGCGGAAGTGCACTCAATCTGAGAAGGTCGCTGCATGATAATATAATATCGACCGTAACGCCACTCATTTTAAGTTCAGATCAGTGCGAGTACCATCGCGGCGGTTACGTCAAGGCCGAACGCAAAATTCTCGAGATTTCGATGGTTTTGTTACTTTTCTTGGATTTCAAATAAGTTAAAAAAAATCCGTTCAAGTTAAACTGAAGGTATTAAAATGGCCGATTTTTGGGTGTGGGTTTTAACATAAACAAATATTTTGTTTCCGCGAATTTGCAATTAATACAAAAAACAGGGTTTACAGGATTTTTTTTTTCATCATAGTTTTTGTGATTTTTATGATTCTGTTCAAGACAATTTGTTTTTTATTGTTTTAAGTATGTTATATATTTTTTCCATGGTGATAGCTTTAAGCACTATTTCAAGAATTTGAATTGAATATTGCGATTTGGCAATACTTAAGGCCTTAACGACTGCCATTTAGTGATGGCAGCCGCCACCAACGGCTTAACGTGCCTTGCGAAGCACGGAAACGGTCGAGATAAATGCCACTAACAGTCAAACCCATCCAGGTTGTGACTGTGTCTGTAATCAGTTAACCTGCGTGAGTAACGCGACCACGCAAGCCGCACCGCAGCCACGACCGCTTTGTATGTATGTATGTATGTATGTATGTATGTTTGTTTCATTTTACCCCCAACGCAGGAGGTCTTTTATATGGGTGTGTGTCTATTTGTTTGTCTGTGGTATTGGAGCTCTTAAACGGGTGGACTGATTTAAATGCGGCTTTTTTCATTTGAAAGCAGTTTTCGTAGACATGGTTCTTTAATATGTTTGATGAAAATGCGTTCAGTGGTTTTGAGTTATTAGTAATGTAACATAACAAAGCCAGTCCTTTTGTTTAACTCTGAAATCCAGCCAGATAGTTCCACTAAGAACAAGTTAAAGTTAAACCTAAACATTTTAACTACTAATTAAACTAACCGGGAACATTTAATCGATTTAGTATGGAAATTGAAAGGGACCTGTGTCCGCGAGGTGGGCGCAGCGAACTGATACCACATCTTTTGGTTAGGGTTGTCACAATAGATTTATTAAAAATATTAAGAGTCCAAAAACTTTTTTGCGATTTGACTATGGGTTCTTTGGGGAAAGGCAATCAGAATCAGGATTAGAAACACTGACTAAAATATCGGGCACTAATAAAGTAGCACCTTATATGTATATGACAGTTATAATGATGCCTATGTCGTGACTAGATCGTAGCACCTTATATGTATAAAGTTTTTAGTTTAATACCTGGGTATACCTACATACAGGGTAATTTTTGGACCCCCCCCCCCCCACCAAAACTTCACATTGGCTTCTATTTACAACTTTTCCTAAGAACGAACTTCTCATACTAATTTGCCTACTTTGTATGGAGATGCCTAAAATTTTTTTGCGAACTGACCATTCGTTCCATGGGAAAAGTTGTTCAGTTTCATGAATAGAAGCCACTGTGAAGTTTTGGTGGGGGGTCCAAAAATAACCCTTTGTGTTTGACTCTGGCAACCCTACAGTAACGTTACACACCCCAAGGTTAATTAAAAACCAAAGAGAGCCTACAGGGAACGTTCTCGGTCGCGTATAGGATAACATCTGGTTCGGTTTTACAGGGGAATGTGAGCCTTTAGTTAGTGGTGTTAGGTCTAGAATAGTTTGAAGGTGTGTGATTAAATTTAGGATTCTTTTTACACGAGGAAGTATTGAGACTGTTTCTTTTTCTGTTAATAAATGATTTTTAATACTGAAACTGTTAATGTGTTAAGCTCTTGCTCTTCTTTTTCAACCGACTTCAAAAAAAGGAGGAGGTTCTCAATTCGTCGGAATCTTTTTTTTTTTTTTTTTTTCTATGTATGTTCACCGATTACTCGAAGACGCCTGAACCGATTTCAAAAATTCTTTTTTTGTTTGAAAGGGTATACTTCATATTAATTTTATCGAAATCGATTCAGCGGTTTTTGAGAAAATCAACAAAAACATAGCAAAATTGGAGTTGCTACGATTGAAGTCGGTTGTTTTTAACGTATTCAGCGTGGTCATTATTAAAACAAAACATTCCAACATGTATTTAAGTATAGGTAATAATTTTTTTTTCTATAAAAGCTAAATAAAAATGTCGTCAGTACTGTGGCTGTGTCCGCCACCGTACGCCGCGCTACAAATACTACTATTTATTAAGTACTTATTGTATAAAAGACAGTTGTTTCAGTGATTTTACAAATAAAAAAATATAAAAGACTAAAAATAATTAATACGGTTTTCGGCAAAGCAATCCCGCGCCATCCCGCGCGGCGGTGACGATGCGACGTTGCCGTTCTGTGCAAAACATCATCTTGCTTTCAAGTTGCGCCGTTCGCTAAAAAAGTGTGCCCTCATTCAAAATAGTTTCACATCTTGTACCACCATACGTTTCACTTTCATGTTTACTTGACAAAATAATCGTCTGAAATATTGGATGTAATAATATTTACTCTACCTGTATGTCAAAAACAAAAACATGGTATGGTTTTCGTTGATTCGCTATCACATTACTAATTATTATAGCCGCCTAAGGGCAAACCAGGATTAATAGGAGTAACCTATTATCGTGATAGTTGTAACATTTAACAAATACGAAACATTGCCGCTTCCCTGCGGCAAACTTGTGGTTCGTGTTCGTTTCCATGTATTATATATAAATTTCATGCAAAATTTTGCTGTTTTATTTACGTATTAATTAATTACTCGCTTTCATTTAACAATGCAATTATTCGGAACAGTGTACGTACAATAATTATTGTAACTACCTGTTTATTTAAATGTAAATAAAAAATGATCCTTCTCTTATTTGACCTTTATTAATCTTTTTATAATTTATTTTCGACTAATAAACAGTAACAATAAATATTATTAAATCATATAGTATCATAAATATGTAAAACGTTACTTTTCAGAGTTTTTAAGTTGGTTGTTGTGTCACATTTATTTAGTGCATAACTTTTGAACCTGTGTTTTTTGAACGAACTCCCAGTTCGGTGATTCTCACTCGCCGCGTGGCGCGCCTTGCCCACCGTGCACCGCCGAATGACGATAACATGTGACGTAATGGGCGATACATCCATCTCTCTCGCACTCGTGCTGTATCGTAAGGCTGACTGGTCGCATCGTTCGGTGGAGTTCGGTCGGACTTCACTTCGGGTTCACTCGCAGTCACTCGGCATTTGAATTTCGATCGAAGTGGATGTGTTTCGTTTTTGTTTTGTTTTGATAGTGAACAACAGTGAATTCGATTATTATTAATTGTAATATAGTGTGTTGTAATGTCCTATGAAGAGTTATCAGGAATTGATTTGTGTCAGAAGCACTAGGTCATCAATATCAGTATGTATTATAAGTACTTGACCTTATCATTTGTACCTCTTTTTAGTATCGTATATCTATTTATCTACCTTTTTTGGGTTTTCAATTGTTTCTTTATAACTTTTCCATTATGTAGTATATCTGAGTGTTTGAATGACTAGTTAATATGTATATCAAATTTTATTCAAATTATGTTTTATTTTTCAGGTTTATTGTAATTTAATAATCGTTAAATATCCTTGAACTCGCAAAACTCTAAAAATGGAGGACGAATCAACGGAGGATTTTTTTGATATTGTGCGGAGGAATAAACAAACGCATCGTTTGTTAAGCCGCGTTGCTGAAAAAGTTATGCAGGATAAGGAACGTGGAGCCATAGTTTTACCTGTTTTAAACCATATGGGCAGGGCTGAAGATCTCACTGGTATGACTAAGGAGTATCTTGTTACTTTGGACGGAACACCAATAACTAAGTTTGAAGAGCTGGATTGGAGAGCCGTTCATGGAGCACTAGATGTCTTCTACATAGGGGAACAAAAACTGCCAACAACGAAACAATTGTTTGACAGTCTATACGGAAATATACCCAAACACATTGATATAAGAACCTTTCGCTTGCTGTTGCTGAAAATGGGATTTGTATGGAAAAGGATTCGTGTTAGAGATGGGAGTCACAGATTTGTGATTATAGAACGGCCAAAGTTCAGATTTGAGAGGTACAATTATTTGAATATGGTCAGACAGTATCGTGGTAAGAAGAACGTTCTCTATGTCAGTGAAACTCTTCTGCTGTTCAACGATAAGACAAAGTCTGTTGAGTATTGTAATCTGTCACATTTGAAT
Source organism: Coleophora deauratella (assembly GCA_958295455.1). Lineage (NCBI taxonomy): Eukaryota > Metazoa > Arthropoda > Insecta > Lepidoptera > Coleophoridae > Coleophora > Coleophora deauratella. The sequence continues at coordinate 8,221,196 of OY282413.1, read as the reverse complement.
ATACACGAGCTGATTGAGGGAAGTGACAAGAAATACTTGTACATTCTATGCGCAGTCGGACTCGATGGTATTTACTGTTACAATACCTACGATCAGTTCCTTCCTGACACATTTAAAGATTGGATCTGTGATAGTTTCAAAGAATTCGAAAAGCCATCTGTGTTTATATTGACTGCAGGTGACTATAAAGATAGAGAAATTATTAAGATGCCAAAGGAAAATGGGATTAAAGTGGACATGATGGAATGGCTTGATTATCACAGCGTGCCGTACGACCAAAATATGTCTAAACATGACCTGTGGGATTTAGTGCAGAAGTATACGAACACGGTTGACAATATATATGAAATTGATAGCGTTTTGAAACTTAGCGGTCACTCAGTGTTGCGCATACCTGACCTCCTTAAACAGTTAACTCCAGCTTTCCTAGTGTACAAAATGGTAGCCAACAACTTAGATAGCTACAGGTTCAGTATACCTAAGAAGACGAACAAATGGCAAGAGAACTGGTCGACGGCATGTGTAAAAGATGTACTGTTGTCTATAAACACCCAAATTTTGCAGAAATTTCACGAGCAAGTCGTAGCAGAGGAGGAGTTTTTACTGAATAAGGAGAAGCGGCTAGACTTGAACCTGGATAAGTTGATTGAGCAGTCAAAGTTCGCTACTTATGAGCCGCCGTACTATGATTCTGATTTTCCGTCTTGGAGCGATGATGATTAAGTGTGTTTAAGTCTAAATGTACAGAATGCTACAAAAGGCTGTAGTCATAGAAAATGCGCTGCTCTGTATTCATCAATCTTAAAAATTTTAATCTATATCTACAGTGAAATCGCAAAAAAGAAAATAATAATAATAAAGTCATAAAAATCGATCAAATGATTTTATGAAATTTGTACAATAGAGGTTGCTTAGTTTCATTAGAAGCCCACGTTAGAGGTTTTAAGTCTGCTAAAAAGTCAAATATTATTAAAATAAACAACTTAATTTTAAAATATTTTTATTTATTTAAGTGTTTATACATTCGGTAATTCAAAAACGTTAAGTATCAAAACTTTTTATATTTTTTACATATTTTTTTATGTCATAGGTGGCAAACGAGCTGACGGATTACAGCAATTTTCAGTATATTCAACCAAATAAGTTCCTTTTCATTTTGCCAACCAACCCACTCCTTAAAATGTATCCTTTGTTATCAAGACGAATAAAATTCACATTCCAAAAATGATAAAAACATAAACCAGAAAACGTTACCGTCTACTGGGGAAGTCTGACAAATCGGACGTTTTTAGCAGAAAGGACTCAATCCACAAACCTTAAAGTACTTAATCCACTAACAAAGGTTTGTGGATTGAGTCCTTTCTGCTAAACTACGTCCAATCTATACCTTTTCTCAAAATGAAACAATTTTATGATCTAACATTCCTAAGATTTAGCTAACGTATGATTTAATGCTAGATTGCAATAACAGATAAAGTTCTATAGAACGGCGATCCATAGATCACTGAGTTTCTCACGTTGCTTATTGCAGCATACCTAAGTAATAATTATTACTATAAGTACGTACTCCTTATCGTAGGCAAAATTTGACCGTACTCTCACGTACCATAAGGACAGATAAAACCGTAAAAGTAATAATATAATAATATCCAGGACAAATCACACACGGTCATCGGGCCCCAAACTAGGATTCCCTGTACTATGGGAACGAGAGAATGATTTAAATACATACATTATATAGATATAATACACCGAGACACAGAGCAAACAAATCTGCTCATCATAAAAATGCTTGCCCTGGGTGGAGATCGGACCCACGACTCTCGGATCAGGTAGTCAGGAGCACTCACCACAGCCACCGCACCAGAAAAATTTAAAGCATAACTAGAAACCAGAGTATTAAAACATTTCAGAAATCATAGCAACATTTCTTAGTAAAAACTTCTTATTTTCTTCTGTTATTCTTAACTGTAGATAAAAAACTTTACCAGAAAGGTTGTTTTTTCGCTTCGAAACTAGAATATCAGTTCTTTGAGGAAAGTTGTTAGATAGATAGATAGATAGATAATTTATTTATTTATCTAAAAAAGCAGCACCATACAAATAAAACAAAATGGAAAAAAATAGCGAAATAAAAAATAACAAAAGAAAAACAATTTGGAAACAATTAAAAATATATCGTAGAATAATTGTTCGATGTTCAGTTTATAATTTGCAGCTTTTCGGCGGGTTTAAAGACTTACTTACGTATAAATCTTGCGGGTAAATCTTCGCTTACGTGTTATAGTCCCTATAGTCTCCTCGTTTCACATCAGGAGAGCGCGAGTTCGATTCCTGGCGGGGTCCTACTTCGAGGGACTCGGTTTGGTCAGTGCATTTCAGAGCCTGGCTAGCTACCATCATCTTATCTAAGTCTAGCCACCAAACATCAATGTCAATAGCATTAATGGGTTACGGCATGAAGATAGCCAGATCGCCATTTAACTGTGGAATCTTGGTGAGCCCGTTTCCATCTTTGGCCATCATCATCAGAATCACTTTACTATCAGGTGAGAGTGAGACAGTGCTTTTGGCTTACCAATTGTGGATTTTAAATATACAGGTGTAACAAAATCGGTGTAGGACCCGTTAACTGGGGATTCTACTCATTGTGATTTGAGCAAAGTCGTAGAACAAAAGTTGTTCAGTACGACGAGTAGAATCCCCAGTTAATGGGTCCTACACCAATTTTGTTACATCCTGTATAATTGAAAACGCTGAACACGTTAAAAACAACCAACTTCAATCGTAACAACTACAATTTTGGTATGTTTTTGTAGATTTTTCAAAAGCCGCTGAATCAATTTCGATAAAATTTATATGGGACCACCTCTGAATGACCTACCAAACAAAAAAAGAATCATCAGTTCATAAAGTTGGCGGAATAATCCCGTAACAAACTTACAAAAAAAATATACAGTCGAACTGAAAACCTCCTCCTTTTTGAAGTCGGTTAAAAAGTCCAGCCAGTCCTGTCCTTACGGTTATGAGCCGCATACCACAAAATAAATAGATACAGAAGGTCCGCTCAATACGCTCACTAAAATCCTAAGCATATACATGCTTATAGACGTATACGGTCGTTGTAGGCAGGCAAGGTCACGATATTTCTGTGTCTATTTTGTGCGCATACACTTGCTTCCCTTCAACCCCGACGAGATCATAGATCCGCCCTGTCGGGGTTGTCTTCATTCAAAATTTTATTTAGATTTCTGTGACGCCGTCCATCACTACATAGGGTGTTTAAAAAAGTGCGTTTGAAATAAGGGTTACTCAGAACTAAGTAGTACCTACAACACAGAAAAAACAAGAAAAAAAATCTGCTCTTAATTTTTTTCCAGATTCCCATACTAAATCTGAATAGTGAATCAAGAATGTGTATGGAAAACTGAAAAAAAAATTTTTTTTTTCGGATTTTTCTGTATCTATACTTGTTGTATCTATAATTAATTGATTTCGTGTAACCGCTTAAAATCTCAAGCGCCCTTTTTAAACATCCTGTATATGTCTTGTGGATGTGTCAACTCTAGTGCCCCACACTTTCAGTGTACTTTTACATGAAATATAAGGTGCTAACTGTATCTGCAGTGCAAGGTTAAGTTCCGAGTGTCAGAGTGCGGTTGTTTAGTTATTTTTTAACTTGCTCTAATGTTCAGAACGGCACGGCAGGCCGGTTGTTTTACGTCAATTGATTTTGACAACTTTAGAATCGGAACGACGTCAGAATAAACGGTTGCGCTCGGAGTGCACCCTCGGAACGTGGCCCGAGTGTTGCCGCAATTCGCAAGTAATTGATGGTGTTTATGGTATCTATCATTATCTCAACACCTGCGTATCTAGACTGTTCTTAGTATCTGGATAATGTGTGGACTGTGTGGTTTGCGTGATTGGTCGGTCACGCGAGTTAACTGGCTACAGACAATGTTATAACCTGGATGGGTTTGATTACTAGAGGCAATTATTTCGACCGTTTCCGTGCTTCGCAAGCCACGTTAAGCCGTTGATGCCGGTCAATAAGCCACGTCGAGTCCTTACAGATGGATTAAAGAAAAACAGACGGAGCTAGTCACTAGCCCCACAACCTCCACCAATCCGGGCTTTACCCTCGTGGGTGGTATATGGCCTAAGCTTCCCGAGCTACGGGAAGATACTATGGTTCAGCATTACAGACACTATTCATTGTTGACAAGAATTAGTTTCTTTGAAAGTAAGGATAGGTACACATTGGAGTATTTTAGATATTAAGGTAGATTTTGACTTCAGATAGCGGCAGAGAGTGTCTATACTGTAATGCATAATAATACATATATTGTGCGTTTATCCTAATAAACTAATTCTAGGAACTGTTTCAAAAACTAAACTTTCCCAAAGTACCTAACTGCTGTTATTCGCAAAACAATTGGTTACAATAAAACACCTGGTGAAATTACCCCTGAACAGGTTTAAATCCGTTTCTGTGAAAATAGCTTATTCAAAATACATACTTAGATTTTGTTCCGTTAAAAAGTGTTCTTATAAAATACAATACAAATTAACAAAAAAAATAATTGATATGTTAATGTAAATCACAATTTGACATGCTTTTTAATAAATTATTATTTTTATTTGTTTTAATAAATATATTGACTTTGCTAAACAGACATGACAATCCATGTTATGTTATCGTAATTATGGGTAACAGTTTAATAAAAGGCGTCTTATTAAACTTTTAATTTATTGATAAAGTACTTAACTGTTTAAAGTATAACAATTTCTGACATATTTGTACCTGAACACTCATAGTTGGAATCCGGTAGTTGCTTAACATCATCCGGCGAGATTTTTCCGTCAGACGCCATCGTCATCAGCTTATCTATTATGACTTCCATTTTCATGTCTTCTTCAAAAATCTTTTTTTCTGTTTCTATCAAGGAATTTTCTATGCCATTCCAATCAGTATCATCATTTTTAAGATTAAGTAGTAAATTTTGGAGCTTTTTGTCTACCCTACTCGTTACTAATTTCACATACTGGAAGAAATTCAGCAAAGTTATGTAGGGTCTATATACAACCTCGGCTTCGAATTTCTTGGCTACATCCTCTAGTTTGTATTTGACAGACGGGAAATTGTTTTTTGATCGTTGTATCAAAGCGAACAGTTCGCTGCTATGCATTGTTTCCTCGAACGGAATCTTGCAGTCTTGGAGCCAATCCATCATATCTTTTCTGCCACTAAACTCTGTAGGAACAGTCTTCCTAGCGTGATGAGGTCTCTCATTTAAAACGAGCACGCACCGACTTGGCAACAAATGAGCGATTTTCTCAACAATTTTCTCTAAATAATCGTGGTTTTCGTCTAGGGCAGAGAGAAAATAAATATCTATTACGCCATTTTTACTAGCGGCTATAACAAAAACATTGATGGGTTGCAATCTGTACGCAACTTCAGAACTCTTAAAATTTCCTTCTTCTAGGTAAACTATTGGACGATTCTCTGATCTGTACTTGAACATTTGCTTAAGATATTTGAATCTAGCTGCTACTAACTCCGGCTTTTCAACCAGGATACATTTATTGAGGTTGGGCAGAGGTTTCCACACAAAACTACCTAAATTCAGGAGTTGGCTTAAGTTAAAAGTTACAGTTCTGCGCATTCGTGTTTTATGCAGTTCGTAAAGCAACATAGACTTTGTGGGTAATATCCGCTTGTTCACGTAGAAGTCGAAAACTAACTCTCTTAATTCCGTGTATAAGTAGTTGTTCTTGTTTTCCTCCAGCATCATTTCCAATGTTTTTTTCTTCATTGCAGTCTTTTGGATTTTGGGGTCATAGAACATTCCTTGATATTGAGACCCGACGTAGCCTGAGAATCTCTTAGCCTCTTCATTTATTGGAAACCTCAATCCCCGGAGATGTTTTTCTAATTCGCAGGCTTCAAATATTTCTTTAGCTAGTTTGATTTTCATATTAATGTCTTCTAGCTGTTTCTGCTCTGCGGGAGTCATTGCAATCGTATATTGGTCCGATGTTGATGCCATACTATTGTGTAGTACTGAAGACCTCTGTAAAAAGATATTAAATACCTAAATTTAATCCTTAAAGAAATTATAAGTTGTAAGGGTACTTTTTATGACTTGATTTATAAATTTTCTATCCAGTTAACCATCGATATAAAAAAACAATAGATATGATTTATGACACAAAAGCGACATGTAGAAGCGATTCAGGAGGGACGGTTGGTTGTTGCACTAATAGTATATTACTAATTATACAAAAAACTTTCCAATATGTTTTATACTAGATGGAAAATATCTATGAACAAAACTAGTCGGCAAAATCTACTTTATTCATATATTACAAAATTATATGAATTCCGGGACAAACACACGGTAGCCCTAAACTTGTTTTCGGATACTTACAGATATTTATTGCTTATGTACGTTTACTTACATATTATAATATCAAGAACACAGACCAAATGAATCGCTGATAAATAAATAAATAATAATATCCAAACTTTTAAAACACGCTCTAAACAAAACATTAGGTATTCGTAGAACTAGCCGCTAGTTCCACGAATACCTACAGTACAAAAAGCCATGCATTCAACATAATATTGATATCTTAGGATTTTGCGAAAACAAAATATGAAATCGACTACATAGGTAACATACATGTTGGTTTGTAAGTATATAAGGAAATAATATTACCTTTTGCTTTTGATCTGTTCGTTTTTTGCGAGCGGCGGCAGCGCGACCTTTCCCCGTCATGTCTGTCTAGAAACTGACGAGGGGAGCAGTGTTGCCAGTGCCCTATAGTCAAAAATAACATACGACTGCTCGAAAAGTAACATTTTGATAACAAAAGTAACATTTTTACTTTTTATTCTCATAAATTTAAAAAATGCTTAATTTTCCGCGATTATAAGTACCCTATAAGTTAATCCAGCCAGTATCCGATCTACCTACCTACCAAATTTCATTCAAATCCATTGAGCAGTTTCAACATTAAAACGGAACAAACAAACAAACATCTATATTTTCGCATTTATAGTGAGACTAGCTTCCGCCCGCCGCCGCCACTAGACTTTCCATCTGGACCCAATGAAGAATGAAAAAATATGGTGAATATGGTTCCTAGAGGAATGGCTAAAACTGAAAATTATACTTCGCCACTAGGTGGCGCTGCCTTAACATTTTATTTCCATCTGAGATGGAAATAAAATATATGAGATATAAACATATGAGATGGAAGTATAATTTTCAGTTTTAGCCATTCCTCCAGGAACCCTTGAGTTTTCCGGGATACAGAGTACCTTATATGTTAGCCGAGTGCTTCATCTATCTACCAAATTTAATCCACATCCGTTCAGTAGTTTTGGCGTGAAAGTAGAAAAGCAGACAAACATCCATACTTTCGAATTTATAATATTAGTGAGATGAGAAGTGAGATATTATTTGATCCACCCAAAGTCTTTGGTCGAAGACAAAATTGTCAGTGGTAATCTAAACAAATATTCTAATAATGGGAAAGTCACTGTCAAAGTGGCGCTGCGTACACATGGCCCAAAGAAAAATTTCAGATTTTATGGATGGATGTGAAATGTGATTTTTTAATTTTTTATATTAATATGATGAATCAACTTTTTTTAAGTGTTTGGATGCAAAAATCCAAGAACCATCCTAGAGGATGCCCACATCAGGGAGGCGCCTCTTTAATGGAACTTGAAAACATAATGGACCTGTCCCCTCTGCATCATTTCATAAATAAGAAGCAGCCACCGGTGCAGCACTCCTTAAGCTACTTTCTCTCTGGATAGCATCACTACGAGGAACTTCTTAATGACACACAGGACAGGCTCTCTAAATCGTTGTTTTTGATAAAAAATACAATATCCAACTCTATGAGGAGCCGAACGAGAAAGAGTTTCGGATATTTACCGACAGCATTGTCATTTGTTGAGTTGGCCCAAAGTTGCTAACATTACGGACGGAATAAAAATGTTAAGTGTTCCATTACACGAAATTCTATTTTCCAACTGTAATATTTAGTTTATTTTTTCTTCAAACATGAAAAGTAACGCAAAAGTAACATTTTGACTTGTGTAACATGAAAGTAACATGAGGAGACCAAAAGTAACGGAAAATGTTACAAAAGTAACATTCTGGCAACGCTGGAGGGGAGAGCGAGGAGCGGACGAGCGAGGGTGAGCGGAGGGGCGGGAAAGCAACGCGCATGCGTAATACACAAGCGCGTCTTGTGATATTGTGTTTATTGTTGAATATAATTATAATGTTGCCAGTTTTAAAAACCTTAGATACAAAAACCTAGGTAGGTCGCTAATAAGTCTAGCTAAGTCGCACGATTATGAAACTCACTCATGGCTTAACATATACAGGGTGTAAGGGACAGGTTTCCGAAAACTTAAAGGACTTGCTCAGTAGACGAAACTGAACAACTTTCCACAAGATTTTTTGTCAGGAAACGAAAAAAAATCGGCTTCTCCATACAAAATGTCCAATCAAGATTATATTTTTTTATGGAGAAGCCGATTTTTTTTTCGTTTCCTGAAAAAAAAACTTGTGGAAAGTTGTTCAGTTTCGTCTACTGAGCAAGCCCTTAAAGTTTTCGGAAACCTGTCCCTTACACTCTGTATATAGCACAAGTCTAAAATCAACACCGCAGCCAGCTTTTTCAATTTTCAGTCTAAAAATAGCATACCTAACTTCAATTTGTTTTAACGATACACTAGACTTGGCCCATTCCGAGCTAAACCCTTTGATATTTAAATTTTCCCGCGCACTGTTTGGATTTCGACCGTCGTATTTGCATATGGAGTCCATTGACATGCTTGTATGTCATTCTGAACATGTTCAAGCGTATTGACGTATTAAATTTAGACCTTTTTCAGCACACTTAACTTCAATAACTAACTAATAATAAAACATATCATACCCCGACCGTAAAAGTTCAATAACTTAAAGGTCTTTTGCACAGAACGTGCACAACACAGTTTTGTGTACAAGCCCTAGAATAACTCGTGCCAGGAGACTGATTGGCGACGAGGAGCTTACATCGTCTAAGCTCCAAAGCCTAGAGCATAGGCGTAAAGTCGCCAGTCTCTCGGTTTTTTATAGGTTGCATTTCGGAGAGTGTGCACAGGAATTACACGAACTGATTCCACCAGTCCCATTCCACCTTCGGTCGACCAGGCGTCGGCGAGGCTTCCACCCCTACGTAGTAAAAAAAAAAAAAAAAATTAACTGTTTATTTCACTTCACTTCAGTTTTTTTTACTTAAGACTAACGCAGAAATCTTAGAATATGAAGATTATATTGCGCTGTTAGCAGTTACCGCTCGAGGGCTAGTTAATTTATTTGTCTGGGAGTCCATCGCGCTGTACTTGTCCTGTGTAAAAAAACGTTTTAACGCGTTTTTTAGTTTGTTAATCTTATTAAAGTCTATTTTTTCTACAAGATCTCAAGGAGAGTGTGCTCAGGAACTTCACAATCTCATACCCCCTTCTCCATTCCATCATCGGACGACCAGGCGTAGGGGGAGGTTTCACCCTTATGTTGTAGATATTCCACCTATACGCACTAAACGATTTGAGTCATCGTTTATTATGCGGACGGCTAAGGAATGGAATTCTCTACCTGCTTCTGTGTTCCCCGATTCGTACGATTTAGGAATCTTCAAGGTGCGAGTGAACAGGCACTATTTGAGCTTGCGTGCTACATCTTCGGCAGCATCGTCACTTAACATCAGGTGAGGTGTTGCCAAACGCACTCAAATCTATGATAAAAAAAAAAAAAAAAAAAAAAAAAGATCTTTAGGCAAATTATTTAAAACGTAGGGCAGGATGCACCTCCAGACTCTTTGTCCATAATCATTATTAAAATTAGGCATGCAGAACAATGGAGTACATGACAAATTACGCATATTATTAGGTCTAACCCTTTTTTTAAATTGAGTTACATTACTATTATACTCTTACGCACTAATAGACATTCCACTCTTACGCACGAAGCGCTTTGCTTCTGCGTACTGCAAAGGAGTGGAATTCCTTGCCGGCGTCGGTGTTTCCCGAGTCTTATAACCTGGGGGTCTTCAAGGCGAGAGTGAATAGGTTTTATTTGGGATTGCGTGTTCCACCATCGACTCCATCGTCACTTACCATCAGGTGAGATTGGAGTCAAACGCTCCCAAATCTTGAATAATACAAAAAAAAACTCAACAGGTTTGTCATAACATAAACTTAGATAAGAACCACCGCATGAGTCCTTCGTTAAAATAAAATTAAAACTCATCCAAATCTGTTCATGCCCTTGGCATCATCTCACCTGATGGTAACATACATATTTAATTTCTATCTGTTTAGTAAATGTATGGAGAATTTTTTTTCAAAATTTGTGTAGAATTATGTGGCTTTTTGTGAGGAAGTTGTTCAGTATTATATTATAAGGTATAACTGAATGACGTGACGTTTAGGTCTTTTTTTAAATTATAAGTATTTACTCGCATTTTTTTATAAAATATTTTTATCAGATTTGATTAGTTTGTTTTTGAGTTTAAGTGCAAACATTTCGTTAATATTTTCAAACTTTACCTTTAACATTAATAAATACCACTGGATCTTACTGAAATATTTTGAAAAGATCTCCTACATTACACGAATTCTCCGCGTAAAAAATATACACCAACCTCAAATAAAAACTCCTTTGAACCAAGAATAGAGACGGGGCGAATCAAAAATTCCCACTGCAGAACCAATGCACATCTAAACCAGGGAAATCCCGCGGGATCATTTCATTACACGATGATTTAAATATCAAAAGAATACATTTGATCCCGAGCACGGGTCTGATCAAAGACCTGTAAATATATGGAACAGTACCAAGAATTCAATAACTCACCGTGATATAAAAAAACATCGTAAGAAAAGACTAAGGGATAAGCCCGCCTTTCTGCAACTATTTTACTTTATCAACCGACTTCAAAAAAAGGAGGAGGTTCTCAATTCGTCGGAATCTTTTTTTTTTTTTTTTTTTTTCTATGTATGTTCACCGATTACTCGAAGACGCCTGAACCGATTTCGAAAATTCTTTTTTGTTTGAAAGGGTAAGCTTCACAGGTGGTCCCATATAAATTTTATCGAAATCGATTCAGCGGTTTTTGAGAAAATCAACAAAAACATAGCAAAATTGGAGTTGTTGCGATTGAAGTCGGTTGTTTTTAACGTATTCAGCGTGGTCAATTATTGGATTTTGTTGTGATATAATGTACAATAAGAGTTTACAAACAAACAAACAGACTATCAAAACTGAGGTTAATATATGTGCATGTTAATGTAGTGAGCGACGTTTCTAAAGGGGTTTCAAAAAACTGTATCATTCTCAATTTTCGGCAAAGACCTCGTCCATAGATTGTAAGGTCTGTAGACCTGATGCATTCATTATGTATCCCAGAATTTCACTTTTTTTTCAATTTCCTATCGTTGAATCACCGCACGGGTTTGAAATTTTAAAACCCATATTTTTTTCCTTTTTTTAAATGAATGAAGTTGCACAAATTTAATTTAGGGGAATAATTTATTCATGACTAACTATAGCCTGCGGCGTTGCTTGTTCCCTTTGTGGAACACAATGGTAATTCAAAGTTTTGTTTTGGAACAGATCCCCGTGGGTTTGAAGAATTCTCGAAGTGAAATTTACAAAAGGTTTCGACCATTAATTAAATATAGAACAAAGTTAAATTTTACGGAAACAGTGAGACCATTGAGGGTATTTACGTGGGTATTAAAAAAAGCCTCTATCTGTCGCTCTCGTTAAACTGAAAAACGTTCCTCAAAGAACTGTACATACATACACAATCTTACAATTCTCCTTACTAAGTTAGTAGGTATTTTTTTACACTACGTGTCTATGACTATATATAAAAAAAACTAAGTACATTGTCATTAGTTTTGTAAGTAGGGTAAGTATTCTGTATTCTAAATAAAATTTGTTTCGTTTCATTCGTTCGATCTTCGTCATAAGGATAAGCGTTCAAGTTTTAAACTTTCGAAATTCGAACTAATCTCACCCGAACCACGATAATCTTTGAGCTTGACCCTTTCCAGTCACCAAGCAGCCAACCGCAGCTCATTCCCGGCTCGTGAATCCTCGTCAAACTTCGGGAATCTTCGGCTCTGTGGTTTCCAGTTCATTTAGCGAGCATTCCGCCTACTCATCGTCTAATGGCAAATCTTTGGGGACATTTGGGTGAAGTAAATATTTAATCTAAGTAAAAATTCTTATAGTTTAATCTTCTAGAGCTGAAGGCTCAAATTTCACTGATGTTGACATTCATCTCTGAGCTTCATTGACCTCATATGGAGGCCATTCTCGTTGACAGAACCTTTAGATATGTGAGGTATGAACTCCTTGCAGTCAATAAAATCGACTGACAGTTTTTGTTTTATTGTGTAATGATAGATTTTTATTACAGTAAATTATAAATGGAAGGCGTTTGAATAGTTTAATAAATTTTACACTTTATGTGGCCTTATCGAGATGTTTTAAGAACAAAGGCAAAATGTTTTTAAAATTGGTTTAAATAAATTATTTCGTTTCTTCACCAAGAGATGCATAAAATAAGTATGTACTTACTTAGTACAATACCTAGCAATAGCGATTCAGTTACTTAGCATAATTTCACAAGTCGGTCCATAGTGCACAGATTTGAAGAGTCAGGATCTTGATAAATTAGGGGTTGTTTTTTAAACGTTTAAAACCCTTGCGACCCTGTCATTCAAACCTCTTAGTCTAACGAAAGAGCCCTTTCTTGTACTTGAAAAAAAACCGGGTTTTTTTTATATAAAAAATCGAAATCAAAATCATTTTATTTGCCACTAGCTGGTGCCCGCGACTTCGTACGCGTTAGTGTTGGGGTTTTCCCAATAGTTCATATGTTTTGCTAAATTATTTTTTAGAAATAAGAAAATAACAAAATGAAGTAAACAATAAAACGACTGAAAGAAAAAGAAAAAAGAAAATGTAAAAGAAAAAATATAAAGAAAAAAAGGAAAAAGAACAATAAAAAATAAGAAGAAAGAGAGAAAGAAAATGAAAATGCATTGGATTTATATTCACAATCAACACTACTGGGGCATGGATCTCTTCTAATAGCTAGGAAAGGTTAGGTCATTCTCCACACACAGGGTTCAAGTTTGGATAGTGGTAAGATGTGAGGCTAATGGCCAACTCCAGCTTAAGAAGTTTTTCAGCCGCCTATACAGGGTGTTAAAAAGTGCGTTTGAGATTTTAAGGGGTTACTCAGAATCAAGTATAGAATACAGAAAAAATAATCGTGTCTACAACTTTTTAAATCGGAATAGTGAATTAAGAATTTGTATGGTAAAGGGTAAAAAAATTGCAGATCGGATTTTTTCAATATTTTTCGTGTATATTTTGATTCTGAGCAACCCCTTAGAATCTCAAACGCACTTTTTTTAAATCCTGTATTAGGTAGTTAAAGAAAAAATTGAAGAACAGGTCCAGTAGAATGCCTACGCCTTTATAAAACACTGTATACCACCACTTGATAAATATTGCCCCACACTTGAATAGTTGGGTACGAAATAAAAATACCATTTACAAATGTAGTTTGCTTTGCTTATTTCACTACGTTATACGTATATTTTCGATATTCTACAGCTACCTACACCGTAAAACAATGTAAACATATCTCATCGAAACAGAGGATTCCGTCAGTTCCCTCGGGACATCCTTGACAATTCCGGGTCAAGAATGTTAACTAATTATACCTTTGATTCGCCTAATCTAAAAGTGAATATTTCACCTTAATACTTAGATACAGTTTCCAGCTTTTCCCTCGGAATCCCTTTGAATTTCTAGGACCAATAGTATTTATCGAATGATACGAAAATACCGTAATCGACGCGCCTTTTCAAAAGGTTAAGGTTTTATCTTAATAAACTGAGTTATTGTGGAGATACGGTGTTGTCGTTTTCCTGTGGGAACCCTTCATGAAACCTATATGAAAAGGTTTGGATGTTTAGTAGTAATGATAAAGTATCATTGTGCCAAATTACAATAAAATCGGCTTCGTAGTTTATTAGTAATAAGGCTTTTAAGAATTAAAGTTTTTATGCATTCCTCCGGGAACCCTTGAATTTCCCGGGACAAAAATTATCTAAGATGGTTCTCGGGGTTACCTTGTATAATCGTACGAAGTTTCAACAAAATCGGCCCAGCCGTATTTGCGTGATGCTCGGACAGACAGACAGACAGACAAAAATTCCAAATTAAATTGTTTTCGTCTCTATATCGATAGACATGTCCCCTCCAAGTATTATTTTCAAAAATATTCCATGTACAGAATCGGCCCCGTTACAGTTTTATTATAATTATGTATAGATGTTGCATATTTTTACCAACATAGTAATAAATTCGCCGCTCGTGTGCCAAAAATTACATCTATAGGTACTATTGCATAGTAAATAGGTCGAACGAAGGGTCGGAACTTTAATATCATCTATCATTACTACTCGTGTGCCAAAAATTACATCTATAGGTACTATTGCATAGTAAATAGGTCGAACGAAGGGTCGGAACTTTAAATAAGTAGATGTTTTGTTGTTTATGTAAAAATGTTAAAATTAAAATTATAATCGATTGCCTACATAAATTAAGCTTCCGAACATTCTTTCGACCCATTTGCTATGTAATTTTTGGCAGGCGGTGAATTTAAAATTATCTTTAAAGGACGACAACTTTTTTCTTGACATTGGATTTCGATGAAACAAAGACTGTATAATGCTCCAAACTAAGCTTAATCTACTCGAGAAAACCGCATGAAAATCCGTCCAGTAATTTCGGAGATTAGCGTGAACAGACAGACAGACAGACAGACAGACAGACAGACAAAAAAATTTAAATTTGTTTATTTGTGTTCTATTACTCTTATTTTATCACCTCCTTACTATTTTTGGTAAAAATATTCAATGTACAGACACGCGGTTTCTACTGTTTTATTATAGTATAGATAATAGGGTAAAAGATGTACAATAATTAAATAAGCACTCCTATCAGCCATATACTAAATATTCTTAAATGGACATTTACAATTAGCGTTGAAGAACACATCTTACAATTTTTATATGTAGTTATTTTCAAAAAACTCTTTTGTTCAATAGAAGACATGGTTGAATGAGCCAGCGTTTCAAAGCGTACTTTAATTTACTCAGAGGCAAGTCCTTTAATTCTTGAGGCAGTGTGATTACAACTTATTGCTTTAGTTTCGCTACTCTTACAAAGAAACCCGCAGTCAGTTATTTAAAAGATTTTTGGAGTTCCCATACAAAGGTGATTTAGTTAGCTGATCGATTTGTATGGAAATACTGATTTTTTTACTGTTTCACTGTAAGTTTTACGTAGAAGTAATTCAGTTTCATAAATTAAGGTCTGAGTCAAAAATAGACGATTTTTTTTATATTACCGTATGCAATAAATACAAGGTGTTAACAAATTAGTTGTCATTACTTAAACTGGGGCCTCTACTCATGAAACTGAACACTTTAATAATGAAACTGAACAACTTTCCCAAAGGAACCCATAGGGAGTTCGCAAAAAAAAATTGGACTGCCCATACTAAGTGGGCCGATCAGGTGACCGACTTGTTAGAAAACTACAAAAATATTTTTTTCTGAAATTGACTGTGTGTTCCTTGGGAAAAATTGTTCAGAATCACTAGTAGAAGCCCCAGTTTAAGTAATGATCTCAATTTTTTTAATACCTTATTATAATATTTTTATATGAAAGTAGAATTTTACGCATAACGTCTCCACTGCTGTGGCCAGGTTATGATTGGAAGTAACTTCATCCAAATCCAGTCATGATCCAGCCATCTAGAATCAAATGAAAATAGCTATGCTAAGAAATGTTTTCATCTAATAATCCAAGTATCCGAGTGGTTAATACGAACACAGACATAAAATCAACAGTTTCAACACTGGAAGGGAATGGAAAAGTATTTCTTTATCCAGGATAATTTAACTAATTTATGCTTTATTGTACAAAACAAACACGATAAATAAAAATAGATAGGTAAAGTGTCATTGCAAAGAAATACTTTGTTGTTAAACAATTTTACGAAGTATTATATTTCAACATTATTTAATAAAATGTTAATGAGAAAAAGCCTTATTTTAAATAATTTCAGCAGATTTTGTTAGACCTTATGTAGAAACCTTCTAAAATACCGAAAAAAAATTGTTTTTCCTACAAAACCTATACTTTTATTTAAAAGAATTTAATTCGTCATTCCAGTTGGCTAGCTCAAAAAAGATTTTGTATATAATATTATAGGCTTTCTGGGGGAAAATAGGTGTTCTTGAAGCAACCTGTATACTATGAATAATAAATAATTTATTTCTTAAAGTCAGCGCCGCGATCAATGTCACAAAAAGCAGTGATAAGCTTTAGTAAACAAGTATTCTTAGGCGAGTGACTGTAAAGAGATGCATCAGTTGCTACGCAAAAATATTATTATTTTCATCTGCCATCCTTTACCGCAGAAGTGCGATAGACGGCCAATAACAGCGGTAGCTCTTTCAGGCTTTTTGCGCTTTATATCCTCGTCACACGGAGTATCAAGATAGAGATAGGTTGTTATTAAAAAGGCCCAGAACAATCAGCGCGGGCGCGTTGGGCTCATTTCAGTCCCATCCAATTACAGCCTAGCCTAGAATAGTGCTGCGACTTTTACGTTTAGATTTCTATAGGTACTATCGATAAAATTGTGATCGTGTGTATCGATAGTGGTGTTGAATGAATATGTTCATCGAAGAAGGTAATGTTAATAATCCTCACAAATTAAAATAATCGCAATTGGCTGGTTGATTTCCATGGAAAGTCCAAAAAAAAGAAAAATTTAGTATATAAAGTTTTCCTTGGAGAAAGTTGTTATGAATAGAAATCCACATTTAGGTAAGACGTCTTTAGATTAGACTTTATATTTTACGTCCTAGAATTTCCCCGAGACACACAACTTATTATACCGATATCTTCAGCCATGTTCTCACAGCTGTTGGCAGTGACCTTGCGCAAATGTCGCTCCAACTTTCTGAAAGACGTCCCACGCTTATTTTTCCACAGAATTCATTATAGTTACACTATGTGTTTTTTTTTTTTGACCTAGTTTAGTCTTTTTTCTGTCTTTCGTATCCAAAGTGTCGAAAGATAAATTGCCAACAAAATATTACCTTGTCTAGGGTTTTAACTACTTTACATTTCGCAGACGTTAAGCAACTTTACCTCTTATGTCCACTACAATACAAATCTATCTGCTACGTTTATTACACAAAAAGTATAATCATGTTCTATTTCACCTCTGTTCGCTCCAACTCTCCCAGGTGCCAAACTCGTGAAGATAAAAATGTATCGATAACAGTCGATCTATGTAGTTTCCCATCTCTAGTCTGGAGCAAGATGGGGTTGTTGTATGGGAGTGTTGCTATTGCGGCAATGTAGCTTTGATTGTGGGTGCTACAATACAATGTTTACAGACGTTAAGGTTTTATTTTGTATAACTATTGTAACAGTTATTATCTTCTCTTGTTTACTAACCTAATAACATTACGATTTAATCTCTAGTTATAAAATAAATACCATGAAAAGACAATGCATAGCCTGAAGAACAACAACTGTCTGAGATAGAACACACGTCCTTTATACGGTGTAGAGAGGAGTATTACTTTATTACCTAATGTAATGTCATTTAATAAGTTGTAATTTTAATAATTGACAATGTATAATTTAACCTATAGTATGGATTTTTATTCATAGTGCAGTGTTAACTAACATAGTTTTTAGGTCTTGTTACTACTAATATTATTATGAATCAGTGTTATCAGATATTATTAATAAAATACGCGTACCTTTGACTTTTTATAGAGCACTACAGCGTTTGGGAATGAGAAAATATGTGGTTTATTTTTTATTTTGTAGTCAAACAGCTGATGTTAATCCAAAAATAATGAATATTAATTTTATTTATTTATTAATACCTAAATATTGTTAAATTATTCTTTACATTTGTGTGTGTCATCAAATTTTTAATTTTTTTTTTTCAGTTTTTATTCATTATACAGGTGTTACGAAAAGTGCGTTAGAGATTTAAGGGGTTACTTAGTATCAAGAATGCAATACAGGAAAAATATTGAAAAAATCTGCTCTTCCAATTTTTTTCTAATTCCCATAAGTAATGTAAATCTGAATGGTGAATCAAGACTTTGTATGGAAAACTGAAAAAAGTTGTTGATCTGATTTTTTCACTATTTTTCCT
Organism: Coleophora deauratella; assembly: GCA_958295455.1. Classification (NCBI taxonomy): domain Eukaryota; kingdom Metazoa; phylum Arthropoda; class Insecta; order Lepidoptera; family Coleophoridae; genus Coleophora; species Coleophora deauratella. The sequence goes on along the minus strand of OY282413.1, from coordinate 8,202,830 downwards.
GTATTCTACACTTGATTCTGAGTAACCCCTTTAAATCTCAAACGCCCTTTTTTAACATCCTGTATACATATTTTCATTAGTTTTACTACAAGTATGTTTATGTAGCTTTATTAATTTCCCTACACGGGAGAGAAAAACTCCTCTAGAACACTCCTAATTGATAACTAGGGGCTTTAGGTATTTCCTAAGAACAATAATTGACCACGCTGAATACGTTAAAAACAACCGACTTCAATCGCAACAACTCCAATTTTGCTATGTTTTTGTTGATTTTCTCAAAAACCGCTGAATCGATTTCGATAAAATTTATATGGGACCACCTGTGAAGTATACCCGTTTAAACAAAAAAAGAATTTTCCAAATCGGTTCAGGCGTCTTCGAGTAATCGGTGAACATACATAAAAAATAAAATAAAATAAAAAGATTCCGACGAATTGAGAACCTCCTCCTTTTTTTTGAAGTCGGTTAAAAAGGTTTTAATATCCCTTCTAATAACAATGGTGTCGGGTGTTCAAAGAAATGCGTTTGACCTTATTAACCGAGCCCTTTATTTTATTAGTTAATGCTGTCAAAAACATTACTTGGTATTCAAAGGTCATGGTTAGAACGCTGCAGTAATAAATTATTATCTAGTGGCGTTTCGTTCCTAACTTAATTGGTCATCTACTGTTAGTGGCTTTTGATACTTTTAAGTCCTATTTTTTTCCAATAAAATATGCACAGATATAAGTACAGCCTCAACGCCCTGGGGTCCATCCATACCCTAGCTTTGTGGTCTATTAGGTGTTTTTGCCGGAGTTAGGTTTTTACTGTAAGTCTCATAATTATCTATAAATTACCTTTCGTACTCAGTGTCGTTCGTTCTTATCGTATTTTAATTCAATGTGGGATCATATTTAATTATTATTTTCTAAATAACGAAATTTATATTTTCCTTATTACCACTAGTTACCAAACGCAACTATCTCTGACAAAACCACGGGGCGCCAAATTTAATTAAAGTTGAGTACAAAGCCTATTTATTTAAGTACAAAGCCTTTTAAATGGGCTCTATAATAATATATAGGTTAAAAGTCATTGCTTATTTTTTTAGGAATTAAACATCTCTTTTTGAACAAAAGTATAGAAGTATTTCAAGTGTAAAACTACATGGAAAAATCTGGTAGATATTTAAGGATGCACTGGGCATCATTAAGTGATTCGTTTAGTTTTGGAATTATTATTATCAATATACGAGTTAAAATAAAAATAAGAGAACAATAATATATTGTATTTCATAAATGTTTATAAGCAAATAATTATTAATTGAGTGCATCAAACAAAAGAAAATTGTGAAGGCCTCCTAATTTAAATTTATCATATTTTTGTTTCAATGTAAATAATTCCTTATGTTCGTGTGAGTAACATTTTCTTAAAATGTGAGTAACGTTATTAACAGGACTTCAATTGAGTTGCGGTTGATTATTTTGAATTCTACCCTGATATACACGATGTTAATCCGGACTTGGCCCCCGTGTGTGGAGTATGGCCTAACCATCCCGATATATGGGAAGAGACCCGTGCCCCTGCAGTGGGGACGTAATGGGTTGTTAACAACACGATGTCTACTCATGAAACTGATCAACTTTCCCAAAGGAACCCATAGTGAATTCGCAATAAAAATTTGGACTTCCCTTATTAAGTGGGCCGATAGGAGGTGACCGACTTGTTAGAAAAGTACAAAAATTTTTTCGCGAATTAACTATGGGTTGCTTGGGAAAAGTTGTTCAGTTTCGCTAGTAGAGTACCCAGTTTAAGCAATGACAACAAATTCCCGACAAAACAGAGACAATAGAGCCTCATTTATACGCTAACACTAACCTAACCTAGAGTTTTTTCAGAGCTCCATTCTACGATATGTATGGTCGGTCATTTTTAGGATCTAGCCAATTCTATGATCTAGCCACGACATGCGGATGGATTTGACTGCATGTATAAGATGAATCTATTATAATTAAACATTTTAGAACAATGCAAAGCTCTCAATAGATGGCGCCACTATGGTTTTGCACAACTCGTTGTCTGCATTTTTCTCATTAAAATATAAATGATTAAGTAACCAATATCAAATAAAACTGAACAATTAAACACAGTGAACAACAATTAAACAATTGAACTGAACAATTAAACGTCTGCTCGTTTGCCACCTATCACATAAAAAAAAAAAACAGTATGTCCGCGTCTGTCTAGTAAAAACCGTAGATGAAGAACAAGTAAGTAAAGACTTTATTGCTTTTAAACAAGGTATGTACATAAAATGTGATCTTAATAAATTTAATATAGAATCACTTGTTTAGTCATAAATATAGCATGCAAATTATATTACAGTGAATGTGGGTAGACAGTTTATGTAGTTGTCTTGTGACTTAAAAATTCATTAATAGAGTAAAACGTGTTTTGAAGAAGCCATTCGTGTAAGCACTTCTTAAATCTGTTAAAAGGAAGATCTTTTATTGATTGTGGTATTTTATTATAGACACGTAACCTCACCATTTGTAACCTCACTTTTGTATATGTTTTTATTACAATAAAGTATATTGAATTGAATTGAATTGAACACGATGCCACAAGTTCGTCACAAACTCTAGTGGCGCCATCTAGTTTAAAGTTTGTGCAGCCGCCTTCCCCCACTGTAACATAACATTACTAAATAATTGACCACGCTGAATACGTTAAAAACAACCAGCTTCAATCGCAACAACTCCAATTTTGCTATGATTTTGTTGATTTTCTCAAAAACCGCTGAATCGATTTCGATAAAAACCCTTTTAAACAAAAAAAGAATTTTCCAAATCGGTTCAGGCGTCTTCGAGTAATCGGTGAACATACATAAAAAAAATATTTCGACGAATTGAGAACCTCCTCCTTTTTTTGAAGTCGGTTAAAATTAAAAGCAGTAAATGCCCTTAATCTTGTAACTTTGCTTAATACCAGTAGTACCTAACAGAATTGCACATATTTGTCAACCCGACATCGTGCGGTGATGCCAACAACATAATTAAATAGTTTGGGCGGAACAGACGAAATTTGTAGCGGTACTATTACAGGTGTTAAGTAAAGTACATTTCATTGCGGAGTTTTGTGAACAGTATTGTTTTTAAACCCCGACTCAAAAGAGTGATGTTTAAGTATGTGTATGTGGCATTGCAGCTCTTGAATGGGTGGACTGATTTGAATGCCTTTTTTAATTTGAAAGCATAATTTATCGTGGTGGTTCTTGGCTATGTTTGGTGAAAATTGGTTTAGTGGTTTTTGAGATATTACACTTTTACTGTAGCATTTTTAATTATATTTGTTATTTATTTATAGGCACAATTAATACATGAAGGACATGTGATATTAATATGGGGGAAGCCAGCCGTTCAAAACTTTTGTGAAAAAGTAGTCCATTATTAGCCTACATATTTTAGGTAACCATTAAGCTATCAATCTTGTGCAATCTTTTTATCTTCTTCTTCTTCGTTATAAATATTTAAATAAAATCGTACCTATCTGTAAAATTCTCACAGTGAGAATTTCTGTTTTGCGTAATAATTTTCAGTGAATAATATATTTGTGAAAAATAAATGTAAGTCGTTAAGATGTTAGCTAGAAGAACTTACCCGTGCATTTTCATTTTACTGGTTTCCTGTTAAAAAAGCTTCAAAAAGCGGACTACATTCAACCATTAAATTTACATTTTTTTATGGCATAGGTGGCAAACGAAACATATTTTAAAATGTGGAGTTAAAAACTTCAGTTAGTGAAACTACCAACAAAAACTTTTGTGTTTTTTATTGCTTATTCTGTCTGCAAAAAACGTTCATAACAACTGGGACAAAAAAAAATATCTCAGTTGCACACAAAGATATCTTGCCAGCATACTTCACACGTAACTTTGCCGCTTACTGTACTTTATTTTGAAAGTTATTGGTGTATATTTTACTCAAATGTAATTCAGCCATGGAATTTGAAATGAGAACTTTGAACTGAACTTTATGGGCTGAACATCCATAATAAGTGAATAATTGGTAGTTTACTGCTACAGTAAACTGACTACATTTGAGTTTCTTTTTTTCTTTGGTAGTACTAATAATAAACTAAATTCTAGCAGAAATAGTTATCTCTGCTATGTATAAAAGGGGAAAAAACTGTTCTCCGTCAGTGCTTTAAAGCAAAACGATTAGGGTCGGCATCCACTTAAAGTGGGTTCGGTGTTCTCAATAAAAATGATAGCAGTAGTGAATAGAGTATGGGTTTCTTTGGGAATTTTTTATATACATACACTATTTTGTGTTATGTTTTATGTATTGGTTTTCTAATAAATGTCCTTTATTTGTTCCAGGTATGTCAACCAAACTTCGAAATGGTCGCAAGATAAGTTTATTCTTCTGCGTTTCTACGCACGAAACTGAACTTCTTTACTCAAGAAATCACGTACAGTCCGCATATTTTTCTCATACTTTTTGTACAATTTTTTCTGTGAAAAAGAAATCCAAATCTTTCTTCAGGTATTCAAGAAGAATCCTATACGTATTCATTTTATTCATCAACGCCTTTACGAAGATAGTTGAATAGTATGAAGATGTTAATATGTAGTGTGCACTGCGAAATAGTTGTAAGTACTTACGAGTGCACACTGCAGTCCTTTGGCACTTTACAACCACGATTCACTCGGAATATTATTCGTTGTTCTCAAACTGTGGTTAATAATGCCTGAAACGTAGATATAAAACTGTGTCTAAATAAGCGTTATCTTCCTCTTCTTATCGTGTGGCACAATTTAAGCTTAAGCTTTATCAAAATCTTAATATTGTAGGTACGAACATATTAGTCAAGCCGGGTGGCGTTTTCGCATCAATCACGAAGGTTTCATAGACTTAAGATACATTCATAACTTGGATGGGTATGACTGTTAGTTACATTTATATTGACCGTTTCCGTGCTTCGCAAGAGACGTGAAGTTTATGTGCCGATTTATATCACTAGATGGCAGTCGTTAAGCTATATCAGAGGGCTTATAGGGGGCTTTGAATCTTCTAAAGCTGTGGTGGCCACTAGTCCCACAACCTCCACCAATCTGGACTTGGGCCCAGTGTGTTAAGTATGCAAACCATAATTGACCACGCTGAATACGTTAAAAACAACCGACTTCAATCGCAACAACTCCAATTTTGCTATGTTTTTGTTGATTTTCTCAAAAACAGCTGAATCGATTTCGATAAAATTTATATGGGACCACCTGTGAATATACCCTTTTAAACAAAAAAAGAATTTTCCAAATCGGTTCAGGCGTCTTCGAGTAATCGGTGAACATACATAAAAAAAAAGATTCCGACGAATTTCGAACCTCCTCCTTTTTTTGAAGTCGGTTAAAAATGGTAAGAGCCTTCCTCACGGGAAGAGGGGGAGAGACCCGTGGCACAGCAGTGGAGATGATATTAGTCATTAACAAATATTTAACATGACATAAAACCTTAAAAAGTTTGGGGTAAATAATTGAAATGTCAATAATTTGATATTGATGTCTAAAGGGTTAAAAGTTTTCAAGCTGTTTTTTCACTCGTTACACTGAAAAATTGGTCCGGGTATGCCACATCCAGAAACATAGCTTGTGTTGTAGAAGAGCAACAATGGGTTTCCGTATCCGGTTCTCGGATGCGCTTCACTTTGTTACTAACTCTCTCTCTCTTGAAAGGAATCGTTGCTATCTCTTTCCCTCTAGGAAGGAAGCATTGAGTGGAAATTGAGACTTTACGAGCTATCATCGTAAGAAAATGTTAGTTTGAAACGCTGAATCGCTTTAAAACAGCAATATTTTTAGTTATAAAATAAATTCATTTTTACAAAGAAACATCAACAAAGATAGCAACAGTGTAATCTTATCTTTCTTATTACCAAAACCCTGGCGGCGCTAAAAGGAATGCTTATGTATCTATATAACTATTCTTTTTTTATGGCATAGGTGGCAAACGAGTAGACGGATCACCTGATATTACCACCGTCCATAGACACTCGCAACACCAGAAGAGTCACAAGTGCGTTGCCGGCCTTTCTGTTCACTGTTCTGAAATTAATGAACCTTTTATGCAAGGTTTAACAAAATCAGTTGAAACTATTTAAATTGGGGCTTCTTCTCATGAAACTGAACAACTTTTCTATGAACAACCTATGCATATTCGAATAACGGAAAGTCTTTTGTATTTCCACACAAAAGCACAGCAAAAAGGTCAATAAATTTCCAAATCTTCTAATAATTTTAGTTGAATTATAAAGTCACAGTTTTGTGAATCTAAATACATTTTTTTTTATTCTTGTCATGTTGCACAATTAAAGGTTTATCGCCAACGTATAGATGGCAGTTGCTTAGTAATATAAATAGAATTGATGTATTCATTCACGCTAGACTTCTCTTCAAGAGCAATTGTGAGGCCTGATCGAATTCTTTTCACTTTCAGTCATCATACTGCTCGTATCACCTTTGTAATTTAATTATTTTCTACCCCTATACCTTAGCTTATATAATACATCTGACAACACCTACCAGTTAGAATTAATCCCTCAAATACCAAAAAATCCCGACCCCAATTACTAGAACCAATACAAAATGGCGTCAAAAAGGCTCCAATCCAACCGTACCTACAGCAAATTAATGTAACGCTCAAACGGTCCGAAAACCTATTTTTGGGGCCATTTTGGCGTCTGCGGTCCCCAAGTGGGATATGCGGACTTCGCGGTCCTTTATTTGGGTCTAGGAAAGGGCTTTTTGGGCCGACAACTGACGAGGGCACAAAGGTTTTTCGTTGGACACTATGTCGGAAAATTTTTGGGGACACACTGCTGTCTAAGGTGTTAATTAGTTATTAATTAATTGATGGTTAAATAGACTGACGATTTAGTGATGTTAACAGGAAACTGCAGACTTAAATACAGGGTGGTCTTATTTTCAATGAACAGTAATAAAGGATTAAATCGAGGGAGGTACTGGCAGAGTTCAAAGGTTTGAATTTCTCCAACAAATTGATCAGTCGGTCGGCTAATATTTTTCGCAGATTTTCCATGAATCCCTTCGGGAAAATCGTTTAGTTTCTTGAGTGGTCTGACAAAAAGGAGGTAGCAGTACTTTTTAAGGCGGGAGTTCTACTAATTGAAACTGACAATCTTTTGTTCTAAGACTTTGCTGACATCACAAAAAATCGTGGCCTATTCCTATACATAAAAAAAAAGATTGAATTGCATGAAAAGTCCACTTTTTCTTCAGCAGAGTTGTATAATACCAACGGCTTAACGTGCCATGCAAAGCAAAAAAACGGTCGAGATAGATGCCTCTAACAGACAAACCGATCCATTCTATGACCGTGTCTGTAGTCAGTTAACCTTCGTGATTGATGCGGCCACGTAAGCCACGACCGCTTCTATACATACTCACGCATGAAACCAAATAACCAATCTGAACTCATTTTTGAGTTCCAATGAATGCTACATAAGGTTTTTGGGGGTAATTATTGTATTTAGTTTTTTATGCCTTGTCAACTCTTTGCCGGTGTGTCCCTCTGTTTAACCTAATACCGCGTTCCCCGTTTTTGCACTACCATAATAATATATTATGTAATGCAGTATTGTATTGTCTTCCGATGTTATCTCGCTAGCTTGCTCCATTTCGCCGTAGACTGTACTCTGCGCGATTTATAAAGCGTCCTCCCCATTGTGTTCATACTACATTTTGGAATGGTTAACGACTCTATGTAGCTGATATATAATATCATTGTTTTCAGTTCCCGCTTTGTTTAGTGTCATTGTTTCGGTTCTTACAATATTTATTTGTCTTCCAATAAATATTATGGAACTGTTTAAAGTTCTTTGAAAAATCTGTTAGAATAATGTGGCTTTTAAAAATAGAATACCCGATGTACTTATATGTTATGTTGTATGTTCAGTTACCAGTAATTTGGTCAATACTAATTAATACGTTATAAGTGGTCGTGGCTTAGTGCGGCTTGCGCGGTCGCGTCGATTACCTAGGTTAACTGACTACAGACACGGTCAGTACCTGGATGGGTTTGACTGTTAAATAAATAAATAAATAAATATTATTTATTTGCCATTGAAAAAGGTACATAGTATAGATGGTAAGATTAAAATTGATTCTCTTTTCCAGCCATAGATAGTTACAGCATGCAAATTACTAATTATAAAATGAAATAAAGTTTTAAAATCCAGTTACTAATAATCAAATATTAATATACATAAAATTATACATTGACATGTCATTATACATTGACTAATTATCAAACATTAATACACATAAAATTATACATTGACATGTCATCAAAATAAGAAAATAATCAAACAATCATCTCATGCTCTATGTCTAAAAAATTCATCGACTGAGTAAAACATATGTTGAAGAAGCCACGTATGTAACCTTTTCTTAAATATATTGAAGGGCATTTTTTTAATCTCTTCAGGTATTTTATTAAATATTGCGTGACCCATCCAAAAACAATTTCTTTTAAAATTTGTACTTAGGGGAATATCCTCCATTATCAGTCTATTGGGGTCTCTTCGACTTCTATGCACACCATCTCTAGCTTTTTTATAGAATAATTGATAATAAAGTTTAACGAATTTAGCCATTTCAAGTACGTAGAGACAAGGTAACGGTAGGACATTTAACTTTCTAAAGAGCGGTCTACATGAAGTATCCATCGCTACACCAAATATTGCCCGTATACACTTTTTTTGCGCAATAAAAAGTTGTGGCATTTATCTTGACCGTTTCCGTGCTTTGCAAGACACGCTAAGCCGTTGGTGCCGGCTGCTATCACTAGCTAGGTGGCAGTCGTTAAGCCATGTCGGAGGCCTTATAGGCGGCTTGAAACTTCTGACACTGGAGTCGGCCACTAACCCCAAAACCTCCACGAATTCGGTCTAGGCCCCCATGTGTGGAGTCTGGCCTAACCTTCCCAATGTTTGGGAAGAGACCCGTGCCCCTGCGGTGGGGATGACATGACATGGGTTGTAATGTAAACACATTATAAGTTAACAACCCTTGGTGTTCTCATGTATCGGCCGCAGAGGTATTCCATGTTAGCCTTCAAGAAGCAAGGTACTGATAACCCTTCTAGGATTACAGGTGCCGGTAGCCACTTTTCCATCAGGTGCGCTTGTCAGCCTTTTGCCACTTCACACAATTAAATAAATAAACATTATATTTTTTACCATTTCAGTAAAATAACTATAAGTATTTACTTAGTGATCAATATGTTATAAATAAAGTTCATACTATTGCTCTGGGTGGGAATCGACTCCGACCCTCGGA